>JAUCBN010000020.1:16221250-17635000 GCA_035048815.1 Abelmoschus esculentus | reverse complement strand
GTAGAACCATAAATACTATCCGAAATAGTGAAAGGTGCTTGATAATATTCCATTCCTTGAAATCCAGTGAATACTAGAGCCAGAAAAACGGTAGCTACTAAAGCATAAACTGCTCGTTTTTCCTTCCCCGCGAGTATAGCATGATGAGCCCAAGTTACGGCAGCTCCGGATGAAAGGAGAATAGGGGTATTAAGAAAAGGGATTTCTCAAGGATCTAAAACACCAATCCCTTTTGGGGGCCAAATACCTCCAATCTCTACCGTAGGTGCCAAAGAAGAATGAGAAGAAGCCCAAAAAAAAGCAAAAAAGAACATAACCTCCGATACGATAAACAGAATAAAACCATATCGAAGTCCTAATTGTACGACTTTGGTATGATGTCCTTCCAACGTCGATTCACGTAGAACATCGTGCCACCATACGAACATGGTATATAGGATAAATATGACGCCCAAACTGAGAAGTCTTGCACCCCCTTGAAATGAGTGCATGTACATCACACCTCCTACGGTGGTTGCCAAAGCTCCGAGTGAACCAGAAATAGGCCATGGACTTAGATCTACCAAATGATAAGAATGCCTCTGAGATTCAATCATAAACCACTTTCCCTCGGTTGTATGTAAACCCACCTTCACCCTCATCCCCTAAAGTGGTAAAGAAGGGCTGGGGTCTAATTTTCTTTCTATCTGACAGACAGGACAAAGAAATAGGGAAGGGATGGTTCTTTCATTGCATTGATAGAAGTCTAACTAGAAAAGGATCTCTCTATTACTTTGAGAAGAGAATCGTTGGTTTTACCGACGTGGGAAAATGAAATGTGAAAAGGAAATCCTACCGCTTTGAAGACTGGCCTCTGTAGTCCACCCAAAGGCAAGGGCAACCTGGATGAGGGATCTCCCTTAGGGTCCTCAGCAGGAGGGACAAAGACAAATGGTCCCTAGAAGCTAGGATACCGAGAAGCCACAAGCCCTAGGTAGTCTTTGAGGAGAAATCGGAGCGTTAAACTGTTGCAGCACTAGTTAGTTATCCATTCGTCATAATTTGGCAAAGACCTATTATTCATGGGAAAGCACCCACCTATGCCTCAGGGCATAGCTAATTTATAGTTATACGTAGTATCCCCTTACCTTGGGTGTTCCTCCGTATCTCATATGGGTTTCATAATTATAGGAATTGGTTCTATAACTGATACGGGACTCAACGGAGCTATTTTACAAATAATATCTCATGGATTTATCGGTGCTGCACTTTTTTTCTTGGCAGGAACGAGTTATGATAGAATGCGTCTTGTTTATCTCGACGAAATGGGCGGAATGTCTATTTCCATTCCAAAAATATTTACGATGTTCAGTATCTTATCGATGGCTTCTCTTGCATTACCGGGCATGAGTGGTTTTGTTGCAGAATTGATAGTCTTTTTTGGAATAATTACCAGCCAAAAATATTTTTTAATGCCAAAAATACTAATTACTTTCGTAATGGCAATTGGAATGATATTAACTCCTATTTATTCATTATCTATGTCACATCAAATGTTCTATGGATACAAGCTATTTAATGCTCTAAGTTCTTATTTTTTTGATTCTGGCCCACGAGAGTTATTTGTTTCGATCTCTATCTTTCTACCCGTAATAGGTATTGGTATTTATCCGGATTTCGTCCTCTCATTATCAGGTGAGAAGGGCTTAGCCCCTACTAGTAAGAAGGTGTTCCCGAAAGGAAAGGGGACGAAACCTGTCTAAGATCCTGTGTGCGGCTTAGTAGCGCGTGAACAGAACACGTAGCCTAAGCGGAACTCAATATTCAACCAACCTATGATTCATTTTATTTAATTAGTTTACTATCAATAAACCATGTGTTAGGTTCTCGTTGCGGGAGATCTTGGAACGTGCCCGTCGTGTGAATGCGCATACAAATAGGGTCACTATTCGCCTACTACTAATAAGGGCGGAGAGTATATTCTAGATTATATCAGTCGGGTAGGCTGGACTGGGGTTCTGGGAAAATCTCTACGAATTCTTCTTTGCAAGAGACATCCCTGGGTTTAGTGATGTCTCCGGCAGCCTTGCTGGGATCTCCAGATCGAATAATTGGTTTACAAGACGCTCTTAGGGGGTCTTGTCTTCTCAGATTCCAGCTTTTTACTTTTATTATAATTATAAGTAGTTGTTCAGTAAACTTTTTTACTTCTAGCATGCAGTACCCGAGTCTTGCCCATTTAAGGAATATGGAGGAGGTATGTGTCCTCTCGGTCGCCTTGACCAACAATCACAGATCAGCCCGACTAACGGTCGCTTTGATCCGTTACAGATCAGCTCGAAAGTACCCCTTTCTATTATGATAGGGGTGGATGGTAGGGCTAGAGCAGGCATAATCGCTTGAACGGCTAGAAGTGGGCCGACTATCTTCCATAAAAAAATATTATTATTATATATGTGCTATACTATTTATTTTATTACCGAAGGCTTAGGCTTCTATGGGACCAGCCGAACATGCTTCGGGACATCGACCCTATGGTCAGAATCTTCAATCTGGAAGTTCTGCTGGTGCATCAGGCCAACGAAACATGTCCAAGATTGCCACTATTGCAAGAAGCCGGGTCACATGATTGCAGACTCTCGAAAGCGGCATTAAATCTTAACATATATATATATATATTAAGAAAGGTAATGGACATAACGGTGACAACTTACCCTACTATAGTTTTGATTGAACCAGAGCCAGTGAGAGTGAAGTGATGGGGTTTCAATCTCTTCAAAAATTGGGTGAACAATAGCCACGTGTCCCCACTTACTCCCGACCGTTCTGTATGATGTACTCCCCACCCCACCCCCCAAACTAATACTAATGGCATGTGTGTTTAGGTGAAGAATGCTAATCATTGTTCTTTCCTCTGAATCTAAGGGAAACCAAATCTAAATATGTGAACCAAGTAAAAAGGAGTAACAACTGATGAAAATTTATCTACTGAAATTTAAAATGAAAGAATATTAGGATTGGTAGAAGATACTGATTCAACACGTAGCAACTATGTAGCATACCACCTTGCACAATAAACCAATGATCGAACTAATCTAAAGTACATAGCAACTACCTAACACAGCTACTCAGGCAATGAAAAAAAGATCAAATCAATGGTGGAATAGATCAGACATCAAGCAAACTATAATTTTTATTTAATAAAACTATAAAAGCATGTACATAATTCAAAGATACAGAATTAGTTGGTTCGAACTTTGAATCTCATCGATGACAAAATATATACATCGAGTACATACATATTTTATGTCCTCTAAATCTAAAGAGGCAGATTGTTTTCTTCTCTTCTTTTTCTTGCAGCCAGCCATTACTTTGATTCATTCAAGTAGTTCTATTCTACTGTCTTCTGTCTCTTCCTTCCTGCTAGTCTATAAATCGCATTTGAACTGGAGCTTGCCTGAATGCGCACACACATGTATACATATAAACTTTTGTCAATTTCAAATTAAAGAACACAAGAGATGCCAAACACATGTAAGAACTAAAAAACATGCCAAATTCATATCTATAAACACCGCTCATATGGAAGTCCGAGTAACATAGATATTAAGTTTAAGGTGAATTCTTACCTCATCTAATACCGTCCCCACCATGCATTGCTCTACTTCAGCCTGAGGAAGTTTCAAAGCTTTTGTCAGCTCTTGACACGTAGCCTGCATACTTCTCATTGACTGCCCCAAATCCTTGGCAATATTTAGAAGAAAAGTTTGAAGTTCCCCAATTTGATGAAGCATTTCCTGAAAATGAGAAGCCACTTGGGGGGCTGATTCAATATTTTGCTGGACGGTAGGTTCCTGCCGGTTGCAGTTATTTTGGAGAGTTAACTCCATTGCCGCTACTCTTGATATACACTGATTAGATTTCCTTGTACACTCAGCAGAAGGTTCATACTCAATCAACGGACGAGCCAAAGCATCAAAAGTATCATTCGCTGTCAGTAACATGGTATTATGATCAGATGGCTCCATTGACACCAAAAGACTGAGGTCTTTCGACAGTATATACTTTCCAACTTCCTTCCACATCGGATTTTCTATGCTGTCGTGCATAGAAGCAAACAATCTTTTTCGGCTTGAAGTCCCCAAAGGAACAGCCAACGGTTGAGTATCATGCCCAAGCACATTTTGTGATTTTTCATCACCTTCAGCATTTGAATGAGATTGAGGGATTATACATGAACTTTCACTAACAGCTATATTGGCATATTCAGCAACTAATATTGGATCAAACAAAGGTAACAGACCTGTTGTAAAAGGGGGGGGGGGGGGGGGGGGGAATAGTTATAATTTATAATGTACTTTTGATGAAACAATAGGATTCGTGTCCATAATCACACTTACAGCGAAATAAATGCCAAAGAGGAGGATCTGCTAAGGCTCGAGGAGGAGGGAAAGCAAGCCTTCCAACCCAACCATTAACACATCGACCCATAATTTGAAGAGCTTTACCTGTCATCAAAACCGAAAAACTTTTACCTGATCGCAAAAGCAAATACAATGAAAACAAGGAATGCAGAATGAAACAGCTGCAATGCATAACATCATAAAGCAATGACTGGAAGGAAAAAAAAAAAAGCACTGCCAAGGTGCCTACATCCATTTGATGAATTCCCAGCAGCAGATATCCGATTCTGGAACTTTATTTGACGGGAACGGATATCAGACAAAGACATTAGACGGGAAACACGGTGCCCTTTCCCTACCGCAGAAGTGCTTGTCTCGGCTTCATGCATAACAACATTTCTGTTAGAGGAACTTACGGAAAATTCATCTTCGCAACTTCTACCGTGTGGTGGCTCCCCATGCTGTGGACTCCATATTGGCCGTCCTTTATCTAACTCCATAGACCTTGGAAACGAACTTGGAAGAGTTTCAAACAGCAAGAAACCACAAGATCCATGTCCCTGTGTAATAATCATTATTAGATTAGACTCCAGTGAACAGTTCCAGCAATGATCAATTGGAAAATGCAAAATGATATGATAAATAGTTAACTAAAATTCCTAATATGCTGAACGATCTCAAGACAATAAGAAAGAACAACAAAATGTCATGGGAATCTAGGCTTTTACATCTTTTCTCTCAAAATGTATGGTCTAACACGGGATATTTTTTATTCTTTTTTTTTCTTCCAAGTTCTAAGTTTGTCTGTATATTTGGAGGATCATCTTTCTAATTGCCTACAATTACATAAAAAATGGCAATATTCAAAATAGATAAATATAACTAACAATGACATGCCTTAGCTTCTATGCATCATCTGTTTTCTTAAGATCAAAGCATGGGAACCAAAAATCCAAAATTTCATCGCCCAAGAATAAATAAACAAAAAATACACTTAAATTTCATTTCTAACCAAGAGAATTAATTTAGTAACTAGTTGACATTCATTTCTAACAAAAAAAATACCCAGATCTTCTATTAGAGTGCTTCAAATGACAGAGTTGCTAAAGAGAAACATGACAATAAAACTGGTCAGAAAAGAACCAAATTAACCCAAAACAGAATAAAAAGAATTCGGATCTAAAAAGAACAAAATTTTAACAAGATCAAGCACACCCAGTCTCCAAGATGGAGGAAAAGATAGAGAAATGAACATACCGTTCTAATACGGCAAGTATAGTACTTAACATAGTTCCCGTAGCTATCTTCCCGGA
Source organism: Abelmoschus esculentus (assembly GCA_035048815.1). Taxonomy (NCBI): domain Eukaryota; kingdom Viridiplantae; phylum Streptophyta; class Magnoliopsida; order Malvales; family Malvaceae; genus Abelmoschus; species Abelmoschus esculentus. The sequence continues at coordinate 17,629,305 of JAUCBN010000020.1, read as the reverse complement.
AATTTATCGTGCAGGCTCCGGCGCCGCACCTGCACAGAGGTGCCTTGACATCCTCGCACCATTTGTAGAAATTCCTGCCCGGCCAGCTCCCCTTGACATGACCGCAACCGCAGTTACGAGCATAATACCTTCTGCCATAACTGGTGTCGCTGCGGGAAACAGAAAGTGTGCAAGCTACGCCGCAATGGCAACGCAGGACGGGTAAGTGGTGTACGTCCGGCGGAGGAGTGGAGGGCTGAGACGGAACTTTCTTTATTGGGGTAGAGGAATGGCAATCTTGTGCCCAGTGGCCTTGCTTCCTGCATCTAAAGCATTTGCTTTTGAGTTTTCTTTCAGATAGTCTTACTGATGGTGGAGGTGTTGATACTGTTACAACTGGGCTTGAATCCTGACCTCCTTCTTCTTCGCCAGGTATTTCAAATTCAGCTCCCATTTTCACTTTTAGATCTTCTTCAAACAAACTCAACATGACTAATTGACAATTTGGAGAAGACAATACAATACCCCACACTACTTTTGATTTCTTCGACGAGAAGACAGTGTCCAAACAGTGTATTTGGTTTCGGGGGGCCCTCGCTCCCCAATTTTCGTTTCACTTTCATCCTCGTATTTTAATCTTATAACCAACCTTATAACCAACCTTAAATCATGGAATAAGTTATTCCCGCTGCATTATCCAACCAACTAATATATTTATTTAATTAATTTTTTTACTTATCAAATAAATCTTCAGTAAATAAATTAAATTTAAAATCAATTTTATCCGAATAAAAGATTAATTTAAAAAATATTTAATTAATTGATTTCATAGACTTCAAATTACCTAATATTCTCATGATAAAACATTAACATATTATTCAACACTACAACAAACATCAACAACGAAGTCATAAAATCATTCCTCGATAAAACATTCCAAACTTTTTTTTAATTTATAAATATACAAACTAGCTTTACATCATATACATTTCGCCACAAACTGACTCGTTAGATGCATACTACAGAAAAAGGAGTACAACTGAAATAAAAAGTTAAAGAGTTAATAAACATGGCGAATGAATAGGCTGCTTCCAAGACACAAGGAATAAAAAGAATGAAATTGTCTCTAAAACTCGAACCCATGCGTTTGGGTCCTATACAGATTACTAGTTTTGACGTCGGACGGCTCAGCTTCGGTTTTCATTATGAACGGACTCAGCCTGTTAAAAGATTTTTGAATGAATATTTGATCAACAACAATATTTTCTTGCATATTTTGAAATCAAAACGACAGTCAGAGGACTATTTTCTACTATGGACTCTTCTCCTTACTTCTTCCCGCCAAAATCTGCGATAAAGAACATAGGGGTCATGTCAGCCATATGATTCATGCAATGTTTCCAACATTTTAGTCCTAAGGTACCCATATCAAACATAATTGCATGTTGGAATCAGACACTCAAGTCGAGGTAACATAGGGGTCATGTCAGCCATATGATGCACAAATAGCATGCGAAATGAGAGTTGCAGAATAAATAAAGATCAAGTATATGATTGCTTACTTGATATTGATTTCCACGCGTTGATTTACTTCGTCTAGGATCTGAGGTTTGTGATCTAGGGACTCCACCAAAGTGTCTTTGAATGACATCTTGTACGTGATTGTAAATGCTGTATACCATAGAACCAAAATGATCATGTCAAGGGCAGTACACTTGAGCTTAGTTCAAAAAGGAAACGGTTAAAAAAAAGATACCGACGTAGTTCCTTTTTTCAAGCTAGCACGATACTCAAAAGAAGTAAATTTGTGAGCAATCAAAACAAAACTATATCCTAAGCAACTCAGAAATGAAAAGTGTGGGCTGGTATATCATCACAATCATATGCTGAAATTCATTGGAGAATAATATACCATCTTGATAAATGATCCATATGATACGACCTCTAAAAGTTCATTTGCTAACGACACGAAAAGATTGCAAAGCAATATTTAGGGTGATAAAATTTATTCTATGGGTGAAATATGAAAATTATATTTCCATTCTCATCATAGTTGAACCCAAGGTATGTGATGGAAAAAAAAAGTTGAAAGAATACGGATGCGTGTAATGGAGAACACTCTAGCTAGACAAAACAGAAAAAAGGATAATCATCCAGCTTCCATAATTAGTTCTACTAGATTTTAGTGAAAAACACCTTCTCCGAAATGGATCAGTGATTGGAGGAAACTGGGCAAATACATCAAGCTTAATGTCTAACGGCGTATGGAAGCAATTACTTCACACTCTAGTTAAATATAAAAGAGAGGACAATATAAATATAGTGGATAAATTAAAAAAAGGTGATAACCTTAGGCGATGTCTGTTGCAGGCTGTGAAGAAGGCAACAAATCCATTTAATATACTTCTGACAGCACGAAAAACCTGAAAAGATAACAGAAAAATTAAGTATGATACACATACAGACCTAGGTAAAATCAAGTTACAGTGATGTCTTCTAACCTGGGAAAAAAGATCATTCCAGAGTGAACGCCACATGGAGACCTCATATGAGCTGGTCACTGTAGCTTCAGAAGCTGAAGCAAGTCGAATTATGCTACTTAATGACCTCCATGTATCTCCAACCAAATCAAAGATGAAGCCACATACAGAAGCCACAATACTAGCTAAGAAAAGGACAAAGCGTATTGGGGAATATAGTATTTCCCAAAGAACCCAAAATATAGGACACAAGATAGAAGTCACTGTAGTAGCATGAAATAAGAAGGAACAAAATTAATACACTAAATCCAAACCCTTAAATAAGGAAATATGTAATGGAAGGATCTGATGACTTACCAATGTTCCAGAGAATTGAGCCAATAAACCATATGGGCATCAGTAGAACCTCAATGACATTCTCTACTACATCACAGAGAGAACTAATGACAATCCATACGACTGAAAATAAGCTTTCCAATAGTTCACTGAACACATTCCAAATCGGCAAAAGGAATCCCAAAAACCCCATAAAGGGTTCTGCCAGGGGCAAATAAAGAAAAGAGAAAAATGATCGAGTAGCACGTGTAGCTGTCAAAAACCACTCAACAGCTTTCTGAAAGTTATGTAGAAATAGCATAGTTCCCAAGTACTTGATCCTTGACACCATCTCCCAGGTTTCTATCCAATGAAAAAGAGGCCCACATAAACGAGAAGCGGTTGCTTTAAGAACAGGGACATTTTTGTATAAATCATAAAATCCTATTAGCACAGTAATTATTGAAATCAAAACATATAGAGCTCTAGCAAGAGGGCACATCCATGGGCGATAGATATGGCAGAAGCCAGGATATGATTGGAGGAAGATGACCCATGATGGAAGACCAGCTTCTAGTAAACGAAGTAACCTCAGATCAGGCATTATTATTTGCTTTAATTTAAATGGTAGATCTCTATCATCAAATCTAAACAAAATAAGAACATCCCGATACTCTGTAGCTTCGACAGCATTTTCATTAGAGTTGCTGAATGAGTTTCCGGCTTGCTCACGGTGTTCCTCACAATAGACATCAACTTCACCTCCAGTACTAATTGTCCTTGTTACCTTCCTTCGCTTATAAGGCCCAGTAGGAGGAGGAGTGTGTGGCTCAAAAGTTTCACAGTTCACGGTGGCATGGTACACCCTGAAATTGCCACGATGATCATGGAGGAAGTTTTCCTCAATGCTGTAACTATCACACGTATATTCATCATCCAAAGGGATTGACCTTGGAAAATCTTGTTCAGCATCATAGAAGACATCTCCTAAAAATCATCCAGATTAAATACTGTATCAGCACAACAAATTTATTGCATTGACAGAGGAAATAGAGAGAATAGTTAGGCTTCTAAGGGCTGCCATGTGGTAAACAGAAAAATTGGCATGCAGTGGACATGATCTGGCAACTAACCACCCTCTGAACAATATAAGTGAGTTTACCACTTGGTAGCCCTTAGAAGCCTAACCACAGTCTTTAAACAATACAAGTGAGATTAAAAATCAATATTGCACCAGCAGGTAGAACCAGTAGAACTGGAATCCAGAGATCTAACTGGTTCAAGCTCCATTCCAGTTTCCCTAATATAGGTGCTAGGTCCACCCTTGTATAACTCATAACAGCTAGGAATTTGGTTATTAACAATACAGTTTTGTCCTTCAAAATAAAAAAGAAAAAAAAAAACAATATGTTTGTGTTCAAGGGGAACAAGGTAGAGTAACTGATGGGGAAGCTGATAAAAATGAATGGGTAAACAACTCTCCTTCACCTTCATAAGGAGCAGAGAGTGAAGTAGGGCAAAGAAGAGAGGTTATGAGCTAATATTACAGAAAACATAGAATTTGACTTGTGGTAAAATTATTGAGATACACATTGATATGTTCTTATTGTAAATTATTTATAGACTTCACCTGGCAAGACATAAAGTGACCAAGTATTCTTTACTCTTAAGAACGCTATAATGTTCTTGCAATCATGCATCTCTAGTTTGGAATTTCTAACTTCATAACAGGTAACCCAGTTCAACTCGAGAAATATAAAGAAATATTGAGGCAAAAACAAACCAGTTGTCGAATTCAGGTATTCTATCAGACACCGCTGCTCTGAGAATGTTCCAGAGAACCATGAAGATATACAATTTGATGCTTGATCAATGCTGTCAAATTCCCATCTTTGCATGAGTTTAGCCTCTATAGCTAGAGAGGTATCAGTCTGAAAATGAGAATAAAAGTTTTTAAACACCAAGGTCTTGAAGGTGAACTACAAACAAAAATACATATATTGAGAACATACAAGAGCAAATACCTGAAGTTCATTCAAGTAGTTAAGACCCCGGACACAGGACCATGAAACTTCAAATACAATGAAGCCATACAATGTCCGATGCAGCTCACTGCTGAGAAGAGAAGAGGTTCTCAACTTCTTAACAGGTAGCAAAATCCTCTTTTTAGACAACATTGCAGCATCAATCAAAGAGAACCATTTTTCAAACTTCTTGGCCTCTTTAGCATTTGACTTGGAAGAAGCTTCTTTTCCATCCTTTCTTTCCCTACGACCTTTGGTGTTAGCGAAAGGAGATAACCTGGACTGTGAAAGCCGAAAGGTAAAGAGACATAAAATCACTTAAATTCATTATAATCTTCTTACAATTAATCTTTTTTCTATTAAAAAATAGTAGATGCATTTAAAAGATTGAAAAACAAAAAGGTGTTCTCAGCAACCTTGGTAACCATCAATTGCCACAAGTGAGCTGGCCGTGAATCTAAGTCCCTGAGCCATGGCCGGTTGTCCACCAAAACGTAGAGTTTGTTACTTTCAAGAGCCAAGAAAAGGCTAAGATCCGAAAGATAAGACTGCAAATCTCTGCAATCAGACATTAGACAAAATAATTCATATAATACCAGAAAACCCCAGAAAATAGCTCTCCGATTCTGATATTTCCCTTACAAATCAAGTCATAGAAGCACACAAAATTACCATATAAAGAAAAAATAATTGACAATATGAAGTATAAGCGGTACCTAAAGCAGATATTAACCGACTTTTTTGTTTTCTAATAATAAAACCAAATATCTGTCGGAATATGATCACAAGATATAGGAAAAACTTGGGGAAAACAAATGCATATAACGTCTCAAACATGCACCTGTATACGAGACTCAATCCGAATCCATGAACACGGTGAACTTAATGAAACTCTACTCAGATTAAACAAACAGATAATAAAAGCAAAAAAGAAAATTGAACAATACCCGATCTGGAGACTGGTTAAAGGGAAAACAGAGCGTCCTTCATCGTGTTTCCCCATCAAAATTAAGCTCTAAACTCTGTTCTAGCTTCAAGTTACAGCAAACCACAGCTTAACAATTAGCATATACAAATTTAAAAAAAAAAATAAGCAACATCATATTTAAAACATATATAAAAAGGGGAGGAACAGACCTTGAAGAAAGGAATTCCATGAAAATGGATGAGAGCAAAAGGAAGGAAACCGTAAAAGTATTGTAACTTAACGAAAGGCAAAGAAACTGAAAACCAAAGGGAAAAGGGAATGAAATTGTTGTGTATTGAATGAGAGGAACTGAAATGGTTGATACGGAAGGAGTTTGGTTGGCTTGGAAGGCGTGATCATGGAAGGAAGTTAAGATTCCAGTTCGTAAATTATAGTAATTAATAACTAATGAGAGTTTAGTAGTAGAATTATTGTTTTGGAGGAAACTGGAAAGATGGAGAGAGAGAAGGGTAAAATGGGAAATCAGGATGGATGAATTTATGGCGATCTGATCTGATGTGTGTTTCACGCGTTAGGGAATCGTTTTGTTTGTCGTTTTATCAATAACAGAAGAGAAGAGGTGACCCTGACTCTTTGAAGTTATCCTGTTTCACGCAATTATAATTCAACTCAGGATGATTTATTTATTCATAATTTTAATTAATAAGATCTATTTATATAATTTTAATTTTTAAATAATTATTTACATTTTATTGACATGAAAAAAAATAAGGATTCAGCTTAAAAAATTAAAAATACATTCATTAAAATAAATCTCATTATATCAAGATTTAAAAAAAATATATGTTTAAAAAATTTAAAAATTTCAATTAAGCCATCCAAACTATCACACCAACGTTCGTCGTCGATAATCATAGATATTGGCATAAGAAAATAATATTGTGTTATAAAAACATGGTAAGTCCAGTTACATGATTAAGGTACGATACATCTAAAATCTTAAAATTTTAAATTTTTTATAATATTTTAAAATGTTTTTTTCATATATTTTTTTATAGATTTTGATATTTAATTTTTAAATAAATATTAATACTTATCATTTTTTTTAATTATACTCTAAACTTCCTATAGGTTTAGGTTAGACTCGCCCATAAAAGCATAGGCATCCCGCAGCCGTTAGCCTTTTTGTTTTTTGCCATTCCAAGCTGCAAATTGTGAGAATGCATAAAATCTGCAGGCACTGGAAAAAGGGAACTCTCAAGTCTCATCCCTTCCTTTGGACTTAATCGTTGCCGCTTTTAAGGCTCGTAATAAAGCAGGCAACTTTATCGAGGCAAGGACAGTACCATTTTTTTAAGAAATGATGGTACTATTACTACATGCGTCGAATCAAATGCTATAAACAGATCTTTTAAAATAAATTTTAGATTAATTCAACCTTGAGGCATTGCATATGGATTTTATAATCAAGTGTTAGTGGTACTGGTTCTTGGGTATGTTTTTAATATGATATTGTGGTATATATAGTCTGTAATTATAAATGTTAGACTTCGTTTGTATATTTAAGGATTGTAACATTTCTTCAAACCAGACACATGGAAAATTTCGATTGAATCGGATAAGCCTTTCAAGGGAAAGGGAAAGGGAATTTAATTTCGATAGACTCTCCTACATTTGGGCTGATCCACGTTCTAGTGTCGGGGCTTAGACGAGTAGAGCCTTTTGTTTGGGGGGAACTTGTAGGACTAGCTTACTTAGTAGAGTATTTTTTGAATGATGAATAGATTGTGCAGGGAGGGACGGTGTCATGTGATCGGGTAATTGTCTCTTATTTAAGTTTTTTTTAAAAAATAATTTATTTATAAATTTATCTCCCTTCGATTATTTATATTTGTCCCCCTTTAGTTATATTCTTGTTAATGTAATTATATGGTAATATTTGTTTATATATTTTTTATTTTATTTTTTTATAAGATATATTTATTGTATATACGGATATCAAAATTTAGATTGTTTAAGATGAGTATCGTTATCTTTTCTATGTAAACTGTACGGAAAGGTAAAATCTGCTTTACCCAAGGTAAATGAGAGATGGCGGTATCTGTGACTCCTCCCCCATGGATCCACCACCAAAGAGAAGGGTATTGCCGACTGCCGCTGCCTGGTTCCTGTGCTGTTCTGCTACTGTGTATACCTCCAAAATCCCCCATGAAAACAACTCTATTTCCATTTTGAACATGGCATCGGGAAAAAGCCAACACCAGCCCGCATGCAGACATTGCTTTAGCTGTACATATCGACAAAAATTTCAACGTCTAGACAGAGAGAAACGTGATTTTGGAGGGTTGTTTGGATAAAAGGAAAAACAAACACAAGGTCGAAAAGAATGGTTTGGTTATAAATAAACAGTTCATCTAGGGTAAGATTGGTAAACAGACTTTACAGACTTATCTAAAATTTAAAAATTTTATAAGTACTCACTCTAAAAAAATATTTTTAAATCTTTCGCTACCAATAATTATAAATTGATATAATAATATAAGTGGGTCATAATCCTCTGTATATATATATGGTCATGCCATGGATCCGTGTGGGCACAAAGTCCTTTTTGGGAGGCTTGTCTCGTTTGTGTTGTCGCCATCAAATTTTATATAAACATGCTTCGGACCACAACTCGTATAAGGACTGAGATATGAGAATGTTACAAAATAAAATTTGAACTTGTTTGGCCAAGGGAAAATTTCAGACCATGGGATTTCAATAGATTCTTGTTCACATGTTCAACATTTTAAGCTAGACAAACTTTCACTAAATCTTATTTTTTAAATATTCCCCACCATAAATATAACATGTAGGCGTTGTAATTGATTGAGTTCTTACATGCATACATTTGGGTAGATGGGGAGTTCATATTCAATGGAAATATACAAAGTGTGTCCTAAAATGTAATAATTCCGCATGATATCTAAACAGTATCACTATTTAGTACTTTGGTAATGTAATATTAAGGTTATGTTTTTGGGTGAGACGATAAATATTTGTTATACCGTAATTGTTTATTGTCAGAAGATGAAAAATAAAATTACGAGTAAATGAATATTTGAGGAGAGAATTATACGAATAATCTCTCGTTTGTGTAGTCACTAATATTTGTTTGTGAACAAAAACACGACAATAACTCCCCGTTTAAAATATAAATTCAACCACAAAAACGTCACTATAAATCTTGATTTTTTGCGACGTTTTACGCTGCAAATTATTGCGATGCTAGTTTTAGTAGTACTTCTTGCAATGTTTTTTTAAGCATCAGAAATTTTTTTAACGGCGCTAAAAATATCACTATAAAACTGAAAAAACACCACTAAAACATATTTCTTAAGAGGATGAATATTTGACAAATTAACAATATATAATTATTTACACTATTAATGAATTAGACGATATATTTAAAAATTTTATGATATCTTTTATTATAAATTTTATTAATATTATATAAAAAATTATATATTATCGGTGCATCAAATTTTAATTCAAATATAAAATAAATTGTGTTATCGTATCAAAATAGAAAGTACTATCGGACAGATGTCTGATCCTTATTTACTTGCGGGTAGTATGTCTTCAATCTTGCCTAACCATCTTTCCTTTAGATTGCTTCAACGTCCTACTTCGAGTGCTTCAAGTGTTTTATCTTTCGAAGATATTCAGACAAAAGCTATGAGTGACATGTTATTTTTATTGTCCTGTACATGGAAATATAACCCAGAAAGCAAAACTTTAGGGTTTTGCATGGCCCACCAACGATCATGAATTTGAATGTGGCAAAAAAAGACAAATAACCCAAAAGTTGGGGGAGTTTGATCTAATCTTACAATAATTATGGATTAAATCTTACAATAATTGAGGATTAACAAACTTTATCATGTTCAACACCATTAATACTGTTTGGAGTGTTACTTTCTGTGTGTTTTAGTACATAAAATTCGGGGCAAATTGACTCAAAAAAAAGTTCAAGGGACTAATTTGATTGTTTGACCAAAAAATTAGGGATCGATTCGGAAAAAAATGGGGTTATTTTGATCAAAATTATCAAGTTTAGAAAAAATATTATATAGTCTCAATCCATTATATCATCCATTACATCCAATTATTTTTCTGTTATTTTTTAAAGATGAATCTTCAATGTTTTACGTCATATAAATAGTAGCGAAGGATTGTATAAAAATTAATTACGAATGGATAACGATATAGAAAAATATAAATTAACTAACTTTTAATAAATAAAGATCAAAATTGACTAATTAATTTAATGATCATAATTATTCATTAATTTTAACTTTAAATCTCGACATTTACTTTACACTACTCAATAAAAAAAGTACAGATGATGCTTCGGAGTGGAGACCAACACTTGATTGAAACCACTGAATTCAAGTGATATTTGTAAAATCAAGCAAAAAAATCAAAACTTTATAGTACAAACTACAGAGATCAATCAATGGTAAACAACCAACTGGTTCAGAGTCAGCCCTACCAGTGGCTGACATGACAACACCATACAAAATGCAAATTACGGTAAGGAAGAGAGAGGAACCAAATCCAGCCAAAAAAACAAAACAAATAAATACATTTGTCCTTCTGGTATGTGGTTCACAGCAAGGGATTCAATACCAATACTAGATCAACTTGCAAGGTATAAACACTTTTACATTCTTCAAGCTTCATGATTATAGAACCACAAAAGAATTCAGATAGGTTAAATGTTTGTATGATTAGTTGAACTTTTGGCACAAGATTCATGAGTTCTTTCTAAGGTTATGATTACGGGTGAGTATTTGATTGAGTCGAGTAAAAATATTCGAGCTAATTGATGAGTGTTCAAAAATATTGTTTTTATTACCCTTTTTAATCGTATTATTGTTAGACTTAAGCATATTATTAATTATATTATTAGTCATTCATGCATATTTATATAATTTTTTTGGTTGTCATATTTATTTCCTTAATTGGTTGAATTTGTTGAAAAAGATACTGTTGTGGTGAATTTCCATATTTGCAGGATTACTTCCTTGATGAGGAGCTACAGAATGGACAAGAAATTAGTGGAGATAAGGTCAATGGGAGATTAAAGCAAATATGGAAAGACATTATTAAAATCAAATAAGATTGAAAATATTCTTTTGTAATTATTTTCAATTCAAGTTTATTCCATTACCTTAGTCAACCGAAAAAAGCCATTAACGCAAAGGGGTTGTAATTTCCATCTTGTTTTCTTGTTTATTTCGAGTGATGAGATGATATTGTTTTTGGATATTTTGCCCAGTCATAAACTAATTTTAAGTTGGTTTGGGTTATTCTATTGTCATGGATTGATTTAGTTTAATTTCTATCTAAGTTTATGATGTGTTCTTAATTAAGGTTTGTCTATTATTGGTACTTATTTTGTTTGCGAGAGAATTGGGAAAGGACCTCGATAAACGACTTATTTATCCAGATTTAGGAGAATTGGATTCACGAAACGAATAGGCATGGTTCGATCCAAGTGCGAAAGAACTAATCCGGTTTAGGGATAAGTGCAGGATTTCAACGGCTAAAAGAAGCTATGCTTTGCCGAACCTTAAGGATAGTCGCTCAAATTGCCCAGGCAATTCCCTCATCGCAACCGTCCAAGCATTCAAGAACTGACAATTCGAAAAACTGACTAGGTTATATCCGACTTAGCCCAATTGCCGGAACGAGTTGAGCGGTGCGAGCACTCACTACGAAGAAGAATTCATTCGTCTATCAGTCCATAATTCAGGATAACCCATCCTAATCTCTCTCATTGATTACTCCAATTTATTTTACTCGTTTATTTATTATTTAATTTCAATTAAATATAAATTCTATAAATATTTGTATCTTTATTTTCAGTGTAAGAAATTAAAATCCGGAAGAAGCACCAATCCCTGTGGAGACGATATCTTTCTATACTATAACTTGAAACGTGTACACTTGCACGTATTTGTGAAGCACTTAAAACACGCAACACTAATCATGTTGATGAATCTTATTTTATAACTCAAACTTTATTTAAAATCTTTTCGAATAGAGTTATTCAAGTTAAACTCTAGTCAAACTCTAATACACAATCCTCATAGGAGCACCAAGACCACAGGATGATAATAACACCAAATCACCGCATGCCACCAAAATTTAAAAGTTCGTGCGAGCCAATTCTTGACCACAAGTTGGGGTAAAATGACAAGTTACTCCTACAGTGGCTACCCCGGCCCTTATTTATCAGGCATTCCCTTTTGTTTCTAATTCATAATATATCTTGAGATAAACGGCACCATTCCCCTCTCTCTTGAAGTTTCAATCATGGTATAGTGTGTATTCTATAAAGTTTTAAATAGCATGTTTCAATAAAATTTTATCAGATTATGGATACTTCCTTTGTCACCTTGATTTTTGATGTCGGATGCTCACAGGTTATGGTAGAAAGCCATGGTGAGAAAGATGTTGCTGTGGTTGATTACCGGGGGAATCCGGTGGACAAGTCGAAAACCGGTGGATGGCTTGGTGCAGGGCTCATCTTAGGTGCTTTTAGGATGAATTTACAAGTTTACGAGTGTGGTTTACTTTGATACCATATTTCTACTTTTGCTAATAGGAATTGGAATATTTGGTGCAGGATCTGAACTCTCTGAGAGAATATGTGTGATGGGCATATCAATGAACTTGGTGACATACCTAGTAGGAGATTTGCATATCTCAGCAGCAAAATCTGCAACCATTGTTACCAACTTCATGGGAACTCTCAATCTGCTCGGTCTCCTCGGAGGGTTCTTAGCTGATGCCAAACTCGGCCGATACTTGACTGTTGCACTCTCTGCTTCCATAACTGCTCTGGTGAGTTTCTCTTACAGATAACAAGAAATATCAAATTTGATATCTTGATTCTTGACTGTCGTCTCATATTGAACCAGGGAGTGATTTTATTAACACTGGCTACAACAATTCCCAGCATGAGGCCTCCTTACTGTGATGACTACAGAAGGCAGCATCATGAGTGTATCGAGGTGAACGGGCGGCAACTGGTTTTGCTGTATATGGCACTATACACTATAGCACTTGGTGGTGGGGGAATAAAGTCTAATGTCTCCGGTTTTGGCTCCGATCAGTTCGCTGTGACAGATCCCAAGGAGGAGAAGGCCATGGTCTTTTTCTTCAACAGGTTCTACTTTGGCATCAGCATGGGATCTTTGTTTGCTGTGACTGTGTTGGTGTATGTACAAGACAATGTAGGAAGAGGGTGGGGATACGGAATCTCGGCAGGAACGATGGTGATTGCGGTGGCAGTTTTGCTTTGTGGAACACCATGGTACAGGTACAAAAAGCCTCAGGGGAGCCCTTTAACTGTCGTATGGAGAGTTCTGTTCTTGTCTTTGAAGAAGAGAAATCAGCCTTATCCTTCCCATCCCAGCCTTTTGAATGATTACGAAAATCGAAAGGTTCCCTACACAAAAAGATTCAAGTAAGTATTATCGGACATAGTTTTCATGTCGAATTCTGTGCTCTTATTGAACATACAAGTGTATAACACATATCTGCATTAAGTGCCAAAAGAATCAATTTGACTAGCCATCAAAACTTATAGTATTATTTTTCTAGTGAAGTAACCAAGTTTCATTTCAATATGCTTGTGAATTGTGATGATGGATAGGTGTCTCGACAAGGCTGCAATCCCAGACGACAATTGTGCACCCAACAAGCAAAAAAATAACTCATGGATAGTCTCAACTGTGACCCAAGTTGAGGAGGTAAAAATGGTCATAAAATTACTCCCTATTTGGTCCACATGTATACTCTTCTGGACAATCTACTCCCAGATGACTACTTTTACAGTTGAGCAAGCCACCATCATGCATCGAAAAGTCGGTTCTTTCCCAATCCCGGCTGGTTCTTTCTCTGCCTTCCTCGTCATCAGCATTCTCCTCTTCACTTCCCTAAATGAAAAGGTTTTTGTTCCCTTGGCTCGAAAAATCACCCATAATAACCAAGGAATCACAAGCCTCCAGAGGATTGGAATTGGACTAGTTTTGTCAATAGCTTCTATGGTAGGGGCTGCTGTTGTTGAGAAAGAAAGAAGGGAAGTTGCTGTTGAGAAAGGAGTCAATATAAGTGCATTTTGGCTACTTGTTCAGTACTTCCTCGTCGGTGCCGGAGAAGCTTTTGCTTATGTTGGACAACTCGAATTCTTCATTCGAGAGGCACCGGACCGGATGAAATCCATGAGCACAGGGCTTTTCCTGAGCACCATATCAATGGGGTTCTTTGTGAGCAGTTTGCTGGTGTCTGTCGTCGACCATGTAACCAAAAGGAGCTGGCTTAGGAATAATCTGAACAAAGGAAAGCTAAATAACTTCTACTGGTTACTTGCAGTGTTAGGGGTCTTAAATTTCTTGGTCTTTCTAATATTTGCATCAAGACACCAGTACAAAATGCAGCTACCTATTGAGCCCGAGTCCGGAGAGAAGGAACTTAAGAGCTTCAACGATGAAATGCTAGAAAACATGGAGAAGAAAGCAAGTCTTCAGACAGTTGGAAATGGTGAGCCATAGTGATGTATTTGTACCTTAAAGAGGAATGTATGAATGGTTAGACAATACAGTATAGTTGTTAAAAGAAAGAGACTCATATCTGTAATCTGTGGCATGGGTGATTGTAAGGTGATGATTATTCGATTATTCTTCCTTCTGTCTCACTGTGACGGATGCAATATTTTATGTTAAGAGAGTAACTTATAAATAGGGGTGTAAACGAACCGAGTTTGAACGGACAAGGGTATGTCTGTGTTTGTTTATTTATTTTTGAAGGTATTCAAACTCTATTCGTGTTCGTTTAAATTTTTAATGGTATGTTCGAGCTTGGTTCGTTTATTTTTTGTTATGTTCGGGCTCGGTTCGTTTAACGTTCACGAACGTATTCGTTTAACGTTCATGAACGTGTTCGTTTATATGTTCATTAAGCGTTCGTGAACATGTTCGTTAAGCGTTCGTGAACGAGTTCGTTTGTATATATTCATCAACTTGTCTATTTAGCATTCACGAACATGTTTGTTTAGTGTTCATGAATATGTTTGTTTAGCGTTTACGAACATATCAGTTTAACGTTCGTGAACATGCTCGTTTATGCTCGTTTATATACTTTGAATTTAGGATTATTAAAGAACATAAACGAGCTAATAAACGAACTTATAAACAAGTATATAAACGAACATAAACAATCCTATAAACGAGCTTATAAACAAACATAAACGAGTTTGTTCGTGAACATAAACGAGCCGAACGCACTTATGTTCGTGTTCGTTCGTTTATTAATCGAACATAAAATATCTGTTTATACTCGTTTATTTAACTTAATAAACGAACATTATACGAACGGTTCACGAGCAGCTCGTCGAACACCCTGTTCATTTACACCCCTACTTATAAAATAACCAGTAACTTTATATTGTATGCTCGAACGATACCTTTCAAATTGTAGTTAAAGGTTTAAATAAATAAAATGTTCGATGAATTATTTGTAAATCATTCGTTTATTAAATTAAATAAATATAAACTTAAATTTTATATTTATTTATTAAGTTAAACAAATATATTTATGACCGCTAAATAAATCAACATAAAATATTTTAAAAATAAACAAACAAACATAATCATAATTTGATTGGTTGATCAAGAGTGAATTAGAAATTTAGTGATTAAATTAAAATTTTTTAAACTTTAGTGATTAAAATCGGAGTGAAAAAAAAGTTAGTGGTGCAGTTTCTTACGGGATAATTATTCCTTGCCTTTGCAGTTCGCATCTTAAAATAAAAAGGGAAAACCAAATTCCAACTATTTGCTTTCGTCTCTTCTAATCCACCGAGAAACAAATAAATAATACAGTCAGCGCCGAAATTCACCAGCCCTGAAGTGACCGCCCCAGTCTGCTGCCGGAGGTCCAAAACTTGTATACAAAGGAAAGTTAAGAGATCCTAAAGTTTTAAACCAAGAAAATGAATGAGGTGATGATGGCAGCGGATGTGAGATCCATGAGAGGCGTTGGATCCACGTCGTTTGCATCGTCTCCGTCCTCGAATATGTTTCCTAATAACCTTCCTCTCATCTCGGCCTTCCTCGCCTTCGCTCTGGCTCAGTTCCTCAAAGTCTTCACCAATTGGTTCTTTCTTTCTTTTTATCGTTTTTGATTTTTTCTCTCTTTTGCTTCCTAAAATCCAATTCATGTTTTTCGACTACCATGATTCGAGATTCCCTGTTTTATTGATTTTTGACGTGAAAGCTAGGAACTTGTATCTTGGAATGTTATGGAACTTGATTAGGGATTTGATATGCACTTTGATTATCAATTGCTCCTAAAGGAACCCTAACTATGTTACTGTAGGAAATTTTAAACAAAAATGTTGGATATATTGGTTAATTTAATGGCTCCTGATTGGTAAGAGCTTGTTTAGCCCCTGTTGGAGAAACCCTTGTTTTGAATTTTTTGTGATTTCCTCGATTTAATTACTCATGGGACAGTTTTGAGTTTTGACTGGTAATGTTTACCAATGTGCTGATCTGATTGCCATTCAGAAAGGGGATCTCCTACGGTATTTTTAGCTGTTTAAGATGCTTATTGATTTATTTTTTCGTTTTAAAGAAGAGAGAATGAGAATTTGCTAGAAATAGCTTAGCCTAGAGTGAAATGCCCCCATTTTTCTTCAAAAATTGTAAGGAACTGAAAAGAAAATGCTTATTGATGTTAAACTAAGCCTTAATTTTTTTTTTTCCATTTCCTTTGTATCATATTCATTCTTAAGACTTGTTGGAAACTTGAAATTAAGATTCCATGTTCTAAAAATTTAATGTATTCATTGAAAGCATATTTTTGAGTTTCAGTTGATTCTAATCACAGGTCTAATGTTTTGTAAATGGTAGCTCAAACATTTGAACTTTTTTCTCCTAGATACTCAGGTTTAAAGAAAGGAGATGGGATACTAAGAGGTTGATTGGTTCAGGTGGTATGCCATCATCACACTCTGCAACTGTGACAGCTCTTGCAGTTGCTACTGGTTTACAGGATGGAACGGGAGGATCAACTTTTGCAATTGCCGTTGTCTTGGCATGTGTTGTATGTTCTTCCTAACTACTCATTTTCTTGTGGTAACATTCTCCTGTATGACAATTATCAGAATAAAACCTTTCTAATTCTGAAAAATAGTTAATGAAGATTAACAGAGACAAATGAAACCTATTTACTCCTGCTGGCACGGGAATGTTGCAGACATCTCCTGCTGCTGCTAGCAATCCCTCCTTTCAATTTTCTTTTCTCTTGCAGTCTTGTTCCCTCTTGAGTCTTGTCTATGACATGACCATAGACCTGACTGCCACTGCCAGCATGTCCTTCAACAATGTTTCTCTCTATGGTTTTTTAATTTATCTTTGAGGGAATGTTTGCTACAGTCCCCTTTTCTATCCTGGAATCAACATTCTTCTAGCAATTATGCATTCTGATTACTTACAATACATATCTTCAGTCTTCTTGACATCAGTATTTTTCATTGATGCACTTTTATGGTATTTATTTTTTGTAACAATTTTATTTTATCATCTCTCTGGAAGAGTTTGGTTTGTTGCAACTACTTCGAGTAATAAGATGGAAATTTTAGGAAGTAAATATTTGAAAGAATATTGCTCTGTAGTTCAGAACTGAATGAAAATGGAGTTTCAATATTAAATAGCGTTTATAACTTAAGTGATCAAGTGAGGCTTCATTGGTTCATCGTAATAACTATAGTTTTCCTTTCGATGCTTATAATTCTAGGAATCTTTTTACATTTTTATAGAGGGTATGCGTTCTATAAAAAGTACATAAGCTATATCTAGGAGGACACATCAAGAGAAGTTTGTATATGTGATAAATTACACCATAGGTTTATTACATGAGATTATTCCTACTTTAGGTATTTGCTTCTTGCTTATATGACTCTATATTCTGTAATAGAACTCTCGAAAGGTTGTATTGTTAGGTTCTACTACCTGGAAACCCACTTTTTAACAGCAGAGAGTGGTAATATTATATGTGTTGTGTGGAATGAGAACAAGGGTTTGTCCAGATCAATCCATATCCCCATCTCCCAATTATTTAAAAAGAAGAAACGAATGCATGCATGAAGACAGCTAGATATTTAGCCCTATGCCATGTAGGGTTAGTTATAAGTACCAGTGATTTAAATAGAGGTCCGCGACAGCAATGGCAGTCGTTATATAGCGGCCAATGTGGCCATGTTTCAGGATCTCCTGAAATATGAATGAACCTAATCAGGATTGTTATCAAAATCTTTGTACTGTATTGAAATTGATTTTTGTCTCTCTTTTTTTTGAAGTTCCCAAACTTTGGTTTTAACTTGAAAATAGATCTTGGTGGAAAAGAATTAACATGATTATTATTGTGTGGAGTATGGTTGATGATTTTTCAATTATACAGGTGATGTATGATGCAACAGGTGTCCGTCTGCATGCTGGTCGTCAAGCAGAAGTATGTCCTATTATACTTGATATATAGATGCAAAGTTTAGTTGTCTTTGTCACTTAATATTCTGATGCCCATATACACTGTTCATATTTTTATTCTTTCCATATTGCCAGTTGCTGAATCAAATTGTATGTGAGTTTCCTCCTGAACACCCTTTGTCCAGCGTGAGGCCTCTGCGAGAATTACTTGGCCATACTCCACTCCAGGTCTGCTCCTATCTAAACCGCACAAGTAGTTAAGATAACTATTGCTTGGTTCCAAGTACTTTGGTTGTAACTTTTGCTAGTACTTTGCAAAGCATTTGTTTCCAAATTCCCAGCATATCACTTTTATTAATGCCAATCAGTTTGCAAGCCTGGCATCAAATTGGTGTTCCACCCTTAAATGTTCATCAAACTTATAGCAAAATAAGTATTCAATTCAAAAAACAAAAGATAGGAGGAAACAATGTCTTGAAGGCTTCAACGGTTTACTGTTGAAATCCTCCACAGCAGAAAGAGACTTTTACTCTACCAAATCATGCAATCTTTCCAGATTGCTGCAACCCAGCTTTCTTTCGTCTTTTTCTTTTCTTTTCTTTTCAAGGATTCATAAGTGGAGATCTGGATGTTTAAATCAATTATAAATTACGAGCTGTTAAACAATATGTCTTGCCATAGAACACAACCATTTTGTTCCCTGTTTTCTCTTTTACTCTGTACATTCACAAGGTAATAGAATGCTGCCTGCTTATTACTTCATTAGTTCTTCCCAAAACATTACAAGTTTTGCCGTGTAATGGAGTCCAAGAGATGGATATCAGCTTTCTTTCGTGAAATTAAGATGGGATTCAGCATGACAACATCCAGGGAGATTCAAGTCGTATAAGCATGACATTGTTGTAATAACAGATATATGTGATGATATGGTGCAGGTTGTGGCAGGTGCATTACTGGGATTCATAGTGGCTTTTCTGATGAGAAATTCGGATGGTGTAGCATAAAAACGGCATTGATTCCTTCATGTTCCATTTCAGTATGGGGGAATTGGATGGAGCAGGGAAAGTAAGGTGTCAAAACTTTTCTATTGATGAAACCCTTGTACTTTTAAGGTGTCTTTTAGGGATTTTATTTGCACATTTATCTTATATACTACACTGGAATATCACTCTCATATGATACCTTTGTCTGTAGTTGAATGATGGAAATATGCTCCTTGCTATTGTCCCTGAATGAATTTAGTCATAAATTGCCAACTTCATGTATTCATATCAACTTTAGAAGCTAAGTTATTTTGATTGCAAATCGAAAAAGAATGTTCAATTGTTATCACTAAAAACACCACAGGGACTAGTTTGGCCTATTATCTTGATACAAATTAATTTGTTTATATGGCATGAAATCTTCAATATATGATAAATTAATTAATTGGGTTGGTTTGATAAATCTAAATTTAAAATATTACATTTATTGATGTCAAGATTATAAATTTAACATCGACACAAGAATCACAAGCTTAAACTTCAGGAGTCGCATTACACATTTGGAAAATTTGGAGACACATTATAACAAAAACCAAAGTTTAAGGACCAATCGTGAAATTATCCCAATGTAATCAATTTTTTAAATGAAAGAATATAGGAGAAAATCAAGTAAAGCAAATTAGTTATAATAGATTTTATTTAATCCTGAATTAGATATAAAAATATACTAATTCAAATCAACTCACTTGCTACACTTAATTTTGGTGGATTAACCTTTTAATGATTTATTTTATATATTTTAATTTTAAAATATATTTAAACGATATTAAATTACTTATCACATGGATAAATAGATGAATGATATAAATATAAATGTTAATAATAACTTAAATAATTAACTAATCCAAATGGGCCACTCTTTGAAAAGAGGATTGCAAATGTGGCAGCCAGTCTGGCCCAACCACTCAAGTTCAGGCCTAAAACCTAGGCCTCGAAACGGCGCCGTTTAAGAACGTCTATAGTTTATTTCCGGATAAGAAGGTAGTAGAAGAAAATGACGTCAAACCTTGATTAAATAATAAGTAGTTGCTAAAGCAGTGAGTGTGATGTTAGGTGCAGCAGCGGCTCTTATATCTTCATCTTCGTCAGGACTCATCTACAGGAACATTCTCTCCAAGCCTTCTTCTTCCTTTTCCCTTTCACGCGCTCTCCCTCACTCTGCTTCCCGCTTCTCAATCCGATCAATGGCCGACTCTGCTTTCAGGAAAGTTCAGATTCAGAGAGATGACACTGTCAGTTCAACATCTCATTTCCTCTTCGTTTTAAAAGCTTATAGATCATGAATTTCTTTTCTTTTTGTGATTTTGATTGTTGGGTTTTCACTATCTTTGCTGAAATGTTAGTGATTGAGTTGTATGAGATTTGGGATAAGGATTTTTAAAATCTTAAATGGATTTTTTTTCTTTTTTGAAAAAAAATGCTTGGTTTTATTTTAATATTGACAAATCATATTACAATTATCATGGGTTTCGATTTTGGGATGATTTTGATCGTTGGGTTATTTGCGATATATGCTTGATTCCAAAACCGAATGCATGGTTTTATTTTAATATTGTCTAATACTTTTACTGTCACCGGTGGCTTTAGTTGTTTGTGGAGTTTCAGTCGATTATATTGTTCTCCTGTTTGCTTTTGGATTTTCAACAAATCCAAAACAGAGCCTAGTTTGATTTGGTTTGTACCATATTTTATTTATTTATTTTAAATGAACCGATCAGGCATTTGATGCGTATGTGGTTGGCAAAGAAGATGCACCTGGAATTGTTGTTCTTCAGGAGTGGTGGGGTGTTGATTTTGAGATCAAAAATCATGCCGTGAAGATCTCTCAACTCGGCTCTGGTTTCAAAGCTCTTATTCCAGAGTATGGATTTCATTCCCCAGTTGTTCTTTTTTCCTTTTCTATTGGTTCTCAATTTCTCATAAGCTTTTCGTTTACCACATTTGAATGCTAATTCATTTAAAACCTATCGATCTGCTTCAGTTTGTATCGAGGAAAGGTTGGTCTAGATGTTGCTGAAGCTCAACACCTAATGGATGGTCTTGACTGGCAAGGTGCTGTAAAGGATATCCGTGCTTCAGTTAACTGGCTGAAAGTTAATGGCTCAAAAAAGGTCTGTTCTGGTTGTTTACCATCTTTTTTGTTAAAGCCCTATACTTAAAACATGTTTGATGTTTATACACTTCATTGTATTGTCCTGCTAACTTATTTTGACTAAGATAAGTGGATATATGAAGTTGATTTGTATTTAGCAATTTTCTTTTGTTTGGATGGAACTTTAGAGAATATGAAATAGCCATGGTTTCATACGTTTTTCTGAAAGTTTTTTAAGAGAAATATTTCCGATTCTTTTTTATCTTTTAAAAAAAATCGAATTTAGTGGATTGATGTTTTCATATTTTTCGTTTGGCTCAATTATTTCATTATAACTTCTGTTAAATCCGATGGTAAAGTACATCAATTTCATCTCCAATGCGTTAACATCTCCTTTTTGAAGTCTCATTTCCTGTTTCATCAGGTTGTCCTCTAAGTTTAACTGTCAAACAAAGTTAAGATTCTCTTAGGCATTTTTTAAGATTTTTTTATTAAATGTGCATAATTATTTGGAGCTACATTTTTTTGTTAACATCTCGATCAATCTGGTTTATCAACTGAAATGTAGTGGAACATTAGAATTATTATTTCTCTGGTTTTTCGATTATTGAATTATTATTTCTTCGCGGCTTTAGTTAAACTAAGTTTTGGGTGAAGTTTAAAATATTGGTCAGTGAGCAATCTCTGATTTAATTGCATTGCAGGCTGGAGTGACCGGGTTTTGCATGGGGGGTGCTCTCTCTATTGCAAGTTCTGTCTTAGTTCCTGAAGTCGATGCTGTTGTTGCCTTTTATGGGGTTCCATCATCTGAACTTGCAGACCCTGCCCAGGCCAAGGCCCCTGTTCAAGCACATTTCGGGGAACTTGATCAAATTGTTGGGTTTTCAGATATAACGGTATGACTAAAGTTCTTTATTTTATCAGCTATAAATTTAATCATTTGTTTCCAATCATATATTGAAATTAGTTTCTTATAATTTATAAGGCAACTCATACAAAATGCCGAGTTTGATGAACTTTTTCCTTTTCGCTTATTTTACTTCTCAAGTCCTGATGCCCTCTTTGATTTTCTGCTGTAAAAGTTAAAAGCAAGTGATCAAAGCAATAAAACAATACAGTGATTTCAACCATAGAATTATTGCTGAAAATTAACTTTGGAATTCCCGAGTTTTCAGGCTGCAAAGGCGTTGGAGGAAAAACTGAAAGCATCAGGAACTCCATATGAGGTACATATTTATCAAGGCAATGCACATGCCTTCATGAACAGGTCCCCCGAAGGTATCAATCGGAGGAAGGGCATGGGAATGGCCGATGAGGATGAAGCTGCAGTCCAGCTCGCATGGTCTCGTTTTGAGTCATGGATGACTCGTTCCTTGTCATCGTAACTGTCGACTGTCGGAGTCCCCTTTGGTGGTACTTCAGCATCATGGTGTGTGCTTCTTGCTGATAGAATAAGTATGAAACTGTCTCGTTAGTGTCATTTAGGAGAATCCGGAATTAATCTTCTGGTTTGTTTAAAAGAAACCTTTGAACTTATGGTGTCTTTTAATAATATGAACTTTGGGTTTGTCTAAGAATCGCTACTAAAATTGGTGTGTTATATTAATGGACCAAGCTTACTAAAAATCATTTCAGGTCTATTCCTTTTCTTTTATTAAGAAAATAATTGAAGATCTCTGTACATGTATCAATTGAAAAGGGTTGGATCGTTTTTGGAAATGGGTCCCTTATTCTAAAATGTTCAGAAAATGTTA
Organism: Abelmoschus esculentus; assembly: GCA_035048815.1. NCBI lineage: Eukaryota > Viridiplantae > Streptophyta > Magnoliopsida > Malvales > Malvaceae > Abelmoschus > Abelmoschus esculentus. Next base: position 17,606,148 of record JAUCBN010000020.1, on the reverse strand, counting down.
TTTATACGTGAGAACTTGGTCTTGTGTAAATGTTATACTTTAATTTGTTTTTAAACGTGTTTGACTTTATATTATGATTTAAATTATCTTAAAAGATATTTTATTTTTGACCTTAGATGTAACATCTTTTAACACATAATTTAATGTATTATATTCCGTCTATAAACTCAATTTAACACATAATTTTAGATTTTCATAAATTGTTGGATACCCCTTTTATTAATTTTTCGATCATATCAATAATTTAATGCAACATTTTTCATTTTTGTTATGTATGGTATTTCAAGTGAAAATTTAATTATAAACAAGTTTTATTCTCAAAACTTTATAAATCTTGAATTGCGAATTTTCTGATAATCTTTTGGATGTAAACCAAAAATTCTGCAAAAAAGAAGGTAAACGAGAATGATGTCCCAACGTGATTAAAATAGAAAAAGTAAAACAAGGGTCTATACTTCCTTTGATTGTTATTTGCCCCAATCCCAGACCATTGATGTTGTATAAACTAGGTTAGGTTTACAAGGAAACAACAGAAACACTTTGGATATACGTAATGTTTGGTTATGGTTTTAGCACCTCTAAGATGGAGAGATCCATCTCCTTTCTTATCCTCTCTTTCTCATTGTTTTTCAGCGATTCCGATTTCTTCTTTCACGTTCATGCTTCCCATGGAACCACCAAGTATAAGCTGATCCACAGGCATTCACCAGAGCTGCAAAAATTTCGTCGAATGGACCTCGGACCCCCAACCGATTCAAGGGAACGTATGAAACAGTTGATACGGAGTGATCGTGCTCGACTACAAATGATCCCTAAAATGCCAGTCCCGAGAAGGAAGAATGCACAGGTGGTGATGGCGCAGAGCAACGACTTGGTTGAGCTCCCGATTCGATCGGCTGCAGATATAGGGACCGGACAGTACTTTGTTTCGTTTCGGGTGGGTAGCCCGCCGAGGAAGTTTATTATGATAATGGATACGGGAAGCAGCCTAACGTGGATGAAATGCAAATACAAATGCAGACGTTGTTTCAAAGATCGGGTTAGCTTACATGAAAGAATATTTAATGCTAAATCATCACGTACGTTTCGTCCAATCCCATGCTCCTCAGATATTTGCAAGCAGGACCTAGCTAGATCTTTCTCTTTGCAGAAATGTCCTCACCCGTCGGATCCTTGTTCCTATGATTACAGGTACATCTAGTTCGGTTAAAATCGAGATAATTGATCGAATCAAAATTTATTGCTACTTATATTTTAATTCATTTCGGTTAATAACCGAATCCATCGTTATAGTACGCCTTTTGCATGTCGTAAAGCTTGTTATTGGTGTTTTAGGTACTCGGATGGCACGACAGTTCTCGGACTCTTCGGCAATGATACGGCTATAGTACGCCTGGCAAACGGGCAAAAAGTTAAAGTGCCGGAAGTAATAATCGGGTGTAGCGAAACCATAGTGGGAGAGTTCCATGACATTGATGGAGTGATAGGGTTAGGTTTCGAATGGCATTCGTTCACAGTGAAAGCAGCTAAGAAATTCGGGTTCAAGTTTTCATATTGCTTGGTCGATCATTTGAGTCCGAGCAACCTCGTCAACTTCCTTGTTTTCGGCGAAGTTAACGATCCCACGATACCGAAATTTCAGTACACAGAGTTGATCTTGGGGATTGTGAATCCATTTTATGCTGTAAACGTTTCTGGAATCTCCATCAATGGTGTAATGCTGAATATCCCGTCATATGTATGGGATGTTAGGAAAGGGGGTGGGGTTATTATGGACTCCGGTTTCAGTTTAACTCAACTTGTCGAACCCGTGTTCGATCCAGTCGTCAAAGCTTTTGACGCTCCGATTAGCAAATTCAAGAGACTGCCGAGGAACACAGAGGGGCCGGAGATTTGTTTCGAGGACACGGGGTATAAGGAGTCAATGATGCCGAAACTAGCTATCCATTTTGGCAACGGAGCTAAGTTGACGCCACCGGTGAAGAGTTACGTGCTCGATGCTGCGGAGGGCGAGAAGTGCCTCGGGTTCACTTCGACACCTTGGCCTGGATCGATGGTGATCGGAAACATTATGCAGCAAAATCATTTGTGGGAATTCGATCTTTTAAATAGCAAGTTGGGATTTGCTCCTTCTACGTGTATATTTGAATCATAGAAAAGGAGCAAAAACTAGAAGCATTGGAGCCATCTTTTAAAATGAAATCTTTCATTTTTATTTAGAATTGGAATGATAGAATGAAAAATGCTATATCCAAGTTCTCTTGGATTTGTTAGGGAAAAATTAGAAATTCCTCTATATATCATGGAGTGATATTGAAATAATTCGAATTATTGAATGATAGAATGAAAAATGCTATATTTTTGTTTTATTCTGAATTTCTTATTTATATTCTTGATTTGTTGTTTTTATTCAACTTTTTCATTAGATTGTGATTTATATTAATAGAGAAGGAAGATCCTCAATAATGGGGTAGTGACCTGTGGTTCACCTCCACTCCTCTCTATGTATTGGGTTCAATATTTAATGTAATAAATAAATAATAATGTGGAAAAATCCGTAGGAAAAGTAGGGGCAGGGAGAAAGGGAATAACAAATAGAAATTGTTGAGCATCTTGTCTATAATCCACAACAGGCAACATAAGTAGACAACTACAAAATCCATCACAGCTAGCCACAACATCTTGCCAAAGCTTTACAACTTTAGAGAGAGTATTGTTACACTGCTATGTTATTTTATTATGCGCACTTGGTTTCCTACAAGCAGACTCCAATCCCTCTTCTAAACTAGACTCGGCTGCCGAAACACTTTCAAACAAGATTAGTCCCTGCAAAACAAGTAACGGGTTACGACCATTTATCGACATTTTAAAGAGAGTAAAATACCAAAAGGAAATGCATCTGTTCAAATCTGACAATGACAAAGTGGCGAAGGAGGCTTTTTGGTGGATGATGGTCGATAGGGCTGTTTGAGTAGCAGAATAGAAATGCAGGAGCTGTTGTATTGTTTCTTGTTTGAAAATGAAGGAAAGGCTTCTTAACGTATGACTAGTACAAATAAGAGCATAGCATTTCTCTTGGATGAAGCTATTGGCCTCGGTCAAGGGTACAAACTCCAAGGCTAGTGTGTCCAACAAAACCACAGATTATGACACGCTCAACTTCGTTGCCATCTACCAAAAAATTGATGCAAGATGCCAATGCCTGTTTCTCGTCAAAAAGGAGTTGCTTTGCAGTATGCATTATTGTAGGCATGTATCATGTAAACATATTAGTGGAACTGTGGAACCAAGGAATTATGTGGCTCATAATGTTGGAAGCATTCCCCCTGCAATTAGTTCTACTACAATCCTACACAATTCTGTGCTCTAACTGAATGATTGCACTACTACACTAATTAGAGGTGCTATGCTCTAGATGGGGATGGAAATTTAAATATTTGCAAGGCTTTTGATAAAGGGTTTCTGCAGCAAAGCAAAATATTCCAAACAAAATAAAAGAGGGAATAAAGCAGTAGCAAAATATAAATATATAGAAATTGGAGCAACAATAAGATTATCCAACTAAAAAGGTCACTCACCAGTACTTAATCAAGCCATCCCAGCCACAAGTTGCAACTTTACTTTGCTCCAAAGGATGCCATGCACTCCCAATGCAAACTCCCTCATGGCACTTTAGAGTTCTAAATACTTTGCAGCTCTTCCAGTCCCAAAACCAGCACTTACCCTCTCCATCTCCTGACATAACAAACCGCCCATCTGGTGAAAAGTTGACTTGGCAAGCATAGCCAGCCACAATGTGCCCTGCAAACCTTTTCTTTTTGTTAAGCTGAAATCTTTCCCGGGTGCTGTAAATAAGAATTTGATTATCCAAACTTTGAGCAGCAAGCCAATTATTGTTGGGGTGAAGTGAAATAGATGGCATAGAGTGCATGTGAGGCTCACTAATATACTTTATAACAACAGGAATTCCAAATTCCCATACTCTAAGTGATTTGTCATCACTTGAAGTAACAAATCTCCGGTTGTTATCCACAAATGTAATGGTATTCACTGCCCCTAAATGCTGATCATACTCTTGCGTAATTTGTCCAGTATTAATATCCCACTGAACAATCTTTTTATCACTCATGCCCGCTAACAGAATATTCTGCTTATCTTCATCAGGGTTAAGCTTAACTACGTAAGGAATCTTCCCAGTTGAGAAAGTTGAAATAACCTGCCCGGTTTCAGTATCCCAATATTTGATGTTCTTGTCATATCCCGCAGTCAAAAATTTAGTGCCATCATTACAAAATGAAATATCTCTAACTGCCTTTGAATGACCCATATATGTTCTCATACACTTCCCTGAATTAAACACATCCCAGATCTTCACTTTAGTATCCATCCCAGCAGAGAGAATCAAATGGCCATATTTGGGGAAGAATCTAATAGCTGAGACACCCTTAGTATGCCCACTCCAAGTATGTACCAATCTCTTTGGTATGTAACAATGATCATTTGTTGCTTTTGCATCTTTAGGAGGAGCAATCCATGACCTTCCTTGGTAGTCTCTCTCCTCTTTTCCGTGAAAAGTAGTCTTATCCACCACATGCTCACCCTTCTCACCTTGATGCCCTTTCTCTTCTTTCTTCTTTGCATACTCCTCTGCATACTTCTTTTGCTCCTCAGTCAACTCAGCTTGCACCCCCTCTTTTTTACCTGCCCAAGGACTCTTTTTATTCTTCATCAACCACACATCACTAGCTGGATTATCAATCTCTGTTGGATCAACCTCATTCTCACCCCCCATAGCCTCGTCCTCCTCCATCTCAACATCCTTCTTTTTCTCAATTCTTCGCTTCTTTTGCTCGTGTTGTGGGATGTTATAGACAGAAATGGCATCATTCTTCTGCAAAGCATCCAAATCACCGATATAGTTGTTTCCTGAAGGGTCGGCAGCATAACCATATTTGTGGAAGGTGTTGTATTGCTCATCAAAAACAAAAGAGTCAATGGAGGCGTCCTCAACAAATCCCAGCTTGTGGTTGCGCATGCCCTGGGCAATTCCATCCTTGGCATATGGATGAGCGGGGCCATAGATAGGAGCCCAAAGTTGGTCATATGTAGGATTGAAGGCAACAACATGTTGGGTTGGATCAATAGGCTTCGAATGAGCTTGGTGTGCTTTTGCTACAGTTAGGGCCAGCATTGTGTCATCAACCTTGGGTGCAGCAGATTTGGAGGGTATGAGTCGTAGTGGTGAAGAATCTGGAGATGAAGTGGATGGCTGGTGACTTTGTCCTTCACCATCACTACTATCTCCATATGTTTGGATAAGGTCCATGGATGGCTTCCTGAAAGCCTAATTCAATATAAACAAAGATGTTACTTAAGCTATTAGCAATTCAGATGGATAATCAGAAAGGCACAAGTAGAGAATTATACATACCATACTTTATTTGAAAACGACTTGGGAATAGTATCAATACCACACACACAAATAAAGGAGGAAGAAATAACAATACCACCAAGTACCAACAATAGCTCTAGGAGTATTAGTTAACAAAGGGTAATAGAGGACAAGAAAGATAGAATCATAAGACTACCTTGAATGTTAAGATGGTTATCTTAAAGCTTTCTTCAAAAATGACAGAGATGCTTAAAATTTCTTCATCTTAGACAAGAGTAAAGTTCAATGGAAAAATAACACACTTAAAACTAGACTGGACATTGCTTGTAGATGAGATCAACACAAATAACTCAAAAACAAAAACAAGAAGAAAATGGGAAAACAGCACTGCCGGCAATGACAGAGAGATGTTATTACCAATAAGGAATAGAAGAAAAACTCATAAGAGTGGCTTGGGTATTATGCCATTTTAAGAAACATAAAGAAGTGCTAGATCTGAAAGAGGGCAAGTATAAGCTTTCTGAACATAAATAGGCTTGTATCAATACCTAAAAATTAAACAATCAAAAACTTGTTTACATCATTTTCCCCCTTGTTAGATAGAGACAAACAGACAACAGATACACTAAAAATAAGAATTACACACAAATAATCACTTCAAAATCAACCACGAGGAAGAACATCCTTAAACGAAGAAGAAGAAGATTGATTGTAACCATGAACAAAGTAGGTACAACAGCCAGCTTTCAAACGAGAGAACTATAAGTACTGAATTTTAAATTAAGGAAATCAATATAACAGAATTTCATGATCCAAGTAGAAATCTTGAATTTAAGTTAGGGTTTTAAAAAATTACCTTATTTGAATCCCCTGACCGTCGGAGACTTTGAAGCGAGATAGGGGGTAGGTGAGGGATTGGAGGTAGAAAAAAAATGAGACGGTGGCTTAGACAGTGTGTGGTGGCGAGGCTTGAACAGGCGGCGACGGATGTGGGAAAAGAGACGAAAGAGGTTCGGGAAGAGAGTCGAAAGAGGATCGGGAGTTTTAATAAAGGTTAAAATTTAAATACACTATTTTTAAATTAAATTAGGCCATGTGGATAAAACAAAACATTTTATCTTATAAAATATACTACTTAATACGAATTTGTTCAAATTCTTACTAAACTTAATTTTTTTAAATCACAATTTTTAGTTATTTTATTTAAAATTTATATGAAAGGGATATTACTTTATGTATTGGGGAAAGAAGGAAAAATATCATATAAGTAGGATTATTTTTATACATTAAATACTATTTAAATAACCATAATTTCTAAAATTTAAATTCTAAATATAAATTTTAGAATCCAGATAAGCCGCATAGCAAAAAAAATATATCTTGTTTGTGATTTTTTTTTTCATCACTGCATAAAATAATTATAATTTTTTTATAAAATTATAAAATATTTATCAACAAAGAATTTTGTTTTCGAAAAAGAGATATTATATTATAAGTTATTTTTATCACGTTATTTATGGATTCAATTGATCAAATATATTTATTTAATTATTTTTATTTTATCTTTTTTTATTAAGTGGACATTTATTTGAAAAAATATCTTTAAACTTAATTTATAATACATATTAGTGAAGATTTATTCTATAAAAAGGATGAGATAAAAAATAATTAAATAAATATATTTGATTGATTAATCTATAAATTATATAACAATAATAAATCATGATATAATTTCTTTGTGAAAAGGTACACAATTGCGAAAAGGTAAACTGAAATACGAGGGAAATATTATTTATTCATTACCACTTTTGTACTTCACTAGTTATTTCCGACAAATCATTTGTTTGGGTAAATATTGTTTTAAAATAAATAATTATTTAGAAATAAACTAAATTAAGTGATTATATTTTCTTGATCGCTTGGAATGGAACAAATTTAAATGCTTGTAAATAAATAATTTTATTAGAGGATATATAGAGTGTTCAAAGATTTTATTTAAGAAAATAAAATATTTAATTTTTTTAAAATTTATATCAAAAGTTATAATATAGGTAATAAAATATCACCAATAAATAATGGTTTAAGAAGAAAATATTACTTGTTATAAGTAGCATTCTCTATTTTTTTTTAACTTTTTTAGGAACAATGCCATAAGTACATAACATTTATTATATATACTGTAAAAATTGACCTAAAATCTAAAATATTACTATAGATCTTTTATATTCTAAAATTTAATTATAAATATATTATCAAAATTTTTCTCAAACAAATTATTTTTACTCTTATCCTTTTAAAAATATGTACGCTTGATATATATAAAGTAATTATCTTTTAAATCTTTTGAGAAAAATATTATTTTTAATTGAATTACTAAATAAAATTAATATAATGATATTTTTAAACTTTTAATAAGAAAAAAAATAAAACTACGAATAATTAATAAAGATAATTTTATATAAATAAATAAAGACAGATTAAAAAAAGTTAAAAATAAATTAAGATCGAGAAGTACAAAAATGGTAATGAACATATATTCCTTTTAACCAAGATTCTACAGTCTACCCTTCACCCCTTTCTTGAAAACTCAGCCAATGGAGGACCATTTCGTAATTTACTAATTTAAACCAATAGATTTTACATTTTTAGAGGCGTAATAATAAATAATATTTCCCTCGTATTTCTGTATTTCAAAAATTCAAAAAAGCGACCCAACAACTCTCGCGTCTCCCGTCCCACTTCTCTTTCCCTGTTAAGCTCTAAAAAAAGCAGGTAACCCAAATAATTGCTATGCCATTTCCCGATTCAACAAGAGTTAGTGCTCAGATTTCTTGATCCGACGCGTCTTTGCGGAGCCATGGGTTGTTGCTTCGGCTGTTTTCGCGCCAGAGAAGATGGCTCCCGCCCTCACCTCATCTCCCCTTCTTCCAAACCCCCAGTACGTTTTTCAATATTCTTTTTCACTTTTCTTGCTCATCTGTTTGGTTCCTGCGAAAATTCAGTTCAAAGGACGCTTTCTTTCCTAGTTTTTTTTTTTAATTTCTTTTTGCTTGTTTGGCTGAGCAGGAACATTCAGTTTCACGAAACCGATTATCGTCTCTCTTTCTAGACGAAGGTAAAATATACTTAAACAATTGTGTAGCTCATTAGTTGAATTTAGCTAATTTCAACACTTCTTCCGTTCAAATTTGATTTTTCCCTTGTTTGAAATTGAACCATTTAAATTTATTATATTGTCTCTGTTCTAAAAGACAGAAGAGAATATCCATCCCATGATTTGAGGACACCAAAAATTGATAAAGATCTCAAGGATGAGGTATGTAAATGGAGCTTTTTGATATATGTTGGTTATTTTGTATGTTCGATCGAGTGCCTGCCAACTCGAAATTTTCCCCTCTCGTAGGCAAAATGTCATTCTTCGCTTTCAAACACATCCATTGACAAGTTTCAGCTGGATAAACCACATCAGCCGCCTACTCCTATCAAACTTTCCCAGGCCTTGGTGAGGAGGTCAGGTTCTCCGGACAATATGCCAAACAGGTTATAAGTTTTAACTTCTGGCATTAAAATCTAATCAACAAATGCAAACTTGTTATCGACTTTCTTATATAATGTACAACTGTTTTGGGTATTTTTGTTGAATGAATTGAATTAATTCTGCCTTCAATTAATTGTTTGATCTCGTGAGTTTGCCTGACAGTTATTGACTGATGCTGTTCTTTTGTAGCTGTATATCGAATGCCACAAACATTGGGAGTTTCTCCATTGATTCTACTGAAGGCAGTGAGACGACTACGGTTGATAAAACTGTTAAGATTGATGTTGACCCAACTTCATCTTACGTAAGGAGCAAGTCTGTACGCTTTGGATGCGATTGTGATGCATCTTCTTCTACATATGGTGATCAAAATACAAACAAACTTGAATTATTAACTTCTCAAAGTGCATCGAAGACCTCGCAAAATACAACCCCATCAAAACTTTCTGATGAAATGCAAACCCCTGGAACAGTTTTTCCCTCAAATGGGAATATTCGTATCAGGTCTGGAGATGTTCATTCGGTTTTGAGTCCAGTTGAGAATGCCACACCCAAAGAGATATTGGGTGAGCTGAAGGAATCTCCTGAGCGACAGGAAGAAGCCACACCCAAGGTAGAAGTTGGAGTAAAACAAGCTTCTCTGATGAAAGAATCAGAGGAGGAAGGAAGTTTGTCTTCTTGGTTCAAGCCAAAACAATATACCATTGATGATCATATTAGAAATCTTCAGGCTGCTTCTACCAAATTCCCTCATTCTGGTAAAACCCTTGTAGATAGGCCCATCATTGGTATGGTTGCTGCTCACTGGAATGAGGATGAATCTTCCCGCATCTCACCCAAATGGTGGGATGGGAATGGAATCCCAAATTCAACTAATAAATACAATGAGGTAGATTTTTTTCTGGATACATATTGTAATTGCAGTTTAGACCTCTGCTTGATGGATCTCGTCCTGTTTTCAGGATCAGAAAGTGAGTTGGCATGCAACTCCATTTGAAGAGAGGTTGGAGAAGGCACTGTCTGAAGAGAGTCTCTTCTCTCAGAGGTATGTTTATCATTTTTTCTTGCTTCATTCATTGTCTATGATGCTATTTTAGTTTGTAAATCGATAGATAGCACAGGTAAGATTTTAATTACCTCAGCCTCTTCCTAACTAAGTGCCTGGTCTCGTTAGTAGCGTGATTCACCGTATAGAATTGTTTTTCGTATACACTTGAAATATGGAGGCCCAAGTCTAACCCATCATATATAAATATGTATGGAACTGGCTAAAAGAATACATGAAAGCCTAGTCATACTTTCTGTGATTAAATACCAAAATCTTTCTCTTAATTGAACTTCAGATATCATAGCATATTCTACCCGAGGTTTTAGCAAGTGAATCCTTTTTCTCCTTTTTCTTTTTTCCTAATTTCCCAAGTATGTTGGGGATGAGGTGATTTTTATATCATAGCTATATCTTTCTTACGATGTAATGGAGATTCATATTATTACTATATCTGATGTTGGGGAAGTTCCTGTGATTGAGTATTACTAAATATTACTGCTAATATAAACTTTGTTCAGGCAGTAAAGCGTCTGAGAGTGAATTAAATATTACAGTACCATGCATTCAGCAGGGTTAAACAAGTTTGTTGAGGGCTGGGTAGTAATATTGTAGATGAAGTTCCAACATATTCGACAGATTCTGATATCTATTCTTCAGATGGAAGTTGAAATAATTCAATTAATTAGTAATGCTATTTGCCTATTTAATTACCAACTGTTTTCAATTTTGCTTCAAAACAATTCCGACTGACTGTTTTAATTGCAGCAAGCATGTTAATCAAACACCAGCGGCTTTTTCTGAGACCGATGAAAGCGACACTGCTCTGTCACGGCTGCGACCTTCCCCACTTTCCAAATCAGTGGTTTCATTCTGATGGTTAGCACTGTTATTTGTGGTTTGAATCCCATTTTCATATTTAACGAGCTAGGATGTAATTGAGCCGTTTATACCTGAAAGAAGGATTTAAACTCTTGAAATATCTTGGCTGGTTTGTCTTAGTCACACAAATGTCCTTTTCTTGGGAATCATGGTCAGTTGGATTCGGATTTGCTTCAACTGTATATATCAATGGGTATTTTGTAATACTTGACTACCTGACTTGTCAGTTGTCACCATGATATATACATATTTTTTCTATCAAAGTTGAATCAGATTGTCCTTAAAAAAACCGATATATATGTTCTTAAAACTTAGCTAGACAGACTGCTCCCATTTCCACACATCCCTTTACCACTTTGGTCATACTCTGAAAATGAAGAGCCATATGATATATGACTATTTTTTAGTGAAAGATTCAGTTACCTTTCGGACAAGGCATAACCATTTCCACCCATCCCTTTACCGCTAGCTTTTCGCCTTTTTCTTTTAAATAGAAAAAACAAACAAACAATGGAATAGCAGCAGCTGATGTTCTCGCTTAAATATTGATATGATGTTTGTAACTTGCGACCTGCAAATGTTGAAGACAGGATTGTGAGAACATGGCAGACATGATAAACCCTGGAAGTACAAGGTAAGGCCGTAAGGGTCTATTGATGAAGTGCTATGATCACTAGTGTTTCTGATGTCACCAAATTTTGGCTTTCTTCCACACCCACATCGTTGTTTAAATCCCAATTAAGTCAAACCTGAAACATAGTGCTTTATCCTATCCTAACAATAGGCCCTAAAAATCCTGATATTTCATTAGTTTAAACTACCATGAATCAATGTTTGCAGCCGCAGGTTTCATATACTGTACATGAAAGTATAAATGGAAGCTTCTTTATCAGATACCTCAGCTTGCTGACATATCAGGCTGTTCTTATAATGGTGGTATCTGAAGCAAAGAGAAGTTTTAATTATTACATACCTGAACAATGAACACGAGGGTTCTTTCATGACTTGACCAGCTTAAATCTAAACCAACTCGCTCTCCAATGCACAAGCTACATACCAAACACCATGACAAGGGATACTCATACTGCTAGCAAGAGGATGACAACCTGCTCAAACACCTAGTACCTTGCTCTAGACATCTCAACCGGAATCAATAAAGCTCCAAATTCTCAAACTGGACATAGATAAAACATGTTCATCCGTTTGTAGTCTAGAGGTTTCATAAGTGTCCACTAGTTATGTTCTTCTTCAGTAATCAAATTTGGAAGTCCCAATTAGACAAGAACTCTGAAAGGATTTGTAGTAATCAGCATCTTTTCCTCTCTTTGTGCAGTCCTCCTAACAATTCGTATAACTTATCAGATTGGGGGTGTTCTTCATCTTTTGAAGTAAAATAGTTCACACAACCAGCCACCTCAATCCAACTACATCCAACATCCTTCCTCATACCCTTCATTGCTTTTCTCACTCTATCAACATTTTCCCAGTTTCCTTCCTCTGCATAAATATTTGAGAGCAAAACATGATATCCTGTTGTACTGTTTCCTGTATCCATTTGAAGCAACCTCTTGGCCACAATGTCACCCAGGTCAGATTTTTTGTGAAGTCTGCAAGCTGCAAGAATTGATCCCCAAATCTCCAAGGAATTACCCTTTTCACCTAATTGCTCAACAAACTCGTAGGCTTCCTCCACCCTCCCAACCTTCCCTAGCATGTCAGCAACACAACAATAATGCTCCGTCGAGGGCTGGATGTTAAACTCTCTCTCCATTGAATTAAATATATGAAGGCCCTGGTCAACCAACCCAGCATAGCCACAAGCTGATAAGACCGCAACAAAGGTAATGGTATCAGGCTTAATGTTGGAAGCTTGCATTGAGTGAAACAAAGAGAGAGCTTTCTCGCCCATCCCGTGTTGCCCATAACCCAATATCATCGTTGAATAGGAGACAGAATTTTTCTTGGGGATATGGGAAAACATGTTTTCAGCAAGTTTGAGGGAACCAGATTTGGAATACATGTCAACTAAAGCTGTTCCCACAAAGACATTTGCATCCAACAAATTACGGACAGAAAATCCATGAAGTTGCTTACCTAAATCTATATTCCCCACCAGACTACATGCTGGGAGAATTGATGCCAATGTCACAGCATTGGGCATTACATTTTGCTGAAGCATTTGCCTAAAGACAACAATAGCTTCTTCAATGATCCCATTCTGCGCAAGACCAGCAATCATAGCATTCCACGTGGCTTGGTCTCTATTGCTTGGATTACTTTTTCCAAAAAGTAGTTGCGAGTTCCTAATCAAACCAGATTTAGCATACATATCTATCATATAGCTATCCATCCCCTGAAATTGAATGCCATGCCTAAGAAGATAAGCATGGGTCTGTTTTCCAATTTCCTGGTTTCTAAGATTTGATGCCGCTGAAAGTATGGCAGTTACAGTCACCGAATCAACTAAGAAACCTTGCTTTTGCATCTCATATACGAGTAACAACCCTTCATCATCCAACCCATTCTGTACAAAAGCAGATACAATGGTATTCCAGGAAATGACATCTCTTTCAGTCATCTTATCGAAAAATTCAAATGATGTGTGAATTGAACCACACCTGGAATACATAACAAGTATTGCATTGGCCACAACAACTGACAATTTGTGTATATTCTTAACTATATAGGCATGTAGTTGATGTGCTAAATCCAACCGCTGCAACTGTGAAACAGCAATTACTGCTGAGAGATAAGTGACATCATCAAAGCCGGTTTCTGATTCCATGGCTTGAAAAAAAAGCTTAATTCCTTCAACCTGAAAATTATTTTGAAGATACCCTCCGATCATAGTGTTCCAAATCTCTATATTTCTCTGTGAGCAATTGTCAAAGATTTTCCTAGCAAAATCTAGGCAACCAAGCTCAGCAAACATGGAAATTGCCGAACTAACAACAAAAGGGTCATCAACACATTCACCACCCAACTTGAGAAGCATTCCGTAGAGAACTTCGGCATTATTACAGTCCTCTAAACCAGAAATAGCAGGGAAAACGTTAACAAAACTAACTGCACTTCGTTTTATCCCTGTCCTCATCATATTCCTAAACAACTTAACTGCTTCCATATATCTCTCTGTCTTTACATGCCACGAAATCATAGTATTCCAAGCGATCACATCTCTCTTACGCATCACATTAAATACTTTACATACCAAATCATTTTCCAAATAATCAAAGCCTTTAGTATAATCACTCATTCCCTTATTGTCCACAGAACTCGAACAAGTAGCATAAAAATTCAACAAAGCATTATAAACGATCCTACTAGGGTATGTTAAACCCCGAATGAAATGGCAATGAACGGCTTTACCTATGTGAAAGTTCTGCAATAGAGCACAAGCTTTGAGGACGGAGGAGTAAGTATAAGGGTCGCATTTGGTGAGAGAGGAGGAATTCTTCATGTGGGAATAGAATAAAAGTGCCTCATGGGGCATGTTGTTGCAAATGTAACCAATGATGATGGTGTTCCAAAGAACTGTTGTTGGTTGGGGAATTGTGTCGAATAGTTGGCGTGCGAGGTGGGGTTGGCCTTGTTGGCAAATCCGGCTGAGGCGGGAGCGGATGGTGGGAGTTTTGAGAGTTGGGTTTGGGAGTGGGGAGGAGATGATGGTGGGTGAAGAATGGGAAGGGTTGTTGTTGGCGGTTGTAGTTGTGGTTGAAGGCGGGGAGAGCCACAGAGGTAGAGCGGAGGAGGCCATGAATGCTGGGTGGATTAGATTTTTCTTTTCTTTAGCTTTCTTGTGCTCTCTCTATCAGATTCATATGCTTAATTGGTTGGTTGGTAGTTAGGTTGGCTCAATGCCTCAATCTACATATCTTTATGCGACTCTCCACTTTTTTTTTATAGATTTTTTCCCTTTTTATGTCAAATTATTTAAATTACACAATGAACTCTAAAATATATGTTAAAAACTCTAAACTCCTATAAACTAAAATCATAAATAATAAAACTTAAATCTTTAAATATTATCTATAAACTAAAATCATAAACCGTAAAATTTAAATCTTTAAATATTATTTATAAATTAAAATTATAAATTATAAATTATAAATCATAAATTTTAAATCTAAAACTTAAATCTCTAAATATTACCTATGAACTAATCCTAAACCATAAAATAAACATATTTAAACAAACTAAAATTAATACAATTCGTATATTAATAAATTTTCCATATATTGAATTCATAATATCATATTGTTAGTGAAAAACATTCCGTATATGAAAAATTATAATCTGAAAATTACTTGTACAAGATTTTTTTTTTTGTTAATGTGAAATAGTAGGATTTTGTTTGATAATTAATGAATAATTCATTATGAATTATATTAATTTATAGTTGATAGTATATGATGTATTAACTTATTTGATTAATTAATCGCATTATGTAATGATGAATTTAGTGGGAAAATTATTTGTTTGATCCCTTAAAAGTGTTTAAGAGGCTAATAAAGTGACGAGCCATATGGTAAAATGTGTTGCATATCACGTTGATAGAAGTTGATGAACTGAAGGAACAAACTGGAAACAGATATAACAGAGAAACAATGGAACTTGTCATCCTGTTGCAAGAACAAGAAATCCTGTATTCTTCTAACAACAACAACAAAAGATGTGCCATTTTGGACCCACCAATCTCGAAAACAAAGACAAGACAGTCGGTCAGATCAGACACACAAAGAACATTACCGAACTTTAGTTTCTCTTTTGTTTTTCCTTCTCTCTATCTCTTTTCTTTTCTGTTTTATTTTGTTTCCCAGGTTAAATGCTTTCCCTGCGGGTCTAATGTTGGGATGATTTCTGTGTCAGTCTTGGTTTGGAGCTAAAATGGGTTGCGTTAATGCCAAGCTAGGTGGGAATGTTGTTGCAGCATCTCCTGTTTCAGTGGTTCATTACAACAGTAGCCATGGTTTAGCAGTTGCTTCTTTCCCATAAAAGCAACAATCCGGGAGGTTAGAGGCTGATAGAGATGATGAGAAGTCGGATGGAAATGGTAAAACCATGAATCATCATCTTGTCAAGAGAAGCGGCGAGTCAAGGAAATCAAAGAGGTGGGGTTCGAGCAGGAGGAGTGGCTCTTTCAGCTTCAATTTCGGCTTTTCCCATAGGATCGTAGAGGCTGAACAGGTTGCAGCTGGATGGCCTGCATGGTTATGTTCGGTTGCTGGTGAAGCAGTTCATGGTTGGGTGCCTTTGCAAGCCGATGCTTTCGAGAAACTAGACAAGGTAACTGAGTTTTTTTTGTGTGTGTGCTTAGTTTGCACGTTTCTCTCACCAAATGACTAAGAAATAGAAATAGAATTTGAAGTTGGCATGTTTAATTAGGCCGGCCCCTAATGTTGTTATTTGTTAATGTAGATTGGACAAGGTACATACAGTAGCGTATTCCAAGCACGTGAAGTTGAAACTGGGAGGATGGTTGCGTTGAAGAAGGTGCTGTTCGATAACTCTCAGCCGGAAAGTATTAGGTTTATGGCACGAGAAATAGCCATTCTGCGCAGGCTTGACCATCCGAATATCATGAAACTGGAAGGGGTAATCACATCTCGGTTTTCGAGTACAGTCTACCTTGTTTTTGAGTACACGGAGCATGATCTTGCTGGATTATCTTCTTCTCCTGATATCAACTTCACTGAGCCACAGGTTTGGCTTGTATCTCATTATAAGTTTGACAAGGCATAGATTTTGGCTAGAGTTGAAATTCAAACACAATATATATGTTGTGTTTTCAGAATATTTGAATTAGATTCACCTTTCTGTGTAGGTAAAATGCTATATGAAGCAGCTATTATTGGGAGTTGAGCATTGCCATTCGCGAGGTATAATGCATCCAGATATTAAAGCATCTAACATTTTGGTAAACAACAAAGGAACTTTAAAATTGGGGGATTTTGGATTGGCAAACATCCTTACTTCAAAAAACAGGCATCGATTAACTAGTCGAGTGGTGACATTATGGTATCGTCCTCCCGAACTTTTGATGGGATCGACAAGTTATGAAGCCTCGGTGGATCTATGGAGTGTAGGCTGTGTTTTTGCAGAACTTCTTATAGGAAAGCCTATCCTTAAAGGCAGAACTGAGGTGACTGTTGAGTTATATTGCATTACTTCTTTTATCTGAATTATTTATCTCAAGACAGCAGGTAAACTTTCACTTTGGTTGTGCCGAAATATTCAGATTCACTCGTGACAGATAATCTATAGCCATATAGAGTAACCATCTTGTATCTGTGAAATTTACAAATTGTGCTTTTACTGATTTCCTGGGAATCATGTTTATTGCTTAGGCAACTCAAGTTGATTTGATTCTCCTCCATTTGGCAGGTTGAACAACTGCATAAAATCTTTAAGCTATGTGGTTCCCCACCTGATGAGTATTGGACGAAGATTAGGCTTCCTCATTCAACCATGTTTAAACCTCAGCATGCTTACCAAAGTTGTCTTCGCGAAAGGTGCAAAGATATTCCACCAACTGCATTGAACTTGTTAGAAGCTCTTCTTTCTGTAGAACCCCACAAGCGAGGCACTGCCTCTTCTTCACTAATGTATGATTTAATGCCATGAAAATAAAGGCAATTCAGTTCAGGCGGCACCGATATCTTTGGTTCCATAAAGCTTATAAACAGTTTTATTAGGAGCTTAGCTTCCTGATTCCATGTTTACATGTTGCCTCTGTTTCAGTATTTCCGCGCAAAGCCCCAAGCTTGTGATCCTTCAAGCTTGCCAAAGTATTTACCTAATAAAGAAATTGATGCTAAACAGAGGGATGATTTACGAAGGTGAACTTGTCACTCCTTATTGTCAAATACCAGGATAAAAGAATGCCTTTATATTTTTATTTCATCATTGAATGAATTACAATGCAATCTATCCAACATTATTTATACATTCAGAAAAGAGAGTTAACCGACTAACAAACTATGAAACAAACTAACAACTCCTTCAACACTTATTTCTGAAGTTTCTGTTTAAGATTTTTTGCATGCTTACAATTATTGCTGAACCGTAAACCTTGAGACTCGACTTATCCACGTGTAATTACGAGTTCTTAAAGTTGTGCATTTATCTTCTGCTGTAGTCTGAAACCAAGTGCTATTGCCTATTAGTCCTATTACCTAATGATTATGAAGGAATCCTACAGACTATATTCTATAATTATGTGCATCAAACACTTCGAAAAACTAGATGCTTGGATGTTTCATTAGCGCAATGCCCTCCACTTATGTATCTTTGTTAATTATATTACATCAGGAAGAAGTCCAGATCTAGGATCCAAGATTCTGAGGTCTCTCAATCTCTCTTTCTTTCTTTTTCTGTAGGAATCTGTGCTCATTGGGTGCTAGCAAAACGAGCTAAGATTAGCTACTTCATTTTTATACGCAGGAAGTACGAGGCAATACTCAATTTGCTCCTAAGAGCTATGGTTTTACTGCAAACAGTCTAAGGGGAAATGACAGTACAGTTCATGGAGAGCAGCTGAATCTCCCCTTCGATATAAGGTCAGAGGCTTCGCAAGTAACAAGTGTATCTCAATGTGATATTTTCACAGCTCCACCACCACTGACAGGATCAAGCAGCTTCTCCTGGGCAAAGAAGCCAAAAGATTCAACGTCTACACTTTCCTACAATAGACCAATACTGCAGCCGACTGGTTGGCAACGCAGTTCAAGAATGGCGAACAAAATGGATTTCCTGTGTTGATGTTGTGTTCATTCACAGCAGTACAGCACCATAATAAGTGTAGTAAAACTCGGGACTGTGTATAAAATGGTAACATGCGAAAATGTGTATAAAAGGGTAAGCCAAAGTTGTTCGCAGAGCATGATTCTCCCCCAATTAAAAAACATATAATAACATAAACTAAAAGTAACGGAGAACTGAGAAATACAAGTTTCAGTCGGCATCATTTGGTTGGTCCTAATGAAACAAGGTTTAGATGATTCAGATTTCATATAACACTGTAATAATAGGCATAGCTCCCCCACTTCCATAGCTGGTCGAACGCACGTTGCCCCCATCTGCTCATTCTGTAACACGAAAGATGCCAGCAGTCATAGTCACAGAATATTTCCATTGCTTTCCATAGTAATAATAATAAATAATATGCCTACCTCTTGTATACAGGGGATGCTATCCAACTTCCTACTCGCACTTGATAGAGCGGTAAATGTGACGAACAAAGAACAGAGATGCACGGAAGCCAATGGACCCAAGCATGAGGAAGAAGCCATAGCAAATGCACGCCATGTACCCAAAGAAGAATGAGGTTTGCATGAAGCCCGACATGTCTGATCGCGCATTGTAATAATACAAACAGTAGGCATATATGAACAATCCAGTAGACCCACCACAAAGGAAGGACCTAGCAGAACAAAGAGAAATATCAGTTAAACACCACCTTATCAGAAAAGAGACGAGTCTAGATGCTATCCTAATGTCAGTCGATTATATATTAAAAAGAATCATATTACTAATTCTACAAATGGTTTGACTAACAGAAAATGATAGCAACTTGATATATGTTATGTCACTTTACAGGTATTTGCAGTCTCCTAGTAAAATTTATTCATTGATGAAAGCAAAATCATGTGTTGTCTGTGCCTACTTGCAAATGCATGTGCTTCTTCATATATGTAAATCTGAAAGCTAAAACCAGCATACCTCCACCACCACTCATGGTCTTCAGAAGCAAGTTGAAAATAAGTCAAAGCCACAGTGATAAAAGCAGTGACAATCAAGAGAATGATAAAAACAATAAACAGGATGCTGTATATGGTGTAGATCCTATGTCCCCACACACTGGCAAATATGTAGTAAAGTTCAATATAGATAGCACTGAACGGCAAGAACCCTGCCATTGCCATCTGAGGAAGAGTTTGCCGATACCAAGGCAATGGCGGGATCTCTCTAGGATATTTTGTGGTGCGGCAAGGGGCTTGAAACTCCACTTTACTATTCTTTCCAGCAATACCTCCTAATACCAATAAAGGAGATGTGACCAGAGCCCATATCAGAAAAATCACCACAATGGTTCCGAATGGCAATGCTGCAGTGGCTTGATAAGCAATTGCCACAGTGTTGAGAAAGCAAAATGTCACAAAAAGAGGTCCGCAAAACAAGCTTCCCGTCAGTAATAAGTTCCTCACCTTTCATGGAAAAGGGTAGAAATAGTCAATACATTTGATCAAAAGGATATTCACATACAAGCAAGGCAATTTCAGTTTTTACTCATTCTAAAACTAGTAGGCTAGCATATTTTGGTTACAAGTTCCTACTTTCTATTATTGAGAATCAGTAGGAAAGAGACAAGATTAAGATACGGAATGGCTCAATTTGCATTGAGCAATGCCGATGCTTAGATTAGAACAATAGTAAACATAAAATAGCTTCAAGAAAGAGATTTATATGGCTCAAATATAATTTAGCCATTCAAATTTTGAAAAAAGTTCAACTACGACAGTAATTAAGGAACTAAAATTCATTCATGTTAGCAAAAATATTATAATTTTATCTTAAGAATAAATCGCTAAGTACTAATTTCCTCTCATGATTCTCAGTTCGGGTTCTCTAAGGACGAATGCACATTATAGTAACATATCATTCGGTTGCAATCTTCTGTGTTTTCAGTTTTTCTTCAAAAACTAATAATTGAGGGAACATAAAATGGTAACACTGCAGATTGATGATAGATTATATAGATTCTCTCTCCATATGAAAAAACAATATTAGGATTTTATAACATATTTATATGCCTTGATGACCATAACAAACGTGAATAGCTAAAACCCCAGACAGAAATGAATCAGTTGAGTGAAACAAATAAATGGTTCAACAATTGCACGTCAATTAACCATAAAAATCCTTTCGGAAAATGTGTGCCTGTGGCCTTGTATCTTCTTATGAAAATGTATAAACCTTGTAAATATTTGACATTACTAATTCTACTTTTGTTTGTTTTCTTGGTCTTGAAAAGTATTTCTGGTTTTATCCCATACATACCAACACATTGAGCAGAAATTTAACTTGGTTTGATCAACAGAGCCAATTTATTTTTAGCCAATTTATTTCCTTCAAATGAGAGGTATAACCTGTTTCTCTCATATCTGAAATAATAATAATTCTTTGATAGGAAATATTAGGAAAAGGGAACAGTAATGCATACCCAATTTGTTCCTTCAAGCTGACAATAGAAAGAAGCAGCAGTGTAGCCAGCAATTCCAGATGTAAGGGCATAAATGACAACAAGAGCAGTGAACAAGGCTCCTCGATTATAAGGATAAAAGACCCCCACTAAAGCAAGGATAAATATGAAAATTGTACTGGAAAGCATGCAAACAATTACAGTCAACAGATTGCTCAGAAATAATACGATCAAAAGTAACTTCTATTAGAAGGCCAGATTTAGCTAAACCCTTCTCTGGCTTTTGTTTAGAAATAAAAGTCGACTAGGTTGGATGATAATACTCACAGAGTAAAGAGCTGAATGCCAGAACCAAGAGCCGCCGAAAACAAAGACTTGTGCTTTGGGTACCTGAACACATCACCGTGAATGTACTTCCACCCGGTCTCCTCCTGGTCATCTGCCGATTCTTCATCATGTGCATACCTGTTAAATAAGTAATATAGGAAGTGAAAAATACAACCAAGTATTTGAAAGAAGAAAAAAAATGTTGATTTTTGAGGCATGGATGCAGAGGGACACAATTCTTACTTAACGAAATCATTTTTCAGGACTCTCATTAAAATGGTAGCAAGGAAACCAGTCAATAACAGAACGGTAACACATGAATTGATGATTGAGAACCAGTGGATTTCCAAGTGGTGAGGTAAGGAAGAAGATTGTGAGTATTTCTCCATCCGCTTCTCGAACGGAGTCTCGGTTTCCTTCCATTTAGCAGTGTACAGGAAATCAACATCCACAGGTTCATCATGGGTGAGGTCCACGAGGGCTTTGGTATCAGGTCGAACAGTAATCTCAATGACCCGATCCTTATTGTAAAGGATCTCAAATATGAGATGCTTAAAGAGATAATACTTGTACTCGCTGGGATCGGCCTTGCCTTCCTTGTCAACTTTCCCTAAAAAGCCCCAAATGGGAAGGTCGTCATAATACATCTGGAAGTAATAGTCTTTTGAGACGGCGGTTCTGAACTTGGCGACTTCGTCCTTTGTGAGCTTCCGTTTGCAAGCAAGTTGAGCCTCTTTGTCACCCAAAAAGTCGAGCTTGTAAGGAGCACTCACTAGACGATCTCCATTCAAGATTTCACCCAAAGCTTCCTTCTTCTCCTTCACCGGAGCTGCAGAGCGAAACCCTCAATTTCTTCATTTATAACAAGAAATCTCAACAAAATTATCAACTTCTAAAGATTAAAACTACTCAAATAGACAGACATCCACTAACCCGAAGAACAGAAGGGGAAATCGAAGTAACGATATGTCTCACTGTTAATCAAAGGAAACAAACAAAGTTAACCAAAATGAATCAAAAATTGGTGGTGAAATTACGAAGTTCGTAATGAAGATCCGACCTTGGATTGTGGAATGGACCGACTTTGTTAGCATAGAGAGGGACATCATCTCCGGCTTTGTAACGATGATCAGAAGCACCGGATCTGACTTTGGCTACGCCGCAGAGGATCACGAGTGCCAAGGCAAGCCTTATTGTCTCCATTGCAACTGCGGCAGATGCAGAGGAATCGAGAAAAAAAATACAATAGAAACCAAGTTTGCTACACAGGTAGAATGAGTCGACGAGTTTTATTTATTGGCGCAATCCTATCCTGCACTGTTACTGGGAATAGTGTTCGGTAGATGGCATTGAATATGCTTTAACAAGTCTAAAAATAATAAGACGTGCACTAACGTGTAGAGTGTGAGGCACTCAACAACAGTTCTAAGCTATCACAATTCACAACTCTAAGAAAGCTGGGGATGTAAATAATACCGATTTTCGGTGAATTTTGAGCCGATTCGATTTATTCTAAATAGATTTTTTTAGTATCATTTTAGGTTTATTCAGAGCAGATATTTTAGTATTAAAAAAAATAAAATATTTAAATATAATATATAAAAATATAATAATTATATATAAATATACTAAAGTGTAATAGGATAAACTGTAACAAAGATCACTTAATTATGAGTATGATTATATTTGAGTCACTTAATTATTAAAAGCTATATTTAGGTAATTTATAGGTAAGGTTACATTTAGGTCAATTATTAAAGGTTATATTAGGGGTCACTCAATTATGAGTAAGATTATATTTGGGTCATCCTTCATATTTGAAAAATATATTAATTTGGTTGTTTTTTCTTCTAAATCACTTGTATACCCTTATTAATATTAGAGTTTTCATTTAAAATCATTAATTAATCTAATATATGAATTGATAAAAAAAATTTAAATATGAAAGATGACCCAAATATAACCTTACTCATAAATAAAAGACTCAGACGTAACTTTTAATAATTAGGTGACCCGGCCTTAATCCATCTTAATTTTTTAATATAGAAAACACCCATATCAAATTGGGTCGGGTTGAGACTCAACGGGTTCGGAGTATTTTTTTTCAACCCTACCTGGCTACCTCCCCTGGCATCTTATACTTGCACCCATGACCCGAACCACTCACTAACGGCCATAGCCCATAGGCATCGGGTGAGCCGTAGTCAAGCAGATGAGCAAACGAATAGTATCAAAAATTCCGGCGAGAGCCGCGGCTGCTTTTTGCCTAATCACAGCCGGCGGTCTCTCATATCAAGCCAGTTCCTCCCCTTTTTTCTTCGACTCTTCCGTTTCCCAAGGCGTCCTTCGCTCTTGTCGTGCAATCTGCACCGTCCGATTTCTCCCACCATCTCTTACTATTTACTTGTTCCTTTTTGAAAATTTCTAATTATGATTTCTTGTTGACGCAGATTGTTATAACTGTTGCTGACTACAAGTATTCTTTACATGGACTGTCAAAGGACTGCGATGAATACCGTCATCTATTATCTGAGGTTCCTTTTCACATTCCATTCAAATTGATTTTGATTTTGATTTTCTTTTACTTTTTAGCAAATTGTTGAGAAAGCAAAAACTGAATAATATAAAGCATACATCTGGAGCTTTAGATGTCTTCATGTGTGTGTATATATTCTGTTACTGTTAGTCTTGAACTTGCTTTTAAGAAAAGCGGATTTGGGAAATTAAAATTGAGTTCCTTTTGGATGAATCTCTTAAAATGCATTTCCTTTCATAAATCAGAATTGTACTTACAAAGCTAGTGACCTACAATGAGGTGGCTGTTGCCACCAAACAGAACTATTACTGTGACATAACACGACATCTTTTGCTAAATGATGAGCTAGTTGGTTATTGTTACAGATTACATGTTTATAAGATATCATCCCCAAACTAGTAGTCTAGTACCCAATGACTTAATTTCACTAATTAAGAAGATATTGAATTAAAACCTAAGAATCACTTTCTGTAATAATCTTTCTAACCTATAATTCTAGAAGTCACTTAGTCTTGAGCAAAATTATCATAACTTCCATGCAAAGAACATCAGCCTTACTCTTGCATATCCACATTCTGGCCAAAACGAATTTACCCATTGCATCCCTTAAACAGCTTCAAAACCCTCTGTAATAATCTTTCTAACCTATAATCTAAAAGCCACTTAGTCTCGAGCAAAATTGTCATAAATTCCATTCAAAGAACATCAGCTTTGCCCTTGCATGTCCACATTTTGGCCACAATGAAGTACTGGTTGCATTCCTTAAACAGCTTCAAAACCCTACTTTGCATTGGTATAATCCATCCCTGCATCCATTTAATTTCAGATGTCCAAGCGGTGGTTTTGTGCACTGATGAAAGAATACAATCTCCAAGCCCAAGAAGCCTTAGCCGATATGTAACTTTGTATTGATCCATATAACCACTACACCACCTGTCAGCATTTGAAAATCCTAGGACCATACCATTTTGATAGAAGTTATCATGAATGTGCCTAGTTTTCCAACATAGCATCACATACTTTTGTAGCATTTCCACTTTATTTTGCAAAGCAAGCTTTCAGAAAATATATGAGTGTGAGCTTCATTATCTTGTTGAAAAATCATGCAACCAACATTACAAGGTCTACCTTTAATAAATAAATTGAAACATGTAGGAATGAGGTTTAAAATTAACGTCTTAAAATAAGTTGAAACTAGTCTTTCCTTCTCTGATTGATCAGTAGTTAGGGAATTGTGGTAATCTTCCAGTACCTCAATAAAGTTTCTCCTTTTCCGCTAAGAGGATATTCTACAGAAATATGCTCTGTATAGATAAGCTTGAGCTTTGTTGAACATTGATCTTACCAATGCACTTTATGCTAAATATATGTTTTTTGGCGTTAACTAGGTTCATTTACGCTCAGCTAAGAGATTGCTGGAATTATGTGAAATAAATAAAGGTTTTTATGTGAAAGCTGGTCAATTTGTTTCTTCACTGCGTCAGGTTCCTAAAGAATATTCTTCGACCCTTTCCTTGTTGCAGGACCAGGTTAGTTCATTTCATTTCTTATCTGTATACAATATATCCTGAAAGAGACACTTCTAATGTCTTCTCATTCTAATTTATATTTCGATGATAATATAGGTGGTTCCTTGTGATTTTAAGTTCATAAAAGAAGTAATAATCAGCAATCTTGGTCAGGATCTGTCAGAGGTGTAAGTTGCATTTCTTTAATCACAGTTTGGACTCATATAACTGTTTATATCTTTCCTCAAATTTTCCCATATTCCATTAGCATGATCCTGTCCTGAAAATTAAAAGATGTGTACTGGGAGCTGGCATGTAGTAGTCCAGGTGGTACTCTACCTACCCAGTACATGGATTACAGATTACCTAAATTTTCTATTGACTAGAGGATTTCCGTGTAAAGTTTAGATTTACATGGTTTAAGGAGCAACCAATAGCTGCTGCATCCATTGGGCAAGTGCATCATGCAATGTTGAAAGACAATCAAGAAGTAGCAGTTAAGGTTAGTTTGCAGAATATTGCTACTCATTTATTCTTTTTTTCTTTGTACTCCATTGTTTAATTGTGACTAAGTGCTTTTGTCTTATACTAGACCTGGCAATTCGTGTATCCATGTATTTTACCGTGTCATACTCGTAATTAAAGTTTTTTTTTAAATAAATTTTGATATGTTAATAATTCGTTTAAAAGATTTTGGATTTTGTGAACTTGTGTCGCACTCATGTTACTTTTTTTGTATTGTGATGTGTTTTATTTATTTATTTTGTGTGTCACATTAATTTAATGTAAGTGTGTCGTGTATGATATTGTCAGCTCTATCTTATATATAGATGGGTAGATTAAACAAAGAGATTTTTGAAGTGATTTCATCTAATTTTGAAAAAAAAAAATGCTAAGATTTAGGAAAGCATGTTTTACTATCAATTTTTACTACGTTTTACATGCTAAGATTTAAGAGTAAAAACAGAATTTGCTTCCTTTGCATTTCGCATCTAACCGATACCCTAAATACATGAAAACCTACTTAAAGTAAACTTTCATTGGAAGTTTGTAAAACTAATATATTGCCGCAGTCATCATTATGCCATTTGTTACTTTAGTTTTGTTCATTTGCCAAAACAAAAGGAAAGAAATAATTGTTTCTCCTTTTATATTATTATCATTATTGTAACTCTAATTCTTTTTGTTATTGCTTATTCCAACTTTTAGTATGACCCTTGTCGAATACTATTTGATTCAATTTTAGATTTTTCATATGGTTTTAGTTATTGGTGACCAATTACCTTTTATTTTGTGGAGAATAGGTGCAATACCCTGGATTAGAGAAGAAAATGAAGTTAGACACAAGAATTATGTATTTCCTCTCAGAATCTGTTGCATGGGTACGCACTGAATTTCTTAATATTTGTCAAAAGATATCGGCTTTGTTTTTATTACTTAAGAAGATCAGTTTTTGTCAACTTAATTTCTATGGATTTGATTAAGCTATTCTACGTACTATAATGAAAAGTATATTTTAAACCCTTTACCCTAATTTTGTGTAATTTAATCATGATTT
Organism: Abelmoschus esculentus; assembly: GCA_035048815.1. NCBI lineage: Eukaryota > Viridiplantae > Streptophyta > Magnoliopsida > Malvales > Malvaceae > Abelmoschus > Abelmoschus esculentus. The sequence goes on along the minus strand of JAUCBN010000020.1, from coordinate 17,579,161 downwards.
GTAGCTTGTAGCTTGTAGCTGACAAATTGATGATGTGGAGGTTAAAATACTCTTGACATGAAATTTCAAATAAATTGATAAGAGATGAAAATTTCCATGTCATCAGTTTGTGAGCTAAAAGTTGCACATTATTGATATGTAACATACCGTTTTTTTGGTTTATCGATTTTCCTTGATTACTTGCAAATATATAAGTACAAGGAATAAATTACTCAAAATTGGAATACAGGGATTGAAATACACTTTGATTTGTACAAGAACCTCCTCAATACTGAAGATCTTACCAATAGCTTTGATTTCAAAAGTAATTATGCTTGCAATGTATACCACGTAGGAGTTCTGATGGTGGTTCCTTTTACTCCAAATTTGGTGTCTGCAATATTAACCTAGTCTTACTTAGATGTCTTTATTTTCTCCCTTTATACCTTAGGCTTTTTGTTTAAAATTTTATAAACATATTGTAATTATGTTAGATTGCTTATTCTGCTCTCTTTGCTTGTTTAGTTTTTTCCTGAATATAGGTTTCAGTGGTTGGTCTCAGAATTCACTGAGGCAGTTTCTTTAGAGCTTGGTGAGTTATACAGTTGCCTTTAACAGTCATGTTATAATTGTTGTCAAAATTTTAGTCGTGGTGCTTCTAAGTTTGATATTGTTTGGTGTATTTTTTGTGTATGCACATGGCCTTAAAATTCAAGATTCCATAATTATAATATAGCGTTTTTCATGTTTGAGATTTACGCTTCGCAAGGGTTTGAATAATGATCAAAAGGGTTAGCAAATAGAAAATACTTTTAAATAATAGCACATGCAAAGTAGTATTTTTTTTTCCTTTTTTGTGATTGGAGTTTGTAACAGGGTGATGTAGAAAAAGCATCCTCTTTAGTAACACAGGAGGAAATAATCTTAAGGTATCAATCTTAATGTTGTAAATTTCATTTCCGGACTAAGATCACTTGGGTGGGCTACACTGAGAAATGTAGAATGATTAGTTGAAATTCTATTCTGGTTATTGTTTCATAGGGCTTTGTTTTCTTTGAAAGTCATTCACATTAAAATATTGTAAGATAACAAATGCCAGGGTATTGTAGAGAGCTTTTAATTTTGCAACTTACTGTTTCTATGCTAAATTTAAACCTCAGCGACTTTTATCTAACTTACTCAAAGATTAATGTTGGAATTGGCAGACTAAGTTATCAGCTGATATCCTTCTCTCATTTTTTTTTTTGAACTTTAGAAACTCTAGCATTGTAGAAGTAACTTTAAGCTGCTTACTTCAATGGATGCAACATTTATTGGTTTTTCCTTCTATATGTCCACAGATTTTGTTCAGGAGGCAAGAAACTCTGAGACAATTGCCAGAAACTTTAAAAACAACAAATTTGTTAGAGTACCTCGTATATTTTGGGTATAACATAGTTGTACTCTTCGTTTTCTAGTTCCCCATTTATTGAATAAATTTTACTAAGTATTCCATGCTTCGAAACTTGGTGTAAACATGGCAAATGCTTGGATTATATAAGATCTACATTCCACTTTTCAGGATTTTACGACAAAGCAAGTTCTCACAATGCAGTTTTGTCATGGCCACAAGGTAAGGGCATACAACTAATCTAATTTTCTTGGAGCTAACTGGAAAAACAATGGAAACCATGAAATAGAAGTGCTTGTTTGAATTGTATCTTATTCTTTTATACCATCCCTAGTTTTTATCTTCCTTTTTATTACTTTACAGGATTTACATATTGTCTGACCAGGTGCATATACTAGTTAGGACAAAATATCACTGAAACAGTTACTTTCATGTTGGAAATAGGTTATATCTTTATGAAAATGAGACATTTAGTTGTAATTAGAGGTTGGCTTTGAAAAACAATTTAGAATTTTTTGCTAAGGAAAAGATTAATCTATATCCAACTTGATAATGGACTGCTTGCAGGAAGATGTACCCAATGAAATAGAAATTACTAGCATCAACCTAGAGTTACTAAGCTTATTAAAAGATTTTATTAAGGTACATAAGCATCATGGTGTCTGAGATGTCATCATTCTATACTTTAGCTCAAAATATGTTGCCATTTACATTGTGGTTTGCCGCATGCACAAAGGAACGAGGCAGTTCCTTGATTTTTTTGAGAGTTATGACAACATATTTTTGAACTCAATGCTTACAGCTAATTTTTACAGTTATGATTTTCTCATGCTTACAGCTAACTATTGTACATTTGCTGATGTTGCCCTTGTATCATGTGCATGTTATGCTTTTGACTTGACAATATTGTGCTATTAATAGGGACTTGGTCTTTTTCAGGTTGATGATGTTGAATTTCTTAATGGAATGAGAATAAATCAAGAAAAGGTTTGTTTCTCTTTTTCAAGAAAATATTCTAAAATTGTTATGGCAAATTTTCTTCGGCTTCAATTATTTGAGAATATTTTCTTAAACTCTGATAACAGTCTTATGAGGTGGGTGAGTAAACCAGTGTGCCATTTTTGTTTTTTGGTTGGAACATGTCCAAACTGGAGTATCTTTAATGTCTGTATGCATGTTTTGTTCTATTGCATTGAAGTAGATCCACTTACTCGAGTTGCCTTCATTTGGTTTTCTTTCAAGGTTGCAAAGTTGTTATTGGAAGTGTTTGCTGAAATGATATTTGTTCATGGTTTCTTGCATGGAGATCCCCATCCTGGTAATATATTGGTGTCTACAGAAGGTCAGGGTGACTTTTCTTTGGGTATGTTCTGATTGTTCACTTAAGATCTTTTAATTTCTGAGATGAATGCTACTAATCATGTGGATATGCTTTTGTGGAACTTAACTTTATGATGAGATGATTAAACATGCAGTTCTTCTGGACCATGGAATCTGCAAAAAATTGGATGAAGAGTTCAGGCTCGAATATTGTCAGCTTTGGAAGGCTTTGATTCTTTCAGACTCAAAAAAGATACAGCTTTTAGCTGAACGGTTTGGTGTTGGGAAGTACTACAGATACTTACCCATCATTTTCTCTGGAAGAACTATTGATAGGTTATCTACATTTTCTTCTTTTCTAATTTCTGTTCTTGAATCTTGCTATTTGTCAAGGATTGTTCGTTGTTATAGAGCCATTAAATAGAATGCTGATGAAGGTGTTCCATTAAGAATTTGAATTGAACCAGTACTCGGAAAAAGATTATAATTTTCCATTGATTATAGAATTCTCTTCTTTTATAGTGACCTTGGAAAATGTAACTACCATCACCTTGATTACTATACTTAATATAATATTGGATACCCGTAGATTTATCTTTCAAGCTTGCATTTTTTCAAAGATAACCAGATGGTAAATCATTGGGAGATTATAATTTCTAGGTTCCCCTCCTCAATGTGCAACTGTATACTAATAAGACTAACTTTTTATTGCAGGACAAGTAGCCTGTTCTAAAGATCTATTTCTCTCTCTCTCCTGCTTTTGATCCCTTTAAGAAATATCAGACTAAGATAGTTAACCCACTTGCCATAACTTGATTTTTTGGGGGAAAAATAGTAGTTATGTGGCTTTAAATGTATAAAGAAATTGTACATCGCCTTTATATGTAATCCTAGAGGAAGTTGAAGCCACTGGCAATAGGTATAGATACTGCATAGAAAAAGGCCCCTTTATGCGTCCTTTTTGGAATTATTTAAGGATAACTTTTGAAATTTTATGTTAAATCTTTTAAGACTTAATTACTGGTGTCCTCCTTTCGATCATCTTTAATCACTAAAACTAATGCAGTTACATCCTTATGCATCTTGTCTTTTCCTGTCTCTCTTCTTTGATCAGATAACTCTTACCTAGCTCTCTTCTCAGCTCTTTACCTTTTGGTTTAATTGTTAGTCTAAGCCCTAAGGCAAAGCTAGATAAAGTATAGCTTTAATGAGATGTCTAAGTAAATCCCTATCAGCACTAGTTGTTATTTGTATACACAATAATGTGTGATGTTCCCTTCTGATTTCTGAATAATGGCGGTGATTTTTGAGACTCCAACGTGCCATAATTAATTCTATTCAGTATTCACTTAGTAGTTCTCATTTATGACAGCTAGAAGCATAAATCTATGTATGTTTCAATCCCCTTGATATGTTAGGGAATCATTCCATTTTTCTTGTGTTGGAGAGGTGTTGACTGAAGAGAGACTTATGTAATTTGATTGGCAGTAAATCTGGGCTCGAGAAGGGAATGTTAGTTGAAGAGCAAAAGAAGCTAAAACAAGATTTGAGGGCTCTAACAATGGAGGACATATCTTCATTTATGGAATCTCTGCCTTCCGACATTCTCATAATATTGCGGACAGAGTAAGTTAAACTCAGTAGTGCATTTGGCGTTAAATAGCTCCTAAACTCATTTTGGGCTTTTCTTTTTCAGTGAATTACTGAGATCCGCAGTGAGCAAGCTCGGTGCTTCAAAATGGGTGAGGTTGCAAACCTATGGCAAATATGCCTCACTTGGTCTCTCTCCGAAGTTGAATCCATGCTCTGGTAAACATCTATTCCAATACTTTTGGTCGGTGTTAATCTTGATAAGCCGGGGAGAGTTTTCTAACAGATGTGTCCGTATATTTTCGAGTTCATGGAGAGTGAGAGAGATGTTCATGAACAGTTAACATGGTTAATCTTGGAAGGGTTTGATTATGTGGTCATGCATATTGTTTGAATCCACAATTTATGGAATACAATCACTTTTATTTTTTTTTTTCAGATTCTGAATCCGTGGACCTATATACCAGATTGGTAGGAAATATAGAATACATCCATCTAAGGCTTGTTATAGGTAATGTTTTTTTTTTCTTGTTTCTTTCATAATAATAATAATAATAATAATAATATGTTGTGATTGGTAATGTTTGTAATGTTTCAGGGGTAACGAACATGGTTGTGTGGGTGGAGAAGTTGAAGCGATGCCTGATTAAGTTTCATAGAAGAATGAGGGCTGCTGGAAAAGGTATGTTAACAGCCTTCTCCAACTGCAACTTCAAAGAGTAGTTATGTATAATATACTGAATTCATAGGAAATTTCTATGATGAATGTCGCACACCGATATTAACTACTAAATTTTCTATTTTTAGATAAAAAAAGTTTAAAATAAATGTGTGAGACCCATCATTTTTTCCCTAATTTTTTTTATTATTTATTTAATTTATGTCAATATAAAACTATTCATGAAATATCCCCCATCCTGTATTCAATTCTTCCCTAAACCTTATCATCGTCGTTGATCATACGTTGCCCAATCTCTTACGTCTTGGCTTAAATCCAACACCAAACACAGCATTATACCTTGTAGATTTACAGCTCTTACCAACTTCACAACAATGGAATCCAGATCACTTGATAAAATGTTTGCATCAGTAACAAGAAAAACACTAACAAATACTGATGAACACCTTGTTAGATGTTGCTCTGTTTGTCTATGTGGGTGTTTATGTAAGATTCTAGTGGTTTTTATAGGAATTAGAACCAAGGTGATGAGTAACCTTACCCTTGTTTTTGTTTTTTTTTGAAAGACCAAAAAAAAGGGTAAGGTTACTCATCACCTTGGTTATCTCCTTTAAGGGACATTTCCTAGTAAACTGTAACAGAACAAGAGTAAATTGTATTGGAACAACTTCAGCATACAATTTGATCTCAAAACCCCGTGTTATTAAGGCGGAAAATACATCTACAGTCATTCTTAATATCTACCATCTCCCGCACACAATTAATAATCTCAATTCTAATAAGCTAGAAACATTCCTCATAAAAGAATACAAAATTCAATGAAGAAAAGCTATGTAAGTGAATCATGCGGTAGGTATCAGCAAGTTCAATGCATCTGCTATATATTGCCAAGAACAAAATTGTTCGTGAATCATACAGTGTCATCAGACTGTAGTATACATGTATGTAAATATTTAGCTTTCACAAAAAAAAAATAAAGCAGCAGGTGAACAAATTAAAACAATATAAAGAATTTCGACATTCGATGGCAGAAAGTTTACTTGGGTGTTGATCCAAAGCCAAAGGGTATTGACGAATGAGGTTTGTGTGTGTGTGTCTGGCATCAAGGCGCTTGCCAAGCAAATTGTAAAACCATTGTGGACGACTTCAAAGGATATGATGAGGTTCAATAAGCAACGCATTTAGCATGATCTGAACAGCAGCCTCATAGATGGCTGCGTCATAGTGCATACCATCGGATGTGCAACGCGGTCCGCAGTTCCAAGTTAATGACTGGATATCCAACAATACCAGAGGGCCACCGGTTTGGCGTAAGAGCTTACTGTCACCAAGAGCCCTGTCATAGGCATGCCACATTGCATCACTCATCTTCTGCCTCTTTTCCTGCGTATTCAACATGCCATTGATGAGCATGGGCATCCCCAGCCAAAACAAATGGGGCGACTTAACGGAGACCGAACCAGTGAGTGGCACATTCATGCCTAACTCGGGTGAAAATGGCAACAAAGACGCCACGGAACTTTTCAACACCCGCAAGGCGAAATCGTAGTCCGAAGCATTGGTCACATGAAGCAGATGCCAAAGACCAGCCCCCATCACCATTACATTAGGGTAACTTCTTTTAGCCTTAAAACCCATCATCAAATCTGTCAAATTCACAACATATGGCGCCCAAAGAAAATCCAGTGTCACCCCAATTTCATCAATAAAAATGCTGTAATCACTATGCCTCTTGAACAAATCAGTTCTAACTGAGTCCATGCGTTGGGATTGGGGACCCAAAATCAAATTTAACAAGGAGAGGGCGAAAAATCGAGCTTGGGAATCGCCTGCGACCACCACCCAGGAACCATTTAACAAGTCGGAGGCATCGGATTTAGACAACTTTCGAAAGTCGCAGGCGTTGAGCTTGGGGGATTTGGACCAATCCCAGCGCTTGTTATACAAATCGAGAGGCGAAGAGGCGTTGTGGGTGGCGTTGAAACGGTGAAGAGAGACGCTGGGCTTGACCTCCCACGAAATGTCGTTAACCAAATTGATGCAAGAAGAGCGGTGATCAAAGACGACGACGGAAGAAACGGAGGTAACGATATCAGAAACGGAAGGGAAATACGGAGTCAAATGGACGCAAACAGCCAGAGTAATGAAAATAACACCGCTGAAAAGCAACATCCTATTTCGGCTCAGATGCCAACCGGCCATTAGCACCGGGATCAAGACCACGACGCATGCCGCCGCCGCTCCCAGCTGCACCGCCCCAAGCATCGTCATGAGCGTCATCTTCTTTTCCTCCTCTCCTTTTTCCTTTCAGCAATCATAGATCTGGGCCTTTCACCGATCGTTGTTCAGGCAAGTGTAGTCCTTTTTTTCTTCCTTAATTGGCTTCCCAACAAAGCCAAAACGGAAACGGATGGGACAACCGTAGAGCTTTTTTCCAATCAAATCTGAAAACGCAATCTAATCCCAAAATATGAACTTAATTGCTTCTTTCCCTTGCAATTTTCCCTTTAACGAAAATCACGACTTTTTTTTTTATAAACATAATTTTCATCCTTCATGTTTATAATTTTTATCATTTTGGCCCCTATTTTTTTTGAGATAAATTTAACCCTTAATTTATGTCTTTTAACAAATAACTTATTTTTTAACTATCATGATAACTGAACAGTTAAAAATTTAATAATGATAACATATTATATATATGTGATAATGTATTTTAAATAACATAGAATTTAACCTATTAAATATATACATATATATAGAATATAATTTTATTTCATTATAAAATATAAAACAATTAAAATTTAAATAAAATATTAAAAATTAATCAAATCAAAACATATATTTACTAAATATTCTCAACCCTAACTAAACTAAAATATCTTTATAAAACCTTAAAACTCCGATTTAGATTAAAACTAAAATACCTAAATTCTAAACTAAAATAATAAAAATTCAATTGATTATTATCAAAATCCTTTATTTTTGATTCACTGGTAACAAACTATATCCTTTCTTTTCAAATTATGTTCATACCTTTTTAGATAAAATTTTAATTTTACTATAATTAAGGTTGAAAATGTTTAGTAGCCTTTTGTTTTAGATTTAATTAATTTTTAATGAATAAGAATTTATTTTTTAATATTTTATTTGAATTTTAATTGTTTTATATTTTTAGATTGGAATAAAACTATATTTCGCATGTATGTATTTGATATACTAGATGTTAAGTCATTTAAAATATATTATTACATATATATATATGACATGTCATCATTATTAAATTTAACGGTTCAATTATCATGGTAGTTAAAAAATGAGCTATTTGTTAAAATGATATAGGTCAAGGACTAAATTTATCCCAAAAAAAAGAATAGGGCCAAAATTATAAAAATTATAAATGTTAAGGGTGAAAATTATCTTTATGTTTTTTTTTACCTTAATGGCATTGTTTTTAAAAAATTAATTTTGAAAAATATTTTTAAATTATAAAAGAATTAATGATATAAATAAAAATATATAATTAATTTTGTTTAAAAACAATTTTAAAAAAATCCCACTTTTATAATTTAATTTTAAGAAAATATTTATTTTTTATTATTTTTGAATATCTTATAATTTAATTACGATCGATTAGATAATAAAGAATAATTTGTCCCTATTTCCATTTTATTTTATTTTTTTCTTATCATTTTCTTCTTACTTTTCTACGCTTCGTTCTATTTTTTTTTCATTTTTTCTTCTTTCGTCTATTCTATTTTTAGAATATGAATGGTTGATAAATGATAATGTAATTTTAACACTTAAATTTAAAGTATTTATTCGTACACTAGCTCACAGATTAAATTAAATTTAGCATTAAATATTAAATTATTATCTGAGTTAGTATTAAATTAATTTAAATTTCCACTAATTGATTAAGCGGGATCAATATTCATTGCTTATGGATTTAATTAAATGTTTTTGAAATTTTCTAAACTAATCTAAAATTTAATCCAAACATGAAGGTGTGCAGTGTAATTTATTTCGATTATGTTTTTTTTATTCGTCTCCAAAACAAGCATATTGGAGTAGGGATGTAAAAACAGTTATTTGGATGGGTTTCGGGTCGGGTAATGTCAAGTTGGGTAAAATCGGATACAAGTCATTTCAGGTTGATTTGATGTTTTGACTCGATTCAGGTCGAGTGCGGGTCCATTTCAGGTTGGGTCCGTTTCAGGTCGGATCCATTTCAAGTCGGGTTCAAACAATTCAGGTCCAAATCGGATAATTGACAGTTTCATTTTAGGTCAGGTAGATTTCAGTTCGGGTCCATTTTAGGTCGGTTACATTTCAGGTCGGGTTCATTTCAAGTCAGTTTTGTTTCAGGTCGAATTAATTTTAATTTTATATTCATAATAATTTAAAATATTAATTTTAATTTTGTATAAATACGTAAGAAAACGAATAAATATTAAACTATAAAGTGAAAGATTAAATTTTAAAATTTAAAAAAATCAACATTAACTTGTAAGGACTCAATTACAAAAATTAAAAATTAAAAATATTAAAGTAAATTAGAAAAATCAGTAATAATCAGTTCAAATAAATTAACTTGTATGTTATAAGGACAAGATTACAAAAATTATAAATTTATAATAATTAAAAGTATTAAAAATCTAACTTTAATATATTATAAAATAATTATACTATAGTTTAATATATTTTAAAAATAAAAAAAATAGGCAATATATAGAATTTATACTATAAATGGAATAATAATTATATAAAATTAATACTATATAAAAAATTTATACTATATGTAGAAAATATACTATGTATGAAGTAATACTATAAATGAAGTAATACTATTTTTGAAAATAGAATAATATTATATATGGATTAATAATATATATAAAATAATATTATTTTTAAAAGTAAAATAATACTAGAATATAGAATAATACTATTTATGACATAATACCATTTATGGAATAATACTATTTTTACAAATATAATAATATCATAAATGAATTAATACTGTATATGAAAAATAAAATTATAATATATATTAAAATATGGTATACATAACACTATAGTCTATATATAATACATTAATAATTTAATAACTAATATAAGTATTTATATAATATATATTAATAATTAGATGTCTAATAATTATATATGTATAATGTATGTATAATATATTTATAATGTATACAATTATTAATTATACATAGTACATAACTACATAACATAAATATATTCTAATCATATATGTATCAATGTATGTTATATGTATACATAGTAAATTAGTGATAGTAGTAATATTATACATAGTACATTAATATATTAATATTATATATATATATATATCAATATATCAATATATCATATACATGTATGTTAATATTATATGTATATGTATATTTAATAATTAGTAATGTATTATGTATATTATGTACTATGTATATATAACATATGTATATATATATATATATGTATAATTGTATATAGTAATTAGTATATAGTACATGTATATATGTATATGTATCATATATGTATGTTATATCAATATGTAATTATGTATCATGTATGCTATAATCTATGTATATGTATGTTATATGTATATAGTTTAGTACATGTATTATATGTATGTATGTTAATATGTCACATGTGTTAGTATGTTCAGTACATTATATATGTATGTTATATGTATATGTATTATACATAATACATATATACATTACATTTATCATATAATAACAAAAATCCATTTTTCCCGCTAATTTTAATCCCCTAAAATCAAAAAAGTTTCCCTTAAATTTAGATTTCATTCCCCCCACACATGGCTAAAATAAAAAATTTTCCTTCCCCCTAAGATAAAAAATTTTCCTCCCCTCATCCAAGAAATTTACTTCAAATTTCTAATTTTAAATTTACTTCAAAAATCAAATCAAGTACTATTTTTTTTTTGACTTGGAGTACTTAATAAAAATATATATTTTTATTATGATATTTATATGTATATTATATATATATATTAATATATGTATATAATATAATTTAATATATATGATATATATATATATATTATATTTTATGTATTAATGTATTATATATTAATAATATATTATAATATATATATTATATATTAATAATATACTTTAATATATATATATATATAATATACTTAAATGTATACTGATATATGTATTTAATTTGCTTATGAGTTAATGAATGTATTTAATTTAAAATTATAATTTTTAATGAAATATTATTTTAAAATTATAATTAAAATTAAATATATTAAAACTAAATAAACTAATTTAATTAAATATGTAATACTAAATTTAAATATTAATCCCTAAATTAATTATTATGTCTAATTTTATATTTTAAGACTAATTATATTTACTAATATTTTAAATTCATCAAATTATAGATATACTTAATTATATGTCATATAAATATTAAGTCTTGTTAATATTAGTTCAGGTCAATAACAGGTCGGGTTCAAAACAAGTCGGGTCATTTATCAGGTCGGGTTCAAAACAGGTCAGGTTCAAAACAGGTTAGGTAAAATCAGGTCTCGGGTCGATTCAGTCAGGTAATATCGGTTATCTGCCATGTCAGACTCAGGTTCGGGTTTGAGTTTATTTCAGTAGGATGCAAGTCGGGTTTCGGGTCCACAGTAACAGGTTGAAATCGGGTTCGGGTCATTAACAGCCGGATACAGATCGGGTTCAGGTCCAACTCGGGTTCGAGTCATTAACAGTCAGATACAGATCGGATTCGAGTCATTACATCCCCGAGTCAAACCAGGTTCTGACTCGAACAAGTTTCAGTCGGGTTTTCAGGTCGGGTCAGCTTTTTACATCCCTGTATTGGAGTTTTAGTGTTGCGCCGATCATGGTGGGTGCGTGGTGGAGCTGGGGCCTGGGGGGACCATGGTTCGATGAAGGTATGCATCGATAAAGCCGGAGTTTGAGTGTGGGGAGTCGCACCGATCGGCGCCAACATGGATCTGTTTGTCAATGCCATGACTAACGGCGACCATGTTAGTTTTAAGCAGACAACGTAGAGTTACGTGCAAACAAGAGACGAGTCTTTGGGAGATTATTGGTTTTTGTTTTCTTAGCATGGTAATTCGTGTTTATCATGTTTGCATACTTTTTTTTTACATTTTATAATTATGCTAAAGTTGTAATTAAATTTTATTTTAATCGTCCGAATATTGAATATACAATAATAAAAATTAAAGTCGGTAGTGGGGATTTTAGACATGCGCAATAGAATCGATCGCACAGGGCCCAAAAAAGAGGAGCTCAAAATTTTGATAAACTACATTCATTAGATGATGTTAATCTCAAAATTCATTGAAAAATTTTGAAAACGCTATTGAGAAAAATGAGTTATAATTGTTAAAACGTTATAATTATTTATTAAATATGACAATTGATTATAGAATATTATTGATTACTACTATTACTTCAGCAAAACTAGTGAGATTTTGAACAGATGCAATAGAAATGATCGCAAAGGGGCTCCTAGAAAGAATATTTGCTTCTAAGGGCTATAATTTTATAACTAGCGGAGGTCATCAACAATTACTTTTAAGGACCATATTTTAATAAATTACACAAAGTCCCCAAAATCTTTAAACCTCCCCTAAAAATCGGTCAAGGTTGGTGAAAAATAAAAAAAACTTGGTTTAAATATACAATCTTTTTTATAACCAAATAATTTATCCCACGATGATTCTTGCAAAAGCACCCCAAATAAATTTTCATTGGAGAAATTATATCATAGGCCCGGCCTATCACGTCAGCAGTGGTCCTATCCAATAATAACTACCCACTTCACCACTAATTGCCAACTCATTTTTTTCCAACAAATGAATCTCCACTCATAATTTACATGTCATTTTAAAAATATAATTTCTAAAAATTATATTAATTACATGATTGATTAGTTGCAGAATGAGTGATTTTCATTAGTTAAGGACCACGATTGATGTGGTAGGCCGAGCCTGTGATATAATCTCTCAAACCTTTCAGATATTGGATAAATTTCTCCCGGAAACTACTCTAAATCAAAGAGAGACATGGTAAATTATGTTACTAGATTTTTCCAAATTTCAAATAATTATTTACTTTAAATGAAATACAATAAAAGAATGCATACCGTGTATACCAATTGAGATTGTAGTAAACAGTAAAAAACTACTCTCTCAATTCCGGATGAGTGTAAATTATCTACTTTTTTTCCATGTCTTCTTTTATACATCAGCTTTAAATTAGAAGATTTATAGTTTAAAGTTAAAAGTTATGGTTATGGTTTAAGATATTAGGGATAGATTTTTACCCGTCCCGGCTGCATTCATTTCCCCGTGCTGTTGTTGATATTTTTGTTATTCTCCACAAAATCCTCCTCGTTACCATATCCAACCTTCCTTGCATCGTGGTGTGTTGTAACAACGATTTCATGCGTCGAAAGGTATGTGTTTATGTTTTCCTCCATGGCAGTTTTAATACATTATCTTTTATTAGCATTTAAGCTCTTCCCACATGTGTTTCGTGTAGGTCCTCGTACCTTTCATTAGTAGGTATCTTATGGCTACTTGCCTACTGCTATTTAAAATGGACGAATCTAGCCAAGTGCTCCACTTAAAACAAAAGATTATCCTCAGCCTCAGGACACGAAAGGGGTTTATTTATATAAACAAAAATCCTTTCTTTTCTTTTTTTGCGCCTCCCTTTGTACCTCCTTTGTATTTTTGTAAAAAATTGAATTTTAAACATTAAATCCTTATTTTTTATATTCTAAACCCTAAACCCTACACCCCAAAAAATATACCCTAACTCTAATTCCCTAAACCCTAACCAAAACCCCTAACCTAAAACCCTAAACCCTCTAATTTAAAATGGGGACATAAATAGAGGCATGAGAAAGGAACAGATGATTTGGGTTCTTACTTATATACTTTTCAAATTGAGTTGGACGAAACCATATTTTAATTTATTAGTCTAATCTATTTTTTAAATTGATTAATTGGAATTTAATGAAAGGTTATGTACTATTTGATCAAGACCCAATGGTTATGACCTCACCTAAACTTATAAAATTAGATTTTTTTTGAAAAAAATACATCATATTCGAGTTGAGTTTGATTAAATTTTTTAAGGATGAGATTAAGTTGAATCAGATTAATCTTAGAGTGAAAATATCTAACTCAACCTAACCAAGAATAATTGTTTAACTTTACTTTATATATTTAGGTATAATTGTTCTTTATATATATATTTAACTCAAATTTATTAATGCAACTAATTTTAAGTGTGGACATGGTGCATGCACGTTTATATGATATTTTATACTTCGTATAGTAAAAATATTTAGTCAAATTAAGATATTAATTAAAAATAAAATTTACTTAAGGCGTGCATTAAATAATATCTTTAAAAATATTTTACAATAAAGTCTACTCTTTAAAATTCAACAAGTACTTATGTTTAAAATCAGTTCTATTTGAACCTATGAACACATAGCTATAAAATATGTTGTAAGCTAAAGAGAGAAGACAAAACTAGTAGATTATTCTGCTTTGAAACAAGTAATGAGAACTTGGGAAATTAAGACTTGATTGACATGAATGTTTTCTAAGACCATGGAAGTAAGTAAAGCTTGTCTTGAAATTCGAACCTTGTTTTAAAATAGACTTAAATTAATAAAAAGATAAAGTAGAAGGACTCATAATGCAGAATAAAATACTCTGCAACTGGGAAGGGAGGGGACATGTGCCTTTGGAGTTTAGCTTAGTGGGATGGTTTCAAGAAAAAAAATAACAAAAGCTTTCAGTGGTACACATTAATTTATATGTAACAACATTAGGTATAAATAAAATATAAATTATTTACCTTTAATCATATTTTTATTAAGTACGAGTCATCTAGTTTTAGTAATTAAATGAACGGTTATTATTCTTAGAGGTCACAGGTTTAAGTACCAGTAATACTAACAGAGTGATTGAGCGATCAATGTCCAATGGTTAATAATATACTTTAAAACAGATACTACTGTAATCACCGTTAGTTGAATTAAAAAAATATATTTTTAATTAATATTTTATTTTAAATTAATAAATTTAGACTTTAAAATTAAATCTAAGCGATGCGAGAATATGAATGTGTCACGGCTGAAAATAAGTAAAAGAACATTAATCTCGTATCGAAAAAGAAAATAAAAGTCTTGAGATATATAAATGATAGCATTGCATATTTTATCGGACATATCTTTAAAGAAGAGGGTAATAACCCGTAACAAATGTTTGTGTCTCACAGTGTGTGTAATATTATGATATCTCAACGCAAAACAACCTTTTTTCTGCATCGGTTTTGTATCTGACATGTCTGACGTCCCATCAAGTTCCCCTCCCTTTCCAACACTCCTCTTACATGCATCTGCTTTCCCATAATTTAACATCAAATACCTCTTCCACTTCCTTAATTTCCTTTCTTCTCCCCATGTTTTTTCTTTTTTAATTTATGCTTCCAGCCTCCTGTTTTCAAAGCAAATGGATGTCTCCGGTTCCAGATGCAAAGCAGTCAGTAAACCAGCCAACCACTTACGCACTCTTTGATCATCATCTTCTTCTTGTTGCAGCTCATGGTAACATATATTCCTTCATGTCCAGATGAAAATCAGCTATATACTCTAGTATTAATTATGTTCATACTTAATTTCATGCTCTTTTTGCTTTGGTTTTCTTTGTTGGATGTTTCTAATATATATCTGCAGTTGCATATAGAACACTTCCATGGTTGATACTTGATATAGGATCTCAGCTTTCCAGTGTTTCTAATCTAAAATTCTGGTCAACGTTTCCTTAGTACTTCTTACTTCTTAGTGTATATGGTTATGATCTTTACAAATATCAGTATCCACTCACCTCTGGGTTTTGAGCTTTGAACTCAAACATCTCTTTCCTTATCATGTTTTGTTTTTTCATTTCTCTAACATCTCTTTCTTACACAAAAGTATTCTTTCTTTTTTTTTTCTTAACACCTTTTCCTTCATCAATTAAGCCTTCATTTTCACTGGTTTTGAGGTCTAGGAATTTCACAGATTTGCACTTCCCCAACAGAGATATATATAGAGTTATAACCTTTTATTTTGAAGAAAAAAAATGAAATGTTTTTGGAGCTTTTTAGGCTCAAGTTTAAGGATATTTTAGGGTTTCACAGGTTTAGTTAAAGTATAATGGCTGGTTCTGAAGCTCCATGGAAGTAAACATAAGTGACCGATTTACCTCTTTTTTCATCATCGTAGGGATTCTATTTCTTGGGGTTCCTTCGGGTCCATTATATATGTTGTTAAAATATGGTTCTGGTTACTGTACTTATGAAATGAATGTAAGTTTTCTTAATTGGATTCGAAATATTCCTCATGTCACAAAAATGCAGGTGAAGCTCGATCATCTGGTCTGTATTGTGAAGAACGTTGAATGGACTGACTGATTCAACTGCTTGTATATATATAGTCTAGAGTAGCTTAAACCCCACCGATTCAATTCAGTCATGAAACCTGTAATTGACCTTGAAGTTGATGCCACAGAAACTGAGTCCGATGTTGGCAGCCAAGTAGCTTCAAACTTGTCCACCCTAGAAACTTCATTTGCTCCCACTGATGATACAAATTCAGACCCACGTTCACTTGATTTAACCCTATGCTTTAACACCGATGGGAGAGATTCCGTAGGACTCTCGTTGTCAAGCACAAGTGAAAGCAGCAACGTCGACCCCGCATTGCGCGCAACGGCCTCAGTCGTCCCTCGAGTTTTCTCCTGCAACTACTGCCACCGCAAGTTCTATAGTTCCCAGGCTCTTGGCGGTCACCAGAACGCACACAAAAGAGAAAGAACGTTGGCGAAGCGGGCGATGCGAATGGGGATTTTCTCAGACAGGTACGCTGGTCTTAGTCTGGCGGCTCTGCCTCTGTATGGCACGAGCTCCAGTTTCAGGTCATTGGGGATCAAAGCACACTGTTCGGCACACCCAACTCTTGCACCGGCAGCAAGAACAGCAGATACTAGAAACAATGTTATGGTTGAACATGGCTATCTTGGTCTCCCAATCTTCATGGAAGATGATGAGACGGAGCTGTTGTGGCCTGGTAGTTTCCGTCAGATAGCTCACACAGCAGCAGCAGGTAGTACGGCTGATCATCCAGGTTTTGTGCTGCCCGGAAGTTCAAATATAAATTTTGGGGAGGTTAATGAACCAGTGTCTTTGGACGACAGTTCAGCGCCAGACCTTACCCTGAAACTTTAAGGCTTTGCCTCCTGGAAACCAAGTTTATATCGAATGTTTATGTCACTTGGGGGGAAACTCAACTTTGTCGGAGTTTATTTCTTCCTTTCAACCAAACTTTCTGTAACGATTATCAAACTGTTTACCATGGATCCATGGTATTATATTGCGTTGTTTGATTGCGGAATTTGCTTACAAAAAAAAAAATTAATGTAACCTCCAAAACTGTTTATTTTATATTGTAAAAAGAATCTGATTAGGGAGAAATTATATCATGTGTAAGTCTCATCACGTGTTTATAAGATCAACCACTAAAAATCATCATGTCATATATTGTTTTAAAGTGAACCTTTACTTGAAAAAACTGTTTTTAAAATGAATTAACAATAAATATGAGTGAAGATTCACTTTAAAAAATATATAACATGGAAAAAAATGATAATATAGATAATTTTTAATGGTTGATCCTATGGATGACGTGGTAAGACTTACCCATGATATACTTTCTCATTCTTTTTACCTCCATGTTAGACCTTGCTTTAAACTTGTCGTGATCCTAAAGTGAAAATTGGGATTTCATATTAACAAATAGGGCTACGCTACACAAGCGTGGCTTAGGAGCAAAGCAATTGTCGATTGCAATATTTTACCCCTGCATATGCATTTAGCAAATATCATCATTATATTACATTAAATATATTATCTATAACGAAATAAGACGTTAGAGATTAATTTATAATGCGGTAAATAGAAAAGTTTAAGTTAAAAGAGTCGTTCTAGGATCTTTGTAAAATTTATAATTATTTACCTCTATTATATTTTTGGTATAAACAGTTATTATTCACTATTTGTTTTAATTTTAATTTTATAATTATTTATCTTTAAAGTTATTAAATAGATTTATTTATATGTACTATATTATTTACTAAGCATTTATTTTTTAGATAACAATTTCTTTTAATATATTTTTATAATTTGAGCAAATATATTTAGTCGGTTAATCAAAATTTATTTATTCGAGTTGTGGGCTTGTGGATTGATTTGCTTAATGAAGTATTTAAGCCTATGGGCCAAGTTTGAGCTGTTGTGGTTGGGGACTTAAAGGAGAGATTTATTATTTATGAGTAAAAATGTAAAAAGGCCGAATCTCGAATCTCGATTTAGAATTTAAGGATTAAAATTTTAAAATTAAAATTAATGTTTAAAAAATTAAAAATATATTTTAAGGTTTAGAGTTAAATTTTAAAAAATTAAAAGTAAAAAATATTTTTAAGGTTTAGAGTTAAGATTTAAAAAGTTAAAAGTAAAAAATATTTTAAGGTTTAGAGTTAAGATTAAAAAAATTAAAAGTAAAAAATATTTTTAAGGTTTAAAATTTTATTTGAATCGTGTTGAAACATAAAAAAAAAAGAGGTGTAGATGGTTTTTGTTCATTTCTTAATAACCTTACAATAAGAAACCCTAGAACTGGATCCAAAAATAAAATTTGTTCACCATCTTACACAGGGTTAGAGGACTTCCATCTTTTGCTCAATACATGTAAACATGAGAATGATAAGAGAATAAAAAGAAAGTTGTGTATGAGTAGCTACTTTCTAGTGAATTTTGATCATATTCATAGTCATACCACTCTGGTCTATAACGATCATCACCTAACACAATTTCCAGCTTCGTATGCACCTCCAGCATGAGCAGAAGCTGTAGCAGATCCATAAAGTCCGTTGTCCGGGACTGCTGCTTGTCCATGTGGCGGTGGCAGAGGCGGAGCAATAGTTTTAGCTGGTGCATCAAAGGTAGCATTCCTGGATGCATCATTTGCACCATAACTGGGGAACCTGTGTGATTCATAAGCAGTCCCTCTTGATGCATCGTAACCAGCTCCTCTAGACATCTCGTATCCGGTCCTTGCAGGAATAGGTCCAGATTGAGCTCCAACATAAACACCTGCACCAGTAGGAGCTGATGGTAGAGGACCATGTCCCTGAAATCCACAACGAGCAGAATGTCATTGGTCTCCAACAAAGAATTAGCCGACTAAAAATACAATCATCAGAATATTGAATCAAAAAAACATAATTTATCCTAAAATAGCAATTGTTTTAGCAGTTAATAATATAATTTTTTGTGTGTGTGTGTTTTCATGTGCAGATATACACACTAGCAGTTGCACACATACCAAGCACCTATTTGTGTTTCAGCACAGAGATTTATGCCAGCAACCCAATAATTTTTCCAGGATTGGTTTAGATAAGGAAAATATGAGATCTCAAGCTTTGATTATATGCGCCATGTAAAGCATGGTAGCTTTACCAATAGGGGTTGATCCGAGTGGTAAGCAACTTGGTTTTGTTTAAGCAAGTCTCAAGTTCGACATGTTGTGTATGCAAAAAGGTCGGTCCAGATTAGTTAGAGAGAAGCCCTGGAAACCGGAAGGGCAACAAAAAAAAAACATGGTAGCTTTAACATGACTACTATTTCAATTAACTTAAGCAATACGCAAAATAACCAGATTCTTTAAGAATATTATATTATTTATTTTCCTTGAGAAAAGATTTATCATGACTTCCATTTCTCTTCCTATAAGTTTTAGCTTCAACCCTATCCGCGAATAATGTATGACATGAAACTATAGCATTCAAGCAAAAGAATAGTGAAAGAAGACTTTAAGGAAAAGCCATCAAGGAAGATTACGCACCATGTGAATACCATAACCAACTTCATAAGCATTTTGTCCAAGTGGATGGCCAGAAGCACCATTCTCATTGTTTACTGTGGCAACGCCATATTGTCCAACTGTATTTGCTTGCCATATACAGGCCATCAACTGGGTTAATACAGAGAAGGGGAAAAGGAGCAAAAGGAAAAGTCAAAGAGCTCAAGAAGACAAGATCAGAACCAAATAATACCAATTCTGCTGTCAACATTAGTAGTATTCATCAGCTCCGCTCTTAGCTTCTCCAATTCCCTAGCCATGTTAATATAATTTTTCTCCATCACCTTAAGTGATTCAAGGTGATCATTGTAAAATTTCTTTTCATAGTCAAATGTAGCCCTGCATGATCAAGAATAGATGATCACATAAATGTAATGCATTGAACTTCTAAAAAAATGATCCAAGGAAAACCTGAAACACTTTCAACTGAATAACCAGATGCACTCAGTGACGTAAAAGAAGAGAACCTTTTAGAAAACAGAATTCTACAATGAACTTCCAAAACAAAAGGAAATATTAATTTCCTGTTGAATAGCAGCCTTTCTACTAATAGTTTTCAACTTTGCTCCCAAAACACCCATAGGAAAAGGCAACCAGAAAAAATAAAACCTGCAATGGTGATATTCCTGTCTGAGGCTCTCAAATTCTGCCATTAACGCTGGTAGTTGTCGCATATCTACATGGGCTCTATGAAGATCTCGACTTAATTGATGCACTTTGTACATAAGTTCTTCCCTAGCTAAAATCAAATTTTGAGCTTCAGCATGTGCCTTCTGCAACTCTATCTTAACTGGTTCAGCTGCTTTCAGTTCAGCTTCCATCTTATTTATTTTTTCCGTAAGACTCTGCATTTGTTTCTCTCTTTCAGATGTTATGGCTCCTATCTGTGCACGCAATATCTGCAACTCATGTTGTGCAGCAGCAAGTTCCCGTCTCAATGTCCCATGAGTAGCAGCAATCCTCTGGTTTTCTGAACCAAGTCTCTGCATCTCCAACTGCTGTGCAGCAATCTTTTGTTCCAAAACTTCTGGAGGAGGAAGCATATCAAAAGGTGGAAAAGGACCTGGGTGGGGCAAATTTCCTGGACTAGATGGGTCAGGATGTACCAAGCCAGGGCCAGGTAGAGGACGCCTCAGATGATGGGGTGGGATTTGACCTTTGCTTCCCATTCTTACTGGCTACTGTACAACCTGTGGAATGAAATGCAACTTATAAGAGCATTCTCCTCTTGTGACTTACCTGGAAAAAAAGTTATTTGAAAACTACTCATGTAGCAAGTAATGGGAGTATCATTTGGATATAGATGCACCACTCTGGGACTTTTGTCCATACACATCCAAAGCAATACATCCAGGGAACGATAAATAAAAATAGAACACAGAGATGAATTTGAACTCGATGAAAAAAAAAAAAAGATTAAGGACGATTCAATGCATATTGAAACTTATCATCAAAATGACTCCTAGTTCATTGCATGCAAACTTCAAGTTGAAAGAGAATTATAACATCAAAATGTTCAGTATATGGATGTAAAGTTGTTCAACAGTCATTTACCTATCAAGTCAATTATATAAAATAAAATGAATGGCCAGAAAGGGAAAGTCAAAGCTCAATAACTGACGATGAAAGCACCCTTATCTATAACAAAAGTGGAGAACATGATTAACACCAATACGTAATACATATTTATTTGTTGGTGTTTTATGTAATTGTCACTGTAGCTCTATAGTCTTAGCGTTCAAACTATTGTGCAATGCAGAAAAATTCTGGTGTAATCAGCACAGGTAGATTCAAAGGAGCCAATCAAACGATCGACTTATATTACTAATTTTGACTTTAGCATTAAAGATTACAATTACAGTTTTACAAATGTTTTTTCCTTCCTTTATCCCCACCCACCCTTGTCCCTGCTTCTCAGTAAAAGTTAAGTCAATTTCGACAATACAAAATATGAAGGAAGCTTCTAGCACATAAGTTCGGTTAGATGAAGTCCATCCTCTTTGCAAACAAAGGGATAATATCACATCACAATTTATGTTCATCAACAAAGAAATCGTCTTCTCGAAAGTTGTCCTTGGTAGCCATTCCCATTTAGGTATTAGGAAAGGAAGCTAAAGATTTATAGTTTTTACTGTCCAACTCCGGGGGAACGTTTGTAATTCTGTTTTGCTAGACAAGGCATTAGTCATGGTCTTTTGAGTTATATTTTTGAGTTTAGACAAATTGTGGGAATTTATGTGGTCATGGAAATTCCAACCTTTATATCTACTTTTTCTATATCTACTACTACAATGCTCACCATAAAATAACAGCACAAGAACAAAACCATGTGTTTATTTTCTTGTAATTCAGCTACTTGTAAAAAACATGACCCTCTTTAAATCCCAAACACCATTCCTAAACTCCTACCCTAAACCTTAATAAAGGGTAAGAAAGGAGACAATTTAAACTAATTGCTGGGTTACAACTTACAAAGCAAGACGTGCACAGTGCAACTTAGTTGTTCAGCCATTGGATTAAAACAAAAAAGACTTTCCTGTTCCTCTTACTTTCCTTCCTTCCTACTAAACGAAGCCTTAAAACTCTTATCTCTAGAGTAAAGACTAGGGAGTTCACCAAATCTGTCCTTAAAAAAATCCTTTCCCTCTGTAAGGGATATAAATGTTAATAAAGAAGCATATCATTCAACCTAAATAAAACTAAAACACAGGTGATTTATCTTTGAAACATGAAATATTTATCTTTCTATGGCTAAACTGTATGCTATTCACCATTCTAAAGGAAGCTAAAACCAGTGATCATAATTTTTATTTTCTTTTTCCAGTTATCAATGTATAATGGCAATACCACTTAGCTGAATTAATCATGTTTTACACCTCATAAAAAAATAAACGATGACATTAAAAGAACAAATCCAACCATTTTCGTTCATAGAAGATAGAATGTAAGTTAAATCCCAGGAAAGGAAATACTAAATTTTCAGAGATCCATTCCAAACCCAACTCTTAGTGTAATTTTAAGATGAATTGTTTAGTTTTAAATCTCGAAATATAAACAATAGATAGCAGGGTTCTGATTCAGCTAGTTAATAATGTTTTTTTTCAATTAAATTTAGTTTAAGATGAACCCTAGAAACCAGTAACAATAACATTATCGATAATTAGAAAATCAACACGCAGAGAGAGGTAGGACGTTGAGTTTGTGAATACCTGGTGGGAAATCGCCGCTGATATTGGTTCAGGAATAGAGCGGCAAAAATTCGCAGTGTCAATTGTAATGGAGTCGTTCATTTTCCCACTCGTCTATATAAGTGTATACGTGTCGCACCAGGTCGCAGGTAATTCTTGTACTCGACTCAGATTCAGTAAACTCTGGGAGGTTTTGCCCGCGAGCGGTAAAAAACATATACCAACAGGTAACAGGTTTTACCTTTTCCGAATCTACTTTTACTAACTAAATATCAAAACCTCTGCTAAATCATAAATTTAATTTAATCTTTTTTATTTAATTTCAAGTCATTTAAGCTCTTAATTTTACCCTGTTTATTTGTTACTTTTGCCTAAATAAATTGTCATTCGTTTCCCTTTTCATTTCATTTATATAGTATGTTTATACATGATAGTACATATACTATTTACTTTTATATATCATAAATAAGTAGATATATTTATATATAAGTACTCCTACTATATTTTTATATATACTTTAATATGATCTCCTTTTATTTATATAAATATTTAAATTTAACAAGCGGTCTTAGTAAAAATAATAATAATAATATTTGAACCCTTCATTTTTCGTCGAATTAGTTGCTAACACACATGGCTGAATTTTACATATCCTACTTATAGTACAAAATTATATCACAAGGTAAATAAAATTAAGTTCAACTATAATATTATTTATATATTATTTTTATTAGAGATTTTTTAAATTTATAAATTAGTTTGATGGTTTAGTGTAAATTTTTTGTTCTCGAGGTTTAAGGTTCTTCAAAGCTCCACAAATGTAATGTTTTCTTAAAAAATTTTTTAACAAAACAATATCGTTCTTGTTTATCTTAGACATTAAAATAATTATACCGAAACCACGTCTTACATTTAATAGTTTTGTTATAATTTTAACGGTCGAATGAAATTCTGTATTATTTACGATAATTCAATGATATAATAATAAATAAATAAATAAAGTTTTACGATATCCCGTATCCATTTTTAATTCAATGATACGTTCAATGCAAGCATCAACGGCTAATGACATTTCAAATGTTGTTCATCCTAAAAATGAACATAAGATATTAATTTAAAGCCCGACACCAGAAGTCCATATAATATATCTCGTATCAAGTCACGTGTCAATTCATGAATACAAGGCAGTTGGCAAGTCACGAGTTTATCCGAACTCCTTATTAAACCATTAACAACCTCCTGAATATAAATTAACATTTTTGAATCCAAGAAATACCCGACATAATCCTTTCCATAGGAGCATGAATAGCTACTTTCAATAATTCAACCTATAACCAAAATAAGTAACATTTTTTCATATAAAGAAGCAAAAGATATGATAAAAAAACCATTTCCTGCATTTTTGTTGAAACTAATACATTATTTCCTTATACAATATCTATGAAGGCCAAGGCACGTGAGACAAACCTGGACAAAGACTACAGGCTACATCGATAGAATTTTTTTTTGTTTTTTGAGGAATACATCGACAGAATATATCTTCAAAGCATAAAGGAAAACATATGAGAGGGAACTGCAAGCCATATCCCACAAAATATATCAAGTTTAGAAGCTGCTGTATTATAAATTACATGTTGCTCTAAGCCAATATAATTTCATAAGCAAAGGACTAGTGTAAGAAAGAAGAAGACCATCATTGTAATTTAGAATAAATTTTGGAAAAAGAAAAGGAAAGTAACTTCTAAGCTCAGGAAACAGCTCGAGTCCAAATAAGAAAAACGCTTCCCCCTCTGGAAAATCAAATATGAAAATAAAGTTTCGAATAACCTAGCCCATTAGCATCACACAAAATTTATATTGATCTCTTCTGTCAAATAATAAAAGCACGAATAGACAGCACAAAAACGATTCAGTGAGCCTAGAATTCAAACTGACATCAGCTTTTTGGCACCAACACCCGAAAATGCTGATCCATATGTAGTTTAAAATGATGTTTTAAGTCATAAATATTGATTCAATATCAGCTAAATTACCTTATATATCATTCAGGTCAAAGCGGGAATCCAGAAGACAAATAACACCCCTGCTCCCTGATTTTGTTTTAAATCCCTGCATGATGTCTAAAAGGCTTTAGTTCAGACTCAACTGAATTTGGCTTTTCCGTTGAAATCTAAATTGGACTTTCACAGGCATATATCTCAAATAAAGTGGACCGTTACAAGGTGCTATACATGGGATTGAAATCCAACCATAATGAAACCATTCTTGGTATAATTTTAAAAAGGGTATTTACTGGACTAGGTAGAACCACCCTTCAAAAGTTCAGACCCTACCTCACCAAATAGTTTACAGGCTAACAGCTAGAAGGAGCAATCATGAATTATCCTGGCAACAAAGAGAGTTTAAATTTATGTGATATAATTCAATCCATTATAGCAAATCCTATGAATACCGAATTCAATCATATCAAAGTCTCTGGTAGAATTTTTACTTCTAATTTATAAACTAATAGTTCAGCTGTAGTCGCTCCCAATATGTTCCTGATCTGGCATCAACACTAATTTTGGTACAAATTGAGAGTACAGTTATACTTACCTCAATAACCTAGTTGGGCTGAATATTATGTCATTTCAAGGGAACGTGAGTCTAAGTCAATGGGAAAAATGCTTCCACAATTTCATCTTCCAAGCAGATTGAGTAGGACTGACCCTCCTGTCCACCATTTACTAGCCATCTCCTGAAGCAAACAAAACAAACCAATCAATAGTATATATCACAAACCATAATCGTGTTCACATAACTATTAAGAAACAAGTACAGAAAAGAAAAGCTAAGTCAAGCTTACCTGAATTCAGTTTTAGACCTCACGAGTTTGGTCTTTGGCCATTTTTGAGTCAACATAAATTACTTTCAAAAAAAAATACAAACTGGAGTTCTGAGCTTGAAACTAAATTTTAAAGAAATTTATACTGTCCTAGAACCAGTTGACTTTTAAACATCAGTGTGATCACATGGAAGGCTAATTGCAATGTGTCTTATTGCGAACAGAGCACTCTAAAGCATGCAAACTCAAATAAGTATATGCACTGGCACCTGGAAGGTTAATTCATGACTGTAAATCCCCCTTCTTGATATCCTTCAAAGTACTCTTAGAAATTAATCCCCTCTGAACCACATGATTCCAAAAGAAACCTAAAATGCTACTGTCACCAGCATATGAAGCAGTGAAAGATCTATAGATTTTGAGAGTTATCATCAACCTCCTCTTATACATTTCATTCAATATATCTGAAGCAGCATTCACCTTCCCCATTTTCCAGTAAGCATATGCTAGGCTAGTGTATATTACACTATCTCCTGATATACCTTTTCCTTGCATAAAAGTGAATATTCTTTCCGCACAATCAACCCTTTCTTGCTTACAAAACCTCCTTATGAGTGCCCTGTACAGTGAGACATCAACACAGAGGCCTCTTTTCAAAAATTCATCTGGGAACTTTATAACTTCTTCTTCTTTGCCTTGGTTGCAGTACCCATCAACAAGCCAGGAGTACGTGCAATAACTAGGAGAAAACCCTGCATCAAGCATGTTAAACAAGTAATCTTTTGCACTATCCATTTCGTTCAACTTGCAAAATCCATGTATCAACGCCTTGAATGTAAATTGATCCAACTTCAACCCAGCTTCCATCATCTTGTTCTTCACTTTTATAGCAGACCCCATATCCCCAATCTTGCTATACGCGTTGATCAATGTGTTACAGGTCACATTATCAGGTTCAACTTTGTTTTCACTCATCTCATTCAAAACCCAATTAGCTTCCCTTATTTTACCTTCTTCACACAACTTACGAATGATTGAATTATAAGTAACAACTCCAGGAAAAATCCCTCTAGACTCCATCATGTCCCGCAATCTTAAAGCTTCTCCTAGATCATTCACTCTACAATAACCATCAATTAAAATAGTGTATGTCACATGGTTAGGACTAACACCTTTAATTTCCTTAAAGAATCTTAAAGCCTCTCGCATTCTACCTTGTCTACAAAACCCATAAATAAGGGAATTATAAGTTACAATATCCGGACTAATCCCAGCTCTTTACATCCTATCTTGCACACACAAAGCTTCATAATGCATACCCTTCTTACAATACAAAGCAATGATTGTATTGAACGTGAAACGATCTGGAAAAACATTCTGCAATTCCATTTCACTCAATACCTTTTCCGCCTTTTCGACATCGCCACCCTTGCAACAAGCATGAACCAACACATTGTAAACGTGTAAATTCCCGACAACCCCAAGTCTAACCATTTTCTTATAAACTTTCCAGACACTGTCAATCAATTTTTCTTTAACCAGACAATTCAAAAGCACAGTGCAAGCATGTAAATGAGGCATTAAACCATGAACTCTCATTGACTCAAAAACCTGTAAAGCATCTTGGGTCTTTCCCAATTTCCCATAAGATATCACCAACCAGCTCAAAACATGAGAATTCACTTCAACGTCAGAATGAGTACTGACCAAGGCATTCAAAACAGAATTTGACGACAAGAAATCTTTGTTGGAAATTTTGTCGAGCAGACTGTGCGCAGTCTTGAAATGT
This sequence comes from Abelmoschus esculentus, assembly GCA_035048815.1. Lineage (NCBI taxonomy): Eukaryota > Viridiplantae > Streptophyta > Magnoliopsida > Malvales > Malvaceae > Abelmoschus > Abelmoschus esculentus. The sequence continues at coordinate 17,551,399 of JAUCBN010000020.1, read as the reverse complement.
TTGTGCTTCGTAAGAACGTGAACCATTGTCCAAGTAGATTGCAGAGAGTGGTCATAGCTGGGTATAGAATTTTTTACCCATTGAAAAAAAGACCAAGAAAGAGAAGCGCTGGAACTGAAAGCAGAGAGCCGGAGAAGGAGGTCGTTAATGGTGGTCGATGTTAAATGGCTGCCAATTTTGGGTTTCAAAAGATGATTCCAATGTCCCTTCAGGATAATGGCGAAAATGGTTCGTGTGAATCGAGCTGAGTTGGCCATCAGTTTCTACTTCTCGCCGCAGGAGTCGAACTCTGTTTCGATTGTTTCGCATTTGCAGGCCGATGCCCAACCCTTTCGTTCCAATATTCGGAAGAAAACCGATCTTAATTTTACTAAAAAATAAAGGGATAAAGCTTTTATTTAGTCCCTGAATTTGGCTACTATTCTTACATTAGCCCATGAGGTTTTAGTCCATGGTAATCGGTAAAAAAAATTCCACTTTCGTCTTCTACTTAAAAATAGATAAAAATAAATTTGTTTTAACTAATAAAATCCCACTAAAACGATTAAATCAATTATTAATTGTATAAGCAAACATAAAATTTTTGAGATTTCAACAAACGGTTTTAATAAAAAAATAGATAATATTCATTTTAGATGATGTGAATTTAAATCATTTAGTTGGTAAAGTATGCTTATAATCAAAAGGTTAAAAAACCCAAAATTTTTAATATTTATTATTATGGATTAAATTTTAAATTTATTTATTTTTCAGTTCTTATTATTAAGAACGTGAATTTAAACAACAATCATTATATAACAATAATAATATCATCTAAAACCGTAATATTTCCTACGAATTTCAATAACGGAAAATTACATGGGAAATAAAGAAAGAAACGGGGGGGGGGGATATCGAAGGAAATGAGATTATGAACCTGAGAATAAACAATCACCTACATCTAAGAAATAATGAAAATAGAAAAATTAAGTACTGAAAGATTACTGATATTTTTAATCCTTTGCAGAAGACGGTGGACCACCTGCATCAACCGAGTATGTCCGCTCAGAAGAAGAGCCATCGTCTACAGCATGGATTTGGTCAGACTCTCTTTCTTGGCTATGGCGATGGAGCTCCTCGATTCGGGTTATCATCTCGGACATTGAAGGACGCATGTGGGGATGTTGAACCGTGCAATCAATGGCAAGTTGTAGAAGCTTGACCATATCCTCCTCCACGTTCCGGTTTCTCTGAAGTTCAGGGTCGAACACCTTGGCAGTCCACTCCTCTCGAACTATGGATTGGACCCATCTCGGAAGGTCTACTTCTTCCTCATTCAATATGGCATGTGTGGGTGCCTTACCAGTAAGCAGTTCTAGAAGTAGTATGCCAAAGCTGTAGACATCGGATTTTTGGGAAACTGTACGAGCATCTGTTACCTCTGGAGCACGGTAGCCGTCGACACGGTTGGGAGTTGACGTGGGGCGAATCAGCTGAACAAGACCAAAATCCGATACACGAGCATCATAGGACGTAGAGAGTAGGATATTCGACGATTTGATGTTTCCGTGGGCGATTCCGGGACCCTTCGAATGGAGGTATGCAATACCCTTGGCAGCTCCAAGGGCAATGCCACACCTTCTGTTCCAATTTAACGGTGTGCTACCAGCTCCTCTGTTACCTGATCAATAATGATAATAACAACAAAAATAACAATAATGCACTCATTTCTTAATCTGAATATGTATGAATTGTAATTCATTCCAATTGAAATAGAGCACGATGCACTCACCATGCAGAAGTGCAGACAAGCTTCCCATCTGCATGTAATCAAAAACAAGAAGCGTCTCTTTCCTGCTGAAGTAATAGGCCCTTAACGGGACCAAATTCTGGTGATCCATGGCTCCGATGACCTCCATCTTCTCCTTGAATTCCTTCTCCGACACCATCATATCCTTCAACCTCTTCACTGCAACAACCACCCCTATCTCCATAGTGGCCTTATAGGCCGTCCCGAATGTTCCCTTCCCTAATACCTCAGCTGATGCCTTCAACAAATCATCTAGATCGAATACCCTCGACGTGTTCCCGAAGAAAACCAGTTTCTTAATCCCCCTACTCTTAGCAGTTGTATCCTTTTTGACTAAGCCACTTTTTCTATCATCACTCTCCCCTGTTGCTTTATCAGCCCGGTTTTTGACCTCGGAGTGCCTTGGAGGAACAATGATATTCCTTGCCTCCGTTTTCTTAGCACCCGTCCTTTTACATAGGAATAGTAAAGTAATCAAAATGAATAAAACAAGAAACACACAACCAACAACAATACCAGCAATGGCTCCACCTGACAATTTAGTGCCACTGTCACCATTTCCAGTTCCATTACAAGAAACCAAAGGCTCCCCACATAAGAAATTCCCTTCAAAAGCAGTTTTTGGCTTGCCTGATAAACCTTTCGGGATTGACCCGTTTAACTGATTAAAAGAGACATTAAACTGCACAAGTTTAGGCAAGCTGATATCTGGTATTGGCCCTGACAAACGATTGTTCTCCAAATACAAAGTAGCTAGCCTAGTCAAATTGTTAACACTACCAGGGATTGTACCTGTGAAATGATTGTTTGCAAGATTAAGTCTAATCAAGTTTTGCAAAGAGAACAAGGAGGCAGGGATGTCACCAGACAACTGATTCCCTTGTAAGTATAGGTTCCGAAGCGAAGTAAGCTCCGCAAAGCCGGACGGTATCGGCCCCGAGAGAGCATTGAAACGAAGCGAAAGGGTACGAAGCATGGTTAAGTTGGCAAAGCCAATGGGAAGCTGGCCCGACAGTCCGTTTCCAGGGAGTCTTAACTTCACCACTCTGCTTTGCACACAATATACACCGGTCCAATTACATGCGCTGGTTGACAGATTCCATAAACGTGAGCGTCCACCCGCAGCTGCTCGAAGCGCCAACAAGGCAGCCCTGTCGGAAGCTAAATCTGAGTTTGCAGTGACCAACAAAGTTGTCCATAACAACAAGGAGAAACATATTACGTTGGAATTCAGTTTCATGGTTTTTGTTGCTCAGAAGAAAAAAAAAGGGTTTTGATTTCCTGAAGTGGAAAATGATTCCCAGAGGTTAAAGGATTTGAATAAAGATGATGACTAACTAGGTTGTTTTTGTAGTGGACAATGCCTTGGAGTTTTGTAAATGTGAATCGTTGAAACATACAAGGTTTATGCTTTTGGTTTGTTCTGGTAATGGAAAGTTGTGGATTTTAAGGAATCGATTTCAATGAAAAATAAATCTTTAAGGAACTTAATGGTTACCGTTCCAGTTGTCGACGAGCATTATCTACTTGAAGAAGAAAAGGAAAGAAAAGTAACACAATTGCAACTATAATTTAAAACCTTTAATAAAATAAATAATTCTAGTTTTTATTTGATTAAATAGTAGTACTATTTTATTTTTATTTTTTGAAATTATGTCAATATTATTGGAGAAAATAGATGAAAAAACAAAGAGAGAGAGAAAGATGATGAGATTAAGGAAGGGTAGAAAAGAGTCGAATGCTGAGCTTTCACAAGTTCTATTACTTGTTTGTTAATACTTATTATTTTTCTTTTATTCTCGTTATTTAAAAAAAATATCTTAATTTTGGGATAGTAGAAGTACGATTTTACCATTGCATAGTTTTAAAAATACATTATTTTAAATAGACTGAAAGGTAAATTTTATATTTTTATTATTTTTTAGTTTTTAAGGTTTCATCCTATTTAATGTGGATCGACTTGTGTCGTACACTTAGTTTTAATGGATGAATCTTTTAATATAGATTTTTTGTATATATAATATTTTAAATATAAAAGTTATTTAAATTTAAATAAAACTAAATTATTTATCACTTAAATCACTCCCATTAATTAAGGGATTTTAACTCATGATATTTAGAAGCAAATCTATGAACAAATTTTGATAAAAAAATTATTAACAGTTACAATAATTAGTAAGTGTAAAACCTGAAGTAATATTTTGACCTTTTATTAACTTTTTAAAATTAATATTTTGATTTACTTATGCCTTATATTAGAAGAAATTGTAAACGAATTAACAAATTAATTTGAAAATGAAATAATTTTAGACTAAAACCAGATACTATTATGGGTATCGGAAAAGAGTATTTTCAAGCACGGCATTAAAACTTCAAAGCTTCCTTCATAAGTTTCTGGAGTGTCCCCACGCTCAATTTTTTTAAAATTAATTTAAATATATTAAATTTTTTTTTTTTAAATTTCTTATGAATCAAATACATAAGAAAAAAAGAACAAAATCAGATCAATTCTACCCTTGGATCTGGATTCTGGAAAACTTGGAATATTATTTACCTGTATTAAAAACATTATAAAACACAAAGAAGCAGGTCAGGATATTTCAGAATCAAAACATGGAATTTTCTATTTTTCTAAAATATATATTATACTTTACCATACTAAAAGATGCATGCAGATTCAGCCTTTTATATAAATTTAAATCTTAATATTTATTTTTAAAATATAATTACCCTTTATTTAATAAATAATTATTTTTCCAGCAAAGTAGAAGAGTTTTACCATTTCTGTCCACCACTTTTCTTATGAAAGCAATGAAAATGATGAGTAGAGCGATGGCAGCCAATAATCCAATGATGAGTGCAAATGTCTTCTCACCGTCGTTGATAGACTTATCTACAAGGAAAAGGACAATATTCATCAAGTATTGACTGAAAAAAGAGTAACATAAATTTGTTGTAAGAAGAACATGTGTGTATGGGAGGATTTACCGGTGTCGGACTTGGGATAAGAGTGAGTATTATCCCCAGAGATAGAGGTGGAGAACCTTGCATAACACTTGCCTAAATAAATGTCACCAGAAGCACCGGCGACGCACTCGCTTTTCAGCCGTTGGATAGCCGACGACAAACAATCCTGGCATTCACCTAAGCTCAGATCCCCAACGCATTGTGCCAAACCCTGCACTTCTCCCGATCCACCCACTCTGAAAAGCCCTCCCCCGCCTATCAAACCAGCCATCATCGAATCTCTCCTCCCCACAATATCAGACTCATTCTCATACTCAACCGACGGCCCACATTTCTTCATTACCACGTCCTTATCCTCAACTCCCAGGAACGTGGCGTTGTCGTACTTGACGTAGCAGCCTTGCAGCTGCAATGCGCCACCACACGCTCTGGGGCACAAGGATCCGGTTTGCGTCACTGCATGGGCGACGCAGGTGGCGCAGTCGGGCATGGAGAGATCGCCACGACACTGGTAAAGGCCGTATACGACATCTTGGGGATTTGAACCCATGATGGTGAAGTTGTTGTAGGAGGAGTAAGTGGCGGAGTTAACCAGGGAAGTGAGCATTGAGTTGAGGTTGGACTCGTATGCTGAGTCGGGAGAGTATTTTTGCTGGGTGCATCCCCCGAAGACGAAGGCATCTGTAGAAGAAGAGAGTATTGTTTGGATGGGGAGAAAGAAAAGGGGGAAAGAGATAAGGAAAAAGGCGAGTGGAAATAGAGAAGTCGCCATTGTCGCTTTGCTTAAGGGGGCCGAGGGGTTCACGGGGGATATCATGCAAATGCAATGGCTTCAGTCTTCACCCACACTTAAAGCAGTGCCATCTCAGATTCACCCAAAGGAATGCATGGTCTTAATTTACGGTTTGTTTTATAATATTTGTTTTTAATTACGTGATTATATAAATTTTTTTTCTAAATCTAAAAAAATTATCATTTTTATTATTTTTATATTTATATCTTATATTAAAATATAAATTTAAAATTTAAAGTTAGAATAAAATATATTTTCAAGGTTTAATGTTTATGATTTAGTATTTTATATTTAAAATTAGGGTTTAAAATTTAATTTTTTTAATATTAAGATATAAAAGAACTTTAAAAAGAACTTTAAAAAATAAAAAGAGAATTTTTAATTTTTATACACTTGTCTTTATATATAATTGTGTAAAGAAATATCTTACTTTATATAATGATACATCAATCAAAAAATATTTTATAAAATTATATAAAATATAAAATATTTTATCTTTTGTCCGTTATTCTGTTAAATCATTTTAAGTTATTTATTGTCAATTGACTTACAAATTTTATCTATAAATAAATTATTTTAACTCAAAATAATATTAAAAATTAAATTAAATAAAAATATATAAACTAAAATAACTATTCAATTAAATATAGTATATTTTTAATTTTATATCTAAAATAATTTACTACTCTTGTACCTGGCCAATGTGACGAATAATGATTCAACATCTATATATGTGCAGTATACATGGATGATATTCAACCATGAATGAAATGATCCATCTAACGAAAGTTAGGCTAGCATTTGAGGCGGGGCGAAACCTTGGGTGGAACAAGGGGGATATAATTCAGAACAATTTTTATAATTTAATTATATTTTAAATCTTTATAAAATTTAAAATTATTAGAGTTATAGTCTCTTCCAAAATTTTATAGTTTAATAAGTTCTTTAATACTGAATTTTAAAATTTATAAAATTAAAGTTGCGTTTAGTCTTGTGTTCTAAATCAGCTTTTGGATTAAAAGTTGGTTTAGAACGCAGAAGTAATGTTAAACAGTTAACTTTTGAAGAAAAATTATGTTTGAAAAATTTGATTATCATTTAAATATATATTTTTTAACTTATAACATCATGTCTAAAATAATCATTTATTTTTTTAAAAGCATTTTTTTGACAACAATACTAAACACATATCTCAAACCAAAAATTCCAAAAGAATTTTTTTACCACACTTTTCAAAAGCAACACTAAACTGACCCTAAGTCGTGTCCCTAACTTTTTTAAATTTAATTATTTTTTTTTTGAATAAGAAATTATCAAATTTAATATAATTTATTAATATTAAAAACCAATTATATAATTATACTAGTTTAAAATTTATCAAATTATTTAGAATTTTTTAATATTAAAAAACTCTAATAATTAAGTGATTAATGAAATCGTTTATCCTTAAAGATAAATATTAAATCTATGGATTTTAATTTTGACAAGGAAGTTTCTCTGTATATACAATTCCCCTGCGAAGTTTGGAAATTATAATAAAAATAAAAATCTTTTTTTATGGACTAAGGTAGGAAATCCCCACATAGTGTGAAAAGTAAATGGTATTAGGTAAAGTTGGGTTATTTGTTTCAAATATACGCACCTAATTATTGTTAGGTTCGGGTTCAAGACTTAGTAGGAATATCCTTTCTTAAGGGATGAAACTAGAATTCAGAGTTGAAGGTGAAACTTAAATATTTAGAAGTATGGACAAAATTTATAAAAAAATATTTTTTTTTAAAAAAATTAAATATAAAAACAAAAATATTTTTTTTTTAAAAACGAGAACAATTACCCTTTTTCATCCCAGGTGTCTTGTTACGTGTCTTGGTCCTTGTTCCTTCCCTTAAAATCTTCTCCTTCCTAAAATAAGCTTTATAAAATAAAATTAAGAGGCGGTTTTGGAGGTAAAATAAGACTATGGTACAACTGTCTCTTAAAGGATTTGTATTTTGCATTATTCGAATTTGATCTTATTTCTTTCACAAAAAAAGTAATTAAACTTACTAATTGAAATCAATTGGATTAATTAAAGCTGTAATTCATAAATTTATATTTTTATAAAATCATAGGTTGACTTTTGAAAATCCTTTTGACTTCATGGAATAATTAATATAGCACTAATGTATTTTTAGAAAATTGCGGAATTAGTCTAATCGACTTACTCTTAATCGAAATTTGATCTGAATTTTTATTAATTAATCTAAAACTCATAATTCGTATTTTAAAATATTACAAATTAAAACATAAAATATTAAATATATCTGAAGTTCTAGACAAAAAGAAAAGAACACGACAAGCCTCCATAAATTGACCAAACTCTTTTGGCTCATTCAAAACAAAGACCAAGTGTAATCAGACCACACAAATTCCAATCCCAGATTTTATTTTCAATATTAAACCCTAAAAAATCTCAAAGATGACACGTGTCAGATTCACTGTTGTCGCAAAATAGCACCGCAGCCCACCATGTTGTCATTTATATGCGAAACTTGTGCTTCAAACTCTGTTCATGCCGAGCTAGTGAAGGAAGAAACATGGGGAGGAAATTGGATGCTTTGCTGGGAAGAAACTTCAAGACTTCCAAGTTTAAGACTCTAGCCAAACTTGCTGTTTCTAGGATTGGTATCCTCAAGAACCAGCACCAAGTCCGGTGTTCCCACGCCCGGTCCGACGTCGTCGAGCTCCTAAACCTCGGCCACCATGAACAAGCCCTTCATCGGGTAAACATTCCGAGTTCAAGCAGTGTCTGACTCTGTTTTACAGTTTTGGCTTATTTTTTTGCTGATATATGGGGGCATTTTTTGAGCAGGTCGAGCATTTGATTAAAGAACAGAATAAGGTGGATGCATTTACTATAATGGAAAGCTACTGTAATCTGTTGATAGAGAGAGTCATGCTGATTCAAAAGAACAAGTGAGATTGATTGATTGATTCTCTCATGGTTTTATGTACGGTTCGAATTCGATTGATATATCATATATACTTACAATCTGCCATGTTCCGACCATGTATAGGGAATGTCCTGATGAGCTTAAAGAGGCAACATCAAGCTTGATGTTTGCATCATCAAGATGTGGAGAATTCCCTGAGTTGCTTCACATTCGTGGTGTTTTATCATCGACTTTCGGGAAAGAATTTGTCGCTCGTGCGGTCGAATTACGCAACAGTTGCAGTGTGCATCCCAAGGTAATTAATTCTCCGGGCTGTTTATTTTTTAACACAAATTTCTTATTCATCTGTCATTCACTCCGGTGCTTGTTACAGATGATACAGAAGCTTTCGACACGAAGTCCGAGCTTGGAAACCAAATTTAAGTTGCTTAAGGAGATTGCATCCGAGAAGGGTATCACCTTGCGTTTGGAGGCAATGACTGTTGAGGTGAGAAACTTGTGATCGAATAAAAAGAGAATTTCGATTCCGAAATGACATGTTTTTTTATGACTGCAGGATGTCAATGAGAAGCAGGATGAATCCGTTGCTGATAAAACAGCAAAACTTCAAGATTCAGCCAATGACAAGGGACTGGATCAAAGGTTAACAGAGTCGATAAAAGCAAGGAAAAAATACAGAGATGTTGCTGATGCTGCCCAAGAGGCTTTCGAATCAGCAGCTTATGCAGCAGCAGCAGCAAGAGCAGCTGTTGAACTCTCAAGAATTAGACCCCAAGACTCCTATCAAGATGATCAAACTGGTTCCAGTCATAAAAAAGTTACAACACTTGATTCTGATGCAATGCCAGAACCAGATTTTCCACATAATGCCATAGGATTCGACAAGCTCGATTCAGAATCAGAAGAAGAAGCAGTGACCCAAACTAGCAATGACCTCGAACTGCACGAAACGGAAGAGAATAAACAAAATTTATCGCTAGAACTGACACTTTCCACTTCAAGTACAGACATTTCAGCTGAGGAAGAACTGTCTCTAGTCGTATTTAATGCTGCTGTAGAGACGACAAACGAAGAGACACAGGCGGGAGACCTCCATGACCTGAGCTCTGATATTACCAAAACTGAAGAAATCAAGGAGGATGAAACCGAGTTGGGATCTGAATCATCAAAGCTGACAAACACTGAAAGCTTAACTTTTGAAGAGCATTTGCATTCACATATGAACAAAAAGTGGGTGTCCATGAGGACTAGAAGAGACCATAAGATCTAAATTTTATTTAGTTTTATTTGTTCTGAAGTTTTGTTTGTATTTTGATTCGATTATCTTTTTCGATAATCTCTTTATTATATTTTATGACGACTTATTCATCTTATGTACATTTATTTAAATTACAATCTATTTTATGTTTTGAACAGTAATATACAATATTATTAGAAATAATTTTAAAAAAATCATATTTTTATAAATAAAAAACTAAAAACAATATTTTTTTTTATAATTTCACCATAACATTTTGTTTGTAAGACATGGCACAAGTCATGACCTGTCCGTATATGTGATTTCGAATTACTGCATATATGTATGTGTAAAAATGATCATATTCTTAATATTAATTTGAATGAAAAATGTATATATATATACATAATTTTTGTGCGAGTATAGTAATTAATTATAATCAATTACTATAAATTAATAGAGGTGGGGTTGGTTGCCCGAAAGGGGATAAAGTATTTGGGTAATATAAATGGCAAAATTTGAGAGATAAATAAATTATATATTCTCAATTAAGAAAAAAAAATAAAAACATAAATTAGTAAGGAGACCATTCAAATTTAATTAAGGCTATCCAAAAATATAAATATCTTAATAAACTAAAATATTGATATATGCATGTAAACTAGATTAAATATATATATTAAAATTTTGTTAAAGTATCAGAATTTTTACAAATATTTTATATGATATTTTAAAATTATTTATATGATTACAGTTTAATTATATCTACGATTTAATTATAATAATTTGAAGCAGAAGGTGAGATAAAAACTAAATTGAGAGAGAGAAACAAGCAAGTAGGAAAATACATAGAAAAGGGCAAATAAGTAATTTGACACTAAAACTGTACTCTACCATATGAAAAAATAGCAGCTCTTTTGGCGCTTCATATCTCTGTCAGTTTCTACCTCTCCTCTCACGAATTTCCCATCACCTTTTATTCTTCTGTAAAACCCATCAATTCCCTTCATTTTTCTCGCTCCTTCAAAAACCACACCCCATTTCATTCCTATATTATCTTCCGGTTCAGGTCCCACTCTCGCTGATCATCAACTTTCATTTTAATGTTTTGAAGTTATGCTCATTTATTTCTGTTTCTTATTTTGGAGTGGAAGAGTGTCAGTACTAAAGCTTTACCTTTTGTTTTTCAAGAAACTATTTTGATCTCTTTTTTTCAAATGTATTTTATGTTTTTTTGTTACAAGAGATGATAATGATTTTTTCCGTGAAAAAAATCATGAATGTTGAGGAAAGTTTTGATTGTGAGCATCAACACTTTCACTGGAACTATCATGAGATTTTTATTTATTTGTGTTTGTATAAAAAGCATACATTTTTCCGTTTATGTGTGCAGATTCTTTGAATTTGTAGATGATTTTGTGTGTTGAATTCTTTTCATGTGGACTTATTGTAGTTTTGCTTCTTTGGCTTCAAATGTATTTTATGTTTTTTTTTGTTACAATAGATTATTTTTTTTTCCGGGAAAATTTCCTGAATGTTAGGAAAGTTTTGATTTTGAGCATCAGCTCTTTCTTTCACTGGAACGAACATGGCATTTTTATTTATATTTGTATAAAAAGCATACATTTTTTTCATTTATGTGTGCATATTCTTTGAATTTGTAGATGATTTTGTGTGTTGAATTCTTTTCATGTAGACTTATTGTAGTTTTGCTTTTTGGATTCGACCGTACTGTAAATATGTTTTTTTTTTGTTCTTTAATAACAGCATGGGTGCTGGGAGGAAGACACAGACATTCACTGCAAGGGAAAAAGCTCAACACCAGTTTACAGTTAATTGTAGCACAACTGCTAGGAATCTTAGGAAGAGAGATTTAGCTGGTGTTATCTTTGGATGCAAACATAGTACATTTGGAGAATGTTTGTCTAAGCAATTGTTCGGTTAGTTTCCCCTTACACTTGGGAGCAATTGATCTACTTTCTGATGAACATATGCATATAATTTTGTCCAGAGTCTTATGACAGAAGGGGTGTCTGAATTTCTTAACAGGATTACCTTCAGGTCATTATTCCTACGTGAAGAACATTGAACCCGGGTTGCCATTATTCTTGTTCAATTATAGTGATAGAAAGCTCCATGGTATCTTCGAGGCTGCAAGCTTTGGAAACCTTTCTATCAACTCTGGTGCTTGGACCATAGATGGTTTGGAGAACACCCCTTATGCTGCGCAGGTATTAATTGTGATATACTGTACTTTATGTTGTTTTTGTGTATTGGTTTGATAATTTGATCAGTCTATGTGTAATTGGTCTTTCTACATTTGTTTTCAGGTGAAAATTCGAGTACGAATGCAATGCCAACCGTTGCTGGAACGTCAGTTCCAACCAATCATTGCAGATAACTATTACGAAGAAAAGCTCTTTTGGTTTGAACTGGATCAGGCTCAAACAGAAAAGTTGATATCTGTGTTTTCCTCTTCACCTGTGGTGAAAACCGAAAAGATGGGTACTCAATTCAAAGCATTAAAGCCCCCCTATGAAAATCAAGATTCTGATTCTGGAGAGGGATCTAGTTTAAAATTTCAAGGTTCCACTTTCAATCCTAGCGTTGGGCTCTCTTTTTCTTCTGTGGTGAGAAATATGAATATTCCTGATGCTCATAAACCTCAGTCTAGTTTTGGGCTCTCTTGTGATGTGAGATGTCCACAGAAAAAGTGGAGTGCCTTGTTCAAAGAGGAAACTTGCCCCAATGCAACAAAGCAAGTTGAAGAATTCCATCAGCCAGCAGCAGAGGGGAATCCCAATCATTTAGATCAGTTTAATGGAGAATTTGTTACCCAATGTGTTCAAGATTGTTGGTATGAAAGTCCTGAAGGTGAAGAAGCTCTGTTAAACCCAAAGGATGTTCAAGAATTTGGAGAAATTGCAAGCTCAAAACCGAATTGTGAAGCCTTTTGTTCTTCTGTGGTGACAGAGCCAAGTACATCGAATCTTCTTTTGGATGTTCCTAGAAAGGAAAACCCATTGCAATTGCCTAGGGAAAATACATTGTTCAAATCAGATGATGATTGGCCTTTGTCTCCATGTGTGCCAACAGAGATTGTACCAACACATAATCAATCAGAAGATATTGAAGATCAGTCAACTAATCACTCTTATCCAGATTTAGCAATGGCATCTGAAATGAACTCTTCTAGCATTCACTCCACAGTAGCAAAGGTACTTAAGTCGCTACATTGAATCTTTAACTGTTTCGTTTTTATGCAGTTATATTGACCCTTATCATGTTGTGCTATGTTCTTTTAGTTGTTATTTGAAGTGGGGGAGTTGAGGTTGTCTCAGTTCAAGCAAGGTCAAAAGGTCAATTCTTTAGAGAAAGAGCTGGTATGATATCTGATTTCTTAAGAGTTATTTCTTTTTATTTTAAACATTGTGCTTCCTCATACAGTTTCATATAATTGTATTTGATAGTTTATGTGGTCGTGATATACATATTATATGTATTATCAATGTTCTTGAAACATGACTTTCCCTTGTTAAACATGGTTCTTGTCCTAGCTGCAACTAGAATGCGAAGCATTGTTATTGGAAGGCAAGGCAGAGGCTAACTTTCCTCTGAATCCTGCTATTATTTACTTTCTACTTCAAGTTAGCTTGAAGACTCAAAGCAAATGAGTGATCACTTTATTCGAAGCTTTTATCATATATCAAGTGGGCTTAATGCAAGACTCCATCTTATTAAGTGAACCTGTTTTGTTTAAGCCAAAAGGTTCACTTTATTGCTGTCCTTGGTCTATATCTCCCTCCCCATTCTCCTACCCCTTCCCCTACAAAGTATACGTGTTGTGTATATATATATATATATATATATATATATATATATATTGGTTTTACCCCTGAACTAAGGCCTCCCTCATGATGCTCTGATTAACTTGCCTGAACCTTTTTATTATCATTGAAATCTTGCTTCAAATGATTATATCAACACCTTACAAGCTTTGGTTAAAGCAATTATCGGTATCTAATGTCTGCATTCAACACCCTGGTTGTAGAACGGGTTCAGTATCTTATATCTCTTTGTTCATAATCTTGCTGTATATAATCTGTTGTTTTTATCTCCAGGTTACTCAACATTTTCCATTGATGCCTTTTTTTTGCGTGTGTGTGTTATGCCAAAGATGTATTTTCCCCCTAAAAATTTTCAATACCGGTGCATTTTATAAAGTATGACATTATTATTTGCAAGTGGCATCTTCTTAGCAGATTATATTAGCAAAATGTAGAAATGCAGGTTTTGAATTTTTTTCCGGGGTTCAGATTTTAATAACAAAATACATTTTTGTTTTCCAGATTTAGGTGTTTATTATTTTTGTTTCAAAAACCATGTTATAGTTTTTTAACCTGATATTTGCATATTATACTATAACTGGAGGAGTTGGGAAAACTAAATGTATACTGAGTTTGTTAAGTGGTGTGTTTGATGGAGATATCAATTTTGATGGTTGAGCAACTTGGTTTTTAGGTTGAATCAAGATTAGAAATTCAGCAGTTGAAAAAGAAGTGTGGAATGTTGGAGACTGGGTTTGTATCAAGGTGCATTGAGGTGGATAATTTTGAAGAAGAGAAGTTTCAATTTGTGGATGACCAACCCCATCCAGCTTGTGATGCATCCATATGTCTGGTGGGTGGATTTGATGGTTGTTCATGGTTGTCTTCTTTGGACATCTACTTTTCTTCTCAGGACATGATGAGAACATGGACTTCAATGAGCTTTCTACGTTCATATTCTCCAGCAGCAAAATTCAGGGATGAATTGTATATTTTGGGTGGTGTAGATTGTAATTTGTGGTATGACACAGGTATGATTGTGCTCTTTATTTTTTTTGCAATCATTTCTAAGTCAACAAGGTAATCATGTTTTTCTTTTCTTTGTTGCCCCTAGTTGAATCTTACAATCCACGAAGCAATCGGTGGACTAGTCATCCCCCTTTAAATCAAAAGAAAGGATGCTTTGCTTTACTTCCTTTAGAAGATAGCATGTTTGTCGCTGGAGGTGGAAATGGAGTTGAATGTTTCTCAAATGCAGAAATGTTTGATCCAAACATTGGGAAATGGATTCCTATTCAATCACTATTGCACAAGGTATATTCTTACGATAGCTTGCATACATATCATATCATTGGATGTATAGACAGATATATGCAATGCCGTGGATTGCCAATTAGTTGGTACTTGGTAGCCTACTAACACTGAATAGGCTGATTAGACGTTGTGGTAAAGACGTAAAACTCTTTGTTCTTCTTCTCTCTCTCTTGATCTTAACTTTTTCTGATTTATTAACCAATACCATTTTGTTTTGAAGAGATCTGCTCTGGCTGCAGCAGAAGTCAATGGGATACTTCATGTTTCTGGAGGATACAATGGAAACAGCTATTTGAGGCAAGTACTTTTTTAACATGTTTACTGACATTAAACTGATGATTATCCATGTTATATTCGTATCAGCTGTTAGCCTGTTATATTTCATCTATCTCAGATCAATAGAGAGATTGGATCCTCGGGAACATTCGTGGGAAGAACTTGAGAGCATGTCCTCACAGAGAGGATCTCATGCATTGGTTGTGCTCAACGAAAAGTTGTAAGTTTATTTCCTGTATGTGCCCTGTAGGGAGTGATCACGAAACAGTGCATGTGATCTACAAAATACTACCAAACGGCAAACAGCCATATGGTTTATCATGTGCTTGCTTCTGTTTCCCTTGTATATAAAAAATAGCATTGCAGTATCATGAATACCTTACCTTTGTATCAAACACAAAAACGGAAATATTTTTGTAGATATGCTATAGGTGGCTTTGATGGAACCAGAATGGTCTCAACAGTTGAGGTCTTTGACCCTCGTGCTGGTTCGTGGATGATGGTGGACTCCATGAACACTTGTAGGGGACATTTCGGCGCTGTTGTGATTGGAGACGAAATACATGTTATTGGGGGGTTGCAGGATGATAAGGAAGTTCTGGACAAGGTATGCAACTAGTCTCTCACCTTCCATACACACAAATGTAAATGTTAGACCTTACAATCTATGCTGCTTTTAATGTGTTCGTATTTGTGTATATTTTTTCGTCTCCGGACGGATGATAGGTGGAGTCGTACAAGGATGGTGAAGGGTGGCAAGTGAGCAACTGGAAGGCCATTGGAAAAAGAAGCTTCTTCTCTGCTGTCCTTGTGTAACAAGGATCTGCCTACCATTTTCTTTTTGCTAAACTCAAACCAGAACAGATGGAAAATTCAGAAATGAACCTATATCCCCATCCATATATATATATATATATATATATATATATATATATATATATATATATATGCATCAATTTCAGAGATTATGCATGTTAGCATCCTATGATGGAAAACATGACACTGCTCAATTAAATACTAAATTACTTACCATGAAATCTTGCTAAATTACTATTATGCGAATATACTTTGGGGGATGCCAAGGAATCTGTCACATTCCTTTACTCCGAAGTACTTTAAATGCTCCAACAACAATCCCTAAACTTGTTTGAGCATCTCTTGTCACCTTCATATGCCACAAGAATATCATGAGCAAGGGTTTAAATAATGGTCTGTAATCGTAATAATGGTCGTTATATAATATTATGATGCATCACAACTCGAGAATCTTTCAACTTTGATTAAAAGTAATTAAACCACTCAAAATTCAGAAAATAAGTGTGTTGGAACACATTAAGTATGAAATCAAAGATGTAAGAGATGTTTCTGGGGATGTATAATTTTCACTTGATATATGAATTCAAAGCTCACACAAAATTAACTTATTTTTATCAACAAACTCGGAAAACTTGTGCTGAGTATTTAGACCACAGTGTTGTCTTCGGTCACCACCTCCACCGGCGTCACCTGTTCGTGCTTATCGAATTGGCTGAAGTTGCCCTTCTGTTTAAACAGTTGGTTGTGGTGGTGCCTGCAGTAGGGTCGATGTTCATGAGCTACATAGTTCGATGGACTGATCACACACCCTCCATGCGTGCACCTGAAACAAGCCTTGTGGTAGGAAGTGCCATCAACTGCAACCTGAGATGAACAATATTCAAAATGGATCCCGTTTTCTATTCTTCGGTAAGGATTCAAATAGCAGTCCGTAATAACCATAATACATCCGTTATGTCCACAGCTAAAAACACAGTCGCAACCACAATTTAAACGAGGTTCACTTGCTAAGAATACCTTTTCAATGGGGTAAACAGTTTTCTTGCAAGCCACACACTTTTCTTGTGTTCCAGCAAACAGCTTTGAAAGTCTGGTGTTTATAACCTGCAGAGACCCAAATCAAACAACTCATACATAAAACACCTCCATGATCAAGAACAGTAACAGTTATTTAAATTTGCATGTGAGCATCTAATACGAGTATGTGTCTCGTATTAATATATGTATTTTGTTCTTATTTTTTTCCTCGTTTCGAAATTTTTGAAAATCATATCTTCATATCTATCTATCATCTATGTCTGAAAATTAATAGTTCCTTTTAAAACTGAGGGTACCTGGTCTGCTGATCGGTCTACCCTAACAGTTTTTGGAGTTCCTGGCAAAGAGAAAGTAAACAACATAACCTGTCAATAAAGCTTTTGTAGCAGAAAAATATTTAAGTAAATATATTATAAAAAATCGATATTATTCGAATCTGAAGTGAATGTCCGATAAAGATATGTATAACATGTATCACACAATTTAAAAAAAAAATGAAAAAAATTAAATTATTAAGTTTTAAAAAAAAACTTATTAGTAATAGGAAGTACTGACCTTCAAAACTTTTATCCAAGCTTCCTGTCCTCTTAAACAATTGGTCGAAATGTGGCTTGCAATACAAGACACCCTCAAAGGAGCAATAATTGCTCAGCTGCATATTTAAGCAGAAATAAAGTAAGGATTAAATATCAAAAAATATTATATTATTGAACTTTAAGATTTAAGATTAAAATTTATTTCGTATAATATATGAATTTTAATGATTTAAATTATTATTATTATACTAAAAATTTTAAGAGAGATTCTGGAAACAAGGATTCAGGGTAGAAGATGGCTTCCACTAAAATTTGAAAAATTAAATTATGGTCCTTTAAAATTTTTAAACATTTTAATTTAGTCCCCTTAAAATTTAAAAATAATGTTTTTAATTATTTTTTTTTTATAATTTTTAAAAATTCTTATAAAATCTTTTAAAATTATTAAAAATTTTAGTTAAAATCTTAAATTATTTAAAATATAATTAAACCATTTAAAATATTTAATTTAATCTTTTAAATTTTTTTAAAAAATAATTAACCTCTTTTACATCGGTTGGTTAATATCTATTCTGATCTACAAATTATACAATCTTGAATAGTTAGTTTCTTTCCGACCATCATTCGTACTTTCACCTCCCATTTCCGGGAGAAATTATATTATGGATCAGTCTCACTACGTTATCCATGAGACCAACCAATAAAACTATCCACATCATTATTGTTTAACTTTTCAAGTGAAGATTCACTTAAAAATAAAATATATAACATGAAAAAATTGAAGATATAGATAGTTTTTATTGGTTGGTCCATAAACACGTGATGAGACTAACTCATGATATAATTTTTCCGGGTAATAAGGACAAGTTTAAGTTTACAAATTAAAAGCCCATGTATTATAAATATATGAATATGATTCAAGCACCGTTGCAATAAATATAATCTCAAATTAAAGTTTTAGTATTAGTATAAATCGTATGAATCTATCAAAATGTACATAAAACAAGTCAACAAGTCAAAATTAACATTTTAGATAATCATAATACAATTATAAATACATGTATATATACAAAATTTTTAATAATAAAAAAATAAAAAGTTTATACATACGTGTTAATTTTAGTGTTTAAGGATAGAGTTTAGAGTTTAGAAGTTAAAAGTTTAAGATTATGAATTTAGAACTAAGAGATTGAAATAAGAATTTAAGATCTATGATTATAATTTAGGGTTTAGACGTTATAATTTAGGGTTAATAATAACTATATAAAATTATAAATCGAGTACTCCCATTCAAAGGATTCCTTTTAATCATAGCTATAAACAGAAACCAAACCAAAGAAGGGCGAGCGTGGTCCTTGCCCACGTCTTAAGAATAAGTTTACACTTTGAATCCCTCTCTAGTCTCTAGTCTCTAGGTGAAAAATTACATTTTTAATCCTCCTAAAAAATAATTGTTTAATTTAGGTCATTTCAACATACTTTCTTGAACTTTAACCCTGTAAAATTTTATAATCTTATTTTGAATTCTCCTACGTTAAATTCTCGGCTTCGTCCTTGATTACAGATACACAGATGATTACCAATCGTATTATGATATTTTCTCTAAATACTTTATTTCAGATTGCAGATAGCTTTTGAATTTTGATCATCTCTTTCTATCTATGCATATAAACTTGAACTCTTTCGATACCAAAAAGAATATGTGGATCAAAGATGATAACAGAGAATCCATGGATGATGAATCAACAAAATCCCAAACCCCAGATTTAAGCACTTGATTATGATCTAAACTATAACAGATCAGAAATACCTTAAGTGTTCCTTTGCAGTGATGACACCTGAAGCAAGCTCTGTGATAAACTTTGTTGTCAACAGTGAGTTGATCAACCCAGTAAACAGTTTTCTCACACGATTTGCACTTCTGGGTTGTACCTCCAAAGCTGGCCATGGTGGTTGCAGGATCAAAACTCTGAAACTAGGTGGGTGGTGAAGCACAGATCAAAGATGACAACAACTGATTCTTTGCCTTGTTCCTTTTTTCTTTTTGTTTTGGTTTGTAAATGATGAAAACTCTGTGCTTTGCCTGGAGTATTAAAAATTCAAAGTCTGCGATTACAGCTCAGATGTCGGTCTTTGGGACCAATTACAAGCGCTAGCTGTACACATTGGATTGGAAAATAAATACACTATTTTTTTATATAAATTTATATCTTATAGAAAATTAAAAATTTTATAAAGGTTTATTTTTAGAGTTTAAGATTGTAGTTTAAGGTATAAGGTTTAAGAAGTTAGATGTAATGAATTAGAATTTAGATAAAATATTAAAACTTAGGGTTTAGATTTAGATTTTAGGGTTGAAAGGTTAATATTTTATAGATAATATAATTAGGATGATTTAGATTTTAACTTATAAACCCTAAGTTATAATCCTAAACAATTCTAACTATTATCCCTACGTCTAAACTCTTAAATTCTATAAAATCAAGGTACTTGTAGATAGTAACGAATTCAGAAACATATTTGAGTGTGAACACATATAAAATCTTAAAGTCTCAAGATGAACACAAATCTTAAATATTATAAAAATTTAATGATTAAATCATAAAATATATATATAACTTTAAAAAAAATAAGTTTTTTTTATTAATATATAAGATAATAATCTATTTTTATATTTAAATCAAATTAAATTATTTTAGGTTTAAAGCAAATTTAATTATTTTTTTTCTTAACGTCGCTCTGATAATAATTACTCTATATCAATCAAAGCCATTTATCATCTTTTATTGACGTTTTAAATAGTGATTCCATTATAATTGTGCCACTTTTTGGATCGCAAATCTTTGCCCAAGTCTCTCCATAAGCGCGTGAACTACACATCAGTCAACTTCCTTGCCTGGCTGCTAGTAATATTTACGAGTACAAAACTATTATTTCTTAAATATTTATAAATATATTATCTGAAAAGCATATCTTTTGAACAAAAATACAATGAAAAATTTTAATTGAATTTGAACATCTATTTATTATTTTTATCCCAAAAATATTTAAAGTTGGATCCTCCTATATCAACTTTTATTTTTTTAATTTATTATTTAAATCTACCACTTTTAATATACTAAAATAATATATTTTTTTAAATGAAAAACGTATTTAAAAAAACTAAAACAACATTTCTTAATTTCCTAAAAAACCTCAGTTGTCAATATCTATAAATAAATAAATAAATAAATAAACTTGTTTATAATCAAGTGAATTTACATACTAACCCATCGATTCTGACTATTTTGGACAGTTCGTTTCCACCTTCATAATCACGCAGCACCAACAAAATTCCATCAATGTGTAGGCTCTAGTCGATCTCTCAAAGCCTAATTTCACTCTGACATATTTAATTTAATATCTCATAAATAAATAAATAAAACATAATTTAAATATATCAAACCCGTTAAACATAATTTAATTACTTTAGTTCAATATTCCTAAACGCAGTCTTATACAAAGTACAACGACATGAAAATTTTGAACTAATGCTGGCAGATTTGTCCGAATATTCATTTTTATGGAATTATTTGAAAATCTACTCCAATAAAAAAATATTTAATAAATATTATTATATGATCTATGTAAAGATAACTCAATGTCATATGTGATTTAAGAACTCGTGTTAAACTAGACATAAATTTTATACAAATAATACGATAAATTCATACCGTTATAACTTAATTTCTCAAGGATGACTCAATGTCATACGTGATTTAAGAGCTCACGTTAAATTAGAAATAAGTTCTATATAAATAACACGATAAATTCACACCGTTATAACTTAATTTCTCAAGAATGATTTAATGTCATACGTGATTTAAGAACTCGCGTTGAACTACACATAAATTCTATACAAATAACACGATAAATTCACACCGTTATAACTTGATTTATCATCGAATTTACATCATGTGTACTAAAACTAGACCAACAAATAAGTCACACCATATCAGATGAAATTCATATTTAATTCAATGTGAGTTTTATAGTCGTGTTAGATAGAACACAAATCGTTCTTACATAAACCGAATAGTAAATATTTTTTCAAATATTTTTTATTAGAAAATAGAATTATAAATAATTCCCTAAAAATATTCAAAAAAATCAACCCTAAATCGACTTAATACACGCCATAAGATAAATTTGTGTTACGATTAGTTCTATTTTACTTTTAGAAATATAACTTTGATAAATATCAAAATTTATTACTTACTACAACATACATATGTCTCAAGTTATTAGGAGTGATTGAAACCGATCTTATAAAATAAATCATAATTATTTTTTTACTCCTATTTTGTGAAATTAAATTTTCTTTTATCTGATGCAACCACTAATTTAAGTCACACCTTTAAATAAAAGTATTCATCCCATAAAAGTCAGAAACTTCACCTAACATAGAAATGACTGAAATAAATTTTTTTCCACATCAAGAAAAATAGAAAGAAAAAACCCAGAAATAAATATGAATAAAAATAATGAAGGTAGAATAGGGTAATTAGTTGTTCTCCACGTAAATCATAAAAAGAAAAAAGAAAAACATGAAATAAAGATGAATAAAAGTAATCAGGGTTGAGTAGGTTAACTATTTCATCAATTTAAAGACTAAAGTTAATTCAGAATTAAGAGTCGATAAAAAACATAAATATTTGAAAAATATAAGTAAATTTATATTTAATCTATTTATATATGTATAAGGGATGGTTTTAAAAATTAAGATTGAGAGGCTTATTAAAAATTTGGATAATTAATTTAAATTTTTCAAAAAATAAGGTTTAAGAGAAGATTTAATTAAAAAAATCAATTATTTAAATATAATAATATATTTTTTTGAAAAATAAATTAAAATTAAAAAAAAAATTATTCAATTTTAGGGTAGCCATTGCCCACAGGCTCCACAGTAGCTCATCTCCTGATCCCATTCCCATATAATATATATGAGAAGATAAAACGAATTATGACGGTATGACCCCTCCTACGTCCCTGGTTCCTTTCCAACTTCAAACAATGTCCGTACATTTTACCCACTCCACTCAGATTTGTAAATTGTTGATCTTTTGTTTTGGGCTTGTCCATATTACTTTTGTCTTTATTTAAAAACAATTATGATTTGAATTGTATATGTTGTTCTTTTATTAAGTTTATTTTATGTATTTGTTAAAGAATTGTTTTTGTAATATAAAATATAATTTATTTAAAATTTCGGCTTCGTTTTGTATTACTATTTAAAAGTATTTTGAAAATACAATCACTGTTGGACCAAAAGTAAATACCCCACACCAACAGTAGCTCTAGATTGATGACAAATTTCCAATATTTCAACATTGAAATAATAGGACACTTTATTTACACACATGGGATTCATACCCTTAAGACCTACGATCAAAATTATAAACACAATATATAATTTGCATTAAACAAAATATTTGATTTTAATATGATCAAAACTTTTAAAAACTTTTATTTTTTTATAAATAAACCTCGATTTATTATCGTCAATACATCTACGACTTTATTATAATCATGATTGATCTTGTAAATTTAAACTTCCTAAGCAAGACTAGAATCTGTGATACGAGCGTATTACCATAAAGACATCTTGTTGACGGTCGAATATATCTACAATTTCAGTACTATCGGTTTCTAATATTCACCTAACCACCACACTTACGATTTTTTATTTTATTTTTACTTTTCTTCCCCTTCTTCCATCCTTCTAATATCCACCTAACCAAATAAAGCGGAAGTGTAATAGTGTTGCTTTCGTAGTAATACGTAGTGCCCAGTTTTGAAATTTCTTCCAAGTTTTGGAAGTTCAACCCAAAACAAAACTTGGGCTTGAATTGGATTTGGATTGAGGGAACTGGCACTGCTGAAGACGTCGCCGTATTAACGGAGACTGGCTTCTCTTCTATTAACCCTTTTCTTGCTGGCAAAGACAACCCTGCTGCGCTAAGAACAGACTATAAACTTCTCAAAGAACGAAAAAGGAAAACAACAAAAGAGAGAAAGATGGAGGGATCAAAGGCGATTCAGCACCAAATTGGAGGAGTACAGAACGATGCTCTTCGGTTCGGTCTCCACGGAGTTAAGAGCGACCTCGTCGGATCTCACCCTCTCCAATCTGCTTACGAATCTGTAATCTTCTCATCTATCATTCTGTTGTTTTAGCTTTAAATGTCTCTTTGCTTTCACTTCTAAGATCTCGAAAGCACGCGTTAGCATTGTTAATGTACATGTTTTTAAAAAAGTAGTTTTAGGGTTTTTATTATTGAAAAGGGAAAAAAAGGAGAAGCTGGATAGTTATGAAATTAAACAGTTATTTTATGGGTTTATGTTTCAAGATTTTAATTAGGATTGAAATTCTATTTACTTATGTGGATTTTTTTTTTGTAGGCAAAGAAAACGCAGGATGAGATGAAGAGGAAAGTCCTGGCCAATACTTATGGAACATCATTTCCACTTAAGATGGATCTGGATAGGCAAATTCTCTCGCGGTATGACCTCTATATTTTTTTTACTCTTTTAAAGAATTACTGCTCTTCTAATCCCAATTTTGAGCTGTTGACGCTTAACAAACTGCTTTAGACTTGTCTGTGTTGTTAGAATTTTGTCCTCTCTGATAAATAAATTTATGAGCTCTTTAATGGCATAAACATGTAGATTAAAAGTTGGAAAAAGAATTAAAATAGAGAGCTTGAATAATTATTTCTAGCTCAAAGTGATGAAGAAAACCAAGAACGCTTAAATTGTTCTTGAAAACTATACAGTGAAATAGCCAGCCAAGTGAAAAATTCTTAGAAAGTAAGTACTTGAAAAATATTAACAATTCATGCAAGTATATGGAAAGTGCATTAAGTAAAAGAGTAGGGTAATGTGAGCTAACACACACACATATAGGGGGTGGGAGTTTCTACCCTTTCTTCAGACACATGCATCCTGTTTCGTGGCTTTCCTTGTCATAGTGCTCAACACAAACTTGATTTTTTCGTTTCTTTTTAACAATTTTACATTTTATTCGAAGTATAACTTCTTAGAATCCCTACCTTTTCTAGGTTTAGGTAGTACATTGTATGGAAGATCTTCCCAATTTGTTGTCGCTCAAGAGCCTTGTGCCCCTTGTATTTCATAGATTTCTTGCAAACTCTTTAGGACTTCTAAATGTAGGTATTTCGGTACTTTTGGGGTACAATAAAGAGACTACGGCAATAATATAACAAATGAATCCAAACGAACAAAAAGCTTATATGGAAGATAAGGCTTATGTGGAAGAAGCATAGATCTTCTTGTCTACTCTAATTAAGAAAAGGCTTGGTTTTTATTCAAAAAGATGTCTGCATCTTTTTTTGAGAAAATTTCCTGGCATCTTTGAAATAGGAAGAAATGTTAACTACTCTATTCATTTTTTCAATGTTATAACCATTTTAATATGTTTGCATATTAAAAAAAAAAAAACTTGATTATGACTCGTTAATGATCCATGTTATATACAGTTGACACATTTGTATTTCATGTGGCGTTAGTGTTTATTTTATGTTTGGGAACATAGATTGGAAGAGAGGGTTTGGATTTCAACCATACCGATTAGAAAAGTCTAATAAAACCTAGAGCGAACTAAGATACACCAAGAACCATTCAAGCGAGGGATGAAACTTCAATATAATTTCCAGAATTTAGTGCGGGAATACCTTTTTAAGTCTATTCTTTGAAAAATTATGCAGGTTCCAGAGGCCATTGCTCCCGTCTTCAATGCTAGGGTTGGAGGCTATGACAGGAACTATAGATGAATTTGGCTTTGAGGATTATCTCAACGGTATGAGCAAATAAGCTCCCTTTTCCTTGTAACTTCATTGTACAGATTTGTGTCGAATGTTTTGTGGATTAGCAGATATTGAAAATGAGTGGTTGTTTGTTGGTTGCAGATCCTCGAGAGTCGGAGAGTGTTCGGCCACTGGACTTGCACCATAGCATGGAAGTCCGTCTCGGTCTCTCCAAGGGACCAGTCTGCCCTAGTTTTATGTGAGGTTTTCACCCACTACATCAATGTTATCACATGTTGAACTTGTGTTTTTCTTTTCTTTATTAACTGTAAACTTGCACCATCAGCATTTTATTGTGTTTGGTTCAAATTTATGAAATAGTTTTTAATGTTTTGGATAAATTATTTGTTTAATTAGATTTGTTTTTAGTCATTCCACTAAAAGATAATTTCTATTTCCATGTAGTATTAGTTTCTGATGCATTGCTCTTATCAACTAATTCATTCTCTAGTTGTTTCACATGTAAAGAGCGACATCGCTCGTTGAGTTGTACAGGGGAAACTCTATTCCACTATTAATCCCATGTGGCTGTGTCCATTGTTTTTTCCGATCACCGGACTGAGTGTAGCAAGAATCACGAAACCTCCCACAACAACAATCAAAATACCCAAAGAGTTTACGAGCAAAGACTCAGTGGAGTAGCGTGATATTACCTGGTTAGTTTGAAGAAATGTAAGCTTTTCTAAGATACCCGTAGTAGCAGTGGTGATGCCGATGGCATATGCATACATCCCAAAGAAAACATGCCATGGCAACAAGGCAGTCCTGCTGTTTCTTGACCCGCCTGGATACCAAAAGGTCACGAATCCAGCTGCCCACTGTACATAACACAAATTGGAAGCAAAACACAATCATCATCGAGAAATTGCACGACTTCATTAAAAGTAGAGCAAAAATGCACTGGAAAAGGGTGTAAAGACAGACCTGGGTGCCAAATAAGAGAAGGCAAGCTAGGCCTAACCACGAGTGAAGACTGTAGAAGTTGTCGATGCCCTTGTCATTGCGGAACTTCAAAGCAGCCCATACACCGATAAGACTCATGACAAAAACAACACATTGTATGGTAAGATGAACTAATTTTTTGAAGCTTTTCGTCCTCGGAACAGTCTTGTATACCAGTATGGCTGCATTAAGAATCAAGAAATTAATCTCATTCAAAATTCCATAAAACTCTTCATTAACAATTCTTGAATTAAATTCCCTTCAAGACATATCGTTTCATGGCTACAAGATATAACATAAGGATAACACCATGCTTAAGGAAGATCAAAGAAGATAAAATGATGAGCAGATAATTTATGTAAAATCTTCCCCCTGCCCCCCTGAACCTTGGAAAAAGATTCACAATATTATTGTTTGAAGTCGAAAGCCGGCAAAAATGTCTAAACTTCTCTCATTACAAACCCAACACTCACACCTCACAAAGGAAAAATAGATGCAATAACTGGAAGATAGATTATCACATAACAAAGTATTAAAATATCATTCCTTATGGTATCCAGGATATTGAAGAAACAAAGACCTGTGCTTATTGCATGCATCATAGTTATATACACACACATATATGAGGTTTGACAAACATCAGCTAACATCATTGTACCATGTTAATCGCTCACCTTCCCCACTCAACAGCACTTGCCCAAGGACCATTAAAACAGGATGAACCTGCAATAAATACACAGAAAAATTATGAACTTTCTGTAATGGGAATTCATAGGATGAACTACCAAATATACTATAAGGGTCTGTTGTGTTGTCTATTCCTTAGCTCACTTTGTTACTACAAAAGTAAAGATTATATCCAAACAACACCATTAATTTCTATAAATTATCATCTAATGCAAATTATAACAAATACCCATTATAACAGATACCAAAACTAAGTAACTGGGAAATAAAGTAATAGAAAATTCTTTGCTTCTATAATTTACATTAAAGATGTGATCTTTGTTATCAGAGATGAGAGCCAATCCTCCTCTGTAACGAAAAGTCCATGTGAAAATAAGAGCTGCTATCACAATTCCCAATACTCTAATTACCATACATATGGGAAATTTGACCACTGGAACCCCCAGTTTCTATAGCAGAAGAAAGATTTAATTTTTTGAAGGGTTATGGGTTGAGAGTGAAGAATAAGAAAATTAAGCGTCTTGGTTTCGAAGAAGAGAATCTGTTTCTGCTGGACCTGTAGAGAAGATGATATAAAGATAAGAAAAAGGAGGTTTCAAAGTGTTCCATCGAGTTTCAACCGAATGCCAGCTTTGGGAATAACCAGAAAACATGTACTTAATAACACTAGAATTGCCACCGAAATTTTGTAATCGGTGGCGGCAATTAAAATATTTTTATTAAGAATGCATAAAATGTTTTTTTTTGGAACTTATAAAATTTTCAGTCTTTATTTCTTTCTAAAATTTAGGTTTTGTTTTTGGTGGGTATAAAAGTTACTTTGAAAAACTAAATTCAACCAAAGATAAGACTTTATGAAAACTTTAAAAAATAATATTTTTTATTAGAAAATGGTTTAATTTTTTTTAATTTGATTATTAAATTAAAAATATATTTTTACTGTTTTAGAATCAATCAAACGGGTCTGGCTTGTGCATTAAGTGTTTGAGTTAGAGCTCAACTCATGCTTTAAATGTGTTAGATTTTTTTGTCCGAAACTTTTTTTTTTATTCACGTGATTATAAATAGAGATGATAAGAAAAATACAGAATGAAACCAATTCAACAGTTGCCAGGCTGTCTATTTCCACGTCAGTAACATTATTTTAATCGGGAATATATTGAAAATACCCCAAATTCATTATAAAATATCAATCTTTCAATACAACCATCAATATTGTTCATCATGAAAAATATAACATAAAATAAAAGACAAGAAAACGAGTTGACTCACTCAGTGAACCACGGGGGGATTTTAAGCAAAAGTGCAACCACGCCGAGAAAACCCGAGGCGCGACTTGTCCGTGTCAAACTCAAACAAAAACCCTTGTTGCATCAGATTCCCTATCACCGAAAACCCCACTCCTTTGCCAACTGGTTGCAACGCCAAGCATTTGATCCCTTCCTCCGTGTCGATGAAGTAATTCCTCGGAGGAGGCTTTAACACGGAACCTCCGGTCAGTTCAAAACTCAGTCTTGGTAGCTTTGGCCTTGCCTCCCTTGTTACATTGAAACACAAGTCGAAACCTGGGGTTAGCTTCCTTGGACTTGGTAGCTTCACTCTTCGTTTAATCGCTGTTAATATCTTAACGTAGGCTGTTTCGGGGAGAAATGTTAAAGTGGTCCCCGAGTCCACGATGGTGCCACCGTTTCCGAGCTCGTCGAGGGACCATACTGAAGGGTCGATCCGTAGCTTGGCGCGGTTGATTTTCACGCTTTTGATCTCAATGTAGTAGAATGTGGGAGATGATGGGTTGATAAGTAATGGGGTGAAGCTCATTTTGGGGTTACTTGAAATGGTGCTTTGTTCGTCGCCGATGATGAGATAGCTCGTCGGAGGTGGAGATAAGGTGTAGTCCATGAGGCAATACGAGAACTTGTTGCCGAAGCGGCGGCCAAGTTGAGAAGCAAAGGAAATAGGGCCACGGCCTAACCCCATCACTCCATGAGCGCCATTGAAGCTGGCGCCAGTGAGGCTTGGACCCGAGATCTGGAACCCGCACCCAAAAGAGAGATTCTCAAGTTTGGCCTCCCTGCCGGAGCTAGTGTTTAAGGTGGTCGTGTCTTTAGAGAAGAAGCCGCTGGTGATGGAGCCATCTGAGTAGGAATATTGGTAACGACAAGGGCTGTGGAGTCGGGTGCGGTTGCAGGGGTTGGGATCGGGATGGGGGACGAGGCGACATGCGGAGTCGAAGCAATGGTGGGGAGAGAAAGAAGAGGAATGACGGGCGAAGAATGTGGAGGCCGGAGAGTGAAAGGAGGAGCAGTTGTGGCGGCAGGCGGAGCAGGTAACCCAAAGGAGGTCACTCCCGGTGTCAGCGACGAGGAGGATGGGTTGGGTTGGGGATCCTAAGCGAAGCTCCACGAAGTACTGTCCTGATCCTGAAGGAGCTCCGGAGACAACGGGTGAGTTGACGAAGCCGTGTCTGTTTTTTAGGCGTTGAATGTCGGAGAGTAGGGTATGAGTAGGGGAAGTTAGTGGGGTTTTGTGGAGTAAGGGAAGCTTCAGGTAGCCATTGGCGGTGTCTGAGAGAAAGCAAAGGAGGAGGAGGTAGAAGGGAAATCGTGGGATCATTATGAGAGGGTGCGGGGTGATGTTTGGATACCTTCTCCTTGTCTTTTGATTTAACCCCAAATTGTAAATATAAAAAAAAAATGTTTAATATAACATAAACATTTTATTTATATTCGATCGTTTAATAAATATAAATAAATCTTTCAAAAAACGATTTACGAATAATTCCGTCCTAACATTAGTCCCAGTTGTAAAATACTCAGTTAATTTCCCAACCAGGCAACCATCAACGATGAGTCCTGTGGAATAACCTGAACGCGTCAAGGTTGTCCCCTGTCCCTTCAAGGAATCCATTGCATCCTTTAGTCCAATAATTTCATACGACCCACACAAAGCATATCCATCCGTATTGGTATTGCGGCCAATCACCAACGTCGTCCGATAACATCCAGGTTACAGTGCCACCATTGGGAGCATTCGCAACAGTCCACGTGAATCCAAGGCCGAAACCACCTGCGCATGCATTGGCTTGCCAGTTGCTACGATACAAAATGAAACCCCAGCCATTCCTTCACGTCCATCGACTCATGGGCAAAATACACCGGGATGGATCTTTGAAACTTTGGGTTTGATTATGTGTTGGCTGCTTAAGGCTGGGCCGGCCTTTCAGCTGTTATTTGGGTGGCTCATTTCATATTATAATGTTTTATTTTATAAATCAATATTGGTCAAAGTTGACTGAATTTTTCACATGGTAGGTTAGGTTTATACTTTATACCTACCTGAAGGCACGGCATAAGCATTGGATACAATACTTGACTTTTTCAAATAAAGTAGATGGAAGGGAAAGGAATTTTTTCATAATAAACTTGTATATTAATTTAATTGATTAATAAATTAAATATTAGTATAATATTTTTATTACTCTAATTATCGACTGACAAGAAAAGAATGTTGAAAATCAAATCACTTCAGCAAAAAGAACTCCACTTTTCAGGAAAGGAGGTCAACCTTTATGATGAGCTTGTAAGAAAGTAATAAAATATATCGATCATTTTTAAATAAAGAATTAAATTTTCCGGTCAATATTTTCTAAAATATAAATTTAAAACTTAATAAATATATATATTTTCTTTTACTAAATAAAAAAATATTCAAAAGAAAAACATGGCAAGACATCATCATAAGTTATCAAATCCATTTTGTCCTGTAAAGCAAGATTCGAATACTACAAAAATGCCACAATTAACTGCGAGAATTAAGACCATGTGCTTTTTCCCATAACCTTCTTCAAAATAAGAATAAAATCTTGAGAGTGTGATATTTCAACATCTAAAAAAGTATAATTCTTTTATATTCTTAATAGGATGGTATAAATTATCATTAAATATAGATAAATGGAGAAGAGTTGAAATTTGATCTTATATTAAAAATTTAAATTTTTTTTAGGTAATTTAAATATTCTCTATTTAATAAAATATTATAACTTAATTATACAGCTGCTTTGAAACAATTAAAAAAGTACATATATATTCCAAAGCCTGTCCAGTGAGACCTCGTGGGTAGATGCCAGCCATTGTGAGTTTTCCGAGTAGCTGTCCTTCTTCTTTCTTTCTTTTAATACTCCAACTAATTAATAATTTTTACAGTTTGTAGCACATGAATTTATATTTTAAACTCAAAGTTCCCTCGTTGATGTGGACATGCATGCCATGAACATACGACGACTCTCACTCAACTTGGAAGGAAAAAAAAGTCAATTTTTAATATTATATCGGGAATATCTTGATTGCGTTGTTACGAATATAATTTTATTATTACAATATATTTATACATGAGAATTAATCGATATCGGTACAATGTCATGTAAACTTTAATTTGTTTTTTTATCAGGATCACTTATTTGGTAAGATTTTAATTCAATTTTTAAATATTATTATAAAGTAGTATTTTTGAATATCAGTAGAGTAATTAAACGATTAATATCAAATAGTGAAGATTATATTTTAAAACAAACACTATTATAATCACTATTAACTAATTAAAAAAATTACGCTCAAAATAACTGTCATTTAATAATTTAATTGACTCTAATCTTCCCTAAACGGTATGTTTAGTATGCAATATTTCCTTCCTTTTTAATTATCATTTTCTTTTTCTAAATTATAAAACCATTTCGCTTTTTATGGTGTGTTGACGTGTCTGTGTCACAAAATTATTATCTTTTTCTTAAAAAACATATGATAAAATGTGCAACGTCACTATTTATATATATTAAGATCTTTCTTTTTCTTTTTAATATGAGAATAATACTTTTTACTTTTTTTCAAGCGTAAACTTACCTGCCTGCTTTACTTTGTATTATTTTTTTAATTAACTACTCGTATGTAACGCATTAATCCGAGCCTAGTTCAGATGTGTATCCACGTGAAAGATAAAACGAAAAACATTTGATAATGCAGAAATTAAGACAAAGACTCAACTGATACATGTGAAAGATGGTTAAGCCTGGCATCAATTTAAGACAAATAAAAATGAAAACAGGGGTTACTTGCTTATAACTCATATATATATTTTTTAATCGGTTAACAATGATTACAGTAATATTTGTTTTAGAGTATAATCTTAATCATTGAACATTGATCGTTCAATTACTTTGTTGATATTATTGATGTTCGAACCGTAACCTCTATAAAGAACAACTGTTCATTTAACCAATGAAATCAATTAAGTTATCGTCTAACAAATATATTAATATGATAGTTAAAATTATTTTGATCAATTATTTAAATATAAATGATTAAATATGAAATTATATAAATTTATGGTTATATTTGTATGTATATTAAATTTTAACGGATAGTGACTAATTTATATTATTTAAATAATTAAATGATATAACACTCATAATTTATTATTATATAATCAAAATAGAATTATAGAAAATAATTCAACGGTGATGCGTAATTAAAAAAAAAAAAAAAAAAAAAAAAAAGCTTATTGTTTTCTCTTTCCCTGTAATTAAGGTTCTAGCTCCAATGGTGCCGCCTCACTCGTTTCTCACGTGACTCCTCAATCTCCATCCACATCTATATATACTCGAATAGGAGCTCGGCATCTCAAATCAATCCGCACCCACCCCCAAACAATTTAAACGCGAAAAGGAAACTCCGTTTCTCTCTCGTTTTCCTGTTTTTGCCGTGAAAATGGCAGAGCCTGCAACAGCAACAGAAGCAGCAGCACCGGCAGTGGCTCTGCTGAAAGATGAGCTCGATATTGTCATACCAACCATAAGGAACCTGGACTTCCTTGAGATGTGGAGGCCTTTCTTCCAGCCTTACCATCTCATCATCGTTCAAGATGGAGATCCTTCCAAGACCATCAAGGTCCCCGACGGATTTGACTACGAGCTTTACAACAGGAACGACATCAACAGGATCCTAGGTCCTAAGGCTTCCTGCATTTCCTTCAAGGACTCTGCTTGCCGTTGCTTTGGTTACATGGTCTCCAAGAAGAAGTATATCTACACCATTGATGACGACTGCTTTGTAAGTTCCTTTTTTTCCTATTTTATGGCGTTTTTTTTGAATCCGGGGTTTCCTTGTTTTAGTCAATTTTTGGATCTCTACGTTGTTCTGTTTGGAAATTTGGGTGCTTATATATTTTTTCTTGATTTAATTTCCTGTGATGTTTTAGTGATCTGGGTTTCTGTCAGGCTGCTTTTATTGGATGTTTGTGCTGTTATATATTCCTGCTACATGATGAATCGGCTATCTACAAGTCAAGATCTGAGCAAATTTTTTTTTTTTGATTAGGTTGCTAAGGACCCATCTGGCAAAGCCATCAATGCACTCGAGCAGCACATTAAGAACCTGCTATCCCCATCCACTCCCTTCTTCTTCAACACCTTGTACGACCCGTATCGAGAGGGTGCCGATTTTGTCCGTGGATACCCATTCAGTCTCCGTGAGGGTGTTTCAACTGCTGTTTCTCATGGCCTTTGGCTAAACATCCCGGATTATGATGCTCCAACTCAACTTGTCAAGCCTCTTGAGAGGAACACTAGGTATGAATATGATCCCAACTTGTTAGGTGTTTCTTGGTTTCATTAGTGATTGATTTAGTAATGCCATGGTAAATCAGGTACGTCGATGCTGTCATGACGATTCCAAAGGGAACTTTGTTCCCCATGTGTGGAATGAATTTGGCTTTCGACCGTCAGCTTATTGGCCCTGCCATGTACTTTGGACTCATGGGTGACGGGCAGCCAATTGGACGCTATGACGATATGTGGGCTGGCTGGTGCATCAAGGTACGCCCTAGTTATGCATTTGTATTACAATTTGCTTTCTGTTTCGGTATGAGAAAGAAATGTCCATTACCTCTCCCTCACTGACTTGACGATTGTGTAGGTGATATGTGACCATTTGGGATTGGGAGTGAAAACGGGTCTGCCATACATCTATCACAGCAAAGCAAGCAACCCATTTGTGAACTTAAAGAAGGAGTACAAGGGGATTTACTGGCAGGAAGAGATCATCCCTTTCTTCCAGCAGGCTGTCCTTCCGAAGGACTGCACCACAGTTCAAAAGTGCTATATTGAACTGGCAAAGCAGGTGAAGGAAAAGCTTAGCAAAGTTGATCCCTACTTTGACAAACTGGCTGATGCCATGGTCACATGGATTGAAGCCTGGGATGAGCTCAACCCAACCGGAGCTGCCGTGCCAAATGGCAAAGCAAAGTAGAAAAAGCACCCCTTCAGCTACAGTTAAAATGATATAACGAGAGTAATGATGGCTTTCATTTTCTATTGTTTCTTTTATTCTTATAATCATCTTCATCATTACATTATGGCGGGATGTAATCTTATGGAATTTTATTAACTTTATGTTATGAAATTACTATCAAATAAAAAGCATTAGCTAGTTTAGCATTGCTTCCACTTTATAATAAAATTCAACCTTTTGAATACGAGATTTGGCCATGACTGGTTTAATATGCTAGTAGTACAAAGATTCAGACAGTGCCAAACAATCTCTCTGAGTCTAAAAAGAAACCATCGGTTTTCATTATAAATAAAATCTAACGTATAATTAGTCTTAACATCAAGTGCTAAACCATATCTTCCCCTAGCAACAAAACAAATCATATTAAGGTCAAATAAAAATATCCAACAAAAGCAATGCTTCAATTTTTAAATGGTACTGGAATAGAAATCAGAAACTGCAAAAAGCTGTTTATGGTCCAACAGTAGCTTCCAACTCAGACTATCTGAGGCGGTAAATCAAAAGCTTATGCTATGCCATCTGCAGCAACATCGTCGGTCTTTTCAATCTTTTGTCGTTTCGCATCATGTTCACCATCTTCATGGTTTAAACATCCATTTACAGCATCTTCACCTAAAAGAGATACATGCTTCCTGGTGATTTGGCGGCCTGCTCTGAGCTTTGGCCCCCAGTGCCTTTCAGGATTTGGAAGGAAGCGAGCAACCTTCTTTGCTTGTGCCTTGCTCAGTGACGCAACAGCTCGTGCAAAATTTGCCTGCTCAAAATAAGTTGAGTTGGGGTATATGAACATGTTAGTGTTGGACAATGGATTTCGGTTCACAAGTGAAGCACAAATCCAAGGGCAGAGAGGTCTGGGGATGCAGGGTGAATCATTATAAAACTACAGAGAAGTGCAGAAAAAATTACTTGAAGAACCGGTTCTTTGGCAAGTATCACACTTCCGGGTTGATCAGCAGATTGAGATTTCACTGGATGATTTTTAACCTATAGAGGACGGAAAAAAAAGCTTATGAAACCATTTCATCGGACACTTCTGTTAATCAAGTTCATGCATTGCATGGGGTGTGAGGTTAAATTTCCAATAACTTAATCAAATCAAGGATTACATGTTCAAACCATATTCAGCACGCAGGCCAACACACAAACAGAAATAGAGTACAACTAAAATGAAGTCCTTACCCAGCAGCGCATTATGTCCCAAATGACATCCATGGGAGCATCTGATTTTAGTCCCAATGGATTCACATGAGTTCCAGAAATACGATAACCTGCATTGATCACAGCAGAGCGGAAAATAACTGCAGAAGGGGAAGTGCATTTTAGTGTAGAACAGAGGTTGTGCAGACTCAAAAAGAGAGGAACATCAGGCAATTCCTGCAAAACATATACCAAATAGTGTAAAAAACATACATAGAAATCTCTAAAAAGTGTACAACTCTTCTTTAATAGGTTGATTTAGTCATATATTCGGCATAATGCCAACATCTGATACTTGCAAACAACTTAAATAACATGTTACACCTACTGACATGATTCTCTGCAATATCATACCTTAAGTACCACATTCGAAATATTGTTTATCAAGTCCATCATATTGAGCCTTTATTTTATAAAGCATTAACATCACAAAACATAGGACGGTTGCTGTTAACAAAATAAAACCCAACAGAAAATATGTTCTAATGGCAGAGAAATGTATGTCCAGAATAAAGTAATCAGGAAAGGAGAACAAAGAACAGATACCTCAGAAATTGTAGTCAATACAGCAGAGATGCGATCATACGCAGGATACTGATTCTTTGAGGATTTCACATCTGCTAGTATGGAGGTTACCCACTCCTGATCATGGATTGGAGCAGACCATATAGGCCCTCCCATGTTAAATTTCTTCCCACAATCGCTACAATCTTGAGAAACAACGGGTGCAAAACCTGGGAGATATCTCACACTGGTATTCTGGAAATAGAAAGTGGATGTAGATCAATGTGGTTAACAAGTCAATTTTATGCATCCAGGGATATAAGGGGAGGTAAGCATAATGGAGTATTTATAAAGAAGATCTGCTAAAACTACATTAGACTGCCATCTTTAACGAAAACAACATAAAAGGTGGCACATAACTGCAAGAATCGCAGGCATACACAAAATAGTGAGCAGTATGCTATCAAATTTAAGTAGGTTAATTACCTGGAAGTTACATGAATGAGTCACAAATAGGAAATAGCAACATTAAGAAATTGGATACCTCAGAGTGTACTTTCAAGTTCAGTTGTGTACTTGTGTACCTAAATTATTACTCAACTATGTATATGCCCAAATGGCTGTAATCCAAGTACATGCTAATAACAAATAAAAGGCATCATTTGCATTATAACTCAGAAAACACACCTTAGAAACAGTTCTCCCAATAGGTTGTAGATGAAAAGAATCACAACCGGTGCACTGATAAACATATGAGAGCTTAAGGGGAGTATTCTTCATTGCACTTGCTGAACTGCATTGAAATAGTTGTTCTTCTATCATCATTTATTATAGTGCCATTTTACTTCAACAAAATAAATAAAAACAAATAGGCCACTTACGTGTATATGCGAACAAAAACACGGACATAAAAATCCATCTGGACAGATAGCACAGGAACAATATAACGTTTGTACCGGTTCGCATGACTCTGCATTCAAGAATGAAGACAGACCAGTTATGCCACATAATAAGATTGTTATTGGATTGAATTTAAAAAATAAAGCTGTGAAAGAATGTATATTATTTTAAACAATACATCTATAAGCCAATGTATTAATATTTACAAGATACAGTTACAGTGATCTTATCAAAAGACCATAATCAATTAGAAGTTGTCAAGTGAAAGAATAAACGAATCATACATGTCACATTCATTTTAACCAGAGCAAGATTTATGTACAATAGAGCATTCTGTTTTAAATGAAGAAAGAACAAGCTTTCGGAAGGACATAAAACTACCTCAATGCATGCTAGGAGGATCCTCAAAGCCATTTCATGGCAATATTTCCCTCTCAATGGGTATGATCCATATCTGTTTCCGCGAACAAATATAAGGTCAAAGATGATACGACATACAAATCCATAGTTCAATTAAGGTAAGGTAAGGTAGTTCAATCTTACTTAGAATAGCAAACCTCCCCATTACCCCCACAGAGGACTGCCATATCAGTAGCAGTGCACATCAGCAATCCCCCATCAACAACCGATTGAACTGCAGAGTCCAGGAACACAGAGGGTGAACCGTAAGGATCAAGATCAACCTGAAACAAAAATATTGCATAAAGAGCATAAGCACCCCATTGGACATTGCCACCAACATACAATAAGAGTTGCCAATTAATTATGAAATGTGGATAACAAATAACACTAGATCAAAATTTTCTATAAAGTTTGATTTACTCATCAAATACTAACTAGCATATACTTACTTATCTTTGCAGCAGTTGAGCAAACATGCTTATCAAAATTTCTTTAAAAGATGTTAATTTAAAGAAAAAAATAGCATATACCACATCAAATTCTTTTGGGTGGGTAAGCATGTAGACACGAGC
Source organism: Abelmoschus esculentus (assembly GCA_035048815.1). Classification (NCBI taxonomy): domain Eukaryota; kingdom Viridiplantae; phylum Streptophyta; class Magnoliopsida; order Malvales; family Malvaceae; genus Abelmoschus; species Abelmoschus esculentus. Next base: position 17,513,464 of record JAUCBN010000020.1, on the reverse strand, counting down.
ATCAGCAAGGTGTGACTCCACTTTCGAACATGCTACAGAACCATTGAACTTTATGTTTCTCTGGCAAGCTTCAACTGCCTCTGGAAATAGAAACAAAGTATTGGTAAATATAAGAAGCAAGTCTTTGTATGTACTATGTAGGACAAAAAGCATGAATATAGAATAAATCAGAAAGGCAATAGCTACAAGACATCCCTTGAACCAAAATTGACTGATCCCTTTTACAAACAATACCTTTATCATTGTCTAGAGCAACAACTTGACCGATCCCTTCTACTTCCCGAGCATATCTCAGAGCCCTTAACCCAGATGCAGATAAGGCCTATAAAATCACCAGAAAAAGAATTCAGAAAATGACATGCCTAACAATGGGGGAAAATAATTAAAATTAACATTTGAAAAAACAGAATATTGTAAAAATACCTCTAGAACCCTTGATGGTTTGAGCTCCCTATGAACTTTTCCATCTGTCTTAACTGTTTCTTCTGATGTACTGCATGGTTCTTGAGATTTCTCTTCAGGCCCATCACATCCTTCATTCGGTATTTCATTATTCAAGCCAGACTCATTTGGTTGGTCTTCAACATGAGATATAGAACCATTCTTCTCAGACACCTTTGCCCCTGATTTGTTTCTTTTAGACAAAATTGTCTCATGTTCCTGCTTGCGCCTTGATATAAATGTCCTCAGAACAGCAATGGACATGTCTCTGTTGTTAACCTGATGATTATAATAAATATTTAGGATCCTCTAATAGTGACAAGCAATGAGGCAAACAACTAAGACCATAATCATACTACAGCGGTCGCGATATCCTACTCAAAGCATTTGTAAATAGTCTTAAATGAAATTAGATCATTACATTAAGAGAATTGGCAGTTTCTTTCTTTTCCCACTGTTTCTTAGTAGCCAATCACTAACAACAAAGCAGACAACCAAAAATCTTTCCAACAATAAATAAAAAAAAATATTTTTTAAAACAAAAGCTTACAATTAACTAAAAGATTAAAATAAATAGGCTAACCAAAAAAGTCATTAATTCAAACACATTTTTACCTCCCATCAATTGGATTCTCTTAGTACACACTTATTCAATAATCCAAAAGTCACCCATCAACTAAAACTAAGAACCCATCAAAATTCCAAAAACGAAATCAATCAAAACTAAAGATAAAAGAATCAAATTTGGAACCTGGGTTTTGTTGTAAAAGACTTCATTTTTAGCGTGCATAAGTATCTCCGCCTCTCCTTCCTTGATGATAGTGTAATCATTGAGATCTGTCGACATGTTTCTCCGATTTCATGCAATAACAAACCAGAGTTCTTTTTTTTTCTGAAGAGAATAGAAAAGAAGAGATTTCGATTCCTCTGTTTTCTATAACTTTTGTGGGGGATTGAAATTCGTTTTGATGTTCAAGAGTCTGTGATAGGACAACAGCAATTTCATGAAAACAATGAATCCAGATTATATATATGTGCTTGCAATATACAAAGTAGACTAGAAACCCTATTTTTATTTTTTAATCTTGTTCCGTTGTTTTTTCTTCCCTTAAACCCTAGCTTCTTATTAGCGCACGTTAGACTTCCTTGCTAGCTCATTGCTAACAAGAGCCACAAATATTTTTCAAAAATTAGAATAAATTTGTATTTTACAAGTGTTTCGTTTACTAATTGTTATTTTAAAATATATAAATAAAATCGTAGATATTTGGGTTTCGATATATTTAAATTTTTTATTTATATTTATTTATTGGTTATATATATTTTTTTAATGAAACGCATAATAATAAAAATTAATAAAATATAGAATCGCTACTAAAAAAAACCACCCATCACCTTGTCTCCCACTAAACTCTAGAACACAACTACCCACAATTATTTAGTGGAACTAAAACCCGTATTTAATTTAATTAATTATTTTAAAACAAACATCCACATTTAATTAATTATTTTAATCAGAAATCATGAATTCAAAATTTAAATTTAATAGGATATGAAGGGTGGTTATTTATTCGAGTTTAAATAATTTATTTATATGATATATATTTTTAAAGAATTAAAAATAAAAGAACATATATATTATGATGTAATAACAATACAATATTAAAAAGTTATATTTAATTAATTGTTTTAATCGAAAATAGTAAATTTATCTCGTAACTTAAAAAAATAAAAATAAATAATTTAGTTAAGCAATCGAATATATTTAACCAAATTTCATGTTTAATTTAACTAATTGTTTTAATGGAAAATCATAGAATCAAAACCTACATTTAATACAATTAAATTGTTTAATAAAAATTCGTGACCCAACATTCACTTTCAATTTAATTAATTGTTTTTTATTTCGTAATTAATTGATTTTATATGAAATCGTGGCATCAAGATTCACATTTAATTTAATTAATTTCTAATTAAAATGCACATGCATTAATAATATTTGATAATTAATGTATTTCATGGCATTAATGAGAAATGATACGTATTTATCAATGCATACCACTCTTGACTCTTCTCACTTTTTTTTTTTTTTTTTATATTTTTATCTTTATTTAAAAAAAATCCATGCCATGGCAATGCACTATAAAATTTTAAAAGTTTTAACCATTAAACATGTGTTTAAATTATATATATATATATATATATTTTTTGGATAATATCAAAACAACTTAGCTAAAGTAATTATCTAATATTTTATTCTATAATTATTTTAAAGATTTTTTGATAGACATCGAATCATTCAGGTTATTGTGTACTTTATTTTAGAATGACCATTTAACTCATACTCGATGAGTTTTGATCGATTCAATCTTATATGATCAAGATTTAAAAAAAAAAAATCAAATTCGAGTAGAATTTACATCTATTTTTTAAGAATAAAGTCAAATCCGATCAAAGTTTGATTTTAAGTTAAAAAATACCATATTTGACCAAAAAATAATGGTTTAATTTTATTCTAAATATTAAAGCATAATTAAAATATCATCTCTTTATACATATGTTTCAATTATATTCATATTTTATCTAATAAAAATAGAATAATTATCATAATACTCCATCTCAATTTGTATTTTTTTTTTCAATTAACTCTTTATTTTATTAAATAATAAAAAAATAATTTTTTATTTATGTCGAGTCGGGTTTTCACTCTAAAATTCGTGTTCAGATTTGGGTCGAATGGAATATCATAAGATGTTAGGTCAGGTCGGGTGCATACCGACCAAAAACCCGACCCATGGCTATCGCTAACTCTTCCCCTGAATCTCTCGAAATCTTCCATGCTACCTGAGAAAAGGCATTGCCAATCCATAGTTGTAGATGAAGGGTTCATATCTGTGTGTTTTCACATGTTTTTAAAAAGGATTAAATGACAGCTTGCCTTCATTCCTATTGGTAACTCTGAAAAATCTACTTTCTGGTTTCCAACTTCCTACATTACTTTCAGAAAGCAATATGGCATGAAATATATATATATATATATATATATATATATATATGCATCCACACTTGTTCCCATTGATAAAGCAAACTATTTCTTTTATATAACTTGTGTGTGACTTTCCAACAATCATGTGTATGGTAATCTCCCCTCCCTTTCCCCCCTTCTCACAGGTTCATAAACAGAAACAACTTACAGTCTTAATACACAACAGTACCCATATTTACACCCACCGACGATTTATCCCTGAAATATTCACATCGGGATTTCATCAGATATCCTTCTTTTTCATCCTATGTCTTCTGCTGGGTTTCATCCACAACAAAACCTTTACAATAAAGATTAAGTCGTTTCATCGAACACCATGACCTGGAAAAGAAAACAAAATAGATGATGTGTTAGAGATGCATGCAGAGATGGAACACAAACTAAAATGAATAGGTAGGTTAAGAATTGGGAAGCAGCAGGAACAGATTATCAAGCTAGACACCAATTTTGATGTATGCCTTAACACGCATGTGTCCTTTATTAAAAGTTGGATAATCTCTGAATACCTGTAATATACCACTTATATAATCAACATCCAGTTAATAACAAACAATGTCTCTCATTCCGATTTTGATCCGACGGGATCATTTCTACTGCTAGTGACTATGCATCAAAGAATACAACCTAAACCATGAAGCTCACCAAGCAAACATCACTTTTTTTAGCCTAAAATGCATTACACCTGCTAAAAAAGTCGGTTTATAGCAGAAAATGGAAGATATCAAGATCTGTAAAAGAAAAAAAATCAAGAGGATGGAAAGCCATTCACAGATAACTACAACCAATGATTAAATAATTGTTTGACTTCAAAATTACCAAGGGTCATTGTTTGGAAAAACAAGCACTCCATTGCAGGTGGTTCAGAGAAGAAGAAAGGACAAATTCATTTTACTGTCAACAATTCATTAGTTATGCTCTATTTTCCATTTTTCTTTGATCTAAGCTTATTTGTTTTATGAATAATTTATATATAAATCAATCTCCAGAGTTCTGAACGAAAACTATGAGTGGGAATAGGGGAGGGCATTAATCAGATTTACCAATGAAATTTGGATAATTCAGTTTGGTTCTTCTGGTACCAATTGGTTAGGCAAAACAACTTATTTGTCTAGTTCAGTCAATCATTGCTCATCAAAGTTGATAGATGAATAGATCAAACTAATCAGACCAATTTTTTTTTAATTATATTCCATATAGTATAAATAAAACAATTTACATAATAGTTTGAGTATTATATTATATATCATTTATTCTACATAATATACAATATAATCTAGCTTTTATAATGGTATATAAAATATTTTTTTTAAGATTGTTAAAGCATATTAAACAATTTAACCAATCAACCTAGAACAGTTCCCCTTTTAGGATTAATCAATTTAATTTGGTTGGTTATTTCAAGTAAACTCGATTAGTTCGGTTGTCAATTTCATCAGGCAGAGCTGATTAAACCAACAAAATGTTCCGCCATAAGTGGAAGACATTTCAAGGATAAATTAGATTACCACATGACAATGAAAAAGAAAGGAAACTGGAAAGAAAAAGGTTCATCCCCATTGGAACAAGATAGGAATGTCAATTTCTGTAGTTCTCTTACAGTTAATTAGCTTTTGTCTCCGTCACTTTTTCTAACAGATAGAGTAAGTACTTCATTCAAGAAAAAGAAGAAACAGTATTCTTATTAAAAACCTAAACATGGCACATCCATTCAAAGAGAACTCAACAAAAAGCTACCCACATATACTAAAATACAACCATTAATGTGTACAAGTAGAAACAAAGCAATTAAAATATATGCAGTTTTATCGCATCAACATAGAAAAAAATAAATATTGAAGGCACCCAAAAGACCTCCAAACCATGAGCATCCTAGTAAATTGTAACTCTAGAAAGACAAGGAACAGCTAATCATGCTGAGTAAAATGCATGCACAATGCAATTTGATCGATTGTTTATGACCATTGGAGATGCAAAGGCTAACTGGGGCAAAAAAAGGTTACCTTTCCACAGACTGGACAATTTTCACTTCTCTCCATCCATTCATAAATGCAACCAAGATGGAAATGGTGGGAACATTTTGTTATTATCTTGGGATTCTCTGGAGTATATTCTGCACAATAAGTGATATCGATAAGTTTAAAGGGAAGATAATGTATCTATTAAAAGCCCAATTTAATATGATAAGTAATATCATCAATTTTTTATAGCAGTACTTGTTTCTAAGATAAATGATGTAGCAAAAACAGTACATAATGATTAGAATACGCACCCCCACCTATACAAGCACAAAAAAAAACATTTAAGCCCCTACTTTCATAGGGAAAATTAAGGCCTCCATATAATATTTCTTTGTCAAACACAAACAATTTTTTGAAGGATGACTGGTTCGGTTCAAGGTTTAACAAGTTAATGGGTAAGGGTTGTTGCAATTAAAGGCAATTTTGATTTTCGTTAGAAAAATTAAAAATAGAAATCATGGAAATTGGGATTCATGGGTTTATGGAGGTTTTATTAAGATGAATAATGATTTTAATAGGAAGGTAGGATGTGATTTTGGGTTTATTGGGGTTGAGCTCCAAAATCTTCAAAGCTTAAAATTTAAACTTTTTTTTCCTTCTTATAGATGTTTGATTTACATAAACACTCACGGAAAGGCAAATGGATTCAATTTCTTGCAATGTTGGCAAGAGAGCAAGGCGCACTCTAGGCATTTAAACATGTATATTGCCACAGGTGCACGACATAAGAAAAGATCTACCTTCAGTGAAGTAAACTGCAATCTGTACATCTATTCTTCGTAATATTTGAGCATTCAACAACATTTGGCAAGTATTTGAGAGGATGAATTGACTCTAACAAACAATAAGATGCTTAAATGGCACCTATACAAGTGGAGGACTTATTTTATGTTAAAATTACAGATTAATTGTAAGTTCCCCTACTATATCAAGGTTGCTCAATCGCCAACTCATTAGAATCTGGGTCCAATTAAAGGCACAAGTATCCAAGTTAGAGATGCAAGATATAGCAGAAATTTAGTATTTGAATGCATCCCTCCTTCTGAAGTTCTAGCAAATCATAACCCATTGAGCAAGTTCTAACAAAGTTTCACTGCATAATATAGTTGCTATAATAAAAACCACTCAAATTTGAGAAAAGATTTACCTTCAAGACAAGTTGGACAAAAGTCCTCTTCTTCGGCAGATGAATAGAAGTACCCAAATCCAACTGGTGCTTTTGCTGATGAGAGGTTCTGTGAGGATTTAGAATACTGCTCTTTCGAGCCTTGTTCAAAGGCATTCCATTTGCCCTCTGTACTCAAAGATCCCGAATCTGCATCATTTTGAGCTCTTAAAGGCTCAGATTCTTCATGTAAATGACTTGAACCCTTCTCATGTCTTGAAACAAGACCATCACGTTGCAAGCGGAAATATCTAGTGTCAGCATCATAGGGTAAGGGCCTCGGAGGAGATTGATACGTGTCAGAAAGTGAGTTGTCTAGAGACACAGAAGAGATAACAGATCCTGTCCCTTGAATAGATGAAGGGATAGAAAACAATTCCCCTCTTTGGAACAATGAGGTATACTGCAATTACAGGGACAAAGAAAACCAAAAAAAGAAGGATCAAACTGCTGGAACCCATAAATCAAATGGAAGATAAATTTTTTTCTCATCATGTTGAAACATGTAACACCAAACCTCGTTCAAGTAAACTTCCATGTCCACACTGTTAATGAAACACTTTCTTCATAGAGTAAACAATCAACTGATAATTTCATAAATTAACTTGGTAACTAAGGGTCCACCGTCCACAACCAACTTAATCAGATATCTTTCACCTAAAAGCCAATATATAAATGCCGATGGAATTTCCTAGATTGAGAAGTCCAGTGTGGACACTATAGAAGTTTTCACTTGCTCCAAAACCAATAAGGGGATCTTTTAAAACGAAAATGTTTTTAGACACAGACACGTGAGTTGCCTTAATCTATCTTATTGCACAAACACACAAGTAATTTATCACAGTTCCAAAAACATGATATGTTATAAAGGAATTTTACCCGACATAGTAAAATTGATCAGCAGATAAAATGTACATATATATATAAATATATATATATATATATATATATATATCAATCCTTCAACATTTTCATTCACCAAACCCCATGCCTTCATAATACTCTGTCAAAGTTTCCACAAATAAATATGCATGGGACTGAGTAAAAAGGTTCACAAAGGACCTTGCTTGAAATCATAATAGAGGTGATCCTCAACAAACAAAATGACTGAAACTTGCTAATCCCACCACACATGCCACAGAATAAGAAGTTCAAATTTCCAATGACCGGCCTAATTTTTTACAACATAAAATTAAAAGTGCCACAAAACAAAAGAAAGAAATACTCAACAAAGCCACCATTTTAATAACCTCAGGTGATACATTGAAAGAGAGTGAAGAAATGATACTAGAGTCAGAACCAATGATTAATAATGAGAATCATAAAACATACCACATGGACAAAGTTCTGAACAAAGCAACTGAAGCACACACAATTTCTATAGATGTTACTGTTTGGATTGATATAGTCCTCAAAATCCTCAGGGCGCAGGCAGCAACAAACTGAACCCATAATGTTAACTTTTAATTCTTTTCCCTTCAGTTAAACTCTCCACACAACCTCATCATTAAAGATCAACTGCTCTGATTATATATATAAATCAACAACAAAACTTCCAAAGCTAGAAAAGTGCAATGAGAGAGGACGCTAAGCTCGAAGAAGCCCGACCACCTCCACGAACCAGTACCTCTCTCTCGTCTATTTACAAAATGTTGAATGCCCTTAAATAATTTAGCTTAAAAGGTACTTCTTCAGCTGTAAAATAAAAACAAAAGGAAAATTTAAGTCAGTTTTAGGCAAAACATAAATCAGATTGGAGCCAACAAAACAATCTTCGTGGCAAGCTAGGATGCTACTAATTAAAAACAGATGAACTATCCTTTAGAAGAATGAGGGGAAAAAAGAAGTGCTCCAAAAAAATTGATTGTCCAAATTTACTTTTTTCTGACAAAAAAATTACAATTTCTTCAAGGTTTTGTTGATAATTAACAAAAAGATTCTTTCCTTTGTTAGTGAGAAATGAAAATATCAATAAAAGCAATCAATTATCAATATTCGAAATAAAATATTGCCGCTAAAATTTAATTCTCCTTCGAATTCAGCCACGAAAAAATGAAATATAGAACAAAACGATTCAAAGATTCAAGTTTTCATCAAAGTAAAAAATGAAAAATCCATGAACAAACAATAGATCAACCCAGAAAACAAGCACGAATCAACCAAATAAAGGAAACACATTTTAACAAACCAATAAACACAATCAAGCATCAACATTAGGAATCAAAGATTGCACGTAAAATTCAGTCCCCCTTTAAATTAAAACAAAAAAAGAGTAGAGTAAACGATTCATGTTTTCGGCAAAATCACCACCAAAAGCAAAGAGATTGACCCAGGAACAAGCATGAATCAATCAAATAAAGAAAACCCATTTAGATTATTCTAAAAAAGAAACAACTCAAAAGCACATAATCTGTTGCATGAAGTGAAGAAATGATAAATACCCAATTTAGATCATCCCAAAAGGAAACAATTAAAGCATGTTAAACAGATTAAAAAAAGAGAAAGAAAAACATACATCGATGGAAATTGAGCGAGATAAGTTCAAACCCAGAAAGGAAAATGGGAGAGGGGCGGGGATGCTAAGGGAGCTCCGAATTCTGCGAAGTTAAAAACTCAAAAAGAAAAAGAAAAACTCTGAAAGCGCGGAAATAAAGCTAAGGAGCCTTTGGTTTCTTTCCCTTTGTCTGCTTCTCGATGACTTTTGTTTTATAAAATTACGGGTAAAGTACATCAGTGGTTGCCAAACTTTTAGAGAGAATTTGTTTTGGTCATTAAATTTTTAATTTTTTTTATTAAAAGCACTTAATTTTTAGTCCGTTTTCATTTACTTTTTTTAAAATTATTAAAATATTGTTTTTAATTTTTTTATTTATAATAATATAATTTCCTTTCAATTATTTTTAACAATATTACATATTACTGTTCAAATAAGAAAACAGATATAATACAATTGAACAATGTTCTATTCAAAAAAAATTAATATTGTTCAAAGAATGATGGATTATAATTCGACTTTAAATAGTGTTTTATCCAAAAATTTTAGATTATTAATTAAAGACGGATGGATTACAATCCGACTTTAAATAACATCGATATTTTTATTATTTTTAAATAAAATATTATTTAAAGTTAAATTATAATTTATCCAACTTTTAACTTATTACAATAAAATATTGTTGAAAATGAAGTAGGAAGTATTGTAGTGTCGGAAAAAATAGACAACAATATTAATTTAAAAATTCTAATTTTTTTATTTCTTCTTTTATATTTTCTTACGATTTGATTCGATTTAAGAAAAATTTCAGCAATTGTTGGTTTGATGGATGCTTATGGTTAGATTTTACGTGCATAAATCGATAACTAACACTATTCCTTAATAGTTTTGTTCGATTTCTTACCTAAATAATCTCTCGATGATCGTTTCCATTTTTTAAAAATTATTCCTTTTCCTTTTCTCGTTCTTTTTTAGGGCAAAAATTCTCCCTCTTTCTCTGCAAAAACTGACTCGCCAGACTCGTTCGAACTACACTTTTGGACCTCCATTTCCGACCCTCTCCCCCGCTTTCTTTGAAGTTTTTATATTTATAAAACCAAAGAAACGAAATGGTGAAATCCTTGGCAACAGAACAGTTTCATCAAGAAGAGGAAGACGACGATGGTTACGAAGATAAAGGTGTTATCTTTTATAAGAATTCCAGTATTTATTATTATGTCTTAATTATAAATGTTCTTCTTTACAGGGGAAACAGTGAAAGTAGAAGGGAAAGGAAGTGAGCAAAAGACGAACACGAATCGGTCTAAGCATTCAGAGACTGAGCAGCGTAGAAGAAGTAAGATTAATGAAAGGTAAAAACTTTATTTTTTTCCCTTTTTTTACAAAAAAAAAAAAAAAATGATTCTTGTTCATTTCTTTTTCCGTTGGGGTTTTCTTTTGTATCAAGTATAAATTGAATTTCCAGAATTGAAAAGTTCAGATGTATCTGTTATGAATGCGAGAATTTTTTTTTTCAAAGTATCTAAATTAGAGGGCTTTGGTTGTATTAACATTTCACGAAATGTCAGATAATTGTGTTCAGTGGTATGGTCTCATATGGTTTGCTTACATGCCATTTTCTTGGGGGCAGCTTGGTGTATCTGAAAATGGATTCTGAAATCTTCTTTGAATTCTATTATGTTCTATTTTGATGATATATTAAGGCAGTAACCAGTTTCAATTCCTTGAATATATTCAAATCATTCTTTGATCATTTTTGTGTTGTCAGGTTCCAGACTTTGAGAGATATTATACCTCAAAATGATCAAAAGAGAGACAAGGCATCTTTTCTGTTAGAGGTCACCACTCAATGTAGTTTTTTTTTTTCCTTTAATATGCTATACACAATTACGCATACATTAGATATGTATGTACATGCATTAATGTAATAATTTATAGTTCTTTGATGGATCTTGAATATGGCCGAATTTATGTGTAGGTCATAGAGTACATTCAGTTTTTACAGGCAAAATTGCAAACGTATGAGGGATCGTACCAAGGGTGGAGCCATGAGCCTACAAAATTGATTCCATGGGTAATCTTATTTATGCTTCATGTTTGGGCCTTTGTACGCCCATGCCAATGCGGTTATTTTGCATTAACATTTTCTGCTTTTATCTAGTTATGTTACTGTTTTACATTAATGTTTGAGAGGTTTACCTATTTAGGATTAAAAATGCTAATGCATGGATGTTGAAGTTCCGGTGAATATTTTGGAGATAATTATTCCTGTGCATAACCAAATAGTAATTTTCAATTGACAGTAGATGAATGGCTTATGTTTTAGGCAATAAGGTGTATATTATTTCTCTTTGCTTTGAACTTTTAGGTTCATGAGTTACAACTGGAGCCTTCTATAAATAATAATTTGTTTACATTACTTTCCATAATTCAAGAGGAAGCTAACTGATTTTATTTTGTTTTTTAACAGAGAAATCGTCGTGGGATTGCTGAGAATTTTACTGACCATTCTCAAACCATGAAGAATGGAACTGTTTGTGAGAATGATGGCATCATTCCGTCATTGGTTGAGAATACGTCGAACTCAATTGAGTCCGACATGGGTGATGCGGCAGTTTTTAAAGCACTGGATCATCCTCCTGCATCTACTACTTCTATTGTTAACATGCAGACACGATCGGATGCAATTGCTACTCATGCAAGAGGTAGCATTGCTTTTCATGAGTCTGCTTCTGATTCTGAGAACATGGTACTTCAACCCCAGTTTCAGTCATGGCAAAGTAGAGATTGTCTGACTGAGAGTGTTATTCCAAACAATTCAGCAATTGAACAAGAAGACTTGACTGTCAGAGACGAATCAGTAGGTTTGTCAAGTGCTTACTCTCAAGGGTGAGCAACTGCCATATATTTCTTACGATTTTGCCTGACATAATGTACAAAGAGTTAACATATTTATCTCTCAGATTTTGGTTAATGGTGTTACCTGTTTAATGATACCAATTATGGAATATCCTTTCATGATGGATTTTATACATGCTATTAAAGAGATCATTTTTTTTTTCAACAGGATATTGAATTATCTGACACAGACTCTACAATCTTCAGGAGTGGATATGTCACAGGCAAGCATCTCTGTGAAAATTGATGTTGGTAAAAGAGTAGCCAGTGGAGTGACTTACATGGCATCCAATTCTAAGGTTTAATTATAATGGTTCTTAAGAAACACTTAGCCAAATTAAGTATTATCTAAGTTATTTTTATTATTCATGGTCTTCAATTATTCCCCTTCCCCAGTTTAGTGAAGGCAGTCAGTAAAACTATCTGTTTCCTATTCTAACTTGTCTTCTACTTTTTCACCCGTCATCTAGGAGAGAGAAGTCCAATACGTAAGCAATCAAGTGATGGCACAAACTGGAGTTCGGAGCTGCTCAGAGGAGTCTGATCAGGCTTATAAGAGGCATAGAACTGGGAAAAGCTAGTGTATGATTCTTGATCTATTTTTTTCCCCTCATTTTCTGTATTCAGTTCCTTTTTCAGTCGATTAGGGTGCTCATTTTTGCTATGCCATGGTCCTCATATTATTAGGTCTTAAGACCAAATGTAAATGTGTATGCAGCTTGGTTTGTCAAGTCACATCGATTCTCCTAGGGTGATAATTGTTACATACTTCCATTTCCCACATATTATTTAAAAATACAAATTTAATGTACAAATTTTAAATAATAGTTTATCTTGTTAAAAAGAAGATATGTCACAAGAACAACTTGATAAAATATGTATTTAGATAATCTTATATTTCAGGATATTAATTCCATGCTAAGGTCATACACTTGGCAAGGAATATGCTTTTATGATAGTGTGAAAGCTTTAGAGAATGAGTTTCAATTTGAAATTGCTGAGAGGAGGGTATCGATTTTACTTCTAATCTAGAAAAGAAATTGGCATCGCATGCTTATTGTTGGTCACTTGGTTGAAATATCCGGAATCCACTTTCCAAGGTAGAAGAGAATGCAGACGAATGGACATAGGATGATGGGCCATCAATGTCAGATGAATATGCTTTTACAACTCAAGACAAAGCTGCAAGCCTGCAACTGTTCCAAGATCGTCAATGTCAATGAAAAATATCTGTATAACTGTATTGGAGAAAAGAGTTGGAGGCATGCGACTGCAATGCAGAAAAATGGCTATCTGTCTGGTACGTCATCTGGAAACAGAAGTGTGAATGAACAGGTAGCTGGAAGCACCAGTTTCGTGAAGAGGAGTTGGTTAATGTTTCCAATGTTTTCCTGTCAAGGATGGACTTCATTGACGCGTTCAGTTACTACTTCTAGAGCTTCAAAACTGGGGTGTCCTGTCCGGTTGAAAGAGGTGAGGACTACGTATAAAAGTAAAATCGTAGAAGTTGAAAATGTTGAGATTCAATCCAAATACGTATAAACGTAAAATTGTATAAAAGAAATTCAAGACCGATCATTCACTAGTTAGTATTTACAATTTTAGTAGTATTAGGGACAAAGGGATCACATCTTAACATCTCTATTTCACCCCATATGATTTAAACTTACAGCAAAACAATTCCCGGAAGATGATAGTAAATTCATAAACTTTGAGCTATCTATAAAGGCATGAATCCTGTATCAGCGTCATATAAACTAAAAAAGAGAAGAGAATGTGAAATTGTAACTGATATCTGCCTCCTCAAGCTCACTGCGGGGCATACAGGGGGAAAATAACCTTTTTTTTCTTCTTTTAATCACCCTTACCACAACATATGAAAGGTTATAAATCTTTAAACACCCCATTTCTATGTATCTCTCCCCGGTGTAGGTGGCCAGAATCTTTAGACTTTGGAGAAAAAGAAGTGAAGTAAACTCAAAGCAGTAGTGGTTCAATTAACCTCGTTCAAGCTTGCCAATTTGGTCAGCTCTAAATGCTGCTCCTGTATCCGGCTCATAATTTGTGAAAAATCCGTTTCAGCCATGGAAATAGTGTCTTCTTTACCCAGGCGCCGCTGCTTTATCTTTAGAATAGCTTGTGTTACTTCACCCATCGGAGGCCGCTTCCTCGGTAATTTGTGCAAGCATTTATGAGCAATTTTCGCTAGATGCCTCACTTCTTCGATATTGCATTCTCCAGCCAGTTTCTTATCAAGAATTTCATCAACACCATCTGGACTCATAGTGGCCTTATAAAGAAAATTTGCATTATAGAAAATCGAAGTATGAACTACTAACAAGTAACACTTTACTTCACAGGAAGAAGGAACTCACAAGATTTACATATTCCATTAAGTTTTGGTGTGGGTGGATGGCCGTGATTAGCTCAAAGATGATAATGCCAAAACTGTATACATCGCTCTTCATTGTGAACTTGTTTGTGGATATATACTCTGGATCTATGTAGCCATATGTACCTTTAATGCCAGAGTTCCGGCCATCAAAAAACTCTTCCTTTGACAGCCCAAAATCAGCAACCTAGCAAAAGGAACGGTAGTAAAGTCATAATGCCATGCCGTTTAGAGTCCATTATTGTTATCTTGATTGTTTCAATAGAGTAAAAAGAGAAGATTCTAAAAACATGAGCTGTTGTATGGCTTCTCACCTTGGCCCTCATTGATTCGTCCAACAATATATTGGCGGACTTCAAATCACGATGTATTACTGGAGGGACTGCCTGTCCAAGAATGGGTGATTTGTATGTCAAATGACAAGTTTATGTAATAATGGAGAATATCAACCTTGAATCTTTCCATCATTACCCCTTCATGAAGATATTCTATGCCATGAGAAATATCAAGGGCAATTTGAAGTCTTTCATCCCAATTCAGACCACGTTCCCCTTCACCTGAGAACATGTAAACCAGGTTGATTTATTGTTAAGGAATCACAATATTAGCAACACCGTGCCATTTAGGATCCAAACAACATTAAAATCTTGATGAATTCAAAAGCTTGCTAGCAGGAAACATTTGACAGAATTTTATTTCCTCGGTGCAACAAAATTACAGTAGAATGTTAACCGTCAGAAAAACAAGCTTATTATTGATAAAAACATGGATGGAAGATGCTAGTTGTCCGTCAATTTACATAATTTGACGTGTCATTGGGCTACTCAAAGGCCTCTTGTAACCCCTAATTGCAGAATACTGACGAAGTGACGATCATGAACCAAATAGTACATGCCAACATTAAATATTAGTATTATAGGATAATGTAACAGCATAGTCCGAAGTTCCAGTTTTCATTGTGTTTAGAGAATGCAGGATAACATGAGAGATTTCGGTCAATATATTACAATTTAAAACAGAAAGAGACTGTAACTGCAAGTCGGAGCTGTGATCCTTAATTACAGCCACTGGAAATTAAAAGTATAAATCTGCATAAATTAGCATGTTCTAGCACACATCTACAATGGACAATATAAGATGAGTGCAAAAAAAGAAACGACTCCCAAGCTTACCATACAGTAAGGTTGCCAAGCTTCCATTGCTCATGAACTCATAAATTAACATGTATTTCCCTTTATCCACACAATATCCTACCAAGTTCACAAGATTCCGATGATGCAGCCTTCCCAGTAGACAAACCTGGAATAAAAAAGGAAAAAGTGAAAAAGGTTTGATAGTAAAAGAAATTACATTAGTTACTAATAGTAAAATAATATAAAATATTCTTAGAAAGAATTTCTTTCCATTCATTGAAAGAAAGGAATTGCAATTTTAGCACCTGTCCAGATAGAATTATTTCAGAATAGGTTGAAGCTATCATGTTATTCTAATCTATTTGTACAGGCTACTGAAAGGTAATCAGCTATATATAATATTATTAATGGACTTGTGCTCAAAATAATCTCATAAAAACGAAGTCAAACGTTATCTTTTACTGCAATTAATATATACCAGTTCTTCATACAGTCGGATTAATGCAGGCAATACCATTAAGATAGAAAAAAGACTTCCTGGAAACTATCTATTCTGAAGATCGTAGGAGGCTTCTTTTTGCATGGTTAGTGTAGCTTACCTCTGTGTGGAACTCTTTCTCCCCCTGGCGAGAATCAGAAGCAAGCACCTTTACAGCAACTACACCACCAGTAGGCATCGTAGCTTTATATACTGGACCAAATGATCCTTCTCCTAAAATAGTTGTAAAATTTTGTGTAGATTTCTGTACATCCCTGAAAATCACAATGAATAAGTTAAACATAATTTCACAAACAAACATTTAACAATAATCATTTATCTTAAAATAAGAGCGGTAAACTGAAATTCATGGTTCAATTTCTTATCATTATAGGAAATGTGAAATTAGTAAATTTGTAAGCATGAATTGGCTTTGATATTCTACATAAGTATAATGTGTAAGCTCAAATTAGAAATGAACTTACTTATAGGAATATTTAGGCAAGCCAGAAGCAGAAGCGGAAGCAGAAGCGGAAGCAGAAACAACTCGATCTTTACTACGAGGACTCCACCAAGATTTCGGAGAACTTTTCTGATGATATTCTGGTAACTCAACAGCTACAGAATTCGAGAGAGATGCACTGATGTCGGTGCTTGTACCAAAGCCATTTGTTCTTATTGGAAGAACTGTGACACTACGTTCATTTGAACGTCTCAGTTTTACATACTTTCTGTACCACCTTAGTCCAAAAAACACCAGTGAAGCTATCAAGATACCAAGGGCCAAGCCAACGGAGATGCCAATGACAACTAAGTCAGCTTTATGAACCATGCTTTGGTCTCTTTAAGTATCTGGGCAATGATAACATTTTGCAATGCACAAATTCAGCAGAGCCACTGTAATAAGATGAATAAATTATTCTATCCATTTCAAATTAGAAAGCCTTGATACCCTAATTGTAACTTGAAGGCAGGCAAAGAGGAAGCTGTAGCAAATAAAAGTTAAGGAAGATGATGAACAAAAACAATACCATTTAGACAAGACAAGGAAAACCTTATGAAATAGGACATGTACCATACTCGGACACTGTAAAGTAAAACTAGAATGTGAGAATTTGTTGTTTGACATGAACTTTAACCAGCTATCTAAAAAGGCACTAAGGCAGAATCAAGGGCACCCAGGCTATGTTCTCCATTGCTAGAAGATTAAGTTCTGTTTATGTAATATCTTGAGAGTTGAGACAACCAATCAAACACTTTTCAACTATTAGCAACTACAAATCGGCCTACGCAAAAAGAAGAGACCTAAACAATCAATCAAACACTTTGCCTGAATTAGTTTTGGCTATCCATTTATGACACTTGCCAAATAGTTCTCCCCAGCTTTCACCAATTCTTCAGAACCAAACTTGACAGATCGGAATACATAAACATAGGCCATGAAAACCCTTCAGATACTAAATAGTTCTATCAAATTATTTACATATATAATAAGAACCCCAAAAGTTAATCGATACAAAGAAGGAAAAAAGATGGAAAGAACCCAAAAAGAATAGATTTTTAAGCAAAGATATGAAAACTGATCCAACCCATACCTTATCGGAAGATGATCAGTAAGTGAACAGCAAAAACATGATAATTCCTTGCATTGGGTTTTTATAAACCGATGAGTTAAGACTCGGCGTTGTCAAAAGTCAGGAATGAAATCAAAAACTGAAGTTGAAAAGGGACTCCTGGCAGGCTTTCAAGTTGCAAGTTACGAAAAGTAATTTCCATTAATGGGGTTTGTATTAGTAGTACTGGTAGGCCAATATTAGACCTTTTTTTTTGCTTAAAAAAAATAAAAACTGAAAATTTAAAAGAAAGAGACTTTGGTTGGGTGGCTTTGGTCGCTGATTTTATCGTATTGAGTGGTTTGAGCGAACCATACTTATTTATGATATTTTAATATCATAGAGAATGCACCAATTTTATCTTTTTTTTTGCTTTATATTTATTAAGGAATTTAGTATAAAATAATCTAGTGTGTGAAATTTTAAATTATAATTTATTTTATTTATTTTAATATTATAGATAGGGATGGACATGGGTCGGGTCGGATTTTCGGCCCATTCGTACCCAACCCGAAAAATCATACTCTCCACCTGCCACCCGACTTGAGGTTAGGGTGAAAAAAAATCCGATCCAATTCGATCCGATTTTTAAGCTTTAAAATTCAATCCGACCCGAATCATTAAAAAATTAAAATTTTAGGGACTAAACTTTATAAAAAAAATAAAATTTATGGATCTAATTGTAAAAATATTTAATTTTAGTGACCTAATTGTGTTTTTTTATTTTTAGTGATCTAATTGTATAAAATATATAAAGAGGATCATGATTGTAAATGTCCCTAAAATATATATATAGGAAAATTACACTATTAGTCCCGAGTCGGGTCGGATTTCTTTCACCCTAAACCCGACCCGAGATCGCCCTAAAAAATTCGACTGACCCGAACCCGAATTTTTCACCAAAAAATTTGACCCAATCAAACCGGGTCGAAACCCATAGGCTTCGGGTTATGTGTCCATCCCTAATTATAAAGAGTGTTTTCTTAGGAAAAAATTATTTGAATATTGTATTATTTTTTTTCAATATATGACATTAATCATTTTATCTTTCATAATATTATATTTGTTATAATAAATTTAAAGTCTGATTTAAAAGAATTTGATTATAAACGATAAAAAATTATATTTAAATTAAATTCTTTTGAATCTTACACTATTAAAAACCAAATTTATAAAATTATTTATTATAAGTAATTATTTAATGTATTATCATTGTGTAATCCTATGTATTATCGGTGGATAAAATCATGACACATCATAAGTAAAGATATAGTCAAAATTTTAATTGTGGGACAAAACGTAAATATTTAAAAATAATAGATAAATTTATAAAAAATAAATAAAATAAAAGTAAAAAAAAAAAACGGGACGGGCAGGACGTCATTGCCTCTCCTTACCCAATATACCTTTGTCGTTGATCTTAAAAATAACTTTAAATGAATTCAGTTTTAAAAATTTATGCTGATATTTTATTATCTAATTTATTCATAATAAGATTGAACAACAAAAATAATAAATCAAAAACTGATTAAAACAATAATATTTGAACGATTCATTATTCATAAATTTATAAATTGTGGTTACTTAACTTGAACTGAAATTATTTTTTATTTAATTTATAATTAATTTTACTTCTTTCGTAATAGAAAATAAGTATATTGTACTTAAAATTACTATGGATGTATTATTAATTATTTTTATTTATTTAAAAAATAATTTTCTAAAAAATATTTATGTAATAGAATTTAAAGTTATATTAATTAATGTTTAAAAAATATAAAATAAAATTATTTTATTAAAAATACAAAATTCTAACCCTATATTTTATAATATAACAAAATTTCAAAAATTAACAGTAATCCAACTAAAAACTGATAAACTATTAAAAGATTTACCGAATTAAACTACATATACTTTAATTAAAAATAATAAAATTATATACCATCAATACATTAAATATTAATTCAGTTAATGTTTATCTAACAACAGTTTTGAGAAAGTTAATTCAAGTTGACACTAAAATAGTTATGGCTTACGAGTCTAAAAAACCTTAAAACTTTTTGAGGTAAATTAGTTAACCCTTTAATTTTTTTTATTCAATTAAGCCATTAAATCAAAATTTTATCAATTAAGTTTTTGAACAAAGAAATAAATAAATTAAGTCTTTTGATCAATTTCGACTATTAAATCTTGACATTTTTTTCCAGATATTATAAACACATGATACAATATAATTTTATTATGTTGAATTTATAATAAAAAATCAAAAGGTATTTTTATGAATTTTATAAGTTTTTTTAAATATAATATTTAAAAAATAAAAATAAATATTTAAAAAAATATTCAAGTGAAAAACATAATAGCACGTTGCACTGTAATAGTGGATATTTTTTTAATCTAATAGTAAAATTTGGTCAAAAGACTTAATTGATTTAATATTTTAATTTTTTAGTTCAAAGGTTTAATTAAGTAAAAAAAATTTAAAGACTTTTTTTTTTTAAATTCAAGACTTCTTTAACCTTAAACCAATAATTTTTTAATAATTAATTTAAATGCTATTTTTTTTTTCAAAATCTTTATTTAATAAAAATATGCCATGCCATGTCTGTTAAAATACATTAAAAAAGTAAATGGTTCATTTACAAGAAATGGATAAATAATGCATGGGTCAGGGTCATCATTGTAGGTCATGCCCGTTTAAATGTACATTGTACCTGTACAAAAATAGTAATACATTTATTAATTCCGATTTTATTATTATTTTTTTAACATTTAATTTAATTCATTTTAAATTATATTTTTAATTTTTTTATATAATCACTTTTATTATACTTGTTTAAAATAAAATAATATTTTTAATGTATAGATCTAAATGAACAATTAAGTTATAATGGTTTCGGTCTACCTGCCCCAAACCTATTTAATTCCCTCGTACCATAATTAAATACTATTAAGCAAGTTCATGCCTTTTTGTACTGAAGTTGGTGACAGACGAGAATTGTATAAATAATAATAATAATAATAATAATAATAATAATAATAATTTTGTCAATGAAATTATGATTTTTTTTTTAAATGGTGATACCTATTTTGGTTTAGAATTACTAACTATTTTATACATTAAATGTTCCTGAATTAGTTAATTCTCAAGGCTGGCCTAGTGGTAGTCTGGCAGAGTGTACACTTTTTCATTTATAAATGACTTTAATGAAAAATAATTAATTAGGGTATTAAATATTTCTTTAAATATAACATCTATTTTTTATTTTTAAATATAATTAATGATTTTAATTCTATAAATATTATATTTTTATTGTAAAAATAAATTTTGATTATAGATAATATTGTTTAAAATCAGAGTTTTTTGTCATCAATTTTAATTTTTTACTGTTTCAAGTTATAAAATATAATATTTTTATTTAATAAAATTAAATATAAAAAATATTTTTCAAACATAAATTACAAGGTATTCAATGTTGACTGTACGACCCTTTGAAAGATCCAGTCCCACCAAGAAAAATCCAAAGCTGGCATTCGCAAAACACTACAGTGATCTGATCTTGCTTCCCCCTTCCCACCCCAAGGCTTTTGTCTTGTCCTTACAAAGACACGTGTCAATCACTCAACTAATTGGTCACCATCGTTCTGTCCCTCCCCTTCCATCTTTAATCATTTCCCATACACCACACGTGCCCGTCTTTCCATTTCTCGCCGGAGTTTACTCCTCTAACCCTAAAATACTCCCCAGGTTTCTCTCCCCCAAACGCTCTTACAAACTTCCAAATCTGTCTTGCTTCCAACACATTTTCACACAACAGGGACAACACCAAAGGGAACCCATCATTATTTTCTGTTCTTGTTGGTTGACTGAAGAAAGTTTTCGTTTTTTATTAAAAATCCATAATTTTTTTTATCCATCTCTAACACTCTACATAAACCAGAAAGGAAATAAAATTTCAATTGGTTTCTATATTTTTAAACAACGAGCAGAGAAAACCCATTACTATTTTCTTTTCCTTAATTTTGTTTCCTCTGGAAAATGTTCATGCTTTGCAACTTAAAATAAAGAGTTGGTTTTGTTTTTGTTTCTTTTTTCAATAATGGGAGTTGTGACCTCAACGATGGCGGCCAAGTTTGCATTTTTTCCACCGAATCCGTCGTCGTATACAGTGGTGGAGAGTGGAGGGAAGCTGGTAATGAACGGGGTGCTGGCAAGGGAGAACGTCGATGTCTTAAAGGTGGGAACTAAGAGAGGGAATCAAGTGGTGGCGGTGTATATGAAGAACCCTGGAGCTGCGTTGACTGTTCTTTACTCACACGGGAATGCTGCTGATCTGGGTCAAATGTATGATCTTTTCAGTGAACTCAGTTTACACCTCAGAGTTAACTTATTGGGGTAAGCTAAAACCGCTTTATACGAGGTTTTTAATTTATGGGTAATCTCTGTTTTCTTTTTAAATCAAATTTCCCATTTTTGCAGTTATGATTATTCTGGATATGGACAGTCAAGTGGGAAGGTATGATTGCATATTGATTTTTATTTTTAAATTACACAGAATGATTTGCTTGGTTGGTAGGGAAGAGTGGGTGAAGGATGATGTTTTTGCAGGTTGGATCTTTCATTCTGTAGGATAGTAATCGAGAAAGTCTTCACATTTTACTTGTTGATTTCTTTACTAGTTTTCTAGATGTCAGAAAATGGTACTTTTTAAGACCTGGGAATTTATGGTATTTTAGCTGTTTTTAAGGTTGTGTTTTAGAACTAGAAGTAGAAATTTAGTTCGGGGATTAGAAATTTAGAATAAACCTAGCAACAAAGCATTTTTATTTATTTATTTTCTTATTTTCCAATTCCTGACAGCCAACTGAGCAGAACACCTATGCTGACATAGAAGCTGTATATAGATGCCTTGTGGAGAAATATGGAGTGAAGGAGGAAGATGTTATCTTATATGGTCAATCAGTTGGGAGTGGGCCTACTCTAGATCTCGCAGCTCGGTTGCCTAAACTTAGAGCTGTGGTTCTTCACAGTCCAATCTTGTCTGGTCTGAGAGTAATGTATCCAGTGAAGCGAACTTACTGGTTTGACATATATAAGGTTCAGCCAACTTTCTGTGCACAATTTATATAACTTATGTCTTGATCTGTCATCAGTCATCACCTACCTGGTTTAAAGTATAATTTCTTGATGCTTCTTTCCTGTTTATGGTGCAGAATATTGACAAGATACCCTTCGTTAACTGTCCTGTTCTGGTAATCCATGTGAGTATTTCCTCGGTTTGTTTGTAATATTTACTTTTCATAGTCGGATATTTGTAAAAGTTTGTGCACTGTGATATGGTTCAATCAGGTATAAGTGATTCGTTGTTCAAACTGAAAAGAAGATAAAAAGAGTGATAGTTGGCTGCTTCGCGTACATTTCCTTTAAATATCTGTCCTCTTTCTTTATTTTCCCTTGTAGCTTTGCATGTTCCTAGTTCCTATACCATGGGGTTGTCTTTGATACTCCAACTGCTTGATCCAGTTTTTGAAAATCTTTTTCATCCTGCATTTTGCCCAACTTTTTGATGACTTGGTGTCTATCTTGAATTATCAGACACGTGGATTGTTTCTTTAATTTGTAAATAATGTGATCAGACAATTTGGCAAGTTCTTAATCTTCTATGTCTATAACTTTCCGAGAGTGTTCAAATACCTTGTTAACAAGTGACTAGAAACTCCATAAAGCTGTGAGTTGGAGTTGGCAGATATCTACTCAGTCAGTGTCACTGAATCTTGAAACGATTGCCGTATGTTGCTGCACATGCTATTGGAATGTGTAATCTTGAATGTTTTGTTACCTCAAACGTGCTTTTAATGCTAGCATTATTCGCCTGTTTTTCTTGTATTGCAGGGAATGGCTGATGATGTTGTGGATTGGTCCCATGGTAAGCAGCTTTGGGAACTTTGTAAAGAGAAATATGAACCTTTATGGGTTAAAGGAGGGAATCATTGTGACTTGGAACTATATCCACAATACATCAAGCATCTTAAAAAATTCATTTCAGCCATTGAGAAATCTCATCTTAGAAACGGGTCTGCCCCACTTCCCGATCAACCAGAGAAACCTCGTAACAGCACAGATTTTAGGGAGACATCCAGACCAAGCACAGATCAGAGGGAAAAGACTAGGGCCAGTACTGACCAAAGAGAAATGCCAAAGTTAAGCACTGATCGTCGAGAAAAAGCAAGAACCAGCACCGAGAGAAGGGAAAAGTCAAGAAAGAGTGTTGATCGACCTGACAAATCATATAATAGCAGCTCTGACCAACCCGAGAAAGCAAGGAACAGTATTGATCGGTTAGTTAGAATTCATGCTCACAATTTCTCTACCTTTCTTTTCCCTTATCTATTTTTTGACTTATCATGTCATGATTCTTATGAAAAGCTGGTCTTATTGTCTGCTGCGATTGAATTCTGCAGTTTTGGAGAGATAATCAGATCCGTTGGCTTGTGCAATATCGGTTGTTTCAGGCCTACGACAACAACCATTTGAGTCGGAGTAAACACCAGTCTACTAATTGAGGTTGTATTTTACGTTCCATCTGAGTCCAGGGTGATATGAAACAGCCTAATGTTTATTTTTTATAACATACAGATTTCATCAGGGCAAACTGTGTATCTGAGATGATTGCACTTTTGAGTTAATAAATCCCTTATTTTCACTTCTCCATGCTCTCACCTTGTTCCCTGTGTCTGTATGACATTCCTGCACATGCATGAACCAGTTTATCATAGGAGTGCACTATGATAGATCAGTCATTTTCATGCATGTTTCATGCTATGAATTATGATCATAGTCTTCTTCTTTGATCCATGCAGCATATGCATTTAAATAGTCTTGTAGGCCCTTTATTAACTCGGGTTTTATGAACACGAATAGGGGTGATAACGAGCGGAGTCTCGGAAACAGTGTTATTGGGCTTGGTTTGGGCTCGATGCTCGGCGAGCTTGGAATTTTAGGCTCGGGGCTTGTCTCGGAAACAATATTATTGGACTCGGCTCGGGCTCGAAGCTCGTAGGGTTCGGCTCAGGCTCGTCAAGCTCGGTTCGGTTCGATCCAAAATAGTTATTTTTTTTTATATTTTTATATAAAAGATAGAACCTCGGTAAAAACTCTTTTCATAACCAACACCGAAAATAAAATTCAATATTGAGAAAGAGAAAAAAATGTCAAATTTATTTTAGTTAATCTATTTTTAGTGAATTTCTTCTATTTTATTTTATTGTTTTTGTTTTACTAAAGAGATTACTTTTGGTGTGTGTATATATATAATATAATTATTTCTAGCTTGTTCATGAGCTTTTCGAGCCAAGCTTGTCTTGACTCGACTTGTTAAGGTCTCGAGTTGAATCCGAACCTGAGTCGAGTTCACTCGAGTCGAGCTTGAGTAACTCCCGAACCGGTCATTACCGCCCTTAAACACGACTGCGGATCGAGATGATACCCGACACCAGCATTTAGATTAGATGAATACTTGAAAAGAGAGATTGCCGACAGCCACCATGCTATGTTTTG
Source organism: Abelmoschus esculentus (assembly GCA_035048815.1). NCBI lineage: Eukaryota > Viridiplantae > Streptophyta > Magnoliopsida > Malvales > Malvaceae > Abelmoschus > Abelmoschus esculentus. Next base: position 17,488,228 of record JAUCBN010000020.1, on the reverse strand, counting down.
TTAAAGTATGAAATGTTTCAAAATCTATATTAAATATTTATTGGATCATAATTAATTCTAAAGATAGACGACTTTGTCCTTCACGTCGTTTAATATCAACTTTTGGTCAACCTTATTAGCCTGCGCTGAAAGGTTATAGGTTTAATTTTAAAAAATGAAAATAAAATGTAAGTAGACAGAAATACAAAGTTTTATTATAGAATTTGTAAAGAAATTTGTAGAAAATATAATTTTAAAATAAATTATATATTTAAAGATTAACAAAAATAAAATTTTAATTATATTTTAGAGACCAAATGAAACTTTGCAGACGTTAATAGATATTAAATGCACGTTCATTTTATAACAAAGTAGCGATGATTTAATGTCTATTTTATAATATTTGAAACTTCGGTGGTAAAAGATAATATTTTAATATAACTTAGTGATGATTTGTGTAATTTATCCAATAACAAGAACTGATAAACTTCGAGGGTGAAACCGTCATTCTATATTATCCCTCTTCTAATCACAGCCTCTTCAATTTATAATATATCTATGAAAAATAAATATGCCACGTTTTTCATTTCGAAATTCTCGACTTTTTCCTATATTTCTGATTTTCCTGAGATTTCCCTCGTTTCACCTTCAAATCTTTCTCCCCCCAAACTCGTAGCCCAATCGTTAATATCCGGCGGCAATAAACAGCGGCAAGTTTTCCCTTTCACCTCTGACATCGAATTGAGCCAAGGGTAATTTCCTCCTTTTGTTGTTCTGATTTTCAAAATTCTGTTTTTTTTAAACATTTGTATTTTTTTTCAATTCATGTGAAATTTGGAGCGGGTGTTGAATTTAGGCTTTATATTTAGATTTCCTTAAGTTTTGCGGCTATACTTTCATTTTTGTTGATTGTTGGATTAGAGCTGATGGAAAACAATTAAACTGAATCAATTACATTAACAAATTGTTCCATGAAATATTGTTAACCTGTTAATTTTTTATGGAAATTGAGAGTGTAGTAGTAAATTCTATAAGATACGGTAAAGGTACATTTTTTTTATCCGAAGCCCCAAATTCTCTCTGATGAAAAGTTCCAAATTAATAAGCTTGGCAAGCAAATTTTTTTATTTTAATTTATATTTGATTTTTTAAAAATTCAATTTTTAAATATTCAACAATGGAATGGTGGGACTATAGATAGAGATGAGACCAAAACTATGGTGGGAAGTGACAAAATTGAGGGCTATATTAGTAGGGCTTGTGTTTTTGTTCGGAAACGATGAACATTTTCTTTTTAGATTCTATTTTTGTTTTTATAATTTTATTTGGCTTTTGAGTTTGACTTGCTTTGATACATGTATTTGGCTTGTGACCCACTGACCCTGAAGTATTTTGATTTGATTGCATTGTATTAGTGATAGTTTGCTTTTTTGTTCATGCAATATTTTTTACATTCTAGTTTCATTGTATTCTTTGTGTGCTGGACCCTCCAGTTTTGACATCCTTGACTGCAAGATCCAAGTATCAGTTTGAACGGATTCAGTATGAAATTCTTAGAATACACTCCACTCGACCGGTAATTTTCAATTATTAGAGTCAGTCCTAACGTATTATCCTCCATCTTCTTAGTCCTTAGATTCATGATCATTGTCACTTCCTGCCTTTTGATTTGATGTATGACTTCATTTGTATCTTATTTTCTAGAATAAATGGTTTCTTGAATGATTTAAACCTCGGTGAGCGTACCATCAAAGGAAGCCTTGAAGCATACTCTTGTAAGTTCTCCTACTTAAGTTGTCCCGAAGATTTTGTAGATATTTGATTCAAACTCTATTTTTTCCATGCTTCTAGGCAAACACACGGGAACAGATAAAAGACTCTCTCTTAGTTTGGAGAATGAGGTTTGAGAACATACAATATATCATGTGTTTGGCTCCTGTTTTCTTTAGAATTTTATTATTGTTGGGATTGAGGGTTTTCTAATGCTTGTTTCATATCAGATCCTTGACTATCTCGGGAAATCCTCAGATACTGACTCCTCACCTGTTGAATTCCTGTTGTGCAGATCAAGGTTTTAAATATTATATTCAGTTATATATGGTTTGATTTTTGTTTCATTCATATTTATTTTACCAGATTTCTATCATGTGCATTTCAGCCGGAAGACTTTGATCTATTTGGTGCTTACTCTCTATCATATGTATCCTGATTATGACTTCAGGTATCTCTGTATATGTTTGATCAGCACATTTTCATTTCAAAGAGTGTTTAAAAGGAGGGTTATGGGTAATGCCACTGTCAGCTTATTGGGCGACTTGACAACCCACTATATAATCTTCTTTTTATTGCTTTGGGAGTGTTGTCAAAAGGTTTTGACGGACAGTTCTGTCTACTGTCGCTCTAGGAGGAGCTGAGAGTTCAATTCTCTCCATTTCCCAATTCTAATCCTGTTGATTGCATGGGTTTGTTTTTGTCCAATTCAAGTCATACTTGTGCCATTGAGTGCTTTATACTGACATTCATGTCTGTTTTGATATGGTTCCCTCATACCATGATATTGTATGTGCCGTTGTGGTTTCCAGTGCAGTGAAAGCACACCAGTTCTTCACCGAGGAAAGCTGGGATACCTTTAAACAGATTTTTGATACCTACATGCTTGAAGCGTCAAAGGTATTGGCACAAGTATTCTTGAATCCACTTGACATGGATCTCCAAAGATTTGAAGCCAAGATTGTGAGAGAGAATATGCATTTTCTCAAATGATTTAACTTGCAGTTACTACTGCTGCATTCACCTTTTCTGTTGTGATATCTTATCTTTAAATAAGTCGCTCGCTTTGCATTGCATGTAAGGTTCTTGCTTCACATCATTGACAGGAATGGATTGAGACATATGGAGGCAGTTCACTCCTGGAAACAATTTATAAGGCTCTAGATGAGGTGAGTAATTTTGAAATGGCTAAATGCAAGTCGCAGCAGATGTGATTTTAAAATACCGGGTTATGCAGGTTGTGAAACTCTCAGAGTGTGAAATTTATAGTTATAATCCAGACTCCGATGCAGATCCCTTTCTAGAGAAAGGAGCTATGTAAGTGTCTGTGTGTGTATTTAATTATTACATTCGTGACTTGCAATGAGCCATAATTGTTCATTAATAGTTGGGGACTTGTATTTCCAGATGGTCCTTTGGTTTCTTCTTCTACAATAGGAAACTAAAGCGAGTAGTGAGTTTCAGCTTTTGCTGCTTGAGGTTGGTCTAATTATGTCCCTGATAATTTATAGCTATTTACAAGCTTGGATGATTATCTTTAGGTCCTCATTACCCTATATGTTGTTTCTGGCAGTAACTTGGTTGCGGATGGTTTTGTTGCTGACAACTTATGTAACGATGAAGATGGTGAAATATTTTATAACATGGACATATGATCACGTACATATTGCTTGTACAATGTGTCAATACCCTTTGACATCTGTGTGTAGTTAGCTATGTTGTGTAGCATTATCGGTCGCACGAGCGGAGTAGATTTGATATTTTGCTTTGCTGTTTATATGTAGTCTAAATGTTACCCAGACTTGTAGTTGAGTGGTGACGATAGTATGTTGGATTGTTTACTGTTTTCTTATGTTTGTAGGTTTACATTTCTAAGGTTGGATATGGTATGGTGTCCTTTCATCACCAAACTTCCGCTTTTTCTCTTTATCCCTGTGGTTGTGTGATTGATTCTTTGACAGATCCCCATGGAGCTGTGTTTCTAGCTATCATCATGTGTCGGTGTTTACTCTGCTACTCACTTCATAAAGATGTCTGCCACTAAAAATCCAATCTACAACAGTTTATCATGGAACAAGATAAGGTTCTTGAAACAAAAGGAATGGGGAGTTTCTTGCATATTCTTTTTATATGTTTGAAAATTTGTAATATTAGTAACTAGTAGGAGTAATAAATGAAAGTAAACTGGTCTACCCCGGTACTCTTTCAAGTTTTGAATCGAATCCAAGCCACAAGTGTGTTGACTTGTGTCCCCAGGGACTTGGTCAAGTCAAATCATTTTGTTTCCTTCCTACTTTGCGTGTCGGACAGGGGAATCCCATTCCCACCAAACACACTTCGGGTATTTTCAATCATACAACTATATCTTTTTTATTAGGATAATTTGAAATACAGATAAATTTGTTCGAGATTGTATATGAGCTTAACCAATTTATTAAGTTTGAAATATTAACAATGTAATAATATTAAATACTTAAGAAAAGAGCTGTCTGTGACTGTTGGGATCCTACAGCATAAGATTAGTTTTTACTTGTAGTATAATTTTGACATTAACTTCGTCTCTTATGTCCATCCATCAGTTACAAATGAAAATTTATTTATTTATTATGTAAACATTAAAAAAATGAGAAACTAAAAATAAATTGTTTCTCTGTATTTTATTTTTCATCCCCCCTCTTATTCCTCTTATGTGACACTGGGTAAATGGTAGTTTTAAAAATGAAAATAAAATTATAAAAGCTCGTATGTCCAAGAAAATGGATCAACACCCATTGTTGGGCACTGAAATAAAGGATTATGATATTGAATCAAAAGGTATTTTTCTATCACTATCGCCATCATTATTGATTAGCAAATCCCAGCTGCTGAAACCATCAATATCCCACAAGCTCAAGTTGTTGATATCTGTATCGGTGGGGGTGTTGTCGGAGGGCCATTCAAAATCTGCAGGAAAGTAGTGCAAATCTTCAAGGAGCTTCAAAGAATTTGTACAAGAAGAAGACGATAAAGAAGAAGATGTTGATGGAGCAGCAGGGAGTAAGATTTCATGTGGTTCAATCAATGGAACTTCATCAATGCAAAAACCTTCCATATCAGTATCGTTCATCTCCATTGGGTCAAATAATGTGCTTGCCATGCTCTTATCTTCCTCTTTAGCTTCAGTTACCATGGATTTGTCAACTTGTTGAGACTTGGCATCAGCTTTGGAGACTTGCTTCTTTTGCTCTTGAGCTGTTGATAATGGCTTGTGGGTGAGAGGATCAATGCCCATTTCCCTCAGCTTTTTCTTGATGTGAGTGTTCCAATGGTTCTTGATCTCATTATCAGTTCTTCCAGGGAGATGAGAGGCAATCTTAGACCATCTGGAATTCTCAAAATTAATGAAAAAAACAAACAATGATTTGAAATTTCTGACCATTACAAAAGAGATAAGAAAGCACCTGTTTCCCAGTTGAGCATGTAGATCAATCACCATCTTCTCTTCATATTCAGATAAAAGTCCTCTTTTCAGGTCTGGTCTAAGATAATTCGTCCATCTCAGCCTGCAACTCTTCCCACACCTTAACAAACCTGCAAGCTTCGGAAGAGCTCTCCAACAGCATTGTCCATTGGTGAGGATGAAGTTGACGAGCTTCTTATCTTCCTCAACAGTCCATGGCCCTTTCTTCAACCCTACTTTCTCACAACATGGCTGCCTTCCCATCTTCCACAACTACTAGTAAAATTATTAGCAGAGAAAGAGACTGGAAGTGTTGATGAAACACACAAGTTCCCAGTTCCCACCTTCCTATTTATAAATGAATAGCAGCGCGTTCTGTACACACGTATGACGTACCATGTCACTGTCTGAAACCTCAACTTCATCAAACATATTTTCATATCCCACTTTGATTTTAAATTATTATTTTTTAATTTTTTAGTTGCCACCTTAAAAAATTGACGTAAATGGTTAGTGAGTTACGAAAGTATCCTATAAATTTAAATAAAATAAATAATTATATAGAAAAAATGTGATTAAATTTAAATAAGTAATAAAAATAATAAATTTAAATACTCTAAACCTTAATCTAGTTTAATCTAATTTTAACAATAATATTAGACACTTAAATATTAAAACTAAAGATTTGAAAAGTTTCTCACCATAATTTTTATCGAAATAAATGTAACAAAATGAATGTGTTGAAGAGCAGTGATGCATCTGAAAATTTAAGAATGAGATCAAAAATAATTATTTTCTCAAATAAATGGGTAGATTTTTTTTTATTTTTTATATGCATTAAATTAAATTTTAGATTAAATTTAACCTTATTTTTTAAACAATAAAGTGTAACTGTTTCTCTTCAAAACCATGTTATATATTCAGGGACGGAACCATAATTTGAGGTTAAGGGATCAAAACATAAATTTTTAAAAGTAGGGGATAAATTTATAAAAATAACAATTTTAAAAAAAAATATAGAAAAAAACAAAAATATAGAAAAAATTTCTTTCAACCCACTTAATTTCGTCTAAGAGTTAGACCATGGAAGTATGTATTAAAAAAATATATGTAAATTAAATATAATCGGTGGGTATACATAAAATTATCGTTTACTTGTTGAATAGTCAAACCGTATGATTATATTTCACATTCATACGGGTTAAGAGAGATTTGACTTTAATAATAATAATAATAATAATAATAATAATGGAATATATGAGGGTTTTTTTTAATAGTCTTGATTTTTTGACTTATTATATGTATATGGTATATTATTATATTCATGAGAAATAGACGACTTCTATAAAACTTTAAAATATAAATATATTTTTATAAAACACATAAATACTTAGTTTTACTTTATTTTTTTGTTATTCATTTATAGATTTACCCATTTTTTAAATTAGATAAATTCTCAAAAGTATATATGTGAAAAACTCGATTCAATTTTATTTAAAAATTGATTTTTTGATTGGATTTGTATCATAATTTTATAAGTTTGATTTGATCTGTAATTTAACATTATCTAACATATATATATATATCACGTATGAAACTTATTATGTACAATTAAATTTAAATATAAATTTAATTTAACTTAAATTTTATAAACTTGAATCGAGTAAAATAATTTGAGTTTTTACTATTAAAGTTATTTGTTTTCTAAACCTAGTCGTCTACTTTATTAATTAAATTTTTCAGGGGAAAAGTCGTCTAAATCAACTGATTCTCTTCATACGAGTCAAAACATTTATTCAAGCAGAAATACAAGAATTATTAAAACACGGTTTCTCGTGTTCGTTTGATTTTGACAAAAAAATAAATAAATAAATTTATGCATAAAACAACAGTAGTTTAATTATTTTCATTGTCTGAAATAAATCACGTATTATTGTAAGATAAAAAGAAAATGATAATAAAATAATATATCTCATTAGAAGACTAGAAATAAAATAAAAATAAAATAATATATCTCACATTTCATAAAAACCAACAGTACTATATATAATATTTGTCATCATCATTTTCCAAATTACCCTCGACTCATCCTATAACAATTTTCCACGTGGATTATTCCACAAATTTATTATTTGTGTGCATTAATTAATTCACTTTATTTTCTAAATTAATTAATTATTTTAAATTCATATTTTGTATGTCATCCTATCGTTTGCATGAGGGAAGGAAGAGATTTTTCGATACCAATGATTTTTGTTGAAAAGTAAGAAAACCAGAGACCAGAGTCAAACAAAGAATCATACCAGAGAATTATAAAGTGGATGAAATTGTTAACAACACACAAGATCAAACTTCACAATCATAATGGTTTATAATAAATGAATATTTTTTTAATATAAAAATAATAAAATGTATCTGTTAGGTTCGAATGGACACCATTAAAAATTAATAACAATAAACCCCGTTGAATACTATTAAAATAATTTATAAAAATTAAAAATTTAATGGATTCAAGGTATAATTATAAATTATTTAAAATAAAATTTTCTGTCCCAACCCTGTCTTCTTTGGCATGTTACTTGTAAAGGCTTTTTTTCTTGTGTGTTAGAACTTGTTGATATTCCAGTACAAGTTTATATCAGCACTAGCTGCTGCTGGTTAATCATAAGACCAGAGACATAAAAAATAAACAACTAATATCCCATCCCATGTGTAAACGAGTGCGGAAATCGCCTACCTTTTTTTTCAATTCTATTTGTACTTCTGCTTTAAATTAAAAGATTTAAGGTGTAGGATATAAGATTCTAGACTAAGGGTTGTGGTTAAGGTTTAGAGAATTAAAGGTAGGGTGTATTTTTTAAAGTATATTTTTTTAGGGTTTAAGATATAGAACATAAAGTTTATGATTTAAAATTTAAGTTTTTAGAATTTTTAATAAGAGACACGAATGAAGTCAAAGGTCTACTCGTAAATGAGTGAAGGGTAAACACTGTCGCTGAACGTATGAAAAACAAGAAATTGATTTTTTGAAAACAATGATCTCTACAAACTTTTCCACTTTGCATGACTGAACATTGATATGTTTTCCTGCGTGAAAAAGTGCAAAATGCAGTCTACTTTTCCCCCATAAGGTTCCACATTCTCTTTTTCTTTGTCCAGAGGCATGAAACCATAACCAGTGCTTGGTTGCTACAGAAATTGACAGAAGAAATACAACTAGAGTTTTAGGTGACTTGAGCTTTGCTTGTGGCTGAACATTGTTCCCTTTCTGCATATCCATCAAAAACAGGTTTAGGTGAGAACATCTGTTTGAGAAAGTTGATGATTTCAACTTTTCAGAAACGCCCATTTGCAGTCAAATTAAGCACTTAAATATCCGTTTGAAGCGCTCTTCTTGTTCGGTACAACTTCTCCGTTCGATAACCAAAAGCTCGTTGGAAAAGCTGTGCCAATGGGGTCCTGATGGTTTTAATGGCAACTACCATAAACGTTTCCTAGAACTAGTGAACTACTGTCTCACTCAGATTGTTGTTACCAGTAAATACTGTACCAGAGTCGGAATGGTGTTGGAAGTCAGTATTTGGTAATTGGTCCTAGCTTCTAAAGTGTTGCTTTTTGTACCTTTGTTCTCCAATATCAACCATACAGTTATGACATGTAGCAAACCTAAAGTTTCTTTAATGTAAACTTACCAGTCTTAAGGACATGTTGCTGGTCCAAGGAATCTCAGATGTGATAATATATGTTTAGCATACCATGATTGTTCCTGTTGTAACTTGTAATTGCAAAGAACTAAATTCCAAAATTATATGTATACATCTATTTACAAGACAGCAGTAGCATGATTTAGATAATCAAAAGAATTACTGAACATATATTATCTAATTGATTCAGACCAATTAGATGAAGAAAAGATGCAGTATCTGCATTAAAGCTTTACTATTAGCTCTCCTTTTCTTTCTTCATTTAGAATGAAGGTACAATGCCATATCCAGTTTCCGTCATTACTGTTGTGGAGAACATCTGATCCACCTCAACTTCTGCCTCCGTTCTCTTTGCGAACCGACCCTTAATCCGAGGCCTCATTTCTGCATAAGCTTTCCTCGAAGCATACCTTATTGTCTTTTCAAACTTTCTTGTCTTCTTCTTTTCTCTGTATCTCAGGACTCTGGCCTCCCTTTCCATTGGTGCAAGTTGGGTTGGCATCGGACAGGGAGGTCCAGAGAAGAGGTCAATTGTACCTTTAGGCGGCCTTGTGTGAGAGATTGAGATATCGCTCGTAGTTGGTTCTGGCACAATGCTGACATCCACAGAGGAAAGGGATACCTGACATGGTTCAAGGAATGTTAGAAACATAATTCTAATATTTCATTAAAATATTTCCTAGTCTTGGAAAACCTTCTTAGCTTGAGAAAGTGAACATTATAACTGAACCTTTTGATCAGTATGGCTAATGGAGCCATTGTAGCTGTATGCTGCTTTTGAGGAATCGTAATCCAGGCTATACTTGAAACTCTGTTGCTGCTGCTGCTGCTGCTTTTGAAAGTGGTCTTTGGCTTCTCCCGATTGAACTGGCACAACGCTATCACCCCCATAACTCTTGTGCGGAACACCATATTGTTGTTGGTTGTATTGTTCAGTGAATTGATTATCGACACTCGAATTGTAATCGACGAGGTCCAGATACTCGTCGACCTCCCCGGTAAGCAAGAACCCTTTATTCTGGTTGTTGCTAATTTTCCCAGGATTCAGCAGTAACCATGAAGCTGCTTCATCCTCAGCGATTGTCTCATCTCCATTTGTGGACATAAAGCCATCTTCAGTCTCGGTCGCCGCCGCAATTTTTGGACCACCTAGATCAGTATTCAAGGAGCCGTATAGACATCCTGAAATCGGAAGAATCGGCACACGCTGGTGGCGACGGGCAAGTGGATTGGCGGAATGGATTTCAGCATCACATGTAGCGCATAAGGATGCAGCGTCTGCCTTGCACAAGAAGGCAGCCGGGGCACGCTCACATGCCTCGCACACCCAGACACGTTCATGTCGTGAAGCCACCCGGTTCGCAGCATGCACTTGAGCATCACATCCGGCACATAGGTACGCTGAGTCTGCTCGGCAGTACACCGTGCAAGCTGCGGACTGGCATGTATCGCAGACACGCGCCCAATCGTTTCCACCCCCAGCAGCATCACTAGTCTCTTGTTTCAACATTTGTTAGTTGTTACACACACACAAGCTCTCAAAACTCTACAAACTTGGGAGTGTGAGCACATTGAAGCGAGAAAGGGAGGTTTAACTGTATGGAGAGGAGACGAGAATCCTCCGATGGACACGTGGAAGCAATTTAGTGGATGCTAAAAGTTGTTGCATTATCTTGTGGTTAGCTTAGTTTTGGTGTTGCTCCCCTGACCCACATATTCTGCTTTGGCTTATCGAATAATGGAAATAGTATGAAGTTTCCACCCACTTCAAGACCAAGTAGATGAAAGGGACTGTATGCAGTGCACTCACCATTTTAGGTGATGACACATGGCAGTCAAGCAATGCTTCTGGGCCCACTGTTGAGCTGCTAAGATTCTGTATTGACAAGGGTCTACCCTAGTATATGGTTTCTTAATCCGCATTTCAAACAAAGGTTTTCTTGTTAAAAGTTGGATAAGTATTGTTTTCAGTAGTTAGCAAGTAAGAAAGAATTTGATGAACTGTGCTTCAAATGCCTTTGAAAGATGGAACCAACTTAACATCTGGTCTTGCAAGCACCCCATTTTGGCAAGCAGAAAGATAAAAGCAAGTCAGTAGCTGAGCTGTACTATCATTTGGATTTGAGTTGGTTTTAGATGGAGAGATTCCTCCAGCCAATAGAAAACTCCCACGTAAGAAGGTATTAGATGAGGATGCAGCTGCACCACAAATTCGAGACTGTGACCTTGGTGAGTGATGTGCAATTTGCTGTGGCGTGTAGTCCCAAGCCATCAATGCTCTAAAACTACAAATTCGTTACTGCTTCTTTGCTTTGTCTTTAGCTCTATTTAGATAAGACGGGATATAAATTTTTTCATACCCTTATTTATGTCTCGTATTAAAATTTTAAAAAATTAAGATAAGATATATTTTTAAAGTTTAGAATTCGACAAATCCTTAACATGTTGAACTTCACTGGGGTTAAGTGCAACCTTTACTCTCAATCTAACTTGTGAAGCAAACAAACTAACTTGAGAACTATAACACTACATGAAAGTAAAATTGGATTGGCATACAAATAGACACAGGTTGAGTTTTGTAAGCCATCAAATCTATTGATGGAAAATATTTCACTATCAAAAGAATCAGTTAACTGTGTACATATAGAATCTGGTTCAGCACAATTCGTGCTCGACATCTTCAAGAACAAAACAGCAATTCTACTACAAGGGGGAAAGAAAAAGAGATGGGGATAAACCCGTCAAGCTTTGCTCTGGCAGTTAAACTAGAGAACAGAGCAAATTTTGGTAGAATATATCATCAAGCCAATATGAACAATTGCTAAAACTTGTATTATTGTTGCTTGATTATTGAGAGAGAAGTAACAGCAGTTGCATACTTACTAGACCCCGAAATTGCACGTCTGTACAAACTCCATATCATTATCCACATATTTAGTCCAGAGATTTTTGTATCGGTTCAGAGCAATATCTAGCCAAGGTTTCATGTTTCCATTATAATGAATGACTGCGGCGTTGCTGATCACATCCATGCTAATGCTTGGATTGTATCCAAGCCCAAGCACGTGCCAGGATTTGTCCAGTGATTTTGTCAATGAGTAGAAGGTCATCAAGCCGGGCGGAAGAGTACCCGATTTCCACAGAGTCCGATCAACGTTCTGAGCAGAAGAACAATTCAAAGTTAATTGCACATCCACTTCCAAAACTTCAATCCATAATTCACACACCAGTAGCAAAACCGAGGGGTATTTGAAATTTAAACGGTTAATTGGTTTCACTCCTAAAAGCTATATTTACTCTATCATCATTTCTAATTTGCAATCCAAAATCCACCCAATACTAATAAGACTAAGGAGTCACTCTTGACATACAGTGCATTGTTAAGTTTTGCATGTAAATTATCATTTCCTCATCTCCAATAAAATCATGAAATGATCTCTAAGACCAAGCATCATGACAACTAACAAGTAGCTAAAAATTACCTCTATTTGTATAAAGAATCAGTAACTTCACCTAAAAGAAAGTAACGTACTAACCAAGTTCTGCCAGCTGTGATACATTTCCGTGCATTGCTCACGCCTCCAAGCATCAAGATCAAAAATATTCATCCCATAAGCCCAAGCGCAAGCCTTGGGATTAAACCTCTCCATGATAAGAGGATTTGAAAAGTTCAAATACTGAGAGAAACGGTGAAACGACCCAAAGCAGGTCTCAACAGCCCCATTCACCTTTCCAGACAAATCTATCTTCCACAAGCCTGTCAAGTCCTTCTGAACCACAACATCATCGTCCAAGAACAAAATCTTATGCAAATTAGGGTACATTTCAGGCAAATAAAACCTAAGGTGATTCAACATTGACGTATGCTCAAGATCCCTAAACTTCATGTTATTCCCATCTTTTGTTGCATTCTCCATCTTCTGCTCCAAGTAAAATCTCTTCTTAGCAGACTCAATCTGCCTCAATACTGGCACATAGGCGGAATTCATGAAGTTATAATCTTCTAATGCCTTCACCTCCACATGAGCACCCCCTTCCACAGGTCTCATTCTGAACCAAACTTTCATTGCAGCCAAATTCATTCTATCAGTTACCACATGGAATACATGCTTCCAAGGCTCCTCAGCATTCTTCACCACAGACCTTACCACCACAGAAACCGCAATCACATTGTCGGAGAATATAGCATAATGATACAATTCGGGGTCCTCAAACTCGGATTTGGGCAAATCTTCCTCGTACTTTTCCGGATGTGAAATTCTCTCCTCAACAAGCCTCATTGCCAAGCAATGCAAACTCTTGGGAACTGATTTAGCAGCAATGGAGCTCGCAAAAGCTCCATTCTTTTTTGCCTTACCTAATAACTCACTAACAGCAAAAATGGTATCTTTCAACTTCTGAATTTTCAACTGATTATCATAACTCTCTTTAGATTCAACCATCAACAACCTAGCGAATTTTACTCTATCCTTCACTTCTTTCTCAAACTGCCTTAAGACATCCTCATCCAAGTTACCATCAGTTTCAAACAAAGAAGATTTATACCTAAGTTTTGATGTAATATCTGAGAAATTCTTAGCCAAATCATCAAACATTTTCAATTGCCTTGAAATGTCAAGCTTTAGCTTTCTTGCATAAGCTGCATATGCTTTCACTAATGTGATGTGATCATTGGCTTGCCTGTATATCAAATCTAACCTTGTTTTGAGAGGGTCCGAGTTCAACGCCACATATGTTGTATGCATGTAAGCGTTTCCTCCACTTTGAAGCCTCTGCTAGAAGAAAATGAAAATAGTTAGAACATTTAAAAGGGTATTTAAGAACCCAGAAAGATTGAAATTTGAAGTAGTGCAAGCTCTGCCCTAAAGACTAGCAAAAAGAATCATTATAAAGATTAGATTCCCAACTATTAAATGCTCATCTCATAAAAGAAAAAACCCATTTATAAAGCGCCAAACTTTATCTAAAATGCCAAATATATTTGAAGCACTGAATTAGAGGAAAGGATGGTACGTTGCTGAGTCTTAAAAAAGAAACCCAAGTTAGAAGAAACAAAAGGGTATCCGAAAAAGCGAAAGACAAAACAAACGACAGTGAATTTAGAAAAGAAAAGGCGAACAAATTGAATAAAGAGAATGAAGAAAGTAAAATTTACAGAGTGGTGATGAGTTGCAGAAGGACGTGTAGTGAGGAGAACGGTGGCAGTGGCAATGAAGAGAATCGAAAACATGGCTGAGACAAAGACCCTGTAAGAAAACAAGCTAAAGAAACCAGCTCCAACACCGCCAGATCCGCCACCCCGAGCTCCCCTGACAGCCACAGCCATCGCAATTCAACTATAATACACACTGCTTTGTTTCTGTCTGTCGCTTAAACTAATTAACGAAAAATTAAAAATAATAATAAAGAGATGCGAGATTTGACAATGAAAGGGTTGTAAGATCTGATATCTGTGTGGGTGTTGTAAATTTATTAAGAATTGACTGATGAACAGAACAAAAGGAACACAGACTAGATGCAAGTTTAGGGTTGGGGATGGTGTAGGGATTGTTCGTTGAGATGGTCAGATTTTGTCGGGCTGACTCAAGAGGCTGAGATCATCACAATCACGGGCCATGGTTAGATGTCTTACAGCCCGAACAGGATTATCCTGAAACAGAGTCATAAAATGAATCAAATTTTATAGCATATTGTACATTTATATCTTTTACTTTTTTTTCATTAATAGTTATAGGTTTTACATGGCTTATAAAATTTCTCACTTCAACTTCCAAAAGCTCCTCTTTTCTCATCCCTCACCCAAAGCACATCTCTTTAAAACTCTCTTTGTTTCAACTCTAGCAACAACCCAAACTATACCCAGGAAGAAAAAAACATTTTCCCATATTTTCCAAGAATGTTCGAACAAAACATCCTTAAACCCAGGAAAACAAGCTCACTGTCAAATGATAATATCTGGGTTTGTCCCAACAGTCTTTGTCGCCAATTGTTTGATCCAGCTGTACGTTAAATGTGGACATTTGGGATATGCTAATAAAGTGTTCGATAAAATGTCTCAACGAGATGTTGTGTCCTGGAATGCAATGGTTTTTGGGAATGCTATTAATGGGATGATGGGGATTGCAAGGAGATATTTTGATGATATGCCTGAAAAGGACGTTATTTCGTGGAATTCATTGATTTCAGGATACCTGAAGAATGGTGAGTGTTTGAAATCCATTTTGGTTTTCCTGGAAATGAGGAAGGAGGGAGTTGGGTTTGATTGGACAACCTTTGCTGTTGTTTTGAAATGTTGTGCTGTTTTGGAAGAGTTTGCTGTGGGGGTACAAGTTCATGGTGTGGCGGTTAAATTTGCTTTTGATAAAGATGTCGTCACAGGAAGTGCTTTGGTGGATTTGTATGGAAAATGTAGGAGGTTAGATGATTCAATTAGGTTCTTTTATCAAATGCCCGAGAAGAATTGGGTTTCTTGGAGTGCTGTCATTGCAGGTTGTGCTCAAAATGATAAGTTTATTAAGGGTGTTGAGTTGTTCAAAGAAATGCAAAGGGAAGGTATTGGGGTTAGTCAGTCAACTTATGCTAGTGTTTTCAGGTCATGTGCTGGGTTCTCTGCATTTTGGTTAGGTAAGCAGTTGCATGGTCATTCCTTGAAGACGAATTTTGCATTGGATTTGATTGTAGGAACAGCAATATTAGATATGTACGCAAAATGTGGTAGCATGATTGAAGCTCAAAAGATATTTAACTTGTTTTCAATTCACAATTTGCAATCTTTTAATGCCATAATTATTGGTTATGCCCAAAGTTGTCAGGCCATTCAAGCTTTGCATCTATTTCAAGATTTGCTCAAGTCTGGTCTTCTTTTTGATGAAATAAGTTTATCGGGAGCATTTAGTGCTTGTGCAGTCATTAAAGGGTATTTGGAGGGCGTTCAAGTACACGCCTTAGCTGTCAAAACTACTCTTGAGTCTAATATTTGTGTGGCCAATGCTATTCTTGACATGTACGGTAAATCTGGAGCTTTAGTCGAAGCATGTCGTGTTTTCTATGAAATGGAGAAAAGGGATGCTATTTCTTGGAATGCAGTTATTGCAGCGCATGAACAGAATGGAAATGAGGAGGCGACGCTCTCTCATTTTGTTTCCATGCTGCACTCCGGAATGGAACCTGATGAGTTCACTTATGGCAGTGTCTTAAAAGCTTGTGCCGGTCAAAAAGCCTTGAATTATGGCATGGAGATCCATAACAGAACAATTAAATCTGGAATAGGGTTGCATTCGTTCGTTGGAAGTGCTCTTGTTGACATGTACTGCAAATGTGGGATGATGGAAGAGGCAGAAAAGATCCATGACAGAATAGAGCAGCAAACCATGGTCTGTTGGAATGCAATAATTTCCGGATTTTCCCTACAGAAAGAGAGTGAAGAAGCTCAGAATTTCTTTTCCCGAATGATGGAAATGGGCGTAAAGCCAGATCACTTCACTTATGCAACAGTTCTTGATACCTGTGCTAATTTGGCCACTGTTGGACTTGGTAAGCAACTTCATGCTCAAATCTTCAAGCTTGAACTGCAATCGGATGTATACATATGCAGCACCCTTGTGGATATGTACTCAAAATGTGGAAACTTGTATGATTCTAAGCTCGTATTTGAGAAAGCAACTAATCGGGATTTTGTAACATGGAATGCCATGATTTGTGGGTATGCCCAACATGGCCTCGGAGAAGAGGCCCTCCAAATTTTTGAGGATATGATTATCGAGAATGTGATACCAAATCATGCAACATTTGTTTCTGTCCTTCGAGCATGTGCTCATATAGGGCTGGTAGAAAAGGGATTGCATTATTTTTCCTTGATGTCAAGTGACTATGGTTTAGCTCCTCAGTTGGAGCATTACTCGTGTATGGTGGATATAATGGGAAGGGCAGGCCAAATTAATGAGGCATTGAGGCTCATAAATGACATGCCTTTTGAACCAGATGATGTTATATGGAGAACTCTGCTTAGTATTTGTAAGATCCATGGGAATGTAGAGGTGGCTGAGAGAGTGGCAGATTCTCTTTTGCAATTGGACCCTCAAGATTCCTCTGCTTATATTCTTCTATCAAACATTTATGCCGATGCCGGATTGTGGAACAAGGTTTCATATATGAGGAAGATGATGAGGTATAACAAGCTCAAGAAGGAACCTGGGTGTAGTTGGATTGAAATTAAAGATGAGGTTCATGCATTCCTTGTTGGTGAAAAGGCTCACCCAAGATGCAAAGAGATATATGAGATGCTTGGTATCTTAGTTGATGAAATGAGATGCTACATAGCTGATATAGATTTTTTACTTGAAGAGGCAAACCAATTACAGTGACAAGAAGAGCTGAGAATCAGCTTGTGTAATTTTTAAATTTTACTGCCGTGGAGACAAAAGGGAATTCTTTTCCGGCTAGTATATCCATAAAACACAGGAAATTCAGCTTTAAACAACTATTAGCTTCACTCTTCTTACCTTGCATGAAGAGTAAGTGAACAGTATCAGAAAGTTTCAGATTTCTGAGAACCCCCGTACCAAGGGTGCTGTCTTGAGCTCCATCCGGCACTAGCTTGACCTTCTAGTGGGCACTGCCTCAACTACACCATCGGACACCAACCAGGGCATTCGCACAGGCACCTCCTTGACCACAATCGAGCATCCGTTGTAGTAAGATGTTCAAGTTAAGGTGACAATGTTGCTAAAAGTAGGCGTTTACAGCCTTATTATTTATCTCGTGTTTTCGGAGATGATAGAATGAGAGCTTGATGCTACCGATGAAGGATTATGGAGATGTAAAAACATTTGGCCGACTTTGATATTAAACACTGAAATGAGATTTTTTGTTCACCTTTACTTCATGAAGGATGCAAGCAGATTTTTCTTCTCCTCAAAGAAAGTATTGCAATGAACACATTTTGGGTTTTTGGCAGTAAAAAATATGTTTGTTTGTGTGACAAGACAGGGAAATGCCATTTGTATGTTAAAAAGAAAAAGAAACCTTCAATGATCTACATAACACCACATCATCGCATTCAAATCTACGTTACTCTTCAACATATAAGCTCTTTGCCTAGTGTTTTACTACCAGTAGTCGGAAAATGTACTTTGAAGCCAATATCTTAATGAACATCTAGGAAAGCCATGAAAAAACTAATCTTTCACTGCAGAGACAATTCTGATGTATAATGACACCTCATACGAAAAATGAATCTCATAACCATGCAGATTCTTACCTCAAAACGAAAATTCAGAGTAAAATTTTTCATTGAAAATGACATACTAAAAGTTTGAGGGAAATCAGATTCCAACCTTAAAATGGATTCGGTATATAGGAGAGGGGTATATAGGAGAGGAGACGAGTAAAAAACTTTGTCAAGATTTGATAACAAAAAGGATGAATGCAGGTCTCATCAATAAAAAGAGGTTTTCTGCATATGGAAGTAGTAAGCTACTGCTGTTGAAGTTAGCACGACGAGCAATGCCAAGGAAATATGCTTGAAGCTAAGCAATCTTGCATCTATTGTCCTCACAGTCTCATACTCAGATGCGGCATCTGCAGGTCTCACATCGGATTCACCAACAGATTCAGCAGCCTTGTCCGGCTGGAACAACATTTAATTTGAGTCAATTATGGAAAACAGAAAACTTCGCAAAACAAAGCCAACAAAAATAAAAGAATTACGTTGGAGGACCTTATCTAATTTTTGGAGGGATTTTACATTAGGGGTAACTCAAAATTTGTAACTTAAAAGCTAAATAGTCAAATTAGTTTTTGGATTGTTTAGAATCCAATATATAGACTCAAGATTTTGTTCAACTAGTAACTTTCTTCTAGTTCTCATGTTATTTCCTCTCGTTTCCTCTCTCTTCCCCCCCCCCCCCTACTTTCCACCTCTTTGCCTACATGTGCATTAAAAAGATCAGCCATAAACTTGACTCCTTCACAAGGGGCTTTATGTCAGTCCTTTTATAAACATATTATTCAACCATATACTATCCTCTCAAAATCTATTTGGGCAGATAGATGGTCATAAACATGCATATTTGAAGGGACCTACGTCCAACCTAAGTATCATCCATACAAGTATTTTTTATAACAATGAAGCATAACAAGAAAATCATATGTATGGGGAAGACATACTAAACTTCACCGACCGATATGAGAGATAAATTAGGAAACAACTACCTCAGAACCACTGGCTGTGGACTTGGTTATTTCTTCCTTGGCTTCTATTGCAGAAGCAGCACTGGAGTTTTGCTTCGAGGAAAAAATATCCTTGACGTTCTCCTTATGGCCCGCAATAATAGAGGGGTCCTGGTCTGTTTGCTTCAACTTCACTACCAAAATCTTATTTTCCTTGGCTAATCTAGATATCTGCTTGACAAGACAGGTATTTCAGGAAGAGTGCTAAAATAATTAAAACTTGTCAGAAACCCAGTCTATCTTCAGCAAACATGTTTCAACTCTTTAGTTGGTACAAAAAATAAAATCTGATTAAGAATTCTTAAATGGATTCTTATTCATATTTCTTTCTAGAACATTCTGTCCTGCTCTGAAGAACTACTTCCTCATGCCATCACAGGATTCACACCATATTCAAAGGTTAAAGCAGGTTTGGTCGAATAACCATTATTTATTATGCTGATTAAAGTGAACTAAGTAGGATAGTTACAGATGCTTTCAAGTCATTTTCAATCTTAATATAGCCCCTACCATGTTAGTCATTCAGATTTTTTGTTTTTTGGAGAAAAAGAAAGATGGTATAGAATTGATCAATAGAAAGGCAAACATGTGGCATGTCCCAGCTAGAAATCCACATTGAAAATGAAAACTAAGGTAAGTTGGAAGAAAAGCAAGCACCTGCTGGTGTAGGCGCTCTCTTTCAAATCCCAATTGCATAAGCAAATCTGCTATCAATTTGGTACGAATGCCTATATCTCTTGCAGTTTCCATTTTCATTTCCTCGGCCTGATTTAGAGATGCCTCCAAGCAACCCAGTCTACTCCTCAAGAAATGCAACTCTTCACTTAGCTCTGCATTAGTTTCAGATAATATGATACACTTATCTTCTGCACTATCAGCTCTATTTTCAGCTTTTGAAGCCTTCAACTTTAGATCCTCAATTAAGTTTTCCATATCTCCAATTGTAGTATACAACATATTTTGCTTCTCCTGACTAGCTTCAGCGGAAGCTACAGCATTCATTAACTGGATCTCAGATTCTTTCAATAGCTTCTCAAGTAACTCCACCTTCTCAGATGCTACATCCTGGTCTTTAAGAAGACTCAGCTCCTCATTAAGTTCCATGTTAGCCTCACCTAACAATTTGCATTTAGATTCAGCATTATCTGCTCTTTTCTCAGCTTCATATAATCTCTCTCTCAAATCATTAGTTTCATCTTCCAAAGTCTGGAGCTGAGAGCATAAATTATCATTTTGTTCCCGACTTTCATCAAGAGAAATGTTTGCACTGTACAAATTCATCTCAGATTCCTTAAGTTGTTTATCATATGAATCTGCCTTCTCACGCATAGTGAATGCCTCAGAATCAGCAAGAATGAACTTATGTTCAACTTCAGCCAACTTCGTTTTTAAGGTGTCTACCTGCGCCATAAGAAAATCATTGAGCCTAGTATCACTACTTGCAAGCTTCCGCAATGCACTTTCTTTGGCTTTCAACTTCTCTGTAGCCTTTTCAAGCTTCGATCTTGTCTCAGTTTCTCGATGAACCGACTTATTCAAATTAAACTGCACAAGTTGAAGTCGAGATAGTAGCTCCTTTGAAATCCCCATAAACACCACTGCTGCATTCTGTGCTTCAAACAACCTTTCATTAACATCCATTGCCTCTTCCTCCACGCTGACCATCCCTTGTTCTAAAGAGAGTACCCTTGGTTTCAGTTCCTCCTCAATTTGCCGAGATTCTGCAAACCTCTTTTCCAAGTCAATTTCCCGAGCCAAAGATTTCTCAAGCATTCTCAAAATATGTTTTTGCTGTTCAATAGTTTTCATTTTTATCTTTGCATTGTCGGTGGAGGATTGATCAGCTTCGGATATGTTCACACCATCTTCATCATCCCCTAGTGATAAGCACATATTAGGAAAAGTCATAAAAGTAAACTGTAAATATTTTTATTATTTATTCCTTGTCCTTTCACCTATTAAGAGGGTGGAAAAGGAAAAGATTCATAAAAATTCATCGACTTCACCCAGATCCAGTAGAATAAGCCAGTCAAAATAAGAATATGCCCCAAAAGCATATTTTCCTTCTTTTGGACATAATCTTTGATATTTAGGTGGTTCAGCAACAAAAGAGACAAATACGAGTAGTATTGGCAAAAATCTCCCTACTCTTTGACCTTTGTATTTTGAGAGGCTGGTTCCAAAAGAAAAACATCTGATCTATTTTATAAACTTGTAAAGCATATGCCCAGAGTTGGTTCTTTAATTCCATCAATGGAAAAATATAAACACAATATAAAATTAGCTACAGATCTGTAACTTACCATTATCATTTCCATGAAGACGTGAAATAATCCTGTGGAAACCAACAGCTTGCATCTTAATTTCTGAGACCTGATCTCGTGACTGCTTCAATGATTCTTCATAATCAAATAGCTTTTCCTCCACTTTGATGAAAGCTTCTCCCAAGTGCTTCAATGAAGATATTGTTTCACGGGAACTAATAATGTAAGTTTCAAGATGCTCCATAAACTTATCCAGTTCTATAACCTCTGTATCTAAAATTCCAGATAAGAGATCAAATTCCACAGCCTTCTCCATAGTTTCAGCTTGCATATTGTCTTTATCTAACATAAATGATTCGAAGTCAGCTTCCCTAGTTGCCACGTGCATTGTAAGTACACTTAAGTTAACCAATTTCTCTGACGAACATGCTAAATCCAAATCTACTCTTATTAGAACCTCGCTAACCCTTCCTAATGCTTCATTCACCTCTCCACCAGATGATACCCCGTCAGGTAAGTCAGCTGTACTTGATCCTGCCTCTGGTTCCATACTATTGAATTCATCACCAGAAACAGCTTCTTCATGAAGAACATCAACATCCATATCAAGGGTCTGTTCGCTGCTCTAATTCAAAACCAAATATCATTAGCAAAGTCAAAACATTGATCAGAGGATGTCATGAGAGAAAACCAAAGTAGGATCTTTGTCAAATAATATCATGAAATGATTTCATTATACTTAAAAAGTTGACAATTCCATACTAGGATTTAACTCAAAGCAATATATTTGTCTCTAAAGTTTGACACACTCGAACAGTCACAGAACAACTTGGTCTGTTTTACAATCAAAGACCTCTACATAGATGAGATATGAAAAACCATTATACAAATTTAACATTTTTCAGCTGAATCTAAATTCTAAAGCAATGTAGGGGCATGTAATGTTTCGAAATGACCACTGCTAGAAATCCGCCTAATAAATACAAGAACATTTAGTATAAATTTGAATAAATTAACATAAGCACACTAGAAATCTATGGCTAACTCATTTAGTACAGATTTATGACATGTCAATTGAATGTAAGAACTGAATAAATGAATGTGTGATCCTCCAAAGAAAAAAAAAAGACGATAACATGAGATAGTAATCTAATTTCTACAATAAAATTCAATATCAAATCAAATAAATCAAACCCATTTCTATCCCTATCCTGCAATTATCATGATTAAGCGGAACATAACAAAAGCTTATCAGCAGATTAATAAAAAAAGGTCATCTCTTTCAAGAAACTAAAATACCCATCCACAGTACTCAAACAAATATTTTTAAAAAATGAGAAGAAAGAAAGTGATTTCTGTCAGTTTCTCAAGAAACCCAAGTTCAAAAAAAGTATAAAAATGGGAAATTTGTTACCTTCTGGACAGTTGGAAGGTGTTGGAGGCTTGAAGAAACTGCAGAGAAGAGCAACAAGAAAACAAAGACAGGGAAGATTTGTGACGAAACCAAAAGAATTAAAAGGCTTTAACAAAGACACAAACACTCCATCGGTGAAATAAACAAACAAATAAAGGAAAGGGAAAGGGAAAGGGAAAAAAAGTAATTAATTAAGGGTAAATTATCCTACAGTCACTTTTGTTTTTGGATGTCTTATTTTGGTCACTAGTTTCGATTTATTTTTGGCTCAATTATATTATTGATTTATTATATTATAATTAATTAATAGTTAATTATAATATTAAAGGTTCGTTATTTTTTCAAAATATATTTTTTTATGGATATTTAACGTTATATTTGAGTCATTTAATTTTTAAAGGTTATATTTGATAATTCAATTATGAATAAGTTTACGATTGAGTCACTTTAATATTTAAAAAAAATAGATTAATTTGGTTATTTTTCTTCTAAATCATTTATATATCATATTAATATTAGAGTACGATATTTAAAATGATTAATTAATTTAATACATAATTGATAAACTTTTTTATAATGTGAAGGTTGATTCAAATATAATTTTACTTATAATTAAACGATTCAAATATAATTTTTATTAATTGAATGATTTAAATATAATATTATTTATAATTAAATAATCAAACATAATTTTTAATAATTAAATAATTTAAATATCATCTTAATTATAATTGAGAGACTTAAGTTGTAGTTTACCCTTATTTGTAATATAAGCCAAGTATTTTTATAAAAATTCCTTTGCCGTTTGTTCAATCAAATCTCATCGCTGAAGAATCCGAACACAAGTAATTACTTGGGTCGCAGCCATGGCTGACAAAGAACCAAAGGTTCCAGACGAGCTTGCCGAGTCGCTCAACGATCTCTTCACCAGCCTCTCCTCCATGGTCAAATCTGAACTCCAGGTATCCCTCCATCCCCTCCGTCCAAACAACAACAACAAAAAATCATTTCAAATCTTATATTTTTTTTTTTTCTCTCTGAAACTTCAATAGGTTGAATAAAATCCAGAAACGTGGCTGGGTTTTTATTTTCAATCTTTTGAAGATGACCCATACCTATTTTTTGTTTGGTGCAGGGGACCAACAATATTTTGGAGCTATTGGAGAAGATGAATGTGAGAGTGGCGGAAGAATACAAAGGATTTGGGGATGTGGCATCTGGGCTAAGGGTATTTGTTGAACAGCTGAAAAACAAGAGTGGCCACTTTGATGAATATGTTCAACAGATTGATACAATAGAAAAGCAAGTGACTGAGTTTGAAGCTGTGATTTCTGTTCTTGATAGATATGTCTCTTTGTTGGAATCTAAAGTACAATCTATTTACCAGCATCCACCTCCATAACTAGATTTTTCTTTGCTTTGTCTATAAAATAAAATGAATTGTTGGTTCAATGTAAAATGTCTGCTTTACTGGTCTTTTGCTAATCTGTTTTGTGGTATTGTGTGGAGAATTTTCGAGTTCTGGAACTTCAAATTTAGGCCAAAAGTTGAACTCCTTTGCCATGTTATAAATATTTTGATATTAACTATGCTTTGATATTTAGTGAGATTTGAAAGCATCTCAAATTCTTATATTGTTTTGTCTGTTTGATACTTTGATTGAGAACTTAATTTTCAACTATCTTAATGAGGAATTGAGGATGCGTAGATATAAGTCGATTTCTTCTCTGCCGTTCTCTGTACTCTACAATACATTGTTAATAAGATGGTTTAAAGGATTCTAAGGGCAAGGAGAAAGATGAAGATGACCTCCCTTCCCGTGATTGGTGTCTGCCAGAGAAGAAGAGAGGTTGATGAAGGAAAGGAACAAGTTTGACAATGACGGTAACAACTCCTTGTTTAGGATCTGTAGAAAGGAAGTTGTTTGAGTAATTGAAGAATTCAAATCTCCTGAGAAGCTGGAACAAGGTCCAGTTTTGGAATATTGATTCCAGTATTGCCAAGTTGGAGAATTGATTCACTGACCTTGAAGATTTGGGTTTGGTCCTGTGGTGATGCGATTAAATGACTCCGTAAGTATCTGAAAATGATCTGGTTGCTAATGACAAGAATGATTTTTGATGTTGATCATTCCTTCTCTTTCTAGTGCTGCTTTATTGATTTGAATTGGTTATGGAGATCATGGATGCCGGTTGAAACCAGAAATGGTGACTTACGTTGTTTTATTCATGAATCTTATTTCTTTGCTGATGTTTTGTCGATGATCTGGTTGGAACCCGAGAATGCCTAAAATGACAATGCCAAAAACTTGATGCCAAGCAAGAGAACCTGGCTATTGCACAAGCTGAACGCAACCCTTACCAGCATGCTAACGCTTCAGCTTGGAACCAATCAAGAGAATCTGGCTAATGTTCAGTGTACCATTTCCTGCAAGATAATCTCTTTCATTCACGCATTCCTCATCTTTGAGATGAGGTTGCTGCCGTGCTCAAGGATTCCAGACAGTCGAGTTTGATGTTTTATTTCACAAACTTGATGTTAGTTTTTCAATGAATGTTATGGATGTTGGATTTAATCTTTATTTCTTTTAGGGTATTTCAATGAATGTTTTCTCATCGTTTATGTCGTCTTATCGTACTCATTTCACATATATGCTTCAAGTACAGTTGGATGGGGAATCTATCCGATGACTTGCCTGTTCTCAACTGTTCTGGTTTAGGGTCTGAAAACCTTGGACAAAGAATGGATGTGTTCTACCAAAATTTGATTGACGAACTGCAAAATACTAGTATGATTCATCATCTTCTTTCCATGCAAAAATCTGACCCTCTTTACTACACCGATGAAATTATCAAAGACTTCATAATGTTTAGTTTCAAATCCTTAACCATATCGAACACATTCTCGTATCGATCCGAAAACTCGGTTACCAAATAATATAATTTCCTAAAAGTAGCTTGTATGGTTTTGTAGGAAATATTTTTAATACTTTTCTCAAGTCTTGTTTAACAAATAATGGATCTGTTTACCAAAAGTAATGTAGCTTATCTAATGTTTTAGCATCTGATTTCTCCTAATTTCTTGACCAAACATCCAACATGATTTTAGGAATTAATTCGTTAATTACATATGATATGTCTCCCAAACAACCTTTATGTAATGATAAGAATTTGAACCTAAATTTGTATTATAATATAGTTAATACAAAAATTTTCTTTTGTTTTCTTACAGGAAATATTTAACTCACGGAGACATAAATGGATCAAGGGGTTATTTATCATAAAAATAAATTAAATTCTTATATATTTGAAAGAGGACTGCATCACGTGGTTATCATTTTTTTATATTTGTATTGTGTCAAAAGAGTCAGCCGTCACAAAGAAGTATATCACAGTCACTTAAGAATGAGCCACGTGTTGTCTTATATTCAAAGCCGCCTGGTCAACGTTGGTGTCCTCCATTTAGTGACTAGGTATATTGTAATTTAGGAACAAAAAAAGGTATTATATAGTAATTTTAAACTGTAAATAAAATTAGAAAAAACATAAATATATTAATTATATTATAAATGATTTTACAATAAGATGTTTTAAATAATCTAAAATTTTTACCGTCTAATCCGGCTGTATGTTATTATTATTATTATTATTTTGATAAAATTTGATTACTTTTCTGTGGCACGGGTCAAACTTATGTCCTTTTTCTTTTTTGAAAGTTTTGACGCCTGATTAGGATATGCCATTTTACCTAATATTACTTACTCGGTCCTCAGTGGACCTTTTTTTAATAGAAAAGTCCTCGATGGACTTACGAAATTACATAATTTCTCACTAGTTAAGCAGTTAGATATTATTATTTTTAAAATTTTAAAAAATTGTATAATATATATGGTAAAAAAATTAAATAATAATTTTATCATTAAAATAGTTATTTTTTATTGTTTGGAAAATTAAAATAAAGGATAAAAATACATATTTAAATAGTTATTGATTTTTTTAGACAATAATTTAAATAAGATAATTTTATTTGATAAAAACGATAAAATTTTATATATAAAAATTCGTATATAAAAAATATTAATATATATTTTATTAAAAATCTCTCTAAACATAAACAAAAAAATACAGCGAATTAACAACGAATGAAAAAAAACGGATATCTAAACCTAAACCAACCGTAAACTTACCAAAAGATCAACACTAATCCCAAACCAATCGTCCTACGACTCAGCCACCAAGCTGCATATCCTCATGGAGCAGCCCTACGACCGAGTTTGGAGACTCTGCCAAGAACCGAATCTGCATGCATCTATATTGCTAAATTGAATTTAATAACACGACTTGTGTTTAAGCTTTTTGGGGTTTTCAACTTTTCATTCAAATATAAATACCAAGCTTCTGTGTAAGGCCTTTCCATCAGCAGCAGCAGCAGCAGCAGCCAGGTCTAACCTTAGGTTTTCTTTCTCTTTTCCCCTGAAAATAAAGGTGGGTTTAAGTTAGATATGGAGAATTTGATGGGATTGTTGAGAATTCATGTGCACAGAGGGGTGAATCTTGCTATCAGAGATGTTGTAAGCAGTGATCCATATGTTGTTGTCCGGATGGGACATCAGGTAATTTTGGAGCTCTCTTTTTTCTTTTTAGAAGATTCTTAGATTCTGGGTTGTGTCTGTTTTTTTTTTTTTATATATATAGATTTTGTTAGAGTTCCAGGTTGAACCAAAAAAATTGTGTTTTGATCCTCAAAAGACAAGCCTTTTCCACAACAGAGCTAGATTCCTTCCTGATTTACTAATCTGTCTGGAAATTGGATGCATGCAGAAACTAAAAACTCGCGTGATAAAGAAGAATGTGAATCCAGAGTGGAATGACGACTTG
The DNA here is from genome assembly GCA_035048815.1 of Abelmoschus esculentus. Classification (NCBI taxonomy): domain Eukaryota; kingdom Viridiplantae; phylum Streptophyta; class Magnoliopsida; order Malvales; family Malvaceae; genus Abelmoschus; species Abelmoschus esculentus. Next base: position 17,460,551 of record JAUCBN010000020.1, on the reverse strand, counting down.
ACTCTTTCCATTGCAGACCCTACACTTCCAGTTAAGCTTGTAAGTAAAAATAGTTTTCACAATTTCATTAACCTCGACTGATTCACAATTTCTTTCCTGCTTTCTGATGATGTGAGTAATTGTATTTTTTTGCAGACGGTCTATGATAAAGACACGTTCAGTTTAGATGATAAAATGGGGGATGCAGAGTTCGAAATCGGCCCATTTCTAACTGCTGTAAAGATGCGTCTGCATGGTCTTCCCAATGGAACCATAATCACCAAAGTCCAGCCGAGCCGGCAGAACTGTTTATCACAAGAGAGTTGCATCATTTGGAGCAATGGGAAAGTTGTTCAAGACATGTTCCTCAGGCTCAGGAACGTGGAAACCGGAGAAGTTGAGCTTCAGTTGGAATGGATTGATATTCCTGGTTCAAGGGGAATTTAATTACCTAGTCCTAGTTAAAATCAATATAGTCTTTTGAATTTTTATGTTCTCTAAAAGATGGGTGTTTTCACTTGCATTCCGACATGAGTCTATTCGAGTAATATAGTTCTTGGGGGGGCTATTTAAGGCATAAGGTGCATTATATGTTAGATTTTTTAGTGTCATAAGGTGGCACCATTCGGCAGTTACTTCTTTGTTCATAGTCATACATGCCGAGGAGGAAATGGATTATGTTTATTAGTAATGTTTTAGCTGAATTGTATTGTACGAGTGATTGTTTTGTTGATGTTTTAGCTGAAAATTTCTGGGTTTAAAAGCTCTATGGTTCGACGTAATCACATGCAGTAAAACTGAGTAGTCATATATATGGCAAAAAAATGTTCCAATATGAGTATTCGAACATTGATTCGGAGCAGCACTGGTAACTACTAAAACAGTTACAGGGGCAAGCATTTCGCACAACCAGACAACGAATTGCAGCTATTGATTTCAGGATAATCTGTCATCAAATCCTTTCTCAGAACAATAAGACAACGACTAAGATACAAGCAAAACTAAATTACAAGAGCTCAAAGACAGATCGTTTTAACCACCTGTTAGAACAGGTTATTTCCAATGGTGAGAAGGAGATTCTACCATAGTTATAGCTTGAGATGGGAATTTTATTTACTGAGATTTTGCTTGATAGTTCATATTATTTGACAAGTTTCCTGAAAATTTTATAACTTAGGAGATCAATCTCTTAATCTTTTCTTGTTTTTATTTTTAAGTTCGGAGATCAATTTATAACTGCAGAGGAATCAAAAAAATATGTTAAGAATCAATCCTCCAAGGGGATCCGACATTAACCTTTTCTTTTTGCTTCTTTCTTTCATGATAAGAATCTGTAGGTAGTTAAACTGTTACATCTGATCTTTTAATTACTTTTCAATGTTTGCTTTTGTTTTTCTTGTCAGTTGAAAGAACATAAAGCTCTTCCTCTTGGTCACAGTTTTATTTCTTTTGAGCTTAATTGGGTAACCTAATTTGATGACTAATCCAACCAAACTAATTATTTGTTTATCAGTCACATTAACATCTGATACTTGCTAACTACCAAAGTGATTCGAATTCCGACACCAACAGAGTTCGGCAATCTTAATGGAACTCTGAACGCATTCGAATGTAAATCATTAGTTTTTCATGAGTACAGAGGCAGGGACTCATGGTATGTACATGCAACCAGCTTTTCATCAGACCACTTGTTCTATTTACACTTCCAACAGAACTTTTCCTGTTTCTATGCCTAAAATTTTATGGCCAAGCAAGCAGAGAAAAGGGTGCGGGTGAAAAATTCGGTAGAAAAAAATGATAGGTAAACTTTCACCGGCAGTAAAGGTGATCGTCGTCCTCAAATTCTGAAACTCCTAGCATTGCCAAGGCTAAATGACTCTTCATCTCACTTTTTGAATGTTGCAGTTGAGAGTAACAATCAACAATTCCGGAGAAATTGGATTTCTTCCTAAATGAATAAAATGGTTCTTCTTCACCTCTCAATATCGAGATAATTTCATCGATGCTTGGTCTTCGTGATTCTTCATTGCTTACGCAGGCTGCTGCAGCTTGAATCGTTCGTGCTATTTGAGTTGAATTTTTCAATGTACATTTGAGTCTTGGGTCGAGTAATTCTTCAACAGCTGCCATTCCTCTATGCAAGAGAGGTTTTGCCTGAAAATGAGAAGAAACTCCAAGATTACAAATTTAACTTAACAACTAAAAGAACAAACTATTATCATGAAAACGTATGTGCTAAGTTAATGGTGAACTTGTGTTGCAATGACTGAATAATGTCAGCTAACTATGAAGGAGCTCACAAGAGTTTCATGACTACGTTCCAAAAGCACCGAATCATTGAAGCAAAACCGAAAACGTAAATAAATTCTAGTAAAGGTATAGTTGAGAAACAAATTAAAAGGAAAAAAAAGAATAGAAAAGCAGCATAGAGGTTTTGATTGATAATAATGTCACAAAATATCCACAAATTCCATGGAGGACAAGAAAAAGGATGTTCCTTGATGGAGCAGTGTCCCCACAAGTGCTTGTTGATGTGAAGGCTAAAGAGCAAGTAGTCATTTAGGCTCTATGGACCACTTTCAGAAGAAATTTCATTATCAAATGGTCATCATCCATAACAGGTTAAGTATATTCATTACTGTCAGTTCCAATGTAAAGACAGGACCCCTCTTTTGCCTCCAGGGCAGCTGTTAGGTGAACCATTCTTTCAACTTTCACAAACTCGGTGCAAAGTAGAAATTAGTACAACTTACCCATAGGACCAAGTTCTCTTCTCCTGGAACTCGTCTTGCCTCGATTGGTTTTCGTCCGGTTATCAGCTCCAACAGAACAACCCCAAAAGCATAAACATCAGTTTTATCCGATACTTTCCCATGTTGGAAATACTCGGGCGCCAAATACCTACAGACCAAAAATATGAGAAAGACTAATCTTTTCTGAGCATTTCATAAAGCAAACTAAAATGAAAAAGATCTTTTAGCTTCTATAAGAAACAGTTGTTGACATCATACCCAAATGTTCCTTTAACAGTTTTGCAAAGAAATGGAATTGAAGGTGCGGATGTCCAAGTTGCTAATCCAAAATCACACAACTGCAACCATTACAATTACAGATACCATACAATCAGATGCAAAACAACGAGACCGACTTTGATTCTTTTTCTATTAAAGAATTACAGACAAAGATCCTTACCTTGGGTGTTTTCTTGGAAGAAAGAAGAATGTTAGAGGGCTTGATGTCTCTATGAACAACACATCTTTCGGTTCCGTTGTGTAGATATGCAACTGCCTCTGCAATTCCTATGGCAACCTTGTACCTAACAGACCATGGAAGAGTCGAAGGTCGTCCTTTTACTCCTTTCTTCTTATCTGCAAATTCGTATCCCATAAATCATTTCAAAATGCATCACAAATCCAAACAAAATTCCCATGAGAAAACAAAGTGAGAACTTTACCATGGAGATGGCGTTCTAAGCTTCCACTAGAGACAAACTTATACACCAAAAACAAGCCTTGCTCAGGATCAATGCAAAACCCCAGAAGAGGGACGATATTAGGGTGATGCAAAGAGCTAGCAATCATCAGTTCTCTGCAAAAGGCCTTAGCAGATTCCTTATCTTCTTTATCCAACCTCTTAATAGCCACAGTTGTCTTCAATAGTCCAACTCTGCCTCTGAAAACAAAGCTCAATGCCCCTCTCCCCAAAACTCTCTCTGCACCATTTTACAATAAAAAACAATCAAAACCCCAAACCAGAAAAAGGAATTAAAGAAACAATTGAACACAAAAAAGTAACCAAATCCATGAAGTTCATACTTCATACCTTTGGAAAAATTTCTAGTAGCTGAAACAATTTCACCATAGTTGAATCTAACCAAAGACTTGGCCACGGGTGAAATGCTTCTTTCCAAAGACTCAATCCTTCTCCATTTCGATTCTTTAGCTCTATCATCACTAACCCCGTTATCCAAATTCACCATCAAAACAGTAGCTGAACTCAAAGAACTTGCAGCCATGGTTTCTAGTTCAACTTGAGAACAAAAACTAAATCTGAAAGATGAGTGAACTGATTGTGGATCAGTACTCGTCAACTCAGCTCCTCCACCCGACTCAGCCAACAACCAAGCCTTGTTATGCTCGAAATTGCTTCCTTTCTTTTCACCATTGTTTTTCTGCTTCATTCCCGAACCTTTCCTCTGACAACCAGGAAAGAAACACCCGAGACCAAAATCCCAAATCATTTTTGTTAAAAGAGACTTGATTTTTACCTCATTGCAATCACTATGGTGACCTGCAGATGAAGTAGAGGTAGCTGTATACAGAGCAATCAAGCCATTTCTTGCAGTCCTAGAGTTTGTGCCAGTTTCTTCGTAAAAACCCATTGATATGAAACAGATCTCGATACCCCAGAAACCCCCAAAACAAGAAAGAGCGTAAAAATAAAAGAAAGGTCGAGTCTTTAAGGATTAAAAAAAAGTGAGCTGCTTTGCTTGAAGAGGGGGAGAATTTTCTCAGAAAAAAGGAGGAGGTGGGTACTAATAGTCTAATATAAAGGGTATGGGACAGTGTAATGCAAACATAAATTTATGCTAATGGAAGGGAATCAAAGATTAAAACTTGTCCGGGAAAAAACATGCTATAATTTTTGGGACTGTAAATCGATGAAGGTGAACATCAGACAAATAAGAATTTTTTTCAGTTCAAATAAAAATTATGTAGTCGTAATCAGCGGTTACATTCCGTAAGATTTCAGTTATTAATCATGGATTTTTTTTGAATCCTTTTCAACAGTACAAAACATATATATTCCCGTTGCAGATTATATCTTCTTCACTCCAAATTATGATCGAATGTTAAATCTAACGACTGGTCTATTTAGAATATTAAGTTTAAGGCATAAATAAAGTAGAGCTTCTTCTTGTAAAAGCTAATTAACAAAATGACAATCTAGAACAATGCAAGAAGAGGAGACGACAACTAAGAGTAGGGCTCAGTATTCGATCGAGTCGAGTCAAAAAGTTTTGAGTTATTCGAGTTAATGAGTCATATTTTACAACTCAAACTTTATTTGAAATTTTTTCGGTTCGAATCGAGTCAAAAAGTTTTGAGTTATTCGAGTTAATGAGTCATATTTTACAACTCAAACTTTATTTGAAATTTTTTCGGTTCGAGTCGAATTTTCGAGTTCCTATAAATATTTAATTATAATTATTTATCAAGTTATAGTATGATTTGATTCTAATTTAAACAACTTTCTCTAATCATAAAAGATATGCATATATAGATTTTTTTTAGCAATATTTTTTTATATTTTTATATTAATGTATGTATATCATAAAAAATTAAGAGATTCATCTCAAACTTAAAAATTAATCCTTTAATTACTAAAAATTTCGAGTTATTCGAATTTCTATTTTATAACTCGAACTTTATTTAAAAAATTTTCGAGTCGAGTCAAAACGAATCGAGTATTTTCGTCTCGAGTCGAGTTTTGCTCACCCCTAACTAAAAGAAAAGGTAAAGCTTGTGAGATAATGAATGATAATGATTTCTGGTGTCTACTCTTGTATGTTAATTATTTGATTGGAATATGGATTGAGAAATTATTAGCGGAGTAATGAGAGACAGAAAAGTGAATTATTATTGATTTTATAAAAAGGGTGGGGTTTTGGGTTATTTTATATTTTTTAATATATAGTTTTTTATACATAAGTTTGTCGTATGATATTTAATAATATCATTTTTAAAATTTAAATTAGTGTCCTTTAATATACTTTATTAATGTACCTGACTGTTATTAGTTTTTTAATATATATGTTGATATAATATTTATGTTATTCAAATATTTTATCTATAATTTAGAGGACATCGTTTGTTTAAGTATACTCAATTATATATTCTCTTATATATTGTATCAATAATATTTCAACGTAACTAAACTAAACCGGAATTATCGTATAGTTTTGAGATAAATGAGGATTGATTATGAACCTAAATCATGCTTTACCAGCATTAAATGTAGTTTGGTGGCCATCCAAGACCATCCCATCAGGCATCAACCACCTCCCTTTATTTTATTCCCAACCACTTAACCTTTTATATAAATAATCCAAATACAATTCAACTAAATTAATATATATTGGTTTCTAACACGTTTAATCTTTCTGTTTACAATGTGTAATCATTTGTTTTGTGTTCATATTTGCATGATTAGTATGAAAAATAATTACAGAACATACTTGAATTACCATGTCTTATCTTAGCCTATGCTAAACTAAATTAGGAAAAATAGAAAACCATAATCTTTTTTATAAGAATGCATGTACAGAAAAAAAATAAGTTACACCAATTACTTGAAAAAATATATATTTCTTACAATATTTTAAATACCAAAAAATGTTTTTATAGCTGCCAAATATGCATATTTAATGACATAAGCAGGCAAAAAACTAGACCTAAATTATTTGGTTTCATTCCAACGTGCCTGGGAGTTGATTTGGTTCAGGATTCTTTTGCGGACCAACAACAGTGGGTTCTGGTAAGGTTGGTTAGTTTTAAAAGAATGATTTGGATGGATCAAATTAAATATGGCTTTTGGACTTCCCACCTGGGATTTGCTACCAAATGAGGCCCTACCAAAATTTCAGCTTGGGAACATGATTTGGAACGACCAATTTTTTTTCTTATTAATTCGATTATGTTCAAGACACCGAAGATTCTTGTCTTAAATTTAGAAAAACACAGCATTAGTGTTGGTAAGAGTGTCACGGTCGTATCAGTTATTTTATAGTTTAATTTGGATAATCCAGGCCAGCTGGTGGAAGGTGATTGGGATTTGGGACCATGGGATTAGGTATGTACTTTCCACTAAGCCTTTTATTGAGGCTCACTGTATTATTCCAAAATTAAAAAAAAAACATTAATATTTTAAAATAATCATTGAATCATTATTTATCGTTTAAGATATTAATATAGTAATTAATTTTATATATACTAACGCATTAACTTTTTTATATTTATACATTTAAATGAATTTATACTCATCATTTATACTCATCATTTACGTTTAGGTAATAGTATGGAAGAGAGAAAAAAGGTTGAAACCAATATTTTTACTACAACAATGTATATAGGGTTATTATCTTCTTCCTAAAAGACATCTAATAAGATGAACAACACCGATGTATATGTATATCAACACCTCCTTTTTTCTTTTCGATGTGAGATTAATGTTTTTTGTCTCTTTTCAGACGTGACAATATATATAAAAACCAATACGATTTTAGTGTCTAAGATCCATAACCATGCTTTATGTTAAACCCAACAAAATATTTGCTACAAAGTAAGCGATCAATCTTTAAGATTTGTAGAGCAAGGGAACATGGTGTGGTTTGATTGAATAGGACACCAACACCAATAAACTTGCAAATCATTACTTGAATATCAAGTAAACATAGATACTATTGTTCATTAATATATATTTATAAAACTCTTTCAAAATAACTACACAATTAATATGAAGCTTGTAGTAGTTAAAATTACTAGATCAATTAGTTGTTATAAATTGTTCTTTAAAATTACATATTAATCATATAATTTTAAAGAAAATGATTAAAATTTTTGTTTTTTTTACACTTTTCCATTTACGTGAATTATATAAAATATAACATCCAATTTAAAGATGTAAACCGAATCTTATAAAAACTTTATCGTTAATCAAGATCTTGCTTTGCTTCTGAAGGTATATTTAAGCAAAACCAAGAGTAATCTGAAGGTTCCAAATTTTAGATTTTGATTCTCAATTAAGAAAATAATGTTAATTAACAAATTCGCATCAACTAATATACACCTCTGGTCCCATAAAACTTTTTTTAGTGTTTTAAAATTATTTTATTGAAAAATTCAATCATATCTATTTTATTTTCTATTTTTTTATTTTTCCAATAAAATAAACTTTAATCTTTGAAGAATAAAATTATTATTTTAATTATTTTACGATACATTTTTATACAATTTTTTTAAAACTATACAAAAAGTCTACAAGAACAAGATTTACAAGACATAAGGAATATTATGTTATGAAAAAAATATTTTTTTTCATCGAATTAAATAATATATTTTAACGTATAATTCGTAAATATAACTTTTTTTAGTGTTTTTTTAAGGTTTTGGACATAATTAGACTTATTTCCATCCGTTTGTGGTAAGCAAGAATCCTACACTAAACTCCTCCAAAGCCTCCTCATCATGAAAATCTATCCCTTCGAATCTTTTCTTAGGAATCGATAATGATTAAATAATATATAGCAAGTCAAAATATAATTTATTTTTAAGAAATTACTATCAAGTTATAATCAGTCATATTTATCGGGATACATAATCCCCAAATTTTAAAATTTATTTACATTTAAGTCATATCTTTTTGAAATTATATAAAAGTATTAAAATATAAATCAAATTAGATATATTTATGGGTCAAGTTTGATTGAGTTTATGTATGATAATAACGTATTTCATATTTGTTCGAGTTTTATCAAAATTCTTCTATATCAATCGTATATTTTAAGTCATGGGTTTTAAACTTATCAAAAACATTAATATATGTGGAGTAGTTTCAACGATAAAAGGATAGTGTATTTTATTTCAGTGATTGGGGTTCAAACATCATATATATACACGGTGTATGTTATTAAAAAGTTAAAAAAAAAATTGAATAAATATAATTTTATAATTATACCAATGCATTCAAAAATAAATATTCCCTAATTTATTAATTATTAAAATCCTCTCCATATTCCCTTTTCAAAAGTCACAACCATTTCTTTTTGGTATTTATTCCAGGCCCTCAATCGTTGTTGGGTGAATACTAATACTAATGCTTGGGCTAAAATGGTGGTCTCATTTAGGCTTTGGTGCCTTGAAACAAACCTTGCCGTAATCCCAACTTGGGCTTTCTGACCAATAGTACTGAAATCTAACCTTCGAATTGGGTCTTGCAATTCTTGATAAAATCACGTACTTAGGGATGACGACGGGTCGGGTCGGATTCTAGGCCGTCCCAAACCTGATCAGATCAGATCTTATATATTTATTTCGATCCGATTCGAAATAATAAAATGTATAACTCAATTCCGACTTGAACCCGACAAAATAATAATAAAAAATTCGGTTAAACCCGACCCAACCAAAAAAATTTAATAAAAATATTAAACATTATATATAAAAATATAATAATAATATATAAATATATCGGGTCGGGTCGGATCAAGAAATTTTTATCCTAAACCCAATCTCAATTCTTTTAATAAAAAACCCACCTCGATAGGGTCAGGTCGGGTCGGATCAAGAAGTTTTTATCTTAAACCCAATCCAAACCCGATCTCAATTCTTTTAATAAAAAAACCCACCTCGATAGGGTCGTATCGGATCAGAACCCAATAAAAACAGGTCAAATTGTCATCCTATAAATACTGGATGTTTAACTATACATCCATCATATTAACCGGATTAAATGAAATTAATCTCAACTCAAAACTTTTAGAACAAATCTTTAATATCGAATTGGGAGGACCGAAAAGTAAGACATCTTATTCAACCTAAGGCAGGCTCCACCTCTCACCGGTGTTGGCCGGTATGAGAAAGGGAACATTAAATTATAAATTATAAATTTTTAACTTTAAAAGTTAAATTTTATCTTAAATTTTAAACTCTAATTTCTTTTATAACATTAAATTTTAATTTTAAACGTTATATATAAATTTTAATATTGAGAGCATAAATAAAGTATCAAAAAGATTAAAAGAAAATGTGATACGAGAAATGAGATATTTGAGATGCATTAAAAAAACTGTTATACATATAATTAAAATATACAATTCATAAATAAATATTTTCTAAATAATTATATATAAAAACAAATATAAAAATTGTGTAGTTCCATCCGACTCAATTTGGATTTGAGAACGTGAAAATGGTCCACCGCCACCGCCACGGCCACCGGTACCGTGTTCCATCTTCTATTGTTACTGAAATATTCTCCATGGTTGACTATTCCATACAAGTCAAACCTCATCTGCACATGCTTTCCTCTCTCGCTTGTATTGTACGAGGCAAGTAGTCTGTATGATCTTATCCTTTTATTTTAAGACACGGATTCCAAATGTATGAAGTCAACAATTTAACTTTAGGAGGAAAAAAAATGTTATTTTTAATTAGAAAAAATATATTACATATTTAATTAATTTAATGTTGTTGGAGTATGATTTATTAAAAAATTCATCTCAAGTCAAGACTCGTTTATGAAGATACGTCATATTTAATTTATGATGAAACGTTGCAATACATTAGATAAATGAAAAATTATAACTTAAATTTATGAAAATAAATAAATTAAAATTTAAAACTAATGTTAAGAGTCTGAATTATTTATATTGATTCATATTGACATCCAATAAAATATGTTTTGAAAAATATTTGAAAACATGCGAAGATAAGGGATTAGTTGACTTTTAATGCTTAGTTGAATAAAAAAACTAGATTTTAAAATATTTTTATAGGAAAAACTTTTAGGTTAAACAATAGATTAAAAATAAAAGTATAATTAATACATATTTTTTTAGGTTTTCAACTCAAATTAAAAATAATACGAATCATATAAAAAAATTATCAATTTAAATATTTTTTATTTAACTCAATCAAATTCTTACTCCCATGAAACTTCCCGAAACAAAAGGCAAAGGCGAATGGATCCACACGCATTTGACAGATATGGTTTGAGTTCACATTACAAGTAAAATAAAATACAAAAGCCTCGAGAACCATTTGCCTGGCGTGGAAATGTGTGTGGGTTTCCTTGGATGATGTGCTGGCTGCGCGCCTCTCTTGCTCCTAACGCGGGGGAGAAGAGTAAAATATTGTCAAATTCAGACACTGTTATCTAAAACAAACAACTGTCTCATCACTCGGGTCTGAATAAACAATTAATATCAGCAGCACACGCACCGGGCTCTTCCTTATTTGACCATCCAGCTTATAAAGACCATCGCCCTCCTCAGTTCTCTGCCGAACAAATTTGGAGCCCTACGTCTCAAACAAAGTTGATTAGCGCTGAAAAAAAAAAAAAAAGCAGAGGAATTCTATTCGGTCTTGAAACTCGATATGGGGAACTACGTTTCTTGCACTTTATCAACCCCATTAGGAAAATCATCGAAATCAATAAAAGTCATCCTCCCGACCGGTGAAATCAGGCAATTCAATGCACCCATCAAAGCTGCCGAGCTCATGCTTGAAACACCCAACTTCTTCCTTGTCAACACTCAATCTCTGAAGCTCGGCCGTAGGTTTTGCCCTCTCAATGCAGACGAAGACTTGGAATTCGCCAACGCATACGCCATGTTCTCGATGAAGAGATTGAACTCCTCGGTCACGCCTGGTGACTTGGGAGCTTTGTTTCTTGCTGCAAACTCGGCTGCAAAAAAGGGTTTTGGTGGAAAGGTAAGGATCTTGCCAGAAGCTTCCGAGGAAGATAATTTCCAGGGAGTTTCATTGGAAAGTGAGGAGAAAATATCAAAGCCGAAGCTGAACTTGGATGATATGGAGGAGTTTTCAACACCAGAGTTCAGGCATAGATTATCAATGTCGAGATCTAAGAAACCATTGCTTGAAACCATAGCTGAAGAGCCTGTTAGTTGCAGATGATGTGCCTTCTAATTAACTGCGAAACTATGAGAAAAATTATAGATTTTGGTGGGGAAAACTGTGTATGGAGTTTCAATTTGTGGTATTATGTGCAAGTTGTGAGCTTCTAGGGGAGATTTCTTTTGGAATCTCTGCAGAAAAACAAAGATTCGATGTCCAAATTCTTGAAGAAAATATGTTTCTGAATGTGAAAGAGAATTGCATAGGTAAATTAGTGGGGGGTCATGTCTCATGGTACTTTGTCTATATGTATTCTTTTATTGAATTTCTGAAGAAAAAAATCCTACACATCTTAAAGAAATTTATTTCACTTTATATTTTATTTGAAAATTGATTTGTTTTTAATATTACAGTAAAAATATTCATATTCCATTGTAGTATTCCTTTCATGCAAGTTTTTTTGACTCTTTATAAAATCTGGAAATTTTTTACGAAATAAAAAAATAAGATCGTCTAGTAAAAAGTACAAGTCTAGATTTATTCATTTATTATTACAAAAAAAAAAAAGACAGTCTAATGCTATTAATTTTAAAAAATAAAAACACTAACTACAGATTTCATTTTTCTCTTGTAAAGGCTGCTGCTTCCACATTCCATGTATGATTGTTCTTATACCTTAATTGAAATCATGAGAGGACATAGGAGGCTTAATCATGAATTGCTGAGCTTCATGGTGTCTCATAACCAGCTCCTACAAAACAAATTATATATAAAAAAAAAGAGTGAAATTATACAGCAATTTTTTAACATCAATAGGAAATGAACAAGAAATTAAAAAATAAATAAATTAAACTCTTGCTAATACTCACAGAATTCATGTCCAGCAGAGGAAACTGCAGTTGGTTATCAGGGTGATACACATTTTCCTCGAGAAATTTTCCGTCATCGTCCTAGAAAAATTCATAGTACTGAAACGGTGAAAACAAACTCGAACAATACCTTATCGACATTGAACAAGAAACTCGAACTTGCCTCGAAAGTTAGGTTATTTTTTTGTAGCATTTCGGTGTATTATGTACTGAAGTACTTGGTTCTGTTACTGGTATGAAATTAGACTACTGCACAGTAAAAGAAAGGGGAAAAGGACCTTATGGTTACTCAACGGGACAGCATCAACTAAGAAATGAAGTGCCCTCTCTTGCCTTATCGCCCTGGCAATGTCGCAACGCTGCAGGGTTCGACGTTTACCTTCTTCAGTTTTCAGCCACGCACGGAGGGTGAGCTCCAGGATGAAGAGCTCACAGGCCTTGGAGAGCAAGATTGGAGTGTCTGCACTGATCATCTAGTGCCACATATGAAGTATAAGCCCACGGATTGTACAAAATATATATAAAAAAATAAATTTACTTTTGATTTAACCTTCACATTTTTATCAGATTTCATAATCCTCTTGATCCTTGCCAGAGGCAGCTGATGTTGGCTCTTGAAAGCTTTAATTCAGTACAAAAGCACACAGGGACACAGCAATCAGTAAAAAAGCAAAATAACAGAGAGAGAGACTGCAATGCAAAATATAATTTTTGAGTGACCTGAAATGTTATGAATGTCAATCATTTGTTGGTACCAAAACAACTCTAGATGGCGTTTCTGAGCCAGAAGGCGCAATTGCTTCACTTCTTCCTCGTTCTTCACAAACACACAAGAAAGATTAAAATTAATCATGTGGAGAGTATATAAATATACAGCAAATATGATTTTCATATAGGAAAACAGGCAACCTCATGAGAAGGGTGGTGAAATGGTATCATCGGCATCGGCATCGGCATGAAGTTGTGAAACTGTGTTGAAGAGGTTGTGAACTCCATAGATTGATTCAAGTCCATGCTTAACCTTTCTACCGTAGGCCTATTCATGTCAACACTACAGGATTGATGCTTCTCTGAATATATAGATGAAAGAGAAAGCGACAAGTGAGTCAAAACAAGAAACCAGCAGTAACTTTTATTGCAGGGTTTGGAATTCGCCTCAAGTTTGTAGTGATCTTGTGCTAGCTAGTTTTAGAATTAGAGAGTTGAAACATGTTTTAATGATGTGGAGGCAAAACAGACCAACCAGGGATTCTTAATATAATAATGCTTCACCAGAATTTACTTAAGCGACATCAATCTTTTTAACATTCTTTCTAAGAGATGGTTTCGAACACTGTAATAGTTTCATAGTATCAATTACTTTAACCTACCTGGGGAAAAGTTGAGCATCTTTTTAATAAACTTCAGTTTAATGAGTTTCCACACCGTGATCGTCGAAACCAGCAGCAGTTGAATACCAGTTCTTTTTTTCCTACATTTATTTACGTAGTGTCTAAAGTTGTTGATTTCCTGAGTAAGTTACGTATCTGGTTTCAATAAATGCAGTTTTTAAGATGTTGAAAATTAATCCATACATATCCAAACTATGGCACGAGAAATCCATTCGGATGGAGTCAAGTTAGGAGTCACTGAAATTGGTTTGAGATTCGCTCGGTCCATTTTACATGAAACGTAGTGCAGGGTACAAGGTAGGAAGGTGAGGTTAGAATTTCTTTGGGAGGGTGAGGTGGTCAGAGTTATTTGGGATTAAATAAAAATTAAGGACTAAAGTAAATAAAATTTTTATTATATTAAAATATTAAATTAAATTCTAAAAATTAAAAAATAATAGGAGTTGATTTTGGATTTCAGGGATTAAATTAAATAAATAATAAAACTATAAAAATAAAAAATGGATTAAATATTTTTTAAAAAATTAAATTGAATAAGAATTTAAATCTAACAGATTTTTTTTTAAAGCAATTGATATTTTTTAAATAAGTGACATGTGGCATGCTCCTGGCCCACAATTTTTTTAACATAAAAATATGAGATAGAAAGTAGCATAACTCAGTACAAGTGAATCAAGTGATTGTTTTAAAGAGGCCTTTATTTTTAAATAAATTAATCAAGTTTATGAATAAATTAAATATTTAAATTAAAAATTTAATTAATTTAATTATTTGATTAATTTTTATTATTAAATTTTAATAATTTTTTTAATATTAGTAACATGTCATATAGTATTATAATATTTATAGTTTTTAAAAATATTATTTTATAAATTTTAATTGTTATAGAATATTTAAATTTTGTATGATTTAAAAAAATCTAAAATAACAAGCGATAACATTAAATTATGCCAATAGATTAAAAAATCATTAACATCACTAATTAATATTATGTGAAAGAAAATTTTATAAATTTAAACATGTTTTTTTAGTTTTTTAACCAAACTTTCTAGGAGATGTAACTGTATAAAACCTTGTGTTACCAATAATACAATTTCTTTTTCTATTATCCATTAATGGTGGATCCAAATATTAAGTGTTTACCTTAAACTTTTAAGGTAAACATATTTATTCACTGTTATCCACTGCAATCGATAAAATTCTCAATTTTTAGCCGCCGTCATTCCTTTCCACTCTACACTAGCTTCCGTTTGCCCTATCACATGAAAACCAGATCCAAACACACTAATTCCTTATGGAAATGGAAAGGAAACAAACATGAACAAGAAAAAGAATGACAAGCAATTCTCCGTGTCAGAATTTTTCCATGAAAGCCGACAGAAAGTAGAGGAGAACAGTTTAGGCACTGACGTCGGTGCTGGGATTGGCATTGGCTGTGGTATCGGAGTTGGTGTCGGCTTGATTGGGGGAATTGGGTACGGTGGGTGGCCTTGGAATCAGTTGAAGCTTGTGTTTGGGGTTAAAACTGGTTGTTGTGTCGGCTTTGGGCTTGGATTTGGACAAGGTATTGGTTATGAAATAATTACCTAAACCTTAAAACAAATAATCCTAAGTCATACCTAATAGGTATAATATGTTATGAATATATTTATTCATGGTGGATATCCATATATTAAGTTAAACTTTAATGGGCTTTAGTATTAGGGTTTAATACCATTGAAATTAGGGTTTCCATCTTATGCCTATAAATATAGACTTTTGGCATAGCATTGTATACAACCCTACTTTGAGAATATAATAAAATCTCTCTCCCTTTTGTCTCTCGATCTTTATTCTTCTATTTTATTCTTGTTCTTTACTTTATTCACAACACGTTATCAGCACGAGTTTGCTCAGAAGATTTTTATTTCAAGTCTCTTCAAAGATTTACTCGGTATGTTCTTTTTCAATCTTTTATATTTTAATTTACAAAATAATATATATACGATGATGATTATAATTTTTCTTTCTCATGTAAATATTCTTATTTTTGTCTAATGATATTATGTGTTTATTTCATGCCATTAATATTTTATTTTGATAATTTAATCCGAGTATATTGGCTGGACATCCCGTTCTGCGAGGCTACTGGTCTCAAAGGAGGTTCTTTTTAAAGGACCTTGTGGACTAGTTTAACAACGCCGCGTATGAGGATTAAATTTTTTGTTCTTTGTATATATTGTATATATATTGGTTGATCAATTACTATTTAATAGTATGAATATTATAAAGTCTATATTTGCTTGGAAGCAATATTTTTTTGTGTTGAAAAACTCGACTATAGACTTATCACAAGTTCAAGTTACGAAAATTGTCTTGATCAAAGAATTTTTATGGGAGGCATTCCCTGAAGTGAATGCATGCATGATGATTATTCCATGCGATTATTGGATTTATGACATTCCTTAAAGTGAATGCAAGCATGATGATTATTCCATACGATTATTGGATTTATGACATTCCATGAAGTGAATGCAAGCATGATGTTTATTCCATGCAATTATTGAATTTGTTTCATTCCTTGAAGTGAATGTAAACGTGATAATTTACTATATGGTTAGTGAATAAAACTCAATTATGTGCCAGAGTATCATTGATGAGGATATGTTAGAAAAAAAACATACTCCACTTTTCATGCCAACAATGTTGTTCTTTAGACACAATATCGTGAAAAAGGCTTTAAGAAATATTATGAGTTAATTTCTTACCTTCTTGTGGCTGAGCAAAATAATAAGTTGCTCATGAAAAATCATGAATATCGCCCAACAGGCTCCGCTCCATTCCCTGAAGCGAATGTGACATTATATAGCGGAATGAATAAAAGTCACATTAGTAATTATGGTTGTGATTGAAGTCATAAAATAAACATGGATAAGATGATTCTTTTGAGAATACTTATATCCACAAGAAGTGGAATTATAAAGATGACAAGAATGATAGAGATCATATTAAAATCTTTATGTTATCAATGTGATGGTATAAACCATTGATCTCGTACTTGTCAAACGCCGAAGTATTATGGACTTTATTCATAATCATGAATGATAAATTGAAGAAAATATAATCAGATTTTCTTTGTGGCGAAAATAATGGCGTTATTGATCCAACTCAATTGGATATTGATAATTTTTCTCATAGTCCTTCAAGAGAATAATTCTCCATTTATTTTATTTCCCTTATAACATCTAAAAGAAATAATTGATCTTTATTTATTTTGTTTTATTTATTATATATTTATGTTAATTTATTTTACATATTATTTATTCACGCTCTATGTTAATTTATTTTATATATTATTTATTTATATTCTATGTTAATTTATCCTTTGAAGAATATTATCACTTCCGGAATGAAATCTACAATGAATTATGGCTATTTAAGCCAAGCAAACAGTGCAAGTACTCATACTATACTTAAGCATAAGAAATATTTTCCCATTTAAATACAAGGGAAAATGTGAGTACTATATCTCAAAGTACTGAAATATCAATGCTTCGGAAGAGCTTTTGAGAGCTTATCTTTGATAAATAAACGAGTTGATATAATGTGCTATATTTAATATTTTCCATTCCCCGAAGTGAATGGTACAAAGCACATATTTTTCATTCCCTGAAGTGAATGAAATAAAGCACATATTAAAAGGTGCATAATTATGTACATTTTCCCATTTTAAATGCAAGGGAATAATATGAGTACTATATCCGGAAGTACTAATATCACAGAAAGCTTCGACAGAGCAAATATGTTATTGCTAAATGAGACTTTATCTCATATTTACAGTGCATTATGCCCGTTGAGCAAATATGTTATTGCCAAATGAGACTTTATCTCATATTTACAGTGTATTATGCTCGTCAAAGTCGCAAAGAGACTTATTGAATTTTAAAGATATTTATAGAAATATATTGAGAATATTAGTCAAGGGATGCTGACTATCTCAATATTACGAGTATAAGGAAATCTTGGCAAAATTACATGCACTGTCATAAGAATTAGTACAAGTTGAAGCTCGTGCTATTGTAAACAATATGTTTACTGATAATTTTATTTGGCATGACCGGTTAGACCATCCCGGTTCAATTATGATGCGAAAATTGGTTGACACTTTCATGTGATCATTTATTGAAGAACTAAGATTTTCTTCATGGTAATATTTTACGTGATACTTGCTATGAAAGCAATTTGATTATACAATCATCAACATCTAAGATAGAGTGCTATTAATTTTCTGGAACGGATACAAGGTAATAAATATATGGGCCCATACACCTTTCTAAAAGATCATCTAGATATTATACGATTTTTATCGATGCATCGACTAGATGGTTATATGTATCCTTGTTATTAACCCGCAACTTGGTGTTTGCGAGGCTACTTGCTCAGTTGATAAAATTACGAGCACATTTTCCAGATTATTTTCTAAAGACAATCAGTCTTGATAATGTTGATGACATGTAATTTTACATATAGTATCATAATTTCGCATCAAGCCAACAAATGATCATAAGTTCTCCCCATTACAAATGGTTTTTGGTCAGGAACCAAATATTTCTCATCTTAGATTTTTTTTTGTGTGTGCGATATATGTTCTAATTGCTCCACCACAACGCACAAAGATGAGTTTTGTTGGGAATATATATAAGAGCTTCTGATAGGGGATTTATTTACAATCCGATTTACTGACTATCATTTTAATGAGTCAGTTTACCCAACATTAGGGGGAGAAAATAAATAGCTGGGAAAAGAAATAAGTTAGAATGAATTATCATTTTTCTCATTTTGATCCACGTACTACACAATGTGAACTATAAGTTCAAAGGATAATTCATTTAGCAAATCAATTGCCAGATGATTTTGCTGACCCTAAAAAAGTGACTAAGTCACGTATACCAGCTATGAATGCTCCAATTAAATTTGATGTCATGGAAGGACAAACTCTAGTTGCTAATGGGTCTAACTTACGCTTAAAGCGTAGTAGACAAGTAAGTTCCAAAGATAAGAGATCCTCGAAAAAGAAAAGGAGCTATATTTTATGATGGTCTGATCGAGGAATCAATGATTATGAAAATCTCTAGAAGAGATTAAATGGTCTCCAACAGAGACATTGACATGACTCAGATACCTGATAATAAAGAGATCTCAATAGATTATGTCATGTATGGTAATAAGTGGAACTGAAATTAAATCGACGTCGTTAATATATTTGCATGCAATATAGCACTAGAGATTTTATTTGATGATGTGGATCATGAATCATTGTCAATTGGGCAATGTAAACAAAGAAATGATTGGCCAACATGAAAGAGGCAATTGAGGCGAAACTAAAATCTCTTTTGAAAAGAGAAGTATTTGGGCCTATAGCCCGTACATTGAAATGTGTAAAGCTCGTGGATATAAACGAGCCTTCGTGAGAAAGAGAAATCAAAAGGGGAAAATATATTTGGTTGCACAAGGATTCTCACAAAGACATGAAATTGATTATGAGGAAAATATATTTCTCGGTGGTGGATGCAACTACTTTTAAATTTTGATCAGTCTGACAATAAATAAAATTACTCGGTTTCTGCCTAATGGGTGTTGTTACATCCTATTTGAATGAGCCTCTTGATAGTAATATTTATATGAAACTTCCGGAAAGATTTAGATTGCCATAAGCAGTTCATTTAAGTTCTCGAGAACATTATTCAATCATATTGAATATATCTTTTTATGGCTTGAAACAATTTAGGCATATTTGATATGATCGCCTCATTGAATACTTATTAGCATAATGCTATATGAATTATTTCCCCGAGCATTTTTATTAAGAGATTTAGCTCTGAATTTTTATTGATTGTGTATGTCGATGATTTGAATATCGTTGAGACTCGTGAAGAGACCTCCTCAAATCCTTGTGCATCTATCGACATACAGAAAAATATTGAAAGAGACTTTACATGCATAACGCATATCTATTTATCACCTTTATGGTTGTTGTTAAGTCTCTTACTGTAAACAAAGATTTTTTCGCATCACGAAAAGGGTAATGATATTTTTAGTCTAAAGCACAATATACACATTTTTTTGATCTGGAAGCATCGTATCTTAGCTGGTCCAGAAATATTATTTAAGTGCTACGAGATCATTACCTTTAAATAATTGTTATGCAAGAGGCAAAGCCGTGTTTGGCTAAACATATCCTGAAGATATGTGAATGTTTTTTACAAGATAAGATGCAAGTTATCTTGTACAGAGATAATACAAAATTTATATCTCAAGGCGGATATATCAAATATGATAAAACGAAACATATTTCTTCAAGTTTCGTCCCTCATGATTTTCAGATGAATAATATTCAATGAATCATTTCAAGCAATGATTTGGAAGATTTATCCACTAGTGCATGATCTACTTCAACATTTGAATATTGTATTCAATATTGAATTATGGAGATTCAAAGATCTTATGTGATATTTTCATGAGGGGGAGTAAATACGCGTTGCACTCTTTTTCCCTTAATCGAGGTTTTGTCCCAATGGGTTTTCCTGGTAAGGTGTTTAATGAGGCAACATGTTATGCGTATCAAAGATGTGTGTACTCTTTTTCCTTCACTAAGAATTTTTTTTCCCACAGGGTTTTTATCTTAGTAAGGTTTTAACGAGGCACATTATCTTCATGGATATCCAAGGGGGAGTGTTATGAATATATTTATTCATGGTGGATATCCATATATTAAGTTAAACTTTAATGGGCTTTAGTATTAGGGTTTAATACCCATTGAAATTAGGGTTTCCATCTTATGCCTATAAATATAGACTTTTGGCATAGCATTGTATACAACCCTACTTTGAGAATATAATAAAATCTCTCTTCCTTTTGTCTATCATCTTTATTCTTCTATTTTATTCTTGTTCTTTACTTTATTCACAACATAATATTGATTTTTAAAAAGTTAATTTTATAAAATTTTGACTATAATTATTTTAAATATTTTATTTTATTAAAATTATAAAATATATATTTTACAATACTTGATTAAAGTTTTTTAATATATATATTATATTTTATTACTAATAAATTTAAAGATAATAAATCAAGTTAAAAAAATTTAACTAAAAAATCAATATTGGACATATTGAATATGACGGAGGAAGTAGTACTTATATTCTATGCTTAAGTGATAAATAAGTGCTCAAATTATATATATTTTTTTAGATAGGTGTCCAAAGTATTTTTTGGGGTCAAACAAGTATGTAAAGTTTTTATCGTTATTTAAATAGGTGTCTATTGTCAATGTCCATTATTTTTCACCGCTAACGGACATGTGTCAACTTCTTAAAATTTTAAAAATATACTTAAAATAATCAAAATAATAATAAAATAAAAAATTTAAAACTCAAAAAATAGCCCCAAAATTAAAATTCTTGACACATGAAAACCAAATCTCGATTTGATCCGATTTTGTCGTTGATTGTCACATTATCGCCCGTTATATCTATCATCGGTTCATCACGACCATTTAATCCATCATCTCGTCATCAAAAATCGATCGACAATATACAAAAAGTTAAAATCGTCTAATCTTATAAAAATGTAAACCTTAATTAATACGTTATTTTTATGAGTCAAATCTTAATTTATGTACATATATTAATTAAGATATTTAAATTAAATTTTAAATTAAATAATATAAATATCTTTAATTATATTAATTAATGAATCTCAAATTTAAATATTTAATTTTAGTGTATGTATATATCTAGAGAGGGGGAATTAAGATTTTTATTATAATTAATAGGTTAGTTGGTAAGTAACCTGCTTTTGCTTTTGCATTAATGAGGCTTTAAATGCGAAAAAACAACTAGAAACTGTGAGCGTCCAGTTTGAGATATTTTTATATGAATGATCGTATGATATTTGCACACCTGTAAAACAAGCTAGTCACCAATAATAAATAATTCACCAATATTTTTAGACGTAATATTGCACAGTATTGTAGGCTGAATTGTGGACAACAATTGATGTTCTGTTTTAAATTAAAAATATTGGATATCGAAAAATTACTTTTGAAATTAATAATAATAATGGTTTAAATTTTATCACGAAAAATACAAGAATTGTCTAACACATCCTTGATGAATGTTGCTTATGATTTATTAACTCAACCTTAATTGATAAAAATTAAAAAATTTGATCGTTACACAAAAAAATATTTGATTTAGCTAGTTGCTTCATGTCGAGGAAGACCAATAGTATTGATTGTTTTTGAAAAACTACCAAAAAATTTAATTAATTTTATCTAACAGGAGGCTGATTTTAGCAACTATTTATTGCTTTGTTCTTTGCTAAAAAAGTTAATTTACAAGAAAACCAAGATTTATCTATTTTTTTAATATATTAATATAATTAGTATATGTTATTTATTTTTATTTTTCTAAAAGATACACATATTGTACAGATTGTATTGCATGAATCCAAATAAAACTTTAAAAAATAACATTATATTTTATTATTGAGATCGTTTAACATATTTAAAATTAATCTGAATGACATTTAAGAATTTTTTATATTTTATAACAAGTTAATGCATTTACGAGAATATGACACCTAATTTAGTACTTAATCTTTAAATAAATGATGATAACTACGTGTGACACAAAATTTTTGAATGGTGGAACCCATAGTATTAAATTAGAGTCGTGATGTAATTATAGACGTAGTAAATATCATGCAACGCGTAATCATTATTTTTTAATCATAATTTTTATAAATATTATATATTGTCATTATATATAAATATTAGTATAATTAATCATTAAATTTAAAAATATTCAATTATTTTATATTTTAAAGTATTTAAAAATTTAATATGATATTATTACGCGATATACAATTTTAAATTATTAAAATTTTGATGGTCTATCAATATCATTATGTTATAGTAATATTATATCGTTATAATCTTAAAATCGTTACGTTGCCGACACAATTTAATATCGGAATGGGGTCAGCTCGTTCATTTCCACACAGACCCACATTTTGGTAACTTGCCTAATGATAAACAAACACCTGTGAAGTCTCATCAGTTACCAATACCTTCCCCAACTCCTATAAATTGTGCCCAAACTCATGCCCACAGACCCATGGACAAGAAGATGAGAAGGGTTTCCTTTGTTGCCTTATGTGTGTTGGCACTGGCACTGGCGGTGGTGATGTTTTCAGGCAGAGCGGAGGCAGTGACATGTAATCCAACAGAGCTTAGCCCCTGCTTACCGGCGTTCACTTCGTCGTCACCTCCATCATCCGCTTGTTGCAGCAAGCTGAAGGAGCAGAAGCCATGCTTTTGTGGGTACCTTAAGAACCCATCTCTTCAACCTTTTGTCAACAGCCCCAATAGTAAAAAGGTTGCTTCCGCCTGCGGCATCACATTCCCGAAGTGTTGACTGTTGATTAAATCAACCGACAGCAAATGAGGCTTGGTTTTGCTGTCAGGTACTACCATAAATAAAAGATGAAGTACCAGGAGCAGGAGGGATGACAGAAAAGAAAGTAAACATGTGACTTTGTATAATGATGTAATAATTAGAGTATTGATTAAGGTTGCTTGTCAAAATATGATGAATCTTGTTAGTGTTTATTTTTCAATAATTTTTATTGAAAATTTTAAAATATGTGATATGGAATAGATTATTAAATTTGTTTAATAATTTTAAATTATTGATAATTAATTTATATTTATTTTTTAATTAAAAGTATTAGAATCATATCTTCTATCATTCACGAGCTCTAATTTCAACCACAAACTTTATAATATTTTTTTAATTATTTTATGTTTATTTGTTAAGGAAAAAACTTGCTTGTATTCATTCATGTTTGTTCGTTAAAATAATAAACAAACACAAATTAACATAAACAAATATATATAATATTTTAAATATTTAATATTTCACTTAACATTCGATTCGTTTACGGTTTACTCCACTGTTTGGGCTTCGATTTAATATTTTTTTAGTGAATTGATGAGCTAAAATATTCATTCGGTTCGGTTTATTTTACACCTATGTTTTAGGCATCGTCCGTTTAATATTTTTGGTCAGTTGATGGGTTAAATGAAAATAAAAAAACAAAACATATCTTTAGTTTTTAAGTCGATAAATCCAAACTTGATTCAATTAAGTAAAAGTTAAAAAAAAAAATCTTTTTAATTTGAGTTAAATTTTATTTACTCTTTAATTATATAGATAAATTCTTATTCTAGTAGATTGATTTATTCGTCGAAATACTTCAATTATAAAAATATATAATATACGTATGTATGTAAGCAACAATCTATGAATATAATTTAACAATATATGCTAGTTTTTTTAAATCTTGTGTATCCTTTTTTTTTTCTGTTCATATTTTTATTTTACTTCACTATTTTTCCAATAAAATAAATAAATGGTCCCACTTTTATGATTGTCAACTCCTACCAATCCATATAGTATGTGAAAATATTAAATTTCAAAACCTGGTCAGTCAAATTTTGTTATACTTGTACTCATAACACATGTAATAATTAAAGATACATTCAATAATGTCTACAAGAATGAAGTCCAAATTAGATTTGGTAATATAATAATTCCAATTCCTTTGGTATTTTTAAAATAGGTCAATATATTTATTCATAACATGTGTTTTAGTAATAAAAAAATAGATAATAATTTTTAAAAAAATATAAATTTAAATCATTTTATTGATAAGATATATATATTATCGAATGACTAATGATATATACACACTTTTAGCAGTAAGAATATATATATAATATGTGAATTGTTTACTTATTCCCAAAAATATGGATGTAACTTGTAAGCAAACATGGTCACTTAAACCTGAAAAAATCATGATTATCATGTAGCACAAGTGATAAACATCATGATTTTAAAACTACAATTGTTGGTACTATCCATGGGATTAATTATACGCATTAGATTACAAAAAATAAATAAGTTTAATTTTTAAAATTTATTATATATATTAATAAAAAAAATGATATTATTGTTAGAAGAAAAAAATTAAATAATTTTTTATATGCAATATTAAAAAATTAAAATTTTGTATGAGTATATAATATATTGAATTGTTTTTACTTTAATTTTTTTAAAAAAAAATCGATGATATATACTTTATTATAATTAAAATTTTAATATTTGAATCACAATAATCACGATATTAATTCTTTTATTATAAATAACATTATACCGAAAGAATGAGAAATTATATCAGGATCATTCCTGTCATGTCATTTATAGGATCAACTAATTAAATGAATTTATTTAATTAATATTGTCACCTTATTTTTTTTATTAAATATTCACTTGATAAAAATTAATTTTAAACTTAACTTATAATATATATTAATGAATATTCGCTTGGTAAAAAATACAAAGCGACAAAATTAATTAATTGAATTTATTTGATTAGTTAATTTATGAATGATGTGATGAGAACGATCCATTATATAATTTTTCCAAACAAATTTTATAACTGAAAATTATTAAATATATATATGATTATTGTTTGTTAAATATTTCTCCTAATAACAAATTGTGAATTTAATTTATATATTATAATTTAGATTAATTCACGTTGTATATATAAATTTTTTGGATATATTTTAATGATTTTTTATATTAAAGAGTGATATCAAATTATTTATTATTTGAATAAATCTATTTTGATTACTTAATTTTTTGATTTAAATTTTTATATGGGTTAAATTAAATTCAAATTAAAAAAATATATATTTCATTAATATTGGTCAAATTAATCATCATTGGTCCGTGAGAGAGAAATTTGAACACATGGGAGCTGCAGTCTGAACGCCACTTCTTTTCGTTAAATTTCTCAATTTCCAAATATCTTTGTCTTCATGATTTCTAACACATCTTAATGATCATTTAACCCATGTCTTAGGACCATAAACTCATGCTCCCCATACATAAAGTAAGTTTGAATAATTAATAAAAACTAATAAATTTATTAAACTGAAACCAACGATATATTTCTTTTGTCTAATTAAATCACTTATATTTTTAACTATAAATGTCACGTAGAATAAAGATATACCTGATAAATAAAATCTTTATAATAAATTATGTTTGACTAGATATATATTTATCTCACGGGGTTGTAAAAGTCGGTATCGATACTAAGATCAAGTGTATCAAAACATTTGATTGTGTTCATCATACTGTTTCGAAACCAGTTCATGTGATTCGATACCTATATTAATTTTTCCAGAAAACCATACACTAACCTTTAAAAAAAAACTGTTATTTCGTTAAATAATTTAAAAATTCTTTCGATGATTTAAATATGTTGTATTTGTTTTACCTCTACTTTTTTTTTAATTAATAAAATCCAGTTTTTACTAGAATAATATTTCCGACCATGCATTTTCTTTAGACAAAGGTTCATAATTTTGTATAAAGTCTTGTGATAATAGAAAAGAAAGAAAAAAAGTTTTTTTTTTCTTTCTTTTACTAAATCTAAAAGAAATGCGCTTTATTGCA
This sequence comes from Abelmoschus esculentus, assembly GCA_035048815.1. Classification (NCBI taxonomy): domain Eukaryota; kingdom Viridiplantae; phylum Streptophyta; class Magnoliopsida; order Malvales; family Malvaceae; genus Abelmoschus; species Abelmoschus esculentus. Next base: position 17,434,101 of record JAUCBN010000020.1, on the reverse strand, counting down.
TCTTGATGTGATTTACGGTTGTTCCGAAACCACTGGCAGGCGCACTTTAGCATCATCGAAGAGCATAGTGTCTTCTCCAAATCGAAACGAAACAAATTTCAATTCTATTTTGTAGGATTCAATCGAAAAAATATAAATAAATCAAAATTGGAAATTGCAAGCACCAGATATTCAATTATAAATATAGTTGCATTCTTTTGCACATATTCAATTTTAATCCAAAATTTAAAATTATATATGTAGTTTAATTTTACTCCGGAATAGTTACCAGCATCGGTCGCCAAGCTCTCCTTAATAATCTGTACCGGAACGACGCCGTTACAGCTCTCAGAGAACCGGAGCCTCTATTCGAAAGTTGATCACCGGAATTGACGGTAACCGGCAACAGATCTTCCGTTTCTTCCTCACGGCTTTTATTACTACTCTCTCTCTCTTCAAGCGGCGGTGACGACACGAAGAGTTCCTTCAATTTTCGTCTGCTTTTTTTCCCGTTGGAGTTTTTCCTGCTGTCGGAGTTGGAGGTAGTTGGCGGCACCGGAGGTGGAGGAGGAAGATCGAAGTTGCTGTCTTCGTGATCTTGATGGAAACGACGGCGACCAGTGGCAGAAGAGCGGTTGAGTAGCATGCGAAGTGTTTTGCGACGGCGGAGATGGACAACGGGGCTGGTTGTAGGACTACGACCAGGGCTACCTGCGACGGCGCACTGTGTTGCTAACAGCTTGAATTTCTGAAGAGTCGCCATTTTTCTGTGTGGAAAGCTTGGTGGTTTCAGAAATTGAAAATTAAAAAAAAAAAATCGTGAGATCTAAAGACAAATAGAAAGTAGACAGTGATGTGTACATAATTTATTTCTACATTTATACTTCTTAATTAGAGAATAGAATAATCGAATAAGATAGGAAAAGTGAAAAAAGAGGTGCTTCTTGATTTGTTTGGAAATTGAGTGGGATGGTGATTATCTCCACCTGTTTGGGACTTTTCGGTAAATTTCATTATCACGACATCAGGAAGGCAATGGGGCGGTTTGGAAATTTAAGCGCCAGGTGGACTAAAATCAGACAAAATTGTGGAAAAGGGATTGGTTTGAAACTAGGGGTTGGAGTTGGACTTATATTTTAAACAAAGGAAAATTACAAATACAATGGCAGCTTGCTTTCTCGAAAATAAAATATATATTTAAAGTAAAAATTTATTAGAAAAACACATTATAAATATTAAAATATTATTTTATTAATATATATTAGGATTTTTCATAAGACAAAGATAAAGATGGGCATGGAATCTGAACTAGACGAGTTTCAACTCGATTCGATTAGCTCAGGTCGGATTTTTGGGTAAAAATTTCGAGTTTGAGTCAGTTCAGGTCAAGTTTTCTCAAGAGTGATTTTGAGTTAGGTCGAGTTCGGGTTTAGATAGAAAAATCCGATCAAACCTTAGATTAATAGTGTAACTTTTTATATATTTTTAGAAATATTTATAATAATGATGATCTTTCTATATTTTTTATACAATTAGGTCATTAAAATTGAATTTTTATAATTATGTCACTAAAATATTTTTTTTATGATTAAATCTCTAAAATTTATTTTTTTACAATTAATCTTTAAAATTTTAAAATTTTTTAATAATTTAGTTCGAGTTTTAAAGTTTAGAACTCAAGTCGAATTTGAATCAAGTTCGGGTGATTTTACTAAACTTGTTGATCCCACGAAGCTTCACATATATCCATGAGAGCCCAGCCCATAAAACTTACATCCTCATCATTCCACAACCATTAGATCCCCCAAATCCAATCCCTGAATCCCTATCCACAGATAAACCCATCTCATGGATCTGAACATAAATCATCACCGCTAAAGTTGTCGGTATATAAAACTCATATTCCCTTCCATGTAGAACTGACGTGGGGATTTGTTAGCCATTAATCTTGATATTTAAAACTTTATTCGATATTATATAAATAATTACAATATTTATGACTGTGTATATTATAACAATTTATGTACGTATATAAAAACAATGAAATTTTAACTACATATATGAATACAAAGCATAGTATTTAAAATTTCAAGACGATTTATCATTGAAATTTTAGGCTCATTTTCTAATACTAATAATTAGATGCTGGCTGGAAATATAGGGCATTGACTTTTTTATTTTCTAACTAAAGAAATGAATGTGGGAAAATTAAGTTACTGGGCACATCAAACTTGATAAATCACATGAAATGAAAGAAATAAGACAAAACACAGGAACCCCATCAGACAGAACAAACCCATGTTTCCTGTGAGTCTTTTACAAGGATGCAACAAAGCCATATGGACCCCCACCAGATGAATCGTGCCCAACTAGCAGTCACTGTCATTTACGAGGTCATTTAGTTTCCTTTCCAAAACTTCAGAGCAGATCTGCCCCATCATGTGGTAGAACGACATTAGATCAGACAGTTGTTCAACAGACATCTTCCCCATGACAGTTCTTGCCAACTTATCCCTCTGTTCGTTTAGCTTCAGTTTCTGAAGGTAATGGCTACCGTTTCTCACTGTGGCTCCCATCTGCTTCAGCCTAGTCTCTTGCTGAACACTCAGAGCCGTGTTTGACTGCAAAAACAAAGAAGTTTTAGACACTATTACATATAAATTTAATGAACCACCAAGACATTTTGGATTTTGATTCGAGTGATAAGAAATTTGATATCAAATACCTCTAAAAATTCTGCACCGGCTTCAAGTTCAGATTGTTTAGAAATATGCATCTCGCTGCCTGCAGCGTATAAATTCTTTGCAAGTGAGAAGCTTCGGACTATGATTTCCCTCTTGTTCTCCATTTCCTTGTTAAGCTTCAATGGCTTTGGCGAAGATGTGGAGCTATTAAGTTTCTTCTGATAAGCAATTACAGCCTTCACAAATTCCTGCAACACAATGGCAAGATCAGAAAACCATCTCGGCGAAATCCGACATCGAAACAATAAGGGATGAAATTAGGCACACCTGGTAAGCAGATGGACATCCTGGATAATCAAACTCTTCTGAGTCAGTTCGCCTCATTCTCTCAGGATGAAATTGAAGTCCCATTATAAATTTACCCTCTTCTGGATTATAAGCATCCGGATCATAGAACCCTTCGATCAATCCGTCCGGTGCGAAAGCCATTGGCACGAATCGTTGTGCCAATCGCTTTACACCTTGATGGTGATAACTATTCACCAAAATCTCCATTTTCCCTGGTTCCAAAGAATCATTAAACCAGCAATGTAAAGGAGTATTCTCCACTATTTTCACCAAATGTCTATGTCCATCGTAATTATCATAGTCCATATGCACCACTCTTTGTATTTCTGGCAATTTTATTGTCAATTCTTTGCCGATATCTTGGTAAAGGGTACCACCACAAGCAACATTTAAAACCTGTGAACCCCTGCAAATTCCCAGATAAGGAATGTTCCGCTCAAGGCAAAGCTTTGCTAACCTTAACTCGATAGAATCTTTCTCTTTATCAACAGCCGTATCACTTGCATGTAATCTCCTGATTTCTTCGATTTCTTCCGGCGAAAGGCCGGATATTTCAGCTTCGTATAAAGATGGATCGATATCTTCTCCTTCACAAAGAAGAACGCCATGGATTGGCTCGAAACTGTCCAACAACATATGAACCCCATTAACTCGTGGCACAATCACCGGAACTGCACCATATGTGACTATAAGATCAAGGTGATATTCACCTGCAATTTTCAACACCCAGAAATGAAAATTTCCATCAGAAAAAAAAAGGGGATTCCCCATTAGAGATATGAAAAAGCTTACCAACAAAATCTACAAATTTGTTCTTGCGAACGCTACGTCTAGAGACGATAAGAACACGAGGGAGGATGACGGAGAGATCATTGTTGAGAGCCATGCAAATATATGAAGACTGGATCTGTGTTGGAACTTGTTTGGGTTTGAAGAGATATTTATAGGGAAACAATGGATTAGAGGTGTCGTGACCAAAGCCCCGGCGCGGCGGCACCTAATTTCCACTGTTTAAGCCTGATTTGACACGACTCTACTCACAGCTTTGGAATTCTAAACTTGCATCAACGGAGAAAATATAATTATACTTTATAAGTAGATATTGCATATATAAATTTCAATAGTTTAAATTGCAATAAAGTGTAATTAATTTTTTTAAAAGGGATTATAATAATATCTGTTTTAAAATATAATTTTTATCATTTGACATTGACCACTCAATAATTTTATTGGCATCGTTGGTGTTCAAATTCATGACCTCTAAGAAAGCAACTATTCCTTTAACTACTTAGGCTTGAGGACTCGTACAATCAAAGTGTAATTAAAAACGACTGTGAAGTATAGTAATATTCCTTGGATTTTATTATTATAAAACTTTTAATTTTAATATGATAAAGTTATTTTTATATTTAGAAAGTAAATAATTTAAAGTAATAAATAATTTTCTATTTTTTGTTAACCAGAAAAGGTATTATTAATGACTAAAAAGGGAAAAATATATAATGAATCCTTTTTACTCAGTTACTATGAGTACAATTAACAACAAAATATATTTTTATTAAATTTTTATATTTTATCTTTATATAATCATTTAATAAAATTATTTTTTAATTCAATTTATAATAAATATAAATATAAATTTAATAAAATAAATATATTTTATAATTTATAAAGTAAAAAGACTCCTAATAAACTCTGTTTGGAAAGGACGTTTGGGAGTCAAAGTTTGCATGGGATTGAGCAAGACTGGATCAGGATTAGGCAATAGGCATGACGTGGGGATGGTTGGATTTGGGGGTGGCTAATCTGGTACTTATCCAATGAACTTAAATGCGAAAGAGAAGACGATCTGAATCTCAGTTCATATGAGTTTGAAGAAAGAACCATGGTCCGTAAGTGTGAGCAAAACTCGAATCGAATCAAAAAAACTAATTTTTTTGAGTTATTTAATTTAAATTATTCGAATTATTATAAAAACTATTATTATTATATAAAATTTATATAAAATAATTATTATTAATATTTAAATCAATCCAACCGATAATTAGCTTCTAGATTCTCCCCTAAAACAGATCGTCAGTCGGTCATAACAGGACAAGTCTTAATCTCAGGTTTTGGAAAGATTGTCTTTGTCTTTTGGTTGGATTTGTATTCATTTTTTTTAGTATGGGCTGGTAATGACCTAGATAGGTCCAGACAGACATTCTCCCATCAATACTGTGTTAGTTTCTCAAAACAAAATGAATGCGTATTTTAAGTTTTTAATATAATGATTTATGATATAATTACTGATTAAATGTTTTGATACTACAACAAAACATGTAATAATAATGATTAATAAAAGGTGCAAATGAATATCCAGATTGGTCAGTTACACCTAAAATGTATCTTCATCCTGTCTCAGAATGCGTTGGTCACCTTACATCTCCTTTATTCAAGGCTTTGGTGAAACTACAGATGATATTGGGGACATGGCTTTGTACCTAATAAAACCCATGGAGGCAGACTCTACTACAAGGATCCGACTACTCACAAATGAGTTTATATATATATATATATATATATATATATATTATTGTTTTTCCTGTTTCAGAATCTAGCCTTAATTAATTTAGATCGTTTCGCGTCATACACCTAATTTTGATGGGTGAGTCTTTCAATATGGATTTTCTGCGTACACAACGTTTCAAATCTGAGATTCGCTTAAGCGAAATAAAACTTTTTATCACTTAGATCAACCCCTGTTGATAAATAAGTTTATATTCTGCACACACTAATTGAATCGACTAAAACATTAATTATGAAAAAAAAATGTTTACATTAGATAAAAGAATTATAGTACGAGTAAAAAAAAAAAATAATATTCATTTTAATAGATTTTAATTAAATAATAATGACTTAAATAATAAATAAGCATATAAACTATATATTTTTAGTACTTTAAGTATCTAAAGTATTTTTATAAATATAATTTTAAAAGAATTTTTTTAAAAATCTCAAATTGATAAATAGAGTGTGAATTTTTTAGATTTTATTTTTTATTTTTTTTATTTTTGAAAAGTCCATCTTCTACTTCTTCTTAATGAGGGAGAGGGATAACTCTAGGGGGAAAAATATTTTTGGTGGGTCATGAACTAGGGACCTAAAAGGAAGGAGTAAGAGTATGTAAATACTTTTAAACAATCGATTATCAACGTTTGTTCGATCTTTAAAAAAATTATGATTATTATTAAAATTATAATTTTAATATATATTATATGAGTTGTGGTTTGTTCTCAGAGTGTAACATATTTTTTTTTTGTCCTGCAAAGATGATTAAGGAGAACGTGCATTATGGTTTTAAAGTTCGTGGGACAAAATGAACTATTTTTTAAATATTAAAGTGATAATGAGTTACAACAAGAACATAAGAGATCATTTATTTCCTTATAATGGTAAACAACTATAAATAAAAACAATGCACTAAATAGGGAGGGAGGAAGGAGAGCGACCGAGTTTTAAAATAAATAATACGAAATGGTGCTACTTTTAAAATTTTATTACTTATAAATACGAGCTTCGATAAAAGAATAGCTTTTAAAACTCAATATTTGTTTTCTTTGGCCATCGATTCTCTTTCTCTGAAAAAAACAGAACAAGAAACAGAGTGGATCTTAAAGATTCACCAAACATGGCAAGGACAAGCAATTCTTCACGGCAAATCCGTCAGCCAAATCCAGATTTAAAATCTCTTACACATGTCGTTGACCCCATTTCTCTCATTCTGTCCCTGAATTCAAGCCCCAGTAACCCCATTCCTTTAAGGCTCACAACGGACAGTTATATAATGGAAAGAGGTCCCAGATACAGAGCCTATGCTGAGTTAAGAGAAGCAAGGCTGAGAAGCAAGTGTGGGAAGCAACAAGAAAGGGAAGAAATCGAATCCAATCAAACCCCAAAAAAGAAACTAGTGAAATCCAGTTCAAGTTTGGGGATTTCTAGGAAAGGGTCCTCTGTTTTGGCTACACCAGTGCCTGATTTTTCAGCAACCTTGAGGAAAGAAAACCGGCAGCCGGCTGTCAGCAGCGCGTTTGAATTGACACCACCAGGAAAGAATTTGTCAAGGGTGAATGATGTGTCGTCGAGGGGGACCAAGTCAGCAAATTCATTGGAGAAGAAAGGAAGGTTGATGACAACAAGGAAGAGTTGTGGGAGTGTTGAAGAACTGAAACGGGTTTCATCCTCTGCAACTAATACTATTAATCATGAAAACAGAGGACGGAAGATTAGTGGCAGAGGTTAGTGTTTGGAAGCAAACATCCGTTTGAAATTCAGTTTTTGTTTTGATTCTTTTTCTTACATTTCTATTCTTGGTTGGATTTGTTTTAATTACTTGTTTTTACAGACAGTGTATCTGAAGTCTCATATTTCTGAGTTTGTTTTCTATTGTAAAGCTGTGCATTTCAATCTACAAATACAAGTGGAGTGGTTCTATTGATCTCTCTCTGTCTCTGCAATTCTGATTCTATCGTACACAAAATTTATCTTTTTTTTTTTTAGAAAAATAAAATATAATGAAATGTTAAGTATTCAGTTGACTTGTTCATAACCTGGATAGTTTGAATGGTACCATATGAATTATGAAACTGTGAGATATACAGTTGACTCATTCAATTTTGAAGACGGCAAACATTCAGGATTTATGTTCGGTCAATTTTTCCTTCAATTTGATCAACTTATTTTATTTTTGCCACTTGGATAAACAGAAGAACTTATCGTATCTTCCCTTCCATTATTAAAATATTGAAATTATTTTTTTTCAATATTTCTTAAATCTTTGAACCATTGGAACCGGTGAGGCAGCCGATTTTAAGAAGGAGCATGCGAATGCAAGCATCCGGACATGTTGCACATTTGGCAATGAATGTTGCAGGAGTGAGGGATGCTACAATCCCTCTTAGTGGTTGGCACAAACTCAACTCCGATGGTGCTAATTGTGTAAGGAATGGACGGGCGAGATGAACAAGGACGGTGGGTGTGGGGTTAATCTAAGATGGAAATCTGGGGAGCATATAAATGACTGCAATTTGCTTGGAATTCAGGTGTTCGACGGTTTTAACAGAGATTCGATCACATTATTACAGAACATATTGTCCATGTTACAACACAATTGGAATGTGTTTAAACTTGTGTTCGATGCCATCTCATGTGACCTACTGATTCCCAGACGTATAAGGGAAACCATGGCGAAACAAGGAGTTTTTGGACAGGGAAAAGATGTATGTACCACTTGATTAACGTTTCTGTGATCAAAAAGCATCTAGAAGGAACCAGAGGTAAACAAACAGTCCATCGACTTGCCAGATATTTCAACAAAACAAACAAGTTATTGTCTTTGTTGAACACAAATTTACAAAGGTTTGAAAGTGCCTTATCCCTTACTGTAATTAAACGACTAACAAAAATCAATTTAATGAAAAGTATACATTCAAATAAGGTCAAGATTAAATTAATCTAAAGTAAGAAGATGAGGAGTCTATGCAGGGGCGGAGAGGGAGTACGAAGTACCTCCCAAAATTTTTGATATAATTATATTTTTAATTTTTTTTAATTTAAATATTAATTAAATAAGATTTTTATCTTTCTAAATTTTAAATTTAAAGGTTTAATAAACTCTTGTTTCTCTTAATATTAAATCCTAATTCTGTCCTGAAAGGCATAATCTGACGTAAAATACTTGATTAAATAATTTTCTACCCATAGGAGAAATTATATCATGGGTCAGTCTCACGTTATTCATGGGACCAACCAATAAAACCTACCCACATCATTATTATTTAATTTTTTAAGTGAAGATTCAATTGAAAAAAATATAACATAAAAAAATTAAAGATATAGATAGCTTTTATTGACACGTGGTGAGATTCACTCATGATATAATTTTTCCTACCCTAGAGACCAAGCCTAAGCCAAAACCAGCGACAACTGAGCCACCGCCAACGGTTTTCATCAAATCTAGTGGGAACTCTCCCAAAAACATGGAGCTGCATGAGGCACACGTGGCGATACTGTCCCACTTTTGCGCCACAATGTGACTTCCACGCGCTTCATCTACTTTCTGCATGTGCTTTTGGACTCTTTCCCAAACTTGCATGCTTTGGTAGTATCGATACTTTTCTTCTGCTGCTCTACAAAATGAAATTATTATACGTAGAATAAAAAATATACAAATAATTAGAGTTAGAATCGACGAATATAAAGATTAATTAAATTTTTTGTCTATAGAGATAAGGACGTATGAAGTTTTAACATCAAAGTTTAAAACGGAGATGAAACAAAAATTATTATATCTAAATCGTAATCGTATAAATTAATGCGAGATCTAAAAATATATGTAGAGATTTTTTTATATTTTATAAAGTTAAATATTCATAAATGGTAATTTATCTATTTTAAACTAAAATATAATCTATTATAACTTTAGTATTTCTAGTTGGAATAGGTTTAAAAATTGGCATAATGATAATTTTCACCTTAATGTTTATAATTTTTGTCATCATGGCCCTTATTTTTTTTGGATAAATTTAGCACTTGACCTATGTCTTTTTAACAAATAACTATCTTTTAACTACCATGATAACTGAACCGTTAATTATTAAAAATTAATTAAATTCAAAACAAAAATTTACTAAATATTCTCAACACTAACTAAACTAAAATATCTTTATAAAACCCTAAAACTCCGATTTAGATTAAAACTAAAATACCTAAATTCTAAACTAAAATAATAAAAATTCAATCCATTATTATCAAAATCCTTTATTATTGATTCACCGGTAATAAATTATATAAAACACTTTCTTTTTAGATTATGTTCATATCTTTTTAGATAAAATTTTGATTTTATTATAATTAAGGTTGAGAATGTTTAGTAGCCTTTTTGTTTTAGATTTAATTAATTTTTAATGAATAAAAAATTAATTTTTAATATTTTATTTGAATTTTAATTATTTTATATTTTTAGATTGGAATAAAACTATGTTTCGCGTGTATGTATTTGATATACTAGATGTTAAGTCATTTAAAATATATTATTACATATATATGACATGTCATCATTATTAAATTTTTAACGGTTCAGTTATCATGATAGTTAAAATATAAATTATTTGTTAAAAAGACATAGGTTAAGGGCTAAATTTATCTAAAAAAAATAGGAGCCAAAATAATAAAAATTATAAACGTTAAGGGTGAAAATTATCTTTATGCCTTAAAAATTCTCCTTAAATTGTATAAAAATAATTAGAAAACAAATTATACATTATCGTAAACGTGATTTAGTCTACTATTGTTTCAAATATAGAATGATCAAATTATATATATTTTAAAAAATATAAATATTTAAATATTAAAGGATCATGAATTTAAATAAAGATGATAAAATATTTTTTAAAAACAATTTTGACAAATTTTGAAAAACAACAAAAATTCTATAAAATAAGTTAAAAACAAACCTTATATTTGTACAATAATTAGAAAACTTAGATTTAATTTATTTAAAATATCAAAAATACTCTTATAGTAACAGTTTTTACTTTTTACTATAAAAACTACGATAAAAGGCTAAATATTTTCTTTCACCCTTATTCTCTTAAAATTAATTGAAATTTCCTATATTTAACTAATTTCCCAGTAATGAGAAGCACGAGATTAATGCAAAATTTAGAAAAGAAAAATAAAATATAAAATGAATAAAGAAAAGCCCTGCAAAACCGTTGGTTGATGGGTTTTGTAGCGCGCCCACAGACCCATCTTTTAAATCCGGAAACCGGTTACCAGTTTTGGAATACCATCTTTGAAAGTGGTTTTTGAACCAACGCCAACTTCCCGAAAACCAGGAACTTTTTTATATTCTATTTTATTCTAAAATTTTAATTTTAATTAAATTATTTAATATAATAATAGTTAATTTTTTATTATAATTTTATTAAAATTAATTAATTATAAAATATATTTTATTTTTATTAATAAAAATTGAAATTCCTGACATTTAAGGGAACACCACTTCACACCCCCAGCCCTCTGCCTCATATGTGGCGATTCGACCGCACTCTGATACCTATACGTGTTTGCCACGCGCTGCTCTCTTCATCTATCAGAATTTGGACCCATTTGCATGGCATCTCTTACCTTTTTCACCACCTGTCCTTCTATTCAAATGTCCAGTTTACCCTTACCATTTGGTAGCACCGCCATTAAAAAACGGTAATTAGTTGAAACCAACCAGGTTTAGTTTAGTAAAAACGAGTTCCTTATCGGTTCTGTAAATGTTTAGGTTGTCCTACGCAGAAGGGACAGTACCTTAAGTTCGCCTCCAATGGGGATGCGAAATTGGATTCCATAACTGGGCGTGAATTGCACGAGCGGGAGTGAGAGTAGGGAATTATCGAAACTTACCCAAAACGTAGTAGCATTATTTTTATATTATTTTTAAGCCAACCTCCTTGATTGTGGAAACCAGCATTTTGGAATGCAAATTAAAACAACTGCGGCCATTTTTTCTATTAAAAATTAATAATATTTATATTTACTTTAAATACGTTGGCTTCCCCCTTCCCTTCAATCTCCCAGATTACTTTACTTTCTTCTCTTGTTTGCTCCAACTCTTAACCTTTCTTCTAAAACAATTACTTTTCTCCATCATCCAAAATGCGTATGAGTTGTAATGGATGCCGGATTCTTCGTAAAGGATGCAGTGAAAATTGTAGCATTAGGCCGTGTTTGCAGTGGATCAGAACCCCTGAATCCCAAGCAAATGCTACCGTTTTTCTAGCCAAGTTCTATGGCCGTGCCGGTCTCATGAACCTCATCAACGCAGGCCCCGAACATCTTCGCCCTGGTCAGTTTATGTTTTTTTATAATGCTGTGTTTGGTTTTCAATTTACTGGTTTATTTTTAGATTATTAGACTGACTTTTTTGTGTTTTGGGGGTTTTTTCAGCTATTTTTAGATCATTGTTATACGAGGCTTGTGGACGGATTGTGAATCCGATTTACGGTTCTGTCGGGTTGTTATGGTCTGGAAGCTGGCAACTTTGTCAAGCTGCCGTGGAAGCTGTGCTAAAAGGTGCTCCCATCACGCCGATTGCTTCTGAAGCCGCTGCGAATGGTCAGGGGCCGCCGCTGAAAGCGTACGACATTCGGCATGTCTCCAAAGATGAGAACTCCGCAGCTTCCAATGATGTCCAACGTGTTAAGACTCGCTGCCGAGTTACGAGAAGTTTGAAGCCCAAGGAGAATAAGCTGGTCTTAGAGGAGAACCACAACTGCGAACAACCCGAACAGCGGTCTTGTGCGGAAGAAGGTTTCGAGGGAAATCGTTCGATGAGTCACGAGTCGTCGCTGAGTCACCAGTCTGAGTTGGCTGTTATGGATGGGGAAAGTAAAGAAACGGAGAGTATGATCTCAGAGGAAACAGTGACGGCTTCCCGTTTGTTCCCGACGGGGCCAGAGTTCCGAGGTAGGGTGCCTGAAGTGGATGGAAGCGGTGAAATTGGTCTGGAGTTGACGCTTGGGTTAAAGCCGGTGGTATCGCGTGCATGCCACGCGGTGGTTCCAGTAAAGAAAAGGAAAGTGGAGGTGTCGGACGATAGTCTAGCGTGTAAGGTGGAGCTGGGGCTTAACTATACTGCGTCGGCTTAAATGGATGGTCTTGTTTCCCGTTTTGTCGGCTCGTTCTCGGCTTTTGTTTATTTTACATAGAAGAGTTTGTAAATCCCCCTCCCCCTCCCCCTCTATGTAAGCAGCGGGTGAAGCTAATTCCAATGTTTTTTTACATTACCGAGTAGTGATTTCAGAATATAATGTTTTATTAATAAAAAATTATTAGATGAATTTTAATTTTTATATTATTTATAGTTTTAATTAATTAAATTTGTTTATTTTTGTTTTTTAAGATAAAAAATATTTTTATATAGAATTAGAGGGCGAATAATTATTAAGTATTTATTTTAAAATGAATGAATTTGATTATTTAAACCACGGATAATATGGTTGATGAATTTATCTAATAATTTTTTCTTATTAATAAACTCAATATTTATTGATAATTTTTAATTTATTTTTATATTTTTATTTAAAACATCTTCAAATATTCTGAACATTTCTCTAAACAGCTTACGAACAAGTACATGGTAAATAGTTAATAGTTTATATATATATATATAATTATTAATTTTATTAAAAAATATGTATAGTTTATATATATATAATTAATTTTATTAAAAATTATGTATAATACAAATAAAAATTATAAACATAAAATAAATATATAATTTAAACATTTTCTAATAACTTATGAAATAAAAAGTTAGCCACTTACAAGAGAAAGTTTCTAAACTCATTTAAAGACTCAAAACCAAAAATAAATCAATATTAACAACATTAATAATCAATGTTAAAAGGATGAAATTGTAACACTAACATTAAAAAACACATAATATTTAAGATAACATTGATGAAGCGATTATTACCGCCGTTCAATTGAGAACAAAAATATTTTCGAGTTAGATGAAGCGAAATTGCGTAGGCCTTGTAAATACTGCTACAAACAATCTCTGTGGAGAAATGGTCCTTTCGTTATAATTGAATCGGACTCGAGAGTGGCAGTTTGGTTTGTAATTACATCGACGAAGAGAACATGATGGAAATGCAGATGGGTCTGGTCTGGTTTGATTGTCTCTGTGTTTGGTCTGCTTGCTATGTTTGGTGTTTACGTTAGCCCAAGTAGAACAATATTTCAACACAAATACTTGGGGAAGGTCAAATAGCCCAAATAGTCTAAGTCGGGTTCGGATTGTAATTTTTAAAGTATCCAGTTTGATTATCTATATTATATTTTTTATTTTAAATTACTAATAATACCAAAACAGTTTTCTTAGAACTCAACTCTCGACATAAAGCTGTACCACTATAATCTTATATATTCGTTTGCTTTTGGTAACTCAGTTGAAAGAGCATAGAACCTGCAATCTTCACTGGGTTGAATACCTGTACAAAATGAAAAGTAATAACGAATTTGAATTTTTTGTCCCCTTAATCGTTTATTGACGGATCCAAAAAAATATTTGAGAATAAATATATATATATATATATATATATAAAGTTTAAAAAATTTAAAAGAACGTGTGAATCCCCATGCTTCCAGCACCATTTGTTTATTATTTAAATAAAAGTGTCGTTGCCACGTAACCTGTCACATGGAATGATGTCATTTGGCTCAAACTCTTCATCGAAAATGAAACGAACGAATCCTATGGCGTTCTTGCAGGTGTAGACCACATGAAAACGTGGGGTAAGAAATGAAGTGACCGACACCAACAACGTCAGTCATGGAGTGTTAGGCTGGGTTGATCTGGAGGTGACGTTTCCTATGACTCCTTCTCGATGGTTTCATCGAATTCTCAGCCAAATGTCAGGCTGAAATGGGCTAAATTGGAACTAAAACAAATAAAGTACGACTTTATATAAAGAATATAAAATAGAATTATTTGATAGGATCAACTTTTAATTTTAAATTTAAAACTAAAGTTGAATTATTATAAATTTTAGTAATTAAATTCCAGGTTTATTTTATTCTTTGTTTTCTTTTACGTTTCAGTTTCCCGAGGATGATTTGAGTTGTTAGGGGATATCGCTTTGTTTCTCTAACCACTACGAAATACAATTTGTTTAAACTTTCAGTTAAAGAATTATGAATAAACTGTATCGCAAGTCACTTTACTATGAATTCAATAATAAATAAATTATTTTTAAAATATATAAATCTATTGCCTAATTAAAAATTTATTTTAAATATTTTATAATCTCAAATTTATATAATTTTATCAATTTAATTTTAATTTGCTGTGACATAATATAATATTTTATCTTGGCTGACGTGAAATATTAACCCATTAAAGATTGTGTTTGTATTTAAAATTATTGGAAAATAGTCATAAATACACTAAATTTTGTCGTACTCACGTGAGTTAGTGAGTGAGTAAGCAAGTGAAAGAAAATATATTATTTTAAAATATAATTATTAAAATTTATAAAAAACTAATCTTACCTATAGCGCCAGCGGTAAATGGTTTGTACTAAAATCTAGCGAAAAAACTAGTTTAAATGTTTAATCACCTTTGTTTTAATTTTGTTCAGTTTTGTCCTCCAAATTAAAAATATATATTTTATTCATTTACTTGTTGATTTGTTATAATTTAATCACTAAAACATTAACGATCGTTAATTTAATAACATGAAACGTATAATTAATTTAAATTTAATTTCTGTCTCTTACCATCATCCTCAATAATATTATTAGACCCAAAGTTTTCGATTTATCTATAGAGATTTATTATAAAAATGAAATGTTTTTATGCTTAAATGTTAAAAAATAAAAAAAATATTAAATTTTATTTTATAAAAATTAAAATATCAGCCTATAATCGAATTTTTCTCAAACAATTTTTATTTAAGATTTAAATATATAGAAGATACTGGAAAATCTAATAATAATAAAAAGAAGGTCATGGAAAAATCGTGCCGAAGCGTAGAGATAAGATCTTAAGAAAACTGCGAACAGAAAACCAAAGCAAAACAGTCGTAGTTAAATGAAACCCCACAAATACAAATCGTTTTCTTCCCAGCTTTCTCTATTCAAATCTTCATCTTTACTTCTTTGTAGTCTCTTTTTCCAATCTGTTTCCCTCTTTCTACAGACCCTTTCAAACTCTTCAAATACCAGCAAAAAATGGCCATTCCCTTACGCGGTATCATTCTCCTGTAGGCCTTGTTCTTTTATTTTATTCAAAACCAACTC
Source organism: Abelmoschus esculentus (assembly GCA_035048815.1). NCBI lineage: Eukaryota > Viridiplantae > Streptophyta > Magnoliopsida > Malvales > Malvaceae > Abelmoschus > Abelmoschus esculentus. Next base: position 17,418,253 of record JAUCBN010000020.1, on the reverse strand, counting down.
CCTTTGTTTCGTTTCTGGGGGTTCTGTTCAACAATGGCAAAGGATAATGTCGACAAGTTGAAGCGGTTAAGGGCTTGGGTGCAAAACTATGATTGGGGAAGATGTGGGAGGGATGCACAGGTGGCAAGGCTATTGGCTTTGAATTCTAGGGATGAGATTAAGCCTGATAGGCCATACGCTGAGTTTTGGATGGGAACCCATGAATCAGGGCCAAGTTTTTTGGCTGATGGTAATGGAGATGTGGGTTTAAAGGATTGGATTTGGAAGAATCCTAATGTGCTTGGTCACAAGGTTTTGGAAAAATGGGGTGCTGATCTTCCTTTTATGTTCAAGGTTTGTTCTTTTCTCTACTTTCTTTCTGAGTTTTTCCTTTGATTACTGGGAAATTGAATTTTGATTTCTTTTCTATTTTGTGTTTGGAATTGGGTTAATAAGTTTTCTTTTTAATGGTAATGGCCAGAACTTTTGTTTCAGTATTCATGGAAATTGAATTTTCACCGTTCATCTAAATTTTCCATTTTTACCATTTTTTGTGGTGTCCATTATTATTATAATCCCCCCTGTTTCTTGGGTATTTAGAAGTGTAAAGTTTTACTTCTTGGGTTGTTTTTATTTGATTTTAAGTTTTGATCAAAACGATCAATATTGCAATTGGGAAACTGGAATGGATCTTGGATATAAGTTGATGGCAAAGAATTAAGCCTGAGAATTAAAAATGAAAATCAACATAACTTTAAATACAATATGAGCATTTCTTCTTCTTCTTCTGGTATTTAATTTTTTATAAGTAAAATCCCAACATCTTTCTGTGGTTCATATGCTGTACTATAGGTACTTTCAGTGGCAAAAGCCCTTTCAATACAGGCACACCCGGATAAAGAATTGGCCAAAGAGTTGCATAAGTTGAAGCCAAATCTCTACAAGGATGCTAATCACAAGCCTGAGATGGCTTTGGCCATAACAGAATTCAGGGCCCTTTGTGGGTTCATTACTCTTGAGGTAATACAAGAAGCATGCTCGGTTTGTATGGAAATTCCCTTTGCTGGTTGTCCTTTATGCTGTCAAGTCATGTTTATGGAATGATATGCACTATGAAACTTTGAGGCAGAACCACATCTTGAATTGAGATATAAGATAACCGATCTTGACTGTCTGTGAATCAGCTGCAACCGTTTCTGGTTGGTCTTGCTTTTGCCTAAACTGCATGGACATAAGTATTATACTTGCCATCTCTAGTTAAAATTTAATGTCACTCTGCCAGTTTTCATTATTGATATTAGAGGGTTATTAACTTATTTTCTGTATATATTATGATGATCCAGGACAGGCATCATCACATTATAGAAGTTTGATATATACTGTAACAATTTCATAGTGCTTCTGCATGCTGTGGAATATAATACTTTAAAAATAAAAGTATGTCTGCAATAAATTGAGGATTGCAGGTTGAGGTTGTCTTTATGTTGTTTGATTTTAGTAGAAGGATGCTTCTTGTTTGCATTTAACATTTTCTGGTGATTCTGTCAAGTATTGTCATATATTTGAAGCAAATATCTATCTTCTTTGTAGGAACTTAAGGGTGTGCTTGTAGATGTGCCCGAGATTGTGGAATTGGTTGGCACTGCATCGGCAAAACAAGTCTTAGATATTGAAAAGCAAGATGGGGCAGAGAAAGTAAAATATGCTCTACGGTCGGTTTTTACTCAACTTATGTCAGCTAGCAAGGATATGGCAACAAAAGCAATATCAAACCTGAAAAGTCGTCTGCACGTAGAAAGTCAGGTTTATAAAATTTCTTTTCTTTACTGCATAGAGGCATGAAACTAGTCCAGGTATATTTTTTGTATTAGTCTTATTAGACTTCTACCCATATATTTATAAAATGTCCTTATCATTGGCCAAAATAAAAATTTAACATTATACAAATTTTACAATTTTTGAAGAGACTAAACCATATAGTTCATGTTTTGGGTGGGGGGATATAATTTTACCATTGAACTAATTTAAAATGTTACATTTCTCAAATGTTTGTTCTTCCCGGCAAAACCAGCTAGGGACGAAGATGTCACTGAGCTGTAAGGTTGTCTGCAAAGAGTGCATCATATGCTTTTGTTCCCCTCCCTCTTCTCCCTCTGTCAGTCTGACGTGGCTGTTTTTCTCTAAATTAATTTTGTTTATTATTGTAGTAACTTTTTCCTTCCAGCTTTTACAGTTGTTAATGGTGTCTTGTGGGCATATTCTTGATCTTTACACTTTGTTTCTTTTTTCGTTGGCATCAGTTACGGTGTCTGACAGAGAAGGAACAGTTGGTGTTGCACTTGGAAAAGCAATACCCAGGTGACATAGGTGTTATATCATCCTTTTTCTTCAATTATGTGAAACTTAATCCTGGTGAAGCATTGTATCTTGGGGCAAATGAGCCCCATGCATACTTAAGTGGTGAATGCATCGAATGCATGGCAACATCAGACAATGTAGTGCGAGCTGGTCTTACTCCCAAGCACCGTGATATCCAAACTCTCTGTTCCATGCTAACATATAAACAGGTACAAGTATTTAATCAAGGTTTTGACAATTTTCTATTTGAAATTAAAATCAATCATAATGCTGCCTGCTTGTGTCTGGATTTGCAACATTTGTTTCTCTCGACGGGGACAACTGCTTGGATTGAGCAAAAGGAGGCTTGTTTTCGTGTATTTGCTTAAATTTATTCATAGACAAAGCTTTGGTCTGCGGTTGCATCACCTATTTTTCTGCACATTCAGCTTCATAAACGAAATAAATTTTCATGGAAATCTTGTAAACTTGAGTGCTTGTGCTATACGAATAATGACTTCATAAACCAAAGTTCTGCATCTTCAAATTTTGATTCTTTATCGTTTCCGTTCCAGGGCTATCCCGACATCCTGAAAGGGTTTCAATTGAGTCAATACATAACAAGGTATCTCCCACCATTTGAAGAGTTTGAAGTTGACCGCTGCACTCTTTCGAAAGGAGCACTGGCACTTTTTCCAGCCATCCCCGGCCCGTCTATTTTCCTTGTTTTTGTTGGGAAGGGAACACTACGTACCGGAATACGGGAAGACGTAGTCAAGGAAGGAGATGTGGTGTTTGCACCATCCAACACGGAGATTATAGTTACCACCACTACATCTGAACTGCAGCTATACAGGGCAGGAGTCAACAGCAGGTTCATTCTTGCTGCCTTGTGACTTTAGAACTGAACCGCAGCCATAGGGAGTAAATAGTTTCAGTATATTTTTGCATGTATTTATGCTGCCATTATAATTTAATTTTAGGACTGGCATATATGTAGTCCAAAGTAATAGTACCATCCATGTCTATTAGAATATATTAAACATCATCTGCGCTTTAAATTTGATATATTATGTAATTTTTTATACATATTGTGTATTAAAATAACAATATTAAAATATCACTTATTTATCGTTATGAGAAAAAAAAGGTAAAAGATTAATTTATAAAGGATTTAGATTCTAAATAAAGGTGTAAATATGATTTAATCACTATAACAATAAATTTATCGGTACATCCTTTAATTGTTTTTTTACGAAAATTAATTTATAAAAAAATACAATTTAAAATAATATTTTAATAATAAATCTTTATAAAATTTTATTTAAATTAATTTAACTTGACTTAAATTTAATTGGTCGTTATATATGTGTGGTATTTATATCTCTATTTGATGAGAAATTATATCATAAACCTTTTTTACTATATCATTTGTGGTCCCAATCAATCAGATTCCTCCATCTCATATTTTTTTAAAGTGAATCGTCACCACTTTTCTACTTTTATAATAGGTGAGAGGTGAATGGATGGTTATCAAGTAGTTACTTAAAGATGAACGGACTTAATTACATAGACCATAAATGACATAGTGAACAGAGTCTATTATATATATATTTTTTAATTTAAAAAATACATAAAATTTTACATAGATGACATGATATATATTCATCGGATGATAATAAAATTTAAAATATACGAAATTAAATTTTGTTTAATCCAAATAATTTTAGACACTTAAAGTACACAATACATGAATAAATAGCGGTATCAATCGTAATCCTTAATGAACTACTTATGTCGCACACTATAAACTTTATTAGGCTTGTACTGTATGTTCTAATTATGTGACATGTGTATTTCAGTAATTTACTTTCTATTTTATTTCAATTTTTGTCACCCTCCAAATCTACAAAAATTTTGAGCCATAAAGAAAAACAAGAAGAAATGGAACAGCTGAAGCCCAATCCTCCAACGTAGCCCAGCCCAAGACAACAACTATCAATTCACTCTCTTTTTTCCTTACGATCATTTTAGTTTTGCTTGCTAAACACTGTTTATCAGTAATTAATCTCTGTTTAAGCTTTGTCTAATCCGAGTTAGACCATTCTCTTACAATAAGCTATAAATATTTTTCCTTTTCAGATACGAAATTCGTTTCAATTTTTTCTCTCTTTGAAGATGATGTCCCCAAGACCAATCTCTGAAGTTCGTGGATCGCCTCATTTCAGGTATGCATTAAAATAAAACAAATCTCCTTCTTTTTATAATTTTATGTTTTTAGAACCCTAGTTTTTCTGTTTGATTTTATAGGGGGAAAAGTACATTGTGGAAGAATGAGAAGTTCGAATCTTATGTTTATTTTTGCAGATTTTAGGTCAAACGGTTTTCCCCGAGAATGATTTGTTATGAAGTTCCTATGAATTTGTTTAACTAAACTTGGATATGGATTAATTGTATTATATTTTGATTTGCTAGTGCGTAGATGATTGTACCATTTTGTTTTTACTTGTAGGCAAACTCCTCTGCAGATAATCCACGTTTTGGGGAACTTATTGAGAATATGGTCAATTTACACCATGTATCGGTACCTGAATCAGACTGGAGCTTCAGTGATGCTTTTTATCTTCAGTTGTCTGGTTCCATCATCTATCTTATTTTTACTCTTACAAAAGCCTTGGAAGGGAAGATCACTCTCAAATACACAGGTATAGTAGAATTTCTTCTTTTCATGAGAAAGATAATAACAATTGGAAGAAAGAGTGTTAACTTGTATAATTTCTTTAATCTGTTCCGTTTTGAAGTTGTTATTTGTTAACTTGCAGGTTGTTCCTTCTGTAATTAATGGAGCAATAACAGCTTTATATTTCATCTTGTGGGGAAAGGGGCTTAAATCCTGTGGACCACTTAGGTACCTTTCTGGTGCATTAGAATTTCTTTCTTATTTCTGTTTCTGTTTACATGTCTCAAACATGCTTAGTTTAGTTAGATTGAGCATATAAGATGGTGTTGTTATCTTTGAAAATTTGTATGATCTTTAAACACAATATAACTTTGCTATAGAACCAGTGCCGCTATATTTTTCCTTTCCCGTTTCTCCTATGTCAGAATTATTAGCATATGCAGACTTGTAAATATTAGTTTGTTGAGTTTATGAGAAACCCTTATGCTTTCAACCACCTACATTTTAGGAATTCTGAAATTTACTTTTTTCTTTTTAATGATTTACATTTGTGAAAATGCATGCAAATTTCTTATTGTAGTGTCAAACCTCTTGCCCTTGCTTGGACAGTTCCAGTAATGAACCCTATTTGATCTGTTGTTCCAAAAATGATACTTTCACAAATTCCTGAACCCCAAGTCCAGACCTTATGAGAATTTGTTCCAAATACTGGCAAACATGCACTTGATAATTTGGGTTTCATCGTCTCCATGGATTACTCAATAGGCCTTATGTTAGGTTGTGACTCACCACTTATAGGCTATTTGTTTTAGGCCAGATGTATGACACAATATAATGCATTTTGTTTTAATTTGAACTGTGCAAAATTTCTTCTATTGTGATCCTTGCAATTTCTAAGATTTCTTTAAATGTCTAGGCAACACTCTGGAAGTTCTTTAATTTATGACCTCTTAGGCTCTAATTTGAACTCTCTCTCAAACATACATACCACACGCATATTTTTGGGAGTTCTGTTGCTTGATTGTGGTCTTCTTGAGTTGGACCCCTTTGGGAATTCCTCCTAATAGTAGCCTCAGGAAGAAAATGTGGAAGCTGTCAACAGCCGAAGAACATTGGACAATTGATGCACCTTATCATCACTACCATATACATTTGTTAAAATAAATTTATAAATTTTAGGAAAAAACTTAATTTGTAATACAAATTAAGTTTTACAAATATATACTGATATTTATTTAATTTATTAAACATACTTTATTTTTAGTATTACATATATTTAACATTTGTTACGTCAAATTAGCTCAGTTGCAGAGTTTGGGTTTTCAAAGCTTTTCTGTTTTTGTTTCTGTTTTCTTCCGTATCTATGTACTTCTTCGTGTTCAATCTTGTCATGGTCTTTAACCCATGTGAAACTTTTAATGGTTTCCATGGCTACATTGATTTTCATTTGTTGTTTTTTCTCTAGAGCTATATTGGCAGAGTATTCTGGTGCTGTTCTTGGAGTATTGTCTGCAGTACTATACGGTAGAAAAAGCCATGTCTGGAAAAAGGTAAACACATTTGACTACACACTATAGCTAATTCATTATATATATTCATGTGGAAGAGGTTTGTGCCTCCATAGTTTGGGGTTGTCTTACTTAAGGACTATTTGGACAAGACATTGGTCTTGTTGCCTTATTGGTTTAGAATTGAGATCAGTGGTGCTATTAGGATCAAATTTAATATGTCCTCAGTGTAAACATTAATGGATGAAATATATGATAATTGATGTCTTTTCTTATGATTTACCAGGTTGGTGGGCTTATTGCAATGTTGGCATCTTTTTATTTCTTATCTCAAGGCTGGGCTGTTGCAACACTTTCTCCATTCTATATCCTACAATAGGCTTTCCTCAAATCTTGGTCCCTAGGATATTACAGTCCATTAGGCTTGCTGTTTAGTATCATCTTATTTGAATGTTCTCTGTAATCTCTAGACAGTTATCTTCATTTTCTTGTTCTGATTAGTCATGTTTGATTTGATAAACTTAACTATAAAATACCATTCAAAGACAGCCTCGATTCAGAGGTTCAGACTGAACAAGTATTGGGCATGAGTCAAATGATAGTTCCCATCTTGGCTGGGATCTTATCAGCTTTGAGAAGGGTGATTGCTAGGCGGGTTTCACTAAAGGTATTGATATTAATGCTTCTGTAATTATCTTCTAGCCTCTTTGCCAACTGAAAGGCATCATCTACTAGCCTCCAACCACCTCGATACTAACATAATTCCATATTGTTGTCGTTTTCTGGATTTAGAATCAACTCAAAAGGCGGCTTCATGCAATAACCATTGCTTCTGCAACATCTTTTCTATTCCCTGTGGCCATGTGGGATTTTATCATTGTAAGGATTCTGCCATTCCTATTCGTTGTTGTAATTTCTTTGAGTGTACATGTTTAGTTTCATCTTTATGGATCTTATCTCGTTTGATAAGATTTTGTTATTTCCTGTGTAAATTGAACACTTCAGGGATCCTCTGATAGCAGTGTGGAACTGCCATTTTCTGCCTGGCCTTTTCTGAGTACCATTCTCTTTGGAATAATATTGATATTCTACGTTGACAGCATCGCAGAGGAGAAGTAAGAAAGTAGCTAAAGCAGTGCTATGACTTTTATAATTTTTCTATTAAAAAAAAAATTGTTGCATTATTTCATCAACATATTCATACTTGTGCATGTATAATGTATCAGAGCACTCATTCTACATTCCTTTGCATCCTTTTTCCCCCTGTAGGTTCTGCATAATGCATACGTTAATTTTAGTAATCATTTTTTTTCTTTTATTTTTGACAAACAAAAAGATCGGAAGGGTGTTATTTTGTTCATTGTAATTTTGCTCGGATAACTTCCATTTATTTCTGCTTTAATCTTTTTGACTAAACACAATGTTAGATTTGTATATAACTGCAGCTACTTCATCTGTTCATAGGTTGCATATGGTTTTCTCTTCTCCAAGACATTTAATGGCAGCTGGAGGATGCATAATTGTCATGGAGATTGTGTATAAAATGGACTTCTCCTTGGCAGGCTTTTTAATCTGTTCCTCAATATTAGGCTTTGGTACGTATAACTTTATATTCATCTTTCTTTAAGTGAATGAGCCAGGATAAAGAAGTCTGCATCTCCTTTGGGGCATCTTTTTCCCCTTTAGACCTAAATAGTGTTGCATTCAAATCTAACACATAGGATGTCCCCAAAAAACTGTAAACACATCGAAAGAATCGTGTATCGAAGTTTTGTTTTTATTAATCATTGGACATGCCACTATATTTTTGTTTATATTATATCATGGACCTTGTATGTTATTCGTGAAAAAAATTAAGAAGTTGGATCTACCACATCTTGCCAAGCAATATATCAACAGGAGGAATGTAGACTATCATATTTATTTCAAAACATATTAGATGATAATGAAATCTTATTATGCTCCCCTTCCATCTTATCACTTTTCATAAATTCGATGAAGGAGCTCTTTCTCGTGTTTGTTTTGCGGTAAAATTTGGTTTTCTTGACTCATTACTGAAATTTCTGGAAATGCTGCAAAAAGCTTCACTGCAAAGCAATTTTTGTGTGCCTAAATCGCAAGAGATCTTGTCTTTTGATTCTCCATAACTTTGTAGGTATATATGAAGCAACTACCTTGGAACGTGGTAGGAAAGATTCTCTTCAAAAAGCAGATATATCAAATGGGATGTTCGATGATGAACTTGAGATGTCTTCTCTTCCGACTTAAGTTGTGCGGTTCTGGTATGTGAAGAATGTTGTTGTGTACATGTCAAACTCCTCGTCTTTCTACTCCCTGTGGTTTTGGAAGCATAATACTGCATGTCTGGGATTTTGATGGCTAGTGTGAAGGGAATTATATTGACTAATGACCTTTTCATTCCGACACTTGAAACTGCACAATGATGATGTGGGGAGGGAGGTCATTTGAGTAAAATATTTTCTGTTTTCTGAAAGATGAGTAATATTTACTAATTTAAAACAAGGATATAGAAAGGTTAGCTGAATATAATTTGGGTAACCTAAGTAGCCAGTCAAAGATACCTTGACGTTTTTTTCCCATTAGTTAAAATGTTTTTGTGGAAGATGTGAATAAGACTTGGTCTCTAAGTGGGTGTTCGGAATTTGAATAGCATTCATCCTCTTTTCTGTGGTAGTGATTTTTTTTTTCTGACAATTTAACCTTTTTGTGCAGTTTTCTTCCAGCATTTATTGTGAAGATGTTGATTCTGTTTACCCTTAGTTATGGGGCATGATGGGGTAGTAAAATTCCATTGCTGTAATCAGTTGGCTGCCAGGTAATCCCCTGTCTGAACTCTTTATTGTCAAAAGGGTTTAACATCTGAGCCAATCGTTTAAATGCTAAAGCAAATTTAGATATTTGACCCTAGTGTAGGCATTTAACAGGTTCCAAGGTTGTAATATTCTTTGAAATTTACCTTTCTGTTATAGTTTACAGCTACCCACCGGAACAATTATGCGTGTACTTACCCTTGAAGGGTTTAACTGATCACAGTTTTAATCTTTTATTGGTGTTCGATACAAGTCGATCTACTTTTATCTCAGACGGTTTTTGCTAATTGATGAAAAATCATTCCGTGCTTATAATCTTTTGATACATAAGATGATACACCTGCATTAAACTATGTCTTATGGACTTTGTTTTGGAATGTTGGATTGATGGCTCTTGGCATGGCTTGTTTAAAAAAAAAGTATATCAAGGATTTGTATGAATCTGTTTTATGTGATTGTACTGATGCTATACGATTTTCATTCACGGTAAAAGACCAGTCATTGGTAAATGCTGGTGATTTATTTTCCTGTCGTGCTTCCAGACGTGTCACTGTTAAGAGATTATCCGAAGAAAGTTTTTGTCGATTTTTTTTTTTGTCATAATTGTGTTTAATGTTTTATATTTTCAAAAAATGTGATTTCAAAAATAAATTCTAAAATTTCAAGATTTATTATTTTTTGCTTTTAGAATTTTATTTGATTTTTTATATTTATTACATGTGGGGTAAGTCGATGTCTCCACGAATAGAGGTGGGCATGGGTTAGGTCGGGTTGGATTTTTGGCCCCGACACACTCGACCCTAAAACTCATACCCGCCACTCGACCCGTGTTTAGGGTAAAAAATCCGACCCGACCTGATTTTTAAGCTTTAAAATTCAACCTGACCTGAATCATTACTTTTTTTTTAAATTTGAGGGACTTAATTGTAAAAAAAATAAAATGTAAGGATCTAATTGTAAAAGAATAAAATTTTAGTACCCTAGTTGTAAAAAAATAATTTTAGTGATCTAATTATATAAAATATATATAAAGAGAGATTATTATTATAAATATCCCTAAAATATATATGAAAAAATTACACTATTAGTTTCGGGTCGGATTGGATTTTTTTCCACCCTAAACCACCCTTAAAAAAATTCAACCCGACTCGATCCGAACCCCTTTTTTTAATCCGACCCGATCGGATCGAGTCAAGTCGGAATCCTTTAAACTAGAAAATACCGTCAGACTAACAGCAAATATTCTCAAGGGACCAAACTAGTAATATTTATGGTACAAGAGCAAGATTAAGTATAAAACCTTTTAACATTAAGTCCTTTGTGATTGATATTTTAACAATATGACAGTCATACTTTTGTCCGCTGATCAACACCGTTTCAAGACATGAAGAGCTTGTCTTGTCTATTTTCTAAATGCTATCTTAGATTTTGTTGAAAAGGGAAATGTAACCATTGATGAATTGCTTTGAAAAAAACACGAGAAATTGATGTTTTCGATGATGTTCCAACTGAAACTAGAGTCAACACAATTTGTTCCATACAAAAGGATTAGCAGTTGACTGTTACTGAAATACAGTGAATCTCAGTGCATTCTATGTCTGTCACCAACACCAGTTTCCGCAAATGCTTTGGTAACAAAATGAGTAACAATTCCAATGGGACAAAACAGCAAGCAGAGAGAAACCGAATGCCGAGTCTCGATTTGGTTTCGCAGTCCATCGTGGAAAACCTGCCTGAAATTGAACAATGAAGCAACATTGTTAGAACTCAGAAGTTCAATCTGTTTATGCACATGAGCGTGAAATCAACGAGAGATGGATACATACCTTGCAGCAAAGAGATCTACAGCCAATAAATGAATCCATGCAGAAGCTAACGCTATTTCACTAGAGAACATTTTGGCCATACCGGATAGCTGAAACACAGGGTGAGCAGAAAACACATGTAAAAGTGAGCACACGAGTTGCAGTCATCATCGACAATCGTATACATCTAAAACAAACAGAAGAGATGTCTTATAATGTAAGTTCTGGTAAACATGTACCTCTGGCAGCAAGTATTTACTAGCAAACATCAGCCTTAATGTATCAGGCGTCCACGACAGGTATAGCAGATACGCATAGATAAGCCCAAGCACGATAAAGGGGACACCACTTTCCATAGTCTTTTTAGTCTGCAGTTATAATCATGCAAGCCGAACACATGAATTCCCCTAGAAATATAACATGGCCAAAAATATTTTACATGGGTCATTGAAACAAAGAGAAGATTTTTACAACAGGTAAACCAAAACTATAAATGGTGAAGAGGAACTAGGAAATCTGTATAAGAGACTAATGATAAGTGAGATTTCCCTAATAATGATCAGAAACTTACTAATTCAGCTTTCGGAGCAAAAACCATGAGTGTATAGAATGGAAGAACCGCTGCCGTTCCCAAAGTAAACATGTTGCTGGCAATTTGAGAAGTTGTCAACCCTGTAAAAGTAACAGCGGGAAGGAACTAATGCGGATAAACTTTGCTAACAGATAAATACTAGGAATTGACCAAAAGTTCTACTAGGTGCAAGTGAGGTACGGTTGTAACCGTCAAAATAGTATATTCATAGAAATCCTCGACACCAACATTATGTTAAGATAAACGAGCTTTAGAAGGACTATGGTGAGCTGCAGAGAAGAATGTAAGAGACTCTCTAAGAAGGTGCACTTCCTGTTTCAACATAGTGGATGATTCACACAATTCTGACCATGTGACATGCATGAAAACTAGGAAACAATTACAGAAAATGAAAAGTGCTAAAAAGAATTACATGAAGCTTGTACTTCAAAGCTTTTCCTAAAGGGAATAAATGCTGAAACTTTTGGTCTAATAACAAGTCTTGTTCCTCTAGCAAAACTCCATTCACCAAGTAAGCCAGCTCCAATTCTGACATGCTGGCTGGGATGATCTGTGGCCCTGTTTTTGAGAGCAGAAGTGAATCTTTTTTCCAATTCCACATTACGGAGAAGATTACTTGGCTGCCCAAAGTGACTAATCTAAAAAAAAGAACCCCCAGATTTAAGGATACCTCTTTAACCTTAAGGTTAAACAGCAATGTCAACATGTTAATAAGCAGCATAATTACACAAATTCACAAAATCCTCTACATGGCTCATCATAACTCAAGTTCTTTAACGGTTAACATGCTCTGATAACTCAGTTTTAACTCATAAGATTCCCCCATAATATGGTAAATTATACACTTTTTTTCTCATAAAATTCATTTAAGGGATACTAGTCCAGCCTATTGCTTACTTGACGTATGCATTATCAGATTAAGTTGAAAGTGACACAAGAAAGTTTGAAAATTTAGAGAAACCGACAGAAGGAACCAAGTACAAGGGAAATCATAGGCTTCAGAATGAGAATTTTACATGAAAATATAATCATTTTGAAAGCCTAACTGCAGCTTTCAGTATGCTTCAGTACAATCAAAATTCTAATATGTCAATTGAGCAAGCAAAAAAGAGTGATAAAGTTATGTGTATCATGCAGATTAGCAGAAGTCTCTTCATTTCATTTCTGATACCCAGAGTCTTAGTTCTTTTCCAACAAGACAAACTCTCCAGTCTCCACAATACAAAGCCAAAACCCACATCTCAGATTTAGCAGAAACTAGACTGAAATGTGTCTATGAAATCTTCAGATTGGTTGTCCTAAAAGAAACTTTCATCAAACCACAGATTAAACAACAAAAGGCATAAACTTTCAGCAACACACAGATTAAGAAAGCAATCAAAATCTTCAGAAGCCTCAAAAGGGTTTTGTTTTTAGGTAAAAAGTATGACAAGGAACATATAACCAAAAAAGGAAATCAAACCTTGGGTGGGATTAGAGGATGGGAAATGCAAGAAGACAAGAACATGGTTTCTGAAAAACTGAAAAGCCCTGTAACAAAACTAACAATAATGGCTTCTTCATGAGATTTATATAGGACGTTATAGCCCGGTAGTTGGCAATTACATTACTACTACAACAACAAGTTAAAAAAAACATAAAAATGGTGAGTTCGGTAATGGTTTGGACTGTGGCGAGAAATTCCACTAAGATCGGCAAAAGAGGGAGGAAAGAGACATTCCAAAGTTTGATGGATTTATATAAAAAATGATAATGTAATAATATCTTACTATAATAATTATCGTACTACAATTTAATAATGGTAAAAGTACACAAATAGTCACTAAGTAATCTAAAAGTATTTGTTCTAGTCATTAAAATTATAAGAATAATATTAAAATTTTAGATAATATTATACAGTCTCCCTAATAACGTCTTAGTTGACCAAATAAAATAATATACTAATTATTATAAAATATTTTTTTTGAATTTTATGAATACTATAAAATTTTATCAAACAATAAAAAATAATTTACACAATTTTATCTAAACACATACAAATAATTTTCATAATCAATTTAAAAAATATAATTTATTTTTTAAAAATTAAAATGTAATTATTTTTCAGAATTTATTTTTTGAAAATAATTTTTAACTAAAGAAACAAACTATAATTACTTAGGAAATCCACAAACTTTTCTCTCCACTTGTTAATTCCGTGTTAGATTAACATTCTAGGCTCAGTAGTATCTCTTCAAGATTGTGGGATTGACAGAGAGTGGTGAGAATGATTTGGAGAAGTTTTAAAAAATTTAATTCAATTTCATACTTGCACATATTAAACACTGTTTTTTTTTTTTTAAATAATTTGTTTGTCTATATTGTCATGTTCGAGAAATTATTATATGATTAAACCGTTAGAGTGCGTTTGGATCGCGTAAAAGATAATTATTGGGGAGTAAAATTTTTTTCGGGAATCTCATATCCATGTTTGGATTGCGGAATTTCTTACCTGAGGTAATACTCCATTCCCAAGCTTTTTTGGGTTTATGGTGGGAATCCTATTCCCTTCATTTTCTTAGGTATTAGCTTATTCCTTGTGTTTAGGACAAAAATGCCCTATGAATTTTTATCCTAAATAAAATATAATTATATAAGTTAAAAGTAAAAATAATAAATATTAAAAAAATATAAAATTAAAACACAAGATAATAAATAAATTTATAAATAACACAAAAAATATTAATATATAGATTCTTTAAAAATAAATTATATAAAAAATATAATACTTATATAAAATAAATATAATATTTATAAAAATTATTTAAAAATATAAATTCAATATATTAATTATATTAAAAAAATTAATATAAAAATTTTCCTATGAATTTTCCTCCAAAATTTTTTAATTTATCAATAATAATTTAACTCAGAAAGAAAATATATTACGAAGATAGTTTCGTAAAATTTACATTCAAGTAATCTTATATTTCCCCAACCAAACACTGTCAACTTACATTCTTATCAAACAAACCAAACAAGATAAGGTAATATTCCTAGTAGTATTTTAGGTAACCTTACATTCCGGTAATTATATTCCCGGAGGTAATATTACATTCTACGATCCAAACGCACGTGTACTTTTGTTCTTCTGTCCAATGGGATTTTGACATGTGGTGGATGACATCTACCCTATTTAGTTTATTTATAGATTTCATTTTTTTAAATACCTTCGACATGTGGTGGATGCCATCTACCATCGTTGGGGTGTTGTTTTCCAAATTTAGTTATATAATTATAATAAATGACCCATTGAAAGACAAAGAGTAATCGAAAAAGAATATCTTATTTAAAATTTTATTAATAACTTAGATATATTAATATTTTATTAATATTTGTTTTAAAATATATATTAACTATTTTTATATCTAATTATTTTTATCCAGTCTTGAAATGTTTATCCAAAGTGTTAAATGTTATATTTAATTATTTAACTAACCTTTGAATATTTATACATTTCTTTTAATTTTTTATTTTATTTTATAAATCTATCAAGGATTTGCGTGTCACTCGATAAATAAATAAATAATTAATGTTGAATTCAAATTATAATATTTTTAGTGTTGTACTCAAAATTGGATTATTTGATAGATGTAAGTTTTATGTTATTGATATTTTAAAAAATATAAAATAATTATTAAATTTTTAATTTTATTCTGAGACGATTATTGTATAGTTAATTATTGTTAAATGGGATGACGTAACATCCAAATTAATGAGTAATTATTTGACTGTTAAATTATAAATAAAATTTCATGTAGGTATTTTTAATATTATTAATCAATAATTTTAAAAGATTAAAAAATATTTTTTAAAAGAATATAAAAATTTAAAAATTATCTTTAAAAACTATAAAAATATATTTTTTAAAATGCTAATTTTATGATTTTTCTAAAATTATAGTGTATACGTTATTAATGAATATTAGCAACGTGGCGTATTAAAACATCTATTATATTTTAGACATGCCAAGACTTTTCTAACAAATAACCCGGCATTGACTCTCACTGATTTCACAACAATTTTTTTAGACCTACCAATTTTTATTTTTGAGGCAACAGATATTTATTTTGTTAGGATTTAAATTTATATAAAATAAAAATAATTATTTTTAATTAGTGAATTTTAGAATTTTTATTCTTTTAATATATAATTATTTTATAAAAAATAAAGTACGTTAAATTTTAATATAATTGCTATCTTTTAAAGGCTATATGAGTTTAAATTCATTAAAAACAAAATAAAAATTGTGAATTTAGATATTTTAACAACTATATATAGATAATTTAAATATTAGTTTTTGGATATCTATTATTTGAATTTGTTATAATTTAATTATCTTTCAAAATTTTGTTAATTAAAAAAAATAATTATTTGCGGACAATGATTAAAACCAAATAAGATGTGAAGAAAAAACCTTGTGGACAATGATTTTTCTTAGTGGAGTATTGATGCGGCCCACTTTTAGAGTCAATAAAACGGCTACGTTTTCATTTTTTTTTATTTGCTAGACGCGTCGTTTCTTTTAATGAGTTAAAACCTCATAGTTGTCTGTCTAGGGTTCTTTATCGTGAATATGGTATGCATTTTGATTCCGTTGCCTTCCTCTCTTTCTCTGCAATTTCATCTCCCTCAGTCTGCTTATTCTTCGATTCTTTTCTCTAATTTTTGTTTGTGAATGCATCAGTGATCTTTAATCTGAATCGGAAACTTACGTCGTGCATCACCGCGTCACCTGAGCAGACCATACCTGCACTGTCGTTCTTCGAAACCAGCATCGTCCCTTGGACCAATCGCGCTCCCACTCCCTATTGTAAAACACCTTTAATATTTTTCTATAGGGTTCTCAAAAACACTGGAAAAATTCCAACTCATTTGCAATGGCGAAATCAATTTGCATAGCACTTAGAGAAGGAGCTCTAGAAGGAGAGCTGGCGTCTGCTCTTACAATCAAAGACTCCATCGCTTCTCCCTTTGGTTTCCAAGTGTTCGATCACGTGCTTTCTCAGCTATTCTCCTTCATTTTGGCAGGAAAATCGCCGTCACGGTTCGCTTTCCTTTCGTTTTTTTCGCTCTGAAACCGTTTAATTAATCGTTACTATCTTGAAATTAGGATTATTGTTTGATTATTTATTTGTTGCAGAGGTCTTATCCTCGTTTCATTTTCTCGGAGTCCGTCGTTTTATTTGGAGTTTCTGAGAAGTAAAGGAATTAGTGTCGCTTCATCAGATAAAAGGTGAACAAAGTTTAGCTCTAAATTATTTTTATGTTGTTTCTAAATGAAGAAACGGAACTTAATTAATTTTTGATAAATTAAAGCTATAAAACTGCACGAGTTTTGTTCTATTTTCTTCTTTAAAATTGTTTTTTTGTGACATTTCAGAATTCAAATTTTAGATTGTTACAATGATCCTCTTGGTTGGAAAGATCAGTTAGTCGAGAGTGGAAACATCAGGCCTCATGAAATTTTGATTTCCAGTGTCGTTACTGTTTTTCGGGAAGTGAAAAATATGGATAAATTGTTCAATACAATTATTGAACTTGGCAGAGGTAAATCCTTTTCAAGTTTGAAAGATTAACATAAGCTTTCAATTGTTTGTTGAGTAAATTCATTTATGGGTTATTTCTGAGTCGTTTTGATTGTTGCTTTTGATTGTTTGTAGGACTAGTAGGAGGTGGAAAAATCCGGTTTTCTATTGCCATAGACTCGGTAGTGCTCTCTATTGTGTTTGCTAATATTTGATTGAATGAATTTTGAACTTTAACTACTGGCATTATATAAGCAAAATAGGGAAAGGGAAAAAAATAGTGAATTATGGACAATCCATATAAGTATACCGACCTTTGTATGATTAGTATTTCTTTCAAAATATCTTGTCAATATCTAGCTTGGAATTTTTCTTGATTGCAAAGGAGTGCTATCAAGAAATTTGGAGTTTAGTTTCCTTTTGTCTAAAATGATATTCTTATTAATGCGTAGAAAGTAGAAACTTCATTATGTGCCAATATGTGCCAAGAACAAGAAATTTTCTCACCAAGTTTCTATGTCAGGAGTACTACCTTTTCTTGAGAAGGTGCAGGGAAGTTCCCTCTCTAATAACAACAAAGTACTAATAAACATAATGACTGATAGGTGGACTTACTATTTATTGTCGAGGGCAGAATGCACACTGTAGGTTCTAGAATTCTTATATTTCCTGAGGTCCGAGTGAAGAAGAAGAAGAAAAGCTTGACTAAGTGAAGTAAGGCGCAATATACATGTCTATCTGTATGTACAAATATTGAGAAGCATATTATTCTCTCTTACTTGTACAGGCACGTTAATAAAAGAAAATTTTAAAAAATGGAAATTTAAAAGAACTTCAGTTGGGTGTTGTTTTTGGCACCTGTCGCATTTTAGAAATATGCATACAGGCACACCAGGTGTGCATGCCTGATCAAGTGTACTTTACCTTAAAGGCTATACGACACATTTATTTGTTTGGTGCTAAGGTCCAATGCCTAGGCTTACACCTTGACAACACTGATTGAACGTTGCATTCTTTTGGTTAATACTCATTACTCTGTTCAAAAATGTATTGAATGTTGAGTTGCTGCTCGTGCGGAACTGCATATAGAATGGCCTTAAAGCTTAAAGAAAAAAAAGAGAGGAACTTTGGATGGGATGTCATGTTTTGGTGTTGTACTAGTCTACTAGAATGAAATAAAGATTTAATATCATGTTTCATTTGCTTTATGAAAATCTAAAGGATTTGATAGAAGTAGAAAAAATAGTAATGTCCATGTTCATTTATTTCTGTATATTTTTTTATTAAGTTGATCTTGCATTTTTTTATAATACAAAATATTTATTATTTTAAGTGACCTAGGCTGGGTTTAATAGAAGAATAGATTCTTGTTGTAAAAAATCAACTACTCTGAAATTAGCTTTGAGTCGAGTTTCTGCTGAATTCATGCTACTAGAATTTTCAACTCCAATTTTCCACCTTCCGTTTCTTCTTTTTCTGATTGTATTGCATTCACCTATCTCTACCAGGTTGATGAAATGTTGAGACGGACATCTGTGTCATCAGTTGCACACCTCTTAAGCAATCTCCGTAGCCATGGTATGTTTATACTTTTCTGCTATAATCCTTCTCCCTGGAATTGTTCAGTTCTTTGAAATTTCTCAACTTTACCAATCATGTGGTTTGTCTTCAGTTCTCTTAGAATAGTGGTTGGTGTTTTATGGCTTTTCCCCATAAAATTTTCAGTTCTGGCTGCAAAATCCTATGTTTTTAACACGTACCTTTTTTGATTTTAAAAGGACATCTTCCTGGATTTTAGCAGAAACTTCTGAAATTGATGAATAGCATAATTGATACCTATAGTGAGTCCTTTGGGATGCTTTCTCAATATTTATTTTTATGGTTGCAGATCAGATTTCCAGCATCTTTTGGCTATTACATTCAGACCTTCACAAGGGCAGAGTTACAGCTGTTCTGGAATATTTGTCATCTATGGTGGCGATTTTGGAACCATCACATCAACTTGCAAATGGACAGAGAAGTGATTTGGAAAATTTCTCTTTGATTGAGCATAACTCCAAGAAAGGAAAGTTTCATGTTAGATTTAAGAAGAGAAATGGACGGGTCCGTTTGATGGTAACTTCCCTTCTCTCTGTGTGTGGACCATTCTCTACTGATTTTTTTTTTTTGAATCAGACTGACATGATTTTCTTAAACCTATATGTAGTCAGAAGAAGTTCACATTGATCAGTCAGGCATCAACTTTACACCATTGTCATCTGAAGGAGCAATAAATCAGGGTCTTGTGCCGAAGGTCATAGCTCCCTCTCTCTGCCTTTTCATCTTTTTTTAATATGTGAGGGTACAGTAATACCCGCTAGAGTTCTTCCCTTTGCTCAACAAATTAGCACACTCAAGATGTAGAAAGATAGTGGCATAGCTTATAGTTTCATGTTCTGGCAAAACTAGAATTCAAATCTCCATTTATCGAATTTCAGTTTTATAGGTTCAGTGTGGAGGTGTCATTTGGGGATGAATTACTGTTTGTTTTACAGGTACAGTTCAATTTGCAGTTGTCTGAGAAAGAACGAATTGATAAGGCTAATGTTGTACTTCCTTTTGAACACCAAGGTAGGAATATGGGTAGATTATAATTATGTTCTTGAACTTTAGCTTTTATTTGCATCATTCAACGACTTCTATGACATTGGAGTCTTTCACTCTTAATCTCTCTCTATCATTTGGATTGACTTTTGTTTGGTTTAGGTACTGGTAAACCCTTACAAATTTATGATGGCCGGAGATCTCTGGTTGATAGCAAACATGAGAGACCCGTTTCTGCAGTGGAAAACGTGGAGACAAACGAGGACGGTGGCAGGGGTGAAATTATTTATTACCGTGATTCAGATGATGAGATGCCTGATTCTGATGAGGACCCAGATGATGACTTGGACATCTAATTATGCTCGATCAATCTGCAGATGTGGAGCATTGCAAATTGTTTTTACCCTCTTCTTTAACCATGAACGAGTTAGATCTCTTAGGTGTTTACATAAATTTGTGTTTTGCTTTTAAAGCTGGATTTTTTGTGCTAGTTACAACTGTGTTATTGAAGTTAACGAGTTGTAGTTTTTTCAAACTTTGTTCTTGTGTTGAGGGAGAATATTGTGGTGTAAAACCTCGTACTTTTTCTGCGAAAATATGGTCAGGTGCTCATCTTTTAAAGGATTCTCTGTCACCCAAGTCCCTCAGTTTTTTTAGGATGATAATTTAATCCTCCCTGTTGGATCCAAGTCTGGTTGAGTTTAGGATGAAAATTCTTGATCCGACCCGGTATATTTATATATATAATTTTTAATTTTTTATTAATATTTTAAACTAATTATATATTTTGAATTTATTAAATTAAAACTTAAACTAGACTTAAATTAGTCTAAATTTCACATACACTATTAAATCAAAGTAGTATTTTAAATTTAATTTATATAGTGTTTACTGTTTAGACTTAACTATTAAAATTATAAATTCAAATTTAATTTAAAAATTATGATTCCTGAACATAAATTTAAAAATCTTTAAAAAATCATTTTTAAAAATATTTTTTCAAAACCATATGAAATTGGGCCTGTTGAGAGAGGACAGGGTGCAGCACCAGCTCTGAGCTCGACGATATGTTTTATTTTTGCTTCACCCGTTGAATCCAGACTTATTATAGCAATTTACAACAAAGATTTCAGTTCTTGGAGTTTGCAGGAAAAAAGTGGTTTAAATTGAAGTTAATAGAATCGAATAGGTAGTAAACAATGGTTTGGGCATTGCTTCCCGTCGATCCTTCGTCAGGCAAGTAAAGCTTAATTGAAGTGTTACCATTGCTTGATTTTCGCATTGCATTATTCTCAATACCGAAACCCTATTTTCTTTGGGCAGCTGAAGAACTAGGAGAAGAAGATAAGTACTATATTTTCAAGAAGGGAACGTATTCTGTGGGTCGAAAAGGTGATATTTCTTTTCTTTTCTTTTCTTTCTTTCTTTCTTGAAATTGTTAAATACTAATTATTGTTTCTTTTTGCTATTGGGGGTTTGCTCTTTGTGTTTTGATTTGTTGAAGGGTGTGATGTCATCATTCACAAAGACAAGGGAGTGTCCAGAATCCATGCTCATATACTGGTTGATGAAATGACTCAATCATCTCAAGTTACAATCAAAGATTTGTCGAAGTATGGGACATTCATTAACAAGAATCTCACTTCTAACAAGAAAGTTCACCACTTTCCTAATAAACAGACCTCTTTAGAAGATGGGGACCTTCTTGCCTTTGGAACCGGAAATGCAACCTTAAAGTACTGCCAATTTAATGATTTCTTTATTTCAATGATTTCAGTGATTTCGTATCAGTGTCTTAATCCTCTGCTCCTTGTATCTGTTCAGATTCTCTTATGTGCCGCTTGTATTCTACATCTGCTGTGCTGAGGCCTCCCAGATGAGTCATCATCTTCAAGACAAAGTTTTATCCATTGGTTGGTTAAAATATATCATTATGGCTTCAATCTTCACAAAGCTTTTTGGTTTAATTTCTCCTTTAAAACTTAATTCTTTTTTTAATCCTCTTATCCGCTTTCAGAAAATTTTAATTTTGCCTATAGAATTAAGAGACAGAATAAATAATTGATACCTAAACTTGATGGAACCAGAATCTGGAGTTCTTTTGTTCTACTCAATCATTTTGCTTATCATGCTGCTATGATCTGAGTGTTTGAAAAGATTGCCATTATTTCCTTGTCATGAGCTATAAACAATTAGAATGTTACACAGACAATCAACTTCTCCCAAGGCTAGGTTCATTGAGGTTGAAATTAACTGTAGAATTTGCAATAGTGAATGGGGAGGAACTTGTTTTCAAAGGAAAAATTAGCTAAAAGAATAGAATTGTATTCATGTGATTATCATTGTAAAGATCATTATTTGAGTCTTAGAGTTCACCTCCACAGGCTTGACCAAATAAGGTGTGCACTACATTACTTGGATGGCTGTTTGGTTGCCAGGAAAAAAATATTGTTTACTAGGAAATGGACTGGAGTGGTGAAAGTTTTAGAATCACAATCTTCAGTTATTTACCTTAGGAAATAGGGTAGAGAGGTGAAAGTCTTAGAATCATAATCTTCAATTCCTTACCTTCTATATGTAGATATTTAATTATTGATTTTGCATTTGGCACTGTTTGCTTTCGGAGGAGAGGAAAGTTCTTTTTGTTATAACTCCAATTTTATTCTATATTTTTTTTGGCTAACTTTATCATTTCTGTGTCATGAAGGTGCTCGTCTTATTCATGTCTTCAGCGAAGATTGTACACATGTGATTGTTGATCAACACATGTCCCTGAAAAGGGATGTACTTGATGCAGTTGTGGCTAAGAAACTGCTTCTACGAACTAGTTGGCTTGAGGTATAGATTGGTAAAATGCCCCATCTTATCTCCTTTAATGGTAACAGACTAACAGCGATGTTAAGTTGTTTAACCAAAACTAATATTTATGTTGGCATATTATTCTAATTGGATGAGAATGCGTAATATCAAAATACCATATTGGTTTCACAAACCTCTTTGTTTGAAACTTTTAGAATTGTGCTTATTTTTGTTCTTTATCCTGTCTATCGAGACACTATTAACTGACTGCAATATTTCTACACTCCAAACATCTGGATCTTATTCCTACCCGATGTTTACCGAGTTAATGATAACAATTTGATATTTTTATTGCAATTCAAGCTGCCAAACCTAATTAGAAAGTTCAGTCCTTTGATAGCACAAAGGTTTAAGAATGAGGTATTTTGTTCCTTACTGTACAGCATTTTTAACCTTGAAGTTTCGTAGAGTCTGAATTTGATGAAAGAAAAGATTGAAATACTTTCAATTTGGGGGAAAATGAGTTTATTTTAAGACAGACCAGAAATAATTAGGAAAGGCTACCCAGGTAATTTAAGTAAAGAGCAACTAAAGGAAAGAATTGCTGTGCTGGCCGCTTAAGTCTGAAACCATCATTTTACATTTTGCCACTAATTAACCAGCTAGGAAAAAATCCTCGAGAAGGTGCTTATTTCCTGTATTTTCTCAGTGCTCCTTAGGTTATATTAATGTACCTAACAACATGAATGATCAGAGCATTTAGTGAGGGTTTCTCCACCACTTCCTGGACAATTTTAATATGTTTGGCTAGGTCTTGAAATAGAGCCTTTTTCTATTTTTTATTTTTTGTTACAAATGGAGATAAATGTCTATGAATCAGAGCAGCTTATTTAAGTAATTTTTATAAATTGTTCTATGTTTTTGTGTCTTGAATAGACTAGCCTAACTTATTTATGTAATCCATGTAAATTGTTCTATTTCTTTCAAGGAAAAATGTAAATTATTCTATGGTTTATGTTTTAGGGTTTAAGATTAAAATTTAGGTTTAGGATTTTTGAAGTTTAGGGTTAGAGATTTAGATTTTATACTGTGGGTTTAAATAGGCATGATTGTGTAAAAAATTTTGACCGGCAGTGCATCAAATTTTAACTCGTAGATTATTAGCTTATTGTTTGTTGAATGGCACCGACATTCATTCTCTATACTTGTTCTTCAGAAACAGTCACTTTGTAATGACATGCATTTAAGTCTAAATTACTGAAACAGAATGTAGTAAACATCCTCTGAATTCAGATGGCTTCTATGCAAAGAAGTGAAATAAAATCGGAAGGCTTAAACTTTTGTTAGCTAGAAATCAAGTAAAAGTAATGGTTTAACTTGCCAAGTTGATGCATTAAGGTTATAATTTTCTCAACCAATTATTTATTAAACTTGGAGTGTAATATTTGCTACCAATGCTAATACGATTAGATCGATTGTGGAGTTGTGTTGCTCTTTTTACATGGTGAATAATATTTCTGTTGATCAAATTAATACAACTGTTTTTCTTTTTTTAAGGTCAAATTCAAAATGATGATGTTTACTTACTATCTTTAATTGCACTTACCTCTGCACTTTATTTAGCTTGTAGCTGACAAAGGTATCCACACCGAGTTTCCTGACTGCCGTTCGTAAGTATTATTTCACTTGTTGTATCTTTTGGGTTAGTTTTACGCATGAAGTTTATCCTCTATAAAGGTGGTGATTTATGTTTTCACCTTCAGCCATGTTCCTAATATAATGGTGGATGGAGTATTTGTTGAAGTTACAGACCCAAAAATGCGTGAAAACTGTTTGGGAGGATACACCTTTCTGTTAGAATCTACACATGTGGTAATATTTTCATATTCGTAATTGCTCTGAAGATTTTATTTTCTCGTGTCCACAGTCCATAAATGAGGGAAGGGAAAGAAGAAAATTGACGCCATTTATATATTCATCTTTTGCTTTGGTGGTTTTGCTTTAGGTTCATTAGTTCTCACATGCACAATTTTTCTTGTCACTTGTGAGCTCTTAAAGATTTAGTTGAACTATAGCTTTATTGTTAATAAAAGCTCGTGCATATAGTTATGTCCATCTGCTTTAGAGTTCTATGGATTAACATATGTTGCATTCCATCTTGATTTCAAAATTTGACATGCATGTCCTTACCTGCATATCCTTTTAGCTTCTGCCAACTTTTATTGCTGAATCTCTTGGATTAATATAATTAGTGAAACAAAAGTTGCTAAACTTTAATCCTTGTTCCTAAGATTAGTTGGTATCTTGGAACTTTGAACTAAAGTGCCTACTATACATTTTCATGTTTCGTTGTCTGATGCAGTACAATTTTGGCGATAGATTGCAGTCGCTACTGGAAGTGAGTGGCTCAAGGGTTATCTGGGTTAAAGACATTTGTTCAAATAAGGTACTGTTCATGTCTATGTCTTCTTGATCATTGTTTTCTTCCCAACAATCCATCATTTATTTTGGCATTGTAGAATGCGTCATCCTGAAGAAGTTACATAATATAATTGTTGTGACATAAGTATTCTTTATGGCTTGTATCATTGTATTTGGACATTTTTGTTTTATTTTACAAGCTTGTGGAAAACATAATTCAATTGTTGATTGTTCATTTTTGTGGTTTAACATAGAATGTCCATACTGTTTGGTAACACCTAGAATTGAAAGGCTTAAGCATCTGTCACCTTGTGCACAAGTTTTAGCCTAGAATTTTATACTTTTGTTCTTTCAATCATGCTCGCCATGAGTCCCCCATGACCCTTAACAAAGATTTCGGAGGTAAACATAGATTTGATCATTTGAGCCATATCTCAGTGAGGCAAGTTCTTGAATTGATTTGATAAATGCTACTCTTGTTTTGTCAATAGCATGTTTTCTGATAATTAATTATTAAAATATTAATTCAGCATTTTTGCTGTTGATTTATTGGTTAGGCTTCAAGTGATAACCCTGCAAATTCATTATCTGCATGTAGCCTTGCTAATGAACATTTTCTTCTAGGCCATTGAGCGTGGAGAAAATACTTGTCTTACGTATGTCGTCCCTGGAAAATCAGTAGACAAGTTTGATCGCTTAGATAAACTGGGTTTGTCATATAGAGTGGATGAGATGGCATTACTTCGTGCACTTTTATCTGGAAAATTGGATAACTCTATAGTGATATCATCATCAGGTAAGTATCCATGTTATTCTCCAGATAAGTGCATATCTGTTTTTTTGTCCATAAGAATATTTATTTTTAAATTGATAAAACACTTATAAATTAAAGAAACTGAAGTAAAAAAAATAAAAGCAAAAAGCAGGGATAGAAAAATTGTGGGGGTGAGGGGGAAGGTGAGAAAATAGAGTGGAAGGAGGGAGAGTGCCTCATGCCGGACACATTACCATTGATCTATCCTGAAGATTATGTACTGCTTCAGGTTGGCCAAAATAGCACTAGCCAACCCTCTTTAATTTTTTTAAAAAATAAAAAAAAAAATTGATTGCTATTTTAAAAAAAAAATGTAATTTAAAATTTTAAGCAATTTAGAAACATAAATTGAAAAAAAAAACGACATGCCATATTCCTATTGATCGTTTTGTACTTCACTTTTTTATCTAATGGCGTTAGTAAGGTGTACGATCTGCATAAACATAAAGAATGTTTTAATACTTGAGTGGAAATATTTTTCTGAGTATGAAATTGACAATTTCACGATAGTTTGGTAAAAAAATACGACATGATATATTTGGATGGAAATTTTCAGATTAATAATGAAAAAAATATTAATGGAAGCAAATACATTTAAAATCCATGCAATGATTGTATTGTTAGGAGGATGGAAAGGAGATGTTGGATATTGATTTTGATTAAGATGCATAAAATTTGGATTAAGATGACTTTGAGGTTTTCTTTAGGATAAACTTCTCTTTTTCTGCTTAATTGAAATTCGAAGGTTCTTTTGCCGTAAAAGTTTGTAAATGATGCCTATATACTAAAATATCCTGTGATGCTGTTTTTCTCTGTAGTTTTTTGTATTATGGACTCGGTTGAATCTTTTAACTTTTATTTTCAAACTGATTCCTCTTATTTCCTGTCTTTCTGTTTCATTGAAATTGCATTTACTTGTAATTTATGTATATAAAGGTTACCTTTAATTAGTTATCTCTTTGCAGTTCCAGTTTCTTCTTCTTGCTCCACTGATGAAACTGTAGTAGCTGATTCTGATGAGGAAAATGAAACGGCTATGTCAGTTACTGCAAATGCTACTATTCAAAACGAAGGAGATCGGACTTGTGTGAATAGAGAAGGAATTTCCAAGGAAGCCCCTAGCTTGGTGAGCAAAACAGAAGTTTCAACATGTCTCGATACTAGTAAATTGGAGGATGGCCTAGTAACCTCCAAAGCTGATAATGGTAGTTTGATAGCAAGAAGAGATAAGGCTGATGAGGCTGAATATGGAAGTTCTAATATTGTTTATAGCCAAGTTCTAATAGTCAGAGATGTAAATGTAAGTTCAAAAAATAACATCAAATCTGACAGCGGGATTATAAACTACAAGCGCTTTCGCAAGGTAACAACTTTCTTTCATGCCTAAGTTTTATTCTTTTATCATGCCATCATGATTTTATGTTGCTAATTCTCCTGGGTTCTGTTGAGACATTGACACTTGGGACTTGGATCAGACTGTTAAATCAAGTTTTATTTACGTTGCCACATCTAATTTTTCTACTAGGATTTCCTCGCCAAGTACATATAAGTTGGAAAATTAGGGGTTCATTTGGAATTAATTCTATTCTCATGTGTGTATGGTTTGAGTATTAACTGTTCAATTATTATTATTGTGAATCTATATAGGCAAGCATTCAGTCAGGAAATAGCTTCAGCAATCTTGTTCCATTTTCAAAATATCCTTACAAGTAAGATACTAGTTCATAGTTCTATGTGGATTCCGGTTTATGTTCAATTATTTGGTTTGTATATTCTTGTAATGTATTTTGTATCTATGTACACGGTTGTGTTTCCTTTTCCGGATCATAGAGATAACGAGTTTGGAAGTGGGGAGTTGGCTGAGTCTGTTAAGGAGGAAAAAAAGAGAAAGAAAATGGATGCCATTGCGGATGACATGTTTAACAGTGAAAAGGTTTGTGTTTTGTTTAATTTATTCTGATTTTATTTTGTCTACACACATATTTATATACATATATATTCCTACTATGTACCTAAGCCTCTAATATGATAATGTAGGGAGGAAGACGGCATGGTTTATCCGGTTCTACTCGTCGCGGAGGACTTCATATGCGGGGTTGACAAAGGTGTTGTATTTGTGGAGGAGATATCCTTTTTATGTTTCTTCAAGTTTAATTAACCTACTGAATATTTTGGTCCTTAAAGTTGTGTATTTATAGGTATGTACTATTAAAATGTGGATATGAAAGGTGTGCACATGTCTGTTGATATGTAAAACAGATGATAGATGAGTGAAATGAAGCACACACTTTTACTCATTTCTTGACGTTGAAATTGCTAGACAATTTATCTATTCATGTATATTTAACGACTTTTAAATTAGTTTATTTTTTTATTTCATAAAATAATATCTTATCAATAAGTAAACACATTTAATCAGATGTCAATCTATTTATCTTTATTTACTTGTATTTTTTAGATCATAAGTTTAATAAAAGCACTCATTTTTTCTCTTAAAAATTTATTCTTTCCAATAAAATAAAAATAAATTAAAATTATCTAATAAAATTAATTATCAATATTTGAGTAAAATATCCTTTACATCTTTTTGGGAACTATATTTTTATGTCCGAGATTATTGTATATATTGATAATTGTAAGAAATTAGGAGTATGGCATTGAAAGTGACGTGTGAGCAGCATGTTAAAGCGTGAAGCCATAGCTCTTATCAGTAAGCACCGGGAAAAAAAAATGGGTGGCTGCACCAGCTTCAACTTTACTTCTTCCCCTCCAGTTTTCTCCTTTTATCATCATCATAATAATATTCGCGTCTCTCCTTCTTCTTCTTCTTCATGGTCATTCTTATCAGCCTCCCAAAATTGCTCTTTGAAACTAACTCATATCGTCAATGCCAAATCCACTCGTTTCAGAACTAATTGCAAACCCAAAGATTCCGATGTTTTGGAGTGCGTAGGAACGGGACTGGATGTCGAGTGCATCCCCTCTCAAAACGAAGTCCAGCAATCGGAACCAGAAACTGTCGAAAAAGTGGAAAGCAACATCTTCTTGGAGTGGGCGGTGCTGATTTCCCCATTCTTCTTCTGGGGCACGGCTATGGTGGCAATGAAGGAGGTGTTGCCCAAGGCAGGCCCTTTCTTTGTGGCTTCCTTTCGTTTGATTCCGGCGGGGTTGTTATTGGTGGCGTTTGCCAAGTCCAAGGGCAAGCCTTTGCCCTCTGGATTCACTGCGTGGCTTTCCATTGCGCTCTTCGCTCTCGTGGACGCCACTTTTTTCCAGGTCTTTGCTTTCTCAATTCTCATGTCCTTATTTCGTTTCTTCCCGAGCAGGGAAAACATGGCCTGATTTTGTATGGAAATGTTAATACTTTTTGAGGTAATTTCTAGGGTTTTCTTGCTCAAGGATTGGAGAGGACATCTGCAGGTCTGGGCAGCGTATGTTTTTTTTTTCATTTCTTTTCCATTATTTTCTCTCCACTCATTCTGATTTGTTAGTAATGGAATCATTTTCTTTGATGATTTGATGCAGGTGATAATTGACTCTCAGCCATTGACAGTGGCTGTTCTTGCTGCCTTTTTATTCGATGAATCCATTGGCTTAGTAGGAGCTGCTGGACTAATCCTTGGGGTTGTTGGGCTTCTTCTTCTGGAGGTAAACCATAAACCCCAATCTATTATCAGTATTCTAGCTATGGTTTATCTGATATTTATTACATATTCTTCTTAGAAATATCTTCAACCAAAAGCATGTTAGTGATAAACTAGCACTTGAAGGAAAATTCGATGATTTCTGGTTTTCTGGCTTGCTCCTGGTGTGTTTTGGGTCGATTCAACTCTGTTAACCTGTTACACAGACTTGGCATACTCGGACAAATAAGTGTAAAGTTTTAAACGGAAGTTGATGACTAATTAATTATCATTGAATGCTACGTATTATCACTTTTGTTATGGCAATTTGAGATGTTTGATTATTCAAATTAAAGCTACTTTCTACTGGTTTGATTAAATAATCGAATGCATGGTCTTGTTTGCAGTTCTGTTATTTTCTTCTATCAGTATATCTACATTTGACTACTCAAGCTTACTTTTCTCTTGGAGAGAAATTGATTTATATTTTGTATACATAAATTTTAGGTTTCTTGTCCAGCAATGCTTGTTCTTGGCCAGCACTAAGTAATAACTTGTACCTTGGGGATTTCAGAAGAGGTTAATATATGCTCCAAGCCCCTATACTCTTCGTACAATTGGAATTTAGTCCCCTTCTTTTTCAGATTTAAAAGTCCAAATCCAATTGTTAAAATTAGTAAGTTTTCTCCGTAAATTTTCTATGTAACATTTTGAAATTAAAAAGTACTAACTTGACATCCATGTAACTCCAAAATGATGTTGTACTGAACCTGAATTTAATAGAATTTTTAATGATTTTAACAATTGGGCTTTAACTGAGCTGTATTTTTGCAGGTACCAGCACTTGATTTTGATAAAAGTAATTTTTCACTATGGGGAAGTGGAGAGTGGTGGATGCTCCTTGCTGCTCAGAGCATGGCAGTTGGAACAGTAATGGTGCGCTGGGTTTCCAAATACTCTGATCCTATCATGGCAACCGGATGGGTAGGCAGCCTGTTTTTCTCTATCATAAGCTTGTTATTTATCTGTGATTCTTACGGATGCTTTTCAAAGACTTTGAAAAATGTCTAGTTTCCCCCCATAAATACCTTTCATTTCTTACTTGTTTTGTTTATTTATTAATTTCTTTCCAACAAGATTAACGGCAGCATACTAGACATAAGATGAGAGAGAGAACCATGAGATAATAAACTGTCATTTAGGAAATCAAATAAGCAAGTCATCATCGTCTAAGATCTCGAGTTTTGTTTATGCAAATTAACTCCATTGACTTCTCAGGTTGCCGTGCTGGCTTTAATCATATTCACATCTACTTCGGTTTACCCTTCAAAACCCTATCCTTCTTTGGGATTGTGTATTTGAGGATCGAGTCCTATACTAGGAGGATGACTAATCTAATTCCCCTCCGATCCTCATAGTTATCATCCTATCCTGTTTAACTGACATCGCATTTTCACCCATCGATATTAGTGGTGTCAGAATATCTGGGTGCTAGTGAATTGATTGCTGATGTTTGATCGTTGATTGCGTAACTGGAACAGAAAATATTTTTTGTGAATGATAACTAGACAATCTCTATGATAGATGGTAATCGAAGACTAACATATAATTTGTAATCTTATTGCAGCATATGGTAATAGGTGGTCTTCCACTTCTTGGAATTTCTATTCTCATTTGTGATCCTATCTTTAGTGGGAGCTTTCAGGAGCTTTCTGTCAATGATTTGTTGGCACTCTTTTATACATCAATCTTTGGAAGTGCCATAAGCTATGGTGTATTCTTCTACAGTGCAACAAAAGGTTAAGTTTCGCTCAAACCCAAACATGTTTTTATATCTTGCCTATGCATGTTTTCTCTTGGTCGCACGAAGTTTCCCCCCTGCTTTAATTTAATTCGGGTTTACGAATGGATTCAGGTAGTTTGACGAAACTCAGCTCCCTCACCTTCTTGACGCCTATGTTCGCTTCAATTTTCGGGTAAGATATTTCATATCGCACAAGGTTCATGGTTAATATTGCTGACCAGAAAGAGTAACATCCATAGAATAGATGCATCATAAACAAATAATAAAAATGGGAGCTGATTACTTGCATATTCTCAAAATCTTCTGTTGTTTTGTAATTCGTTTCACTGCTAATGTTTTGATTCCAAACCACAGTTTTTTATACCTTGGCGAGACCTTCTCACCCTTGCAACTGGTTGGTGCCGTTGTCACCATAGTTGCCATCTACATGGTTAACTTTCGAGACAGAACCTTGCAGTGAAGCACATGCTTGGTGAAAATAGTGTCGAAAAATGAGAATGAAGTTAAAGTTCGACTGATTGAAGCATGTTTTGGAGCCAGACAGACAGGTTGAAGAAACATGATGTTTGAGATCTGTAGCTAAGATATTGAAGCGATTACTATCTGTAAATATTAAAATATAAAATCAATTAAGCTCCTAACAATATAGTTAAAAGTGTCTTATTAAAGAAAAGGTAACAACGATCCTTTTATTTAATTAAAGACGAATGTGATTTAAAAATAATTAGTTCAGATATGATAAAATTTTATAATATTAATGATTTTAAATTTATAATTTTTTAGTTTAATGATTAAAATATAATTATTTTATGTTTGTTAACTTACGGTTAGAGTACCTTTTATTTTAATATATTTTTAAAATTTATATAATTATTTTTTTAATATATTTAATTTACTGAAATAACATATGAGCGTTGAAAAAATAATATATAAAATGATGACAAAGGCCCAAACTCCACCCTTATAATGTTAGATATATTATTATTAAATAATACATTCACTTGGGAAGAAAGTAATTTTCCTTAAATACAAAGTAAATTTAATTTTTGACAAAGAAAAAACTTAAAATAATAAATCTGATTTTAAATTATATAAAATAAATAATAAAAAATATAATATAAATTTCATTATAAATAATTAATAAAATATTAAAAAAAATTATTGAACTTGTATACAGTTTTTTGTATGTATTTTCTCGTTAGAATAATTTTTTTTGACGAATTATTAAAACACTTTAAGATATATTAAAAATATAACCAATAATTATTTGATCTATAAAAAATATCTTAACCTAAAATAAATTATTTTTATCCTTCTATGCATAGCTCAAACTCCTCTGTCAATGGGTTTAATAATATACACATTGTATAGATTATATATTAAAAGAAATTAATTTAACCTTTTTTTTAAATTAAAGACGAATGTAAATTAAAAACAATTAGTTCAGATATGTACCCGTCTTCTTGGTTTAGGGTTCGGAAAATCCGACCCGACCCATACCGTCGCCCTAAAATCCCTCTGTAACTATTATATAGTAAGAATAAAAATAATAACGAGAGTACTCAATAGTAAAGTCTCTCGAAAGGATTTAGGTTTTCGTTGGTAGATTGAAAGGAAATCGGATTGGGCAATCGGAAGGAAGACGGAAAGCCGGAGATTGGAAGTGCGGAAGGAAATCGAGCCCCAGCCTCGGCCTTAGGCAGGTAAACAAAAATGAAATGCCGATAGTGGGACTTTGACTTTGTAAATGAGGAATTTTGTTGTTTTGATTTGTTTGACTGTTCGCATCATTCATCAATGTGGAAAAAGGAAGATGGTAAAAGGGGATTCCCAGGCCAAAATCGTAGGGGATTTCTGCTGCTTCGATTGATTCGTATAATGGCATAACACCCTCTGTTTCTTTGTGTTTCTTTTCTATGTTTGTGCGTTTATATCAGGAAATTATACGAAAATCTCTTCAGCGAAAGAAAGAAAGAAAATGGATCCTGGTCGCTACCCTGTTCAACAAGGACATGGATGGGATAATAACAGCGTAATTGTGGTTTCCTCTTTTATAATCAAATCACCTATATGGGTTTGGGATCATTCTCTCATCCCCTTATACACATATGAAACAAAGCCCTGCAGCACTCAGGATATGGACTCTCCATTTGCCTAATTCATATTACTTTCTCTCATTGACATAGCTTCTCTCTTCAATCCACAGGCTCTTGAGGGTTTTCCTGGTGTTCTTGACCACAATTACCGGTGAGTGCTCGCCCACTTTCCTTTCATCGTCTCCATTGGCAAAATTTAACATTGAATTTCTTTCTTTTTTGTGCTTCCCTACACAGGTACATGGTTCATAAGTTATTTGTTGAAATTACCACATTTTGTGTTTCCATGTTGCTTTAATGCTGTTACTACCAGTTATTTGATTTCATCTTGATATTGAATTACCTATTTATACCAAGATTTTCCTTCATTATATCACATTTTATCTTTCCTCCTCCACTCTTGTTCTTTATGTAACAGGGTCAGTGGTTCATATGATGAGAGGAGATATCTAGATGAAAGATACTCAAGGGATAATGTGTATTTCAGAAGTTCCTACCACAGAGATTTTCCTGAGAGGGATAACCAATCCGCTCCTCCAGCTTCTGGTATTTGGTCTCAATCAAGGAGGACAACTTATGAGGAAGAATATCCCCGCAATCAGGATTCTAGGCGTCACCAGAAGCATTATGCTGATTCATATAGTGACATGGATACATTTCACGATCATGAGATCACTCAATTTCAAGATTTTGATAAGTTTCGGGATGGATATCGTGGTGTTGACAACTTTCGTGATCATGAATTTGACAGGCCCTCTAGATTTGTCGGACGAGAACGAGATAGCTCAAACGACGATTATGACTACAGGCCACGCATTTCTCATCAGAGCAGGGACAACAGCCGTGAGAGGGATTATGACTATGGCCGGCATAGTTATGATTCTGATTATGAAAGAGGCAGTCGAAGAGAGGGAAACTGGAGGAGACGTGAATCTCGTGATCGAGATCGCCTGGGTAGGGAGAGAGATCAGAGTCCACATAAAAGACATGAGAGGTCTCGTTCACGATCTCATGGACGCGATGATCGTCCTAGATCAAGGTCACCTCGAGGACGGAACCATGGGCGAAACCGTCGTGAGGACAGCTATGATGATGGTCGGAATGATAAGACTGAGAAGCGAAGGGACCATGAAGAGAAATATCAACATGAACATTACTCTGTGGTCTGCTTCATTTCCCTTGTTCTTTGTGCTTCTGGTACTGAATTTTTTAAGTTGTGAATTTGAGTAAGAGTGTTGCTTTCTCTCAGGCACCATCGGCAACTGTCGTTGTAAAGGGTCTCTCACAAAAAACAACTGAAGAAGATTTATACCAGATTCTTGTAATATTTCTCTTTGTTTCAGTTGAATGTTCTCTTATTGTCACTATATATAACTAATGTTTCTCAATTTTGTGGCCATCAGGCTGAATGGGGGCCACTGCGCCACGTACGAATCATCAAAGAGAGACATTCTGGAATTTCTCGTGGATTTGCTTTTATTGATTTTCCTTCTGTGGTACTCATTCCTGTTTACCTAGTCGATGCTTTCCATTTAGTTTTGTTGAATGTCTTATTAGGAAAATTGCTTCTGGAACAGGGGTCAGCAAGCACTATGATGGAGAGGATTGGTGATGATGGTCTTGTTGTTGATGGTCGGAAGCTTTTCTTTGAGTACAGGTACATTTTCATTCTACAATCATGATTGAAGTTTCCCATGTGGGATCAATTTTATTAAATATTCTTATATTGCTTTTTGATGTTAGGTTTAAGGGAAAATATTTTACTTTCCTTTTTGCATTCGTTTGTCGGCTTGATAGTAGAAAACAGGTTAATTTGAGGGCAACACGGTTGCTTTAAAGTATTTTTATTATTGATGGATAATTCAAGATATCAAAGCAGCAAACAGGGAACAAAAAATCCTGTGTGATCTGACAAAGTCTTTTATTTTGTTGCTGGAATGCTTATTTGCTGTAATTCTTAAAATGGAAACTGAATTAGAGAGTTGATATGAATATATTAATAGAAGTGAGGTCTAAACTTTGGATTTATAAGTTATGAGACCCCATGCAATGTAAATATGAAATTGCTTATATTTGACCCTTAGAAAACCTTAGATGTCTATATGCACCTTTTTAAATTGGGATCACTCATTCCTATTGCTTATCGAGTGATACCCACACTCGCACACACTCTATCTAAAGCTTCTGTACCTTGATGAATTGATAATTTGATATGGTCCTAAACTTGATGAAAAAGAAAGGAAGCTCTCTATTATATGAAACATTTTTGGTTTTTCTACTGTGAGTTTGCATATGAAATACATTGAAATCTGTTCTGTTGCAGTAGTAAGCCAACTGGAGGGACTGGTGGCTCTTTTGGAAATGATAATGCTGTAAAGTTGGGCCATTCTAATCATAGGGGCATCACAGTACCTTGTGATTGGATGTGCACCATATGTGGATGTGTCAATTTTGCACGGCGAACTTCATGTTTTCAGGTCTGTTTTTCATTCCCACTCTTTCTGATATTGTTGTTATAGAATTTAACTGTTTAGAGCAGAGTCGGTGATGCATCATACATTTATTTGTCTGCTGTTTCACATCGTTAGGTCAAGAAGAGGTAGCTATAATTTGTTATCTTTATGTTGCTTGGATGAAGGCATACCAGAATGTGTTGCTAGAATCTAGGCTATGGATGCTCATGGGTTGCAGATGATAAAAGTTGCAATGCACTTTATATTGGCTCTTGAAAACTTGATATGATTATTGTTAATCTATATCTTTTACTTGGTAGTCCATTGGCGTAGTGTAAATATGCTCTTTTACTGTGGTTATGCCGAGTCATTGATATGTCCTTTCTCTTGCCTTTTTGTGTAGTGTAATGAACCACGCACAGATGATGCTCCAGCAGCTGATATATCTTTATCACATTCAACATTCTTAGGAAAGAAAGGAACTGAGCCAGGTCGGTAGTTGCTGTTATTTTGAGTAGGCTTGTATAATTGTTTGTGTAATTTCCCCTACTTATTAAGTTGACATGTAATTAGGTCCTACTCATGTACTTGTTGTTCGTGGATTGGATGAAAATGCTGATGAGGAAATGCTCCGTTACGAGTTCTCTAAACATGCTCCGATTAAGGTTTATGTTTTTATTATAATTCTCATTTGACAGTAAACTCTCTTTTATGGTAGCTCCAAAATCTAATGGAATTAATCTGCAGGATCTTCGCCTTGTTAGAGACAAGTTCACCCATGTGTCAAGGGGATTTGCTTTTGTTCATTTCCATTCGGTATATCTTGCTTCTTTATGGCATTGTTTTCCTATAAAAGCTGTAAATATCAATGACTTATAAATAAAGCTGACTTTAATAAGTATCAAATCTGTTGCTAATATTTTAATATTCATCATATTTATTGCACGTGTAGGTACAAATGTTGCACGCATTCGAAGAGTTCTTTTATTTTTTCAACAAATAATTAACATTTTAGGATTTTTTACATTTTTTCAGATAATGGGTTTTTGTGCATTTATTTCACAATGAATATCATAATTCATAAAAATGGAATAGGAGATTATTCTATTAAAATAGTGGCCACTTTTCAAAACTATTTTACTTCATCAATCTTACATGTGAATAATGTTATCATCTCTCCTTGTTTCTTGCTTGAGTGAGCAGCTTATCTTTAGGCAATGGAGAGAAAATATCTGCAGCTGTAGGTTGCTTCTACTGATCGTTTCATTAATTCTACTTGTAACTAAAGGTCTTAAAATAAAGCAGAACAGCATTATTATCACATAACAAACTGCATCATGGGGTTGCCGGTACTGGACAATTCTTGTAACTTTATGCACTGTTACAGGATGTGTGAATGCTATGGTTGACTTATATTTTCTGCCATTATTGTTTTCCTCTATAGGATGTTTTGGTATAATTATAATAACTTGCCTTAAGGGTAAAAAAAGAAAAAAAATATATATATATATATATATAGTGTTTTTGGTTGGCAAAGTTAGTTTTAACATATAAGCATGATTGAACATGTTCGATGTCATGTAGGTTGGTGATGCCACAAAAGCTCTAGAAGCTACAAATGGAACAACACTTGAGAAGAATGGGCAAATCCTAAGAGTAGCATATGCAAAGAGCATTCTTGGGCCTGGATCAGGGGCATCAGGAGCTTCACAATCAAGCAGTCTTGCAGCTGCTGCGATTGAGGCTGCAGCATTTTCTCAACAGGTGTTTGATGGTCTCTTTAGCTTTAATGATATTAGCTATGATATTTCTGTTTAGAAAATAATATTAGCTGCCATGTAGTGTAGAAGCATTTGGGGTGAAACCTCTAGCCTCGATCATGTGTTTACAAAATGCATTTTAGTGTTTGGTTTTCTCTTTAGCATGACGCTTTGCATTTATTTCACCCATTTTAGAACGGATTTTATCAAGGAGTCTTTTTGGGAAAAATGGTTACTGTAGCAGATTTCTGCAAAGCAAACTAAGAGCATAAGGCGCTCTTAATTTTCTTAAGGAAATGAGAAGAGTATAGAGCACATTGATGTGCTTAAGGGGGGTGGTAGTAGTTGATCAATAGAATTTTGGTTGAAAAAACGAGTAAGAAAGACGACGGAACATTAGAAAATTTAAGGTTGCAAAACCTCTGTTTCTTTCTACTAATTCTAGAAAAACAATAAAGAATAATGTGGCTGTAAATATTTTTACTCCTTATTCATACTAGGTTTATAAATAAATTTTTAGTTCTTGCGCAAGATCTAAAACCTCAAGATTAGAGAGGAGGCACCATATCTAGCATACAAATCAAAGGAGAAAATTGAAGAAGCTATTTCCCTTAAAATGTGTCATTATAAGGTGTCATTTAAAGCCGTATTTTTCCCTTTTTTGAGAAAGAGGTTATCACTGGACCTCAGCTTGCTTGGTTAGCTTCTTCTAGGCTGGATAATCTTTTCAATTGTGGCATATTGCTACTATTTGGTGTTCTTGAATCTTAAAAGAAACAATCAGAATGTAGTTCCACAGATTAGGAAACCATAGAAACCCTACTTTGTTGACAATACAATTGATTTCACAGGATTTCATCTTCTCTATTGTAGGAAAACTGAGCAAAGTATGTATAGTCTCTTTTAATAATTTTATTAACATTTATCCCCTTTGTTTTAGAAGTATACGTAATATAAGATTCATGAATATTTGTGTCCCCATAGTGAAAAAGTCTATTTGTTATTTATTTATAGTTTTCAAAGTGAAGAATTAATCAATTAAAATGTAGTAAGACCATTAAATATGACTGATTGATCAGTTGTGTATTCTAATATATTAAAATTTTCATGTATTTTATATGGTTAGTTACCTTTCTTCTGTTGCAATTCATGGTGTGTACAATTTATCAGGGTCCTAAAAGTTTGGCATGTAAACACCCTTGAGTTTCTTGCTGAATACTTCTGGGATATTATCTGAGCAGGTCTGCTCTATTGCAACCATAATAATTCTCTATAGTAATTAATGTTGATCTCCATACCGGCATCATTAGACTTGGTGCCTTGTTTTTTAAAACAAAAAAGAAAAAATGGTTTTGAATATCGGGTCTTGTATTCTGTAACTAAGAGGTGAAATGCTAGAACAGAACCTACTAGAGTTGTGGTTAGTGTCGTTCATAGTGACATCATCAGGCAAGTGCCTTCATTTTCTTGATTCAGTTTTGTATTTTTAGTCTACTTTTGTAGAGAACCTACTTTAATCCCATTAAGCTAGAAAGCTAGAACAGAACCTACTAGAGTTGTGGTTAGTTTTCAATGATTTGCATATTTCTTTCTTTCTTTTTTAGCATATATAATACGTCATGTGCCAGGTCTAGTGATGATTCCTTGCAGGTGCTCTTTTTTAAGCTTTTCTAAATTTTATGTAATTACACAGTGCATAGTTTATTTCCTGCTTCATAGTTCATCTTAGTTCCAAATGCTTTTTGTACTCAATATTGTCATTTATCCTTTTAGTATGATGCTGTTGGATGGACACCAAAGGAGTATAACCCAGATGATAAACAGTCCTCTAGCTGGCAGGATGAAGTTGTTGGTTCAGTTCCAGTTCAACAAGATGGTTCAGCCTTGCATTCTGGATTTGTGTGGGATGAAGCCTCTGGTTACTACTTTGATGCTGCTTCTGGGTTTTATTACGATGGAAATACAGGTTTATTTTTGCATTTTCTTCTAGCTTTCCACGACTTGCTTTTTTTCTCTCTATTTTTGAGCACATAAGAATCAAAATTAGGATCCTTGAGTTTTAGAATTTTTTTAATAAAAAATTATCATAAATTTTCTAATAGGGGAATGGAACTATTATATCATTAGCAGTTGCATTAATTGGGGATTCATCTACTGTTTGCAAACTGCTTTCTTGCTCATAAAATTCTCATTGTGCATGGTCCCCAGCTGAAGTTGTCACTAGTGGGGTGTGGTTAGGTTGTGTTGTAACTTCTATCTTACCAAGGAGGCAAGAACGGATAGATGATTAACTCTGAATAGAACTCGGGAATCAATCTTTGTTGGTAAAAGGATATGTTTTCATGGTGTCTATATTAGAGACAGACGTGAAGTTATATGCTTATGTGTGACAAATTATGATCAAAAGTGAGCTGTAGATGAGTTCGGCTTTTTTGCTCATTGGTTAAGTTGACAAACATTATATTTGGTACAATTGGTGGAAAGTAAGGTTAGGGATTTTGGAGTGAATGTTTCTATCTTTGTAGTGGAGGTGCATGTTTCTATGAGCAGTTTTTAAGAGTTCGGAAATCATTTTCGATGGGATTTAAGGAGAAAGTTGGATGGATGTAGGTTTTGAGATTACAAAATGTTCTGCCATATCTATTAATAAACCATAGAAGATGGCTTCGTGGCAGTTCAAAGAGCTGCAAACAGTAACAGAAGTTGCACCTAATGGTTGCTGAAAATACTTGAACTAATTCAGCCTAACATTTATCTAACTAAGCTGCTGACGTTCCACAGAACTATTAACTACTGGTAGCAGAAAACTTTTATTCTTATATGGAGGAAAAAAGTGAAATGTTTCTATGTCAATGCAAACATACAGGAAAAAATTGTTTTTTGTTCTTAAGTTCTCTACTTTTGGAGCTCTGTATGTGATAATGCTCTATTATTGTAGGGGTTTTCTAACGTGAGACTCCTTAAAATGAGGCGCAACTAAAATTGTTACAAAAATTGTAAGAATCAGTATCAACTTTTCGTTATATACCAAAAATTCTTACTCTTTGTAAGAAATCCAGTATGTACCGAAATTCTTGCACTTTCGAAAATTTTAAACTTTTTGTAAGAAATTCAATATATACCAAAAAATCGATACCGAAATTCTTATAATTTTTTTAACAATACCGGTTGCGCCTCATTTTAGTCTCATTTTAACTCGTCTCACCCTAGAACTTCTTATTGTTGCAAGTTTAAACCTAACTTCTTTCAGTTATTCAACATGCAGGTCTTTATTATGATGGTAACAACGGGATCTGGTATTCGTATGATGACCAATCTCAGCAGTACATCCCTTGTGATCAGAATGACAACAAAATACCTAATAAACAGTCTGATTCTTCCAAGGGAACTGATGGTAAGAAGGTAGTAATATCTGCACCGGCTGCTACTGTCACTTCAGTTGAGAAGGCAGCCTCTTTACCTGACGCTGTTCAAGCTGCTGCAGCAGCAGCACTAGCTGCAGAGAAGAAAGAGAAGGAAAAAGCAAAAGAGATAAAACTTGCTTCGAAAAACAGTTTACTGGCTAGTAAGAAGAAAATGAATAATGTGTTGACAATGTGGAAACAGAGGAGTCATGAAGGGCAGGCAACCCGTTTAACTCTTGATGAAAATCACTTGTCTGCATCCGAGGATAGACCTATGCCATCTGGACAACATGCCAAGAGCAAAGTTAAATTTGATGTGACGGGCCTGAAGGACAGTAATACATTAAATTCGGGAGTCAATACAACTGCCCAAGCTGTATTGACAGGGGGTTTGGAAGCTCCAGTAAAGGCAAGGCCTGTAAGCAACAGTTCAGGGGGTACTTTAATGGGAGTAATAAGAGGCTCGGCTAGAGAGGTGGTGAAATCTGATACTCCATACTCTGGATCATCTGCTGGAGTTTCTACTTCATCTGCTATTGGAAGTGCCGAAGGTTCATCAACTAATTCAGATATTCCCACAGTTATGACTCCCTTTAGGACTGATGCTTCTGCATTGGGTTCTTATACACCTTCGGCTGTATCTGCGACTGGTAAGAGAAGGTTTTCGGAAACACCAGTGTCTTCTACTACCAACAAGGAG
This sequence comes from Abelmoschus esculentus, assembly GCA_035048815.1. Classification (NCBI taxonomy): domain Eukaryota; kingdom Viridiplantae; phylum Streptophyta; class Magnoliopsida; order Malvales; family Malvaceae; genus Abelmoschus; species Abelmoschus esculentus. The sequence goes on along the minus strand of JAUCBN010000020.1, from coordinate 17,376,497 downwards.
CAGTCTCAAACCGGTTATAGAGACCGTGCGGCTGAGAGGAGGAGCTTGTATGGTTCATCATCTTCCACCGTAGAGGATCTGCCTGACCAGGACCTCAGGACTTCAAGTAAGCTTCTTTATCAGTATTTAATGTTAATTATCTTGAAAATAGGCCTGATATTTCTTCTAAGTATTTTGCTTGTTCAAAGGCCTTGCTATATAACTTGATGGCTTCATTGTTTTATTTATAAAAGTTTCTATTAATTTGAGAGAAATTCTGTTTCAAGATCGAGATATGGCATTCAAAAAATTATCCTCAGATCCAATGCCTTTCCCACCTGGTGTTGGTGGTGGACCTGGGGTTGTGGTAGATGATGTTCAAAGCTTTGAGGTGATCACAGCAGAGAAAGCAATTGATGAGAAAAATGTGGGAAACCAAATGCTCCGCAGTATGGGTTGGCATGAAGGATTGGTACTGTTCTCTCCTTTACTTTTTAGCTGTTGTTTTTTTGTTTGCCAACTGCCAAGTGCTATTTAGTTGCTTGTTTTACTGTGCATCTGCTTTTATCCTCCCTCAAAAGAAAAAAAGAAGTGAATTTTCAACTTTCTCATGCATAATACCGTGGCTCTTATTTATTTCCCCCTCTAAATAACCCATTTACAAGACATTAGATGGATCTACATGTCCTTTTGAATGAACTCTCAAACTATATGGACAAACTTCTTCCAAGACATGGGACCCCTACATAACACTTTGTTCCAAGTCCAAGCAACAGTACCCAAATCCTTTGATTTTGTTCTATCGGAACACACTTGTTCCCAAGCTTTAGCAACAAGGACTCAAACCCTTTGCATTCTTTCTTTTGTAAGGTAAAAAGATGATAAGCATACGAAGAGAATGTTGATGTAGTAGGAGTTTAATTGTCAATACTGGTTACATTGCGACTGTCTTTACTTTTTTCTTTATTGTAGGTAAAATTTACATAAGTTGCTATTTTGCATGCTTGAAATGGATCTTTTTTTTTTTGCGTGTTTGAATCATAAAGTTCTAACAAAATTTTCTTTTCCTATACCTTGGGGAATGCTTTGCTTTGTTTTGTTGTTTTTCCGGAAATGAAATAAAAAAAAGGGATTGGGGAAGGATGGGAGTGGAATGAAAGAACCAGTACAAGCGCAGGCGATGGACGGTAGAGCCGGACTCGGAAGTCAGACAAAGAAGCTAGACCCAAGCCTTGAGGTGCAAGCTGGTGATAGTTACAAAACTGTGATTCATAAGAAAGCCCTTGCTAGGTTTCGTGAAATGTCTTAGCAATCAATAGATGGAAACGATGTGAAAATTATTATCTTTGTTTATACATGTTGGCTTCATTTAGTGAATCTTGGTATGGATCGAGGCTTTAGTCCACACCCTTTTGGAAAGAACATATTTATGGCCATTATAACATTTATGTGAAGTTGAGCTTTTGTTGTTTTGAATTGTGAATGAGACATTACATTAAGAATTCCTTAGATGAACATAAGGAGGAGCAAGAGAATCACGTTGTGACGAACTAATCGTTTCACTAGGTGGTTTTGTAAAGACATATAAATGGCCATCTGGAGAACTTTCAATTTTTGCAGCGAAATCGACAACCGTGTTGGCTTCTCGGCAGAAACCAATCACCCACGCCTGGGAGTGCAGCGAGGCAATGAATCTTACTAGAGCATATGAGCTTCGGGGGCGGTGAGAGAAGTTTAAACGCGGTCAGGTTGTCTGATTGATTGCTGGTTTGTTCAAAGCCATACTCCCAAGCTAGCTGCAACCCGATAAGTATACCCACAGTTCAGCATCTAAAATAGTTTATAAAATAAAATGAGAGGATGTGATTTCCTTCATGATCACTGAACAATCCACCTATTGAATCATGACCATTAGCTGAGGATGCTGCTCCATTTGTATTAATGCATGTCCAACCCGATGGGATTAGAATATGCCTCCAAGCTACGATAACCTTAGTATTACAGCTGTCATTATGTGATAGGTTTACCTCTTGATATAGAATCTATATTTGCGATAATGAGAATATTTAGGGTTAGGGTTTTTACAATCAAATGAAATTGACCATCAAAAGTGAACAAAACTTAAATAGTTTACTTTCTAATTAAGTTATTGAACAGATAAAGATTTGATTGTGTCAGTACAGTAGGAAAGACAACGAGCAACAACTGTTTTATACACAAGCCTCCATTGGACTACTAATTTCCACCTATCTATCAACATTTTAGTTCTCACTAATGCAGTGGACGGCTCCTCATCTCTTCCCACAACACATGCTGCTTTCAAAATATTATCATTGCCATACTTACTTCCAAATGCTGCACTTGCTTCCTTCACCCACTCACGCGGGTTCTCATAATCCTCCATTTTGTCTATCAAATGAACCAACGACTTGTCTTCATCAATTGTTGTCGGCATTTTCTTCAATATTGTGTCGCATTTCTCAGCTATCCATTTCATCACACATATTTCATTCACCTTCGAGATCTGACAACCCGAATAAGCTAGGTGTCCAATAGATTTCCGCTGATACGGTGGAGTTGCCCACAAGCGTAAAGCACACATCAGAGCGAAAGATGGCCTCCCATTTTGATGGATGTAAAGCGACTCTTTCGGCCAACAACTTAAGCTATGCATATCAAGCTCCAGAGGAATAAACACCTTCTCATTTGGATTATCCTCTAGAAGAAATCCATAGTGTTCAAGAAGCTCCAAATTTGTGTATGTTCCATAACTCAAGAGAACCTACATAAAAGATGATTAGCATTGCAAGTACATACACGGTCAACCAACATAGCAAGCACTGTTTTAGCAATTGGGACGTGATGAGGGCAATTTTAGCAAGCACCATATGATTTGCGTACAAAACAAATTAAAATTCTCAAATCAGTGTATGCTAATTCTACCTGTCTCATTTTGGTAGGCATCGGAACTATGATTTACTGGGAGGTAATGCCTCAGATTTCATGCAAGATTATGACTACAGGCTACGGCAAACATGTAAAAGGGAAAGAAAAGATGAAACTAAATGTGAACAATAATGCAATTAATTGAACAATACATTTTAATTGCTCTGAGTAAAATGAAAGAATTCCATGTACCTGCTCCCCCAAATTATAGTTTTTTTTAGCATAGAAGCAATATGCAGCTGCATCTCCCTCATATCCACCGTCAGTTAATCTCTGCGAATGATGCATATCTAAGTCATCTTTTGCATATTCATTTTTCCAGTTATCTACATCTTCAAAGCTGTCAGACTCTTCAGTAGGTGCAGCATAATTAAACAAGTCTCCCACAGGACACAAGCATCCAGCTTCATCCCAAGGTACATGTAACGTCCTAGAGGAGATCTTCAACATGAAAAGATGTAAGAAAGAAAAAAAGGCCAAAAAGAAACAAAGCATAGAGAATGTAAGATTATAAGAAGTATACAACACAAGTTGCATGTACATTCAGACATTTATGCGTATACATGTGTGTGTTGTGTATAACAGTTTAAGCTGAAGTTGTCCAACATATATAAAACCAAGAGTCCAAAACAAACAAAAATGAATCATAAACACTGTCAACTAACGGTTCCAGTAGCCCAAATCCAAGCCCTGAAAGTGAGGAGTGGAGGCTTAAGCTTAAGTTCCTTCATGAGGGTGGAAGCCTGTTTCCACTCATATTTAGCTTTTGTGATAGCTTTCTGAGCAGCCCAGACGGCATAATCCACCTAAGAACAAGATAGCTAGCAAGGTTAGAAAGAAAATCAATAAATACAAGTTAAGTAAATGTGGGAATGCAAAAGCAAAAGAGGTAAAAATCAGAGACAGAACTTGAAAGGCTTGCGTTTCGAGTTCACCGAAAGCGGCGAGTATGGAATAACTACGAGGCAAGTGCAGAAAGTAAGGGTGCCATGGTGAAGCCTTTCCTTTATTGATTTCATATAACAAACAAACAGTGAATACCTGTCTTTGCAAATGAAATGAGCAAATTGGTTTAGTATAATCTCTGGGTTTGGTTGAAATGTAAATAAAACAAGCCGCAAGAATTGAAACTCGAAATCAAAACCAAAATCAAACCTGGGTAGGAGAAAGAGAAGGGTGGGGTTTGAGTGCAAGAGACAAAGTTTCATCTCTGGAAAGAAGAGAGTGAGTGGTGATTAGAGCCGATTTTGGGACTTTAAGAAGCAAATCTCCCTTGGTGATAGGACGGAGAGCAGCCACACCTCTTCCTCCGGCTCCGGGGAAGGAAGAGATACCCAGAGAATGACCCAGACCCAGGCTAGAATACGACTCCGAAACGTCAACTCCATGCTCTGCCGCCCATTTTAGCAACCTTTTCAAACCTCCTTCCTCTGCCTCCGACGAGGGATTCATCTTCCCATTCCCGACAACCATGAACTGGATTGGATTCAACTTTCCCCGCCCTAGACCTAGGATCCGCCCACGGACTGACACTCGAGTCTTAACTTTATGTTTAATTCTCAAATAAATATGTAAGTTATATTTTTAATAAATATTTAAATTGTACTTTAAATTAAATAAATGTCTAAATTTTATTTCATGGTTTATTTAAAAAAATATTAATAATTATAAAAAAAATGTCGTCTAGTCTTTTGATAAATCCTCAAATCACATTTTTTATCGTCTTAATTCCTTATAAATTAGTAGTTCACCGTTTATCATCCAAAGCATTACATATTTATTGTTTAACATCTATTGATTAGAATTCAATTATTTTTTCTTCATTATTAATTGTTGGTATAATTGATTTTTTTTATCAATTTTTAAAAATTAAGTGATAGGATTTTCGATAGTCAAGTTTTATATAGACAAAAGTGATCGATGATAATTGAAAAAGTGATTAAAATTAAAAAAATTTAAGAAATTATGCCTAGGATTGAAATTTTTTTAAAGAAATAAAAAAGATTGTTGAGATAATTAATGTTATTTTATTTATTAATTTTTGGATTTTAATTTCACAAAATGATCAATTATGTTATGTGTTTGAATTTTATTGGATAACGAAAAAATAACGCTTACTACAAAAAATCTTAAAATTAAATATCAAAAATCTATTTAACTCAAAATATAATTTAAATATTTATTTATAAAAATATATAATTTAAGTACTTATTTTACTATTAAACCTTTCTACAATAATAAAAAAATTAATATTTGGCACAATCAGTGGTATCTATTATTTTGTAACAGACATATATATTTTACAATCAAAATTTTTAAATTCAAGTCATCAAAAAATCATAATATTTGAATAAACATATCTAATTGGTTGATCAAATTATTTATTTTTATTTTTTAAATTATTTTAAATCATAAATTTTTTACTCACTAATTAAAATTTAAAAATACAATATTATTTTTCCGTCTACTAAAACTACTTAAAAAAGTACTAAAACCTCACCCTTACACATTCAAAGTGAACACACTCTCAATATTCACTTTGCCAACTACGTGCATTATCAATATCAATAAATTTTGTACGATCCTTTTAACCCAAATGGTTAACGAAATAATTATTGTGTTAAATGGTTAAGATTATCTTCTAGAACAAATACTACTATAATCACTATTAACTTAATCAAAAATATATCAATAAATTTTAAATAAAAATTAAACCAAAACAATCATAAAAAAATCCAAACCCTAATTTATTTAAATCTAATCCTTTCCTATTGAATACAGAAGAGCTCACATGTTTCTAAAGAGTGGAACCAAATTGATTATGAAACAAACCACTCATGGGCAAGGTAGAACCGTTGGATCCAATGGTGTAGACAGATCTCTTGGGCACATGTTGGCATCAAGGCTTACAACATCTTCTCCCTAGATATCAAAAAATGTTGTATAGGGTTAGATTTTTGTATTTAAAGATTTAGGGTTAGGAATCTAGATTTTATATCAAAATTAAACTTAAACATAATTTTTAAACCCTAAATTAAATTTATTTTTAAAAAATATTTTTTTATAATAACAATATATCCGATATTGATCCGATATAAATTAATAAAAAGAAGGAAAGAAAAATGTACCTTTGCAAGATTTCTAAAGTATGTGGTGTTGTAGTTTCCAGTAGGGAAAAGAATCTCTATAAGATCAGCTAATACCAGTTGGGGTTGAGAGACAGCACCATCAAACCAATCTTTAATTCATTTTTATTTACATGGAAACACGAAAAAAACAGTAAAAATACTAATATTACAAATATAAATAAGATAAAAATATATATTTATAAATAAAAATATTACCAAGAGCAGTTGAATTTTGGATTCTCTTGTCATATCTCCATAAGCTTTGGTTCGTAACAAATCCAAAACAAGAATGATCCTCAATGTTTATGTTTTGGAGGAATGTTGCCTCAGTGTATCCAACAGCATCAGGAGTGTATGTTTCATCTATTACAACATCCACGGTCTGAAATAAATATTATAAATTAATAAAAATTGTTGACAACGACAACAAATAAATATTATCACGTAATCACACCAAAATATTAAAAATAATAACTAACGTACGCATAGGATAGCATGCAGGTCTTCAATATCATCAGGATTGGAGATGTTGTATGTAATCTTGTTAATGGAGGCGTCTACATTCTCTCCTCCTGCATCTTCTACATACTGTTTTAACCTTAAATTAAAAATTAAATAATACTTTACCAATATAATTTACATAATTAATTGAATAAGTTATTGAATACCTTTAACTTATATAATTCCTTTGTGAAAGACCATATGCCCTGCATTCAGGCATGCAAATTGCAAAACGTGGGTTAATTTAAGTCTGAAAATTATAAATCATATATGTATGCATGCATGTATGTATGGCCAATGGTAATGTTGTCTAGTCTCTACCTACATTCTGGTATTCCATCCATGCCACTATTGGCTTGAATGATTTTTCCTTGGCCTCTGCAACTCTGGTTAGGCATAAATAATTGTCTTTTACCTGTAAATAATCAAAATCAAAATAAAATTTATTTTCATTTATTTGTTATCTCAAAGCCAGTACCATAATCACTAACCGTCTTGTAGACTTGATTTGCTCTATTTTCCAAATTTGCAAAAGCCCCCAAGAATTTGATCCATTCTGCTCTCTATCATCATAAAACAAATACAGACACAGAGATCATATATATATATATATATGTATGTGCGTTCGGGATGGATTCAAGAGTGTAAAGTCGTCGGATCCTAAAAATTTCAATTTTTTATTTGTATCTCTAGAATTTTTAAATCCTTAATATTAAATTATGTGTTACTCGCTATGTGTGCCTATTTTAAAAAGAACTAGAATTACTTGTAAAGGAGTGTTCTCTCCTGTTGCGGCAAAGTTTGCAAAATTGCAAGCTTGGACTTGATCGACGTTCGAAACAAAATGTGCTGCGAATGTGGTCAGCTGTTGGGGCTGGGTGCCGTTGATCATACTTATTTCCCCGTCTCCAACCCATTTCAACACGCACTCTGAGGCCACAGAGTTGGATGTCATCCCCTTCATGCTTCCCACTAATCCCAACAGCTGCATTCAGAACAGTCGGTCTTTATTTAAATTGATGTTACAAATTAATTGACAGTCTAGAATTTATATGAATGGTTCAAATAAAACTATGATAAAATGTAAAACAAATATGAAAATCGATTTTCATAGTTAAATCAATATTTGAAAAATGAAAAATCGAATCAAACCGCATATGTCAATCATGTATAACGAATCTTACCTCGAAAAATGAAACTGAGAGCCGAGAACATAAGACACAAGACAAGAAATTTGTTAGAGATGAGTATTGGTAATAAGATTAATAATGATATGTTTACTCAGATCATGAAATAATTGGTGATAATGAAAAAAATACAATCTAAAATAGTTTATTCAAGATCGATTTATTATTATTCGAATGAATTCAAAATATATAGTTTAAATTAAATATTATTGAATTAATTTTAGGATTATAGTTATTTTTCAAATAAATAGATGGATAATTATTTTTATAAGAACATAAGGTTTTAGGATGCTGTCACAAGTGGTCTCAACAAAAGAAGGAACATTGATCTGAGTAAAAATTCTATGTTCTTTATCATATCTCTTTTTATGCATTCTATCGAAAAATTTTAAAAAAATTAAATTTTAAACTCTAATTCTTCTTTTTTATATCTTAAACCTTAAACTTTACCTCTAAAAATATATCATACCCATAATTTCCTAAACCTTAACTACAACCTCTAATTTTAAACCTTAAACCCTTTAATTTAAAATAAAGACATGAAAGGAGACGTGAGAAAAAAAAACAGACGATTTGCAGCCCGTTGATCTCCTTAGTAGAATCTACAAGAATTTTATTAAAGACTAAAAAACAAATATTATCTTGAGATCGTAATAAAAAAATTATAAAGTAAAAAAAAATGCAATTATACATATTTCTTGTGTTTTACTACATACAAGTTAACACTAAATTGAAAATCATTGAAAATTTTGTTCAAACCCTCATTTTTTAAAATAATTTAAACTACCCTAAACTCTTAGTAAATAACTCTTTTAATTATTGAATCAAAACAGAAGACGTTGATCAAAATACCTGGAAAAGTGTTGGTGGTATCGGCTGAAAAATTAGAGAGTGGGATGACAAAAGACTTGATCCTGGGTGTGCAGTATCTCGTCCTTCCGGCCATCCTCGTATCACTCTGTATATTAAAACATCGTTATTGCGAAACATAGATGTGTAATAATGGTAATGACATTAGTTATGAACTTATGTTCGTAACGACCGAGACCGAGAATGTAATCGTAACTTAGATTTAGTTTTTTGATAATGAGAAACAGAGAGACAGCAGAGTACCTGTATTAGAAGATAACTCTTTCCATCCACGCCATTCTTAATGACCTTGAAAGTCTGACCATAGTAGATATGGTAGTTTTGTGCATCTTCTACTTTGGAGATGTTGCCTTGCACTTTGACGTTGGCTGCCCCAATGTTCTTCCAACTCAACAGCCACACCACCGTTATCAGACCTTGGATCCAATAACCAGAACCAGCAGACATTCTGAAGAATAAGCTTTTTGAAAATGGAGGGGTTGGTTTTTGGATTGTTGGGTGGAGAGGGAGAGGAAATGAATGTAAAGGGAACCCGTGAACTTTGCTAAACATAGAAATTCAGGGGTGAAAAAATAAAATCTTGAAAGATAAAATATCATGACAAAGTTAAAGATGAAATCAATATTTGAGTACGAGACTTTATTTTAGTTTTTTAACAATCTTCGATAGATCTAAGAATGTCTTAAAAAATTTTAGTTTAAACTTTTAATTATATTTTTATAGGAGAAGTAAAACCAAAAATTTTCTCGTTTCTATTTTTATACATAAAATAATAAAAAAATATAAAAATTTAATAAAAAAGTAAAGTCTTGTTATTATAATTATTTTATTATTAATATAAATTATTTTTAATACTCAAAAAATAAAAATATCTTGGAAACTTGAAATCAAAATTATAAGCGTAAATTAATTAACAATTTATTGATTTTTTTAGAATTTTTAACTAGTAATAAACTTTTTGGAACATAAACCTTTTGTGTAGCCATAAAAAAATTTATAAAACAAGCAGCTCAGAAACTTATTAAATCTAATAACTTATTTTACTCCTTAAAATAATTCAAATTATTTACGAGCTGATTAACTCGATAATCACCTAAGACTAAAACGGCCCGATGCATTGACAAGACCGAAGGCGGTTTAGTAATAAATTGGTAAACCGTTTAATAAGCGCGTGTAGATTTCATTCCCTCTCCGTTATTTAAAAATCTCTCACCGGCCATTGAAATCGCGCCTTCACACGTAACAGCAAGAAGCCGTACGATCCATTTTGGAAACTTAACCCATTTCATGTTACACGCGGTTGAGCCACTCAGAATTGCATTGCAAAATGAAGAATTGAGTGCTCCCGTTTCTTGTTTTTCCTTTTCCAGTTCCCGGTTCGTTTCCTTTTCTTTTTAAAAAAAATCTATCTGTTTGGTTGTATTTCTTTGATCCCCGAATTCCTACATTTGGATCTTAAATTTCTGATTCTTTGATTTGTGAGTGCAATTCGATTTCATTCCCAATAGGCGCTAATCGGATGGGTTGATTTAATTGCAGCATTTGATTTAGTTTTGATTTGTTTGGATCCGATTTGAGCTCTCTACATCAATTTCAACCTTGTACGCAACAATGAATCCTTTCTCGTCTGGTACTCGTCTACGGTGAGCATCGATTCCCAGTGTTACCCATTTCTTATTTTAGTTCCGCCTTTCCCTTTTAATTTGAAAATCCGATCAAGAACAATGGGATTTTCTTGTTAGAATGGATTTTTCTTATGGAAACAGCTGCCTTTTTCCCCTATTCATTTTTGTGCTTTTTTGTCCTAGGTAATATTCTTCAATAGAAATTAATGACTTGACTATAGTTCATATGGATATTAATTGGAAATGGTGAAAATCATTACTGCAATGTAGGGACATGATACGGTCTATACGTGCATGCAAAACTGCTGCTGAAGAACGGGCTGTTGTAAGAAAAGAATGTGCTGCTATTCGTGCTGCAATTAATGAGAATGATCAAGATTATAGGCACCGTAACCCAGCAAAGCTTATGTTCATTCACATGCTTGGATATCCCACTCATTTTGGCCAAATGGAGTGCCTAAAGTTGATTGCATCAGCTGGATTTCCAGAGAAGAGGATTGGATATCTTGGTCTAATGTTGCTTCTAGATGAAAGACAAGAAGTATTGATGTTGGTAACAAATTCATTAAAGCGGTATCCTGCATGTAAACTTTTCTCAACCTTAATTTCTTCCTATTCTGTCTCCTTTATCATTTCTGTTCCGGATGAATAACTTTGCCCCTGATATGCTGGTGTGACAAAGGGTAGAAATAAGAAAAGGGGAAATATACTTTACTTTGTAGGAACCTTAACTTATATGCAGAGATCTCAACCACTCAAACCAGTATATCGTAGGGCTTGCTCTTTGTGCTCTAGGAAATATTAGTTCTGCAGAAATGGCCCGTGATCTTGCACCAGATGTAGAAAGATTGCTGCAGTTTAGAGATCCAAATATCCGGAAGAAAGTAAGTGTGTCCTATCTTTATCCAAGTGCATGTTAGCTACATATTCTGATTTCAATGATATGCCAAGTAAAGAGGGGGGGGGGGGGGGGGTTAAGGGAAGTCTATTATAGCATTTGTGAATTTCTTACTCTAGAACAGTGCCGGATTATCCCTCTTAGAAGATACCAACTTCTGCATCCTCCTTTCTTCTACAGGAGTTGTAAAGTTTTGTGTTGTTTTGTTGGACTCTTCTAGTATCATGTTTTTTCTTCTTTATTTGTTTTCAATAATGCATTTGTAATTATCAATACAAATGTTAAAAGCACCATATGAATCCATTATGCAGGTACTGCATACCTCATGACTGAGATCTCAATTGTAACAAGTAATTATGTTCCTACTTCATGAAAGTGTGATATTTTGTTTAACGATGTTCCTTGACCTTCGTATGGCCTGTACTTTCATGAAATCAGTATATTTTTTGACCATTTATCTTATTCAGAAGAATTTACTGCATGTAATCACTCAAGGAGAAAATGACAACATATGATAGACCTTGAGTCTGAATTCTGATGTGTTAACGACTCTAAGAAACTCTTTCTTGTTTGATGATTTGAGAGAAATACATCCATTGACTGTTGGCAGCTATTCCGTGAAGTCATTTTTTATGTACTAAATGGGTTCATCTAAAATTACTCATACTACTGTTGGATGGGTATGATTAAACAGGTTTCCTGCTGTTATTTTCTTCCCCCTGCCAATTGGCCTTTTGTTTATGAATTCTCATCATGCTCATAGGTTTTTTGGTTATCTCTAATTTCTTAGTATTCTGACTGCAATCTTTGACTCCTCTTGACTCTATCTGTCGTTTGTAGGCAGCACTGTGCTCCATACGGATCATAAAGAAAGTTCCGGATCTGGCTGAAAACTTTATGTATCCTGCTTCTTCACTACTTAAAGAAAAGCATCATGGAGTCCTAATAACTGGAGTTCAACTCTGTACAGATCTTTGTAAAGTCAGTTCTGAAGCCCTTGAATATTTTAGAGAGGTAATTGGTTATGGATTTATTAGCATTTTTTTCTCATTTCAATGCAATTCTCTACCTAACAAGAGCTGTGACTATGAAAAGAAAATGTAATGAGTAGAATTTCTTTTAAATATTTTGTTCCTCATTTCCTGCTAGTGTTATATGATTATGTTCTATACCAGTGAAAAGATAATAGCTTTTTTTATCATTAATGCAGAACTCTATTGAAGGTTTGGTCAAAACTCTGAGGGACATCGCAAACAGTCCTTATTCACCGGAGTATGACGTTGCTGGCATTACAGATCCTTTCCTTCATGTAAGATTGCTTAAACTTCTTCGGTTATTAGGCGAGGGAGATGCTGATGCTAGTGACTGTATGACTGACATACTCGCACAGGTCAGTTCTGAACATGCGAAGCTTTTCTGGTGACCTCTCTTTCATTTGTAATATGTAGTCCTGAAAGAAGTATCAACTAGAATGCATATAGAAAATACCCAATTGAGCCCTTATGAACCAAAAAAAAAAAAAAGGTCTTTCTGTTACATTGATCATTAATAAACAAACGAGCTAGTCAGGTGGCAGCATGTGATGGAGCTGCCACATTAGCAAAACAGTTGAAACCATTTATAAAACATTAAAATTTCAGAAAATTGTGATGTTCATAATTTTTTTTTAAATTATATGATAAAAATGTTAAAAACATAGAGATAATAAAAAATATAAAATTTTCAGAAAATCAAAAACATTGTTTTTTAAAAAATAATAATTTTATATAAAAAAATTAAAATCATAAAAATAGTGTAAACTTATAAAATAATATAAAATTCATCAAAATATTTCATTTGAAAAAAAACATATAAAATTATAAAATATAAAAAACTTAAAAAACATATAAAATACTAAAGATATTAATCATTAAATAATTACAAAAATTTACTAAAAAATGTTGAGTTCTCTACAACAACATTCTAGGTATTTGAATCAGCTTCTCTTGGATTCATATTCATATACATTAGGGAGTTTTATTAGTTCAAAGTTTTTTTCCCTGCTTTTGGCGCCTATTTTCTTACACTTTTTTATAATTTCATATGATTTTTATAATTTTATATTATTTTGTATGATTTTTTTAAAAATTACTTTTATAAATGTTATAATTTTAAAAAAATAAAAATAGATTTTAAAAAAATAGTTTTTAATGTTTTTTATATTTTACAATTTTTATTCTATAATTTTATTTTTTAGAATATTTTTATATTTATTTTAGTATATATATATATATATTAGTTTTTATGCTTTTAACTGTTTGATGATGTGGTATCTCCATAGACAGCCACATGTGTCATTTGATTGTTCCGTTTGTCTACTAACAGTCAACGTTGGTCAACTATAACAGAAAGGCCTATTTTTTTGTTGGTTCACAAGGGTTCAATTGGATTTTTTTATGTACTAAGGACTCAATTGATTTTTGTGTTGCATTTTATACGGAACTTTTAAACCAATAAGCTTTTTATATTATTATTTTTTTATTTCCGTCTCTCTCTTGCTGTAAATTTTATGTGCTTGCTCTTCATCTGTGAAAAAACAGATTTTCTTCATAAAATTCTTAAAAAAACTTTTATAAAAGGAAAAAATGATTGCTTAAATAGGAGTGAGTTATGTTCTTTCATTTTATGATTTAAAATACTATTGTATGATGAAAAATAAAAGTTTTGGTCTTGAAAGAAAATAAACTGGGTATACCACTGAAATGTTGCTCCTTGACATGATAAAAACATTTATGAAATTGCTTGGAGCATGTTACTTGAAAGATCACTATTTTTGGTATATTGGATATTGCTTCCAAAGCTTATCTATAGAAATCAAAGTAGAGGCTAAATTTGTTAGAGAACTCCTTTCATGGTTTTCAACAATATTTCATCTCTTAGTGAGGTTATGGGTTTCTCTTTTACTTGTTTTTCAATATGGTCACAATCTTTTTAGGTGGCATCAAGAACCGAGTCAAACAAAAATGCAGGAAATGCTATTCTTTATGAATGTGTTGAAACCATCATGAGTATTGAAGATAATGGAGGCTTACGTGTGCTTGCTATTAATATCCTGGGAAGATTCTTGTCAAATCGTGACAACAATATCAGGTTTTTTACCTTCAAATCCTATACTGATTTCCTGTATCCCTTTCTACACTATTTATTTGTTCCTCTATCGTATTATAGAACTTAACCTGGCATGTTTTTCAGATATGTTGGATTGAACATGCTTATGAAGGCTATTGTGGTGGATGCTAAAGCAGTGCAGAGGCATAGGGCAACAATTTTGGAGTGTGTAAAGGTGCTGCATCAGGATATCTAATTTCATCTTTGATGATTTCAATAAGTTTCTTATTTAATTCTTGCTTGAGAATCTTATGGTGTTTTGCTTTTGCTCTCCTTTTGGCTAGCCTATTTCTCTGTTGTGTTATTTGTTTATTACTTTTGGTGAACCCCGTATATGTGGGAGTAAGACACTTATTACTAACTGCAGAGAGAATTTCTCGCTTTAGGTATCACTTGATCTTTTATGTTTCCCTTAAGGATAAAGATTCAGTAGTCATGTCACTCTTATGATTTTTTGGTTGATTACTTGTGTTTTGATTGACATTTGGACAGATGCATAGGGATTCATTTGCAGATATAATAATTTCCAGCATCATTTCTTGGGCTTGAATCAGGGGTAGAGTGGAGTAGGAATTGGATAGATATCCTAAATTTGAGCCTTTGAACACTACCAATAAAAAAGATGTTTCCAGTGTTTTCTTTGTTGCTTTTGATGTAGACTGAATCACTGAAATGGCATTATTGTCAAAATATAAATTTCTGCATCTGAAGAAGTTTTTGATTCAACATTTTCGTTTTCCAGGATTCAGATGCTTCAATTCAGAAGAGGGCACTTGAACTTGTATACTTACTAGTGAATGAAAGCAATGTAAAGCCTTTGACGAAAGAGCTAATTGAATTTTTGGAAGTAAGTGATCAAGAATTTAAGGGAGATATTACTGCCAAGATATGCTCCCTTGTTGAAAAGTAAGTCGTGCTATTTGTTAATAAGTACTACTTTATCTTTCGTTGTGTATGTTATATTATTTACAGTTGTCTCGTATGCTTTGTGTCATTTTTGCTCAATATTTTCATGTTTGTGCTTTGGATCTATCTACCTGCATATCTGTGTATAATCCTTCCTCCAATCCCATTTTTAGGAAATAAAAGGACTTATTATCACTCTTGGAGAAGGCAGTTATATCATACAATTGATTTAATATGATCGATTTTAATGGACTGCTTCCTTTATTAATTATTGAAGTTCCTTTTATCTTTCTCTTATGTTGGAATATTTTCTTCTGGTTTATCAGATAACTTTTTTATGTTGGCATGGGGAAGGATGCTGAAAGATTCATTTGTAATTTCTATGCAACATTATTTAGTGAATTAACAGTCATTTCCATTGCCTCAGGTTTTCCCCTGAGAAAATTTGGTACATTGATCAGATGCTCAAGGTTCTTTCTGAGGTATATGTAGTATACATTATCATTGTTGTATGATTGGAGTGAGGATGCATTATTTCTCAAATTCTACTAAATTCATCCCTGTCCTTGTTTCTGTTCCCTACTGTATTTTCTATTGTTTGAGTTGCATCCACTGCACTCTTTTTGTTTCATATCATTGCTGTGATTATTTCAATCTTTGGTTTTATCCAAATTTTTGTACACGAGTCCATTAAATAATGTTGTAAAGCATTTTTTAACTTTATTTTATTTTTATTACCTAGTTTCTTTCTAGAACATATGACCTTGTGTATAAATTCTTTCAAAGGAATGAGAATACATTTGTTATTTATCTTCTTAGCTCTTTCAATGTTTCTATTAATTATTATGTTCCAAGAGTACTGATATTTATCCTTCACTTAGTAGGCTGGAAATTTTGTAAATGATGAAGTCTGGCATGCGCTTATTATTGTCATAAGTAATGCTTCTGAACTCCATGGATATTCAGTCAGGGCATTGTACAGAGCTTTCCAGGCATCAACAGAACAGGTATTCTTAGGTTGATTTTTGTTTTTGTCTGAATTTGATTTTGTATCTGTTTAATTATTAAATGCAGATTGTTTTTTCACAAGGAATCCCTTGTTCGAGTGGCAGTTTGGTGTATTGGTGAATATGGTGACATGTTGGTGAATAATGTTGGGATGCTTGACATTGAAGAACCAATAACAGTAAGTCCATCCTTGTCCATAGATTAGTTTGCTTGCATTTCCTATAGTCGTTTTGCTTTTCTTTATCTTCAGAAAAAGAGGTAAAACAGCAGGCAATGATCTGTTTTATATGAACTTGAGTTTGCATAGGGGAAGCTTCTAATTGGTCAAAGTTGATTAGGATCCCTTTCTCCAAAGATCACAACTTTTTGACTTAATGATTTATATTGAAATAATTTGAGATCTATGTTTTCCTAAATCCCAACCCTTTGTTTTTCTTGAAGCACCCATGTCCGATACAATGATATGGGATTATGACGTCCAAGGATACTTTTGTAATACATGGAAATGCTTAAAAAATCTAACCATATATATGGTGGGCACCTAACCATATCTGACACTCACACTTGAGCCTGAGTAACAAAGTTCTAAATTATTTGCAGTAGACAAAATAATGGATGCTATTCAATGTATAGTTTTTTCATGGGATCATATGATTTTTAGATCTAGGAGATTCTAACCTTGTATATGATGTGCTGAAAGTCCTTTATCTCAGTGTCCTCTGTGAATGCTTAGATTTATCACTCTACTTCTTTTACTGCTGTTTGGAAAATTTTCAGTTTTTTTTTAATTCCTAAACAGGTAACAGAATCTGATGCTGTGGATTCCATAGAAGTTGCTATTAAGCATAATAGATTGGATCTCACTACTAAAGCAATGGCTTTGATTGCTCTTTTTAAACTCTCTTCTCGATTTCCTGCTTGTTCAGAGTAAGTAGATATTTTTATTATTCATTATTTCTCCTTCCCTATGGCTATGCATTTCTACTGTCTTTGCTTGGTCTACAGGTTACAAACTCTAAGTATGACCTAAGTTGAATTAATTTCTTGGCAATTTGGTTTAGCCATCCTAATTATTGTGAAATTTCTTACTATTTGTCTATATGTCATGAAAAAGAAATTTTAAAGATTGATGTGTCCAGGAGGATCAAGGATATAATTGTCCAGAATAAACGAAGCCTCGTGCTTGAATTGCAGCAACGATCTATTGAATTTAATTGTATTCTTCAGAAGCATCAGAACATTAGGTATTGTTATTATTATTATTATTATTATTATAGTTTATGTCCCTACCTTTTAGAAGGTTTCCAGCATTCTTACACTGTTGTGAAGTACAAAGCTGATAGATGAATCCATACAGATCTGCTCTCCTTGAAAGAATGCCAGTTTTGGATGAATCTACTTTAAGCGGAAGGAAAGGTGGCTCCTTGCCAACAGCTGTTTCAACTTCCGCCATCATACCATGTAATCTTCCTAATGGAGTTGCTGAACCAGCTGCAGCTCCTATTGGAGACTTACTTGACCTAAGTTCTGATGATGTCCATGAACCTATCACTTCTGGTAGTGATTTTCTTCCTGATCTCCTTGGTATTGTTTTATCCCCAGCTTCTGCACCATCAGGTTAGTTCGGATGAATACTGGTGCGTCTTCTAGAAGCATTTGAGTGAAATTTTTTTTTCAAGCATCTGCTTATGGTTTGATCTATGAAGCACAGACACAGCAAGCAACATACATGGAAATTTCTAAAAAACGAAGCCATGGATACTCTGATAAAATATATGTTTTATCTACACATATTCAGTATAGTTATAAGTATCAATGCTTTATATAACATTAAAAGTTATTAAATATACTCATTAGTTTTTATGAATTAAATAATTAAAGATAAAAATAAAAAAATATCCAAAGATTAGTTTTCTTTATTGTGCTACACTGTGCATTTAAACTCCATGGATAAAAAATATAAAAACTCTTTTAAAATACATTGTATGCTTAAAGTCCCATCTTTACTCATTTTCCCCTTTCTTGCACATTGCCTATGCACACTGTTTGGTGCTGAAATCATTTTTTTTCATTTTCCTGTCTTGTCTCTTTACTTTCTCTCCATCTCACTCTAACCCTAATACCATCAACACACCCTGCAGTTTTAATGGTTGTGACAGAGATTGCATTGCATAATAACTTAAGCTGATATTTTGAAAGTGTAATAATGTTGAAAGAAAATGTTATGTCATTTTCATTGTCGTATTTTTTCCTAAGAGAACTTTGTTTTGCATCGCCATAAAAATCTTAAATGCTTCTTTAAAAGTGAACTACTTTTGATGCCTGTTTGCTTTTGTCCTGCTGATTAAAACAGTCTGATTTTCTTATTTTGGACTTTTAAGGCACAAGTCAGACTCCAAAAGCTGGCACAGATGTTCTGCTGGATCTTTTGTCAATGGGACTGCCAGCTCTTGCTGAAGGCAACTCATCTGCATTAGACATAGTACCCTCTAGTCAGGACGACAAAGCACAACTTGCCAATTTAAATGGTCTTGCACCACTTTCCTCACTTCCAACACCTGCAAGTTCTGCTGGAATGATGGGTTTATTGGATGTGTTTGGCCCTATTTCTCAAAAGCATGGTAAATTTTAAGTTTGGAACTCTGTTTGTCAGATCATTGTAGCCTAGTTATGGTTTTCTTTTCTGTGAGCAGAGGAAAATGGTCCAGCTTATCCATCCATAGTTGCATACGAGAGCAGCTCCTTGAGGATAACGTTCGACTTCTCAAAGCAACCAGGAAACCCACAAACAACATTCATCCAGGCTACTTTTACAAATCTGTCACCTAATGTTTATATTGATTTTCTTTTCCAGGCTGCAGTCCCAAAGGTAACACGAGATTGTCATTATTTAGCTTGGTTTATAACTTTATAATTGTTTTCTTTGCCATCTACTAAAGGTAGGTATTTCATTATCAATCCTATCTATTGCTTTTGGCTTTAGTTACAATTACAATTATAGTTACCATCAATACATTCTCATTATTACAATCAGAATCAATTGGTGCAATATACAAATGAAATTACAATTACAATCAATACATCCATATAACTATGACCAAAATCAATCATTACAATGTACAAACAAATAGACCAGTAACTGGATTATATATGGGACTTAGACTAGAATAAATCTGGACATGGTTCACATATAGTGGGACTTGAACCAGAATGAATCTTGACTGAAAACCCACATATGATATTTATGTATGGTGTGACTAAACTTGAGATCTCAGTGTTCCTAGGCTCTTTTTTTGTTTTGTTTTTTCATGGAATTTTGTGAACATCCAGGAACATTGTCATTTGCAACGTAAGGCATGTTCTTACTAGTAGTTATTTATTTGCCTCTAGAGTACTTTAATCTATCCTTGTTTGCAGGGTTCCTACTATTGAGTCTTCATTAAATTCACAAAATTTATAGTATTGTCATGTTCCTTGATAGTGTAGAATTAGAGAAAAGGGTTTCGGAACAGAGAAGAAGTTTAGTTCTTTGTATTTTCTTTTCTCTTGAAATTGATTACATAGGTTAGGCCTTATATAGGCAGATTTACAAAGAAGATACAATAGGAATATAAATCTATTATCTTAATTAGATAAAATGTAAAATACGAAGTACACTGTGCGTCTACAATCTACACAAAGTAACCATCAAAGTTTGTCTTATCCTATGGGATTTTTCATTTTTTTTCCTTTTTAATGTGTGTGATGCTGATAAAATTGTTGCATTTAAACTCTGCAGTTTCTTCAGCTGCATTTGGATCCTGCTAGCAGCAATATTTTGCCTGCAAGCGGTAATGGGTCCATCACACAGTCTTTGAAAATCACTAATACCCAACATGGGAAGGTATGGATGCTGAGTTTGACCCTTCTTATATTACTCTTTTTGAATCTCATGATTTAGCAAAGGAAAGGCTTTGGTAAATTATTTCATACATCTAGTTTTAGTTAGTTAAAATCTATTTTGCTCGGAGTCAAACTTTTAGACACATCCATTATTGCTCTATATTTACTACATATGCATGTAGTTGAGCTCCATTAATTATGGGAAGAGTTGGAATGCATGCCATGCCCATTCAAGGATGATTTAGATTCACAAGATTTTAGGTTTCTAGTTTTGTGCCTTAGAAGCTAGGGATAACATCTGACTCCGGTATGGCATTAGTGAATAGAGGTTTTGTTATTGTATTATATTATCATTATCGTCCTCATCTTTTTGGCATTCAGAAACCGTTGGTGATGCGCATAAGGATAGCTTACAAGTCGAACGACAAAGATGTATTGGAAGAAGGGCAAATCAACAATTTCCCTCACGATTTGTGAGGCCATCGTTCAAAACGTTGTTCGCTATATATGCAGAAATGGTGCCTTTTTTTTTGTTTGTTTCTATACTTTTTGTATTGCAGGGGCACGACATAGAGGCAACAGATTTTTTTCTTTTGGCTGAGTTGTGTCGTGTTAAAAAGAGCTGAATCACACAACAATTTTTTACAAAGCTTTCTCCTATCTATATCAAGTGTATATTTTTAAGGTTATATTTTGATATATAAATTGTGTAAAAAAATTACACAAGAATATTTAAAGCTTGTTGCATAGCTATTAGCTACTAACATGCATTCAAATCACAGTACAACGCCACCAATATTTGAACTCCCAGAAGCAACCAGACTATCTTTGGATCAGTTGGAAGCAAATTAGGAGAATCTTCGGTTCGTGGTCAAATTAAGGCAAACCTCCTTTCCTTAATTGTATGTACATAACTGTCCGTGTATTTAAGACCGAAGCAACACCTCGATACTAGTAGTCATGGTCATGGATTCCTATTTAACTCTCTTGTTCATGTTTCAGTATTACTTCTATTTAGTTTCTAAAGAATGGGGTATTTGATTATTGTTTATATGGATGAAAACCTGCAACTTTGCCTGAAAACAAGGACGATGATGGTGATTGTATTGCTTTCAATAGGAAGTATAAAAATAGGCTTATTTAATATGTGTGTGTGTTAGAGGTAGTAATTTTTACAGCAAATGAATGAATTAAAGCAAGCATACAGATGGCAACACCCAACAATGAGAATGAGAAGAAATAGAGAGAGGGGGGAGAAGGTAACACAGTTGAGAAGAAAAAGTTATCAGCCACATCAGCATTTTCTTAATGATCGATACCACGAATAATATGGTGAAACAATCCTGATAATTATTGACCTATAGATAAGACAATCGATAAATCTGTACTATCTTATCATTTATCCAGTTGATAAATCGATTAGACAAATAATACGTAAATCTCAAAATAACTTTAAGTTATACATTAATATTGATCTCGATCTTCTTATAATTGATTGTCATTTTAAAAAAACAAAACATAGTTACCCTAATCCTATTTGAGAATCAACCATCACTAAAATCTCTCTTTCTTCAAATAATATCGTTTCAATCAACTACTCTAAGCTTTTTATCAAAATAAAAAAATAAAACATTAATATATTTATAAAATTTATAATCAAATCAAATTTCATTTTACCATCAACCACATCAAAATGTTGCCTATCAACATCCCTAAAACACATTATTATCATGTTTACTATTTGGGATTTTTTAAACTGGAACCTAGTATATATCTACAATAGGTTTTAATACGTGTCAAAACCTAAATGACACTAAAAATCACTTGTTTAGCAATGATAACAAATTCAATGGTGGCATTAACCACCCTTTTAAATTCAAGAAAGTAAGTAATTTATTTTCCACTGAAACATCAAAGTTTAGCTTGAAAATTCAATGTAACAAAAATCCCCCTCTATATATGGTACAAAATTTTATTTCCATTTACGTGCTCACCTGCTCATTAAACCAGTCAACAGACTAGATTTCCCCATCATGATAAAATCACAGCCGCAGTCGTTTTCTTAGCCTGATTTCTTCACGTGTTGATCAACCATTGGCTACTAGATTTGCCACCACAACAACCACAGAAAATGGAATGTTTTGTCATTCGAGTGCGTTGTCACAGCAGGGTGTAGGCACTCTAGCTATTTAATACTGGTGTACGGTGTCAAGTGTTATTCTAGTTTGAGTTCAGTCTTCGCTTTTCTTCCCATCTTCTGTTGCCAGGTCTTTCTTTCTGGTTATTTTGTGGCGGCGGTGGCCATGTGGGAAGACATCGAGAAGGAGCAGTTGAGCAGATGCGGCGGCGGCCTGTCAGTACTGGTGGTGGATCAAGACACGACAGCTCTCATGTACCTCGCTTCCCTGCTGGAACAGTGTTCCTACGATGGTAAGTCCATTTCCATACCTTTTCATATACATCTTTTTCTTCTTCTTCTTTTTCATCTCATACATTTTTTTTCTTATTGAAAAACATTTGAGTGCGTTAAAATCTATATGGCACTCTCTAATTATGATATGATAAGCCGAGTTTATATTATAATTTTTTCTCTGAATACTTTGACCAGTCGATTGTAATCCTTGAGAGAATTAAAGTCTAACCAATGAGATTATATAGGATTGTAAACGAATCAAAATCAGTAAACCGTTCATGAATCTTTCGGTAGGAAGTTCGTTTATGTTCGTTTATTTATTAAACGAATGGACATAAACATGATTTTATGTTCGTTTAATTAAATGAATGAACACGAACAAAAAACTCGTTCGTTTATTTACGTTCATTTATATTCGTTTAAATTTATGTACAATTATCCATTTATATTTATTGTTTTTTAATAACAAAAGTTATATTTTAAAAAATTGGAAAAAATACTTAACATAAATAAATATTGAAAAGGAAAAAAAATTAAAAGAGGCAAAAAAAAATTATAACTATCTTCAATTTGTAATTATATCATGTCTCGGTAGTGAAAATATTTTATTTTTACAAGTATATTATAGATAAATTAATTTAAAATTGTGTCTTTTACGAAGAACATTAGATATTTAATTGATTTTTTAAATTTAAATTTATAATAACTAAAAATATTAATTATATTTAAGACAGATCTTATATTAGAATATAATGTAATTCATAATTTAGTTTAATATATAATAATTAAAATGATTTCACAATTAAATATATTTTTATTATTTTCAATTATACATTCTAAATAAAAATAAATAGAACTAGAAATGTTCACACCCCATGGTGATTTTTTCTTATTATTTTGCAGTGACAACAACAGAACTAGCCTCGGTTGCAATTTCTATGATACGAGGAGGAACCCGAAGATTCAAACTTGTCATTGCTGATATCAACATGGATGAAGAGAACAACCTAGTATTGTTGCGCGTCTCAGTTACGTCAAAAATCCCTGTCATTTGTGAGTGTTTTTAACTTGAAAAATCATTAAAAACATGTCTGTTTATGTATCATAATTGGCTAATTGAACTGTCTTTTTTTGTATCGTCTACCTTCTTACATACAAGCAGTGATGTCCAGTGAAAGAAGTCGTGCATTTGCCCAGAAAGTAATTGGTTATGGAGCATGTTTATATCTTCAGAAACCGATTTCTCTGAATGATGTCAAATACCTATGGCAACATGTATATAGAAGACCTAGAGTCTCCGTCGCTAAAAGAGAAGCATATTTGCGTGGTTTGGATCAAAAGGGGAAGAAGAAGAAGGAGGTTGTTCCGAGAGATGGTGGCAAAGATGATCGACAGATGGTAGCGGCTGTCGCTGGGGGAGAAGGTGAAAAAGATGGAGCTGGAGGATCCAAGGTGAAGACGCCAAACCGAGAGGAAGAGGAAACTAGAAATGGCAATGAAAATGGTGTTGCATCAGACCCGGATCGGCCACTCGGTCCCAAGGAGAAGAAATCGCGTCTTGTTTGGAGTAAAGCACTCCACCATAAGTTTGAGGCCGCCATTAATGCACTAGGCGATGACGGTAACAACTAAACATCACATTTCTTAGTCTCCATGAAATTAATCTACTTTAGAAAGTGTCGATTCATGATATTTGACGTATATGCTTTTCTGTCATGGATCCAGAAGTTCGACCGATGCAAATATTGAAGATGATGAACGAGCCTAATTTGACACATCGCCAGGTTGCTAGCCATCTGCAGGTTACTTTCTATCACATAGTAAACTCTTCTATCTTTGTCTCTTTCTTCTGTTTCCTGAAACTATTGATTACTTTATTGATATATCAAGTTAGTCGATCATCAGTAAAATAGTATTCAACTTAATTTAAAATCTATTTGACTCGTGTTCGATTCAATACTCGATAAATTTAATAAAATTTTAGTCAACTCGTGTTCGTTAAGCTTGATAAATACATTAAATTTTTAAAATTTGAACCCAAAGATTTTGTGTTAGTTAGTTAATGAATTTTTTTAAGTTTTCAACTAGCTTTCAGACTATTTTTTTAAAATAAACTAACAAGTTATTTGTAAATTTATCAAATCGAATTGAGTATTGCTTTACTCGTCTCATTAGAATTTTGAGTAAAACTTAAGATCAAATTAAGAGTTAATTGTGTCGAATTAGAGCTACTCACGGTCTCAACTCGATTATCACCCCTCAAGTACTTAGCCCTTGTTTTCCATTTTTTTAAAAATCAGAAACACAAGGCACAAATGAAGCGTATGTCCGGTGGTAGCCCCAACAATTTAGCCTCGAATATGAATGCCTACACAAGCATTTTTTCCAAACCTGGATTCTTATTCATGCCTCAAACGCCACAAGTTGGTCTAGGACCAACAGTTTCGGTTGCTTGTCTTAACCAGAATCAACCGTGGCAGCAGAAGCTGAATTTTGGTCTACGTTTTGATCCCTTAAGTTCAATGAACCGAACTCTACAATTCCAAAGCATGCTTGAGCCTACTGGGAATTTGGGAAACCAGATTCAGAACCATATTTGGAGTCAACCAACACGAGGGGCAGATAAATCCCAGATCGAGATGGACAGTAGAGCAGGAGCAGGAGCAGCAACAGTTCCAGAAAAATGGAACAGCAAACAAACAGACACGTTGGATGATTGGCTGAAAGTTCTTGATGAGGAGACAGATGATTATGTAGGTTCTGCCATTGAACCACAACCAGCTGAGGTTGATCGATTCTGCGAATTGCTGAAGGAAGCTATGCTGGGAAATGATCAAAATCCTTGATTTGCTATGTTCCCTCTCTTTCTTCTGCTGCCTCTCTTTTCTTTCAAGTCTCCAAGTTTCATCTCTCTATCTGAAGAAAATGAAAACAACTTTATGAACGTCTTAAAAGGAAGCAATTAGCTTCTTGTCGACTTGTTCTTGTTGTTTATTCAGAAACATTTTTGGATTTTGATTTGATGTGTGCCCCTACTGGTAAGCATGGCTGTAGCTTGTGCGTTGCTTTTGAGATACAAAGAGGCAGCTTCAAAGTACTTGTCCTCTTAAAGCAGTTCAGATGTTCCTTCTTGTATCAACTTAAATTCATGGGTACTTAGGAGAAAAGGAAACCTAAAATAATAAAGTTAGGATAGGGGACAATTACATAAATTGTGATCGAAGTATAACAATTTTGTAATATTTTTGGAAAAATTATTTTATACTACACAATATTTTTGTTTTAGGAGTTAAAAATTTAGTTTAGGGTCTAGGATCATGGGTATTGAACATGGGATCATGGGTATTGAACAAAGAGTTGAGTTGCGGTGGTCGAAGACTATTCGCCCGACCGAGGGCCGTACAGTTTGGCTGCTGAGAAAAGTAGACAAGAAGGAAGGGGGAATAGTGATGTCTTGGGTTACCTTACCCCTTGATCAGAACAGATTGCAACTCTGAAAGGGTAAAATCAAAATTCATTGCTTTATTCCCCAACAAGTATTGAACAAGATGAGCATTTACATTAATTAATAAATAAAATAAAAAGTACTACACTTTTGACATTTGAGTACAAACTTCCAATTACATTTACGCAAAACTTCTCTAGCAAAAGAATCTGAGTACACAATTACCGGCTGGTATTTGATCCCTAGCGAAGTATCTAGTGTGATTTTATGGTATAATCTTTATTTGAGTGAGTTTGTGATAATTTATTGTCTTCCACATTTCCTCTATTATTTGGCCAGGACTTGACATGGCCATCAGACCTACAGTCGACCTCCGAATTCTTAGCTTCCGGAGGTAAAACCTGGTTCAGAAATCGTCGAATCATCTCGTAACTAGTAAGTGTGATGACAGCTGATGGTGTTGTTCTTAGGAGATTAGTTGCACAGCCACGGTAAAAGCCTGAAACACCTTCCTTCCGGAATACCTTTCTAATGCAATCAGTCACTCCGGCATACTGCACCTGAGTGTTCCTCACCTGTCGTTGCTCTTGAAGTCTAGAACGAATAACCTGATGAAACAAAATGAAAGAGTAAGGGAGAAAAATAAGCACAGCATGATCAATGAAACAAGAGTTCCTTCAATGATGGCGATCCCCATAGCAGTTGAGTATGTATCAAAGACCAACAAAAACACACCTCATGTGGGTAAGTCATAACAGAGGCAAGCACTTTTGATATCGCCGAGGCAATTGCAACATCAGTAGGACTTAGATGGTCAACAGTTGTATTGCCTGTCAAGCGAGATGAAAAATTAATACGATAAGGACAACCAACGAAATAAGTTATATGCAACCTGGAAATTACATAACAAGAAATAAAGTTAACTCATTTACCCTTTTTTGCCATATATGATTTGATCTTTTCATATGCTGGAAGCTGAATCGCAACATGACTAATACCAGCCAAAGAAGGCAAAATTCCACTGTTTAAAATACAATGGAATGGTATATGGAAGTTTGTTTTAAGATTACAATTGGTGCAAATGAGCTCAAAAATCATTCCAAGCAGAGTGAAACCCAATCACTGACCTATACAGCCCTCGAAAGCCTTCCTCGTGTACAATTCTTCTTAAAGCAGAAAGTACACCTGTATAAGGAACCACACCTGTCCTCATTCCCTGTGTCTAAACAAAGACCAAAACAGAAAGAAAAAAAAAATGAGAATGAATGCATAAAGAATGACCATACTTATAAATCCACAGTGATATATAATAAACAAGATATCAAGGTAAATCTAGGTAAACAAATTTTTTACTACCAAAATACTTTTATCACTGAAATTGAGGTATTAAATTCAACATTCAGAGATGAATCAGGAAATTCATCCTAGCAGGCCTGAGGATAAAAAACTGAAATAATTATCTGCTGGCAGCACTAAAATAAATTACTCCAAAACTAAGCAATCTTATTTTTGCCACATTTTTTTTCCACTTCATAACTTTGATTTGGTAGGAAGGAGTACAAGGAATTTTGTATGTTTTAAAGCATCTCAGGAAACTTCAGCAAGGCAATGGCAGTAATCACATAAACGCAACAAAAAATGAAATAGTACTTCTCATATGAATTTAGGTATTGACAGGAAAACAGGGAATATCCCTACGAGGGAAAACTATAAAACACAACCCTTTTGCAAACATGTACTTACTTGGAGTCTTGTCTTTACAACCCATAATGGATTTGTTGTGATGGCTGTGGCAGCTCCAGCCCCAGCAGCAGCTGCCATATTCGCACCAATTTTGAGTTGCCCACTGTTATCATCTGCAACCTCACAATGTACAAGTTTAGTAGAAATTTAAACAACTGAAGCTGGATTTTGTAGAACACATGACGAGCGCAAACTCTATAGAAAATTACAAAAACCAACCATATGAAGTGAGTAGGCCTTTTAGATGCTCATAAAGTGGAAAATACACCTACATATGAAATGAGAGTTTCAGTTACTTTGCAGAAGACGAATCATATCAAATAATTATTTTGCTTTGTAGTTGGAATCAATAACTTTCCCAAAAGCTAATGGTTTTTGAACAAGGTAGCAGATTACTTAACTTTCCTTCTACAAGTATAATAATAGGTTAAATACACTGGTAATAAATCTCACACAATCCTTTTTCCATGGCATATTAAGAAATTTAGTTACAAAGATTGGCTTAAAGCTGGCTTCCAAAACCATAAAGCCTAAACACCAGTCCATCTAACATAGATCATTAACATGTCAAAAGTTCGAAGAGAAACTATAATTCTGAATCATAAACTATAATGGAGAGAAAAAAAATCCACCACTCCAATAAGTAGCTTCCAATCAATCGATTCAAGGGTGAAAGGATACTTACCGCCCAGTTCGGAATCAGAGCAATTATTGTTGGTGAAAGTCCACGATACATCCCCTTCAAACCTTCATTTCTTATTATATTTTGTAGACTTGTAATGATGACACTGCCTGAGTATAGATAAGAAACAAGGCAACCAGAAGAGTTGCGCATCATCAACGATAGCAATAAACACCATCTCGTTAATTCCAGCACAAGCAATTTCACATACTACGTAAAATCAAACATTCTTGGCCTAGAAAGAAAACTGTATTAAATGTTATAAAATAATCGTTCTTAGCAACAAAAATTTGCAGAGACATAATAAATTTTAGGTGTAGAGCATCCTAACAAAGCAAGATTTTTGAATTCCAAAGATCTCCCACTAAAATATTTGATGAAAAAAATCTGAATCCGGACCTCAATTAATATTTCGAGCTTATTCAACAATCCACTACCATACAAGTAATAAATTCTATACGAGTGCTTGTGCTAAACCATGCATCGGAATTCGCAAATAAAAACCAGTTTCAAAAGCTCAGAATCTAAAATACCTCTAACACCAGATTGTGAAGCTTGAGGGAGTCCATGTACTTGTAACCTTGTCTTGATTACATCTAAAGGGGACACAAAGGTGGCTGCAATTGCACCTTCAAATTTCAAAGAACATCAATATTCAATAAATCCGAAATTCCGATCAAATTAAAAGTGAAACTCACGTGTTCAATTGTGTTTCGTAGCATTCATAATCAAAGGATCAACCTACAAACACTTGTTCCAATAAAAAGAATCCACGAAATTTTTAACTCGTCCGCAAGAACTGATAAAAGAAAACCCTAAAAAGAATAAATCAAAGTAACAAAACAAAAGCCTTACCTGCTGTGGCACCAGCTCCCCCATTGCAGATAAATTCCCGGATGCTTATACTTTGAGGATGAGAAGATCGACCACCTTCACCACCATTACCCATCTTCAAAAGGCTTAAAAGAATCTTACGAAGAATTTAAAAAAAGAAGAAGAAGAAGAAGAAGAAGAAGAAAAGCACATATGGAAAGAAAACCATCAAAGATCTGTATATATATAGCATCTGCCTGAGACCCTCTCCCTGTTTCTTTGAAAATTTTCTGGGTTATGGCTTGTTTGAAGGGATAAGAGCGGGACCAAAACTGTGACTTTTAGTTATTCTTTGAAGGAGTCTTTGGTAACAAGTTGGAATTGAAGTTGAACGGGTGACTTTTGTTCTGAACAGAAAAGAATATTAATGGGAAAGTGGAGGGAATTTTAGGCGTAAGCAAAATTAACAGAAGTTTCAGAGTGGTGAGTTTTCCTGACCTGTGCTGTGTATTTTCTTAGGAATTGCGTAGGTAATGATTGGGGAGCTTCGGCCATGAGATGCATTGATTGGAGTACTTTTTCTTCCCCGGCTTAATTAAAAATCTAAACTAAATTGTAAAAGCAAGTCTGCTCGGCGGCTACAGTCTACATTCTTGTACGAGGTTATGATTAGTAAATCAATAAAAATTAAATTAAATTATTCAAGTTAATAAATTATTTGTATATAAATATTATATAATAATTTGAGTATGTTTTATTACAAATATTAAAAATAAATATTATATAAATAGGGGTTTTGGTTTTTTTTAATAAAAATCGATATATGTCCCGGCTCATTTAAATTAGGTATCTGTAAAACTTGAGTATCTGGCTAATCAGATAACGTGTATACAATTCATAATTATTATTTTTTTTATTTTAAAATTAAAAGAAACATATTGAATATATAAATTTTAAAATTTTATAATACATAACCTACATAAAAATAGTGATTTAAATTTAATTTTAAAATATTTGGAAATATATATCTATATTTATTAAATTTTATTATTAAAATGACATTAAAAATATTAATCTTGTTTTTTTCGGTATCAGCAAATTAATAAAAAAATTAAAATTTTTAAAATTTAAAAATTACAATACAAGCATAAAACTAATTTAAAGATTTAAATTTAATTTTAGATATAAATATTAAAAAAGAAAAAGAAAAATATAATTTAAAACTAATATATATATGTATAATAAACTAATCGGATCGAATATCTAAGAATTAAAAAATTTTGATTCAAGTTCGGTCCAATAATTCTCAGGTCAGGTATATGACCTGATCGGATAATATTTTTAGGAATTATCCAACATATTTTTTTTAAATCGTCAGGTCAGATCAATCGAGTCGGAAGATTTTGAACACCTCAATATATAAGTATATATAATATTTTAGTTTTAGTTTTTTTGTCCGAGACTTAAAAGCTACACTTTAAAAGGCCTTTTAAAATAAGTTTATTATCCCAAAAGATGAATTCTGATTTCTTATACCACAAAGTTTAATTAGTCCCTCCCCTCTAGAAGCTGGATCCCATTTTATTTCCGTTACTTTCCCTACTCACCTGGGAAAATACAAAAACTCAACTTTCCCAAGGACACCTTAATTCATGTCAGTTTTCTTTGCCTGCTTCTGATCGGAGTGGGGGTGCTCTTGTTTTCTCCAAGTAGGTATCTTTATCAATTGATTTTCACTCATTCTAACTGGTCTTTAGTCTTTACCATAATTGTTATTTGATACATACTTTCAAGCTTGTTGTTGGAAACTTGTTTGTTGAAAAAAAAAAAACTTTTGTTTGATTGTATTTTTTATTTTTCAGATGAATGTTCAAAAGCTAGTAACTGGGTTTGAACAGATAAACATGTAGATGAACTGCTTCATCATAATTTCCTGTAGTAATCTGTCAATAGGTGTTTTTAATCAGATCTTCAAAATTGCATGGATTGAAAAGATGAAATTTTTTCATGGTCTGGGACAGATCTGTTATGATTTCTATGTTGGAAAATTGTTTGGAAACAAAACTTTTGTTTGCTTCTCTTTTGTCTGTAAACTAAAACTGGGTTTAGAATATAAACTGAACTTTCAGAATCAGATGAATGATCAAAAGCTAGTAACTGTGTTTGAACCGCTTCATTGTGATTTTCTGATGTAGTAATCTGTCAATAGGTGTTTTTAATCAGAATTTCAAAACTGCATGGATTGAAAAGATGTTTTTTTCATGGTCTGAGGATTGAAACCAAAAAACTGCAGTTACATGCATTGATTGTCGGGTCAGTCTTCCTGGGATTAAAAGCTAATTAATTACTATTTCATATTATCTTGTGTTAGTTTATACTGCTCATGTAGATTGTTATCCGTGTTAAATTGTATATCCAACACTCTTTGGTAATGTAGGCTTTAAACATATGCATTGTTAGATGTCAGAATATAACATATATTGAGTACTAATGAACTGCAATAATTGGTAAAAAAATACATATGAATCGGATCAGCAGGTGATTTTTGTTATGGAAGTCAACGGTCGAATGTTTCGTTTTTAATACACGAGACAGCATTAATGACTGATCGTTGATTAATTTGTTTGACTTGGAAAGATTTTGTTTAGATCTTGTACTTCCGTACGGTACGATTTTGTCGTGTTTCTCATTTAATCGACACGTTGATGTCAATTGCATTATGTTCAGTTGCATCCTTCTTTGCATCATCAAGTGTTTGCATGTATTATACGTGCTGAATCTGTACCTATTAATGTACTTCCTTGGAAGCATTTTAAGAGAATGAACAAATTTGTAATGCAGACCAACTTGGAGGATGGAGCATCTTCCTCAGGATGTTGTCCTTGAAATACTATCAAGACTTCCTATAACAACTTTGGTGCAATCTAAGTCTGTATGCCGATCCTGGCGAAGCATAATACAAAGCTCACTACTTGCTAACAAGCATCTGTTATATGCGGCTGACAATGATCCCTGCATCATTTTTCGAAGTCAACGGCCCATCCCGGACCAATACTACTTCGTAGATTTTGCTTGTTACAGTGAAGGAAATAAGAGCTTAAAGAAACTTCCAGTTTCAACAATGCTTGCTAGATTTGTCACTTCATCGAATGGCCTGCTATGCCTATGCAATTATTCAGTAATCCACATTTGCAATCCTTTAACCAGGGATTTCATAGAGCTGCCAAAGTTAACAAGGGAATACGGAGAAGTGGTAATTGTAGGATTCGATTTCATTCCAACGAAAAAGGAATATAAAGTGGTTGAAATTTTTCATCGAAGGAAAAGGTTTAGATTAGACTCCCATCTTGCAGCTAATCCATATCAATCCCAGGTACGAATTTTAACTCTTGGTGACTCTCAATGGAGAAGTTTAGGGATGGTATCATACCAATTTGTTGAAGGACAGTCACAAGTTACAGTCAGTGGGAGACTTCATTGGATTTCTCAACCTGGAAATATCGTTATGACTCACCGGATCATATCATTTGACCTAACAACTGAGCAATTCCAGTTGGTTCCTCGACCTGATTATGTGACCTTAGACAGGCGATTTTTCGAACTAGTGGTTCTCCGAGGCCATCTTTGTGCCGCCGCATCTAATGCTAGTCGTGGATTAGACATCTGGGTTATGAAGGAATATAATGTCAAAGAATCTTGGGTCAAAGAATTTATCATTGGAGGTTACCTGCCACAGGAGTTGCAAAGTATGAATGGAAGAATCCCTTTCTTTAGATCAGATTTTCGAGTTGTATGCAGTTTCAAAAGTGGGAAGATCTTACTGGAACGTAGAACAAGCTTCCTTCTGTATGATCCGGTCCATGAAACATTCGAGGATTTCGTGTTTGAAGAAGAGCTGAACTGGTATAAAATGGTTGTTCATGTTGGCAGTCTGGTAAGTATCTAAAGTAGTAAATTAAGCAAGAAAAACTGTGGTTTTCTGGTTGTTGTAGCTGAACTTGTGTTTTATATGTTTCTTATCAACTTATAAGAATTGCATGGAAGACTTTGAATCAGACATATTAGATTCTATCATTTTAATTGTTTGTGTTTAGGTTCTTATTTTAATGGTGGACATCCCTGTTTGGGATTGCTGCTGAGCGGCCAGCAGCCATTACAAGGTCAAGATAGCTTATTATCTTTTTTTAAAGAATATATAAAATAATAAAAAAAAGTTAAAAATGTCATAATAGTAATATTTACTATATAATTATTATTTAAAACATGTATTATAAAAATATGAAGATAACGTCTTTAATTTATTTTATTTATAGCGTAATAATTTAAACTTTAATTTTATATAAATAATCCAACAAAAGTTTGGTTTAAATTTGAACTTAAAACCTGTATGA
This sequence comes from Abelmoschus esculentus, assembly GCA_035048815.1. Taxonomy (NCBI): domain Eukaryota; kingdom Viridiplantae; phylum Streptophyta; class Magnoliopsida; order Malvales; family Malvaceae; genus Abelmoschus; species Abelmoschus esculentus. The sequence goes on along the minus strand of JAUCBN010000020.1, from coordinate 17,342,933 downwards.
AGAGATTGCATTAAACATGATAATATATGTACGGACGGACGGACGTACTCACAAGTACATTTATCTTCGAATACACGTACACTCTATAAAAGATCAAAACTATGATGCGGAATGTCATGAAAATGGCAAGTAGAAAAAATTAATTTAAAAGAAATTATATAATAAGTTATTCTCATTTGTTATTAATGCACTAAATATTATTAAAGATTTACTTTAAAAAATTAAAATTAATTAAATTAATATTTAATTATAACGTAATAAGAATGACTCATAATATAAATTTTTATAATTTTAAAAAAATAAATTTAATTGTGAAAATGTGGCAGATCAAAATCAAATCAGATATCAATCAAATCAGTTCGAATCACTAATAAATAAATAGGTTAGTGATGTGACTGAAACAATAGAAATTGTGGATACGAGGACCTGATTTGTAATTATCCCATTCCTTCGTTGCCTCTTTTTAAAGCACATCTCCTTCCTGCAACTCTCAATCTACCTTTTCTGTTCTTCCTTAATTGCGTTGACCATCTTACCCTTCATCTTCCTCCCAGTTTGATAGATCCTTTTGTTACTTCTCTGCAATCCTTTTTCTTTGATCCGCACTTCAGATTATTGCTTCAGAAAGGGATTCTTCTATCTTATTAGTTATGTTCGGAACAGGATTGGAATTCAGGAGAATCCGGGGCGAAGATCGATTTTACAATCCGCCCCGAGCGAGAAGAGAGAATCTGAATCAGCAGAACGGTCAGTCATGGAGTGATCAAACCGATGTTTCCGCCAGCCAATCAAAGGATAAACCCGTCGTCACTCATGTGAACCGGGAGTCTGATAAGGAGATTGGTCAAACTGGCAATCTCAAATCGGTCTCGGTTCCCTCTTCCGAACCGATTGTTTCTCCTTTGAGTAATTTAGAGCGGTTTTTGGAGTCGGTCATGCCTTCCGTCCCTGCCCTCCATCTCTCTAAGGTTTATTCAATATCAATGTGATAATAACTTATGGGTTGTTTAATTGATTTTGTATCTCTTACGTTTGAATTAATTTTCCTTATAGAATTTTGTAAGTAAAAACGGAAATGTTTTATTTTGATGCTGTTTATAAGTAGTGAAACTGAAAATGAACTCGAAAACGTGAGGGAAAAAACGAATGGTGTAAATTTTTAGGAGATTAAGTATTTTCTGTAAAAACTGTGATTGATATTTGAATATGGGGTGTGGCAGACGAAGATGAGAGGGTGGCGGACGCGTACCGATGAGTTTGAGCCATATTTTGTATTAGGTGATTTATGGGAGTCGTTCAGAGAGTGGAGTGCGTATGGAGTAGGTGTCCCACTTATTTTGAATGACTGTGATTCTGTTGTTCAGTACTATGTACCTTATTTATCTGGTATTCAATTATACGTCGATCCGGTGAAGATGTCTTCCAACTCAAGGTAAACTATGCATTGCTATCATTGAAGTGTATTCTGAATACACTTTGAACTTGTGGAATATTAGTATGCTTATATAGTTGTATTTTATTTTTGTATTTGGTCTTTCATTCTCTTTGGTTAGACTACATTGTATCTTATTATTAATTTTAGTGTAGGGTATTGTTCTTGCTGTGAATTTTGATGAACTCCCCTGATTTTCCGATGACTCTTTGCTATATTGCTATGTTGAGGGCTTATTGATTACTTTGAACAGAAATAATACCGTTCCAATCTATTCAGTTAAAGCGTGATTCTCTTCTTGGAATGTAATTAAGTGCAATCTGTAAATCTTTATGTTTGGTTCTTATGCTCACATTATTGCAAGTTTCCTGTGCTGCATTATCTGGAATTTGTTGTTCTTTTGGTTTAAGCCTTCTCCCCCTTGTGTAAAGGATGATGGTAGTATTTTATAACATCTTTTATAGCATTTTTTTAAGGAACTGAAGATAAGTTCTTGACTTGATGAGACCTATCTCATCCTTTCTCGCTGCAAAATCCTTTTTATTTTGTCCCAACTTCTATTTAATGTAAAAAATGCCATGTGCGATACAGAGTAGCTAAGTGCTATGGTGGCAATTTTGAAGTGAATCTATAAATGTGCCCTGAAAGTGAATCAATTACTGTCTCGGACTCTCGGTGTCTCTTAAATAAAAGTATGCACTCCAATTTTTTTGGGCTACCAACACAATGATTTGTTCTCTTTAGATTTTTTCAGTAAAAAGGTTGTATATGGAGTTGAAATGGTGAACATTGAGCACTTCTATGTGATATTTTTACTCTTTTTTCTTTGTTTGTTTCCTCTCTTTTCTTGTCCAAGCAACTGAAGTTGATGACAATTCACCTTCCCCTCCCCCAAAACACACACAAACACACACACAGAAAGAGAGAGAGAACCCACCTTTTTTTTTGCTTAGTATGTCAGCAGTTATTAACATTTTGGTTCTTGCATTAAATTTTAAAATGATACAAAATATTTTATATTATATTCTATAATTATTGGTTCTCTTTGATATAGGCAACTGGGCGAGGACACTGATAGTGACTTTAGGGACTCTAGCAGTGATGGTAGTAGTGATTGTGAACTTGAAATAGGAGCAAATATTTTGAGAGAAAAAAGAAATCACCACATGTCCAGCGATATGTCTCTTAGGATGGGCAGACTGTTCTTGGGAGACCAGCAGCAGATACTTCAAGAAGACTTTTCTAGTGATGAGGGTGAATCTGTCAACTCTAGAAGTCGTCTGATTTTTGAGTATTTTGAACAAGACACTCCTTATAGCCGCGAACCTTTAGCCAACAAGGTTAGTGTGCATTTCTCTCCTCTCTCTTTTCACGCTTTTTGGTCAGCTCTTAAACTTATCTGTGAGAACAGGTCGCGGATCTAGCTTTCCGATTCCCCGAATTGAAGACACTAAGAAGCTGTGATTTATTATCTTCTAGCTGGATTTCTGTGGCATGGTATATTTATCTTTTTTTGACATTACATTTATTTTCAATCTTGTTTTTGCATATATGATATCTGTTATTTTGAATTTTTTGTAGGTATCCAATTTACAGAATACCTACCGGACCTACATTAAAAGTTCTAGATGCTTGCTTTCTGACTTATCATTATCTTCATACACCCGTAGGAGGTAATATAATATTTCTTCTTCAAACATTTCTCTGTGTGTGGAAGTGGAAATAATGCCAGGCTTTCTCGTTGAGCGACATTTTCCGACTTTGCTTGTAGTTGTGAATCTTTTCATCTCTAACAAGTTTTGTGAACTACTGTGTCAAATGGTGTCGTGAATCTCTTATAATGTGCATCTAACTAGTAAAATTTGAGTACTTCTAAATGTTTTAATAGCTGTATCATCTTCACATTTCTTCATAAGTTCACTGCGTACTGAAAATCTTGATCTGTTTGAACTCGGTTGCATTTTCTGTTCATTTCTTAGTGGATAGGAATGCCATTTATATCAATGTTTTGCAGCTGAATATTTCCTAAAATACAGAGTGCATAAGCTTGTGTTCCATGGACATACCGTTAGTCAGGAATAGTTTGTGATTGCTTAAGTTTTGGCAGCATCCATGTATTGGCAAAGAAATCTTTGTTTGGTTTCTTTTATGTAACTTGTCATATTTCAGGTGGACAAAGTGCTCAGGCACCGGCCATGACATGTTCCGATGACATGGATGGTCTTACAAAGATGTCGTTGCCTGTTTTCGGTCTTGCTTGGTACAAGTTTAACGCTTCGTTGTGGACACCCAATGAGACAACTGATTGCCACTTGGCAAACAACCTCTTTCAGGCTGCAGTCAATTGGTTGAAGCTTCTTCAGGTCAATCAGCCAGATTTCACATTTTTCTGCCGCATGTGAGATTCAAATATCCCGTTATGGTAGTATACCTATAAATACCAGAGGGGAAGTGCAATCGTTACTTCATCAAACATTACATACAAATTATAATACCTCAGTTTTGGAGGTCAAATTCAAAAGTGCAACCTGGGGGCTGTCATGTTTTAAAAAAGAACTGGAAAAAATGAACGACACAGATTACTTCGGGATGGAAGTGAAATAAAGCTTTTGAAATAAGGCTTTAGAGAATGTGAAGGGAGAAATTTCAACATCAGAAGCAGACAGAATGCAGAGCTCGAGCCCCAGTGGGAAGGTGATTTTCCTTTTCCCCAAGGACATGTTAGTTTCATCTGAGCTTCCTTTCCTTTTCCCTGTTTGTATTTGGAATTATGGATAAGTAGGGATAAAAGCAGGCATTTTGTTTGGTGTCTGTCCAGATGATAAAAATGTACGATTTCATGCTTTACTTGGCATTAAAAAGGGGATTTTGGAATGTTTGTTGTTGGATTTCCGGCTTAGAGATATCCCTTAAAGTGTTTGTAATTTCTAATTATGATCAGTAATTTATAATCTGACAAAGGGTGTGTTAAGATAACGAATTCTTCACCTTTGGAGGGATCATTTGTTACTGAATCATATTGCAGTTATGTTTTTGTTATCTGCCATCTGTCTTTTAAATGGTCGATTCTTCGAGGTCAAAAATACTGGGTGATAGGAGGTGGGAAGGAATTTAAGAGTTGATCCAGTACAACACCACTCCATTTAATTATGGATAGTAACGGGTGGGTGGGTGGATTTTTAATAGTAATATATATTTTTGCTTCTAGCCATGGTACCTTTGTAGGGTTGGCTTCATTTTGTGTTTAAACAACTCCTTTGGTGTTTGATTTATATCCAATATCCATACACAAATCATGCTTAACCACTATCCCTAAATTTAAAATATATACACATAAATCCATAAACCATATTCCCTAAATTAAATTTAAAACCTAAATCACTTATAAAAAATTTAAATTTTTACTACTGATGTATCAAATAATTATCTTTTAATATTCTTCCATTTTAAAAACCAATACATACATTATGCTTAACAATTGCATCAACATTACCCCAAGCACGTTATGCTAAACATTGAATTATCAACATTACCCCAAGCACATTGAATTATCAACATTACATCACCCTCAACCAATGGACAACGCACTATTAACGATTAGAAATGGGCGCCATCCATATCTATCCAAACTCCAAACTGCAAAACATGTTCCTTCCCCGCAAAGCCACTCATCTCTTTGGCAAGGCAAAAGAGGTTGCCCACATCATACCATCCCCAAACATCCGCTGCTCCGCCGATAACGTAGGCCGTGCAATGGTCTCCACGAACAAGGATGGCATTGGAGTTGATCCCCACGATCTCGAACCCATATTCGAAAATAAACGATCTCTTAGATCCAAAGTGCGCAAAGCTCTAAAAAACAGGGACCCAATCCAGAGATCACAAAAAGGTAGCTGTATAATGTTAGTCAGATGTTTGAATTCAAGTTCTACTTTTGATTGCATTCTAAGTGTTCGTTCGTTTGTCTCATCGGGGGATTTCTCTGCCTTGGACTTCAGATAATGCTATTCAGAATACTGTCGTAGATTCTTCATGGTTCAAAGCTAGTAAGAGCGTATGTGCTTACATAAGTTCTCCTTCTTTACTCGAAGTCGATACCTCAAGGATTATCTCGGAAGTTTTGTCATGTCCTGCTAAAGGTATTTTTCTTCTTGTTGTTTTTCTTTTGCTGGGTTAAGTTTTAGATTTTGATTGCTAATTCATTTATTGTCTCGTATTGAATTTTGAAGAAAGGAAGAAACTTTATGTTCCACGGGTGATGGACAGGAATAGCAACATGAAAATGCTGATGATATCCAGTGTTGACGATCTTATTGAGAAATCAATGAATATTTTCGAACCAGCCTTAGTAGATTCTGATGGGATCCAACGTGAAGACGGTCCTCTCCTCTCCTTATTTGCTTTTCCTTATTATTATTATTATTTGTTAAATTGGTGTTTCTTTCCTTCCCTAGGTCCATAACATCAACTGCTTCATGTTCCATTGCTGTCTGATCCATTAACTAGTTTGTATGCTTAATGATACTCGTCTGGTCATCATTTCTTAGGGTGCTTGCATTGGTATTTAAGATTGGAATTGGTCTGGGAAGCTAAGCCTAAGACACTGCATTGCTATTTCTTCAAATTATTTTGCAAAGCGATTTTGTTACCTTGTGTAAAATTATTGTGCATTTTGCTATCAGTCGGCTCTTGTTGCCTTCTTATGTTTAATCAGTCGAATTCAATATTTTGGTACAGATTTCTATAGCTATCAGTTTTTGATTGGATTAAGGACTTGAAGCATCTGCTTTTGTTGCTGGATTTTTTGATCAATGACTCATGCTGATTGTTTATAAGGACAGATGTATTTCAGACTGATAGATCATATTTGTGCTTTATATTCAGCCATTGCAGCAACATATGATGATTAATATTCTTAACACCACATGACCTTGTGCATTTAACATAGACAAGTTGAATTTGTCTATCAAAAAAAAATTGAGTTGATGCTTTTTTGTTTTCACGAAGTTCATTAGCTTCTCCATGCCCTTATGAAATTAATAGTATTAAAATATTTTGTTACCTTTTGAGTTTCCACTCTAGGCAGTAGTAGTTCTTTTCCATTTTAGTCTCAAGTTACTCGAAGTTTTAATTTTTCAACATAACCTGGTTTATGATCCCCAAGCCTGTTTCTTGGTTCACTTAATGAAAAATGCTGTATATAACTTTTTTGGCATTAGAAAGGCTGCTAACTATTTTGAATTCTCCTGTGCAGCTATGCAGGCAAGTGATCCAGTCGACTTGTTTATACTACCTGGTAATCGTTTCATTCTCCCATCCGATGTTTCCTAAACAATGAAGAATTTGGTAATTTTCATATTTCTACTTGCCAATATCACTCCCTCAAAAACAGCATGAAAAGAGGGGGAAAATTAACATTCTCAATATCCACGCATAATGGAGAATGGAAGAAGCAAACCATGGAGTGACTATATTATACATCTCACTTTTTTTTGTCGTGCTTCATTTCTCTTTCTGCTGGGATTGCATGAAAAAACTCACTTTATTTCCTTTTCTATCAGGGCTTGCATTTGACAAATCCGGAAGCCGTCTGGGCCGAAGTGGGGGGTGGGTTAACGCTTTTCCACTTTCTAATTCATTGCTATTCATTTTTAATGGCATTGTTAATAATCATATTATTTACGGTCAGCATGGTTCTATCTGCTATATTGGTTTTGATGGTTCTTGTTTTCATACATAAGCATGTGATTATTAGATTCAATATGACTGCTCGCACATGACCATGAGGTGTTCCCCGCAGAAGTTATTTACAAAATTTATATATTTCTGTTCGTACTTTAATTTACTTCATTTTGATTATATTTGTCTTCAAACATCCTTGCTTACATTTCCCTTTTCATGTCAATTCATGATACTTTCTGGAAGTTACTATGATTTGTTCCTGAAGAACTACCAAGAGCTCACAAGGAAGAATAGATGGAAGCAACCCCTCCTCGGTAAGTACCACTGATGCTGGATCTTCACTCAATTATCATAGCAATATAATACATGCCTAAAAGACCTGATTGCATCCAAGACATAATTTGCACAATGTGTTATACTGTCTTAAAAGTTTTAGTATGCTCGACTATTATTTGGTTGCAGTTGCACTGTCGTATTCAGTCCAAATTATCGAGGAAGGAGCAATACCAGTTACTTCCTTTGACATTCCCGTGGATGCTCTTGTTTCTCCTGCCGGTTTCATTCCGATAAGCGCTGCTGCTTTGGGGAGATGTGAGTGACGAAAGCATTGTGGTTCCGTTTGGCAATGGCGTAACAATTGTGTTCCAGTTCATTGGTGTAAAGAAATGAAGCATGGACAACATGATAAGTTGGTGGTTTTGAAAATAAGCAGCAGGTCTGTGTTATTTCACTTTTCTTATTACTGGAAAGAAAATCAATCAAATGAATGGAGTTTATGCACCACCACTGTATTCCCTTACTGCTTGTGAACCGAGTGCCATACCAGTCAATTCTGCAAAATATATGAAATGTTTGTTGTCCACACTGAAATGCCAAATCAAATGTCATAACAGATGATATGTCCGGAGAAAAAGGAAAGAGTTCCTTCAATGAATGATTCCAAACTTTTACAGCTAACCTAGTCAATTCTGCTGAATGATCACAGCAATCATTTCATTCAATGAAAATAGCAAGAAAATGTTCAGAAAGAATTTGAAGACTACCTAAGATTACTCATTTGAAGAAAAATATTATTTAGGAGTTGTATTTAAAGTATACAAATAACAGTTTTGAGAGCTTTGTCAATCCTTAAGCAGGAAACCATTCAATAAAATCCATTAAGAATTTCAAGATGTATACCTTTGAATTCTCTTTTCTTTTCTCCATGTCTACTCTCCCTTTCTTTCTTCTCTTCCTTTGGGCTATGCAGCATGTGCTTTTTTTCACCTAAAGGCACACACATGTACATATATACCTTGCTTTGCTTAGGCTGGTGCTTTTTTTTAGCACCTTGTGCTCGGGCCATATTAGGAAATTCTTCAATGGCAGGGTTCATTCCAGAAATGACTGTTTCAAGCTACATTGATAGGAACTGCAACACCAATAAATTTTCAGAAAGCAAGGTTGAAATTACAGGCAGAATATAGTGATACATAAGCAGGACCACACCTTGACCTGATGCTGTAGTGATTGTAATTAATTATCTCATCAAGGACAAGTGCATTGCCAATAACCTGAGTTGACAAAAATAACTAAAGCAGGTGGTTTATAAGCATAAACAAGCAATGATAAATCTCAAAATGATTTTTGGTATCAAGATTCAAGAGGAATAGAAAAGCATCAAACATGTCAACAGAAAAGGTATCAAATTACTAATAAGCAGAGACAGGATGCAGCACACTATTACTGAACAAACTGGCTGTATAGTGAGAAGCAACTTAAAAGCCCTTGTTATAACTTATTGCAACCAGGAACCAAATCCTGAAGAATTTTCATTCTTTCACTAATCTTTTCCCTCCTAGCCTGCCTAGCAAGAGATTCATATAAGTAGCCTGGCCCCTTCTCACTCGCACTTGAATGTAATCTTGTTTAGGTGACTCGGATGGTTGAGATTTTTGTACCACAAGCTTGCCTGAACTGGGTTCTGCTTCAACTCTAGATTCATGATTCTGTTCTATTCCTCTTGCTGCTTTAATTCTCTTCCCCTCACCTTCATTCTATCCAAATTATAAACAAAGCCGTCATTTTATATCCAAAAGTATTAGGGTTGATCATCCTATCCAAATTATAAACAAGCCCATGTTCTTTTCTCTTTTTCTTTTTCAGTCCAAGAAATTGGATTGATTATTATAGAAAGAATCCTGGTAAGTAACCTAAAGGGTTGTTGACCTATTGAAGATGATTAAGCTTATTCCGAGGTTAAATCTTCACCTCCACCAAGTTCTTCACTTCGAAAGGAATACAAGATCCTTCAATGCTTTCTTAATTGCCCAAATATTTTCAAGCTTTGAATGTATGATATGTACATGTAACGATACAAATAAACTGAAAAATTAAAGGGGAAGAAGTAGATTGAGCAAAGGTAGAGGAGAAGAAGAAAAGGAGAAAGACTTAGAACTTCATTTCATTTTCATCGATATTTTTCAAAACAACCCACTAGACTGTTTTTAACCTAAATCAAATAATAGTAAAACGACACCGTTTTACTTAAAGAGTAAAACTTAATCCAACCAAAACTACACCGTTTGAAATTATTCAAAACGGTGCATTACAATACTTCCTCCTCGAAAGAATCCTTGTCCTCAAGGATTAAAACAAGACCTTTTCTTTTCGATGATTAGACCAAACATGACCACGGGCTCTATTAGTCTTGATCGAAGGTGAAGTATGACCTGACATGGTTTTAACAAGTTCACTTTTCTCTACATAAACTTCAACATGGCATAATACTCCAGGTAGCTGAAACTTGATTGAGTTGGTTCTAACTTGCTCATGGCTAGTGAACACTACATATAAATCACCGAATCCTCTTGAATCCACAGCAGCTAAATTACTTCCCTTACTTAATACTACTGTCAGGAACAATTCCGTTACTGGACTAGAAGCATTTTGGCTGGTGAAAACATCCCATATTCCATCACTACCAATAATCAAAAACTCGCCTTTTGGGGTCATTGTTATTATTTTGAGTTTTGGTTCAGCACTTAGGGGGCCTGTTTCGTTCATACCTTCAAGCTGCCAATCACCTAATGCCCGAGTGACACTTAGTTGACCATTAAGGTAACCATCATCTATGAATTCACCCAGAGACTTGACTCTTCTCTTCTCTTTGATGCAACATAGCCTATGATCTTTTGACATCTCTATAGTTGTTCCATGCCGTGATAATACAGCCCTAGAATCCCCAGCATTTGTCACAAGTAAAGACCTCCCAAATTTCATAGCAGTGAGAGTAGTAGTACTAAAACCCCGAGCAGACTCAAGAGAGCATGATTTTGCAAATGCAGCATCAATCTCCTTGAATGTCCTGGTGACTATTTTCTCTAATTTCAAGAGAAAATCAACATCCTCAACAACAATAACTCTCGGCAAGTGATCACAAATGAATTGAGATGCGTATTTTTCTCCATGTCCATCAAAAACACCATAGAAGGAAACATTTTTTTCATTCATTAAATTGCAACCGAAATTCTTGGCCAAGTCTACAATGCATATATGAGTATCCTCCATATAAGGACGACCACCAATGTAGGACCATTCTCTGGACCGAAAAGTTTGGATAAAACTTGTCAACATATCATGTTTTCTCTCCATGGCAACTCTTTCCTCCAAATCTTTTGACATACTTTGTTGGATTTCTAGCAAAACACAAAATTCTAAGTACCCAACCTTGAGCACTAAATCAACTATCGCCATTGCTAATCCAGTCCGACTCAGCTTGTCACTAATTTCTTTATTCAAGCCAATGTAATCACAAATAGATAAGAGACAATCTATTTCTCTTTTTCAAAGTGTCTTCTTCTCAAGGTTCAAAGGCTCCAACCTCAAATTTTGCCCAAATACAGTAGTGTAAGGATTAGTTATGGCATTTGAAATGGTAACAACTGTGCAAACCCCTTTTCCACTCCCGGAGATATCTTCTCTATGTAAAAGTTTTGCAAATCTTACATTCATCATTTCTAGTTCTAAATCCACCTTTGCCATGAGCATTAGTCTAAATCTATAAGGGTCATATATCTCAACAAACTTCAAAATAGAACCTACTGCAATTTGATGGTTACCTTTTCTCACATGCCTTTCATCAAATGGTTGAGTTGCCTTTACATCTCTAGTCATCGAGAATAAACCTAAGAATGCACGCTGAATTTGCAATTCTTCCATGATACTCGTCAGTAAATCTCCATACTCCTTGAAAATGATCACCTCATCCTGTGGACATTCTATCAACCTCGAATTGAAATCATCTTCTAGCAGACTGTATTCTGAATCGACTGTCTTAGACAATTCCTTAAATACCTTGTCTTCATATATACCATCAACCATCAAAGGAACCATAGAAACTTTTCTTGATTCTTCAATTGTTTCATCTCCGTCGTGATTTCTTTTGGTTGGTTCACCACAGTCAATTCGCAACTTTCATTTGGCACTGATCCGAAGAACTCTTGCGACTGCTCAACAGTGAGAATGATCGCCCTTCCTAAAGCTCGTTCTAACAATTGCTTGGCATCTCTCATCATTCTGACTTGAAACTCAATAAATTTGTGATCAAGTGTACTCTCCAACCTATTAATTTTTTTTTGCAATCTCATCGTTTCTTGCTTCCACTCTGGAAGCCCAACTGGTTCTGCCATGGCCACTGCTGTTGTTTGAGTTTTCACCATATTTTCCGAGGTTCGACCTGGCTCTGGATACCTTTGTAACAATACAAATAAACTGAAAAATTAAAGGGGAAGAAGTAGATTGAGCAAAGGTAGAGGAGAAGAAGAAAAGGAGAAAGACTTAGAACTTCATTTCATTTTCATCGATATTTTTCAAAACAACCCACCAGACTGTTTTTAACCTAAAACAAATAATAGCAAAACGACACCGTTTTACTTAAAGAGTAAAACTTAATCCAACCAAAACTACACCGTTTGAAATTATTCAAAACGGTGCATTACAGTACATTGCAACATAAAACCAGAGCAAATATTCCATCAAAAGATTCACATCATAGGCGTACCCAGTCTCAAGAAACATGTTACCATATTCAACCTTACATTTGAAGCTCGAAAACTCACCATGACAATGAACCATCTTGGGCAACCAAGAAGCGTCGAAGAAACTTGCATTCCTTTCAAAACGAAGATTTAAGCTCAGAATAGGCTTCACCGTCTTCACTAGGTTGACAACTCCATATGTTCTTTGCCCAAGATTCTTCAGCTAGCATAACAATTTGCAGGTATTGCCCAATACATATCCGTATTCTTGGCCTTCATTCTACTGTGGGTGATCTTCATATGATAATCAAACATTCTTGGAGGGAAAGAAAGCAATGTATGGTTTTGGGAAACTCTTAACAAGGATGGTGATTTATATATAACCTTCGCAAGGCCAGTTGTAGGTCGGTTAATGAGATATTTCAATTTATTACTTCCTAGTTCTTGCTTATGTCCAGCTTCACCTCTCATGTACTTTGATGTAAATACTATTTGATTTTCTAAAACTGGCTTAATGGTATTTTAATTTTCTTTTTTGAAGAAACAAAACATTTCAAATATAATTAATATTTTATTTTTCTAAAAATATAATTAATTTTAAGGTAAAATACACAAATAGTCACTAAACTATCTCCAAGAGTATAAAATGGTTATCAAGCTTTTAAAATTATATAATGAACATTAAACTTTAATTTTTGTTATAAAATGGTCACTAAATCATTAATTATTATTAATTGGATGACCTGATAAATATACAATTTTGAATAATCGAATATTTAATTCTTTATATTGACATATTCAATTAATTTTTTTATTTTATTTTAACCCTATTATTAATATTTAAATTGATTGAATATTAAATACGTTATTTATCTTTTTGTTAATAACCTAAATTATTTTTGCTTTATCTTCTTTAATTATATAAACTAAATATTAAATTATTAACTAAAAAATAAATTAAAAACTTGTTTAGATCAGATACCCTGTTAACCTAATATTGAGGCTGAGACCCAACTCGCGAACATGTGATATTTTGGGTTGTATTCCGACCTAAAAATATTTTTTAAAAAAAAAAAATATTCAATTATTTTTGTTGAATCGATAGGTCAACAAATCGATAAATTGAATCCGATATTTTAAATATTCTTAATTATTATTATTTTTAATTTTATATCAAATAATCATCGGATATCGTTAATTTTAAAACTAGAATGTTTTACAACAAAAGGCCCCTTTTCAAACCATTATAGGCCTAGCTTGAATATTTATTTAGAGACTTGGGAAGCACGCATTACATATAAAATATGGTAGAGAGGCAGTAAATATTTCTCCCAATCATTTTCATAGTCAATGCCAATCAACTCAAGGTTTTCCTGTACCTCCTCCTTTCATTTTGCCCATAATCATCTTGGCGAACTCCGCAAGCTTGTCAGTCTCAGGCATGACATCCTTAACGACATCATCGGAGCAGAATCTCTGAGACCATGTAAGCAGATGAGGAGTGTTTGTTTCATTAAGCAGACTGATCCTGTTCATCTTTTCTGTCACTCTTAGCCACCCGAGAAAGCATCCGAATGCGATGTCGAGATATCCGATTCGATCCCCTCCGAAGAACGGACCCCCTTTGCTACACTTACCAAATGCCTCCTCCAACAGAACCAGCCCTTCCTCCACTCGCCCTATCCCTGCTCTCCTAGCATCCTCGCCTTCAGCCATACCGATTGCTCTCATGGAAGGGAACCACTATAGTTCAGACCGAACAATTAAACCACAAAAAGTCGTATAAAATTCAAACTTATACAAGATGAGACAACATAAATATCCTTTGACAGTAATGAAAGTTTTGAAATCACAAGTGCATATACCTTATCGTCGAGATATGCGGCCCAGAAACGAGCCGTGGCACGTTCATGGGGCTCGGCAGGAAGAATGGATGGATCAGAAGACCAGACCTCATCGATGTATTGTACAATAATGAGAGACTCGCAGATGTTGTTGTGTCCATGGATGAGGACAGGGACCTTTTTGTGAACCGGGTTAGCCTCGAGAAGGAGCTGGCTTTTACCTTCCCATAGCCTCTCCTGAAGGAATTCGTAGTTGACAGCCTTGATGTTGAGGGCAATCCTTGCCCTCATCACAAATGGGCTCGACCAGGTTCCCAAAACTTTCACTTCAGCATCACTGCTTGCCATGCTGAAGTTCTGTAAGGCTCACAGATTGTCTTCGCCCGACAAGGGTTTATATATAAATGGAAGGGAAATACAGATGGAAATGCAAACTTTATAATATTGAATGAGTAAACTAATTGTATCTTGTTTAGTGTGATTCTGGATGCACCGGATTAAATCATGTCAAGAATGTGTCTTTCTTTTTAAAAAAATCATAAATTTGGCACCAGTGTAGTTTACCCCGGTAATAATATGACACAATTCTGGTACTATTATCAAAATATATTTTTAAAATTATTTTTTAAAATAACACTCTCCAAAAATTAATTTCTCAAATGACAGCTATTTCTGAAAGTCTCTAATTTATGTGAAGTGCGCACTTTATCAACACTCAACCCCACTTATCAAGTTATAAAAAAATAGTAAAATTATACATACCAAATTCTTACAAATAACGATATATTTTTTTTAAAAAAATCATTTTTAATATAACGGATTAAAATGATTAATGTTGAATACTTAAAATTATAAATAAATATTAAAAAATAAAGATTAAAGATTAAAATGAGATTTTTAGTATAAAACAATGATAATGTTATATGGATCTTGACAAGTTACGTGAATTAAAAAATTACTTTAATCAAATACTTCAACACAAAATTACCAACTTCTAATTTTTTTTATATATATTTATAATTCAAACAAAAACATAATAAATTGGTGTTGATTTAGAGAATAATTATTTGAATGGTAGGTAACAAGAGCGTGTCAATTACTGTGTTTATGGCATGGTTGTGACTTACAAACAACGAGTACTAGTGGTGTATCTACATAGAAAGATGTTTAAGTCTGTGTTTGTTTTAAAATTTTTAAACTTTATATATTTGGTTTAAATTTTTATAAATTAATTTTTAATTTTTTTTTTTATAATTTTATAATTTATATTCTCCCAAAATTTTAAGATTTGTATAATTTGTACATACCTTAAAATATATTTTAACTTATATCCATCATTATAAATATTTATAGATTCTCCATTATCGAGCAATTATCTTCAAAGTTAGGTGGTTGGCAGGGAAAGTGTATCTGTAAAAATAAATGTTGCATTGTGATGAGTTATAAAGGTTAGGTGTTGTACATTTAAACTATAAGGGAAAGTGCAAGGGGAGAAATAAATGTGGAATTATGACAGCGTTAAAAGTATTTGTCGAAGGGAGGACAGAAATAAATGTAGACACAACGAGAGTTCGCTGGACACAAGGAGATACTTAATACGATGAACAAGAATTTTTTAAAGGATTATTATTTTAGATATCAAAAAAGGGTTATAATACCGATAATTTATTGATCTATCGAAATAAAATATTAGATCCAGTATTTTCTAGAAAGGGCCATTATTTTCTACTTTTACAGTTTTAATAAATTTTCCAGTGATAATCTTATAAGTTAATAAAGGGCACTAGCAGTAGTTGACTGATAACATGGTGATTCTGAATACATTTAATCTCGATTGTGAGTGCAAAGCACTTAAGCAGAGGAGGAGGAGGAGGAGGAGGAGGAGGAGGAGGAGGAGTTATTTATGGGGGTGGTGCTTTCCTCACCTTTTCCTCTTCTGTTATGACAGTGGAAATGCATGTATGATGTGCTTGCTAGTGGAATCACTTTGCTTTTATTATGGAGTTGTATATGTGACCAGGAAAGAATAATGTTAAAGCAGACAGTTTTCTGCAATCAAGATAGATGGATAGATACATGCATATTCATTCAAAAGGAAATCATGAATCCACACCCAACTTTCGGCTGCAACGACTACGAAAAATGCAAAATAGTAAAAGTGCAGCTTTTCTAATAATATTGCTAAATTTCTCAATGACCTAATTTCACAGATATTTTCATAGTTGAGAATGGTGTTTTCTAACCTCTACTTATGATATCATCTCTCCCCCTCAGATGTAAATTGCGCTTATGATGTAATCTGACTTCTGGTACATGCTGCTTGAAGAATTAGAAAGCAATTTCTTGCAGAACTTGAAGTGTTTTCTGATGAACCTGGATTGAAAATAAATAAACTGAAACTTGGAGAAATGGTGATGAATATGACTGGTTAAAATTTAAACCGGTTCTACAAGCTTAATGCGCAAAGTAGTTGATGAGTCGAAGCAAATTCTAGCTCATTTAGAAATAGGAATAAGGGAATGGTAATATGTTAACATACGAATACGTTTTACTTCAAAGTTCCCAATCAATTATTGATCCATAAAGGATGCACAATGTATGGTATGCAAAGGTATTATAATCACATGAATGCACTCTAGTTAAACTGTCAATGAGAGTTCAGAAGAGAAGAATAAATGATTGTAAGAAAAGACAAATAGCAGATGTTAATGATTTCTGTGGTCGAATCAAACAGATGGGATCTATTTTCGGGAGTTACCAAGAAAGCAAGGTAAAAGATAATTTACCCATTCTAAATGTTGTGCTGTTATGCCGGAGACATTTCCACTGTATATACCACCCAAGACCTGAAAAAGCAAACAAACAGATTCTGTTACTGTTGATCTTGCAAGTAACAAAAAGGCAATCGCCTCTTTGCATGCCATGAGGTCCTTCGCTTAAGTGAAAACTATGTTGCCTAAAAGCTTATTTGAAATAATACCTTTGTGACAGTCTCAAGAAACATGCCGGGGCGAACAGGAAGCGGTTTTCTCCCTGTAACACTCCCCTGGTTACCATGACAGGAAGAGAGTTAATAAACTAGATTTTCAATGACTTTGCATACACGGCAGCCATTCCAGCCATATTTTAATCAACAAATGAAAGAGTATATAATGATCGTAAAACTAACCCTTCCTGCAACTCCTTGAAGTCTCGTTCTACCGGTATTAGCTTCTTCATCAGTGTCAGAGTGGTCTGCACCTTCATCTTTCCCTAGCATTACATTTTTTATCATTTCTTGGACAGTTTTCCCAGGTTTCAGCGCTACAAGTTTTGTTAAAAAGTTAACCTGCATTGATGAGATCCAAATCATGCCAATGATCATTGAAATGCCAATATAATAAAAACCAAAGTATAGGATTAAGAGGATCATCAATAACTTGTTTCATTGTTAAATTGTATCATATTCTCTGTGGAAATGTTTTGGTGTTGTTTAATGTTTATTGCTTCTCACTTTGTTTTCACTGTCCATCATCTAGGCCTGCATTCTCTGCTGTCATCTCAAGCCTTGCTTAATTTTTTTTGAAGAGCAAGCCTTCGGTTAAATGGGAATGTTAGATGGGGTTAACTCCCAGGTGCTTTGGTTTGACACCTGTTGTAGCACTATCCAGGTTGGCCCCTCTCCAACAATTGTCGGTAGCTTCTAAGGTTTCAGTTTAGCATAGTTTAATCAATTTTAGTTTTCATGAATTCAATCATGCTCACCTCTGATTCAGGAAGTGTACTAAAACCACGGTCATTTCTTTCATCGAGTATTCCACCTCCCATCATATTTCGAGCTTCCTCTCTGATCAATACAAGTCTTGCAAGTAGTTTCCGATCTGGAACAACTGGCCGAGTCTCCATCGTCTGAAAAAACATTGATAATGCAAAATAATTTTAAATACTAAGAAACATGGCAAGCCTTGTCAATGCAATAAAAAAACTAACAGAAATAACCCCCACCCAGCTGTGGTCTAACAAAAGCAGGATAACTAAAAAGATGGCAACAGGAAACATATGTTTTTCAACATTTAATTATATATCTTAAAGCCCATAATCGTAGCTGTGAGCAGAATCTTATCGTTTCTTCACCTTAAGTTTAGAATATTTGTCATTTTCTCCATTTCTTTTTTCTTTAAACAAAGTATTGGTCAAAAAGATATCTTTCCCTCCTTTTTTAAATAACAATTAGGGAAATATGTAATTTCGCAGGCTAAAGTTTTTGACACATCCCCTTCATGGTTCACTTAATGTGCTCTTTCACCTAGGCAATATCCCAATGCCAAGCCAGTCACCCAGGTAAAGTTGGATTATCTACCAAAAACAAACCGAAACCAAACTTAACTTTGAAATTTTCATAACAAAAGCAGCAATGACTGCAATGAAGGTTGAAAACTTTAAATTCATAGATAGTGAAACAAAAAACTTTCAGGTTGACATTAAAGAAAGTAATGTGTGATTTATAGTTCAAGATGTTGTTTTCTTTTTATTCGTTGAATCATATATGAAGCTACATGCAACATAATTTTGCACGTAGATCCAATGAGCTTATACTGTGAGTGGCTACATTTTTAACATGATACTATCTCAAAGAAAATAAAACTATACTAAAATGCATGAACTATTACAGTCCTTTGTTAGCCTATATAGAAGCTGACCTATGTCAGTGTAGGGAATATCCTAGGCATATAATCCACAGCAGCAACTTAATTTACAAATTAAAATACACTTAATCAGTACCCAGAAATGCTTATGGAGGCAAAACAATTCCTCGAAGCTCAAGCATCTATCAACTTAAACAAATTCATAAATAAAAACAATATCTGAAAGCATGATTCATTATAAGATTTCCTTATATTACCTCTAGCAGATCATCAGCCTGGTTTGCTATATCATTTAGATTTGCTCCAGGAAGATGAACTTTGGTTCCGTTTTCACTTTTGAAAGCACCACCGCCGGCCGCAACTCGCCGAAGTAACTCATGCCTGCTATCTTTCAGAGGTGTTCTACAGAGAAGTCCAATCACTTGAACCTGGAATGCAAGGAACAGCGAGAGAAAAATAACTTTGCATTTAGTTCATGTTAGTATATGACTAACTTTTTTGCTGAAGTTGAATCAGGAATGGCTGGATTGATCCCCAGGTGACCTCCTTACATGTGGGGGGCATTTTTTTGTGAGATGTGCTAGCACGGTCTCCTTAATCACCTCAAGCAGTGACTTTCTCTGAATAAAAAAAAAAGGTTTGGATTCATTCATATGAGAAAAAGAATTAACTGTAAAGAGATCAACAATGATGCACAACAACTAGCAAAAGAGGGGTAACAATCTCAGACCTCAAATCAACAACCAAAACACACGCAAAAAAAAAAAAAACTACATGGAGAATTAAATGATCCAGATAAATTTTAAAAGAAACACTATTGATAACTAGAAGCAATCCTAAGCTGTTATTAATTCGAAATTCTATATCAAGGGAAAGGACTAGAAAGAAGGGAGATGGCACCTTCAACTAATTTTATATAATGTTAGAAATTCCATAAAAAGAGCCAAATTACCACAATTGCGAGTAATACTATATGGTTCTGCGAATAACTTATAAATTGGCAACACTTAAACACTACAATCTGGTCTTGGATACAAACAAGATAAGGTTGACAGAAGAATGGTTCATGGAATAAGCAGTCAGTTTGAATTATTCTTCAAATCAAGTTTTACCAACTCATGCTAAGATTCTTATTTTCAGTAAAGTTTCAGCATTTTAGTATTCTTACATCCCAAAACACAAAACTGAAAGACTCAAATTGCGAATGAATCCAAAACCTTAACAATTGCACCAAAAGCTTACAAGATTTATTTCCCAAAAGAAATATTGTACACCTGAACCTTAACAAGTCTAACAAAGGCACAATTAAAGTTGCAGTACCTTGTCATCCTGGTCCTTTTCAGCAACTTGGATCATGTAATCAAGAGCCATCATGAACCCTGATTCCATTTCGTCCACCCTTTTGCCAATTACTCCCTGTGCAGCTAATTCAACAGCCACCTCCTCGGAAGCCTCATCCATGTTCATATCTTCCAGCTGAACCAACGTTGCACATCAGATAGTCAACAAAAAGATTCAGTTCACTAATCAATAAAGTATTAGCTATGTGACTGATTGGTTCATAGCCAAAAGCCTGAACTGAAAAGTAGCAAACTTTTGAGTGGAAATTTCTGGGTATTACTATTAACGCCATTAAAACAAGCATCCCATCAAGAACTATCAAATTCTCCTACAAAAAGATGGTCTGGGAAAATAAATAGTAATAAGAAAAGGAGAGTAGGGAGCTTACAAGGGTAATAATTTCTTCAAGAACAGAAATGACTTGATCTCCTCCCTTGAGTAAATCATCATACTGAGAGGAATCAAGGTTTTGAGTGTCTTGAACATGTTGGTTCCGGGTTTTATGAGTTGTATCAAATTCTTCATCAGGATAGCCTCCACCAACTTCATAACTGGAGGACACGCGGCAGAAGAGTTGCTGCTTCCTTATATTGGGTTGTTTTAGTTGACAATGGAAGTGGAGATGAGAGCGACTGAAGGGAACCGAGGTGGGGAAGAAGAGTGAAGGAAGATTTGGAGATGAACAACTGGGGAGTATGAAGAAGACACTGCTCTGCAACATTTTCTACCTTGGGGTTTTGGAGAAATACGAGGGGATAAAATAAAATGATATATAATTTTTTCGAATTTCCACTATAATTAAGAAAATTGGACATAATTCATTCCCACCTTACAAATGTTGAAGAAATCCATGGGCTTGAAGTAGAGACTTGCAAGTTGCATGTATATGGAATTAAACCCATTTGCCTCCAAGTCAAGAGGACCGAGATAAAGCCACTTTGGGCATGAATGCAGATTACGCCTTTTCTTCATCTTCTTCCCTGAAAAAAATCACAATTACTCAAAGCCAATCAAATATCCATTTTGAGGCAGAGAAAATATTTAACCCACTAGCATTAAAAAAATCACAAATATGATTATTTAATTTTAAAATAAAAAATAACTCTAAATACTTAAATTATAAATATAAATCTAAAACACTAAAATTATAAACTATTATTACTATAACCCTTAAACTAAATTTTTTTAAATAATAAATTATACACCATCAATAAATTTAACCTTAAACCCTATACCCAAACAAAAAGTCACACATTTATATTAAACATAAACTGAACTTAAAATAAGAATTAGAATTGATTCGAATTAGAAAAAATTTTAAATTTAATATGAATTTAACAAAACTTAAACTCAAAATCAAACATATACCAATCTGATTATTGTTGATTGTTTGATCTCAGTCAGAGGCATTCCACCATAATACCAACGCATTGAAATCTGAGTAATGAGATGAGTCACAGTTGATGGCAACCCGTCTCTCCCACCCCTGACAAGTTATAGGAGATGAGATGGGAACCAGGGACTGAGTAAACAAACAATACAAGCCTGTCAGAATCATACAAGACAAAGTATAGGGAATATATAAAGATCGAAACAGTTTTTTTTATGGAACCTTGCGTTTCTTTGACTCACTCTGGTTTCATTTTTCTTTCAGGAGAAGCAGATGATATTGTTTTCATTTTAAAAATCAGTGACCAAAATCAAATAAACCAGTAAAAACGGATCAGTGTTGTTTATCTTTTTCTTTCTTTATCTTGATTCTCCCTCACAATTGACAAGAGATTGAAGGAATCTATTTTCCTTTTATTTATTGGCATTGGGATTAGGAAAAATAGATACCTGGGTATGCATGGCGAACTCAAACAAAAACAAACGGATGATCCACGTCCAATCAACAAATCATGTATAAATAAATATGGTTAAGTTTTTTGTTTTTTTTTTATCATCAACGATCACTTAAATCTTTATTTCTTATCCAATGATTTTTGATTTAATTGTTAAAAAATGTTTATTATATTTTTATTGTATCTATATTCTAATGCTAAAACTTTAAGTTTTTAGAATTAAAGTTAGGGTATAAAATTATTTAAGAATAAAATTAAATTTTAGGCTTTATTTTTTTAATAATAAAGCGTAGATAAAAAAATAAAAAAAAAATCTATACATGAGACGGTGCATTCAGGACGGAGTCAGGATTTGAGATTAAAAGGGACAAAACATAAATGTTTAGAAGTATGAGATAAATTCATAAAAAAATAAATTTTAAAAAAACTTAAATAAGAAGATAAAATTAAAAAAAAAAATCTTCATGGGCCGATTACCCCTCCCACTTTCGCACAGCAGGTGCATTGGTTACAGAAGATTGCAGCCTCTCATAGCATGAACTGAGACAAAATAAGAGGAATAAAGCACGAGATTGATGTGAACAAGAGCTAGTGGCCCACTCCATCTTTTCTTCGTTTCTTGGCCAACAGTGTCATCTTCTTAAATTCAATTTTATCACATTTTTTCAGCTTCAACTTTTTAAACCTACTTTTTCTATTAAAAATTGTTAAATTAGCCATAAAACAAACTCAAATCAAGCATGTTGACTACAAATTAAATTTGATTTAAATTTAAATAAATTCAATCCAATTAAATTTATATATTTTTTACATAAAATTCTCAGTGACGAAAAACTATAAGTATGAGATTAAAAATTTTAAAATATTGTATAAAATTAAAAATTTAGTATAATTCATATACCAACAAGATAATTAACCCTAAAAACAAACACATACAAAGAAAAGGGAGATGAAAACAACCCATAAGAATAAAACAACCAAGCAAACAAGAACAAAAACACATCAATGACAAAGAAAAAAGGACTCCCAACGTTCTCTTTTCATGTTCTTGTTAAAAAATACTAAAAATATAAATTCTAAATTTTAACTTTAATTTCCTACATCCTAAATCTTACGCTCTAAAAAATATAATATACCCTTAATTTCCTAAACCCTAACCACAATCTCTAACCCTAAACCTTAAATTAAGTAATTTAAAGTGAAATCATCAAGGAAGACACGATTAGAAAGTAAATAATCTATACTCAACACCCAACATGATGGAAAGTTTGATTCTTAAAGTTTGATATTAATGTCATGAAAAAGAAAATTTCTCTTATAAGTGGCTATTGCTTCAAATCTACATCCCATATATATTTTCCTTTGCCCTTTTATCCTCTTATGGTGTAAGGAAAAGGATTTTTTTTTTCACCATGGGTAAAATAATAAAGTGAAAACCAATGGTAATTATTAAGGTCTTCCCTAAATTATGATAGAAAAACAAAAGGGTTGGTATTTAATGAAATAGAAATAGTAAAAAAAGCAAAGGGACACATCTTGATTCTTGTGTACACAATGCGCATGTCCTTTTCTATTAATTATGTGTCATTAAGAAAAATTGGAGGGATTAAATTATAAATCTTGGCATAATAAAAGGATTAAAATCAAATTAAACCAAAAGGGAAATAAACAAGATTCGAAGCCATGGAATATACATTTGATCAGCGACAAGCAACCTAAGTACCTAACCTTGGCTTTTACCTTTTTCACTTAGCTTTGTCATTTACTTCTTTGTCCCTGCGTTTATTACTGTGAACGGTGAATCTTGGTTGTGTGTGTTATTTTTCTTTTGGATTATTATACAAAATTGATACTTAAATTTTCAATTTTTTCAATCTAATACCTAAACTTTTTTCTTAAATAGAGATTTGAGAAATATAGGTACTGATGTCATATTAACCGGTCAATGCCACATAACAATATGCTTGGATGTTCAGATGTTAAGTCAAAATATAGGTACTGATTTGATATTTTTTTACAAATTCAGATGCTGATGTTAAAAAATTGATAAATCAGGTACTAATTTGAATAAACCCCTTTTTTTCTTAGTATGATGTAACGCCAAGGAAAGGTTTTATTGCTTTCATAGATATTCCCTTGGCCTTTTAAATGGCTCCGCTCCCAGTTCCACGCCCACTCAACAAACAAACCAGAAAAAGAGAAGAAACCCCCACCCCCTCAAAACCCATTTGAAAACAAGTCAGGTCGATCCTCTGCGTTCCATTTCTATCCCAGTAGGCAATATGGATGTTGATGTAAGTGACTACTGAATTGGGTTTGGGTTTCATTTCATGTTTGTTCTTTCTTTTGGTTATGGTTTTGCAGTTGATGGGATGATTTTGATGTTGTTCTGTTTGAGTTTCAGGATTACTACAGAAGGAGGTCTGTTCCTGGTTTTGGAAGCTGGGATTGGAACAGTGACCTCCCTTTCACTCAGTGTTTTGAATCAGCTGGACAAGCTGAGTTGCTTCGTTACACTTACTCTCGTGATCGGGATTTATACGTCGCCGGTGATCTGTATGAAAACCATGTCCTTGCCCCTGCCATGATCGTGGTTCCTCGCACAAGGGTAACCGTTACTACTCTCTGTCTAACAACTATGAACAAGTCTTCAAGTCCAGTTTCTTCTCCTCTTAGAAAGCTGCTTTCTGGTTTGTTTATTTGTCTGCATGTGCATTTCAGATTCTTTTGTTTTTATTAATTAACTTTGGTAGTATGAAATTGAAAGGGTGCCTGATGGCATTGAAATACAGGAGCATTGGTTCCAAAATGTCAAAACCGGAAGAAGAAGAATCGTAGAAAGGGTGATAATAAGTTCGAGTTCAGATAGGTTCAGTTCAAAAATAATATTATTAAATTTGGTTCAGAATCGCCAAACTTAATATAATATATTTGAACTCAAAATTTTAAGTTTAGGATGCGTTGAAAACCCTTCATAATCAAACATTAAAATAAAATTTAATATTAAAAAATTGACAAAAAATTAAACTAATCTAAATAACTAAAAAGTATTCTTACAATTTAAACATATAAATATATTCTAAGTTTATTCACAAAATTTTTAGTTAAAGTTAGATCTGACTCAATTTGATTTGTTAAATTTTTAAACCTAACCTAAATTATAATCAAACATATTTAAATTAAATTTTAATCGAGTTATACTCGAATAACTTACTAGTAGGTAAACTCATTATGACTCCTAACTCATTCCTATACTCATAAGTCAAGAAAGAAGCTCTCCAAATAAAGTGAGGATTCAAAACTTCTTTTCTGGTGGGGACCAAATTCTTTCTCACTTCTAAACTCAATTTAATGCCACTGGATTCCTTTAATAACCCTTTAATATTTCAAAAACTGTTTTTTTTTTTGAATTCTTGTGATCAAACAAAGATGCCGATGATGAGTTTATAACCCTGACGGACAATCTGGGTTTTGTTGTGGGTAATACTGAATAAATATTTTGCAGGGAAGAGTAAGAGACTCGCATAAAAAAGAAGATAAAAGCCAAAGGTGGGAAGCAGCAGCTCCTATACCAAGGCCAAGGCCAAGGCCAACGCCCAAACCTTTTGATGAAGATCTGTATAAAATCTCTCCCGAACTCCTCTACGCTAAACCCAAAAAGGTAGTCTCCAGTCTCCAGTCTCCACTGTCCCACTCATCTGAAGTAAAAGACCATTTTGAGTTTGAATCTTTATAAATTCAAATCATATTCACATCTAAATAACTCACTTGTCTTTTGATTGCAGAAGAGAGGATTGAGCTTCTTGTCCAGGTGTTTGGTGCCAACTTGTGTATTGTGAAGCTTCCTCCATTGCCATGTCTAAGTATGTAAATATAGTTTGAAGGAGTTGGAGAAGAGTGACTGGGGATAAGGCACAATAATATTGCTATCATTGTACCATTTTTGAATCTTCAAATTAATGCAAGTAATGGGAGTGGAAAGGAAAGAGAAAATGCAGGCAGACAGTGGTGTTTTACATACCATCTTCAAATGCTTGTAAAATAATTATACCCTCTCATCCGAGTGGAGCAATCAGATTGAGACTTGAGAGACATCTTGACCGCTGAGGAAGTAATTTATTTTCTAAAAATTAGAAGATCACGTGATTTCTTTCCCCACAATAGTTTAAAATTTTGAGTTTACAGTATAAAAAATTTACGAAAATTTATAATAAAATTCAAAATTTTAAATTCTAATACCTTGTAACCTAAATTTCAAATTTTAAACTCAAAATTTTAGCTATAAATCATTATCATATACATTAATCTCTTAAACCCTAAACTCTAAAATTAAAAATTATATAAATTAAAATTACCGGTCCTCTTTTTCTCTTTAATATTTGTATTTTTAAAAAAAAATTATATAATCGACAGCGATATTATTTTGATCTTGATTATTAATCATCACTATTTTTTTTAAAATTTTGTTCTTTACTTATTACTTTTTAAATTTAATAAATCTATCCTTATAATGTGTTCTTTTTATCTTTTGATATAACACTTTATTTTTCTTAATCGCTCGTTTGACCGCTTTTTTTATTTGATTTTGTACTAAAATTATATTTTACAACCAAACATCAACCAAAAGGATTCGATTTTTTCTCTTAATTGTGGTGATAAAGTACAACCCAAAAGGTACAACCAAACATCAACTAAAGATTGAAATCAGATTTTTCAACAAATAACACATAAAAACGAATATTTTTCAGAATTAAGAATCTTGCAAAGCTCGAACACGAGCAGTCAATTCCCTTACTTGGCTCCTCAATCGTTCCGGGTTGCAGAAGAAGTCCACAAACACACGCCTTTGAAGACCAACCTCTTGAGAATGATGTTTTACAATCTGCAGATGATAACAAAAATTTTCAGAACTCAAGATAATTAGTTCTAGAAAACAGATTCGATTTTAAATAATTTTGCACATGCGATGCAATCACACAAGGAATTCGATTGTTTTTTCATGCCAGCCGAAAATTTTTCAGACCACTAGCTAAGAGGACTTCTCAAAAGATTCTCTGCCATTTTAGAAATCTAGTATAAATGTTCAACTGTGATGCATGTTCTTGAGTATACTGGAATGGGAACAGAAAAAATGGTTGTAATCATATGAAGTGATAATTGCAAGACGTCATCGATGACGGAAGCTGTTTTAATATTTCCGTTACCTCGTTTTTCTTGCAATGCTCAAGTGTAACCTCCTCAAGTGCAGCAGAGAGTTTTGCATTGATCTTTTCCATTTCATCCAGCTCTTTCATTAGAGGCTAAAATGGGGGATTTGAAACGTCAGCAAAGCACGAGAATGTTATCATGTAAAAGAAAAGCCATGTGATGAGGCTATGATAATTAACAGAATCATGCTTCAAGTGGAAAATGAAGGGGGAAATTGACACAGCTTTGCACAAACAGTTGGACATACCCGAGGTGTCAATATTGGTTGCGCAGTCGTTGAGGATGCAAATAATAGTTGCTGCAAACTTTGAATCAGATTGCACCTGGCACAACAAGGAAATACCAGATACTCAAAATTCATCAAACACAATTCTAACTCAGAGAGTATCAACTGTGTTGAAACAGAATAACTCACAGCTCATTGATGCATCTATTTCTGTCCTCAGGAAGAGAATTCTCAAGATCGGATTGTAGAGCCATCAATTCTGAATGCAGACCAGATATTTGTTGCACAATGCCAGGAGCAGATACGTATGTTGATAAACCAGCCTGTGCATCTAAAGGAAATGCCAAAAGCAACCACAAATCAAAATGCTTCAGCTAAACAAAAAAACTCAAATAGAAACAATAGTCAGGTCCAAATATGTAGCCATGGGGGCATTACTTGAATGGATACTTAAAAGGTCTCTAACACCATGCAGAAAAGTGTCTCGATCATCCACTGCACCTTGCTCTTGGACCTCAGATGCAGCTTGAATTAGTGCCAAGCAACGCCCCTAAATGATAACATAAACGGCTTTAATGTAAGGATTTCCAAGGAAATCGGAAACGATATACTGAAAGACTACTATCTCGCATAGAATCGAACCAAGATGTAAAAGAAAAAGGATCCAAGAAGCATTTCAGAAAGAACAGACTCCCAATTTAATATCAAAGAACTTTCTAACCCGTAACTGAGAAAAATAGAGGGGGAAAACAACATATTCACCAAAAAGCTAAAGACCTATAGGAATTTTATTGACACGTCTTTTTTTTCTTCTTACTTCCATCTTTAAAACAATGGTAAATAACTTGAATTTGATAGTGCTCTTTGCCTTATTCTTTTCAATATCATTACAAGAAGAAAAAAAAAACTAAATTACCCTGCAAGTAGAAATTCAACCCCGTAAAGAACCCACAAATAGAGATTTCAATTCAAGCTCTAATATTCAAAGCTTAGACAATAACATGGACCATATCACAAACAGAAAGCAAAAACAAAATGTGCAACATCGCCAATTCATACAATTTCAAAATAGGAGTGCAGCAACTGGCAAGTTAGATGTGACAAATGTATTAATGTCCCTTTAGACATCATAGAAAAGGACACACTGATAGAACTATAAGGATGCACATAAAAGATCCAACATACCACCCGGCCTTTGGTTGCTGACAGATAATCCCGAAGCTCTGACTCAATAACTTTAAGCAATGAATATGCTCCCAGCATATTCTTCTTTTCCAATTGACAAGCTATTTTTAAGAGCTGATGCCTTGCAAGATGATTGATCAGATGGTTGATAAACTGTAAAAGGAAATGGATAACACTTAGTATGGCAGTGTATAACTAGAGAGAAGATGAGGCAACTTTAAACAACTCATGACTGTTATTTCAAGTGGTTCTGATGCTAGTAAAAATCTGAAGGTACACTTGTCCTTGATCACAGTAACATGTCAAACATATTTAATTAGAGTGTGCTATAAAATAAGAATTATTTAACTGGAAAAGTTATCCAACTTCCATATTTTCACAGAACTTCCATGTTTTCTTACAAGGAAGCATCAAATGTAACCGACAGTAGACATGATTGAATACAATTGACATGCCAAAGGGATATTTTCTTTTGTAGACTGTAAAATGGTGATTACTCCACATGCCTGTGCATTATATCTCCAATAAAAACTAAACAAAAGCTCCATGGCCATAAAAAATATAGGATAGGTTTATGCTTTTTTATGGGGAAAAAGAAAAGAAACCAAGCAAGATGTAATTAAATTAGAACTTTTGAATAGTAGCCAAACATACCGCTTTTTGTCTGCTAATATAGAACTCTTGCCGCATAACCTTTAGATCATAATCACCTAAAAGCAGATAAATTTACAATATGATCACTGACATAACTGTTGACCTACTTTCAGTTCCCAAAAGGAAAAGCAAGGAAACTATACCTTGCAAGATGTATGTGTCCTGGAGTTGCGCTAACTCCCAGCAAAGATCTGGAATAGTCTGGAAAAGTGGTGGAAATGAAAAAAAAAAATAG
The DNA here is from genome assembly GCA_035048815.1 of Abelmoschus esculentus. Classification (NCBI taxonomy): domain Eukaryota; kingdom Viridiplantae; phylum Streptophyta; class Magnoliopsida; order Malvales; family Malvaceae; genus Abelmoschus; species Abelmoschus esculentus. The sequence goes on along the minus strand of JAUCBN010000020.1, from coordinate 17,313,639 downwards.
TCAGCTTAAGTAAATCCATAAACTCCAAAAAAGGAGTAGTACATGCAGAAGCATAATAATTGATGAACATCATATCCCTTTTTATCATTACACTATTGTATTTAGGTCATGTTCTGGCACATCTAGAATGGCTCCAGTCTATATAATTTACTCCTTTTTTTATTGTTAAGCATCAAAATAATACTACCTCCGTCCCACTTTATTTGTCTAGTATTGACTTTTTTTAGTTAAACTTTTTCAACTTTGACTCATTATAACTTTAAATATATTATTGATAAAAATATAAAAAAAAATGTTTTAAAGAACCTTTAATCAAATAGTTTAAAAATATATTTTATAAAATTTAATATATTAAAATATTTAAAATAACTATGGTCAAAGTTTTAAAATGTTGACTTTTAAAAAGTCAATACTGGACATTATAAGTGAGACGGAGGGAGTACTAACAGGCAAAAGGCGAAGTTTTCAAACTTGAAGATAAAGCCACAACCAGCCCAAAATGTAAGTGATGGCAGATAACACAGTCATAACACCACAACAAGACACCGGCTAAGTGTTCAATGGATTTATGGCACCAAACCACAAATTTTATATCTTGTGTGTGCTCAGGAAATCAGCGTGATTAAACAATCCCACAAGAAGGTCCTTGACAAAATGCTAATAAATATATTAAAAAATTTAAAAAATTTGTTATCAGCATCAAGAAAGAAAATAATTCAGAATTTATATTTTGAAATTGGAAGAAAGCTATCTGAAATTGGAAGAATGAAAATGTATCCAGACAAAAGTTATTCATTCTGGAACACAGATATGGCATGGAACAACTACTTATGTAGAAGATTTGGGTAACACCAGGAAATGCAAAAGATGGAAAGAAAATACAAAAACAAACCTCGGATAATAACTTCTCCTCTTTGTGATAAAGGTTTGAAACTTCTCCAACCAATTCAGCATGCTTTCTTCTGCAAATTAGAAATGAGTATGTAACAATCATAATAAGTAGGGAGATTTCTATAGGTATTTCCAGGGATGACAACCACAGCCTTAGGAAACTTGGGCCTTTTTTGAAGTTAATTTTTCAGAGTAAAACATTTCTTAGTCTAGTGAAAATTAAATGCTAATTAAGTCTATATAAACATTTGATTATAATATTGTGGTTCGGTGGATATTTTTTATCAAAAAAATGTTAATTAGGATATTTTTACCATATCTTGCTAAGATCAGCATCTGGATTCCATAAAGGCATAAAAGATGATCAAAGGCATTCAATGCCCATTACAGCAAAGTTCATTTGAAGACAACAAAGGTGTTACTTTACAAGATCAGTTAAACAGCTAGATGGATGCATTAATCGGGAAATTAGTTAATAAGAACACAGTCTTGTACGCTGAGCTCTTATAATAACAAATTGAAAAGCGTTACCTAAGGGAATGAAGATCAAGATGAATATGAGCTTCATCTGATGATATTTGAGATTTAAGTGCCATGAGAATGGCTTGCTGCTTGGCATTCTCAACCTGGGCTTCTACCCATTGTCTTTCACTTGTTCCAAATCTGTCATATCAAGGCCAATAAATTTAATTAAATGTCACTGCTATGCAACTGAAAAAATAATTACAATTGTTCTGACAAAACTTGTTTAATCTATTTGTTTTTCTTAATCTATATATAACTTGATTTGTAAGAAAACAATTTGTAGCAATAATTTCCTCCAAATTTCTTCCTATAAAACCAAATTTCCTCCAGCAACTACTAACATTCAAATAATAAAATTAGTTGAACAGCAACAGGTTAAAAATCACGATTTAAAAAGAATATTTAGAAAGTTGTAAAGATTAAAAGAACATACATGGAGCGAAGCCTCTGCAATTCAGATACACGTTGATGGTGTGACTTCTCTAAATCTGCTGCATTTAGATAATAAGAGACCCCCCCCCCCCCCCAAAAAAAAAAAAAAAAAAGGAATGTAAGTTTATCAGTTGATGTGCTACTACACAAAACTAGGACCATATAATCTGGCACGGCTACATTTAAGTCAATATGTGGCTATCTTTAACATATAGTATGTGTGCACAGCATCATTCTCTTCATACCTTAGCACCTACATCATTGGCAGATGGGCCTATAAGGACATCTATAAAGTTAAAAATACAATCTAAAAACATAAGTAGCACATTTGGTAAGACTTGCAAAGCACGTAAAGAAGACTATCAAATTCATCCTTCACTTAAGCTTTTGAAAAGAACTGTGTGTAAGAAAATGAAAAGGCCTTCCAAATATTCACCCTAGATAAGTAGCAGAGGGAATAATTTACAACAAACAAACCAGATGTTCAACATAACAAATAAATATGCTTTCAACAACTCATATTCCTCTAACAGAAACCTAAGTTAAAATGGCCACTTGGTTCAGTGGCAAAATCACTCGTTAATTATTTGAGCTAGTTCAATGGCTGGGTGCAAAACTCTTTATTTATCCAAAAGAAAAGGAAAAAAAACAAAGGACAATTTCAAGAAGGTAGGTACTTAAAATACATAGTTAACCCCACCTACTTTTAGAAATAAGTAAATCATTGCACAAAGCCAGTTGTTACTGTTTGTGTGATGATTTTGCTTGTTTTATGATGAGATACTTTTAGCTTTACCACTCAAAGAGCTCTAAAAAACCAGCAGCTGATGCTCATTTTAAACATTAGTCATTTAAACAGGAAAAGCACATACTTCATCATTTCAAATAAATACTAAGAAAATACAGCAATTGCAAAAAGAAAGGATGGGAAAAGATAAAAAGGAGCAAGAGGACAAGGACAGAGAGAAATTAAGAATGAAGGCACAACAAGACAAGAGAAAGACGGACTTTCCCGTTTTCCACTAGAAAGATAACCTCATAATAGATTCTGGTGAAGACTCATTCAAATTTCAACCATAAATTATGCAATAGCAGTCATGCAGATATAACAATAAGCAAAAGAAATACTTATACCTTGAATCTAAAGTATGCCATTGCTAAAAGGACACCACAGAGCTTTAATCTAAGAGTAACATAGTGAAATACCTCTTACTAAGCTGTTTGAGACATCATCAAGACTAACCCACGAGCATTTTGATTTACCCTCTTCAGCAACTAACCGAAAAGGAACCTGAGTGTAATTACCAATTGAGACAACAAGATTAATACAATAAAAATACATGTCTCATGTATTAAAGAAAACTGTTCAAGGAAAAAAACCTTTGACTTGCCACATTTTAACTTATATGACCTCGAGAATGAAATATTTCATGAAAAATTAAACCTACTTAGTTAAATAAATCGTACACAAAGCTACAGTCAATGACTACCAAGAATGTTGCGGTTATTCATAATATGAACAAAGACACAAGAAAACTTAGACCTCATTAAAGACATGAAAAGTAGCAAGAAACTTCACGGAGATTGTAACCTACTAAAATAGTTGTAGAGCAGAATATTCCCTTGATTTAACCAAAATAAGTCGGTTTATTTGGTTTTTCGGTTTACTTAGTAAGCTTCATCGGTTTGTTTAGTAAGTTTTGAATACCCAAAGCAAATAAACCGATTAATTTTTAATTAATAAATAAAACCTAAACTCATATTCATACCCATCCCAATATTCAAATAACCAATACCCATTGTCATAAAAAATAATCCAACACCCATATAAAACCCAACCCCACTAAACTTGAAATATAAACCCAATTAGATTGACCTAATAATTAATTTAACCAATTAATGAATTTAATCTAAATATGAAATTAAATACACAAATACTAAATAACTCAACCCAATTACCCAATTAATTTAATTAATTGAATGTATATATATTTTTAATTTGACAATGGTAACTTTTTATTTTATATATATAAATCTTAAAAAGAAAAAAAATATTAGTTTGGTTTACTCAATTATTTTCGGGTCAGTTAAGAAGAAATGTGGTTCGGTTATTTCGGTTTTAGCAATAAAACCACTGCAATGCATTCGGTTTTGATGACTTAACCAGTTCATTTGGTTATTGGCGTATAAAAACCAAACTGACTAACTGCACACTCATACTCTCTCCCGAATCTTTCTCAAGGAATTTCTTTCCGTTAATTATACACTTTAGGAAGAAAATTAATGTTTAACAGAAACTCTGAAATGTCAATGATAAAATTGTTGAAGACTCTGCAGCTGAAAGAAATGAGATTAAAAAATGGCATATCCAGATCATACCGTGTCTAGTTGCTTGGCAAACCACTGATTTAACTCCATTATGCAGGATGAATCTCCAACCAAGTACGGATGGAAGTCAGAATAAGCCAGGTAGATGCCTTCCTCTGCATGTACACATCATGAATAAAAGTTTATCAACAAGAAGCATGCAACTAAGAAAAGTTTCCCTCTATTCTTACATTCCCCTAAGGTTAGGCACACAAAATCTCACGCTCCAATATCCAGTTGGTATTTGACATAGTTTTTGAGAACCAACAGCTACATCATAAACCTTCATTTATCACCGTGAAAAGAACCAAATACACACAAAAAGTTACAAGGACAATGCCGCAGGCCAATGAGATTCAAAATAACACACGCAAACTGATAGACTTCTAAAATAGGTATAAGGGGTGAGGAAGGGCATTATAAACTTGGCAAGGTAAGGTGAGTCTTCATTGACCCAAGTCAAACGCAAACCAAGCTCAGCCTCTTACACGACTGGGTCAAAATCAAATGCATCATTTTGAAATGAACATAACAGCATAGAACTTAACATAATAAAAAACAAAAACAGTACCATCTCCAGAATGGTAATGCGCCAACTCTTGTGCTGTAGATGCTATTTTCCCAAGAACTTCATTCATCTAATAAATCACAAAAGAAAAAAATAAGTACAAGTACTTCTTCAATGTTCAAGCATATAAACAGTTTCCTCTGAGAAGAAAGCTACGTACAAAAAAGAAAAAGAAAAGCTAGCTTGCAAGATTAAATTCATTTAATTCCTTTTATACATTCCATCTCAGTTTGATCAAACTTGACCATAAAATATTTCAAATATTTAAAGTGACTAGCCTAGATTTACGTACCTGCAAGTTCCTTCCTGAGAGACTATCATCTATGGTTGTAAGGTGTCCATTAGCAGTGGATGTTGCAGCAACTCGTGCCCGTCTGCCTTGGATCAAAGCAGAAGCCTGACCCATAAGCATATCAAACTGAGACTGCAAATGCTTAAGTTGTTTTTGAAGCTCTATGGCTTCAGCTTTATAAGCTACAGTTGCATCCCTACAGACAAAAAGAAATCCATCAGTATAACAAGTTATTCTGGAGTACACTACAGATATATGATCCTCTCTGAAAATGTTACATCAAGAAAGATGCATTCGAGCTATCTAAAATATCAAACCTACACTACCCCTTAGCTAAATGTATTCAGGGTTATCAGCTCAGGCTTGAGTTGTACTATGCTTAATCTCGTCATATAGCAAGAAAAAAATATTAAAGGAAACGCCAATAATGACAAATTGTTGGGTGCGTCTGGTGTACAGAAACAGAAAGCAATAGAATACCTAATATCTTTTAATCCTTCTTCAGCTCCAAAAACTGCCTCCTGGGTGTCCCTCCTCGAGGAGAATGCCGAAATGCTATCGTAAGCGAAGTCCAAGTCTTCCCCCTGTTTTAATCAAACAAAACAAAGATATCAATGCCCTACACCAAAAAATTGCATCAAAATAACACGTAATAAATCAAAATTTACCTCTAACAGCTTCCCTTCTTGTACGATTTGCTCATAGCTGCAAAAATTCAGATTGAATCCATCAATGATAACCTAAATCGAGGGATTAATCTACCTATGATGTTTCCTAAATTAAAAAAATAAATAAATAAGAGGATAAATGAAGAGGGAACTGACTGGGAGAGTTCGGAGAGGGATAGGACGTTGGAGGGACGGAGGGAGGAGCAGATCCAATCGAGGATGGGTCGGGTATCGTCATATTGGAAAGGCCACTCGAAGCTATCTGGGTCCAATTTCTGTGCACCTTCGTATCCCAATTCCCATAGCAATGCGCAAAGTTTCGCTCCACTCATTCTTCACCTTTCTCCTTCTCAGATCTTTATCTTCATTTCAAAATTTTCGAATTCCTATCTTTCCTTTTGAGACAAAATGGGGAAAGAGAGAAAGGGGTTATTTTGGCGCCGGCTCATTGAAAAATAATATAAAAAAAGATATTAAAATAATACTACACCAAATTTCATTTTATTTTCCGTATGTCTTCTTTTGGTCATTAATTTAAAAAATAATTTTTTTTATCGTTTTGTATTATATTGTTATTAAACTTAATAAATAATCTTAATAATAATAATAATAATTATTATTTTAGACCTACAAAATTAAAATATATATATATAATTTAGAATTATTAAAAAATAAAACACTAAGTTATTAACCTTATTATTTTAATATTATGACAGATAAATTTATAATTTAATCTTTAGATTTTAGATAAAATATAAAATTAATCTTAGAATTTGACCGATTCTTCATTAGCCTCCTGAATGCATGTAAAATTACATAAATATTATTGTCTAAAATTTTTAAATATAATATAAATTATTTTAATTCCTAAAATATTATACTTTAAACATTAATATTAAAATTAGATTTATTAAAATTTAATTTTAAATAATAATTTACTTTTAACATTATAATATATTTTAATGGGTGTAAACGTAATTTTATAAACAACAATCCTTTTTAAGCCGTAATAAAGTCCTACACCCTGACAAATCAAGTAGGATGTTGAAGGGTGGTTTCAGGACAAATTTATCTCTCGATTACTGATTTAATTTTTAGATGAAATTTATAATAATTTATTTATTAATGATTGATTAATAAGAATATAGATTTGAAATTCTTAAATAATAAAATTGACACTTTTCTAGAAAAAATCTATACCCTTAATCAAACACAATTAAAAATATATATGTATATGGAAATTTGAGTAGACTAGAACCACATATCTCCAGGCATCCTGAGATCCAACGGCTCGGACAAGGTTTCTCTAACGCGAAGCATCAAAAAGAAGAAAAAAAAAGACCCTACTCCCGCACTTGCTTCCCGCCCATAAAATGATATATCAGTCATTCATTAGTTCACAAAGCTCGATTCAAAGCCAAACGAGATGTGCGGAAGAGCTCGTTGTACGCTTCGCGCCGATGACATCCCCAGAGCTTGCCATCGCAACAATGGTCAGACTCCCCATGTTAACATGGACCGGTAAAGTTAATCCATTTCACTATTTTGACTTTTACCTCTCGTGCGTCTTGTTTTTTCCTTTTGTTTCCAGATATTGGATTTTGATTTGAAAATCATATAGGTACCGTCCTTCGTATAATGTTGGCCCGGGAATGAATTTGCCTGTTGTTCGACGAGACGATGGTTCTAATCCCGACGGAGCAGGTGTTGTTCTCCACTGCATGAAATGGGGACTAATTCCTAGTTTCACTAAGAAAACCGACAAGCCGGACTTTTTCAAGATGGTAATCCTTTTATTTAAGCTTCCTCTATTCTGCTCTGTATAGTCTTTCAATTTAAATCCATTATTGAATCAGTTGGCACAGTTTATTTCCCCTATTTAGGGCTTTCATTTTGAAGAAATAAATGTTTAATGTATGTTATATTTTAGTATTTTACTCATTTCAATCAAATGTGATTCTAGTTTTAGTTTTCAACACCTTTGAAGAAGTATAAAAAAGAAATAAAAGAAGCAAACCAAACAAAGCCTTGTAAACATGTTTAGCAAAATCTTCGGTAGCTTATGTAAATCATAGGAGTTAAATTTGACTTAACAGTTCTATCATAGCTCCAAACTCTGTATCAGCTTTAACTAAACACAGTTATACACACACAGGCACACACATACCTTTTGACATCATAAAGTGGAAAACCTTTTCTAATGTTAGCGGTGTTGCATATCCACAGTTCAATGCTCGATCTGAGTCACTATCCGAAAAGGCTTCTTTTCGACGCCTCCTTCCTAAAAGCCGATGCTTGGTGGCAGTTGAAGGGTATGGAACAAAGGATGGTATATTGATCTATTTATGAAAAATTCACATATTCTGTTGCTGCAGTTGTCTTATGCTTCGGAAAATCGAATTTTGAAGCATTTTGATTTATATATGAAGATGCTATAGCTCAAGCCTGAAAATGCAATAATACCTTTTGTGCTTTTAAGGAAATGTTTCCCTGGAGTCTAAAAATTTGTGTCTATGATATCTTGATGAACAATTATTGTTGTGCTGTTTTCTTCATTTGAGTTGCTCTATTTTGTGGGTTCATTTCTTGTAGCTGTATAGAAAAACTTACCAGAATCACTTTCTCATTCATTCTTCACGTCATTGTCTCCATAATTTCTATATTGTTTATACATTCAGGTTCTATGAGTGGAAGAAAGATGGGTCGAGAAAACAACCTTACTACATTCATTTCGAGGACAGTAGGCCTCTAGTGTTTGCTGCTCTTTATGATTCCTGGGAGAACTCTGAAGGTGACACCCTTTCTTCAAATTCACATCTTTGGAATGTACAGTAATTAAATTTCTCCGCTCCTAGTTATATTATCTGTACTAAATTTATGGATCCCCTGCTTTATTCAGTTAGATTAGCCAATGATTTACTTTGGGTTATACTGATATGGATTTGTTAATTGATGAAACAATATACCTCTGTTAAATCCAAGATTTGGTATTTATCTCTTAAAATAATCCATTTGAGTGAATGACGCATTAGTGTATTTCATCCTGCAGGGGAGAAACTTTACACTTTTACCATACTTACTACTTCTGCTTCACCAGCTTTGCAATGCCTTCATGGTGAGTCATTCTTCTTTATTTATTTATTTATTTATTTTCTTAATGAGGATATGAGTCTAAATATAGCAACAATCAAGTTAAGATCCATGTAGTCAAATCCTTTCTAATTAGAAAACTTGTTTGCGGAATTATTTGTTTGTTAGTTGCAGTCTTACTAAACTCTAAAATTATATGGGCTCTGTTCATTTTAAAGAATACGAGGTGGTCACCTTTTAGGAGTATAATTTGTATGTTAAGGTTTGTCATAGTGAGTTAGAGCTGTGAAGTTATACTCATTTTTTTTCTAAACCAATGTGTCAACATTAGGATAACTGGATAAGCAATGAATGAGAAATATTGTTAAGTCATACGAACATACTTTCTTTCTCTGTGTTCATAATATGTTTCACTTAGCTACCATCATCACCTAATTGGGGACTATATGCTTAAGACTCATCCACAATAATGTGACAACTATAATATATGTTAATGACATGGTGAATAAAAAGGCTCAAGTATATAATTATAGTTTGATGTTAAGATTGATTTATCTGATCCTATTCCTAGGAATCATATTATATATAATGCCAGTAACCAGTACATGAGGAAAATTGTTGTGGGATCGCTTTTGAGTTGCAGGTTACTATTCTAGCGTTTTGGCCTTCTTTGTTCATTTCCCTTTATGATATTGTTCTCGAATAATTAGATATTCCTGCCGTTCCCATCATAGCCACATTTAAGGAAGCCTTATACTAATGCATATTCAATTAATGTCTCTATGTAGACAGGATGCCAGTAATTTTGGGTGATAAGGGATCAATAGATACGTGGTTAAATGGTTCTAAAGTTGATACATTGCTTAAACCATATGAAAATCCAGATTTGGTAAGAACCTTGTGAATCTGAGCATTTACAAGGATACATCTGCCTTTTAGAAATGTTGAATGATAACGAAGTTATGAGTTTGTGTTTCTTACATTCTAAAATTCTACTTTCAGATATGGTATCCGGTGACCCCTTCAATCGGTAAACTGTCTTTTGAAGGACCTGAGTGTGTTAAAGAGGTAGGGGCTTGTTGGAATTTATGTTATTTGGTTTCATAATCTGGGGATTCATCAGTTGACAGTCCAGATCATTGGTCTGATAATACACCATTGATTAAAAAAACAGACTAACTGTTCTGATTCTCAACAATTATATAGTTAATACAGCATCATGGATAAAAATTTCAAGATTGTGAAACATGAATATGAAGTTTCTGAATAATACCCTTGTCCCTTGGTCAGTCGTGTTAAGCAGCTGGGAAGAATTAGCCACTAACTGTAGGAATTTTCCCTGATTGTCAACTTTGATTCATTGTCTTATTCTACTTGCCTTCGTTAAGATTGGAGAAAAGTTGCATTTAACTAGAAAATCCAAGAGTTCAATTCCAAGCAATCCACTAACTACCTTCAACAATGTTTGTAGGTACCATTGAAGACGCAAGAAAATAATTTGATCTCAAAGTTTTTCTCAACAAGAGAAATTAAAAAGGAACAAGAATCAAATATGGACCAAAGTTTGTGCAATGAATCTGTCAAAAAAATTTTGCCCAAGAACTTAAAGAAGGAACCTAAAAGCACAGACGATGAGCTTCTATCCTCAACAGATAAGGTGGGTCATGATTCAAAGTCAAATGTTCCCGCCCCATCCTTCGGGGATGTAGGGAAGAGCCAAACAAAGAGAGAGTACGAAGAGTTTTTAGCCAAAACAAATCCATCTAAAGAAAAAATCGAAACAAGTCCCGCAAGGAAAAAGGGAAACATCAGGAGTGGTGGAGATAAGCAACCAACACTGTTTTCCTACTTTGGTAAGAAATAACTTGTTCGAGTTCAAGTCTAGGTCTAGTGCAATTGCTTGAGTTTGGGTATATAGTAACTGTAGGTTCTATTTTGAATGCGTAGCAGGATCTACATGTAGGGTTTTGAGGCAAATAGTAGCTGTAGCCTGCATTTTATAGTTGTAGTTTAGATCTCCCTGAACTTTGTATGGACTTGGTGGTACACTACTTGAATGAAAAAAAGTGTATTCGAAAAGTGTTTTTCAACTCAAACGTAAAAGTTGAAATTTCTATTTATTTTATAAATTTCTATTTTTTTATCAATAGCCTGAGTGGAGAGGGCATTAATTCCTAAAATTTTAGACTAATAATATTTTATGTATTTTTAATTTTGAAAACTAGATATTTGAATTTAGATAATAAATTTTAGCTTAAGTAATTTGACCTCTCTCTTTAATAGCAATGACTGATGTCTTAAAACTACACTGATTGAAGTATAGTTGTGGTTATAATTTGAGTGCACTGCAGTGATCATCCTCCATGTTTTGGAGTGGTCTTTTTCTTTGGCAGTCTTGAAGTGTCGCCATTTCTGACTATCATCGTTGCTGCCTCTCCCAGGAACAATGTCCTTGTAGCCTGGAAGCATCACCTTTCATTTTCATGGTGTCTGTCTTCCATTCATGAAGATTTTCAAAGGGTCCATTTAATTTTGTGTTTTACGTCCAAAGATTATAATTTTTTTCCTCAGATCTATCCACCCATTCCCGTCTTTCTCTCTTTATGTTTACTCATCTTCGTGTGAATTAATGCGCCTGAAAACTAAACCCCGACCAAGCATTTCATCAAACTACAGTCTTGGTTTCAAAATAATTCATTCTTATTTATCGATTTTACCTTAGTAAAAATTTATATAACTATACTCAATTTCTTATATTATAATTTTTTTAGTATTTGAGTAAAAAATTGTATAAAATCACTTTATTTTAACCGTACACAAAAATATCGCATGATAAAAAATTTCTTTAATTTGATGATGAAATCAACAATATAGTTAGTAGGTGAAATATTAAAATTAAACTCATGAAATAAGGCTGTTAGTGGCAGTGGGTTGAACTATTTTTCTGTTGCTTAATCAAAATAAAAGTTGTGAACTTTGATTTTTATAAAATGTTATAAAGATTTCTCTATTTAAATATAATAGACACAATGAAAAGACAAACGATTTGTAATTTTTTAGTATATTGTATAACTTTTTAAATTGAAGATGGTTTTAGTTTAATATAAATAGCATTTTTTAAAAATTGATTTTTAAAAAAAGAAATATATTTAAGTATGATTATTTATTTATATCATCAAACATTTTATATTTTCAAAAATAATATCTAAAATAAATATTTTATTTAATTAGAAACATTTATTGACAATAATATCAAATGTTTATATTTTAAATCAAATAATACATAAATATTTTCTCATCGCACTTTGTAAAAACGATGTGAAACCGACACTAATAAGTGATAACTTTCTTTCTATAATATTTCACCATAGCTCAATAACAGACAAGTTCTTGATGTGCCAAACGCAAAACAGAACCGGTAAAGTGTACAACACTGCTCACATTCCAACATAATAGGAGAAACAAGACAGTCTTTGGATGCACTAGTTTCTAATATCTTCATGATTTGAACCACACATGTCCAATCCAACTCAAACAACTTGTTGGATTTATGCCCTATGGCAAACACATCTGTAGTGATATGCACTATTGATTGGGTCATCCCCTTCAACAGGAACTAGCTCAGCTCTGCATTTGTGTTTGCATCCTCTACATTCATTATAAGTGCAGGTAGGCACTGTGGATCCAATCACCAGTCTCATAGAATTTGTGTTCGTTGTTGCTTCATTGATGCTTGCCTGTAGAGGAAGTAAAGGATTTGAACTGAGAAAATGAAGCTAACTGACTTGGGAATACTTTTACCTGGAAATTTAATGGAGGTAACCGAGAGCCCCCATGTTTGAATACTTGAGTTCTGGATCCTGCAACAATGTAAGAAAATCCATGTTTTATACTACACTTGAAGAACATGTTCATAACTAAAGCTTCTGAGTGTGGTGAGGGGATCCTGACCTTGTATTACATGTGCAGCCAGGAAGAAAGTGAGGAGTAGCAAAAGTGAATGGCCTGGTTTAATGTTGGACATGATCCCTACTCCCTAGGGTGGTTATAGAAAGAAAAGTTTAGAAAGTGATATACAGAAAGTTTTAGGTCTGTCTTTAGACATATATATGAAGATAAATGAGAGAGAAGGATAGAAAACAACTGTTACGAATTAATGATGATAACTAGGGATGGAAATATATTTTTACGTTTGGAGCTATACTAAAATTTAAGAGATGAGAAATTATAAAATTTTAAAAATATAAACTTATAAATCAATAAAAAATTACAAAAACGTAAATATAATTTTTTAGGAAATATAACTGACCTAGTATTGAGTTATATTTTTTAAAGGTTACTTGAATGAATAAAGTTCATTTATTTTGAAAAAAAAACACAAAATAATTATAAAATACCTAAATTTTTGTTTAATACTTATAAATATATAAAATTAATTCAGTTAAATTTAATTAATTAATTTCAAACAAAATTAATCAATAATTAAAGTTTTAAAAGAAATCAATTATTAATTGATTTAGCATCTAATTGATCGAACAATGAACCTCCAAAAGGGAGGTCTCCAATCACTCAGACCGGCAGATCGCTCGTTAGGGAAGGCCGGAAGCAGTAGATTGAGTTGTGAAGTTACAAAAGTGCCCATTGTCCCCTTTCATCGAAGGACACCAAGTGTTGAATTATACTGATATTTTAGTGGGGGTGAAATGGATGGAATCGTATGTGTTTTGTGTACAGTTGGTAATGGAAGCATATAGCATTTCCATGATGGGGAAGTGTTGTCAGTCCCTGGGTCTGGATGAACGTAGAAAGTATATGTATACGTATACGTATATGTATTGATTGAAAAGACTCACTGTTTCCCTTCATTCTGTTGTTTGGTCTATGGACCTGAAACGGCTACTCTAACCAACTCAAAATCATGTAGGGGCAGATAAACAAAAAGTGCAGGCTCAAAAGGAAGCGGTCCAAGCATAGTTAGATACACACGGTTGGGCTTACAAAGTGAAATAGGGTGACGATTTTGCTGGACATGCTCATGATTTACCAGCACAAAGTGAAAGAGTCTCAAGTGAATTGGTCAGAATCTGCATGGCTGTTTCTGGTATGAAACAGTGAAATTTTTGTGACCGTCACTGGATAAACCTCTGTTGGCTGTTGCCCTTGACTCCATTATTATTTTTAAGTAGCATCCGAGCATAACACATGGAGGTACGATACTTGAAGATCTTTTCAAAGAATAAATGAGTATTCTTGTGACTCCGAGACAGCACAGCACAGCAGTAAACTGTTATAATGAAGACTTTTGGGATCGGGATGAACCGAGGAAGGGGAAGGCAGCAAATTGGATGGACCACAACAACAGAAACATCGACACGTTCTTACCCTTTTGGATTCATTATGAATCATCCATGGTGTCATAAAAAGATTTTTGCTACTGCTACAAATATTACAAGTACGATGCAATATGCATGGATGAAGCATATAAGTTAGAATATAGAACTTTTTATGGCATAATCTCAAGGTTGAAGGATGGAATAATGTTATGCATAGGGATGGTAAAATTCAAGTAGCTGCTAAAACAGGGCAAGGTGCTGTTACCTGTAAGTGCCAAAATGCCGGCAATATTGCACCAAAACAAAAGAGAAATCTTATAAACACAGGCTTCCAAAGTGTTTATTAACAGCAGCTAACTCGAAAAACTGAGATTAGAAACTCTGATGAGGCACAAGAATTTACAAAATCGGAGCGATGATAAGTCACCCTGATCACTGGGTGTTGGAAACAGAATCTACAGATGATGCATTCGGTAGTTACGCATCGAGTAATGTCTTCATGCAGTATGAGTAATATTAATAGCCCTCCTCAGTCTCTCGAGAATGCCACTAGCTTTTCTTTTGGCTCTAGAGGTTCCATCTTGAGCAAGCTTGGATATTGTTCCATGGGTACTCTCTTCTTCCTTTAGTGCCTTCCACTTGGTTCGATCGTTAAGACATACGGTGTGGAGGATTGCAATACAATTTTCCTTGTTGCGTTCGCAAGTGCTCTCCCTGATAATCCAAAGTAAGAATGGGACACCTCCAAGCTCCCCGATTTCCTCGATAGCCCTTTGATTGGTTGAAAGCATTGCAAGGATAGCCAATAACTCATCAACAAGAACACCATCCATAATCTTTTTTAAAATGACACTTACCGCACCATCCCTCACGGCTCTTGCCTTATTCACGTGAATAATGCATAGGTTAAATATCGCAGAAGCAACATCTTTCATAGCTAATGGATGACCTTCGTCGAGAAGGTCAATCAGAGGTTTCAAGGCACCTGATTTACCAATAAGTTCCTTGTTAGAATCAAGAGCAGATAGAGTGAAAAGCGCCGCAGCTGCATTCCTCCTTATTTCAATAGTTTCGGATCTCAGTGCTTCTATAAGAAGAGGAATAACAGCTGGAGTTTCAGCAACAAGCTTCTTATTGTTGTCATGGATTGATAGGTTCAAGAGTGTGGTGATCACATCTTCCTGGAGGTCAGGGTGACCACTTTGAGATTCGCTGCCGGTGATTGGGGTGAGCAATTGAGGAATGGCATCCACGGATTCGCCAAAAAGAGCCCGAAATGAAGGCATCTTCTTTGTCAACATCCGAAGCTCCTTTGCTGCTTTCTTCTGTTCAGGAAGGGCATCAGTCAACTTCTCAAGCAAATAAAAGAAATGATCACGTTCCGCTCCCGTAATCCCCTCCTCTTTACCATTCATAACAGGTTTAGGAAACTCTATCCCCTGACTCTTGCACCACTGCAATATCATATCCAAAATAAGATAATTCGGAGTGAGAAGCGTGTGCGAAAGAACCTGTTGTGTCCGAGGGCAAGTCTTGTTGCCAGCATTCAACCATTTCTGTATAAAGGGTTTGTCGTATGTCTGCACATAAACAATCATCTTAAAAGATTTTGCAATTTATCCATTAGATATCATTCAAAATGATGCAATTTTCATTTATTTTCCCAAATCATTCATATCTATAACACCTAATAATGAAGCAACAACATCCACAATGCTGAAAGACAACACAGTTATAATCTTTAAATGTCTGAGAAACTGGTATAAATATTAACACTGTACTTTGAAATCTTCAATTTCAATTGATTACAACATAACCCCTCTTAAATGATGATAATTTTCTACTTGAAACATATATGCATAAAAAAGAAATTAACTCTAAATATAAATTGAGCAGCAAATATGCAAAATAAATCTCAACTCAATTATCTAACATCCAATTCCTTTCAATCTTCAACTAAAAATTTAAAAAAAAAATCATAAATTAGAAGAAACAGAGCTGATTACCTGACCGGAAGCTAAAATGACAGGATCTCTCATAAGCTCTTTAGAAAGAGGACATTTAAACTCATCGGGACATGACACGGCTTCATATAACTTGAAGGACGACGTCGTAGTCGTGGTGGCGGTTGCCGCCGTTGATTGTTTATTGAGCTTAAGTTGTCTCAAAGCACACAGAGTATCTTTAGCTAGATCGACGGAGTGGACGGTGTAATCCTCATCGTCGACGATGGTCCTAACCAGCCTTTGCAACTCTTTCTTCAGTTCCACCGCTCTCGCTCGAAGCGTCGGATCAGAACTCAACAACCCCGTCTTCGCCATCAGATTCCCCCCCAGCAAACAAACAAAACAAAATCAAAATCAATCAGAACAGAGAAAATCCGACAATGAGAACACTGTTTTTTACTATGTTTTTTTTTTCAGTTGAATTTGGGTTGAGTGAGGGAAACCATAGAACCAGCAACGACAAGTTCAAACTTGTCAAATTACTACCACTTTCTCTTCTCTTTTTCTTTCTTTTTTTTTTAAAAATTGTAGGAAAGCTGTTTGTTCTTTCGAAACACGTCGCCTACTGAGTTTCGGGCCATCTCACCCTTCTGTTTTTATTTGAAAGAACCATTGGTTTCAATCCAAGGCCATGATTTCACCACGTCATTACACAGAAACACAAAAATGAAAAACATTAGAACTTAATTTTTTTAAGAGAATAAGTAAATTAATAAAAATGTTTTTTTTATCTGAAGTTAAATGTTATATATAAATTGGTCCCGAATTTTTTTTTGTTAATTCGACTTTTATTTTTTTTATTAAATTAGTTCATGAATTTCACATTAAACTTTACATTTTGGTTAAATTAGTGTTTGAAATTTTAATTTTAGATTTATAATTAAAATAAGTGTATATTATTTTTTTAGGTATTTAATATTTTTATCACTTTTAGATATTTAAATTATTTTTTATTAAAATAGATATCTTAATTAATATTAAGTCTATTTTTATTGCAATAAGATTAAATATAGGAAATGGACAATTTATTGTAATTTGAATCCAATACCACGAAAAATTATATTATAGGACAATCTCACCTCATTCATGGGACCGATCAATAAAAACATCCATATAATTATTTTTTTACCTCATCATTTTTATCAAGTGAATTTTTACTAACATTTATTATAATTTAAGTTTAAAACAGTTTTTACCAAGTGAAGATTCACTTGATAAAAATGACAAAGTAAAAAAAATAATTACATGAATGTTTTTTATTGATCGGTCTCATGGATGACATGATAAGACTGTCCTATAATATAATTTCTCCAATACCATCGACGTTGAAAAAAAAAAGTTTTTTTTCCACAATTGTCATTAAATTACAGCAAATGACATTTATTATGTGGCAAGTAATTTCATTTTTGAGGGATTTTTCTTAATAAATTAAATTAATCTGTATTTATTTGTAAGCTATATAAGAAACACAATAGAACAAAAAGTATTTATTAATTTCTTAAATCTTGTGACACTTTACTGACGATGGGGTACAGATAGAAAAAGGAATCACAACATTAATTTACAAGATAATCCTTTAGGATTAGGATAAAAAAAATATTTTCATAAATATCTTTAAAATTTTAATATAAAAGTTTAAAATTTAATATTAAAATTTTTAGATTTATGATTAACTTATTTTTAGATCATAGGAAAAATTATATAATAAGTTATTTTCGTTATTTTATTTATAAGATCAATTAATTAAATATATTTATTTTATTATTTTTTTATCTCGTCTTTCTTACCAAGTAAAATTTTATTTGATAAAAATTATTTTTAAATTTAATTTATAATAAATATTAATGAGATTTATTTAATAAAAAATGAGATAAAAATAATAAAATAGATATATTTAATTAATTGATCTCACATAAAAATAATCTAATTTATTTATTTTTATTTTATTATTTAAATGATATTATATGAAATTAGTCCTACTTGTTTTATTCTTTAAAAA
The DNA here is from genome assembly GCA_035048815.1 of Abelmoschus esculentus. Classification (NCBI taxonomy): domain Eukaryota; kingdom Viridiplantae; phylum Streptophyta; class Magnoliopsida; order Malvales; family Malvaceae; genus Abelmoschus; species Abelmoschus esculentus. The sequence goes on along the minus strand of JAUCBN010000020.1, from coordinate 17,295,468 downwards.
CCAAAAGTGAGCCATCCTGTTACCATTAAAAAGCCATTTTGTTTGAAAGTGAATGAATTGGAAACGTGGCATAAACTTGTGGAAAGAGAGCTAAGGACAGAATGGACACGTGTCACACGTGGGGGAATGGGGTCGAAGATACTATAAGGTGGTCCTCGGAACACCTACACACTCACCACCAATTATTTATGGTTTAAATGGAGAGGTCCAGATCATTTTTAAATTTAGATTCAAAGGTATAATCCTTTTGGGATTGAAAAATAATTAAACCTCTAATTTTTTTTTTATTTTTAATTATAATTTTATAAATTTATTCGTTGATCGATATCTACTATTAAATTTAATATTTTTCAAGATCAATTATTATTATTTTTAAAATTTAAGTTTGTATTTTTTTAGAGTATACTATGTCTTATTAATACACTAATAATTATTAATAAACAATAAAATATTTTTTAATCTTTATATTTATAATAAAATTATATCATTGTTTTTTAAATATATAAAAATATTATTAATTAAAAACATTTTAAATTATTTATGTTTAAAACTTTTTAATAATGAAATTGATTAAAAAAATTATTTTACGTTAAAGAACATTAGTATAATTTATCCCAAATAAAATAAACTATATTGAGAGGAAAAAAAAAACTTTACTTGTTTTAATTAAGTTGGAGAATCTTAAGGAACACTCTACAATAAAAGTCAAGGATCACTGATAAGTATGTTGAAACGACCTAAACTAACTACAATTTATTCCGTAGAAGTATTTCCTTTCTCCAGCGTATTTATGTTTAGGGTCATAATGAAACACTCGACTCGCTAAGTAAGTTAGGTTAGAAATAGGATTTAGACTCTTAGGTATAGAGATGATATGGGTCGGGTTAGGTCGAATTATTAGTTCACCCGCATTTGATTCGAAAATTTATACCTATAATCCATCATTCGATCTGATCCGGGTCTAGGGTAAAAAATCCGATCCGACCTGAATTATTAATTTTTTTAAATTTTAAGGATTTAATTATAAAAAAAGTAAAACCTTAATGACCTAATTGTAAGAAAATAATTTTAGTGACATAATTGTATAATATATATAAAGATGAATCATTATTACAAATATCCCTAAAATATATATGAAAAAATTACACTATTAGTCTCGGTATCGAGTCAATTTTTTTTCACTGTAAACCCGAATCTGACCCGAGATCACCCTTAAAAAAACGACCCAACCTAAACCCAAATTTTCTATAAAAAAATCTGACTCAATTAGATCGGAACCTGTCGGGTTCAGGTTCCATACCCATCCCTACTTACATAATCTAGGAATGTTTAAATTCTTCATCGAATTATGTACATGTAGATTCAGAAACTGATGTATGATTTTATATTAAAAGTGTAAATTATTAAAAAATTATATTATAAATTTAAAGATATAATATTTAAGATTTAAAAATATATAAACTATTTGGAAGATTGAATTTTTTAGGTGCGAATTAACACTTCAATCTATTTTATATACAATTTTATAATTAATCATCAGAATATTTCACAGTATTACGTAGTTTATAGTGTTATTAAATTTAAGTTATTTGAATTAGACGAGCGATTGCTACATCTCAACTGCAAAGTACAACTTTTATAACATGAAAACAACACTGAAAAACATATGTTAGTTGACATATCATCAAATAATGTATTATTTATTTATTTTTTTTTAAAAAAATCTCAAACAAAACTTTCTTAAAAAATACTACTATATAGGTCGAATCTAAAATTAATATCCAAAAAATAAACGTTTGTTTGTCGCTGCCCGGATACATAATAATTTAAGTACAACACTAATTAATATAGTTTGATGATGATATATTTAACTCTCGATATTTATTTATTTTATCAATTTAATTTAATTTGATATTTTATTCTTAGTTAAATTACCGTGATATCTACGTAAACAATGTTTTATTTTTAATTTATAAGGTAACATCATAAATAGTCACTTTAAAGAGTAATGAGTAAGACGCGCATTGTTTTCCTGATTTACTTACAAAAACTCATTTAATTTATCGGACTAAATTAATTGAATCTATAAATATAAAGAAATAAATGTATTATTTTTAAATTTTTTATAATTATAATATTACTTCATTAATAACTATTAACGGTTGATTTCTATTTATTATAAAATATAAAATGTAATTGTTATTTTATAATATTTAAAAATTTGATTATCGTTTTATTTTTTTAATGAAATTTAGTGATCATTTTTTACCTTAATTTTTATGGTGCTAGAACATTAATTAACGGATACTAAATGAAAAGTAATGATTTACGAGAGTTAATTGCAGTATATATTTTTAAACAATAACCTTTATTTTAGATTGGTTATCAAATTTTTATATATTCTAATTTTATTCTTTAACTACGACACTCATTCTAAATCTTTAATAGTTTTGAACATTTCAATATTTTATTTTAAAATAATTTTTAAATTTTTAAATGTTATAACTTTATCTTTAAATTATTGATATACGATCAAAATTATTCATTAAAATTTTCTGATCAACATGCTTTAATTTTTGGACAATAATTGATAGTCCAATGCAAGAAATTAGGATGACGTCATGATGCCACATGGGCATGAATTTTAGGCCCATTTCATAGTGAAGTTAGGCCCATGAGAGGGATATCATTGGGTATCCCTGCAAGGCAAAACTACACCATTTGGGAAATTTATTCTCTTTTAATATCATATTATATCACGTGATTTGTTCCCGATACATGTTGAACACTATTCTTTCAGTTACTTGATAAAAAAGGAAGATTCGGGAATATAAAATAAGATTATGTTTAAAAAAAAAGTAGTTTTAAAATATAACTGGACCGATACATGTTGGCCAAATATTAAATAAATGCCTCTCATTCGATTCATCTGTACCAGAGCTCATAGCTACTGGAAAATATATCTAGAACAATCTTGACAGTATCAATAAAACATATTTTTTTATGAAATATTTTAATATTAGAATAGTTAAATGGATTTGTTTATTTAACAGTATTTTATCATATATAATATAGATTAGGCAATTGATTCCTTTCGGGTTTTTTTTAGCATTTTAATGCGGTTTACTATAATATTTGTTCGGTTTTAATTGCGAGTAATATTTGAATCCCACACCCTATATTTATAGATATATAAAAGCAATTTAGTTAATTTAATTTTTTTTTTGAATTTTAAATGTATAATCGATTAGATTTAATAAAAATTCGAGATTTGAGTGAATATTATTTGTTATTAAATTTAAGTTTTAAATTTTTAATCAGATTTTATCTAATTTTCGGATAGATTTACTCATGTTTTCAATCTATAAATAAAAGGTTTCAATCGTCTAAAGTAACGATTACACATATCGAAATGAATTATTTCTAAAGCAATGACCTTCATACAACGACACAATTTATTCTTTATTTTTGTTTATTATTATTATTATTATTATTATTATTATATTTTATATTTTATAATCTAATTAACCAACATTAATTAAGGATATTAATAAAATGAGATGGATCGATTTTTTGACCATTTGGATCTTGATTTGACGTTAATTTTTTAAAACTTGAAATTAATTTGAAGTGGAGATAAGATTAAAGTAGGTGTTATGGAGCTATCAAGACTAACATTTTATTTATTTTTGGTTAACGTGGATAAATCGAGGTTTGAGATAAATTAAAATTTTATAAAATTTAAAATTTTATTTTTTTGACAAACCAAAATTTAAAAAGCTAAAATGGTTAGTAAACTAATATTTAAAGATTAAAATTTTAAATATTTAAATAAAAAAATTAATTTAAATCTTAAAAAAAAACTACTTCCAAGTTCCAACGGTGTGTCCACAAAACAAAGTTAAAACAAGAGCCTCCGCAACATTCGTGGCCACTGTCCAATCACGAGTGTCCACCCACTTCCCCGTTGAGCCAAAGTTTCCCTCATCTTTATCTCCTTTCCTTTTTCTACTCCCCCAATAAATAAATAAATAAAATACCTTATCCGTTTCACCAGCTTTCCTTTTCATCAGAGCCCATCAGGAGTAGCCATTAGCCTGCACTCTTTTCAAAGACATCTTTAAATAAACAAATCAATATATAAATTTAGGATAAAACTACAGGATTATTATAGGAGCTTTTAGACGAATAGTATAAATTAATTAAAATTTTGGAGAGATAAACTATACTGTCTTAATAATTAGAGATTCATAGTAAAAATTATAATAATTTTAAAAAATTATTTATAAATAATTTTTTTTATTAATAAAATTTAAATTTTAATAAAGAAGTAGTTTAGGTTTTGAATCAAATTACGAAACTTAAGTTGTGAATCAATAGTTAGACCATATATACATTTTATTTTATATCATAATTTAACAATTTAAATTTTATAATTTAACTCAAGACGTTCTGCAAATGATATCTTCAAGTTATTGTAGTTCTTCAATTATAAGATAATGTGCTTTATATCTTTAAATTTAAATTAAAAGATAATATTTGTTTAAAAAACCTAATATTAGTATTTTTTTTAAAAAAATTTAAAATATTTACGTAAAAAATTATGGTTATTATTGCAATATCGAAGAAAATCATAATAATTATACATCGAATTAAAAAAAACCATCAAGATTATCTATCAATTTAAGATTTATTTTCTAGGTTAAATACTAGTTAGAGAAAAATATTCATTTAAAAATGATGAGATATTTAACTTGTATAATATTTTTTTATTATTATTTCTAAAAAAGTCGTAGCTAAAAAAAACCACCCTCCACACGGTCGCATCCAAACTTCCTACCGCCAACTCACTCCAACACGTGTTCTATTTGATTAGGGGACTCTTATCCCTATGAAATTTTTGATGGCCAGGATCTCTTCTGCTGAAATCTCAGATTACGTGGTCCAAACGCAATGTGTATTTGCCGCATTACACTGTTCATGTATTTTTTAATTGTCGTTTAGTGAGACACAAAATGAATTTGGAATAAGAAAAAATGACTCTGAGTAGTAGTGTTTGATTAAGTAAAGATTAGGTTACAGATATTCCCAGAATTATGATCTATTCCTCTTTTATTTCACCTCAGTCAACATCAAACAATTATCATCTCGTCCGGACAAACAAACCGCCGTTCACGGCGTCATCGAATCCCACGTGTCGGCACTGCACGATGCTGACGGGATGGATCGTCATTGTGATGCTGGTGTTCACCGTCCGTCGGTACGGACCAAACCATTTGTTCTGCATGTAACGGTTTTTCCTCCAAGGAGGGAGAGTTAGTTCTTGGCTCTTTAACGATTTTTTTACCGACTCACTCATCATCTTCACCGTGTTTTTCAATTCCTCGTCTTTTCCAACGAAAACCCTAGGTAAATGTTGTAATAGCCGCGAGTGCTCGGCCGTAGGCCTTGCGATCTCGAACTGGGAGGCGAAATCGAGGTCGACGAAGTACCGGTTTTGACGAGTGGGCGATGCCGATTGCACCACGTCGATGAACTCGTAGTTTCCGGCAGTTAGGCCTCCCGAGGAGCTCCATTTGGTCTTGCAGATCGCCGCATTGTGGCCTACCTCGCGAAGGTAAGCCATTACATTACGCCGGAAAATAGCTTTATCTGTTTTGAAAAAGGAAAGCATTTCCATTGCTCTCGAAACGTGAGCCATAAGCAGATTCCTGTAAGAATCCGTGTTGCTAATACAGTTTGACTTGATAATGATATGGAGCGAATCGCTAATGTCAAGACTTGAGTCGACTCGGTCGGAGTCTGAGTTGTAACCTGTTTTTTCTGCAGCATCATGATCGTCTTCCAGAAAACCGTGAACAAGCTCCGATAGGCAAGGCGAATCGTCTTCAACGGCAGCGGCAGAGTGTTCGCTTCCACTGCTTTCGTAACTGACTCCAACGAGTCGAGCCTTGACTCGTTCGTCGAGTGGGTCAGTAACTCGCTTGATTCTTCTACCAGAAGCAGCCATTACTGCATGTGTATTGGACAAAGGCTTGTTTGTTTGGTTTGAGCTAAATAGAGGCAAGGGGAAGAAGAAAGGGATATGCGAGGAACTTATAAAAGAAAGGGATCCTTATTTTATTTGGAAGAAAATAATAAATTAATTATATTTATGGAGGAAAGGAATTTTACGTCGAATATTCCAATAAATTGCTGTTTCTGAATCAGATCAGGGTGTGCCTTTTGATCTGTGTAGAGGGGTGAGTCAAAGTTTTTTATAGTTAAAATTTATAATTTAAATTTTTAAGTAAATTAAATGTATTCTATATGTTTTTAAAAAATTTAATTATAAAAATATTATAATTTTATAGTATTTATTTTTTAATTCAAAATGCTTTTCATAAATCCTAATAAAATTTATAGTATATTTTATATTAAAATTTATAATATTAATAAATTAAATATTATCTAAAATTATATAATATATTTATAAAACACCATTGTTAAAAGATATTTTTGAAAATAACATATATTTATTAATATTTATAAAAACACTCAAACCTAATTAGAAAAACACGTCAGGTCATACATGTTTTCATTTTTACTATTAAATAATGTCATGATCTTAAAGCTTGTATCGACAACTTTTAGTTTTTTTTTTTTCAATCTTTTACTTACAAATATTTATCTTTTAATCATAAATACTTTTAATTATGTTTGAACAATTTTATTTTACTTAATCTCGTTAAATTAGAGTATCCTTAAATTTTATATAATTTTAAAAGACACGAGTTAATGTTTGAAGATCTAAAGATAATTTATATTATTGTCATTTAAATATTTTTAAATTATTTTCATAATAAATAATATTGAATTCTGCAATTAAATTTAATTTATAGAATTCTAAAATAAAAAATTCAAAAAAAATTAAATAGTAAATATACGTGTGTATTTTTTACTCAAAATATATAAAAATATTACAAATAAACGTGTGTTTTAAAAGAAGAATATAAGGATTATAAGTAAATATCTAATTCACCACGGTGTTAACAAAAAAGTTTCCGTAAGTCAATAAACAATTTAATTTTAAGATTTAAGAAATTTATTAAAATTTAAAAATTTAAAAATATATCTTTAAAATTTAAGATTTATAATTATTATTTAAAATTTTAAAGGTTAAGATATAAATTTTAGGATAAAATAATTAAGAATTTTGTTTTAAATTATATATCTTAAATTTTAATTATACTTTTTAAATTTAAATCATTTACATTTAAATATCTAAACATTAAACCTTAAATACAATCTTAAAACTCAAAATTAAAATGTTTTCCATCTTAGTCGTAGAATAATTATGCGGATTATATCTATCCATCGAGACCCAAGTGTTTCCATGAGGTGAATTGGTCGGAGGATATGCTTTGATGAGACCTTTCCTTTTCATTGTTTGGTGTGGCTGAGTTGCCACGTAGAGTCGATGAGTGATGATGGAGGCCAGGGTGGGAGTGAGACGGTGACCAAAGGCTGATTGCCTCTTCATGTCTTGAAAGGGAAAGGGCCAATAAGCAATAGCTATCAAGTAGTATAATATTCTAATATAGGCTTGGAGTAGGATGCACAAGTCATCACATGATCAGACTTTGAATCAAACATTTGCGAAGTTTCTTAACAAGGTTTTCCTTCTAATTAAACCACACGGCACATGCTCAAGGAGTCGATGTCAAAAGCAACGGGATTAAACTGGTTTAGGAGGGTAACGGGGTGAGACGGGTAGATTTTTAGTTGTCTTAATCTTGAGCTGAAAAAATTATTTTAATAGTATTAAATCTGTCTCACTTTATCTTGATTTTTAATATATTGTATTTTAATTCGTCCCAAAATTCGATTTTAATACTAAAAATTCTTTATGAACGAGTCAAATCAGATCGAAACCCGTTAAGAATGTACGTAAGCTGGTTTAAAGAGTTCTTTGATGGACTAAGATTGAATGAAGTCTAAATTTTGAACTTGCTCATTGTCTTAAATGTTGTTTTTCTATTCAATTAGACCAAATTGAGTCAGAGTTCAAAGACAAAAGTAAAAGGCTCTTCATTTCATTCCACTCTGTTTGTCCTCCCCAACATGGCAGCAGTGACCACGAGTTCATGACACATCAATAGCTTCACTTGACTCGCATGTCACAAGTCCACGAAATTGTTCCTCCAGCGTGCAAAGCCGACACGTTTATCCACGTGTAAGGACACGTCATGCTGACAAGAATAGGTATTTCCATAAGTAGACTATTAGCATATTCACGAAAAAAATTAAATTATAGATCAAAGTGATGTCAATAAATACATATAAATAAATTACAAATCTATTCACAGGAGTCTGAGTAAATTAAAGTTTGTAAATCGTCTGTGGAAAGAAGTAGAAGGGGAAATATTCCTAATAATACATATAAATAAATTACAAATCTATTCTACTTTTTATAACAAACTTGCATTAAGCCACATATTTTGCAACCCTTACAATTTAAGCTGATATGCCAATTCAAGCCTTTCAAAACTCGTTCTTGAAATTCCGTTGAACCTAAGATTTTGTTGAACATTTCAATTAAGTCCTCATTTTAATTTCCAAAGGGATTAAACCTATGTGACCCATTAGACTCTCAATTATATTGACAACAAGTATAGTTAAGTCTACGTTAACTAAAAATAATTATCTTACGGTTTTGTTATAGGTCTCTGTCTTGGTCTCGTCATGGCACATATCTTGTTGGGTTAACTTTTGATCCAAGTAGAAGGAAAACCACAAGGCCCATTGACGAGGCCTCTCATATGCATGTCTTGGAAGAGAGAATGAGATGGTACAGGACTTGACTCGTAATGTTTCATCTCAATGGAACATGGAACAAACATACAAACACAACCATCCACCAAAAATAGAACAACAAAATCATACATATACTTCATTTGTTGAATTCTAAGGAACAGCTCAACCTTTGGAAAATTGCAATCCGAAAAGCATCTCTGAAACTATTTGTATCCTATGAATTGTGTTTTACTTCTTATTTTTGGCCTTCAGTTCAGTAGCATTAGCTTCTGCAGCAGCCTTCGCAAGTGTTGTGGGTTTGAAAACACTCTTGGGGTTAAGAGCCTTTCTTATCTTGAACACTGCCCAAGCAGTCCCAATCGCGTGCCCTGCTGCATCAAGCCCTTCGTTTGTAACCTCTCCGGCCTTCTCTCCGTACCTACATCACCGAAACATGTAAACACAACGACAACAAAGTTCGATGCCCAAATCAACGACAGTAAGTTTTAATACAGAACACACCTTTGTGAAACAAGTCCAGTTGTCACAACAGATGAGGTAGACATGACATTCCTTCCAGCTACTTCAACAGCATCGCAAACCTTATCTATGTTCGACATACAAGGGGGAAAAGGGTAAGAAAACATGGCTGCAGTTTCTATACAAATGCACAATGTTATGGAGGTACAAGATCAATTTAACCCCAACTCGAAAAGAAATGTAACAATGGCTACTACAGAGTCTATGTTATTTCTAAACACACTAAAGAATATCAAGACATGAACCTTCCAAATAGAAAACATACAAATAAGATGAGAGGAAACAGCTTACTAAATCCATCCAAGGAAGCAAGAACGATTTCCCCAGGCAGCAAGCTGAAAAATTTCTTGCCAGCTTTGGAGTTGATAATTGAACCTGTGAAGAATCCGGACACTTTAACCACTCCAGAAAGAATTCCAGTGGCCACTTTCTCTGACATCTTTGTTAACTTCTTAACCCTGAAATCAGAATGATATCAGGGAATTTAACAAAGGGATTTGCTCAAATTTGTACTACATAAACAAAGCTATTACACTTGAGCTTCACAGATTGGACCAAAAGTTGAGCAGCTTAGAGTTGGAATAAAAAAAACAAACCTTTTCACCCTTCTCAAGGCCTCTGGACTGATCTCTGATGTTGAACCTTGCTTCATCCTCTTACTCAAGAACTCATTGCCCCATTTCAACCTATTAACAGTGACATCACCGCACCACAAAACTCCCTTCACAATGTACCCTGAACCCGAAGCAATCGCCCTTGCTATAGATCCGCTATAGTCTTCAACGTTGGGCGCCAGAGTCGTCCAATATGCCATTGAACTTCCCACGATCAAGTCCCTTTTTTCCTTCCTATCCAGATCTTCGGGAGCCACATTTCTAGTGTCCACTAGATTCCAATTCTCAATCCCTTTCACTTCTTGCACCGAGAAACAACTGTAAGTCTCCAAGATTTTATCCAGATCCTTCAACAAACGATCTTGCCCTTTTGCAGCAATCGTCAAGCCATAGTTTAAAACCTCCTCGGTTTGTTTAGAATCTTTGCCACCTTCATCGGAGGGCACTCGAAGAGTAAAGAAATAGTGGGAAGCATCAAGCTTTACAACAGGTTCGTCCTTAGCTAAAGGCCATTGAATATCATCACCGACACGAGCAAAAACAGCTACAACGTTGCCTCCTTGGAGGAGGCTAACGATAGAGAGCTCACCGCAAGCGAGCTCTACGCTGGTTTGTGGTTCGATAAGGTGGACGATGGAACCAGGGAGCTTGAGGAGGAGTTGTTCTTCTGAATCTAGGTGTGTGGAGTCTTCTGGGAAGAGATTTTCGGCTAAATCTTTCATGTCCAAGGAAGGGTACAAAGAAGATGAAGATGGAGATGTAGAAGCAGCGTGTGGGTTTGAAAGGTCGACCTGTGGATACAGGGGTTGTTTTGGAGGAGAAGAAGACATGGGAAGATGTTTTGCTTTAGTTGCTATGATCGGTTGAATTAGTTGGGTGGGTTGGGGTTTCGGGTGGGGAGGAATTTATGGTGGGACAAGCTTAGGGTGGAAGAAATAGACAACCATATAAAGGCGTGTCGGTTTGGGGTTAGATAGGCGAGTGCACATGGCAATCATCGGATAAACCGCGTCATAACAGTGGCTGATAATTATCCATTTTTTAAGCAAAATGGACATGGATATGTATTTATGAAGATTTTTTAGGAATAAAAAACTAAGTAAAAAAGGATTTTTAGGGAAATATTAGGAAAATTAAATAAAAAGACATTTAGGGTTTAGGCCATCCCTATTTCCCTTGGAATAAATTATTTTAAATATTATAAAATGAAATATTTAAACTTTTAACATAACAGTTAAGAAAAATTGGGAGATCCTGACTATGAGCAATAATGTCAAGGGCGAAGCACTGCACAATGAAAACATAAACTAGATGATTGGCCTCTCCCTGTTAACCATTTGCTCAATCAGTTTTAGAAGATCTATGCATTTCTCAGGTTCATCTCTGTTTACAAGGAACTCAATATGAGGTAAAACTGCTTTTGCATCTCCAATATTATTGTAGTTCATGAGGTCAGAAAGCAGTCTCTGAGATTCTTTGATGTTTCCTTTGACACGCATACAGTGGATCACGGATGAATAAGAGGCAAAAGATGGGAGGAAACCATGTCTGAGAATGAGATCCAAGAACTCAAGGCACTCATTGCAGTTGCCGTTCTTCGAGTGCCAATCAATGACAGAAAAACATGCCTTGTCAGGATATAAACCTTGTTTTAATAGATCTTTGGTAAGATGTTCAGCTTCTACGATTCTTCCGACTTCACATAAACCCGGAATTAGAAAATTGTAGAAATCCAAAACAGACCCACCGAATTTCTCGATTTCAACTCGAAGCTTGTACGCGTGCTCAAGATTCATTTCCTTTAGAACATTACTGGAAACACATTCATCATGATTTTCTGCAGTAGATGGTGGTTGAACATCTAGGGGACAGATAAAACTGGAGTTTGCCTCTGTGATGGTCTTGTTTGAAGAAATGACTCCTACAAGTAGTGCATAATAGACACGGCTGTTGGGTTGAAATCCGTTTCTAACCATAACTGACAGAATTTCAATGGCACGGTCTAATCTACCAGCAAAAACATGAGCTCTGACCAATATAGTATATGTAACATGATTTGGAGATACTCCTAAATCAGACATGCTATGCAAGATCCTCTCTGCATCCTCGACTCTTCCAATTTGACACAAGCCATAAACCATGACATTGTATGTATACACACTAGGAGGGCAGCCAACTTGTTTCATTAACTCCATCATGTCCAAGGACTGGTCAACCTTGCCTGCTCGAAAAAGCGCACCTACTAATATTGTGTAGGTCACAACAGAAGGAACTAAACCATGCTTTAGAATCTTTCCAAACAATGCATATTCTTTTATCAACTCACATTCTTTGCTAAGAACATGAAGAATTGAATTGAAGGCATGACAAGTCTTCAAACAACCATTTTCAATCATCATCTTCAAAAGCTTTAATGCATCTCTGGTATTACCTATCTTACAAAATCCATCCATAAGTGCAGTAAATGTTACTTCATCCGGATCTATCCCCTTCTTTATCATCTTACCCAACAGCCCATTTGCGAGTTTCAGTCTCCCTTGCTTGCACAGCCCATCGATCATAGCAGTGAAACTATAAGCATCAGTATCAACCTCGAATGAGTTCATCAATTCAAATATCTTGGAAGCCATGTTGAAATAGCCTTCTCTGCAGAACCCACAAATTAGAATATTATAACTTACGCGGTTAGGCAATAAGCCAATGTTGACAATCCTTCCGAGAAGTAGCATTGCCTTATAAGGTTTATTAACTCTACACAGTCCTTCAATAAGCTCATTATAGGTACGGATATTAGGCCTGCAATTACGTTTCTCCATCAAACTAAGAAGCTCAAAAGCAGAAACAATCTTCCCTTCCTTACAGTATCCGTTAATCAGTGCATTGTACGTAACAGTCCCTGGATAAACACCCTCTTTTACCATCTGCCTCAACATCCCATTACCCTCCTCAATCTTCCCTTCCCTGCATAGCCCATCAATCAAAACAGTATAAGTATAAACATTAGGCTTACATCCTTTTCTGATCATTTCATTAACCAAATCCAAAGCCTTACCAATCAATCCATCATCACATAAAGCCTTTATTAATACAGTGTAAGTCCGAGTACTCGGCTCGAAACCCTTCTCTTTCATCCCTTCTTTTAAATCAAATGCTTCTTCAACCCTCCCAACCTCGCATAAACCATGTATTAAAACCGAGTAGGTAACTGAATTCGCTCCACAACCATCTAATTCAGACATTACATCAAGCACCCGGAAGGCTTCCCAGAGATCCTTGTTTCGACAATAGCCCAATACTAAAGAAGTACATATATGAGTTCCCAATCCAAACCCAAGCTTCAAAGCTTGGGACATGAACATTTCAGCTTGGCAAACAAAGCCAACTTTGGAGAAAGCATTAATCATCGTTCCATAATCAATGGCAGCAAGAGCAAAGCCTTCAGCTACCATTCTTTTATAAACCGAAAATGCCAAAAAACCCATACTTAACTTTGCTATAGACATCAAGAGAATGCTATAACAAGGGTAGTTTAAGCGAAAACCGGTCTTCCTCATCTCATCAAGGGCTTGCATTAGCTTCAAAAGATCGTTTTCGTTGTCACTGCAACTTTTAATTAGTTCAATCACTGCTTTATGAGCAATTCGAAATGAATTTGCGGATATAAGCAATTCCAAGAGGTGGATTCTACTAGTTGAATCGTAGCAATAAGTGGAGTGCTGACAAACCCATTGGAAAAATCGGAGAGCGAGAGTGATTTGATGGTTTTGGAGGAGGATAACCTGGGCAGCAACGCTGGGGTTCATGTGGGAAACTAAGGATTTGAGGGTGTCGTTGGTTTTCCAGTTGGGTTGGTTGATCAAAGAGGAAACTCGAGGAACAATATCTTGTAGGGTTGAACTTGATGGGATTGTTTGATGGTAAGAGGAAATGAAGGAAGCGGAGTCGCGGGCAGTAGATCTGCGGGGGAGTTTGGCTATGCTTTTTCTGAGAAACATGCCCAACAAGAAGGGGAGAGAGATTAGAGAAAGGTGATAAACTAGAATGGAGAGTGAAGTACTTTCACTGACAAAATCTCCATGAAACTGTTTATTGAGAGTAGGGCTTCAGGGTGGGGGGGGAGAGAGAGAGAGAGAGAGAGAGAGAGTTGAGGCTTGGAACAGGCGGGTTTTATTGAGGTTTAAAGCAGCCGTTGATAATAGGCACAAAGCCTGCTACTTCGGTCAAAAAAAAAAAAAAGAGTTGGTTTATGTATCACTGCATTACTCGATATTATTATTAATCGGAAAAATAACATTATATTTTATAAATTAATTAACGGTTGTTATTTTTTTAAAAACTTTTAAAAATAAATTTTAAAAAATCGTTCTAAAGCAAAAGAGATTGATCTCTTTAAAAAATAAATTAATAAATTATAGAAATTTTTGTATAAATAATTAAATTAACGGATATAAATTTAGTTTGGAATTTGAGTAGAGTTATTGTGCAAATTATTTATACTTTCTTGATTACTTTTGTAAAATATTTAAATTCATCCGTTCTTAACACCCAAAATTTTTTAAAAGTTAATTTATCTCTTTTTAATATATTTACTTAATCGATTCGATTCTAATAAATAATATTTAAATGATACTTAATTAAGAATTTAACAACCATTGAAAAAATAATTGAAGCATTTTTATTAAATTTACATTAACCGTCATCTATAGTTCTCGTTTTCGATCATTATTATATTAAAGATTGGTATTTCATCTTAAGAGCTCTTTACTTCAATGAAATCATTTGTTTACAATAACACCATGACCAAATCTTCAAAGTAGGTACTTCCAACACCATCAATTGCAAATTGCAATTGTTATACCTTCCCATTGCTAACATGTCGCAACCATACAAACCCTTTCAGGGTCTTACAGATGTTAACAATGTTGGACCTTCCCATTCCCAAATGCATCTTCCAGGCAGACAACTTAAGAGACTGTAAGCAGCATAACTGACCAACCAACTCTTCCCCATATTCATACTCGACGATACCGCTCTTCGAGCTAGTTTTGAGTTGTGCCTTGTTGGACTCGGTTTCATACGTTTCCCAAAGCAAATCCATCCCTTCATCTCCATCTGCATTGTCCGAGTGTCTCTCCTCGAATAGCTTGCATGCCAATGTCCTCTTCCACTCCTTTTCTTTCCTCAAACCCAAATTCCCAAAACACATGGTTTGATAGTTCTCTGCAACACTGGGATTAACCATGGTTGAGGATCAATTGGTTGAAAGTTCAGTCTTTTTTTTTTTTTATTTGAACACAGAGAAGTATATCAGATGGTTATGATCCTTTTCATTCAGATTTTAATACCAAACACAGAGAGATTAGCCCTCCATTCCATTGAAATTACATGTTGAAATGTATGTTACGTGCAATGCAATGTTAGAAAAACTTATTAGGGAATATAAAGTCCATCTAACCAATCAATTCCAAGACACTAGCTTTTTGCTTCCGATGGAAGATTGGCTCTAATTAATGAGTAGGCGGTAATGACTAAAGGGTGAGCAATTGGGTTTAACTATACTAACCCACACCTGACCAGCTAGAGAAGATAGGATCCCTTGCATGGGGTTGAATACAACCGTTATATAACAATAGTCGCATCATCCAAAATTATTATTATAAAAAATAACTGTTTTCAATAATCAAACAAATAATAAATAAACACAAACTAAACAAATATAATTTTTTATATTCACTTACTAAAATAATAAACAAACACGAATATTGAATATTGCTTAATTTTTTTAAAGAAGTCTGAAATTCTGATACATTGATTATTTGTTTAAATTTTTTTCTTTTTTATAAAATATTTAAATATATATTTTAAAAAATTTTAAATATAAACTTTTTATGAAAAATAATAGTAAATATAGTAAACATACATAAATAAATTTAAATAGACAAATGAATAAATTATTTATTTAAACAAAAAAATGATTGTATTTATTTATTTAATTAAATAAAAAAATTTATTTTTATTTATTTAATTAAATAAAAAAATTTACGTTCAACATTCATTTCGTTAAGAAAAGTTGAAATGGCAAGTGGTCGTGTTAGTGAGTGAGATAGACAGTCTACCATTTCTGTTTATCACCCAAAGTAGAGTACATTACTATACGAATTTTAGACATCTGATTCAGAGAGAATGCAATGAAATGGAATTCCTATTTAATATTTATTTATTAAAATTCAAATATACACCAAATGGCCCTACCCTTATGATATCATCTGTCGACAAATAATTAAGAGATATGTGATGGATTCCTAACGATGAAAAAAGCTAGCCTAACTCGGTCCAATGGCTCATGAATTGCATGTTTCTGAAGGTGCCATGGAATCAGTTAAGCTCAACATAGACAAGTTAGGCTAGGCTACCACCTTTCAAACATGCCTAATGAAATTGACTTTTTTCCAGGAAAACAGGCTAACAACCGATACTGATAGGTCCATGGACCTAATCATGCGGTGCAATATAAAGAATACAGAAACAAACACAAGCAACCTAAAATCATTGATTTTGATTTCTTTTACTGTACATAAAAAAGCAGTTTGTCAAGTCTAGCTTTAGATCGAGTAGTAATGAAGAAGCTGAGGTGACCAAGTTAGCAACAGAAAGATTTCCATGCATCTAAGAAACAAAATAAAGCACGCTCAGATATGAGATAAAACTTCTAAACCAGTATCAAGCAGCACATCTTCAAGATTATAAAATTCATAGCTCCATTGATGCACCAACTACATTGTTTCTTTCACTTCTCAATGGCAGTTTGTACTATTCCCTGAAATAAACAGTAATAATCATCAGAACGTAATTTGAAAGAATGAATAATATCAATCTAAAAACTGCAACAGAATTGAAAGATCTTGAAGCTCCATATATATGTAATATTCACTTTGACCTTTGATGTCATTTTCTTTCTGTAATAGATATTATTAATGAAAAAAGACACCCACACAAACACACACGCATATATATAGAATACCAGATTACATTACTAATAGGGCATGACGCTCGTATTCAGCTGGCTGATGGAAGGAAGACCCTAATTAGTTCCTTCACAGTTACTCTTTTCCTGCATGTTGGGCATTTTCCCTGGGTTGCTATTGCTGTTTTGATGCATGCCTTGCAGAAAATGTGCCCACACCTTGTTGACACCTCCTCATTTAATGAACCCATGCAAATTGGACAACTGAAAGTTGGCTCCTTTGGAGCTGGCTGCGGTTTTGTAATTTCCTTGACCTGCCGATCAATTAGTTTAAGCCTTAAGCATTCATAACTTTAATAAAAATCCAGAGGTGCAACTGCATGAGAGCATGTGCATGGAAAGAAATATAAGTTATCAAATATGTACATTCTGCCTTCAAAAATATCTACCGTCATCTTTTGAAAGCACCGAGAAATGAGTTCTTACCATAGACTGTGGTGAATTCTCCAAATTGATATAATGATCACAATTGATAAATATTGGGTTTAGAAGAAATCTTCTGCACCTGTTCTGGTTATTATTATTTGACCGAGCTGCCCACCCTGGAACGAGAGATGTAAGCTAAAACAACTTCAAATACCTAGTAACTAGGGTTCAACACTTCAACTACAAAAGAATAAATTAAGTAAATAAGGAATGACCAGAGTCCAAGTTGATTGATCTGCTCATTCTCATAAGAAATATGACTGAACTAGACCAGTTCACCACAAAACAACATTTATGTCACTTGATGTAAAGACTTTTTTATTCTAGTACTTGAGATATCAATAAACAGTAAAACCCACTTCACAAACCACAGGCCCTAAATAAGGGCAAACAGATAACTTCAAAAACCACAGAAATGTGTGTATATACTACAATCCCCTCAACTAACTAATATAGACTAGAGATATCAAATATTAGTAGAATATTAAACATATCGATCGTTGGTCATTAATTCTTAATCTAAAAGCAACCACAAAGAAAATGTTCTACAAACTCAAAGACATATAAATCAAGGAAAGATCACCTCCGGCTTTATATCTGTCTTAATGCAATTATCAAAAATACAAAGAGAAATATTTGATTCATCAGTTTCTTCTAATGAATTACAATGCACATGATGTCACTTAGATTTCCCCTTGCAGTAAATTGTTAATCTTCTTTTATTTTATCATTTGGCAATTTTATCACATACAAATAAATAAAATGTACCTTATGTTTCAACAAATAAAGGGTAGGCTTAATTTTTCTTAAAGACCATATAACTCAATAAAATAATGAAATGCCCAAATCAAGATAGGACTACAAATCTGTAGGACATGTACATAAGATTTGAACATTAATCAGGGCGACAATAACGAAGTGAAAAGGAATCTTTGGAACTCATGCAGTCGCAGATAAATAGAACAAGGTCCTGCATCAAGATAAGCTTCATTTATGCAGCATGCTTCGACAATGCAGGTAGCACATGATGGAAATGAAAAATCTAATACACATCTATCCCTCTTACCTGAATCTACATCTACGACAGTCCTCCTACGGACTCTCCTTGAATTGTTTTTAGCCTGACATAAAACCCCAAGCATGCAATTGAATCCATAAAGACAGATTTCATGTACAGTTCATCTGAAAACAAAACATTATTGTACAAGAGATGCTTACCTCTGCAAATGCGATAGCAGAAGATTCGATTACATCATCATCAATAGCTTCAACATCAATAGTTGCAGGTGGTGCAGGCTGTACAGGCAGATCAGTCAGTTCCTCGGATCCAGTCAGCTGGGATGTACCCTCCTGTTCCCTGATTTCACTGGGAGGAACATTTAGATCCAGCACTGCCTTCCTTCGTCTATAACCTCTAAGAAAAGGGCCCCTTGCTTCCCGAGTGCTCATGTTCAGCTGATGATTTTATCTATGCAGTATCCAAACAGGCAACCTTAAAATAACCTAAATTGAAAATAACAACGATGATAAAGATTCCTGAGATGCGTTCACCATAGATTTCAACATCAACAAATTCTTTCACTCGATTTAAACACTTTATAAGAAACTCACTGTTGACTAAGCTTAATCTCAACAGAAACACCAAAATAAAACCTGAGAAATAGAACTCAAAAAGGTCCAGATAATGCACAGACACTTTAATCTTTAAAAACTTTTCTTAACTAAAAAAACAAGAGTAACATGTGAATCATAATTTGAATAGTGTTTTAGGGGGATGATCTTGCTCACAGACAACGCTTCATTCAAAACCCAACCAGCAACAGATTAGTTGAACAACATATTTCTAGTTCGAAATTGTTCAGTAAATATATTCAGGTAAAACTACGGGGTAAGGAACAACCAATAGACAAAATCATCTACTTTCTAAAAAGGGGATAAACTTAATCAAGGTTCAAACAAATTAGAACCGATCTCCAGACAAAAAACCCACAACCAATGATGTATATAATCAACCCATAATCAAATAAAAGTTTAAACTTTATGACATCTGATCAAATTTAGTTTAAGAAAACACATCAAACAATGAGACAAATGTAGCCCAAAATCCCCAAATTGCAGCAGATGAACACGAATCAAGACAATAATGCTTTGATTGAAACTAACGGAACAATTGAGCTTATGAGAGATAAAAAAAAAAAACGAACCTTGATATCATACCGAAATCAAAAAGCCTTTCAGAATTCAAATGTTTCCCAGAAAAAAAAAAAAAAAGGGAATTTGAAGAAAGAAGCGATCGAAGCTAAGAAACCTAGTGAAAATCTTCAGTATCTAGGGGTTTTAAACAGGACGAAGATTTTCGAGTGTGAGGAAGTGAAGAGAAACTGCCAGCTACAAACCTGGAAATCGTTTCTCTCCACGTGGCGTGATTCCTAAATGTACTACGTGTTTGCTTATGTACAGTCTACTCGAAAAAATTATACTCGTAACGAGTAAAAATCATTCATTCCACTTCTTTGTCATGTTAAATTTTTTATAAAGTGAATTCTATTTATATATTGTATATCAAGTTTTAAAAATAATTTTGAAATTTGTCACATGAATGGATGATATATTTCTTTTATAAAATAAATAATTTATATTGATTAAAACTATAATTAATATTGGTAAAAGAGTTTACAAACTCTTAAAAAATTAATGACATTATAGATTTAATAATAAATATATTATTATTTTTAAATAATAAATCAATCATCTTAATTATAATTTTAGTTTTAAGAACAAACATGTTATTGTTTTCTTAAAAATAATAATTTAATCACTTAATTATAAGTTTAGGAATAAATAAATTATTTAATTAAAATTTAAATTAAATTTACGAATAATCACTAAACCTTAGATATTACTATTAAATTTTTATTTTTATTTTTTAAATTTGACCACTAACCCATTAACTTCCGTTAAAATAACATTATAATTAAAAATATTTTGTATAATATTTTTAATCATCTATGTTTAAGCATTTGATCAATTTAATCCTAATTCAAAATAAATAATAAATTTAACTCACATTATTTGTGTAAATTACTTTTGTCCAACAGCATGCACAATTGATAGGGAAATGTTGACTTGCAATTTGAAGATTAGAAAATGTCGTTACTACATAAAATAAACTTGTTCTGGAATTTTGAGGGTAAAATTTTGGACATCAAAGAGACAACAGTTTCATGCCAAAATTCCAGTGTATTATTTAAATCATTTCCCTTCAAATTCTTTGAAGAAATCAGAAACCATTTCATGTGTAGATGGATGATGATGATGAACTGAGCTAAGAGCCTTGAAGAGGCAGAGGGGAAAAAGAAAAAAACACTGGTAGTGGTAGTCCCTTGTCTCATCACAACCAATGCAGCATTTACATATAAACAGGGATTTGCAAGTGCATCACACACATGATTTGAACTTAATCTCCCTTTACACTTAATCTAAAAATAATTACTTGATTAAGAAAATGCACACATGACAGTAGATTAAAGTTTCTATCTGAAGCACTTGAAGGGAAAAAAAGGATCCTACTTACATGCAACCTATCCTTACTCCATTCTCTGATTTCAATAACAAGTTCATGAAGCCATTTTTTTGTCAATAAAGCTGAACAAGGATGGGGGGGAGGTACCGAAAAGAACGTTACATGCGTTGCCTTATAAGCCAAATCACAGCGATGCTAATCTAGTAAGAGTCTCCAGACCAGCAACAACCATTTGCTAAAACTCTGAGCGTCACCCTCTTGATTCCAATGCCAGAAGTATCTTCTTTCTTGGGCCCTGGAAGTAAACCACAAAAACTTCCTGAAAACAAAGTGCAGAGAAGACGAGAGAAACAAGGAGAATGGGAAAGTATAATACTTCCTATACATGCATATGGCAGAATAGGGAGAGAGAAAACATGGGTTGCAAAGTGAAGTAGCATATATTTTCAAATTAACTTGACACAATTTAAAGATTTTCTATGACTCCCATCTGTACATACCAAAAATTCCATTTTACACATTTAAAAGCAACTAATCTATCAAGTCCAAATTACCGTCTGTTCAGGAAGAAACCAAGCAAAAAAAGGCAATTTCTTGGTCAGCAAAATTAAAAATATTTCAGGGCATGCCTTTAAACTTTCAAACTAGGCAAATAAATTGGAAAACTGGAGTAAACAATAGGTAAAGTAACATAACGGTTTCTTGGTTCTGAACCCAGAATATAAGATTCATCCCTGTTTCAAATCCCTCGTCAACCAAGACAAACATTTGCTTTGTTATATAGCAAATTGAATATATAAAATTTGTGGATTCACATGTTGAGGATTAGCATGAAGTTACCATTGGTATGCCTAATGCTTTCATATCACCATCGGTCATGTGTACAAGAGCTGTCATATCAACCTGCAGAAGGAGGCTTGTGTCTTATAGATATTGTGGAAGCAGAAACTCCTTTAATTTAGGCAATGGTTTACAATATAAAAAGGGGAGAGATGCAGAATACAAAAGAAAGCATAAAACTACATACTTCCTCAACTTGAAACGTAATCACATATTTTTCAAGACCCAAAGACTGGAGGAAGCCCTCAACTGATGCATCAGCCTGCATAAGAAATTACATAGCTTAGACACTACATTTTTTTGATAATGTGTTGGCAAGAAAACATGATGGGCGAATGGCTCTTAAGTTGTAGCTTAAACAGCTAACATGTGGACATAAATGTAGTGCACTTCATCGTGAATTGCAAACCGATGTAAATGAGCCCTATAAATATGCATACCACCTCTGACAGGAGGAAAACAGGTGAGACAACAAAGCATTGCTTCAAATTTATCATGCTTGTCAGTTAACAAACTAATAAACATAAAACACCAACAAAAATGAATTGTCAAGGTATAAAAATATCATGTCTTATATCATACTATACTGCAACTAAAAGCTAACCATTCTCTCGCCTTGTGACAAACTTAGGGATAGAGAGAAAAAGGGTGAAAGTTTAGAAGGACCGTCTATTATAGAGAATGGGTTAATTAGTCCCTCTGCTATTAAATGGATCAATTAATCCCCTGTAGTAGTCAAAAGAATCAAACAAGGCCAAAGTTTTAGAGTTACAATTTACTGTTAAAAACATGCCAATCATTGTTTAAGAGTTAATGTTTTTAAAGTTTTTATTGTTCTACAAATGATATCTGTTTTTGGAGTTGAACTGCAAACAGGGAAAAAATAATGTTTGTCATTTTTAAACACAAATGTTAACTCTGTTAAAATTTACCCTTATTTGATTATTTTTAATTAGTAAATTGATTAAATCAAACCTTTTAATAATAGAGGGGCTAACTTAAACCAGTCCCTATAATAGAGGGGTCTGAGGTACTTTCACAAGGTTGAAAGGAGGGGGTGAGGTGGGTTGGTGATGTTCCTAAAAGGTAAAAGATGGTAAGAGAAGATAAAAATATGTGAGGAAGTTCTATACCTTTTGCTGAGCCTTCTTCCTTTCAGTCATAGTTGCAGCCCTTTTGGGCTCTGGCTCAGATGTTTCAATAGCTACACTACTCCTGGCTGGCTTGGCAGCATTTGATTTTAATTTTGGTGGATCAGCATTTACTGGCTGTGGATTCATTGTTCTAGATAATTTGTGACGAAGATCCCGCACACCTGAGAGAGCACCCCTTCCACTTTGAGAAACCTGTTGAAGACTTTTCCTTTGGAGCTTCAATCTAAGATCTCGAGCATCGACTTTGCGATCTTCACTAGTCATTAACACACAGTCATAAACAAATACAGATAACTCAGTTGCAAACAACTATAGTAGCAATATTTCAGTTGCATGTGATTGTGTCGGTCAATCCATACTTGAAACTTGAGGTATATCTTGGTGAAGATCATGTTCCCACTTCTCATCATGCCTCTGCCTGCAAAAGATATGGCATAAAAGTCACAGGTTAGGAAATAAAGGTAAAGAGGCTAAATAAATCAAATCCGACTTCTTTCTTTGGGTAAAAGAAGTGACAAAACCAAATTCAACCAATGCACAGACCAACAAACATATTTTGAAAGCTAAATTTGCAGAAAAAGAAAAGAAAATCCCTCCGGTTCCAGATTACTATAACCCTCTGCCCCCAGCCCCTTTCTCAATGCATCATCATACTCAATTTTAAAGATCCAGCAAAGGAACAAGACAAATTAACCGATCTTTAGCTCTGATGCAATTGTGAAGAGCATCTCAAATTCTTCAAAGAAAATTAAAATGAAATAGCGTAAACAAATCCAGCTGCAAAATGTATTCAACATCCAAAAATTTCAACAAAGAGAACATTTAACACAGTAGAGCAAATAAATGAAAAGGAAATTCCCATAAACCCCGTTTCCATTCCCAATCATTCCAGAAGAAACAAACAGATAAAGAAGAGAAACCTCAACCTCTTTCCAGTGATTTTACGCCGGGGAATAGAGTTATCAAAGGAGTTTAGATTGAGTCTCTCCTTTACCGAACGTTTTCCAGCACCCTCAACTTGATCAGCATACATCTCTACCCTCTATAAATTAAATAAGAGAGAAAAAACCTAACCCTAATCAGCGAGAAATAACAATAATAGACGAAGAAATATGGCTTTTTCCCAAATTGAAAATGTAGATTGTAGTTGATGTGAGGATGAGGAAGACAAAAGAGCATGAAACAAGGGGCTTGAAACTGCAGCATGTTAAGTTTTGTATCACGAATTTCAAGGTCTTTCTGCTAAATTTATTTTTGGGCTTTCCGGATTTTGAAGACTGAAAAAAATCTAGCAACGCCCAAGGCCTGTCGGGGAATTTTTGATAATATCAGCCGAGTGAAGTAAAATTCAATGGGTGAATTTATGTTTATCAAATATTCAAATTTCAGTCATTTTTATGGGTTAGAACGTAAGTAATTCTATCGTGAGTTTATTAAGAGTGAACATTTGATTAAGATAAAATATATTTTATTTTTAAAAATAAAATTTTATTTTTATATCATGTAAATAAAAATAAGTATTTATATAAATAAAGATTAAAAAATAATCATATAAAAAATAATTAATTGATTTTTAGTAGATTAAAAAATTACGAATGATGTGATGAGTTAACAGCATATAATAAATTTTTAGTTTTATAAATAGAAATGGATTCTCTGATTTTATAATTCTTTATTTTCAAAATATCATCTTTTAAGGTTTGAACGTAAATTTTATCTTTAAAAGTATAATATTATTGTACCATACACATATTACTACTCAATTTTTTAATATTAAATATATATATATCAATAGATTTTTTAAGGTTTAATATCTTAAGGGGTTTAAACTATATTCTTTTAAGGTTAAAATGAGATATATTTCGATTAAAAATCGATTGCTTTGACATTTAAGACAGAAAAGAAATGTTTAGGTATTAAATAAAAAGGAGAAATGAGATATTTTTTTTTTGACATTATCATTTATATTGGTATCAAATCTTATAATAAATTATTTTGAAACTTATATATAATATTTTTTCTAGCATAGTTCATCTAACATTCAGTTTCCTTTAAATATACATGAACACATTGGTACAAGGTACTAGGTGTATGATTCTCCAAATAAACTACTCGTTTCGAATACATATTCAATATCTCAGGTATCACTGCTAAAGCCCTTACATTCAATGACTTGATGCAAACGAGCATGATTTTGTAGAACAAGTTTTAGTCACATGTTCAGGACAGGAAAGATATAAATGATTCAAAGTTCCAAAAACTAAAACAAAATGATACAAAATCCTTTTCCACTAAATATGAGGTACACTATTCGTTCAGTTTGATCATATGGTACACAGAAACATCTATATCTTCATGAAAAATAGTATTGCCAACATACGGCGACTCCAGCTACGAGTATGACCTTGAATACTAATTTAGTGTTAACGAGGGATGATGAACCTGGGGTCGAAAGAGGAGGTTCCGAATGTCTACCTCTAAGCTTGGATGACAACTTTGATAGCAGCAGAGGTAATCGACCACTTTTTTTGGCAGCTGCAAGCCAAGAAATCAAAGGCAAACATCAGACAGAGGAAGAAGAGATAGTCGAACAATCAAAAGCTGCAACATGAATATTGGTTTACCAAAACATAAAAAAGAATTGGTTTACGGATGAGATAGTCGAACAATCAAAAGCTGCAACCACAACATGAATATTGGTTTACCAAACCATAAAAAAGAACTGGTTTACGGTGGCTGCTTGGGATCTCCCTTGAATTACCTTTCAAACCAAAATTCTTCAGATATGGTCGGGAGATGAAAATAATGAAGATGGGTGCTTAGAAGGTATTGGACCATCCAAAGCAACGTCATGCAGTGTAGTGATGAACTTGGTTATGGAAATAAAAGTGTTGTTTTCTTTTTCTTTTTATGATGTTTCTTTTATTTCATGTTGTTTTTACTAAGTTTGATCCTTGAACACCACCTAATGCTATCTTTCAGTCCTTTTACAAAACAACTACAAACTATACAAGAAAGGTGCAATCTCCAAAGAAATTGAACTTCTAAAAACATGACAAAGAATAATCAGAGAGAATCAGCATCCTATTCCCCAACAAAAAACAACAGATACACAGATCATAACAAGAAGGGGATATTTCCATGATATTGTAGGAGATTAATGTAAAGATTCAAACAATACTTACTAAAGCCACATTGTCAAAGAACAGATATGACATATTCCATGAGGTAAACTTACCTTTGTCTTTAAGAAATCTCTCCTCCTCGGCAACACGCCTTCGTAGTGCATTGAGAAGCGATCCAAAATACAATGCAAACACTGTGCATGTGATTGTGATGACATTGTACGGCATGCTAAAATCAGGAGTTGTCAAAGGTACCAATAATACTTCCGTGTAAGACATGACAGGACCTTTTTCCTGCATGATAGATCAAACAAATGCCAAATGAGAAGAATACAAATTGATCAGCTTTAAAACTAGAAATCTCGAGAGGCTAATACCTGAAACTTTGACAGCAAGGCTGACTTGTTCAAAGAGTCATTTTCAAGGAAAATCATGCTTGCATGGAAGTTGGGAAAGCTTACAATAGCTGATGGTATGTCAAATCCTTGATTAGCATCAGGGGGGTACTCATCAATATGTAAGAAACCCTATTCAGACAAATCAATAAAGAGAATCAAATAATCAACAACAAAACAAGAAGCAGAAATCATACTATAGTTTGTTCACTTTATCAAAATTAGATGGTCATCGTCCAAAAACAGAGAATGCCTTAGACCGATAGTGGTATATAAGGTCAGCTACCTGTCCAGTTTCTACTGAAGCCGCAGTTTCTGCACCAAAAGGTTAGAACTGCGGTAATTTATCAATTTTTTAGACATTTTTATGCCATTGATAAGTTCCATCATATGCACCCAGCTCAAAGAGTAAGAAGGGGGTTGAGATTGGGCTAGGTCTGTGTTATAAAATATCTATTGTTAATACTAGGCATACTTAAACATTCAATTTGCCAACTTATACG
The DNA here is from genome assembly GCA_035048815.1 of Abelmoschus esculentus. Classification (NCBI taxonomy): domain Eukaryota; kingdom Viridiplantae; phylum Streptophyta; class Magnoliopsida; order Malvales; family Malvaceae; genus Abelmoschus; species Abelmoschus esculentus. The sequence continues at coordinate 17,268,549 of JAUCBN010000020.1, read as the reverse complement.
TCTGCTTTATTGGAAATAGCTTTTACAAAAAAAACAGATTTTCCATCTCAAGCTAAAAAATTGGACTCCAATGCAGCAGTAGAAACACTCATCAGTCACCATACTCGGTGTCAGTGATGATACCGGCTATAGTCTAACATTTACCTTTATGTACAATTACTGCATTACCACATTTGACGAATATAATTTATAGAAAAAGATCTACTAATAGCTAAATAAGTATAATGAAAAGCACACCTTATCAAACTCTACTGTTAATGCAGCTGAGCTCACGCTGCAGGGAAGTTTCAGAACCAACTCCATCACACCAGGAGATACTTTGTCTTTGGAAGGAGAAACATGTATCTTCTCAATAATGTCTGAAACAGCCTTAGGTTGATAATCAACAAACACTTGCAGAGAATGGAAATATACCTTGACATACCAAGGAACAACTTGAAAAACATCAACTCGCAATTCACACCTTTCATCATCAAAATTAGCACCCATGAAGCCCTCACACGATCGTGTAGATTTTAAGGAAATAGCAATGGCACCCCTCTCATTTCCACTTCCCATCAAGAACCTGCTAGCATGTAATGGTGCTTGTTGACACAACCAAACTACAGGAATCTTCCACGTAAGGCCAAGATCAAATGGCTCGGATTCACTGTATTTCTCAACTTCGAACATGTACAATATGGAAGAATTCTTGCTAAGCGAACTGCTTTTTTCTATAAATATCCTGTCTGGTTTAGCAGACAACTCAAAGCTGGGATTAGTCCAATAATTCTCAGATGTCAAGTCTTTTTCCGTAGACTTCTCGTTTTCTTTACTTAGTTGTTTTAGTTCAGCAACTAAGGCCCTGTCAAGTAGAAGGTACACATTACTAGTCTCTGCAAGAACACATTTTCCACCAACTTCTTTCCCAAAAATAGAACTAAGAGACCAGCTTGGTTGAATATGTTTTTCACTAACACGGGTCAGACTGGCCCTTTGACTATTAGGCAGGAGGACAACTGTAAGTGTTTGTTCTAATATGATACCTGGGTCCATCCCCTCAGAACCAGATCCAGTTGAGGTAAGATGCAACCTCTGAGAATGGTAAAATCCTCTGTAAATTGATGGCCTATCTAGTAACATGGAAATCCCAGCTTTATCCCGACAAGGAAGCAGCTTCAGCCATGGAGTTAGGTTCTCTGTGCAAACAGCTTCACGGGGCAACGTACCATACCTCAGATTGCCTGAAGCAGGTGGAAAACTCCACTCTGGGGCAGAATAAGCTGTACTAGACTCTAGGAAATTGATTGAGGCACAGAAAAGACCAGAAAGAGTGTGTGTTAAATTCTTCCACAATGCATCAATCAGATGTTGTGGGACATCAAAGACAGCCCATAACTCAACTCCAGGGGGCTTTGCATTGCTGCTTGGTATGGAATCAAATCCACCCCAGCTTTCATAGTTCCAGCGCCCTTGTGTGAAAGACAGCTCCATTTCCTTAACTCGAAATTTCTGAACCTGTTCAAAGATTTTCATAATTATCCACTGTTTTTCAAATACTGCAAAGACTTAACTATTCATCTGTTATTCTTCTTTTGGTGCAAGGGAAGGGCAGTGGGCCTATATATATAAAAAAAAAGAGTAATACTTTAACTTATAAAATCTACAACAAAGCTACTTATCTTAATTGCTAATTACTTAAAATTTACAAAAAGAAAAAAACTATTTATCAAAACTACTGTCTTCTCCTAACACAGAGAAATAAATACGGAAAACAAAGCACCCTTATGAATTTTCTTGACTACGCCAAGCTGAATGCCCCTGAGATAATGATTAGATTTAACCCTAAAATATATTGCATCCATTTTTCATTGTGGAACAAAAGCTAATAAATTGAAGTTCTAAACCCTGATTTGTTTGGTAACCTGATTCAGTCTAATGAATTTTCTTGACTACGCCAAGTTGAATGCCCCTGAGTTAATGATTAGATTTAATCCCAACATATATTGCATCCATTTTTCAATATGGAACGAAAGCTAATAAATTGAACTTTCAAACCTTGATTTGTCTGGTCTAATTACTATAAATTGGCTCAGCTTGAACTGACAATTCCATAGCACTTCCTTCACCTGATCTCGAAACTTAAATATAAATTCAAGATCCAGGTAAAAGCAAGCAAATCTCAAGCCTTACAGCACAGTGGTACAATATTCAATTCTTATAGAATCAGAAACTAAAGAAATCCACTTAACTAACCTAAGCTAACTTCTCTAACACCATTCAAACAAAAGCAACCAAAAATAACAATACCCGGGAAAATTTATGCTTCCTAAACAACAAGATTTCCTAGTGACCCAAAATAAAAACAAAATAAAGAACAAAACGGAAAGTACCAGCTGAGAAATGGCTTTTGGAAACAAGTGGTGATGACGGCCATTCGAGGAAGGAGGGGCAGAGCTTTGAAAATGGAAATGGGTTAACACTTTGCGATCTGGCAATGGCTTCAATAGCAGCTCCTCGTAGAATTCTTCTTGTTTTTGGCCTTCTTCATTGACCGATCCGAAAACAATCCATGATTGCAATAATTGATGAGTTACTACAAGAAGGAGCACGAGAAGTGGTCTTCGAAGAAGTGCCATTACTGGGTTTTCTTAGCAAACTGGAACTAAGCTAGGAGGCATAGAGAATCCGCCATTGAAGCATCCAGTCCATGGAGCTTTAAAAGAAATTACCTGACGAGCGAAGAGCTTTTCATTTTTTTCCCTTTCCCTGTCCAATCGTAGAAGATGTTCTTCGATAGTGAATTGGGCTTTCTGAGCCCATTTGATGTTATTACTTATGACCTATTAATCAATTTATTTTATAAATTATTTTCAGTAAAATCATTTAAACACTTTATTATTTTGAACCGTTAAAAAAAAATAATTCTTAGGTTATATTATTTATACTAGTAATAAAATAAAATAAAATACATTATTAATTTAGTGCTAGAAATAAACTTAATATATTCAAAACATCGATTCAGTTAAAAAATATTAAAATACCCTATTTCTTTTAAATTCTAATTAATGTTATTATAATGGTTCTTTTATCTTTTCATAATTTTGTATAATAGTAAAAAAAAAAAATTTAATACCATATGATTAAGGGTTGAACGTATGTCTAATATAAATCAAATATATATTATAAAAAAATTATATTATAAGTCATTTTTGTTATGATACATTGGATTATGATTATCTAATTAAATATATTTATTTTATTAAATTTTTTATCTTATTTTTTATCAAGTAAATCTTAATTAATATTTATCGTAAATTAAATTTAAAAATAAATTCAAAACTACCGCAAACATTTCATTCAAAATCAATACTTTTTTTTTTCTGTTTTATCTAAGAAGGTACATCACTAAATGGGATGAAAGTTCATCATAAACAAAAAATAAACAAACGTTTCAGACACTTATAATCCTTTGCATGAGGAATCAAGCTGGCAACTGGAGCTTTTTGTTATTCTTCCAGCTGCAAATATACAGATATGAATGAGACACATTCAGAAGTCAGACTGATTCAAACCTACGTTTGTGTATCAAAATTTCGAGACTTCTCACCTGTCGAAGTAGTAGTAGAAAAAGTCTGCATAAAGGAGTGTCTGGACAATACCAGAAATCCAAGCTGAAAGATTCATAAAACAATCGATTAAAACGAAATGGTTGTATGCACAAAAGAGGGCCAAAAAATGAAGGCAGGTGACCACATATACAAAGACAACTGGTTGTTATACCACTAGTCACCACACATGCTCTAACAGAGTATGCAAGATGCGTCGATCTATCATCAGAAAAGAAAAGAAGGTTTGCAAACCCACAAGCCAGTTTTGCAGGGGTAGCAGGAGAGGGTAATAGGCATGTGACAAGGGGTATGAATCTAACCCTTGACTGCCTGACCCCATGCCAAGTGCCCCAACAGGGGATAAGCAGGATAGACCAGGCAAAACAGCCATGAAAAGCCACGCAAATCACCTTCTGTGGGGTAGACAGGGTGGGATAGCTTGTTATGGGGGGATTCATAAGACCAGGTGAGGGTAAATATCAAACCAAGTGTTTCAAGGGTAAGCAGGGCACTTCCACCTCACATTGGAAAAGGGAGAATGCCGCATATACCCAATAAACCAATTTTGTGGGAAAGGGGTAATAGTCATATGCTCAAAAGAGTTCAAAACTTCTAGAAGCTTCATGCAGTATCATAAAATTGGTCATCAAATTGAACCATTCATAAAACCAAGGAACAAGCTGCTAGAAGATTCTTTCTAAAAGTCATTACACCCCACCTTCAGATTTTCAAAGCAACCAGTATTAATGAAATAAGCTCCGTTGCTTGTAACCAATCAAACATCACCATGAGGATGCTAAAGATTTTTGCCAAGGTGACTCCACAATCACCTCTGTCTAGTTGTGCAAGGCAGGGCGAAAACACTAAGTCCAGAACCAACTGAAGCAATTAACAATATGCAACCTAATTGCCTTTTGAATTACTGTTACAGTTACTTTTGGTACTAGATAAGAGCAAATTTCAGTATTTTACGACAAAAATGGGATGACCGTATTGACATATGAACGTTGCAGACATGAATTCATATCATAGCAACTTAGTTTTAATTTTTTTAATGATGTAAAAACCACTACTCGCAGACAAATAGGTCCTAGATACCCCATCAATAAAAAAAAACATTAAAAGTGACTTCAATATCAAGCCTAAATAGATAAAATTCAAATATCTGGCTATGTTTCAACTAGATGTGAAGACTGAAGATACACTGCTCTAAAACATCTACAAAGAGATGAATTATTAAATTTGCTCACCTTCCCACCAACATTGTAAAGAATAGAGGGAGAAAAAGGAAAGAGAACAAAGACACTCTTCACAGCCTTTACAATGAAAAAGCTTAAAAGTTGAATCATAAACTATTTTGTAAGAGTGAGAAATGTAGAACATTAAAAGAATACAAGCTCAGTAAGACATAAATAAAGAGAGAAAGACTTACGAATCCAGTGAACATAGTGTGGTTCAGTGAAGTACCGATAAACCCAGTTAAGAATGTATAATCCTCGATATGCACTGCAATATAAGAGAAAGGCAGATAAGCAAATCTGTCCATAACACATAAATCCTGCACACCTGATCTGCTTAACTGAAGGACAACTTGGTCCTTTACACGTCTAGGAAGACATCGAGTAAATATTTTAAATAAACACCTCAATTATTTTAATTCAAAACTACATATTATGGTCAAAGAGCGTTTGTTTAACAACCATACAACATATAATAATTCCAGAGCATTTTAGAATCAAATGCAGACAATAGACTAAAATTTATATTTTTAGTTTGCCAAAAATTACTTTTATCCAGCTAGATAACAGTCCAAAATATACTGTTTATATTTTGGAATCATAGGCCTATTTTTCTTTTCTCTTGGTCCTATGAGTGTCGGACACATCGGATATCTAAACATAGAGAAGAGTAACATTATCATATTAACACAAAGGAAAGCCCAAAGTTTTGATATGGAGGTAGGGAACTGAAAAGCCTCTGGTTAAAACCACAGATTATTAACTGAAAAGTGACGAGGTTTAACAAATCATTAAAAGTTAAAACATAAGGCAGAACCAATACAAACAACAAACACAACGACCAAAAATGGTCGGAGAAAAAAGCAATAGATCTAGGATGGTCAAGAAATTAAATATGCACTAGTTTAAGAAAATTGGATTACCCAAGAAGAAACACATATTGGCCAGTCAAATTGTCAATATTTCTAGTCCTTTGCAGGAGCACAAGCTGAGGAAGTATGGCAACAGCTTCTAGATACAACGAAAAGGTCCACATAACCTGGAACCCCATTTTCCACAAGTCAAATAAAAAACACATTTTTATAGAAAATACAAATAAGTAAAAATAAGAGACCTCCTTGAAGGTGAATTTCTCATGAACGAGAAGGGCCAAGAGCAAGCACGGCAATAGCAGGAAATAATGGCGGAAAGTGTCTTGGGATTTATCGTAAGACCTTCGAACAACGTTATGGCTACGGATATACCAAACAATCGAAAACGAGCTTCCCAAAAATATCAATTTCATCAAGGTGTTGTAAAGGGAGATAAAATCAGTAAAAATGTCCAAGTAACGGCTAGCAAAAACGATGGCGTAAAGTTCCTGCGTCTTCAAAGAAATACCTGTGCCAGTCCAGAAGAATTGAAAACTGAAACCTCAGAAAACCAATCTCAGGAGAAAAGAAAGAAAAATGGTTACCGGCGCAAGATTTGATGGTGTGGATCTTGAGAAGCAGGACGAGAACGCTGGCCAGGTGAGTCATATCACCTGCTAATCTGAATAAATTCATTTTCGCTAGATCAGATCCAAAACCCTAAATTATGTTGAACTCCCAAATAGAAGATGCCGGAATGTTTTCAACGGCCTCTTTTTCAGAATGCTTTAGATCTTGTAGTTTCCAAGTTCTGCCTTTTTTATGGTGTTCTTTGGCTTACGTTACAAATAAATACTTACTAAAGTATTTAACTTTTTTATTTTAGTATTTAAAATATTTTTTATTGAAATAAATATTTAAAGTATATGTTTTAATAAAATAAATATTTAAAATAACTTTTTAAATATGTTAGTGTAATTTAGATACATGATATTTAAATTTAAATCATATGAATGAATTATATTATTTTTAATATAGAGACCACCCCACAAATATTTAAAATATTTATCTAAATATTTTTTTATCATAATAATCATTAAAATTGAAATTTTAGTTATTTTTATCATTTTAATGATTTGTTGTAATATCATAATGTCGTATTATCAAACTAAAATGAGATGAGTTTTTAAATTCAGAGACTAAGTTGAGAAAATATCAAGTTCAGGAGAAATTATATTATGAGTCTAGCCTATCACGTCAATTATGGTCTTATCTAATAATAATAACTCACTTCACCATTAGTCTCTAACTCATTTTTTTTTCAACCAATGAATCTTCACTCATAATTTTCATATTATTTTAAAAATATAATTTTTAAAAATTATATTAATTACATGACTGATTAGTGCGGAATAGGTGATTTTCATTGATTAGGGACCACGGCTGACGTGATAGACTGGACCTATGATATAATCTCTCCAAGTTCAGAGACCAACGTGGATCAAAACAAAAATCAGGGACTAAGTTGGAAAATTTTACTAAGTTAAGGACTAAAAGTTGCTTTATCCCATTAGAAAACCCAAAATAAAAAATAAGAAGAGTGTAAAGACCAGAGATATTATTACAGCACATATCTGAAGTAAAGGCCAAAAGAGCAAAGACATGGAAGGTTCTGCTCCTGGAACTAGTCTTTATAATATTATTTGTAAACGCATTCATGTTGGGGTAGTGGATTTCTCTGTAACAGCTACTTTTGATTGTGTTCTTGAAGAAGTGAGAGGAAGAAACAGAAGAAGAAATGAATTACAGGCTACAGCAACGACCAGTAAATTTCTCTTTGATGTCAGTTGCTTTTATTTAATTTTTATGACAACTTATTTGGGTGATGAATGCTGGGGGGGGGGGGGGGGGGGGGGTTCTCAAAAGGCGTAGAATGCTTCAATTTGACACTCGTGTAATAGATTCTTCAATTTAACCACTTTGCAATGTTAAAACTTTTCATTGCAATCCTTTTGGCTTAATTATTTATTATCTCAAAAACCCAATCAAAAGAAGAAATTGGTAATGTATTAGAATTTCCTTTTAAAATGAAAAAGAAAAAAAAAATCAAAATATATCAAGAGCTTCCAAGATGTAGCCACGGCAAAGGGGGCAGTTCCCTCGCTGAACCATGAGCTCCCTGGAACAGAGCCGGCAGAAGGTATGCGCGCATGGAATGAAGGCCGAACCTTTATGCCTGACCATGCAAACGCAGCACGTATATTCCATCCCACCTCTGGACGATACTACAATGTCTTCCTCTTCTTCTTCTTCTTCGTCGTTCTCCTCGTCTTCTCCCATTGCGTAACCCGTCTCACCCAACAAGTCCATCAACGACATCTTCACCGGCTCCTCTGTTCCCGCCGCTGCTGCAGCCGCCGCTTCTGCTGCTTCCTGTGCCGCCACTGCTTCCCTAGCTGACAATGACCTCTCATGCGTCAATGCCTCTACCGGTGTTTCCGATCCATCTTCCGACTCTGAAGAACCATAATTATCATCCTCGCTGTCGTCAACTTCGTCGTCTTCGTCGGCATTCACGGAGGATATTCGAACTGATGCATGACGTACCATCCGTGGTGGCTTGAGGCTTTTCGAGCGTGGAGCGTCGCTCCGCATGCTTGCATCGGCAGAATCATCCGATTGCGTCTTGGAGTTGGAAACCGGCGGGTTAGAAGTAGCCGAGACACGTTCACCCCTATCCTCACCACGGCCCGAGGACCAGGGTCTGCTACTTTGAACATTAATATCGGAAGTCGGGACATGAACCGACGAGGTCCAGGCAGAGCCGGCTCGCTTGAGGCGTAGCTTATCCCGAAACGTTTTCCAACTCTTCTTGTCCTTGATGGACCTGTCGTCTCGTATAATATCCAGAAGCGTCCGATTCCGGACCGGATTATTCCGGCCACTGTCAGCCACTGACATCTGCTCAACAAGCGTAAGCCTCCGGTTACCGCTCTCTATTACATTACAATAAAAAGAAGAAACAAAAGAAAAGCGTTACTTTGTATGATTTCATGGAAATGAAAGACGAAGAATATAATTAAAACTTAAACACGATTGATTGCAGGGATTTACGTTTGCAGAAACATAACCAGTCTCGTTTCACAGACAGCCTTCACTTCTTCTGTTCTTCACCTGTAAAATACAAGTACGTATGCTTGTTTTTTCATAACCAAACCAATCATATTTTCTCAGCTTTTCTTTTAAAATGATGAATAATAATGTAAGGAAATAGCACAGAAGAAGGACATCCTTTGTCGCAACGATTGGTTTGGTTTTCCGTTTGTCTGTCTGTGTTGGATTTCTCTATGGAGCGAGTCTTATGAGGAAACTAAAGGAGGGGAGTTTTCTTTCTTTTTTTTAATCTCCTTGGTTTACGGAAATTAAAGAGAAATTATTAGTTTAAATATTACTTATAACTACAATAACTGATTTAAAAAAAATTAAATGGTTAGCTTAAAGGAAAAATTATACTATGTGTTATTTTCATTACATCATTTAAAATCAACCAATCAAAAGTTTTAATTTAATTATTTTTTTTACATAATTTTTTTATCAAGTGAATCTATTTTAAAATTATTTTTAAACTTAGTTTATAGTAAATATTATTGATGATTCATATATTAAAAAAGACGAGGTAAAAAAATTAATTGAATAAATATATTTAATTTATTGGTTTTATAGATGACAAGAATGATCAATGATATAAATTCTTCCATGTTTAATGAATTTATAATCGGTAGATCATATTTCAAAAGTTATAATAGAGTCCTTCAATAATCAAATTACAATAACTTTATTAATATGCCATTAAACCTTGAATTGACGTTATTTTTTTAGTGTAAATTTTTTTAAAGGATTTCTTTTCCATTTCCTATCAATTAACTTAATGGCCTTCCAAAAACCAAGATTAAACAAACAAAAACAAATACCATCGATATCAAAACCTCAATAGATTAACGCAAGTTAATTATATAAACAAACTAAATTACAGACACAAACTTAAACCATAAATTTCTTGCATATTTTCACCTATCAAATCGATTTTGTTCTTTATAATTATAGATTTTGAACTGTCAAGCATCAAACAAAAAAGAATAAAAAGGCCCTGACATAATCTCTTCTAAATATATATATCAAACTGTTGTATGTGAGCTCAAATACTGTTGTTCTTTAGAACAGCCTGAGAAAACAAGAGGATAAAGAATGTGGGGGGAAATCATACTTTGTTATGTACAGAAGCTTAAAAAGTGAAAATTATATGCACAACTGTCTATGTAACTATTGTGGTTGTCGGAAAAATAGGTTTTATTCCCATGATCTAGCAGAGACTACAATTCTCCATTAACCTGAAGTATCTGTTGCGCCACCTGGACTGCCAGATTCGAAACAGTAACAGACATGAGATAGAGTTCTTCAGAATTAAGATTAGAACCGAAAACATTGTAAAATAGTTCAACAACCTGCTGCTGCCTGCTCAAATCACGCCAGAGATTTGCTTATCTTGCCACGCTTTACTGCATTGTTGATTTGACAAATAGAAATTGCATAATTGGATACCTTGGCAAAATTGGGCAAACAAGCAAATTCATCTTCCTGGATTCAAAGGTTTGTAGTTTCTTCGCCAACATGAGTATGTCACCTGCAAATGCCATACCTAATACCATCAGAATATACACTTTATTCTAAGATATCCAAAGGCACTCAAACTCATGGTAAATTCTCTACTATTTGTTAGAGGAAAAATACTAAAGAATTTGAACTAAAAATACATCGAGTACTGGAAACAAGCATATTTCCAGGAATGAGAATACATATTCTAGAGATAATGGTAAACTCGAAAGAAAAGTTCATGAATCTAGAAACAGTTTTGCAAGGGGAGTTCAAGTAGTTTTATGTATCAAAGCAGGCGTACACTTCAGAACCATGCCTTCAACATCGCCAGCTTTACAATTAGGTGATAATGTCCAACAGCCTTTTTGTTGAGAAACAACTATGCTTATATCACAAATTCTTTCGGTTATAAGAAATGGATAAATCAAGTTTAGTTACTCAAGCATGTGCCAAACCTATTAATAACACGTAGATCAATCATACTCCATTAATCTGGGACTGGGATAGTTTTTTGTTAAACCTTATTTCACAAACCATCCTTTTTTTTTAAAAAGGGACTGGCAGCACTTGGCCCTTGCTTGGTATAAAGGATAGAAAAGAGAAACGGTGGAAAATTCGTTAATCAAATGGTTGAGATTTATAACCACTTTCTTACTTCGAATTTTAACCATTTGATTCACTAATTTTCCGTCCTTCATACCAAGCAAAGCCTTAGGGAAGCAATCAGAGCAGACTACCATCACCAAATTAGTTTCCTTAAATTAACTGTTCAAATCCATTCTTATCTCCTTAGTTGCCAGTTCTATACTTTATTCTCTGAAAAAAAAAGAAAGAAACTTACAGGTAAGCTGTTGTCCTTTAAATGTTCCATTGACTCGGCAAGCTCCACTTGCTTTGATGCAGTTGCAAGCAATGCCTACAAAATTCAGCCGGTGTTTAGTGACCAGAACATACAAAGATACAAAAATTGGATGCAATACAGAGACTTATTGTAGAAAGAAGTCATACTTTCTTTGTTTTCTGTAAATCTTGTTCGATTGATTTAATTCGACTTAATGAATCAAGAAGCATGTCTTCTTTTTCAGCAGGAATTTTTGTGGGTTTGTTACAAAGCTCAGTTACCAAGGTTTCTAAATTTTGTAGCCTCTGCCAACATGGATGGAGCGAGTCCTCTTTTGCTTCAGTCAAAGTACTGTTTCCTAGAGACCCTGAATCTGCCAGCTGGTGATTAGACTGGTTTCCTACTTCTGGGTTTAAATCTTGTGCTTCCGAAAATCTTCTGAGTCCAGGGACAAAGAAAAATATACATGCCAAAAATTTGAGTACAAAGTAAGCCACAAAATCTATTACATGGAGGACAAACTTCTTTCTTGGATTTCTTGGAGTAATACCACTGGTTGCATCATCTGCCAAAAGCAACAGAATTATGTAAAAGCTATAGTAGGAGAGAAACTTAGCGTATCCAATATGAAGTTCTAGTGCTGAGAAAACGGAGATAATGTTCTAATGCAATAATGACAAGTCAGCTTCTTAAACAGTAAACCTTAAATTTTGATGTGAATAGTTCAAACCTAGAATAGCATTGAAAACAGATAAAGAATTACAAGCTTCGATATCTTCATCAAGCATGGCTGATTGAGTATAGTGTATCTTACACATGGCAGTAAACATTAGGGCTACTAGTTTTGATTTGACGATGCCCTTGTTTGGACTACAGGGTAGTTATTTACAATGATGTAGGACCAACTATCTGTTAAAAGAGTCAGGGCCACATTTCAAAATTTGATTGGACAATGAACACGATTTTCCTTTACCTTTGAAAGACTAATTATGCTTTACTTGCCCCTTTATCAGTCTTTATGATGGTTTACTATGATATAGTCAGAACATCCATACCACGAGAACATGTCAGAAGACTACCACAATGTGCATTGATAACGAATTGACTTATCCGATTCAAAGGAAGAACAAACATAAAACACAAATACAATGTTCATTAAGGATCACTGAGTGATCACTCACTTGTTGAATTGGCTTCTTCAGTTCTTGCAGTATTTTCTGGTTCAATAACGTCATGCATTGAATTAAGAGCACCCAGCCTTTCCTGACACAAGGATTAAAAAAGATTAAATAATAATTTTGCAGAGTAGCACAAGAGAAACATGGATTCAAAGGCTAGTAATTAAACTCTTGTGGTTAAAAGAGAAGCCAGAATGGTGATGAGGCAGAGCCAATTACTTTGAAAAACTTACTTTTTCAGAAAGCGACACTAACTGCATGAAATCAGAATTATCTGGCCTCGTATCAGAAGCATAAGATATTTCACTACTTGCAACCTGCCAAAGAGCCATTTAAAATTGAACAAGATGCACAGCTAAATAATGATAAATTGACAGTGGATAAGGGAACTTGATCAACAAAAAAGGCAGTTGGAGAAACCTTAGTAGATAAGTGTTTGGCTTCCAAATTGTCATTATCAGAAGAACTTTCTGTTTTCCTCAAATACAAGGCATCACCTGACAGTACCAACTGCAAACAAAATACAAGCAATGGCTTTTAGCTTGGGCATAAAATAATAATCAGGGGTTTTCTTAGACATCTATATGTGTGAACAGAGAAGAGTGCTGCCAAAGGCTAAAATTATTTATTCATTTTCCTTCTGAATACAGACAAGGATCATACCTTCATTATTTCTGGATTATTCCAGGGTCCCTTGTCAGATCTAAGACATCCGCCATCATTAGGGCATGAGCATGTTCCACCAAGAAACGCTGGCAATTGACTGTTTGGGAAAATTTCTCAAACAAGTTTAGTAATAAAGATAAAAAACAAGATGGCCATAAGACATTTCAATTACAGTACAGAAGAAGTCACAACCTTGGATCAATAATCTCCAATAATTTATTATGAAATTTGTTCCCAAGGACCTGTATAATCAAAGAATACTAGTTGATTAGTTCAAACCCAACCCTCAATAGTCGAAAAAGGCATATATATGTTACAAATTCCTGTACATGAATCTTTGCTGTAGTCTTAGGATCAAGAAAGCCTTTTGCTGTGTTCCATAGTAGTTTGAATCCATTTCCAGCATTAACTATGTACATTTGATGTAATGTCTGTAGAGAGAATGCTGTTATTAGTAACAGTTTAGGACATATGCATGAATAATATATATATGTGTGTGTGTGTGTTAGTACAGCTTAATGAAACAATGAATCCACCTCAGGATAGTTGTCTCCATCAATTTTCTGCATGCGCATTACGAGATCATGTGCAACCTTGCCAAAGCTCATCCAGTTCTGCAAAAAGAAATAATGCTGAGAAACTTGATGTTTCATGAATTGTATGTATTGGGTAATTTATGAACACTAACCAACCCCTGCACATCTAATATTGTGGTCGTACAATCTATGTGCCTCTTGGCAGCAATAGAACAGGCAGGAAACTTCTCCAAAAAAGCCTTCTCAAATCCCTGCACGTGATATTTCAAAAATCTGTCCACTGTAGTAACCTTCATCAGCTTGGTAGGGTCAATTTTACCAAGTCTTTCAATATAAACAGGGCGACCCTGTTTGTCTACACTGTGGTAACCATGGGGGTAACAGTGCTGAACTTCTTGATATTCATCATACACAAAATCCTGCATATACATCAGAGCATCTGTTAAAAACCATGAAAACTAAAATCATTCTAATAAAAAAGGCAGACAACAGCACATCTTCCATAAACAACGATATAAACACAGTTGCTTATACATGTTGTATAATCATAAGGGGCATGGTAGATATCTAAGCCAAGTTAAATATGACAAGAGTAGAACATTTTACCTGTATAATAGTATCTATTCCATACTCTTTCCTCCAACTCAACATATCTTCCCACATCTGGACAGTTTTATCGAGGTCAAATTTCCTTGCTTTCAAAAATCTGCAATGACAGATCAAGTTTTTTAAGTGAAGAATATAGTCGAAGGCAAGGATTCATTTTTTCCTTGTGGGAGGGAGGGGGTTGTGCGATTATTATCTTCTTTTTATTTGTATAAGTGGGCATAAGTATTTTTTTTAAAATACAACTTGATATGAAGCACAGATTCCACTTCCAGGTTTAATGGTTCTGAGTCTAGTCTAGAGTGAAATCAAATAGTAAGTAGGTGACTCCACCACTCAATAATTTGCATTCAAAAGCAAACTCAGACTCTCATGCTACACTACAAGTTCCAGCAAAGAAATTTGCATTATGTTTATAAAGTTGCAGAAAATTTCAAGTCAAAATCTTATTTTTATAAGAAGAGGCTACCACTAAAACATTTGAGTTAGGCAGTAGAATTTGAATATTTTACTTTAGAGATATACTTGTCAAGTTCTTGCCTCTAAAGAGGCGATGGTGAAGTTACAGTCCATGAAATGAAATAGCTAAACTTTATATATTACAGCGCACTGTGCTACTACTCTTAGTAAGAAATCAATCAGTAAGAAATCAAGAAACAATTCTTATATTTTATTCTAAAATTCTAATGAATTCGTTTCTGGAAGCCTACCCACATCCTATACATGTCATACTAAAATAAACAATATAAAACTGTCTAGTTTAGAGATTATTTACAGAATTCTAAGAAAAGAAGAGAAATTTAGAAAATTATAGAACAAATCGGAAATCTTCATTCCAAGCACAAAATAATTCTTCCTCAAAGTCACACTCAATTGTAAACAATTCAAAGCTTGAGATTTATGGAAAGCTAAAACAGAGCATATTTGTGTCCATGGAATGATCTCATCGTCTTATCAACATAGTTAATATGAACCAGCCACGCAAATAGATTCCATATCTTTCTGGAAAAACATATAAATCAACAGGGAAGTTAAATTACCTTAACAAAGTGTGGTAATCATCATGACGTGAGGGGAGCTGATCTTTAGCAAGCAATGCCTGGCGCAATGCTCTGACCGCCTTTTCCTCCTCCGCATCCCTCACATCCTCGATAGAAATTGCCGCGAATTTGCAGTCAGCCACGCGTTTGCCACGCTTCCTTATACCGTGCGTTAGCTTCGTTGAAGCAGTCATCGCTTTCTTCTTCAGAGATCTCCCTCGCGTTGATCTTCTTCTCTCGTCCTCAGACGTCTCGCAATCCAAACTCCCTTCCTTTCTAAACCTCTCATTTTCTTGAAAGACTAATAACTCCCCTGATATTATTAAAAACAGATCAACAAAAAAATCCATGAAGTACAATATCTGATCTCGATACTGATCAAAATTGAGTAAAATTTATCATAATTTACCAGGCATTGTAAACTGTATCAGAAATCGTGATCAAGCTTGACTCTGCAACCAAACGGACACAGAAAATCTGAGAAATGACGAGATGCTATCACTTTTATATATCACCAAATCTTGCAGATCTGTGCGATTCTCTATTACAGCTGGTTGCTGTAGAAAACAAAAAAAGAGTTTACCAGAAATGGACAAAAAAGAAATGAATCGGCATCAGCAGAAAAAATATAGTATTCAGAAGAAGGCAAATCAAAAAACCGATATGAAATGGCGTCAGATCCAAAATGAAGATCAAACAAACACAATTAAAAGATAAAAAAATCCTTCAATTACAGTATCAATGCATCAATAAACAACAATATAAAAACGATACCAAAAATAGGAAACGTATGTTGTAAATATACCTTGAAAAAATACCGCATTCACTCCACAGGAATTGAGCGAGGTTAAAACTCTGACGGAATAACGGGCGATTGAATTTTCGATTTCTCTCGTTATTTCCACATGTATAAGTATAAATAATTAATCGAATCCAGAGCTAAGCAATGAGAATAAAACCAAAAAAGCTAGTTTTGCTTTAGGTTGCGAGGCGGGCTTTTCTTCTCTCTCTTTCTCTATTGTTTCTAGAATAATAAAACTAAATAATATTCCACTATTCCAGGCCAGGCCAGTTAGCTTAGGCGTGTCCTTGTCAAAAGCCTTTTTTTATTTAATTATATTTTTATATAAATAAAAAAGATAAATTCGCTTTCGGAGTTCGAAATCGAAACGTAGCGTGAGACCGCCGTTTCAACTACTCATTAAGGGAATGTGGTTCCGTCAACGGTTAACGATTTTTTGTCCGTTGCTTTATTTTTTTTCCTTTTCCTCGAAAAATTATATCATGGGTTAGTCTCACCACATCATTTATGGGATCAACCAATAAAAATTACTCACCTCATTATTTTTAAATTTTTCAAGTGAAAAATCACTTGAAAAAAATATGACATGAAAAGATGGGTAATTTTTATTGGTTGGTCCTATGAACACGTAGTATGACTGACCCATGATATAATTTTTTCTTTTCCTCCGAGGCTGGAGCGGGGTTTCGACGTTGACTGCCGTTATCAGAGATTATTAGGTACGGCGGAGTCCAGGGTACCCTTAAAAGCTACACGGTGCAAACCAATAGCAATCTAGAACTTTATTTTGTTTTTACTTTTTGAATTTTTAATACGAAAAAGTGTTTGGTAATGTACCACGTCAGATACCATTAAGGTTATGCCACGTGGAGATTGGTTGGCTAGTGGGACTACGGAATCGACAGAAAGTGCGCTTACAATAAGACTACCACAAGGTATCGAAAAGGGTTTAAATATAAAAATCCGATATTTTATATTTAAAAAATTGAATTATAATCTTTTATAATTAATTTGCGTTGCAATAATTTATTCATATATGAATTTATGTAATTAATCTATTTAATTGATTTGAATTTAAAATATCGAAATTTAAATAATTTGAATTTATAATAATTTTATTTAAAAATTAAAATTTTAAATTTAAATAATTTAATATCAAAATAACTTAAATTTGAATTGATGCACACTTAAAATAAAACTCAAACTAAAATAATTTGAATTAAAAAATAATAAGCTTAAATAAATATGATTTTTTATTGTCTTTTTAGTTTTAGAGTTTTATTTTTGAATAAATTATAGTATATGTTTTAAAATATATTCTTAATTATTGGGCATTGATCGTTCACTCACTGCGCTGACATTACCAGTACTTGAACTCATGACCTCTAGAAACAATAATCATTCCTTTAACCATATAGACAAGATAATTCGTACATATATAATGTATACTCGATGTTGATAGGTGAATCTCACAGTTAAATTTTTTTTTATATATAATATTTTAAATTTAAAATTTATTTAAATAATATTATATTTTATATTACTTGGATCAATCTCTGATTAAATTAATATGGCTTTTAATTTTGGATGACATTGATATTGAGTATATATGGAATTTGTTCAATATTTTGTACTACCATTGTCGCCTATAATAAAGGATGTTATAATTGACATATGCCTTGAAAGACAGTACGAACAAATTATCAATAATAAATTATTGAGATATAAATAGAAATGGTTATAAATGAAAAGGAAATCATATCAGGAGTACATAATTTTTCCCGAAATTTATTGCCAAAATTTCAAAATGAAAGAGACTACATACTAATTGAGTTTTATTAATGTTTATTTTTAAGATTTTATCATAATTAATTAAGATCGATTTATGTTATATATATTATTTTAGTGGATGAATCTTTTCGTAAAAATTATATACATAAAACTTAAATCTCGATATATATTTAAGTGGATGAGTTTTATTAATGCTTCTACTAAATAATGAGTCCAATATTTGTTGACTATTATTTTAATATTATTGAAAAAAATATTATATTTTTAATAATGTCTTACTAACTAATAATTTGTGATTTTTTTATAAATATTATAATTTCATCAAATCAATTAAATATCGTATTTTATTCGAGGATAGAACCAAGATTTAAGTATATAACTGTTTTTACGAAATATTTATTATGTTACATTTTTGGGCTTAACGGTATTATAATTTTAGGTCAGGCCACCTTGCGGTGTTTTATGAGGGTAGAAAAGGTGGGTTGCTAAATAAATACCGAAAGCTAAGAGCTTTAGTGTAAGGCATCATCGTGCGTGGTTGGGTGCGGGACAAGCAAAGGATGATGATTCATGTGTTAGATTCAGGCTCAGGCACATGATCAAAAGGAACAGACCATTCAACACTAATTATGACCTAGTGACATCTCTTATGTACTTTTAGATTGTCTTATATTTTAGTAACATTTATCATTAAAATTTAGGATTTAAATTTATAGAACCTAATTAATTTATTCATGTAGGAAAAAATTTCTTCCTTTTAAAATATTTGAATTTAATATTTGTATATGTAAAGTGCGTAGATTATCAAATGGTTAAAAATATATGTGATAAATTTGATTCGAGATTCAAAGAGATCTATCTGATCTAAAATTTGATACAGACTCAAACATCAAAACAAATCGGACTAAAAATCAACTCAACCTAAAATAAATCAAATAATATAATTATCACTTTTTGATATAAAAATATAAACAAATAACATTGTATAATCACATATATATTAAATAAAAATGGGCACAAACCAATACAACTTTAGTATCATATACGTCCGTTACCGTTAGTGTTAGAATCAACCATCTCCCCCGTCGATAAACAAAAGCCAAGCGGTGAATATCATAAAACCGGTGATCATAGCTTCCAAGTACATTCCTCTAATCATAAAGAAGGTGGTGAACACATAATGTCAACCTTTTATATATATAATATTTCATTTTCAAACAATAATTACATCCACTGGCAGCCCATCGGCCTAACTCGAGGAAAGTTGACAAGCAAGTGATCAAGG
Source organism: Abelmoschus esculentus (assembly GCA_035048815.1). Taxonomy (NCBI): domain Eukaryota; kingdom Viridiplantae; phylum Streptophyta; class Magnoliopsida; order Malvales; family Malvaceae; genus Abelmoschus; species Abelmoschus esculentus. The sequence goes on along the minus strand of JAUCBN010000020.1, from coordinate 17,249,472 downwards.
TGTGGCCTTTGATTGTTTATTTATGGGGGTGGGGGCACCAACATTTGAGGGGTCAACTACAGACAACGTTCAAGTTACTCTAATTCGATTGAAAGTAAAACAAAATATTAAAAAGGTTTACAGACAGACAGACAGACACAACTGATTTCTATGGAAATTTACAGATTCTATCCACAAATTACGAACTAACTCGAAAGGGACCGGAGATGAACTTCACCCGTGTCTTCTGCCGGAGCTGACATGAAAATACACCGATGGTCAATGGCAAACACAAGAAAAAACCAGATATTATCTTGTTAATAACCAGAAAAATGGAATGATAAAATATTCAAATTAGTTTCTTTTCTTTACAGTGTATTTCTCCTTTGTTCATAGTTTTTCTGTGAAGGTGTTTTTTAAGGTAAAATCTGTTTTTCTATTAAGGTTTTCCAGATAAAATCTGTCTGTAAAAGAACAATGGATTGGTTTTCACTATCAGTTTCGTATCTTTGTGATAGTTTCCTATGGAGAAGGACCCTACACTTGTTGATATTAGCATCAGACCTTAAAACGTATCCATACTACCTAAAAACTAGCAACTGAAGTAAGTTCAAAGGAATGATGGAAAGGCATCTGAATTGTTAAGCAAGTTGTAGATACGTTTTACTTATCCAGAAAACTATCTACTTCAGTTATAGATGATGAGAAATGGCCAGACAACGATGCCGGAGGCGATTTCCGATATTCAAAAGCAGCTATCGGACCTCGTTGAACTTTAGAATTAGGCTTGAGATATTACTGATGGAAAAAAACAAGCCACAATGAGAAATTCAACTACAACAAGGAATTGATCACCATGAATAGTACATGCAAGCAGAAAATGTAAGTAATTGGTGAAGTTCAAACTTCAAAACTCAAAAGAAATTTTCCCAGAAAAGTCCAAAAATTTTCAAGTAATTGGTGCTGTCAACTGCTATGTTTTTTAATGAATCATATGACCAACAGTGTTTGATTAGGCTATGTCAACAGTTTTGTTCAGTCTTAGACTTGTGAAATTCTATGAATTAAGAAGCCTGTTTCTTTTGTCATGCTACATAAATTAAGCATACCTTTTTCCTGTTTCTTTTGTGGATACTTGCTTTTCTTATTGACCCTTCCATGTTGGAAGGTTTAGCAAATGACTCAACTATAAGACACTGTTATTGCTGTTACATATGGCTTGAAATGTAAGAGTTTGGTGGCCATTCAATTCAATTCACTTTAATATACTCATTTAATTGGATATTAAATGGTGTATGGGAAAATTGTTTTTGGGTCCTTAAATATTAGACTATTTACAGGTTTAACCCTTGGAGCTCAACTATAAATAGGCCTAACCTTTTTCATTTGAAATCATCCCAAAATCCCAATCATCTCTCCTATTTAGTTCTTTCTTCTCCCGTTTGTTGTATTCGGAAATTCTTTGGAATTCCATTTGTTTGTACCATTTTAGTAATAGTGAAGTTATCATCCGGTGGTGGTGCCCGAGGAGTAGACATTTGTCGAACCTCATAAATTCTCTGTGTTCTCTCCATTATTTATTTTGGTTGTTTATTGGGTTTTTCCTTGGATTACAATATTCAATAGTTTGACGGGTTTGTTCGCTGTGCAAATTTTGGTGGTTTTAATCTTGACATTTCAACTCAGATTTGAAGCTACGTTCGTGTGAGAAATAACCTGGTTTCCCCAACAATTGGTATCAGAGCTTCGGTGACGGTTATCTCGGTTGCTCGGTTGCTGCAAAGAATTATGATATTGTGACATTGCATGTCTAGGAAAGTTCTGTCTAGGAAAGACTTGGTACTTAAGTGATTCGTGTGATCCACCTCTCTTTCCTGAGAACTTACCTAGTGTAGTGTTCTCAGTATCCAGTTCTTGTTATTGAATATTATTCGTTGTCATGACAAAAGACGGGTCAGATGGGGCATCAAGCTCTTTTACTGTACCGGTAAAGAGAATGATGTCAAATGCAAGCTTCTTAGTGGAGCCGTTCGATGGATCCGGTCATTTCGGCATGTGGCAAGGTGAAGTGCTAGATGTTTTATTCCAACAAGGTTTGGATGTTGCCATTGAAGAAGAAAAACCCGAAGATATGATAGAGAATGATTGGAAAACAATCAACCGTATGGCATGTGGTACGATTCGATCTTGTCTTTCCAGGGAACAGAAGTATGTCTATAAGAATAAGACTTCTGCATACAAGTTGTAGAAAGCATTGGAGGAAAAGTTCCTAAAGAAAAGCTCTCAGAATCGTCTTTACATGAAGAAAAGATTATTTCGATTTGATTATCAATCAGGCACCAGTATGAATGAACACATCACTGCCTTTAATGAGTTAGTGTCAGACTTATTGGGCATGGATGAAACTTTCAAAGATGAAGATTTGGCTTTAATGTTGTTGCCATCACTTCCAGATGAATTTGAACACCTTGAAACAACGTTACTTCATGGAAAGGAAGAGGTATCCTTTAAAGATGTAACTGCTGCTTTGTATAGTTACGAGCTCAGAAAGAAAACCAAGATAGAAAACAAGAATAATGCAGCGGAAGCCATGGTGGTAAGAGGTCGCTCGAAAAGCCAAAGATCAAAGTGGAGAGAGAGATCAAAGTCAAAGTCCAGACTTGAGAAAGATGAATGTGCCTTCTGTCACGAGAAAGGACATTGGAAGAAAGATTGTCCGAAGCTAAAGAGGAAAGGAAAAATTGCTCCAGATGTATGTGTTGTAGAGCATGATACTAGTGACTCTGAAATATCACTAGTTGCTTTACCATCAACTTTCCATTCAGATGAATGGATATTGGATTCGGGTTGTACCTATCATATGTCCCATAACTGGGAGTGGTTCTCCGATTTAGCAGAACTAAATGGAGGAGTTGTTTATATGGGCAATGACAACGCCTGTAAAACTGTTGGGATAGGTTCAATTCGATTGAAGAATCAAGATGGATCAACTAGAGTTTTGACTGATGTTCGATATGTTCCCAGTTTAAAGAAGAATCTCATCTCGTTGGGAGCCTTGGAATCTAAAGGCTTAGTTGTTACTATAAGAGATGGAGTTTTAAAAGTTACATCTGGTGCGTTGGTGATAATGAAGGGCATCAGGAAAAATAACTTGTATTACTACCAAGGTAGTACAGTTATTGGAGCAGGAGCAATAGCTTCCGGGGGAGACAAATTGGATTCAGCCATGTTATGACATATGCGGTTGGGACACGCTGGTGAGAAATCCTTGCAAATTCTGGCAAAGCAATGATTGTTGAAAGATGCAACTTGCAAGTTAAAATTTTGTGAGCATTGTGTTCTGGGAAAGCAAAAGAGAGTGAAATTCGGCACCGCTATCCATAATACGAAAGGTATTTTGGATTATGTTCACTCAGACGTGTGGGGTCCTTCCAAAACAGTATCGTTGGGAGGAAAACATTATTTTGTAACTTTTGTTGATGACTTTTCCAGAAGAGTTTGGGTGTATACAATGAAGTCTAAAGATGAAGTTCTTAAAGTTTTCCTAAAGTGGAAAAATATGATCGAGAACTAGACTGGCAAGAGGATTAAACGACTTATGACGGATAATGGAGGGGAATATAGAAGTGATCCTCTCTTTGACGTTTGCCAAGAGTTTGGTATTGTTCGACACTTCACTGTTAGACATACACCACAACAGAATGGGGTGACAGAGCGTATGAATCGAACGTTACTTGAGAAAGTTCGATGTATGTTGTCCAATGCTGGGTTGGACAAACCATTTTGGGTTGAGGCTGTGACATATGCTAGTCATCTCATCAATCGTCTACCGTCAGCAGCGATTGAAGGAAAAACACCATTGGAGGTATGGTCTGGAAAACCTGCTACAGATTATGATTCCTTACATGTATTTGGATCCACTGCATACTATCATGTGAATGAGTCAAAGCTTGATCCTAGAGCAAAGAAGGCTCTCTTTATGGGAATCACCCATGGAGTGAAGGGATTTCGTCTTTGATGTTTAGAGACAAAGAAGATAATTTGTAGGAGAGATGTTACCTTTAATGAATCTGTCTTGTTGAAGAAGGTAAAAAATGGAGATGTTCAGACGGGTAGTACTCCACAGCAGGTGGAGTGTACTCCAAAACAGGTGGAGCTTCAACGGATGGTAATTAGCCCAGTAATTGATATTACTGATTCTCTAACTCCAATAGAGGAATCAGAAGATGATGATGTTCAAACCCATGAACCATTGGAGACACCAGAACCACTTGCAGTTAGAAGGCCAAGGAGAGAAATTCGTAGACCTGCTCGATTTACAGATATGGTGGCCTATGCCCTTCCAGTTGTTGATGCTGATATCCCTGTCACTTATCAAGAAGCAGTACAAAGCTTAGAAAGTGATAAGTGGAAAATTGCTATGGATGAAGAAATGCAATCTCTCCAAAAGAACAACACCTGAGATTTAACGTATTTACCGAAAGGTAAAAGGGCAATAGGATGCAAGTGGGTATTTGCAAAGAAAGATGGATCTCCCAACAAGAAAGATGTTCGCTACAAGGCAAGATTGGTAGTTAAAGGCTACGATCAGAAGGAAGGAATTGACTACAATGAAGTATTTTCCCCTGTTGTGAAACATTCCTCCATTAGAATATTGTTGGCCTTGGTAGCACAGTTGAATTTGGAGCTAGCTCAACTCGATGTAAAGACGACTTTCTTGCACGGTGATTTAGAAGAGGAGATCTATATGACTCAGCCAGAAGGATACGAGAATGATGGTGGTGAGAAATGGGTTTGCAAGTTGAACAAATCGCTTTATGGATTAAAGCAATCTCCGAGGCAGTGGTACAAGCGATTTGATAGTTTCATGATGAGGCAGAGGTACACAAGAAGCAAATACGACCATTGTGTGTATTTGCGAAAGCTACAAGATGGTTCTTTCATTTATCTTCTCTTGTATGTTGATGATATGTTGATCGCTTCAAAGAGTCAACAAGAGATTGACAGATTGAAGGCTCAGTTGAATCAAGAGTTTGAGATGAAAGATCTTGGTGAGGCCAAAAAGATTCTCGGCATGGAGATAAGTAGAGACAGACAGAGAGGCAAGCTTTGTTTAACTCAGAAGAAATATTTGAAAAAGGTATTATAATGTTTTGGTATGAATGATAATACAAAACATGTCAGTACCCCACTCGCTTCTCATTTGAAACTTAGTTCTCAGTTATCTCCTAAAACTGATGGAGAGCGAGAATATATGGCAAAAGTTCCATATGTTAATGCAGTAGGGAGCTTGATGTATGCGATGGTGTGTACGCGGCCTGACATTTTATAAGCAGTTGGAGTGGTGAGCAGGTACATGCATGATCCTGGAAAAGGACATTGGCAAGCTGTGAAATGGATTCTACGGTATCTCCAACAAACCGTAGATGTTGGTTTAGTGTTTGAGCAGGATGAAGAACTTGGTTAGATTGTGGTTGGATATGTTGATTCCGACTATGCTGGTGATTTGGATAAGCGTCGATTAACTACTGGATATTTGTTTACTCTAGCAAAAGCGCCAGTGAGTTGGAGGTCTACTTTACAGTCTACGGTGGCTTTGTCTACTACAGAGGTAGAGTATATGGCAGTTTCAGAGGTTGTTAAAGAAGCAATTTGGCTTAACGGATTGTTGGAAGACTTGGGAGTTATTCAAAGTCACATTAGTCTTTATTGTGACAGTCAGAGTGCTATTCATTTAGCGAAAAATCAAGTCTACCATTCAAGGACTAAGCACATCGACGTGAGGTATCACTTTGTGCGGGAAATCTTTGAAGAAGGAAAGATTCTACTTCAGAAGATTGTGATAGCAGAAAATCCTGCAGATATGTTGACCAAGGTGGTAACAACAATCAAGTTCAATCATTGTTTGGACTTGATTAATATCTTGCGAGTTTGAGCACCTTCGGGTGTATGGCGCTCGTGAGTGCATTTGGAGGCACCAAAGAAGATAACTTTAATTTGGGGAGTTGAAGAAGATTTAAAAAGCTTGATGAATTTCAAGCCAAGGTAGAGATTTGTTACATATGGCTTGAAACGTAAGAGTTTCATGGCCATTCAATTCACTTTAATATACCCATTTAATTGGATATTAAATGGTGTATGGGAAAATTGTTTTTGGGTCCTTAAATATTAGGTTATTTACAGGTTTAGCCCTTGGAGCTCAACTATAAACAGGCCTAACCTTTTTCATTTGAAATCATCCCAAAATCCTAACCATCTCTCCCATTTAGTTCTTTTTTCTCCCGTTTGTTGTATTCGGGAATTCTTTGGAATTCCATTTGTTTGTACCATTTTGGTAATAGTGAAGTTATCATCCGGTGGTGGTGCCCGAGGAGTAGACATTTGTCGAACCTCATAAATTCTCTGTGTTCTCTCCATTATTTATTTTGGTTGTTTATTGGATTTTTCCTTGGATTACAATATTCAATAGTTTGACGGGTTTGTTCGCTGTGCAAATTTTGGTGGTTTTAATCTTGACATTTCAACTCAGATTTGAAGCTACGTTCGTGTGGGAAATAACCCGGATTCCCCAACAATTGCTTGCCATCGACAGAATTGATACATATGCAGTGTTATAAATACACTTTTTTCGAACCTACTCTCCTTTCTCACATATGAGACCTTTTTTCGAAACAATTATATACCTCACCTAGCCAAAACAAACTCCATCTTAAATACTTAGCTCGAAAAGTTTTCAATATTCGAATATGAATACGAACAATCTATTGATCTTTGCTAGCTTAACCTGGGTGTCCCAAAGATGCAAGATATGACAGCTGAAGACTGTAGGCTTCTTTCAGCTCTGCCAACACTTCTGCAATTGCCGGTCTCCATGATGCATCTCTTTCTACGGATCTCACAGCGACTAAGGCTGCCTTTCTCATGCTCTCGACATCGAAGGTTCCCTTTAAGCTGTCATCCACAATCTCGAGTGCACCCGCCTGCAAGTACGGCTTTGCCTGCATTTAAATCATATGTGAATCACATGTTTAGAGCTAAGTATTGAAATAGAGGTTTGAAAAGTATTGCATATATCATACAACTGTTTTAGGAACTTATATTAACATGCTTAAACAATTTGCCTTCTTAAATCCATTATTCTCCGGCAACTAAACTAGGAACTACTGCAACAACTAAAACTAATGCTTGACAAATGCCGAGACGGTCGTATGGATCATCAAAGGTAACCGGTTGACATTGTGGGAACTCATGAGAGATCAAAAACGGATATGTGAGTCACCTTCATGCTCCTAATGCAAAATACAGAACAAACTGAAGAAAGTTAAAAGAAAAAGGAAATTTTGGCTACCCATAGCACTAAATTGAAGGAATCTGGAGTTCCAGAATGAGTCAGTGGTTCTCTTCCACATATGAGCTCTAGCAGAACAACCCCAAAACTGTAGACATCACTTTTCTCAGTCAGCTGTTGTGTGGAATAATACCTGCAGTTGAAACCGTTCATTAATGAAAGACATCAATGATCAGGTTCATGTGTGCCACTGTAGTAATGGCACGTTTTAATAAACTTAATCGACACTTACTCAGGATCTAGATAGCCAGCAGTGCCCTTGACAATGGTGGTCACATGAGTTGCATCTTCCTGAGTTACTTGCTTAGAGAGGCCCGAAATCACAGACCTTGGCATTCATCTGACAATCCAAAAGGATGTTACTACACTTGATATCGCGGTGTATGATTCTCGGATCACTGCCGTTATGCAAATAGTCCAGCCCTTCGAAACATACAAGACTAAATCCTTAGTAATTTTACATAAGGGTAGAAACAGAATACTAGACAATTAGACATACCTTTTGCAGCATCAATAGCTATTTTCAGTCTCCGAATCCAGCTTAAAGAAACTTTTTGACTCTTTGGACCTGAAACAAATATCGAACACAAGCTATAACAGTTTCATAGGTGAGAGGTACATATTTAAAGGATTTGTCTTGAAAACTGCAAAACAAAAATGTTAAATCTTGAATTCTGGAAAACGTACCATACAGGTGATCAGACAGTGATCCACCCGGTAGATACTCATAGACTAGTATTTGTTGCTTCGGTTCATGACAAAATCCTTCCAAGCTAACAAGATTTTGATGATGAATTTGTGACAAGAGATGAACCTGCATGCCATCCCTATGAACATAAGTACATTACAGCACAGAATAAAAGCTCATCCTAGATCATAAAAAAATGAGTTCAGAAAATTATAGAGAATTTTAGATGATAAACCTCGTTAATAAAAGAATCGGCGCCCAATTGAGTTTTATCAGACCGCACTTTTACAGCAACCAGTTTACCGTCTGATAGCTTTCCGAGGTACACGGATCCAAAGCTACCACGGCCAATAACTTCCTTAAAGTTGTTTGTAGCTTCTTTTATCTCTTTGTAGGAAAAGATTCTTGCTGCATTCCAGGTCCGCATATCAACTGCTGCCCCTGAATATAAAACAATGTGCACATAAGAACCGTGTTGTCAATTTTCAATGTAACAACGATGTAGTAAATAACTGCTACATACTTGTAGTACAAGTGGCTTTAGCTTTCCTCTTATTTATGTACAATAATACCAAAAGAGAAATGAGGAGTAGAGCAAATAAGGTTCCCCCAGCTGCACCAAGTATAATTGCTAACAGCCTGTGCCGTTTGTTCTTCTCATTGGTAACAATTGTAACTTGTGGTGTCTCAATTGAAGGATTCGACGAGACATCATTGCACACCAACGTCGAGAAGGAAAGGCACAAGTTTCCTGATGTTCTGCATGAAAGTTTATATATCAGGATACTGAATAAGTTGCTAGAGAAAAAAGAGAGAATACAAATGCCATACCTAACTTCCAAACTTTCTCGATCCAAAGATAGGGGGAGGGTGCCTTGAAGTTTGTTGTTCTCCAGATTCCTGAAGAAAGGAGAAACAGTTTTTTATCCGGTGATACACAGGGTCTCTCTAGGACAAAGAAGCAGCATAATTATCGAAGTCACTTACAGTAGATGTAGATTCTTTAACTCTCCCAAGCTGTCTGGAACAATTCCTTTTAAACTGTTATTATGCAAGTCCCTCCATGAAGAAAAACAATAATAATCCAGTATTAATTCAATTATCATGCATCAGATTCCCTTCATGAAAAGTGACATACTTCTAACTATAAACTCATTAAAGAAATTATTGTGTGGTAACATAAGAGAACACTTCAAGAGTAAATCTCAACCGATTATCGGAGAAGATTACAACTTACAGAACTCGAAGATTAACCAAGCTGTCTAAATCGGAACCAAAGGATGTAAGTTGATTGAAACTCAGATTCCTGAGAATTCAGACAAGATCATATTATTAGTCCTGCTACTTGAAGATACTAAAAGGGTGAATACATCGACAGACATTACAGTTTCTCAAGATGCTGCAGGTTGCCCAGATTTTTTATTGCTCCAGAAAGTGATGTGTTATGCAAATTCCTGAAAATCAAATCACAAAGATTATTAGCTCAAGTTCTATTTTGAGGATACAGGGATATTAATAGAAACAGAGTTGTTTTGCACCAAAAGGCCTTACAGTATTTTAAGATCCAACAAGTCACCAAATGTTGGACTAATTGACCTCAAGTTGATGTCCGAAAGGTCCCTAAGAGGAAATGATGACCCCGTATGAGAAGTCTCTAAGGTAAGACAGAAAATTACAAAGTAAACAGTTACTAAGCACATACAATGATGTTACTGTACTTCCTTCACATTCAATATGATCCCATGGAGTTGGAAAGCATGGATCATCTTGCCACCCAAGATCAAAACCAGTAGACTGCTCGATAACTTGAAGTGCTGAAACTGGAAGTTCATGAAGAATGGAGTCAAGCATTAGTCAGCATTAAAAACTCATCAGATTCACACAAGAGAATGCCTTGCCACCTGTAGTTGAGGAAGTCTCGAATGGAATATCAACAATTTCGTAAACCTCAAGCGCATTGATTTGAGGGTAGAATATGATGCTTCTAAGTGCAATATCCAAACTTGTAATTCCCTTTTGCTTAAAATATAGAGTACTGGCTTCTGAGGTTCTTACTGTGAATTCTGATACTAGAAGATCCCCATTGATTAGTATATCAAACGAAGCTGAAACGGGAAGGATGCCAGCAAAGTAGAGGACAATGTAGTAGTCCCCCAACTTATCTAGAGGTAAGTTATAATGTAACACATCCTCTCGTGCGAGAACTCGAGCATTCTGCAAAACATCCAAAGGGGGGCTCTCCTTTTGACTCGACAAATTGAAGCTAAGAAGAATGTTGAATGCAGGCGAGGCATGGAAGGGTGTGTAACGTTGATCAGCATCCCAAATGCGATCAAATGGATCTATAGGATACCTGTTGAACCGAGGTTAGTCACAGACATCTTGATATACAACAGAAGCCACATACAGATAGCAATGTTCAATACTTTTACCTAAGTGATCCATTGGTGTAACCACTATTAATTCGATAACATTTACGAAGGGACTTATGCCGGAAATCTTCCAGGCTACTTTGATAAGCCCCTTGAGGAAGTGGTCGAACTTCAAGTGATGAAATAACAGGAGATCCACCATCTGGGATTGCTTGCAAGCAAAATGAGAGTGCATCCTTACTCACTGGCCATACGAACTCATCGATCCATGGATCTTTATCGGTTAGATTCACCATACTAACGATAGCTGTCCCAAGAGAAACCGAGAAAGCTGGAGGTTTCCGATGTTTGTCATAGTTCTTATACACAAATTGGGCTCTCACAAGAACAATGGATGATATATTCTCTAATGGTAACTTATAGCAATTGCGGCCTCGAGATTCAGGGAAAAATCGAATTGGAATGCTGGAAGAGGAGGTACCTTCAGCATACTCAATTGTAGTTGTACGACCTGTAGTTACAAAAGTATCATCCGAGAGCCATTTAATCTTGTATGAATCAACATAACTCTTTTTTCCTCCACAAGATAAACTCAAGAAACCTGTCTCAGGGAAAATCAAATGGAAGAATTAAACATCATTTCAACAAATTCAAAGCTACAGTATCCTGTTTCGAAATTTCGTTAGATCATGCTGTGATTTGAATATTAGAGATTTGCTAAAAACAAGAACTTGAATTGTAAATTTTAAACACTGTAACTGAAACAGATTACACATACCATCTTGACCGCAGAACGCAACAACCCAAAAGCCAAAGAACAAAGTGAAGCAGACCCAGAAGCACTTCAGTGCCACAGAACAAACTAGCAACCTAAAATGAAAAGAAAAGGTTAGCATAAAACAGAGTGGAGTCCCTTAAAAGTTAAAACCCTTCATGGATTGGGATCAAAGGGTAGTCATTGAATTTGTATTGTTGCAGGGGTTGTAAGTAATGAAGAGAGAAAGTGAAGCCTGCAAGTAAATGGAGGGGATTAAAGAGACATGTGATGATGATTAAGGGTGGCAAGTGCAACAATGGCATCCATTATTATGGTTCTGGTTGGGTGATTGTTTTTTCTCTATTATATAGCATATATATATACACTACAAAATTGCCATCATTGCAACTGTAGCAGTAGTTGAATGCAGCCTAAAAAACAGAGACAACATCTCTCTCTTGCTCTCCTTCCATGTGTGGAACAACAAAGTCGTTAGAAGTTCAACTTGAAAATGAAGTTCGTTAAACGAACAGAAACTCGGCCATGTTATGTCTGCCACTGGCTTTTGGTATAGTTTCCTTTGGGGAATGACATAAACTTTTATACACTGCAAAGGATGCTTCATGCTTGTTGGGCCCTCATGAATGCAGTTCCAATAAGTGGGCACAGAGTGATTCCAGCTTTGCTTGCAAATTAATTTACCCCTCCCAAAAATGTATCTTCTTGGTAAACAAAACCAGACTCAATAATTTCACAGTAGTAGAGGAACCTATAAATAAAGGGTGGGGTCTGTTGGGTGGCAGGGTTGCTGAGTAGTTACGATAAAATATTAGTAAAAAATTATAAAATACCAAACTTAAAATGTTATAAAATTTTATAGTTTATAAGCTAAATTTTGATATTTAATTAACTTAAAATATTATCAAAATATATAAGAGCTAAAACTAAAACTAAAATGAGATTAAATCCTGATTAGATAATAAAGAACTTTTATAATATGTGTAATTCAGTATTGATAAGAGTATTACCTCCGAAAATGTAAATATCTCTATTTCGAAAAATAAATTTAATCGAGAATATACGAAGGATTATATATTTTTATTAAGTGAATTTATTATAATTTATGTCGGAATTCGAATTTAAGACAAATTTAGTATCCTACATTGATTTTAGGATAACATTCAATAATTTCAATAGATAGAGTTTCGACATAAATGTAAACGCAACATAAAATCCATGTTTATTGTGGTAATGAGTTACAATCAACAAAGGTTGTAATCAGATCAAAGTTTAAATTTTTTATTAACATTAACTTTTATTTTCATCCAACGGTGGTCGATATGTTCGAGTGGTTAAGGAGACAGACTTGAAATCTGTTGGGAATTGCCCGCGCAGGTTCGAACCCTGCTGTCGACGCTCTTATTTGGTTTCTCTATGCTTTTTCAAGCAAAGCAAACGTTATTGTGAATTAGGGTCGTGCAAAATTCAATTTGAATAAAAAAATAAATATATATAAATTTAATTTGATTAAATAATTTAATTTTTTATTTGACCGAATATTTACTCTTAATTAGAAAAATTAGTGACAGTGAGACGGTGACAAATTATGGGTTAATATAACTTTTGCATTTTCTTGCGCTTACGGAGGAATCTCATGTACTTCATCTTCTGGCGAACAAGTCCGCCCGACATACTGATTTCCTCGCATCTGACAAGACGACTTTCTGGCCGTTGAGCAGCTCCTTAGCCACGATCGAAGCCAAACGACCCAGCATGTGGTGGCGGGCATCGACCACCACTTTCTTCGCGCATAGCCCTGAACCAGACACCATTGTCTTACGGTCGGCTGTATTGCCTTGCGAAACAAACGCCAATAAAATGGATAAAGTTGTCACTAAATTTTAACTAATAAATTTGATATTCATATTTTATAATTAACTCAAACAATATTTTAAATTTTCATTTTAAAATTTAAATCTTAATATATTATCCGATTTCAAAATAAAATAACATATCTATTATTACCGAAACTCAAATAAGTTCATTAATCCCCAAATCTCTAAGCCAAGAAAAAAAAACTAATAACTAAATACGTAAAAGTAATAATCAAAACCAAAATTCAATTTAATATCATAAACATTAATAATATTTCAATATATTAGTAATATTTAAAAAAATGATTTCAAGGGTACTAATAATTATGCTTAATAATATTTCAATATATTACTAATATTAATATTTTTTTAATTACTAGGATTCATTATGGTTTAATAATTAAAGATGTTCATATTATCTCATATTATATGAATTCAAATCTCGATATAAAAACTTACTATATTTTTATTTAATAAAATTAAGTTTTAATTATCATGAGAAAAAAAATTAAATATCGGAATAGAAAATAATTCATGACCAAATAATTTTTTTTATTACCATAACAAATTTATGTAAGTTATGACATTTTAAACACAATTAAGGGTGAGAAGGTAAAATAAATAACAAAACAAAAAACAAAGGCATTGATTTTCTCCCTCTTCTTTCTCTCCTGTTTTCATTTTTTTTCTCCTTCACCAAAATACCCCCCAAAATCAAACCCATTTAATTCTAATTGTCAATTGTTAAAGCTAAAACTTCGAAACTAAATGAAACTGTAAATATTTCGGACAACTTTTATAAAAGAGGTAAGAGATAATGGAGCTTCTCGAGATCTAAAATAGGTCCCCTAAGATTTTGGAAAATTTTGGTAAGTCTCTCAAAAATTTTATTTTTTTTTAAATTAGATCCCTACAAATATTTTGAAACTTCCCATTAAACCCTTAAAATCATTGAAAATTTTAATTGGAGTTCCAAATGTTTATAGAAATTCTCATTAAACCACTCAATTTTCATCATAAGTTTCCCCCTTTGCAAGTAAGTGGAGAGATTCTAAGGATCCGATGAGGAGGCACCGGTGGTTGCAACGAGTGCAGCATTTCCGAGGAAACTTAGGGCATTGACCACATCGCTCATCAGTGGACGTACGGTTGCTTCCTCTTGCAAACACATGGCCGCAACTGCAATTGCTTGACGCAAGCCTGTCTGAGGGTAATCTCCTTTAAGAAGTGGATCGGCAAGTAGCAGGAAACTTCCCCGGTCCTTGAACATTGGTTCAGCCTGCAGCAGTCATAAGTAGTTTACTTTATACTATAAAAACCAGTTTTAGACTTCAGATATATAACATATCACACTTAAATTCCGGGATTCAAATGAAACAGTAGAAATGGGAAAGAAGAAGGTCGAAAATGGCATACCCATGCAACTAGATTTTGTTCTTTGTTTGGTCTTGTGGTGTCGATGACTCTCCTTCCGGTGATCAACTCCAATAAAACAACTCCGAAACTGTAAACATCGGATTTCACCGTCAAACGTCCGGTTTTCAGGTATTCCGGGGAACAATATCCGTACGTCCCCATGATCCTGGAAGACACATCCGAGTAGTCTCCGACCGGACCTAGCTTGGCTAACCCGAAATCAGAGAGTCGAGCATTGTACTCTTCATCCAGCAAGATATTGGAGGATTTCAAATCCCGATAGATGACGGAGGAGCTAGCCTTGTCATGCAAATATTCTAAACCTGTAGAAGCACCTAATGCTATCTTCATTCTTGTATACCAATCTAATGGCTTTCGATGTGGTCTAATATCTGAAATTTTACACAACAGTCAAATATTTATTACTTTATACTCAGCTTAATGCTATTATAAATATAATACATGAAAACGAAATGTACCGAGTAAATGGTCATCTAAAGATCCCAATGGCATGTATTCATAAACCAGAAGCCTTTGATCTCCGTCGGCACAATAGCCGATAAGATTGACAAGGTTCGGGTGGTGCAAGAGGCTTAGCATCAACACCTCAATGAGAAACTCTCTATTTCCTTGCAATCCATTTCGATCAAGCTGCTTTACTGCTACAACCTAAAAATGAAAAGATGTAAATACCCTTTAAAGTTGTCAAGTTTAAAGGGAAATGTTATGGTTTACCTGGCTAGTTTTCTCAAGTTTTCCCTTGTAAACCCGCCCGAATCCACCTTCCCCTATCAAACAGTCTCGTCTGAAGTTGTTGGTTGCGGTGGCCAATTCAAGGAATGTGAAAGTTTGTGCTGCAATCTTGTTGGTGGTGGTGCCGCTGTGGTTGTCTTTAGAGCCATCAGAAATCTTTGGAGGTTCAGGTTCTGAGGCCTTTGGTTTTAGAACACTATCATCTGTTGATTTCGAAATTCGAAACAAGAAACATGTTTGTAATCG
Source organism: Abelmoschus esculentus (assembly GCA_035048815.1). Classification (NCBI taxonomy): domain Eukaryota; kingdom Viridiplantae; phylum Streptophyta; class Magnoliopsida; order Malvales; family Malvaceae; genus Abelmoschus; species Abelmoschus esculentus. The sequence continues at coordinate 17,234,039 of JAUCBN010000020.1, read as the reverse complement.
TGTTAACATGATGCAAAGAAAGGTTTTTTTATAGAGAAAGTGAGATTACCGGAAGAAGGTTCGTGGAGAAGAGCAGCATTTGTTGGGGAGCTAGGGTTTGATTTGGTTGAGGAATTGAAACATGAAAAACACTTCATCTCTCGTTTAGGGTTTCAACCTTTTGCTTCGAACTTGTAAACCTAATCCAAACAAAGTGTTCCTCTTTAACTCGGTCGGGTTTGGGCAATGGCGTAACTATTATTCAACGTAAGAAAAATAACCTAACAACAAGCTCCAGGAGGTTTCGAGGGAGAAAACCCAAATCCCAGACCCATGGAAGGAACACTAAGCTGACAAGGAAAATTTTTGCCTTATATTTGGAACCGACAAGCAAGTTAATATTGTTGGCTTAGAATTGAAACGAAAATTCAGCTTGGAAATGTGGGACATCCTATCTTTGAGGGGATTTCATTAAGATTTCAAAGGTTTAATTGATGCAAGAAGAATGGCCAGCATTTCATTTCATATCATGATTATTGGAGGCTGTAATTGCTTACAACATGCTTGGGCATGTGAGGAATTTAATTCACTCAAAAACAAAAACCAAATGGATATTCCTATCTTTCATTGCTATATTCTTAATAATTAGTTTCATATGGGAACCTTGATTTCGAAATTTAGAGATTTCAATTTTTATGTAAATGGATACGAATGAACCATTATTTAGAGATTTCATTGCTATATTCCTATCTTTCATTGCTATATTCTTAATAATTAGAGAAATTCTAGAACGAGCGACACAAACCGTTACACCATTAAATATATGGTCATCAAATTGCTTTATGTATATTCAGACTGCAGAGTGATTCTTTCTTTATATTTGAGCTCCAGATAGAAGAAGATTTGATTTTTTTTCTCTGCTATATATATATATATATAACAATTGTAATCGCATCACATTTTCTTGACTGGTTGCTGTTGGTTTTAGAGAATGGTGGGAACGCAGACATGTGAAAGTGACGGGTACGCAGGCTGCCTATAATACTTTAGAAAAGATTTCAAAAGCAGAAGTACATTTCAGAAGATAACCCCTGTGCCCTACCATCTTTACATGATAATCTATTTCACTTAGTAACTTGTTATTTCACATTAATCACTTCATGATGTCCATACTTTTCTATAAAGCAAAGTTCTAATCTTCTTTTTCCCCTTTTACTTTTAGGTACATAGACTGCACAGCTTGGAAATAGGGAAGGGGTTCCTGTCTGAATGTCACCTTTTCAGGTTACTGTATGAATTACAATGGAACTTCAAGGACTTGAGATTGAGAAAATGATCAGGAAAAGGAGAATGAAAAAGGGTTGATTGATAATCCAAAACTGAAGAAGAAAAAATGCAAGCTTGGGTATTTTTTCTCATTGAAAAATGTGGTGAAACCTTTTCTATGTGCTATCATCGCAAGTCATCTACCTCCCCGAGAAAATACAACATCTCTTCGGATAAAAGAACCAAAAGCTTTATGAAAAGATGAGAAGGTAGGCATTAGACAGTGCTCCAAGCACTGAAAATCTATGTGTGTGTATCCTGTATACATATTGTTGGACTGTCTTGCGTATGATTATCTTATTATCCAACTTTTATCACTCAAATCTTCTTTACTTTCACATGCATTATGCATGGAGCCTTTAAACTGGATTTCTTTATACATACGTTTCTCTGAAGAAGAAAACAAAACTACAGTCTAATTTTAGCCTAGCTAGGCAGAATTTAGCTGCACATTTGAATCTGTTTCAAGTTATTGGATGCTTGACGTTCGCCCATCAATTGAATTCCAGAATTTAAAAACTCATGCATTGGCCAGCGTCCCCTTCACCCCTTTCGTTTGTTCCTTTGACATGAATCATCACATGATCTGTGGTTTCAAATCCTTTTATTCACTTTCAATAATGAAAGTTTCATAATAGAGCTTTCAAACTTGCTGCGATTAATAAATCGTACGCAGAAGGCTGCATATTTACTTTAGGAGAAAAGGGTGCCAATGATCATAAGCAAGGAGATTTATTTTTGAAGTCATATATATATATATATATATATACATATACATACGTGGTCTTACACCTTTTTTTCATATAACTTTACATTTGATATAATATTGTATAATATATTGAATTTGCATGAGAGAAATCAATGGAAAGAAAACTTATCCAAAGTTAAAGCAGCCATGTCATAATGCTTTTCCTTTCTGCTGCAATTTTGACCACGCTTTTCTTAAGAGTACGTGAGCTCAAACATTTGATCTGATGATATTATTGGAAGAGATAACCTCACATCCTGAACATAGACTATAAAAAAACATTCATATTAAAAAAAATATGTTAAAATAATATACTTGAGTCTCTATTTAAAAAAAAGGAAGGCAGATGAAACGAAAACGATATTTGAAATCAATTGTGTTCAGTGATTCCACCATAGCTTGTTGAAGTGCATCAATGGCTGAGCTGAGAAAGTGTATTTGGTGGTAGGGTTTACTTCTGACAGACCTTGATGTCACCCATTACTAACTTCATGAAAACTGACCCTACAACCGATATCTTCTTAACTTAATGTTTAGATAAGTTTATTTTAATTTTTAATTTATTTAATATTTAATATATTTTCTCTTTCAATCAAGTTGTGACACATAAATTAGATATATAATTTTATAAGTTTTCGTTAACTACCACATCATTCATCCATTATCCTTTTGTTAGTTTTTTAATGATGATAGTTAAAATAGATTAATTTATTAAGTTTAATGATTTGATTGACGATATCTTAATTTAACGATCAAAATAAATATATCCAAATAGTTCGATAACCACCTATATAGTTTATCAAATTAATAAAAATCATTTGAAATTTTGCAATCGATTATTTCATTTGCCATCGAGCTGATGACAAAATAATAAGTGGGAAAAGAATATAAGAAAACATTATTTTATGCTAGTGAAAATGATTCATTATACAAAATTCTACTTAGATTGAAAAAATCCCCTTCCAACTTTATAATGCTAAGAATCAGATTTCAATTCACCGGTTAGCAGCAAAATGAGGAGCGGAAATTATAGAGTTTAGGGTTTAGATTGTAGTTAAGGTTTAGGGAATTATGTGTATGATGTATTTTTTAGATTTTAGGGTTTAAAATTCAATTTTTAATTTTTTTAATAAGAGACATAAATGAAAACATGATAAAGAAGCGAGGGGAAAATAAAATTAGATTATTAGTTTATTACCACTTATCACAAATATTGAAAAAATAAAATTAATATATAGTTATTCATTAAACCATATAAATACAGCTTGAAATGCATATATGTCATGAATATTTGATTTTAATATTTTTTCGTATCGTTTCAATTTGATCAAATATATTAATATAATTTTATTTTTTTATTTAAAATTAATTAATATTGTTAATATATCTAAAATTATTATGAAAATCTATATTATACTAAAAAACCAATATAATAATAAAGACAAAAAGTACAAGACAAGGAGTGTGTTGAGAGGTCACCTACCACAAGAAAAAGATGCATTAATAAATGTAGGCCGTCTTGTCTTAAAAAGATGGTAAAATAATTCCTGATTTAATGCCACTTAAACAGCAAAGAAAGGCGTTTCCAAGGTCCAGTCATTGACTTTTGCCATACTTGCATATCAGGCGCATGATAATTGTATTTATTTATTTATATTGACGTAACATTACATCTGTATTATATATTTTACGAAAAAATTTAGAGATTTAAAGTAAATAAAAAAACATTAAAGTTTTTTTAGTTAATGTTTTTTCTATATAAAGTCTAAATGATAATTAATAAATAATCCACATATAGTACAATGATTGACTTATGAATTTTGTAAACGATCGTATACTATACATTTATTTATACATTATATGTTCTTTAGAAAACCAAAACCAAGCCGATGGGACACTGACCGTACAATATTTACACGTAGATGTGTTTGGACAAATGGTGATGTTACCGAGGCTGTCAACCGGCATGACAGACACAGGCATCGGCTTTTATATGCTCACAGAACTGACCCTTTCCTTAGTCCTTACACAATAAAAATCAAAGAATTTAAGAGAATACGATTATAAATTTTAATTTTTATATTTTAAAAATATATTATATACTTAAAATTTTAAATTTTAAACTTTCATCCTTTTAAACTGGACAATTTCTGTTTCTATTTAATTTCTTCGAAGACGCCTGTATTAAGTGTGTTCACGCGCTGAAAAGAAGAGGCAACCAACCCCACATCTTTGCAGACAAAAGCAAAGGCATGAACAAAGATCATTGGCATGTTTTCCGCACTTTAGGGTTCACCATGTCAAAGAGACATTTCTTGAGGGAACCGACCAAGAAACAAAAGCCACCGCCATAACCTCCGCCACCACCACCTTTTCTTTCCGTTTGTTGTATTGCACCATCCTCTTTGGCATAAATGCAAAAGTAGTTGCTTTTCTTCATCAAATTTCCTTCGAATTTGTGACCTGGAATATGATTATATTTATATATTTGATACTTCAAGTTTTATATATATATATATGAAAGGCCTGTGTTATATGATTATATTTTAGTTTTGACATTTTTTTACGGGTAAAGAAGCGTACATGTTTGTGCCTCGTTAAAAAATTTCCCTAAATCTAAATGAAGGACAAAGAGTGCATAAGCGAGTACTTATAAGATCAGCGTCACAAACGGCTACAAGAAAACAAGACATTAATCAGGGACCAAATCAGTCTGGACTAGCTGAATAACCTCACTAGGTGGTGTATTATAAACACACAATCCAATCAATTTACCTCTCATCATCCCAGCAAGACAATCTGCAACCATGTTTACAAGTGCTTAAATTCATTTTATGTATGGTTATTATTTCATGCAAGTTTTCTTTGTAAATAAAATTTATTTTAACCGAAAAATAATTATATTTATATATTTTCAATATGTTAAAATCAAAATGCTTGGACAGCTGAACTTATTTTAGCACGTTATTGCTCTTTAATTATTTTTTTTTCAAACTTTATAATTAAATAATTGTTTTCAAATTTTAGGTTATAAAATGTCTTTCCAACAACAAATGAAAATAAATTAATTAGGACTGCATGCATGTAGGCTTGGTTTGACCTAGAAATAGTTTGAGTTTTGGGTTGATACGATAACAATAATTTCTGCTTTCAATGCAAAACATGATTTATGATTTGGGTTTTTGATTGTACGTAATCATTAGTCCATGCAGGATTCATAAAAAAAAAGGTCTAAACCAAGCTCTAAGGGCATTGTAGTCATTTAAATAAAAAATCATAAAAATAATCTCCAAATACTATTCCAAACTAAACCTTATTTACGCATATAATTTTGTAAACTTATACTTATTTCGTCTCATTATTTTTTTTTAAATTTAATAAATTTTATAATTCACGTTTAATTTTGTATTTTTTAGTTTCGCAATAAAAAATATTTAACTTTTCCATTATTTTAATTATTAACCAAGGGCTATTTGGTGAATTCACGAAACCAAATTCCAATACCCCTTTCATATAAACTTCTCTGTTAAGCTGGTTCCCCCTTTTCTTTACCTCGGTTCCTCAACAAATGTGTATCGAATTTCAAAACTTACTTTCCATTCACCTTTGCTCAACCTTCTCTTATTCTCACATTCCCTTCTTCTAAACCTATTAGCCTTGGTGCTGGTTCATGGATATTGAACCCTTGTGGACACTTGGGGGGTGGTTTTTTCTTTGTTTCTTCGATTGTATGGCACCTGCATCAACACTCACTCACGCCTACGAGAAACCCCATTTCCCCCTTCTCATCCTCACTCTTTTCTTCGTTTTCATTCTACTCTCTAACCCCTCTGCAAATCCCATTGACTCATCTACTGCCACACCTTCAATCCCTTTCAAGAGGCTCCTACTGTTACACAATTCATCGAAATCATCGACCATGAACTTACACCCCAAGCAGCGCGCGTCTTCATCGCGTCGGGAGTTCGGAGCTGAAGCTCACGAAGTTCCTAGCGGCCCGAACCCTATTTCCAACAGGTGAGCTTTGATTTGTGGGGTTGAAGATGATGACGAGTTGTGAAGGAAAAGATTACTGATATTACTTTATTTTTTTGTCATATTATGTTTTATTATATGAATACTGTTTGTTCTCTATGAGATGAGTTTGTTGTTACCTTTGTTGTCATCGCCATCGTCTCTATAGTTTTCTACTTGTATGTATGCTGTTTGTTTCATATATAGATGATTATGGTGGTATGGTTTATATATTTCCTTTGCATGATTTTGGGTTTCTTTTAGGGTTTGTAAATATTGTAATTCCCTTTTTCTATATGATTCCTTGGTGGGAAATTTATTACTGATAATCTCCTTTTTAACCCTTCTAATTACAAGCAAAACAAGATTCTAGCTAGTTGGTTCCTGCAGTAATAGGGATTCAAATCTCTGCAACCTCTTTTCTTTATCATTCTGGCTCTGGGAAATCTTGAAATCCAGTCGGAAATCCAAGTTTTTTTTTTTATTGAATGTAACAAAAATGGATTTAGCATGGTTTTTGTGAGGGAACAGTGCATGGATTTCCTTCCCCCTGGTGTTGAAACCATATAGGGAGGAAAGAGAGGAATCTGGTTTGCTCACTGCTGGTCCAAAATGGGAACAGCACTTGTTAGAAGATCTGTGTGACACAGTGAAGAAGAGATGATCAGATCAGAACAACCTTTTTCTTTTGTTTTGTCTGAAAATTATTTGGTCAGTTGTTTGGGAAATTGCTTTTGTCTTCCTGCGATACACGTAATTCAAGAAAGTCCGAGATGCCAAACTCCATGATTTGATCATTATTACTGTATCATTTATTTCCCCTATAGTTGAATAAAAATGTTACCCAATCATATGCTTTTTCTGATCCAACTAATTATTAGGGTTTTGGTTCTTATTTTTATATATTTCAACAATATTATGGGGTATAAATTTCTTGATCTTAATTCAAAGACAAGTCGACCCTCAACTTACGGTAAAAAGTGAAAAATATATTCAAGTCGTTTAGTAAGAATTAAATTTTAAATTTTAATCCTATTTTCATATTCTAAACCTTAAAATCTATACTCTAAAAGTATGCGTTACATCTAATTTTTAAACTCTAACTCTAAACTTAAATTACAAAACGGCTTATAAAAATATTTATAAATTTGTCGTCATGGATTTTAAAAAATTCATTCCGTGAATATTATTTATTTTTATTTATTGATAAATTATTAAATTTTGATATTTAATAAATGTTTTTTATTTATTGTACCAAATACGAATAATCCGCAAAATAATTAGTAAAAAAATATAAAAGTATATCCAATTAGTTAATATGTAAGTTCATTCCTTGGATTAACACACGTATTAATAATATAATTTAGTCTAATCATTAATTTAATCTAGTTTAAATCTGAGGGGAGTTGTTAATCAATTTAATTTTGAGTGTATAACCTTTTAAGTTTAAATTTTTTATTTTGGGTCATTTTGCTACATATACCTAAGGGGGGCTAAATAAAATAATAATCATTGAGTTAGTATGTCACGTAATCTCCTTAATTATATTTTAGGTTTTTCAGTGATAAAATAGTGATTATTTTATTTTTTTAAAGTATTTGATTAAAATAAAAAATATAACTCACAATTCGGTGGTTATAATGCAAAATAATTCATAGTTCAGTGACTAATGTGTAATTAACCCCTTAGAAACGCAAACCACCTCCTATAAACAAGTCGGTCCATTTAGTTGGGTTTAATTCACTCCTGTTAGTGAAAACGGGTCAAACAGCACCGACCCACTTTTCCAAAACCCTAAATAAATTTTGAAAAAATATCATTCCATTCGTCCTCTTTCCCCCAAACCCTAAAATCCTACGAGAAAACTACAATGGTGAAAAGGAGCAAAAGTAAGCAAATCGCAATTCTCTTGGTTTTCTGTTTGCTTTCTTCCTCTTGTTTCAATTGTTGGTTTTAAAGGTATGATTATATCAATATGATTTTACAGAGAGCAAGAGCAAGAGGGTTACGCTGAAGCAAAAGTACAAGGTTATAAGAAAAGTAAAGGAGCATCACAAGAACAAAGCTAAGGAAGCGAAGAAATTGGGATTGAATCGTAAGCGAAAGGTGGAGAAAGACCCTGGTATCCCCAATGATTGGCCTTTCAAGGAGCAAGAGCTCAAGGCTCTCGAGGTTCGTCGAGCTCGTGCGCTCGAGGAATTGGAACAAAAGAAAGCTGCCCGAAAGGAGAGGGTATTGCTTCAATGTCTTTTTTTTGTTAATTAAGAAAGAGCTTTCTTTATTGGTTTTGGGGTTGTGTTTTAAATTGAAAATCTTCTTTGATAGTGATATATTGATGGAATGAGTTTAATACTGAGGTGAATTGTTAGGAAATTTACTTTAGAGTTTTTGTTTTCATTAGCTTATAATGCCTTCTAGTGCGGATAACGAGTTTTTCTGATGAGTTTTTTATATTCCAAATTTTTCAATAAAGTTTCTATCGGTTACTTTACATCTATTGAATCTTTATGATTTTTTAGGCAAAGAAAAGAAAGATGGGTTTACTAGAGGATGATGATAAAGAACAAAGTATTGAAGAGGGAAAGGGCATTAATGATTCTACTGGAATTCCAAAAGCCCGAGGTAAGTTGATTTTAAGGTAGATTATTGATAAGTGGATGGTTCATATTTTTGACATGTCTTATTTGCAGATAACTCAGATAGAGCTTTCTACAAGGAGTTGGTTAAAGTAATTGAAGCATCAGATGTCATTTTGGAAGTCCTTGATGCGAGAGATCCCCTTGGTACCCGGTGTGTTGATATGGAAAAGATGGTGATGAAAGCAGGCCCTGAAAAACACCTGGTGTTGCTTTTGAATAAGATTGGTAAATCCTTTTGTTTCACTTCCCAGTCTACTCAACATTTTTCCTTGTATAAGGAATAGCTCAAGTTTTAGAGAAACTTGCCATTTCAGATCTTGTTCCTCGAGAAGCTGTTGAGAAGTGGCTCAAATATCTTAGGGAAGAGTTGCCGGCTGTTGCCTTTAAGTGCAGCACTCAAGAGCAGAGATCGAACTTAGGGTGGAAGTCTTCTTCCAAGGCAGCAAAGCCTAGCAATCTTCTGCAAACTAGTGATTGTCTTGGAGCAGAAACTCTCCTTAAATTACTAAAAAATTACTCAAGAAGTCATGAGGTACATTTAGTTGCTGTTTCTGGACTGCAATATGATTTTCTGTCTTCATTGATCCTTAGTAGTAATTCTGTCCTATATTTGATGCTTGCTTGGTTATCTGCATGTCCCGCCCCTTGATTCAATATAAATATTGATTGCTTTCTGTAACTTGTTTTTTTTTTCAGATAAAGAAATCCATTACTGTCGGTGTTATTGGCCTGCCTAATGTTGGCAAGAGTAGCCTAATTAACAGCTTGAAAAGATGCCATGTGGTCAATGTTGGTTCTACTCCAGGGTTGACCAGATCAATGCAAGAAGTTCAATTGGACAAGAATGTAAAATTATTGGATTGTCCTGGTGTTGTTATGCTTCGATCTGAAGGGAATGATTCATCAGTCGCTCTTCGAAACTGCAAAAGAATTGAGAAGCTGGATGATCCAGTTGGTCCAGGTATTTCAACCAGTGAAGTTTGTTTCAGTTAGCTGACTGCAACAAACATGGGATTAAAACGTAATTATTTGATGTGAGCTTAGTTGGAGAACTGCTTTTTTTTTTTTTTTTTTTGCAACGACTGACTAATTCAGAAATTGGATAATTGTGGAGAGCCTACAAATTATTATATTTTATTAAAAGAACTACAGGCTAGACTTTCTCCAATGCATATCTTAATGGGAAAGATTTTGAAACTAATATATCTTTTCTAATGAATGAATTAGAAAAGATATATTACTTTCAAAATCTTTCCCATTAAGATATGCATTGGAGAAAGTCTAGCCTGTAGTTAGGCTAATGAAATAAATATACGAGACTTAGGTCCAAAGTTAGGCTGGCGAGAATTTGAATTAGTTGTTGCTTTACATTGTCATCCAATCCTCCTACCATATTAAGATTGTCTAATGAAATATGCTTGTGACATGTCAATTGAAATTCAAGATGATTGCTTGTGTAGGCTGAAATCCTTGACTAGGAGATCGCTTGATCACAACTATTGGCAATAACTTATCTTGAAAATACGTGCTAGCTGTACTAATTAGTAATTCTTCTTTTGTCTAAAACACAGTGAAAGAGATTCTCAAGCTCTGTCCAGAAAGACTTTTGGTAACAATATACAAGATCCCAGGTTTTCAATCAGTAGATGAATTCCTTCAGAATGTTGCCACTGTAAGGGGTAAGCTAAAAAAGGGTGGTATTGTGGATGTTGAAGCTGCAGCTAGGATCATTTTGCATGATTGGAATGAAGGTAATGCATGTCAATTCCCTTTTGTGGGGGCTGTTTGAAAAGTAGATCTTTATTCTAAGTTAAAACATTGCTATCTATTTGGCATACTTCAGGTAAAATTCCATTTTACACCATGCCTCCTCTTAGAAATCAAGAAGAATCTTCAGAGGCGAGGATTGTTACAGAACTTGGGAAGGAGTTCAACGTGACGAGGTTTATAACACAGAATCTTCATTCATTGGGAGCCTCAAGTCAACCAATGATTTCCATTCCAATGAAATTCCTTCTACCCACCCTGTCAAGTTTGATGAGGCTATGCTAGAGGTTTGTGATTGCTGCTTTTGGACTCTCTTGTGGTTAATCTTAGTTTTGCATGTTAATAAATGGACTGGCTTGAATTTTTGTTTTTTTGTCTAAATCTGTTGGATATTTTGTGGACCTGATCAGGATAATGCCCAACCCTTGCTATCAACTGAAGGTAGTGAAAAGCACGAAGAAACATTAGATGAGGGTGGTAATGATCCCATGGCTTCTGAAGAAGATGCTGAAAAAGCAAAGTCGAAATCTGCAACAAGCAGGCAAAATGAGAAACTATATGCAGTAGAAGGTATGCTCAACACCAAGATGAAAAGAGCAGAGAATAAGAAAAGGAGAAAAGCCAAAAACAAATTAACCTCAGGGGACGATGCTATGGATGATGATGATGATTATGACTTTGGTGTGGATTATGTCAAGGGAAAGGATCAAACTACTGGAGCAGTGGCGATGTCAGGTGTTGAAGTTGACGAGTGATGAGAAACAAACATGCCTATAAATTGTTATGCTTGTGATTCTTTGCTTTTATATTTGGTTAGAATGTAAGCACTGAATGCAATTGATTCATGCAGGATGTGAGAAATTTTGTTCAAGTAGTACAACATCTTTGACAATGGCTTTATTTTATGAATATGTAGTTGATTTGGATCAATAGCTTTTCAAAGAGCATTTCAAGTTGTTTTCACAAGTTTAACATATAATTTTATTTGTTGACCCAAACATTGGGAATTCAGTTCCTGTTGAAGATGATGGGAGCAGAGATTGATTCAAAAGAAAAGGATCATAGGGATTAAAACCCTGGGTATTTATTTCGAAATATATAAATCTATTGTATCATATCAGATAAAAAGGAGACACGGATGTAGATACTTAGCAATTGGCATCATTCCTTTCTAGCAGGATTCAGGACCAGGGTCTGTATTGGCAGCAGGGCTGGTGGGATTGTAGGAGGATGAGTTTGCAGAGGCGCCATCGTTGGTGGTAGAGGATGAAATTTTGGATGCAGCACCATTGTGCACAGCGCCATTGGCTACCGATGTTGTACCAGTACTAGACTTAGAAATCAGCCCTTGTGCTTCCAATGCCTCACGTGCAGCTTTCTCTTTGGCTATTTTTGCCCTTTCGAACACCTCTTCCTGTGTGCATGGGTTAAGGGGATGCCATATTCAATGAATTATTACAATGCATCTCGGGTAGTAAAATGCAGCAAACTTGCAAATGAACAAATTCAAATTCCAGAAAAGAAAATATTGATACCAAATTTGCTATTGCATTTACTTGGGAAATTACAATAGATCCCTAGGATGCAAAGAAGCTGGATTGAAAGTTTGAAACCATGGCCATACACTTCACCATGTGATATTATACATGAGGTAAAGGCAGATAATAGTTACAAGTTATCAAAAGTGCCGATAACATATTAACATGGACATCATAATTTTCCTAAAAAAGGGTTCTCGCATCGACATTTCATGCTCCCTTGTAAGAGAAGGAAACCATATACCAGCATAAGAAGGCAATTAGGACAAATGAAGACAAAAGTAGAGAGAAAAGAAAGTATTTAACTCCTCTGGTTTAAATGCCTTAAAATTGTTGTAATTTTTTTTCCCATTAAGGTTCCATTTGTAAATGATATGAGCACCATAACACTATGAAGCAGTCTAGCAGAAACAGATATAAAGGCCCAGCAGAGCATAAGTGCATAAAGCCAAATCTCAAATTCAAAAACCCTCCACTGGTGGAACTTGTGCAGCAGCAAATAATCTTATTATTCCAATTGCTTTGAAATGAACCCAGGAAAGTGAAAATTAAAAGACACAAAACTCTTGACATAAACCATGCAGTTATGAAGTATTAGATTCAAGAACAAAGTCTCATTACCTGGAAATCCTGCACTTGCTTCTGTTGCTCGGCCTGCAACCTACCGACTACACTCAAAAACTCCCCGATAGTGGATTCAACTCTCTCATTCAATGCTTCAGCTAGAGCCTTTCCCAAGAAAAAAGCATCCAGCACATTCCGGCTTTCATTATCACCTGCAACACCAAGTATCTCTCTCATTTGCACATAAAAGAAAGGAAGAAAAACAAAACGAACACAGCTACAGTGGATTAAGGGGTTGATTTCAGTACTTCTCAAGAAATACTCAATTTATACCTTAATCCCCAGGTGTAGAACTTGAACACAATTGTAACCATGTTAGAACCGGTATTTATTGTTACTTATTTGTCCAGAAAGATAATTTTTTCCTTTATTTCTTCGATTATAACGAGCTTAATGATGCTACCTTGATGAATTCATCGATGTTTTCAAATTGTAAATAACAAAAAAAGGGGGGGTATACAAATCCAATTTCAACTCAAGAAATCAGCATGAAATCCAGGAATGAACCAAACATAAGATAAACCCAGATAGGCTTGTAATCCCTAAAGCTACATGAACTTGAACACCAAAGAAAAAGAAGAAAAAGGAATTTACAGCAAGAAACTAAAAGGGAACTAGACCTGAACCAGGAGCGCCAGGTCCGGTGCTACTTCTGGAGATAACACTGCTTCTCTTAATCATTCTGGTGCCCCCAAAGCTAAGACTTCCACGACTGAGATCTGAGGAACAAAGCTTGGTACTAGGAATCACAACAGAGTTACAAGGATTAACACAACGCCTGCTTTGAATCTTAGATTGTTGAATGGAGGGGAAAGTAGAAGTGGGTATTGGAGCTGGAGCCAGACCAGCCATGCTTGTTCTCTCTAACTTGCTACTGTCTGTTCTTTCTTTCTGATTTCTTAGATTTCAGCTTCCATATTTATGTAAATGTACCTCCTTTGTCTGCCATCAATCTGGTAGATTTTCTTGCAATAAAAATGGGTTTGGGTTTCAATCCAATTGACTGGGCTTGGAGCTTTTGTTTTTGTTGATACTTCGGATACTGATGAACAACCCTCCCCTATTGCTCTACCACATATCCATGGGCCTCAACGAGATAATATGTTTTCCAAAGTAGTTGTATACCATGCTTAAATTTTAAATTAATTTCCACTATGATTTAAGCAATTTCAACTGCTGGAATAGCTCAGTCGGTTAGAGCGTGTGGCTGTTAACCACAAGGTCGGAGGTTCAACCCCTCCTTCTAGCGTTGATAATCTTTATTTGATTTTTATTTCATTATATCACCAGGCCCATAGCGTTTTTTCTTTTTTATTTCCTTGTGTCATCCGGCCCATAACTCAATATCAAAATTGACACAATATGTTACTTACTAACCCATGGAATATAAATGGTTGGTCCATTTCGATAAATATTCATTGGTGGATACATAATTAATTCATTAATTATATATATTACATTAAAAAAACATTAATTATATTTTTATGGGGAAAATGACTATTTAGCTTAATTGTTTTTTCCCCTCTTTTTTTTTGGTTCAACCATTGTTTTATCTTTAGCAAAACTGTGGCTAAGAATGTTAGAGAATTCTTTGTTTTAACTAAAGCAATCAAAATAAGGTCAATATTAATGCCTTTCTTTTGACTTTTCCTTATTGTTGGACTAAAAAATATAATAAAAATAAAGAAAGGGTCGTAGCCGTAAATATGAAACTTTTCAAACGGGAATAGATCAAAAGGTGTGAAGAAGAAGAAACGAAAGCAGAGACTGAAAACAGACCCACGTATTCTAGAAACACACAACACAAAACCAAAGCTAATTTTCCCTTTTCTATTTTTAGGTCAAATTATGATATTAGTCCTCCTACAATTATACTTCATTTAACGACCCCTATTTTTATAAAGATAGTTTATTCAAATAGTTAGTACTTTTAACTATTGTAGTTCAAAATATTACAAGAAAAATTTATTCAAATAGATATTAAAGAGGTGAATGGAGGCGGCCTTCACCCCATATTAATAAAATTATGTAAAACTAAATAAAATGACTATATTATAAATATAAGCATAGTCTAGGGACCAAAACCAGAAATAAATCACACGCTTACATATTTCAATCTGAAAGTATATAATATTTCGATTTCAAAGATAGACTCCGTCACCTGGCCGCCCCGGCCAGTTAGGAAAACAAAATTTGAAAAGAAAACAAAGAAAAGGTCAAGGGAACTCTGCTTCCTTTCCTTCGCAATAAAATCATTCAATTTCAGTTCAAAAAAATTCCTTCAATTTATTTCCTTCTCTCAAAGCAAAATCCTCTGTTTAATAACAATACATAAACCTTTGATTCTATCACATAGATAGAGGGTTAAGGAGTCATTGAGATGGGGCAACAATCGCTGTTCTACGCCTTCGTGGCGCGGGGAACGGTGGTGATAGCCGACTATACTGAATTCACCGGCAACTTCACTGCTATAGCTTCTCAGTGCCTCCAGAAACTTCCTGCTACAAACAACAAGTTCACGTACAACTGCGATGGACACACCTTCAACTATCTCGTCGATAACGGCTATAGTAATCTCCTCTCTCTCTGCTTTTTTCTCATTTCGTTTATTCATCTCTCTGATCTGCCTTTTTACTGCTTATTTTATTGAACGACGAAGTTGTTTCTGTATTTGTTCTCGTTTTTGTTGATGATCGATTTTTCTTCGCTGCTCGCGCGTTTTTTTACATTCTATTTATTTGACTATTTCAAGTGATTAGGGAAAGAGGTAGAGAATCCCGTTTTGGATTCTTTTAATTTTAAGAAACCAGCATGTTAAGATTGTTAGTATACAACCGCGGAGAAATTATATGGTCCAGTTAGTCGTATCATATATAATTCAATAAAAAAATATTAATTTTATTAATTTTTATATTATATTTTTTATTAAATAAAATTTTAATCATATTTATTAAATTAATGAATAGATAATTTTTATTGATTAAAACTATAGATGCTAGAATTGTAATAATTTTTTTCATTGCCGTGATATTTAATTTGGGACGTAAATGAAATATAAATTTTTGTAATTACAGAAATGCATATTTTTTCTTCATGTAAACAACCATATATGTACATGTTTCGTAGTTTAATCACTTGATCAATCGTCTTCTTATAAAATAATATTTTACTTGACATTTTTTAGTGTCTGTATAAAGTAAATGGTAATCAAGCCTGTATAAAGTTCTCTGCTATCGATTTTTATCTTTTTCTCTTTTACCCCTTTTATCATTTTTTAGTGTCTGTTGTCTCTTGTATGCTTCTTCATAACTATGATGCTTAAGCTCTGAAGAACCAACAAGAAGTCAAGAACTGGAGCTTATAATGGTTATAATCTTGCATGGCTTGGATTCATCCTTCTCTGCCCATGATTTCCCCTGAATTTGCTTTTGCTCAAATTATGATAAGTTAAAAAACCACCTGTTGTACATCTTTTTACTTTGAAGAAAAACATTAATTTTAGAATATTCATTCTTAATTTACTTTCATCACAAATTCTTGTAGTCATAACAGAGTATAAACATTTTTGCCATTTTTCAATTTTCACTTGAGTGTATGTAAATGCATAACTTTAGCAAATGGTTAATGTCCTTTGCTCGCTCACACCCACTATAGCTGTAGAAGAAGAGCCATGGTTAACGTTTGTTCAGTTCCTTTTGGTGCTTGCATGATGTTTCCTATTACTTCACAAGTTGTTTCGCACCCTCTCCTACGAAACAAGGCTACATCATTCCTTTCTTGAATTGAGCCTCCTTCCTTCCTCTTTGCAGCCTACTGCGTGGTTGCTGTTGAGTCTGCAGGCCGACAGGTCCCAATTGCTTTTCTTGAGAGAATTAAGGAGGATTTCACCAAGAGATATGGTGGAGGAAAAGCCGCAACTGCTTCTGCCAACTGCCTGAGCAAGGAGTTCGGGTATTTCCTATTCTTGACCATTAACTACATTTCCTTGTTTGTTATCAAGTACATTGATGCTATGTATTTATTACCATTTGATGTAGACCAAAGCTAAAGGAGCAAATGCAATATTGCATTGATCATCCAGAGGAGATTAGTAAGATTGCCAAAGTGAAAGCTCAAGTTTCAGAAGTCAAAGGAGTAATGATTGAAAACATTGAAAAGGTTGGTATTTTCATCGGTCCCGTACATAAATGATCAATGGGGATTGGAGTGCAATGAAAGGCTTGGAGTAGGCTAGGAGTCCTCTTGACAAATTTCTTGGGACCTTTTTATTTTATTTTTTTCATTAACAAATTTATTTTACAGGTTCTGGACCGTGGCGGAAAAATTGAGATTCTGGTAGATAAAACAGAAAACCTTCGCTCTCAGGTCTGCAACATAGTATCACATAATATAGACAGTGTTCTCTAAAACTGCAAAAAGCTTATAATATGGATTTGGGATGGTTGCCTTAGTTTACAGAACTTTCTTATAATATGTGTGCTTTCTGGTTGAGTGTCATAGGCACAAGATTTCAGGCAGCAAGGAACTCGGATGAGGAGAAAGATGTGGTTGCAGAACATGAAGGTGAAGCTGATAGTTCTGGGAATCCTGATCGCCTTGATTCTCATCATCGTACTGTCCATTTGCGGTGGCTTCAATTGCTGAAGAATACCATCATCTGCTCTGGGAATAGGTATTATTGCAGTTACAACTGTATTGATGTTTGTCTAGTTACACATATCTTGATTACACGTGCTTTTTTCATTTCTTTTGTGTAAATCAGAAAACCATGTACTGTATATTACAATTTGTATTTTTGGATTCGTTTGATTGCATTAACTTCGTCGATGTGTGGATATTCATCAACTTCGTCGATGTGTGGATATTCATCGTCCATCTTTTGAAACTGAGTTTTAATCTTAGATCATTACATAATTACACATTTAATCTTCTATATTTATAATTGTTGGAAATAATCTGAAAAATGGTATTAGTAAATATATTAATCCGTCAACTTTGACAAATGAGAGCGTATGCCGGACATGTTCCGGTCCGCAACATAAAGATCAATTTTACTTCGAAAATAAGGTGATTTTTCATGAGAAAATGATCAAAGATGAGTGCAATTGTAACTATAATGAGATACTACCAAAAGTCCCCTGTCATGAAAGCAACTTAACTTTTGGTTACATTTCCAACATCACAGTTCCGATAAATCGAACATGCTTAAAATCATACAACAACGAACAAATCGAACAAGACCGTTGTTTATTTGCTCTTCCCATATGGAAAAATAAAATAAATATAACATGTGGTGTAATAGGTTGAAGATGTGTTTTCATATGTTGATTTCCATGTTATCTATCAGCCTGACCTTGCCAAACCAGGCAGCAATGCAGAACACAACCGGACTCTTGATCTCTTCCACTGCCTCCAAATTCTCTTGGTCTACTATCTACAAGCAATGCATACACAAATTCTGAGGTCATAAGGTTTTAATATTTTTGTTCCGATTCATAAACTTTGATTACACCTTAATTAGGGGGAAAACTAATACACAATATAGGCATTTTAGTTGAAATAAATGCATTTTAGTTGGATATCTCAAGGTCTTAAAGAGGGATATCAGGGGACATGAACTTGGCTATTTGATGGTAAGAGGGTGCAAGTTAAGTATTAAAATTAGATGCCTGTCAGGTTTGCTGTCAGTTTATCACCCAGCACAAGGATGAACCTGTTGGTAGTAACTTGACCTTTAGACAATTAGAAATAATGATGACAAAAAGACAAAATAGAAGAAATAAATGCTGAGGAAAAGAAGCGAATGCACAGAATTGGAGGTGGGAATTTTGGAGGGCTCATGGACTCCAACTAGGATATGTTTCCAACCACATGCTACTTGAAATAGACGTAGTTGAACAGACAATCTATTATGCTTTAGGTTTCACTCGTGTGAACCAATCGCACCAAGTGTGGTTGGGACTCAGCACCATAGACAGGGTGAAAGGCTAAACAGTACTAGCACTTAGGGTGGAAATGGGGTCACAGAACATGCTCTTTAATAGCTTCAAATTGGGAATGCCATTTGGCTATTTAACTTCTTAATAATTCCAATCTACATAGAAGATCAAGAAAGAAAGATTGTAGCTAACCTCCGCATAATCAATTCTTCCCCCCGCTTGAGTTATTGTTAGGATAGCTAGATCCTTTAGTTCTCTACATTTAACTTGACCGTCTTTAGCAGCAGATTTAGCCTTCAACAATGACCTGCTAATAGACAATGCCTGCAACACAAAAATGAACTAACTCAGTCACACTTACATGGAATCTTATTTGAAGCCTAAAAGAACTGGCTTTGTAACAATGTATAATGTTTTACGCAAGGCACAAAATACTGAGAGTTAAGCATCTAGATATATATAGCATCCGGAATCGGATCACAATAGCAGAAGGGTTATATTAATCAAAGAACCTTTTCCCTTTCTTCAGGGGAGAGATGCACATTTCGTGAACTCAGTGCAAGGCCGTCGCCGTCACGCACTATTTCAGACCCCACAATTTCAATGGCAAAATCAAGATCTCGAACCTGTAGAGAATGAAAGCATACCAGCATGAACTAACCACTTGAAAAACTAATAAGAATGAACAAGATTAAGAGAGTAAAAAGCTCTCACCATCCGCTGTATAATCCTCCATTGCTGATAATCCTTTTTACCAAAAACAGCAACATCAGGTTCCACAATGTGAAATAACTTGGTCACAATAGTAGCAACCCCTCTAAAGAAAACTGGCCTACTTTTCCCACACAATCCTTTCTCCAATCTCTCAACTCTAACCCATGTTTCATGTCCATTCCCCTTCTCCTCCACACAGGAAACCAACCCACTCGCACAACCAGCACCCAAATTATCATTCTTTTGTTTCTCATCACTATCATTGCCATAGTCATACAGATTCTTAGGACAAAAAACAGCATCAACTCCACCAGGAACAGACTTAAGCTTCAGCATATCACCATGGAAATCAGAGGGGTACGTTGAAAGGTCCTCAGAAGGAGAAAACTGACCTGGGTTTACATAGATGGAGACAACAATGAGGTTGGTGTGGATGTGTGCCTCTTGGATGAGTGATAGGTGACCATGGTGAAGATAACCCATGGTGGGAACTAACCCAATTGTTTTGCCTTCGGATCTCATCTGTCTCGACCACTTCCTCATCTCATCTTTCCCCGTTATTACCAATGGGTCTTTAGCTGCCATTTGATTGAAGCTATCAAAAGGTAAAAAAAGCTGTTTCCTTTAGGTATATGTCAAGGATGGAAAATATCAACTTTTAGGGTGGGAGAGATGAGGGGATATTTTTCTGCGCTTTGGTTTCATTTGAGTAATGGAAGTGGATTCATATGCAGAAGAACGGCGCGGTTTGGTGGAACTTGGAAAGGGTAAACTACATCCTTGACCACCAAATTATTTAAGTGTAACTTATTTTAGTTATTAAATTAAAAAATTTATTAATTAGATCATCAAATTTATTAAACTAACTTATTTTGATTATTGTTGTTAAAATTTTAATGGATGAATTACGTGACAATCGACTAAAATTTATATATTTATTTTATATTATTTATTTATTATATTAATTTTTTATATTTTTAATTTAATTAAATAAAATTATATATTTAATTTCTGTTATTTAATTAAATAAAATTATATTTTTAAATATTTAAATATTTTTCCTCATAAATTTAATTTAATTAAGAAAAATATTTGATTTAACTCGATTTAATTATAAAAACATTTAAATATATTTTTTTTAACATTTACTGTATTATAATATATATATATATTAAATGGTACAAACCATTTCATTTGGAATAGTTTAGTATAATGATAAAGGCAAGTGAGGTTGTGGATTCAAACCTCGTAAGTACTTTTATTCCTCTTAAATTTTCTTTTTAGTAAGTAGTGACATGTATCATTACATGGTTGGAAGAAATAAATACGTTAAACAGTAATTAATTTATTCAATTAAATTAAAATTAAGATCAATTTAATATGATAAGTAAATAACATAGAATAAATATATAATTTTATATATTTTAGATAATTATCACGTTATCTCTTTATTAAAATTTTAATGACAATAATTAAAATAAGTTAATTTAATAAATTTAATTAATAAATTTTATAATTTAATGATTAATATAAATATTCCAAATAATTCGATGATGAGATGTATAGTTTACCCACTTTGAAACGCCGCCTTAGATTCACGGTTGACCAAAAACAACAGGATTATTGCTTTGTTTTTTCCCCTCGATTTCGAACATAAATTAACCTATTTGTTTCATGGAAAATTATAAACATAAGTATCAATTTGTTCCATTAATTATATATACTTATATATACCATTAATTATTTTAATAATTTTTAAAATCATAAAATTTAAAATATAATTATTTTTAAAAATAAAATATATGTTAAAATAATTTTTAACTATTTTTCTTTCTTAATTTTTCTCCACTTTTTATTTTATTAACTTTTATTTTTTAATTAAAAATAAAAATATAAAAATAATTTAATATTTCGTCTTATTAGACTAATACGATTATCTAATATACGATTAATTAATATTTCGCCTCAGCTATGCCCCTGTCCCCTCCCCCTCCCCCTCTTTCATAACCACTACCCGACCACCATACACAACAGCTCTCCATTTATATCATCAGTTCTGATTATGAACCCTATACAGATGTTACTCAACTCATATTCTTAAGGATATGAGAGCAACTCCGAGTCTCTAGTACAAACAGACACCAACATGATTAACTGTAATAAGAGGACCAATCCGAAAGGATGATCAATCAAAGAAGACTCTTTGTTTCACTGTGAGACTCTGGAAGTAAAGCTCACAATGGTCTATAAATATTACTAACATGGAAGGGTTGACAGGTGAACAAGTAGACAGTATCAGCATCTGCAATCTTGTTTCCTCTCTTCATAAACGCTAAAAGTTTCGCAGACACCTTATTGGATTCTTGGAGACTCGTCGTTGAAGCTCCTATCGACCAAGCTGTCAAAAGATGAAACGTCAGTAACATCAACTATTCGAACAGCCTAAAGTTCCAAAAGCATTCAGAGAAACAAGAAATATTTCTCAAGGTTATAGATTAGTAATTGACAGAGTCAACCAAATGCCATACATATATATATTTTACCCTGCATCGTTTAACTCATTTCTAGATGTAAAGCAGCTAATTGAACATCAATCATTTTCAGATAATTGCGCAAGCATCCTTGTCTTTAACTCTAGTAATTAGATGCATGGTTACAGGTTCAATAGGTAACTTAGATTTGCACCTACCAAGGTATTATAGGAAATGAAAGATGAAAAATGCCGACATCTTAACCTTAAATGGAAAACACAGAAACTTCAGGTGAGATATTTTTATGGCATCTTAAACATAAATGAAACAACCATGAAGCCAACTGGTCATGAATGAGGTGGGAAGGCTCAATTAAGTCTATAGCATGAGAAACCCCAGAATAATTAATATTCATAACATTCAGCTCGGTCACCCTGACAATGAGAAATGAATTAACCAGAATCTGACAAAATTTGGTTTTATTTAAAATGATAAACATTCATATTTGATTTTGTTATGCATGTTACCTAAACAAACCTGCAATTTGTTGCTAGAACTTACATTCCTATGCACAGATTCATTCAAGAACACTCCCTCAAGCATACAAGGGGAAAGGCAATTCAAGGTTCAAACTTACCAAAGTCCAAGTAATTCAGGAAATGAGTCGATCATACATGGCTCGCGGCTGACCGGCATCGTGTTCTCGGGGGAATATATGAGTCAAAGAAACGGTTGAACTAAAGCTAATGACTTTATGGAGCTTGTTAACGGGTGATGGCAATTGAGGCAGTCTCCTCCAGCTGCACTTCCCATTATCAGCACTGATTTCACAAAGACAAGCAGGGTACCTTTGGTGATACTCTTCATTGAAAACATATATAAGATTACTCATCCCCACGCATTTCAAGCTCGCAAACTTGTCTTCTTCCTCGTCATCCACTAAACTGTATAACAGGCTCTGAGGCATGAGGGTGATCTCACTGAATTCCATCGTCGTTTCATCGATTCTCCATAGATTAAACGACGGTCCACTCGGCGCATTGCACATCCCGGCCAAAACAAGCATGTCATTGCACGAAATCATAAACGAAAAAATGACCCCAGGTGGCCTTAGAGTTTGAACCTCGCTCCAAACGTGTTTTTGCAAGTCGAAAGAAGAAACAAAGCAAGAGTAGATCCCAAAGACATAGAATTTCCCTTTGAGCAGAGCTGATGAAAGGGACTGGCTGGAGTTCCCTGACCTGAAATCGGCCGGCAAAGCAGGGCAAAGCTCCCAAGAATCGTGATTTGGGTCGTAAATTTCAACAGCCAGCCTATCTTCAATATCGACCAAACCACCAATAAACCTGACCCCACCAACGACGATGAATTTGAAGCCGTGGACACCGGAGGAACCATCGTGGAAAACACCCAGAAGAGGATTAACCCTGGAGTACTTCAAGGGAGAGGTTAAAAGCCAAGACGATTTGAGAACTGGGGTGTAGCTGAATTTAGGTGCGGTAGTGAAAAGGAAGCCGGTGGAACCCAAGAAAGAGGAGGAAGATGAGTCATCGAGAGGAGGGAGAGGAAACCAGGAATTGGATACAGGGTCGAAGGCAAAAGACTGGTTGTTCCTGGAAGAAGTGTTGTGGAGGCCAAAGAGGAAGAACCAAGGGTGGGAAAGGGAAGGGGAAGTGAAAGTGGGTGAGGAAATGAGAGAGTGCCAAAGTTTGCAAACTGAGGAAGCTCGGATGAGGAGTGGGATTGGGAGGGAAGAGAGTATGAGCTCTGTTACATCTGTGCTTAGGGTATTGATGTTGGGCTCTTTGGGTTTGTGATCTGACATTGAAGCTCGAAAGGGTTGACAATGGAAGAAGAGAAAGGCAGGTGGAGAATGAAGAGTGTTCGTTGGGAAGATGGAGGTATGGGAAGACAGGTAGTTGACACAAGAAAGACTATTTGTATAAGAAACTACTAAAGATTCCGCTCGCCACATTATTCACGTCAAAGTAATTATTCATATTTATTTAGAACATATTTTTTATTTTTTTAATATCTCTATTTATGATTTATTGCAGAAAATCACATCTCAACTTAAAGTTAAAATCCAAGTTAATTTATCCTATAAAATTCAAGTTTATATTTCTGTCATTAATAGTACCCGATCGAAGTTGTTTTCTCAATATATATTAAAAAGAAAATGTAGAAATAAAAAGAGTGGACATGAAGTTTAATTTAAAAATTAATTGATTTTATTTTATTTTTAATCTTTTACTCTCTTTCTTGTTTCCAAAGATGTTTCATGGACCTTTAATGATAAAATGATTTGTTAGTTTAATGATCGGATTAATCTCACAAATAAAATAAAATTGTTACAAAATATATTCAATTGCAAGAATTTTTTAAACAATAAATTAGCAGCTCACTGAATTTACCCTAAATAATATTACAGGTTGATAAAGGGCCGTCTGGTGGGTGCTGGCCTGCTGGGTCGGGAATTTTGGGTTTTTGATATTCGAAAACCTAAAGGATTGTACCCCTTCGTAAATATGAAAAAAAGAAAGTTTAGGTTTTTGATCTTCGAAAAGAGTAAAGTCAAAAAATTAGGAGCTTTACTTACGAGGGAACTCTCTCAAAGCAATGGCAAACAATCCCTCGCAGCTTCTTCCATCAGGTTACAGCCCCCCCTTTTCACTTTCTCGAGAAAATCGGATTAAATGCTGATTTAGGTTTGTTTTCTCAGAGTTGATAGACAGGTGCATTGGATCCAAAATATGGGTGATAATGAAAGGTGACAAGGAACTCGTGGGAACTCTTAGAGGCTTCGATGTCTACGTTAACATGGTCCTTGAAGATGTCACTGAATAGTAAATCTCTCCTTTTTCTCTTTTTTTTGGTAAAATTTGTCTTTTTCGTGTTAGGGTTTTATGTAAAATAGAGTTAGGAAAGTTACTTGAAGGAGATCAAGTGGAGTTTTTGATTTATGTTTAACAAATGTCAAGTTTTGAGTAGCCTTCTTCATTTACTTCTTAGTCTCAAATTTTTAGGTTCCCGTTTGAAGCAGAATTTCAATGATTTTTGTTTGGCCTGAGTGATCCCGGAACCAAAGTGTTGTTTTTCATCTTTGGTACAATGTTTATATCCTTTCATGGTAGCAAGATGGTAACTGGAGAAACTGAGATACTCGTAAGTTTGTTTGGATGGAATTGTGATTTGGAACTCTTCACAGAATTGATGCCTTCAGATCAAGTTCATGTTTTTCAGCAAACCGTTCTAATAACTGATATTCATATTGGAATCCTTGTTACGGAAGGAACATTGAAGAAATAGCGATCTATGTAGGCAAAAATGATTGTTTTGGGCTGGATTTCTGCACACTTAGCTGACTACACTTCTTATTGTTTTATTTTGTTTCCAAATTGATATCCATCTCTTGATTTTACATATTCTTCACAGTTCTTTTATCATGTGATGGGTTTTTTCTTCCAAGAGTGACTGACGAGGTGATTGATTCTTTTTTACATACATGCTTGAAAAGAATAGTGATATACGAGATGTGTACTTGCGGTTTGCTTTTGTAGCTTAGCAACATCCCTGTCCCATGCTTTTATGCTTGCATAAGTAATTGGAGAATGTGTATCCCTATTTTTTGTTAATCTTGATTGCTTTCTCGTTTATGTTGCACATCACAGTGAGATCACTTCTGAAGGACGACGGATCACAAAGCTTGATCAAATTTTGCTTAATGGAAACAACATTGCCATTGTAAGATTAATTGGTTTCTGATATAGTTAATGCTCTTCTTCTTAGGAGTTAGGACCATACTTAGGTTGCCATATGTATTGCCGTTTACAGTAGATTGCCAGCTAGGGCCAAAAGTTGCCCTTTGAATAAGGGAAATCAAATCCCGCCCAACATGAAGAATTGCATCTTAATCCAGTTGGAAATTTCTCATAATAGTTCCTTTTGTACATTGCAGCTGGTCCCGGGAGGCTCACCTGATCCAGAATGAGTTTGTCAGCTCCGTCATGTTTTTATGTTATGCCCTTTCAAATTGATTACATGTCGAATTCTCAGTTTTAATGAGAAATCTGGCACATTAGCAAGCCTCTTATTATGTAACCTTAATCATTGTTAAGATTCCCATGTTTGATTATAGGACAAAATTGGCTACAATTACTGTAATGGTTAATGATTTGATCATGCATATCATAACTTAAATATTTTCATCTCTAATTCAAATTTAGTTTCAACATCATGTATGATTGAATTGAGTGCTTTTGCTTCTCATAATCTGACGCTGGTTCAGATAACAAGGCAAATTAGCATTGATCATGCCTCAGATTTGATTTACTTGTATTGTACTATCATATATTTGCTTCGACCTTTCCAACCCCATTAACTAAGAATGTCCAGGTTAGAGTTGATGGTATTTAGTTCCTTTAGAACCCTACTTTGATGAAAACTTTTCCATCCTTATCCGATGCTTCTTTGTGCAAACAAAAGTTTATACTAAAGGAACTAAGCATAACTTAGTTCAATAAAGCATTTTACAAATGTGCTTAGTACGGTAGCATTCTTCGGAATACTAGCTGGCTGATAAGCAAACATGAACGAGTATATTAGAATGAAATCTGCTAGGGAATATGCCAAGTTTTATTGAATACATAAAGCAAACATCTCTATAGAGCATCCTTGGAAAGAAGCTCGTTACTTTTGACAGCTCGAGCATTGCAGAGTTCATCAGCACAGTCTCCTCTTTCGAAAACAGCAGCAGCCCCCATTCCACTGCCTGCAATGACAAAAGATTTGGACAAAGAAAGGAAATGAACCATTCAATTAGGAAAACATTATAACGGCCTTCTAATTTTGTTGAAAGCATAAAACTGTATTCAACTCGAAACCTATTCCATGACTTGTAGACAACTGCAAGTCTAAAAAAAAGGAAATTCTAACGTGAGGCATGGTACAATGAGGCGGTTACACAAATTCTTGTAAAAATGATAAGAATTTGTATAGCTACACCACCAAGTACATTTTGCCTTAGGTAAGAATTTATGTAATTCTACCTTATTTTAATCTCACCTCAAGGGTGCCTACCCTAGAACTACCCCAATAAAAGGTATCAGGTATGACTAGGCTTTCAAACTTTTCCATGTCAATCCATTAGGTTTACACAGACATTGAATTTTACCAATTCTTTGGGTTTTATCATATTTTGTGTTGAGAGTGTGAGAGAGAGACCTATGCACATTGAGATCACTCCGAAGCGACAGTCCTTCCCACGACGCTTCATCTCATACAATAGAGTTCCAACGCAGCGAGCACCTGATAAACAAAATAATGTCTTAATTAAAGGGTGATCACCATCATGACCATGCTTAGCCTCTATAAAAGTTAAAGCAGGCAAGCTAGTATATGTTTATACAGCAATATATGTTCACTTCCATGCAGCAAGAAGGGTGGATGACCGGCAAAATTGGTTTATTCATCACAAATTGTCAAATTGTGTTCCATAAGTACCTGTAGCACCCAAAGGATGCCCAAAGGCCATTGCACCTCCATTAACGTTGACCTTTTCACGATCAAGCCCCAACTTCTTGCAAGAGTACACAAACTGAGATGCAAATGCCTGAGGAAAAATACATTTTGCATAATAAGAATACAGTAAAACTCAATTATTCAAATTAGATCCACCTTCAGAATAAACTCAACCAAAGAAACCCAACCTCATTGATCTCAAACAGGTCTATATCATCAAGCTCAAGACCTGCAGACTTGACTGCAGCTGGTATAGCAACAGCAGGACCAATTCCCATCACAGCAGGATCCACGCCAACAGCAGCGAAACACCTATAAAGGGAGCTAGACATGATAAGAAATTGATGTGCTAGACATGATTCGAAAAAGACAACTGATTATGGAGGGCAGCAATATGTGTTTTTCTAGTTTTGACCCTAAATTTGTAAAGGCCTATGCTTGGTATACTTGTTAGAAATTGATGTGCATGGTTACTTGAGGTCATTACTATTACTCTCTTAAAGTCTTAGCATCTTCTGCTGTTCTGTGGTATGGTGATATACAAACTCTGACATCAGAGATTTACCGGTGATCCTGATGACTATTTTGCCCTAAGAGAAATTTATTTCTAAAAGAAGAAATTTAAGTTTCAAATTCATACCAAGTCCCAACTCACCTTGTAGCTGTTAAGTAAGCACTATTATATCTGTGCTACAAACTCTATAAGAAGTTTCTGTTACCTGAAAACACCAAGGATTGGAAGTCCTTTCTGCATAGCCAAACTTCTCTTCATAAGGAGGACTGCTCCTGCACCATCACTTACTTGGCTTGCATTTCCTAAGAAACAAAATTTTGAAACAATTTTCATTCAAACTGCATATTGTTGTTTCAGGGGGGAAATGTTTTACAATTTCATTATCATTTACCAGCTGTTGTGGTCCCATTCTTTTTAAATGCAGGTTTCAACTTTGCTAGATCAGACATGTTTGTGTCTGGGCGGATTCCGTCATCCACCTGAATTGTGACTGGCTTCGTTTCTCCAGTTTTGGGATCCACAACCTTTGCAGATTAAAAGAAGTTGATGAAAGAACATAAAATTTGTAAACCAGATAATTTACTGCACAAAATTACCTTAGTAAATACGGGAACAATTTCATCTTTGAATTTACCAGTGGCTGTTGCGGCAGCAGCACGCCTATGTGATTCAACCTATGTTTACAAATTGAAGATATTTCAGACTGACAACGATTAAGTTTACATCAGTAGATAAAAGTAAATTAAAACAAAAATAAACAGGACTCACAGCAGCCTGATCTTGCTCTTGCCGTGTCACACCATAGCGCTCTGCAACATTTTCAGAAGTAATTCCCATAGGAAGAAGGCAATCCCGGGCTCGGGTAAATGCCTCTGTCTGTAGAAAACAAATGTAGTTGGATGTTAACAAGTTAATGTAAAACATGACCTAGAGAGTGAAATGCAAGCGATATATGTTCATGTACCTTCGGGTTAACTTTGGGAACACCAGGAACAACTGTGTCAATTGTCATACTCTCCAATCCAGCACCAATGCCTTCATTGAAGGTCAAGAATGTTAAACCAACAATAAGGTCACTCGCATATTTGAATAAATCTATCTCAACATTCATGTATAATGGATGTACATACCGATATCATAAAATCCTGCTTTTATGCAAGCAGCAACATCGGCAACTGCTTGTAGGCCAGATGAACATTGCCTGTTGACAGTTCTTATAGGCACCGTATCTGGTTGACACAGGTAATTGTGTTAGCAATATGTAGTAGACAAGGCAACTTAGAAGTCATTTCATGCCTTCCAATTCATATCTCTATTATCAACATAGTAAAACAATTTGGTATTGACTCCAAATCTAGCATGCCAATACCAATTAACAAATGAAATGGGAATTCAAAAATTTTCAATGCAACAAACAGTTGAAAGCTCTAAAATTACAACAAATCACAGGGGGTCCAAGGGAAAGGAATTTGTAAGAATAGACATACCAGGGAAACCAGCATAGTATGCTGCCATCCTACACTCGATTCCTCTTTGCGAGCCAGGTGCCAAAACTGTACCAACAACTATATCAGAAACCTCACATGGGTTCAGCTTGGTTCTATCTATCAAAGCCTGCATTGAGAATTAACATAAGATAGGATGGGCAACAAATCTGATGTCAAAGAAAACTCGATACAAAAACCAAAAGCAGAATCTAACCTTCAAAACAGTGGCAAGTAAATCGTCTGCAAGTGTATCCTTGAAGCCTCCACGTTTAGCCTTGCATATTGCAGTGCGGCAAGCCCTGCACAACAACCATTTTAAAACTCTTTGATGCAATATTAACAGATCAAAGCAAAAACATTTAAAGAAAAAAATGGAGTATAAAAAGGGTATCCTCAAGCCATTTTGGTGTAAAAAATCTCCAAAAAGGCACTACCCGGAGTTCAAACTTGTGCTATCACCATTACAAGGAATGAGGCTGCTATCACCTCACACAATAACTTGTTGGTACAATCTATACTTATTTCACCTCTATGTTAGACCGGTCAATTATGACCCAAATCTAAAACTCGACCAAAACCAAAACATTTCAGACTCAAAATGATCTCACATGACATGTGCCTAAAGTGATCATAGCTCGAAAGGATTCGAACATATTGACTTGGCTAAAAAATTGAGCTTTAACTCGAATGAATTGAACCCAAAATGACCCCAAAACGAATAAAACTCAAAATTGAAACAAACTCACACTTGAACAAAAATTAACCCAAAAAATTAAACTAAAAAAGACCCGATCTAGACTTATTGGACTCAAAACCAACCCGATGTAGCTAATAGAAAGATTCACTATACACTTCAAAAAAAGCGAAAGCATTTTTTATTCAAGTAGTAGCAAACATTTACACAAAAGAAAACAAAGAGTAGATAGAAAAAAAAAAAAGACAGTAAAAACAACTTACGCCACAATCACAACATCATCTCCGAACGCAGCCGTCCGGTGATAAGCAGCTGTATCCCCAGCCGCACAATTTGATGGCTGATACAATTAAAAGCAAACCCCATTATTTTAAAAAGAGAAGAGAAGGAATTAAAAAGAACGACATCAATATATACAAAGAATTAAACTTACAGAAAGAGTAGCAGCAGATTCGTGAGAAGAAGAGGGTCGTAAATGATCAAGCAAGACTTTCTGCCTGTTGAGTGCTTTCTCCATATCTACCTCTCTGATCTGATCTTGCACTTGTTTCCTATCCTCCCTAAATGGGTTATACTTAATACCAGCTCGGCTCCGCAGAAGTCTTTCTCAAAGACCGGGGAAGTCTAGTCAAACTTTTAAAAGAGGGACGGGTCTGGGTCAGCTTTCTAGCTTTCCCACAAGGGTTTGTTTGGTAGAAAAAAAATGCATACTTCTAACAACCAATGAGTGGGATATTTCGTTGTCAAAGGCGATTAAAATAAATCGATCGTAAACAATTTTTTATTGAAATAATAAAAAATTAAGATATAATATAAAAATTATATAATTTCTTACCAATTCTACTTAAATTTCTATTATTTTTAATAAATTATTATATCGATCACATTTTAACAATAATATAAGGTGCCTTACCTTTAGCATGTCTCGTTTTTTATGTTGTTTGGAATTTTCCACGATAATTTCTCCCACGTTTTTTCAGTTGGAGAGATGGAAGGAGGATATTATTTTCCTTTTCTGCTGCTAGTGCTTCTTTTATTTTAGTGGTTGTTGGCCGGGCCACGGCGGCTTTTCTCTTTCAAAAATCCTCATTGACTTTCTTACATGTATTATTATTTGATAGAAATTAAAATAATTTCACAAGTAAATTTTGTTTTAAGAAAATTTAAATCTTTAAAACTGCAGAGCTTTCCGTTCGATGTATTAAGAAATGTTCATATTTTTAAAGGATTTATATTTAATAAATATGTGATAAAAAAAATTCATGTGTTTTAATTTTAGGATTAATATTAAAATTTAAGGTTTGTAGATTAGGTGAATTTAGGTTTTAATGTAATATGATTAAAACTTTAAATTTTAGCTTATAAACTCTAAATTTTAATCTAAACCTTAAATTTTAACCATAAATCATCAATTCTAAATCTTTAAACTTAAATCTATAACCTCCTAAACTTAAATTCTAAAATTAAAATGTTTGTGAAAACTTTTTATTTCTACCTATATAAAAAATAAATATCATTTTTTAAAATAATTTTAAAAAATTATAAATTAATATATATATATATATATATTTAGGTAAATAACACCATACACCATATACCACTAAATTAGTATATATATATGTATATATTTCTACCTATACAATATAGAGAGTTTAACAAAATAAATATTTTAACCTCAAAAATATTTTTTTATTATTATTTAAATATGTTTGGTAAAATGTAAAATTAAGGGGCCAGGCCCAGGATACACCACAGCAATTCTGATCAAATTCCTCTTTTCCTTTTCTTGGAAGTGTGTATCTACGTATAAATATTCTATATTCAACAAAATCTTCAAAATAGTTGAAATGCTCTCCCTGCTTACTACCATGACTTGAATTACTCTGTTAGAAAGAAAGAACTAATGAAGATATGTATTAACAGAGTTGAGAGAGAAGCGAAAAAAGGTTCTCTCTCAACTCATGCTTATCCTCAATGATTCGATCTGTGTCTTCCAACGGTTAGGTCCGAGTTACCGAAGTTTAGAGGTGTACATTCGACTGATACCTGTGCTTGGTATTTAATATGTCATGCCATAATATTAGGCTTTTTGTATGTCTAGATTGATTAGTGTGTCCCTGGAGGTGAAATGAACCTAGACATGGATCGAAGCCTGTTCACTATCTCGGTGAACGATGGTCTGGATTCAGGATCAGGTGACCAGCATTGTTCCATCAGCTTTCTCCAATCAGGGTCACAATGTTCCGGAATTGGAGGACGAGCTGAGCTGAGCTGAGCTGAGCTGAGCTGAGCTGATGGCAAATTAGGTAAACCAAAAGCGTACCTATAATGGCACCACAATGCATATTGGCATAAGGCTCCTCTTCGGTCAAAATTTCCCACATTAAAATTCCAAATGAGAACACATCAACCTGCCAAACCAAATATTATAAATTCCGGCTTTAAAGTAAGTATTCATCCTTTCCTTCACAGTGGCAAAACATATTACTGACCTTCTCAGAAACACTGGTGTTGTTGCCATTTAATAATTCTGGTGCCATCCATGGGAGGGTTCCTCGCACACCTCCAGAAACAAGACTATTGCGCTTGACTCTTGATAATCCAAAATCTGCAACCTGCAGGAACAATACATAGAAAGCCATGCTTCAAGTGAAATGCCAATGAAAACCTTCCTTCACTATAAGACTTCCTAGCACAACATGTTACATCATATAGACAGGTTCTGAGGGGAACATAAAAAGGTCTTAAGGGTATGCTGTATTGCACCCAAGCATATAGGCTTTCATCTTGGACCAAAACAATTAATTTGACTTCAACCAGAACTAAAATTAATCTTCTCTCTAGTCATTATGGTCACATGTAATAACATTAGGTACCGAAGAGGAGTTTGTCAGTAACTATTACCTTGCATATGGGTCTTTGGGGATCCGTTAGATTGACAAGCAAATTGTCACATTTCAAATCAAAATGGACAATGTTTTTGGAGTGCAAGTATTCCATGCCAAAAGCTGCATCCATGGCAATTATAATCTTTTTGCGACAATCAAGGGATCTGCGTAAGAATTCCAAACAACCGGTAAGTGCATCATTAATGAGGGAAGGACTATAAAATTGAGAGGTTGAATCTAGGTTACCTATCCTTCTTGATAAGGACATTCCTAAGTGATCCATTGACCATATATTCAGTTACAGTCGCCAGAGTTCCTCTGGTTCCATCTGTTACTACTCCATAAAATGCAACCACATTTGGATGATTCAGATTTGAGAGGATCTGTGCTTCTCTCCAAAAGACTTTGGTCTGTCACAACCAATTATTCAACAGCTTTAGGCATGCAACTTACTGAAATTGCTATGAAGAATTTGACACATATTTGTTTAACGATCTCAATAGTACTACAGAATAGTAACCCCCCTTTTGCTTGATATTACAAACGCAAAAAATAAGCAAGGGAGGAAAATAATGACCCAGTTCAAAATGGCCACTGGAGTAGAGCATCGTGATTAATTCTCAGATTCCTTTTTTTCACATTTTTTTCAATTGAATCGATCTTTATCAACCAAACCCCACTCCGAAGGATAGAAGAAAGACCTTTTTCCTTCATTTGAAAGCCTCTGTTCAAAAATTGAAGGAATGATGACAACACAGACTACATTTTCTTGATGAAAGCGTGCACTTGTGATACATATCAACATTTTTCTCTCACAAAAAAGTGATTTTGAAGTATACCAAAGCTGTTGGAAATTACTTATAAATTGAGGACAGAAAACCTTCCATAAACTATAAAAATAGATTATCCATCTCAAATTGCATAAGAGAAGGGCAGAATGACAGTAGCAGGTATATTTCCCTTTAAAAGGAGCCAAGAAGAAGGCCGAAAACGAAAAAGAACAAAGGTACCTCATGAATTTTCTTCCATAACATAGAAATAATAATATTTTATAGACACTTTCCTTATTTGTTTCTGGAATGCAGTGCATAATTCAAACCACCTAGTCAGCGAACTACATTTAGGATTAGACACTGAAAAGAAACATGTGGGAGAAGATGGAAAATTCTCTGTAAACCTACCTTCCTGTCTTGCTCTGATGATTTCCCAGAAAAGCAGCTCCCTTTTATTCTCTTTATAGCAACATCTGTTCCTCGCCATTTTCCATGATAAACAGATCCATATGTACCAGATCCTAGCACCCTCAGTTCTTCAAGATCCACGTTTTTAATAACCTGCAAATCAATAAGAAAACCTTCATACATGTACACAAGTTTCACAAGGAGAGGGCTAATACAGGGTTGATAATAGTCAAAAGATTTTGGTTTCAAGGAAAATATGACCAGAAGTTGTCATAGAATCAAATCTTCTATTAATTAACCATCAGTTTGGTAACCATACTGAAGATTTTAGAGGGACAAAATACAGTAGTGGGGGCTACTTTTAAAGATAATTAGAAATAGACTAACTCAGAGACATTGTAAGGTAAGGAGATGGAGAAAAGAGAAAAAGAAGAGCTCAAACTACAGAAACAAGATCAAATTGTAAGGTGATGCATAAGTTAAGTAGCTGGTCTTTCATGTGGGCAACCTAGAGGATACCATAAGCAATACATGATTAGGTTTGGTCCTCGACATGCCCAGTACATGGGTGATTTATAATTATTTTTATTATTTGAATAATGTTGACAAACTGCAACATATTTAAATATAAAATAAGGAAATAGTAAAGAGAGTAACATGCAGTTTTGAAATAGAAATAAGTAGACACAATTACCAGTTTGAGAAAGAACTGCTTTTAAATCATAGATTAGCATATCCTAGATTTTTTTATGGTCATTACATTTTTAATATTCTTTTTTCAATTCACAATTGAGTTTCAATTGCCTTTGAACCAACTTGGGAATTTCAATACTCATAGATTTCATTGCAGATTAACTAAATGCAACCTTATTTGAGAAAGAGCTGCTTTTAAATCATTTTTCCAATAAAAGAAAAAGACTAGCATATCCTAGATTTTTTTATGATCATTACATTTTTAATATTCTTTTTCTCAATTCACAATTGAGTTTCAATTGCCTTTGAACCAACTAGGGAATGTTAATACTCATAGATTTCATTGTAGATTAACTAAATGGAACCTTATTTGAAAACGAAAACAATAAGAATGTTTTTCCATCTCACAACTAGAGAACTCATACTTGTGTTTCAAATTTTTACTGCACTTTTCAATAAACAACCATGTATGAACTGGTCATATTGATTTTTTTTTCTTTTACTGAAAACAGGTACAAATAAGTTTTGAACCAGACCTGCAAGCCATAGATGTTGGCGTCCATTTCAGCTTTGACTGCATTTTTGAAGGACTCGTCCTTGTCTCGAAAATCAGCTGTAGAACCCTATGAACAAAGCCACGAGGCTACCTGAGTTTACTAGCATAAGTACAAGTTATAAAATTAGATTTTCATGGAAAAATTTAACAAATCTTACCTTCAACTCAGAATCTACAATTGAATTCTTGCTTGAGGGTTCTGTCAGAGAAAATTTAATATCTTCTACAATTGAATTCTTGTGAACAGATCCTTGGAAGACCACCTTCTCCGCATTCAGATTGGGGTAATTAAGATCATCAATGAGAGGAACCTCTCTCCTAGCTACTTTATTGGCTGGAATCGGTGGCATAGCATGGAGACCATCATTGAGCAAGTTTGAACACAGAACAGAGTCAACATGAACTACAGGTGAAGGCAACTTGGTTGAGCCCATAAGCATATCTTCTTTCGATATATCTC
This sequence comes from Abelmoschus esculentus, assembly GCA_035048815.1. Classification (NCBI taxonomy): domain Eukaryota; kingdom Viridiplantae; phylum Streptophyta; class Magnoliopsida; order Malvales; family Malvaceae; genus Abelmoschus; species Abelmoschus esculentus. Next base: position 17,198,287 of record JAUCBN010000020.1, on the reverse strand, counting down.
CTCGTCCAATCACTTTCCCACTGAAACCACAACATTCAGCTATATCAGATGTGACTTTTTCCAAGGTCCGTGGATGCTCTATATTACTCTTTATAGCCAAGGATGAAGGAATCATCTTCTGATAGACTTGCAAATCCTTTTTGTGAGTACCAATAGCAAGACCAGAAGTTTGTTTGCAGTCCGCATTAGACAATTTGATGTTATATCTCATAAAGCTATTAGGGATTACTGAAGTTGGACAACATTTGGGGAAACTAGGATTAGGGTCCAATTTGGGTCTTCGTCGACTTCCTTCACCTGGTAAACATCGCCCACCGGAGATTTTCGTTGGACTAGGATCTACTGTGCCATTGACAGCAACCACATATCGGTAATCAGGATTGCTCTGTTGGTTGGTGATAGCATCAAGGGAAGATGGACTTACAGACTGATCATTAGGAATCAAAAATATCCTCAGCCTTTTAGAACCTTTAAGCTTTTCAATGTGACGGAATTCCTCTATCATATTTTGAAGGTCTTCGTCAGAAGAAATAGATATAAGGGAATCAAGTTCTTCACTTGGTAGTTGATACTTGATTGAATGAGGTTGGTTACAAATATTTGAAGTTCTCCTCGCGAGCTCTTCCCAAGAAAGACAATCCTGAATGGAAATAATGCGTGTCACTCCCCCAACATATCTGAGTTTACCATCAATTGGCCTTGGCAATATTTTTCCACCAAAGCTGCACAGTAATTTTATTTCTCCGGACCGAGTTACATCAGTAGCTCCTTGCCCACTAAAATGGTTGGAACTAGGAGAGTCACGTGCATAATTGGGTGTAGTAGGTGCTTCAGAACCATTTGGATGGCTCCTATCGCAATTCAATTCACCAAAAGCCTTCCTTGTTCTTCGTCCAATTTCACCGTCTTCCATATGGTATCTACTTATCTTTCCAATACAAGACCCATTTTCATTCCCTCTAAAAGAACCATTCACAGATGCAAAATCAGATATGTCAAAAGCGCACTTGGAATCCATTCCTTTCAACACAAGAATTCGGGAACGATCCTGATACCCCGGCTGTTGGTTCTGATTCTGATTGAATAAAGCTCTCTTCCTATGTATCTGTGCTGCATGTAGTCTAGTAGGAATGGCTCTTGTGCCAACAAACTCCTGAAGTAACTCCATGGAGAATTCGTCCCTGTTCATACACATATATTATTATTTATTAGTTACATTCATTCTCACATTAGGAACAGCATCTATAGAACCTTGCTGAAATAATTAATCAGATATGCCAGACGCTTCCCTGATCATGTTCCTAAACAAGTTCCTGTCTGTTTCCTTGCATAACAACAATGTGTTAGCTCCTTGAATAACTATTTTCCTCTTCAATCCACCAACAAATAATGCATAATTAAGCCATTATCGTATCAACTTTCAACCTCAGTCAAAATCTAGGATCCCCCACCCACCCACACATCAAACGCTAAACTTCAAATCAACAGCAACAGCAGCAACAACAGCATATACACTTTCACAAATCACCAACTTCTATATTCTACTAGAAACCCAATTTCTCAATCAAATTCAATACATATACATGCGTGACAGAAAGAACACAACTAATTTTCAAATCCTTTTGAATTCACAATATATCATCAGCTTTAACTCAATGTCAGAATTTAGCTAGAAATATAATCCTAACAAATGCCTTTCTCTTCTACAAATTCCAGAACATTGATCCAAAGGAATAACATACGCAAACCAATCATTAACTAGAAGAAGAAGAAACCTCAAAAATAATATTTCAAGGTCGTCGCTCAGGATTATGTACGACAACCTTAAAAAAATCAAACATAAAACAAATAATAAATAAATAAAATAATCAACAACATTTTCAAAAAAAATTAAACGACATATCGATAAAAAAAAATCTTAAGCATAAACGAAATTAAATTAAACTTAAAATAAAATGACGATACCCGGAATCTAATCTGCTCTTTGAAATCCCCGAGCCGGCAATTATAGACGATGTTGAATTTGTATTTTTTATATAGAATCGAGAGTGTCAAAAAGAAAATGGAAGGGGAAAAGAGGAAAAAGGGGATTTAAAAAGAATAGAAACTGGAAATGGAAATGGAGGATAGATCAAGGTAGGATTCGGGGAATGCGAGAGCTGGAATTGCCACCAATTCAGCAGCATCCAGAGACATCCCCCATTCAAATAACAAAAAAATACGATGAAACAGATCAATGAGATACTAATTTTCAGTTTCTATGTTTAAACTGTAACAATTTTCCAGCGTGTAGTTGAGCTCGGAAAGTTGGCTTTCCTTCTCAACATTGAATTTCAAACTGTTTCGTTTGTATTATTACTATTTTTTACATTTTTTAACTGTAATCTGTAACTATACCAGAAGTTTTTCCTCTTCTTCGGCATGGTTGAATTTGGCTGTTGAGGTGACAACGAAGCGTTGGCAAAAGTTTCAACTCCAAGGATAAAAGTGTCATAATGGTTTTTAATATTTTTATTATAAAATTTAATGGATAAATTGAATGAATAAATAAAATGTTTATTAATTTCACAAATGAATAAAATAAATGATTGTTAATTTATAGAGTACGTTTATTAATTTTTTGTTTTTTATGCCTTACACCCACTAGGTTTAGGTATGAATCCCAACTTCAATAATTCTCAATTTTGTTTTTTATGTACATTGAATTAATTAGATGATGGTTAAAAATTAAAATATAATAAATATACAAAATAATTATTTTAAAATAATACCATATTATTAAAGTATCACGTCAGTATCTTCGTACATATGATACCGCCACATTAGTAAGGGGTGTTGATCGTTAGTTGACTAATGATTTTTATCTAACGAGAGTAAAATTACACAAGAATAAAATATTAAAAAATTATTTGTAAAAAAAATAAAAATCAAAGTGACTAACAAGTGAAACATTAAGGAATATTTTTGACTTTATATCTAAATTCTTTTATAAATGAAAAACAAATGATTTTTAATTTAAGGAGGGATTTTAATAAAACAATATATATATATATATATATTCATTCAGGTTTGATTAATATTGATCGTAGGGAATGAAATATAAATATTGAAATTTATTAATTGATTTAGTAATAAAAAATACTCATCCATTTTATCTTTTATGTGGATTTAAATTTTAATATTTATTTTAAAAGTATAATTATAATACTACTTAAAAAATGATAACATAAACTGTTAAAAGAATATTAACTTTTAACGTAATGAATCAATTTTCGGGTTTAACTTTATATAAATACAAAATTATTTTTTTTAGTCAACAAATATAAGATCGAATATTTTACTATCCCAAAAGTTAATTACACATTTTTATCTTAATTTTTTAACTAAATATTTAATCAAATGATAAACGGCGAATATGAAAAGTTATAATTATTTGATGTTCGATTAGTACACTTCCTATCAATTTTACAAAAGATAGATGATTATTGAAAATGGGTTAAAGACTTTAACGAAAATAATTATGAGGTTCTAGAGGTTATAAACGATGACATTAACATTAATTTTAAAATTTAAGTGTTTGAATTTGGTATTGTTTTAAAAATTTTGAGATTTTTTACATTTTATTTTTTCATTTTAAAAATAAAAAAATAAAAAATACATATCAAATTCTAATTAATTAATATTTTTTAATACATTACCTTAAAACAATAACAAAATAATATTTTAAACATCTATTTTAAATAAAAAAAAACATAATAAATAATTTTCAGTTAAAAATACTTTAACACCTATTATAAAAGATATAATTTAAATATATATTTTATAATCAATCCTTTTTCTAAAAGCCTAAAGAAAGAAATAAAGAAAAATGTTATGTAGTCCTAGATCTCCTTTATTTTATAAATAATAAAAGTGCTTTACTTTTAGCTGAAACTTTTCCTTTTTGCTGTTAAAAGAAAAATATATATATTTTTGTCATTAAAAAGAAAAAAGAGAGAAAATTCAAGGAGCTTAGCTTTGTACGTAGCAGTCTCTAAAGAAAGAGGTGAGATTAGATTAGGTTAGGAAAATTAATCACCCTCCGGTGACCTAAATTGACCAAAATATCCCTTCGGATAGACAGTTTACTTACGTGTCGGATGCTGAGGGATTCTCGCGAACAGAATATTAACGTTTCACGACCCATTTCCCACGCTTTCGGCTAAAATCCAACGTGCTTACGGTCACACAACTTCCCCACCCTCTCCCTTGAGGTCTCCAGTCGTGAAAAAAACTAATTATTTAATATTCCTGGAATCGCACACAAGCGCTCATCAGATCGCGCGAAACTCTACGGATTTAAGTAGATCTTGGGGATCAACAGGCCGTTCACCCCCTCCGCCGAGGTATCTAACCGGAGTCGCTGATGGCACCGTCGCCGGAGCATCTCCGTAGCTCTTCTTCCTCTCCCTCCTCCTCATGTTCCGTAGAAGTTCCGGGCAAAAGAGAGCCAGAAATAGGAACCGATGCTAAGCAGATGGATAGTAGAGGAGACTTCAGGCCAACCACTAGTGGCGTCGGTTCTCGAGCTGGAGTTCATTTTGCATCGGATAACGGTGCCGTTGAGCATCCAGGTGCTTTGAGTTCCTTTCATCATTTTTTCACCTTGTTCTAGTAATATAATTCAAAATTGGAACGTTTTATTGCACGATTTTTTTTCCTGGACTTTGTCTAGTATTAAATTAGTTCGGTCAAGTTTGACTGAAATTTCGACCTGATTTGATTTCCTCCTTTTTGTTGTTTCTTTCTATCTTTGAATGGTTGAGAACTGAATATTCGGTTGTTAAACTTGATAGTTTATTTTTGCTATTTTTGGGCTCCGCGTTTCTTTATTAGTCGCAATAGCAATCGAACACTATTTTTTGCATTTAAATGACTTAAAGTTTGTTAGTTTATTTGGGTATCTTTGGTGGGTTATAACTTTAGGCATTGAAACCTTTACATTGGATATCTCTTTACTGATGCAAATGATATTGAATTTTATTTGAAGAAAAAGACATCATGGGTATGCAGTTGGGACAAATATTAATGCTATGTCGCAATGGAAGAGCAGTAAAGTGGAATGAAAGGAAAAGCAACTAGAAATGAGAGGAATTAAAGTTGTGCTTTCAACATGTGTGGCTTGCTGGATAGAAAATAGAAGGAAAATGATGGGACAGAAAAATAGAATATTTCATTCTAATGAGTAGAAAGTTTTCCTTCTTTCATCCTATTTATTTCCGTATTGGATGTTCTAGCAATGAAACATCCCTTATTTTCCCCTTTTCTTTTCTATTATTTCCCCCCAAACTTAACGGGCAAATGCTGCTTCCATTTGGATTTAACAGTATACAAAAAGATAAGGGCTTATAGGTGTTAGGAGGATTAACAAAGAACTACAGTTGGGATGAGTTTGTAATTCTATCATGGACCGTAGTCCTGTTTCTAAGCTTTCACAGGAATAGTCTATATAACTAAGCTTAAGTTTTATGGTATTTATTCACATTGTTATGTCCAGGCTTAAATTTCTTGTATTTTTTAACTACATTCAGGCACTGTTCATCGAAGCTTTTCTGAACTTGGAACATTGCGAGTGGGTATTTCAAACATTGAAAAATTGGATTCAAGCCAGCCTAAACTAGTAAAATCGAAAACTGAGGCACAAAGACCTCGGAGCATACTTGCTGAAGAGGCAGCCCAGATTTTTGACAATAAGATATCTGCCCAAAAGAAGGTATTAAGTTTTCTGAATGTTATTTTGGCTTTACATGTTTTGGGAAAATGATTGTTTGTTGCTGATTGATTTAATTTTGTCTCAGTTAGATAATTCTATGTTAGAACTTTTAAATACAAAGATGCATATAAGTTCTTGGTTGTAGAATTGAAGACCTAATGGTTATAGAGGAGTGTTTAAAATCTTTTCTTTGATATGGATGATTGGTTAAGGATTTTTGGAGCACTAATATGGTTCCCTGCAGTATATTATGTTGTACTTGTAACATGAAATGTGAATATGTGGCATATGCTGCTGAGTATGTTTGAAAACTTTGAAAAAAATTATTTTGAACGTCATATAGTCGGGATGGACATGTTGAGGAGGTGATGGAAACAGTTCTGTCATTTACCAAAAATAATTAGATACCTTGTTGCACAAGAAGAGATAAAATGGCCATCCTCGTCATCAGCATTTAAATATGACAGTTTGGCCTTTGGTGATCTATGTCCACGGGGATTGGATTAGATATGAAAAGCAGAAAACATGGAGATTGAAAATGATGTGATGGAGGGCTCTTTACATCTTATAATATGTGAAAAGTGGGCTGCATCTTTGAAGGAGAAGAGAAAAAGGAGTTTATATAGTAGATTGTAAACTTAGATGATATCAAGTAGGCTTCTGGTAGTTTGAAGGATTTCACGGTTTATGTTTATTGACTAGAATTTAATTATTACTGCAAAAACTACATTTACACTCCTTGTGGTTTGGACCTTTTCGACATAGCACAATGTGCTTTTTATCTCAAACAGGCCATTGTGGTAAGTGGTAGCATTCCATTTTTATATGGGTTACATCATCATTTAAATAAAATTGCAAAAAATAGCCTTAAGCTTGAACAAATTAGTCCTTTTTGACTTTGGGGTATTTTGGTGATTTTACCAGATGAAATTAATGGTATAATTCCGTGTGGGAGTGGAGCTTTATAACGGGGGTCTATTTGGAGGGGGAGAATAGCACCAGGGTTCTTGGTGGAAAAGGTTCAAAGGGAAGGGGGTAGATGGAGTTATCCAACCTTGTATCTTAAATTTTTGTGGTATGTTGTCCATATAGTCGTCTGAACCTGCATGTCCACATCTGTGCTTTATCTTCAGGGCTTTAAGAATTAGCTGTAATTCAAGTTCATCTCTTTTATAATATGTATACAACTATTTTATTATTTTAAATTCATAATGAGAATATGTCGTTCTCAATTCTCTTTGATTGTTTGAAATTATGGACTTAAAGAAGTTACTAAATGGATGATAAATTTTCCATAAGCACTTCTAACAGTGTGAGGTAGAAATGTTACCCTATGGTAGGACATAAGGAAGGCACATGGTACTTGCTGGTATAGTGCTTAACAACTAGACAAAAATTCATAGGGGATGGTAGAATTGTTAATATTCCCTATATAAGTATTTTTTCTTCCTTCTTGTTATGCATAGATTGATATGCTTCACCAATTCTTTCTTGAAGAAACTCTTTTGCACTTTAAGGACATCTTTACAGTCATTCACAAATCCACTTTTCTTGGCTTTTATTAAGGCTAGAATAGCATTTAGCACAAATAAAGAAATAGGTTAAGCTCTATGTAAATGGTGTAGCTTTATATCGGGTGATTTTCTTGGATGGGGTGAAAGCTTGATCTTTTGAGACTTATGTATGTGGTAATGTTATTAAGTTTTATAAATCTGTGCAGCTTAAATTGTTAAACAGAATAGCTACTGTGAAAGATGATGGGACTGTGGAGTTTGAAGTGACAGATGTTGAGCCTCATGTTCTTGCTGGTGGACCAAGAGATGTATGTGCTGAAGATGCTGAAGAAGAGTCACCTGAAACAGATGTTCAATGTATTCCACCGCTGCAAATAGTGATGCTTATAGTTGGCACACGTGGAGATGTGCAGCCATTTGTTGCCATTGGCAAGCGCCTCCAGGTTGGGACAATGTTTTACCTTTTGAGCCTCTTTCATTTTGTTGTATTGTTAATGTTAATAACCTTTCACTACTTTTAAATCCTTCAACTTTGTTGTAACATCATCTGAGCTTTCTGGTAGCATGCTTATACTTAGAAAAATGGAGCAATTTTCTTTTGAAACCAATTACTTGAAGACTGAATACTTCTTCTTCCTCTCCATCTCTCTAAAAATATGTAAATGATGTTAAAATCAGATTCCCTATATTGAAAATTGAGCAAGGGATTGCTAAGGTAAACTAGATAAAGAAATAATCCAGTTTACTTCCATAGAGGGCAGCGCCGCTATGAGCAGTTTGCTTATTGTCGAGACTTGGACTTGGGGTTATTATTATTATTATTATTATTGGGATCCAAACATTGCTTGCCCTAAATAATCACTGTTTTGCATGCAGGAATATGGTCATCGCGTAAGATTGGCAACTCATTCAAATTTCAAAGAGTTTGTACTAACTGCCGGGCTTGAGTTCTATCCATTAGGCGGAGATCCAAAAGTTCTTGCGGGTTGTATGTACCTAACACATCATCTTATGATTCTCTGTAACTTTACTGGGATTCTGATATGATCATTTTGTGTTTGTTCCTGTATGTAATTAAAACTTAGGTCCTTGCATAGCATTTAAATGACATAATTACAGTATATATATATTTTTTTGATGCGTTTGTGCAGCACCCTACCATTTTTATTTCAACTTGTCCGTGACACATCTTTATTTAGAATATGTAGGTTTGAGCTGCAGACTGTCCAGCATGCCTAAAGTAATATGTGGCGTAAATTGAATGTTATATTAGTTGTCAAAAGTTAGGATTTCCGGCAAGGCTTTTCAATAATTTTCCTTGGCTTGACTTTTCCCCTGAGCAGATATGGTTAAGAATAAAGGTTTTTTGCCTTCAAACCCTTCAGAGATACCCACTCAGAGAAATCAAATGAAGGACATTATCTACTCTCTGCTTCCTGCTTGCAAAGAACCTGATCCTGATTCTGGTATTCCTTTTAACGCAGATGCAATCATTGCAAATCCTCCAGCATACGGTTAGATTTCTTTTCTTTTCAAGCTTTAACGTGTCTCAAGTCTACAGCTGTATGGATGTATATGTGTGTTTAAGCATGTGTTCGTCAGTCTGTATAATGGAAATATACATGTCTTAAGATTTGATGTTTTGCTCTCAAGTTCAATTTAGCATGAATATTTGGTTTTTGCTCATTCACTTCTCATGTATAGATTCATAGTTTGAAGTGGTGAAAGTTTATTATCAAATCATAAGTTTATAACTATAATGAGACCTATTAGATTCCTAATTAGGTCATCCTGTTCTTAGACAATGCCTTCAAAGAATATGTTGCAAAGACTAAAGCATAGCTATGTTGTTTCATAAATTACTGATAGTGCTGACAGAGCATTTATCTATGTTCAGAAATCATAAACTGTAAAATGTACGTAGGTTCTGACTAAAATCTTTGTTCGGCCACTTTTCATGTATATGTTTGTCTTTTTACCTCCCTCTCCCATATTTGTTGGAATGACAATTGTGGGGTAAGAAGTCAATTTTCTGCCTTGCCAAATGATCTGTAAAAATTTGTAGCATTTGCTAGTGTGTGAATAAGTTCCTGTTTAAACTTCATTTCTATAAATTTAGGCATAAAAAGGATGATGATTTGCATCCAAATCCAGTAGACCAAAGACGCCCCCGCGTCATAACAATCTTCACAGTAGTACTCTAGGGGCTCAGGGTGGAGTTTTCCTTAATATTTATTGCTTTAACAATATGAAGGATGGTTAGATCTGTCAGTGCTGAATCTGTTTTTTTTTTTTTTCATTTGAGAGATGAATTCGGTGGGAAAATCTCATATCATTGCTCTTATTGTGCACACTATAGTTTTAGAATAGAAGTATTGTATTCATATTTGTATTTACTGGTTCAATATTCTGATAGAAACTTTTGCAATTATTTTTTTAGGGCATACCCACGTGGCAGAAGCACTAAAAATACCAATCCATATATTTTTCACGATGCCGTGGACGTAAGTCTTGTTTGGTAATGTTATCTATAGCTGAGTTGGATGTTGCGTTAACATCTCAAAAGCTAGCAGTTTACAAGCTTGTCATTTCCTGTTTTGTATCAGTATGTTGTTCTATTACATGGTTTAATGGGCACTCTCAGACTGCTTTGCACAATCCATTATTGTTTCCTCCAGGCCAACAAGTGAGTTTCCACATCCTTTGTCCCGTGTGAAGCAATCTGCTGGATATCGAGTGAGCTCTGTGAAATTTATTCATATTTCTTTTATACGTTTTTGTTATACTTTCTCATCTTGTGTGTTTGTGTTTGCTTTCAGCTTTCATATCATATTGTTGACTCGATGATTTGGCTTGGGATACGGGACTTGATAAATGATGTTAGAAAGAAAAAGCTGAAGCTACGGCCAGTCACATATTTGAGTGGTTCTCAAGGCTCTGATTCTGATGTGCCACATGGATATATATGGAGTCCTCATCTTGTTCCTAAACCAAAAGGTGGTCAGCATAATTTCATTCTCATTCTCACCAGCTGATGTAATAAACACGAGGACAATTCTTTAAATCAAATAATAAATCATGTAGTGACTTAACATGGCAAGGATATCTTAAATATAATGATAACAATTATCTTTCTCCTTCAGATTGGGGACCTAAGATTGACGTGGTAGGATTTTGCTTTCTTGATCTTGCATCAAATTATGAACCCCCCGAATCGCTAGTAAAGTGGCTTGAAGCTGGTCCAAAGCCTATTTATATCGGATTTGGTAGCCTTGTGAGTTTTTCTTTTCTTTTCACATCATGATTTTATTATATTTCTCTGTTATTTGCTTTCTTATGTCATTAAGTCATCATTGCCTGTTAGTCCACTTTAAGTATCCGATATTTCTAGCAGCACTTAGGTGAAAATTTTAACTTTTTCTTTGCATTGCCAAATTATTTTAGAGTATATAGCAAAATGGTTTGAGCCAAATGCTTGTTTTTCCAGTTATAGAATAACCTTTTGTCGGTATTCCTAGGTAATATGACTTTTTCCTATTCTATTAAGCATTTGATTTAACAAGGAATTGTTTACATGCAAATTTTGTTCGAGTTATTTGTGTTGCTAATATAAGCCGAGCATACTTAATGCAATAATTATACTTTTTCCCCCTATTTCTCGTTGGGTAGAGATTCATTTCAGTGATCATAAGACTGATTTGATCCTTAATACAGTGTATGGATGTCAAAGTTATGTAGGTTGCTATGAGATATTATTCTCACTTGACATTGTGTAGCTGCTTTATATTTTCTTGAAATTACGTGACCTTTTGAACTATTCCTCCTCTCATGTCAGCCTGTTCAAGAACCAGAAAGAATGACCCAAATAATTGTAGATGCATTGGAACAAACTGGACAGAGGGGTATTATTAATAAAGGCTGGGGTGGCCTTGGGAATTGTAGGTTCTGCTTGTCATACATTGGGATCTATAAATGTTTCTTATTAAGCTGGCATATTTGCTTAGTTGTTTTTTTGTTTATTTCAGTGGCAGAAGACAAGGACTTTGTATACTTACTGGACAATGTACCTCATGATTGGCTATTCTTGCAATGCAAGGCTGTGGTAAGTCGACGTGTTTCAAAGTAGCATGTTTCCATGGATTCTTTCTTTCTTTATACATTAATTGCAGGTCTACTATATATTCATACAACTTGTGTACCGAGTTCTTTTCACTAAAAATGGGCTTGGAATGCTGGGTCAATTACTTGGCCAGAGCTTATCATGGTCTTACAAGTTCCAGGTTGAAGGTTTCTGATTTGTGAATCCTTTTCCTGTCTCTCTATTCTTGAAGAAAAAAGGGGAAATTTTCACTAAATATTTTTGACATCATAATCACTTTGGCTCTTGCTGGAATAACATGGCTGACATTACTTTTGGACCAGTTGATACAAACTGTTATAAGCATATCTGATGAGAGGTGTACATTTTACTATTTATTTACAAGAGTATACATACAGAGATGGGAAACTTATACAAGGAAATAATCAAAACCAATTGATTCCTAAGAATATATTAATCCCTTACAAGTATTCTATTAACACATAATATAATAATAAATTTAGTTGCAGAACAGGTATATATACTAGGAAGTGCAAGTACTTGATCATGCCAGTTGACTTTAATTTTTTTATCTTTTTCCAATCTCTCCACCTTTTCTGATTTCTCTTGAAGCTTTCTTCTCTATTTGTTTCTGAATAGCAAGATACTTTGTTTGCCGTGCTTTCAGGTACATCATGGAGGTGCTGGAACAACTGCTGCTGGTCTTAAAGCTGCTGTAAGAAAAGATTTTGATCCTTGCTGTTATTATTGTGCTTAACATTGTTTTGTCTGCATAACAAATTTATGCTTTTGGTTTTGTTTAATGTTCGCTTACCTTTTGTTCCACACAATATATTTGTAAATTTTAGTGCCCGACTACCATTGTTCCATTCTTTGGTGATCAACCTTTCTGGGGAGACCGGGTGCATGCCAGAGGAGTGGGACCTCCACCCATCCCAGTTGATGAATTCTCACTTCCAAAGTTGGTTGATGCAATAAACTTCATGTTAGATCCAAAGGTAATTTTGATTTTGAGATGCCAGATTTATTTATTAGTTATTCGGTTTGTATTCCATAGGCATTTTAGATTCAATTATTTAGGCGTGCTATGATTCTGATCTATCATATCTTAAGTAAAATGTGTATATAAAAAGGGTACTTGCACCAGAAGTCTCCAAACCTTGGGACAAATTTTAAGTTGGTTCCTGAGTCAAAACACTCCAATCCTATGCTCAAATTAACATGTTGATCGAATTAGGTCCTGTTGTCAGTCTAGTAGTCAGTGTAAGCATTAACGTTGAAGCGTATAATGGGCATTGTTCATTATTTAAACAAGGATGCATTACAAATATTTTAAAAACATCAGATTGGAGCCAACATGTAGCGCCAAATCTGACGCTACAAGTTAGAAAGACTTGATTAGAACAATTGTTTAGTTTGAAGAATCAATTGAAACATTTTGAAGTTATAGACCAATTTAGAATTTGACCCATAGTTCGAAGACGTCTAGTGCAAGTGTAATATGATGATTGTATTGCAATAAACTCAGCAATAATATGTCAGGTGAAGGAGAGGGCCATCGAACTTGCCAAGGCAATGGAGAGTGAGGATGGGGTGACTGGCGCAGTAAAAGCATTTCTTAAACATCTTCATCCCAAAAAGTCGGAACCCGAGCTATCCCCATCCCCATCCAGTGTATTCTCCTTCAGAAGATGTTTCGGATGTTCGTGAATCCCGTATGTATGCTTGTTTCTCCCTTGTAAGTTTTCTTGTGTGTGTTCTTCATTTGTCCTCCACAGTGTTTTCATTCCTATTTAACATTCTAGATTCCATCCTCTTTTCAAGTCCCTGTCTCAAGTAAAACACCATTTCATTCCTCTTGAAGGTAAAAGGGACATTGTTTTTAATCTTTGAGCTATCATCTTTTCCAAGTTTGAGTCTTTCATTCATCTCATAAAATTCTGAACCGTGTAAAAATCATGAGATCCGATTATTTACAGTTTTATCTGACGGATTTAAATGTGTAAACTGTTATAGATGAATCAATTTGGTGGTGAGATTTCGTTAATGATCAGTTATATAACTTTATTAATTTCAAATTTAAATGCCACAAATAGCGTATTTATATAGTAAAATATTATGATACATGTAAATTTTAGTTTTCACAAAGCTTTGATATTGGGATTTAAGTGTTCCAGTTAATGTATAGTAAAGTATTCGTAAATTCCAGATGACCTTCAAATATGCACAAGAGATGCTGAGACTAGAAACTAAAAGTGCTTTAGAGGAGGGAGAATGTGCATCAGGAGTCTTTTGGATGGGTGTTATTTTTATTAAAAAAAATTATAATACATATTCTTGATGTGATAGTAAACTTTTTACAATAATAAATTTAATATTTGATTTTTATATTTTAGTTTAATTTTAAATTTAAAGAGTTAAAATAATATAAAATTTAAATAATGAGAGTTAAAATTTTAATTTTGGGCTATTAAGGGTTAAATTTGTTATTATAAAAATTTTATTAATTGTCATGTTTAATCATGATTAATTAAAAAATTATTTATATTTATAAAGTTATCCTAAACTAAAATCAAGTCGGTCTCATGCATAAAGAGACAAGGATATTGACGAGGTGAGATGGGTTGTGGCCCTGAACCCCCCCCCCAAAAAGAAAATGCCTACACTTTATATAATAAATTTTAAAAATTATGAGATTTTTATTTCTAATTTTTTAAATAAATATACTATACCTTTTTTAGGTAGTAGGTTTAAAATTTATTAGGAGTAAATTATAAATTATTCAAAAAATATATTTTCACAAATATAATAAAATAAAATAAAAATATACGAAGACAGGATGAGGTAGAAAATTATATTATACTTAAAATCATTTCAACCCGATTCGTTGCTTTTTAATACCCATCTTGTTTCAATCCCTAAAATTTACAATAAAAAAACGTCCAGTTAAATTAAAGTACATCAAATCATATTAGGAACCAATAATTTTACCATCCCTATACAGCTATGTTTTGATGGCTGATCTGTTTGTTATACGGGAATGACAAGCAAGGATGGAATTAAAAATTTGTTTAAAGGGTGTTATTTTTTTTAGCGATATTTAAAAGGTGTTAAATTATTTATAAAGACGTATTAAATTATATATATTTTTATTTTTTATATATAAATTATATAAAAATATGATTTTCTCAAAATTTTACATGACGACATGTAGACTACAATTTCTCTGTAACATCTATTTGTAAATTGTATAATCTTTACTTGTGCACATGATCCACCTTGCACCTCTCAGCATTTCCTCCATCATTTTTGATTCTTATTGAAACGCAACAACACATTGTTTTTGAACTCATTGCTATCGTCTTGCTGTTGAAGGAAATGCTTGCCTATTTCATCTACCACTTGTAGATATAGTCTGCAAGATACAACTTGTCTTGCTTGTGAGTTTATACAAAATGAATTACAATTGAGGAAGAGACAGGGCTTGCAGCAGGTTTTCTACTTGTCTTCCTCCCCAATCCTCATTTTCTCTCCTGCCAAGCACTTTCAACCAAAGGGTTAGTATAAGTTTTTAATGTCAACACAGCTTCTAATTTATAATCATTTTTTAATTCAGCTATATTGGTTAGAGTAGTATCTGTTTTAGAATATACTCTCGATCACCGGCGGATCCATGTTAAGAAGAGGGTGGGCCCGTACCTACCCTGAATTTTTTAAAATTCATACATTTGACTTTGATTTTTAAAATTTTTATGAATTAGTCCTTAAATTTTTAAAATTTTTATGGTTGTGCCCACCCTGAATTTTTTAAATTTTATGACTTGTGCCCACCCTCGTAAATATTTTTGGATCCGCCACTGCCCTCAATCATTGAAGATTATTGGTGCTCAAACCCGTGACTTATAGGAAGGACAACCGTTTCTTTAATTGATGAGGTTAAATAGTTCGTGAATTAGCATTTCAAAAAGTAGGTTTTAGATCTGAAAATTTTCCACTAGGAATTCAAATCGTCTCCCCTTAGCCAAGCCAAACTTTCTATAAACAACATCTTTTTAGCATGAATTGAATGTATTTTATTTTTATGTAAGATTAGAAGTTGTCAAAGTTTTGGGCAACATGGTCAAAGTGTTACAATTCCATAAACTCTTGATTTGCGAAGTCATGCAGAGAATGAAGCATAAAAGTAAGATAGGAAACCAATTTTGACGGAAATACATGCCTTGATTGACGCTGCCGGAATTCGGTCGGAAACATAAATCTATTGCAAGACTAACAAACTTGACAATTTCACATGTAGACGACTTTGACTTACAGGGGATTTATAGAAGTTTAGATGAGTGAAGGGATGCAGCTGCAGCCTGCATGCACGGTGATGGAGTTAGGCTGCCGTCCGAGATATTTTTTAAAAATATTTATAATTTTATGTTTAAGTTTTAGTTAGGTATCCAACTTTAATTTCAATTCATGCTTTTTATTCTAAATTTGATCCTTAAACTTTTAAATGTTTTATTTTTATTTTTAAATTATAATCCTAAATCTCAATTTATCATAAACCTTTTAAATATTCTAATTTCATCCTCAAATTATTGTTGAAATCATATCATATTATTACATAATACACAATAATATTTTATGACAATTAACAATTTTTATAATGATTTTATTAATATAAGATATAATTAATATATACTTGTAATTTATAGATAAAATTAAGAAACTGTAGTTTAACTCATCCCTTTATTTCTGGGTTGAATCTCTCCCTATGAAAAAGAGAAATCTTGATGTGATGGTTTCAAAAATTTTCAACTCTCCGCGTATTTCAACTGCTTTATTTCTTTGATTAATAAACCATTTTTTTCTTTTTGAAGTGAAAGAAAAAAATCATTTTATTTTATTTATATGTATTATTGAAGATTAACATGATTTTAATTAATATTAAAAATCATTTTTTTTCTCACCTTATTTTCCTCCAAACCAAACAAAATTCAAAACTAAAAACAACATTTGAAATCTTCCAATTTTCACTTTGAGTAGTTAAACTTTTAAAAATATGACAATAATTATTTTTAATTATTAAAAAGTTCAAAATATATTTTAAAGTTACTTGTTTCAAGATTTTTTTAATTAAAAAAAAACTAATCACTAAAAAATAATTAATGGCATATTTAGTAAGACAGACGAAGTGGTAAGGAAAAAGGAAATTAAGATCGTACGGTATTTACGGACACCTGTCCATTTTGATTCTTAGTTAAATCCTACAAGTCGTACAGTTACCTGATTTTTAGTTATCCTTCCGCGTCGGGCACGTGGCAACGTGTCCTTATAGTAAAGCGAGTATAGCTTCCACCGTCAGCTGCGAGTACGTAAAGCATCCAATGAAAATTTTAACGAAGCTGACTTGTAAGAAATAGACCAACATGGGAAGTGTCTGAAGGGAACATGGCGAGGCACGTGACCTACCGACACATGGACACGCTGTAGCTTTAAATTCATATTTACAGAGTTGGGAAAAGTTTATACCATGACCATTGACCCTCCAATTTAACCTTAATCATTTTCTAGTATTTCCCTATTTAAGGACCAAGCCATCTGAGTTTTCCTTCACAGTCCCCATCATTCTTTTCATCTCACCTCCATTTTCCTTCATTTTCGTTTCTCCCAAACAGGGGAAAATCGAAACAGAATCATATTCATCAGTGTAACAGAGAGAGGAAGAGAGAAACATCTGTAATGGGGATTTCCAAGAGATTATTCTCTTCCTTTGCTTTGTTAATACTTGTTCTGTTTTTCGTTTGTATCACTGTCAAGGCATCAACAGACAAAACAGAGCTGAATTCAAGGTACATTTTCCCGGGAAACAATCATCTCGTTAGCTTTTTCCATTCCAGGAAAACACTCATTGTTTCAATGCAACCAGTATTTTTCTTTTTAAAAATAAATTTCCTGGTTGTTGTAATGGCAGGCTGGGTGAAGAAAACAAGTTGAAGTTTCAGGGTTTGAAGAACTCGTCAATGGAGGAGGAGTGGATCAACGAACACTCGGTGGAGAATCCAGAGGAAATTGCTTCAATGGTGGATATGTGAGTATTCCCATCATATCATTGCATTAACAAGGAATTCATGAATGTTTACTTGTTTGTTTCCTAAGAAAACATGGGATATAGAAACGGTATTAAATCTTAGAGAAGAAGCTTGATTCAGACTGAGATGGAGCCCCGCCACACTTGCCATGCCCATGCATGATAATCTATGTAGTTTCCGACAGGTCCTTTTCCACTTGCCATACATAATCTATAGTCTATTCTCTCTCTTTCACACTTTGGACACACCTATTTGGTCTGGTTTTCAGTAGCAATGAATGGTAACAATAACTTCACCTTCACTTCTCTGTAATAAAATAAATAAATCCGTGAAGTTTTTTTTTTTTTTTTTTAATTTCGTATATTAACTCTAGTTTAGATTTAACTCGACGGTAAAAATATCATGCCATTTCAAAAATGGTTGGGAATTCTTTGGCAATGAAACTGATAACCCACAGATCCTAGATCTGCCTTTTGATGCATGGCAAACAAAAACTTGGCCAATCAGAACAAGTTCTGCATTCATCTGCGTATGACTGACAAAACTAGTTGTATAAATTCATTGCCACCGCCAACATCTTATTTAATTTTAATGTTTTTTATTGCTTCTTTTTGGTCGCACCGACGCCAGAAAAAGAGCAGGCAGCTAGGAGTTTTAACTTAATAATTTCTTATTTTCTTATGTACCGAATTTTCCGTATGCAACGTATGTACATCTCCCACGAAATGTCACATGGCCAGCTCAGCTCAACAGATGCTTCTCAAACACATTAATTTTGTCATCAATATTGTCCATTCTCATTTAATCCTATTCCAATTTCCACATGCTTAATTAACTCTGTTTCATTTAATTAATCTAGTAATATAGCAGCATGACGTTATTGTCCCTTTTTCTTCAGGAGCATAAGAAATAGCACGGAGAGGAGGAAATTGGGATTTTTCTCATGTGGAACAGGGAATCCGATTGATGATTGCTGGCGGTGCGACCAGCGTTGGTATCTTAGGCGAAAACGCCTTGCCAACTGTGGTATTGGCTTTGGACGTAACGCCATTGGTGGCCGTGATGGGAGGTACTATGTGGTAAGTAACCCCAGGGACGATGACCCTGTGAACCCCAAACCAGGCACCCTTCGTCATGCTGTTATCCAGGACCGGCCGCTATGGATTGTGTTCAAGCGTGACATGGTGATCAGGTTGAAGCAAGAGCTTATAATGAACAGTTTTAAGACCATCGATGGCCGTGGCGCCAATGTACATATTGCCAAAGGTGCCTGCATCACCATCCAATATGTCACCAATGTTATCATCCATGGTATCCACATTCACAACTGCAAGCCCACCGGCAATGCGATGGTTCGAAGCTCCCCGTCTCATTACGGATGGAGGACCATGGCCGATGGAGATGGCATCTCGATCTTTGGATCGAGCCATATTTGGATCGACCATAACTCACTGTCTAACTGTGCCGATGGACTCATTGATGCCATAATGGGTTCCACTGCAATTACCATCTCAAACAACTACTTCACCCACCACAATGAGGTCATGCTGTTGGGACATAGTGATTCCTACGTAAGAGACAAGAGGATGCAAGCGACCATTGCTTATAATCATTTCGGTGAGGGTCTTATCCAAAGAATGCCGAGGTAAAACAAATATCCTGCTAAAACGATTACATGATAATATATATTTTTTCATATAAACTTCATTCAACCCATATCGGCAAATGTTGCAGGTGCAGACATGGATATTTCCATGTAGTAAACAATGACTACACACATTGGGAAATGTACGCCATCGGCGGAAGCGCAAATCCGACCATTAACAGCCAGGGCAACCGTTACGTTGCCCCGTTTAACCCCTTTGCCAAAGAGGTTACAAAGAGAGTGGAGACCGGCAAGAAATGGAGACATTGGAATTGGAGGTCGGAAGGAGACTTGTTCTTAAACGGAGCGTACTTCACACCATCGGGAACCAGTGCATCAGCCAGCTATGCGAGGGCCTCTAGCTTAGGGGCCAAGTCATCTTCCTTAGTTGGCACCATTACTTCGAATGCAGGCGCCCTTTCTTGTCGCCGTGGCCTCATGTGTTAGTCCTCATTAATATCTCCTCCGCACAGAAGAAGATGAGAAAACAACTCATTCTTCTTCATATAAAGTGTTCAACAATATTTATCTCTTAGATCAATCCCTTTGACAAGTGTACAAAAAACAGTAGAAATTGTCCTAATTTCTCTCCCTCGGTTACCAAAAAAACATTTCACTTGTCATAGAATGCCATTGATCCACCATGGCCACCATTAAGGTGCCATTGTGTTTATCTTTTGTAATTATATATTTTCCATAGTTTATTCTTAAGGTTTTAGTTTGGTTTCACACATTTTGGTCCTTGTCTTTGTTTTTCTTTGATTGTTTGGTTCGCACATTTATTGCCACTGAATGCAAAAATGTCATGTTGGGGGTACATGTTTTAGAAGTCATTGACTTGTATGAGTATCCCATAATGTTTGTGATTGGGTTTTCAATCCTCTTCCAATGCATTGTAAGATTTACGTTTTCTTTAATCATGTCTTGCATGTTCTACTATGGTAAACTAAGAAAACTGAAGCTAATATAAGATTATTTTGTTTCGAATTAATAATTAAGAATCTAGATCGAGTATGTTGTTATGGATTATTTTGCTACATTTTTTGTATGTGAGTTATTTTTTAAATTTTTAATAATCAAATATATTCGTTCTTGAAATTTTAGTGATCCATAATGAACTTAAAAATTAAGCTCATAATAATGAGTGTTGAAAAATTAAAATTTAAAACTATGATTTTAATAACAAGCGTCGAAAGAAAATTAAGTCTCTAATAACAAATCTTAAAAAAAATAGACATTTGATAATAAATACTAATAAAAATTAAAATTATAATAATAAATATTAAAAATAAAATTTAAAATTAACTCTTAATAATAAATATTAAAAAAAAATTAAAAATTATATATCCCTTCGAATTTCAGAGTCAAATCTCGGGTTTACAAAATGAACTAATAAATGACAAGTTAGCCCAACTCTTAGGCCCACATATTGGACTGGGTATTTAAAAACCTAACATTCCCTTCCCTTTCTCCAAAAAGACGTGGTTATTTCTCTTTTGCTTCAATTTTCTTTCCTCCCACTAAAAATTTATCGAATTTTTTAATAAGTACAAACCAAAAATTTATCGAATTTATTGAATTTCAAATTAAATCAAGTACAATTCAAATAATTTTTGAGTCAAATTAAACATTACTTAATTCGTGATTGACTCGTTCGATAAACACTCTTAATAATAATAAATAATAAAAACTTTATCATTGTAAAGTATTTTTTATAAAATTATAATTATGATATTAATAGTAAATAAAAATAAAATATAGTAAATTATATAAACATACAAGTACAATAATTAAATAAACACAATTGACAATAATTATTTTCTATGAACAAGTTAGGTTAAGCATTATTAACACATTCATAGTATCCAAAGCAAAAGAAAAAAATATTAAATAAAACAATTTTTTGTTGTTATAATTATAATACTCTGAAAATGAAACTATACCTATTTATTTACCTATAATATTTTAAATTATAATCAAGTCCTCTGATTATCATTATAATATCAATAAGTTCTTAGATAATCTAATGTCAGCGAGCGTGTTAAATACTAATTTAAATATAACGTGGATCAAATTTTAAATATTTAAACTTAAAAACAGGTTTAATTATTTTTAAAATTTGATTTTTATATTTTAAATTTTATTTATATATATGAATTGATACTTGACACGATTACTTCTGAGACTCAATAAGTTTGGGATCAATTGAAAATTAAATGATAGTCTAGGGACATATGTGTAATTGACTGGTTTATTTCCCTATAAAGAGGACTTGGGTTCTTATTTTAATAATTGTAGTCTTGAGAAAACAAAGCAAAAACGTGTTTAGATTCCCTGGAGGGGAGGTTTACAGCCTACAGGGTCACCCAGCTTGAGCTCTGTGTTCTGCCCTAGCCATTTTGAAATCCCTTAAAACATTGAAGGCCATTAGTTTTCTTTTGATTTTTTAAGAGTTTTTCAGTAGGGGTTGAAAAATTGAAAGGGGGGGGGGGCACCTCAAAGTTAGGGACATTGTTTTCATATATTTTTTTAACATTTCTTGTTTTTTCATTAGAATGAGTGGAATCATTTTGAAGGATGTTCATTTCACATGCTCACTTGTTAATGAACATTGCTTGCTAACTTGATGAAAACCCAGATTTTTAACAAAAGATGGTGCTTATCTTGTTAATCGTGTACCATAAATTGCTTTTCATGTTATGCTATAATTTTGGCCACTCTTACTTGTTTTGAAGAAACCATGAAAACAGGGCTGATGGGTAATGGGTGGTTTTCATTTAGCTTTATTAGGATTGGATTTGGAGATTTTCCTTGAAACAACAATCTCATAAAACTTTGAAATCAATATTTTTCTCAAAGTTTTGGCTCAATTATCAAAAACGAACACTCATTTTGAGGAAAACAAGGAAAAAACACATGGATGTGTCTGCTCTAATAAAAACATATTCAAATGTAGTAAAAGAGTACAAGGGAAAGAAACAGAACCCCGAGGTGAAGGTGGTTTGGTGTGGGATTCAAATGTTTTTTTTATCTACCCTTTTCTTGCTTGCCTGCAAAGGATTTATAGTAGTAGAAATATTATTAGAGTATTTCACTAGGAAGCTACTTTAGAGATAAGCAAACGGGGAGATAGAGCCCCAATGCAAAACTAAGAGAGGACTGGTTCGAGATTTGATGCCGATGCCGATGCCGAGGCAGTCCAAAAACCATAAGCAGCAGGCAATGCCAAGACAATGGCTAATAGTTCTACTTCTATCACTCTTCTTGTTTACACTTGTGGCATATGATGTTTCTGCAGCAAACAGTGAAGCTACTGTATTACTATCTTGGCTTCATAGCTCCCCTTCACCTCCTTTAGCACTCTCCAACTGGCACTCCTCAGACCCCAACCCTTGTAGCTGGTCTTACATTACATGTTCTTCTGAAAACTCTGTCATTGAAATCAATATCCAGTTTGTTGAGCTAGCTCTTCCTTTCCCTTCCAATCTCTCCTCCCTTCCTTTCCTTCAAAAGCTGGTCCTTTCTGGTGTTAATCTCACTGGAATTATTCTGCCTGATATTGGAGACTGTTCACAACTAACCATTATCGATGTCAGTGCAAACAGTCTCGTAGGTAGCATTCCTTCAAGTATCAGGAAGCTCCAGTATCTGCAGGACTTGGTTTTAAACTCAAACCAGCTCACTGGGGAGATCCCAGCAGCAATTGGTGAATGCAGCAGCCTTAAGAATCTCCTCATATTCGACAACTATTTAAGTGGGAATCTTCCAGTTGAACTCGGTAAACTGTTGAATCTTGAAGTTATACGTGCAGGAGGGAACAAGGACATTGCAGGAAGAATCCCGGATGAGATTGGAGACTGCCAGAACCTGAAGGTGTTGGGCCTTGCTGATACCAAAATATCTGGTTCAATCCCTATTTCAATAGGTAAGTTAACCAAACTCCAAGCTCTCTCAGTATATACAACTATGGTTTCTGGTGAGGTTCCACCACACATTGGCAACTGTTCAGAGCTTGTGGACTTATATTTGTATGAGAACAATCTTTCGGGGTCACTTCCGCCCGAGTTGGGTAAGCTCGAGAAGCTTGAGAAGTTGTTACTGTGGCAAAACAACTTTGAAGGGAGTATTCCAGAGGAAATAGGGAACTGTAAAAGTTTGATAACCATTGATCTTTCCTTAAATTATTTTTCTGGTAGCATACCGAAGTCATTTGGGAACCTCTCTAATCTTCAAGAGCTCATGCTTAGTAACAACAACATCACCGGCACTATACCACCGATTCTATCTAATGCCACGAGCCTAGTACAGTTGCAGCTCGATACTAATCAGATATCAGGCTCCGTCCCGGAAGAGCTTGGGAAGTTAAAGGAGCTCACTACCTTCTTTGCGTGGCAGAACAAACTTGAAGGAAGCGTTCCTGCGGCATTGGCCAGTTGTAGGAGCCTTGCGGCTCTAGATTTGTCCCACAATGCACTCACCGGTAGCTTGCCGCCCGATTTATTTCAGCTGCAAAATCTAACAAAGCTTCTCTTAATTTCCAATGACATTTCGGGCACGATCCCTCCACAGATTGGCAACTGCAGTTCCCTGATTAGAGTTCGGCTTGTTAATAACAGAATCGGTGGAATGATCCCGAAAGAGATTGGGTTCCTTGACAACCTCGTCTTCCTTGACCTGTCTGAAAACCATCTTGGTGGCCCAGTGCCAGATCAGATAGGTAACTGCACTCAGCTACAGATGTTGAACCTTAGCAACAACACCATTGAAGGTCTTTTGCCTAGCTCTTTATCATCTCTTACAAGACTTCAGGTTCTGGATGTTTCTGTTAATCAGTTTAAGGGACAAATTCCTCAAAGCTTAGGCCAACTTACTTCACTTAATAGACTTATACTTAGCAGAAACTCTCTCTCTGGAACAATCCCTTCCTCTCTTGGTCATTGTTTGAATCTTCAGTTGCTTGACCTTAGCAGCAACGTACTATCTGGCACAATCCCAGAGGAACTGTTTGACATCCAAGCTCTTGATATTGCTCTAAATCTAAGTTGGAATGCACTATCTGGTGTAATCCCACCTCAAATTGCTGCACTGAACAAGCTATCTATATTGGACCTTTCACACAACAAACTTGAAGGTGACTTGGTAGCACTTTCGGCGCTCGACAACCTTGTTTCTCTGAATATCTCCTACAACAATTTCACTGGCTACCTTCCCGACAGCAAGTTGTTTCGGCAGTTATCTGCCACCGAAATGGCTGGAAACCAAGGGCTGTGTTCTAAGGGACACGATTCATGTTTCCTCAGCAGTGCCACAGCAACCGGTATGCAAAGTGATAATGGTTTCAAACGAGCACAAAAACTTAAAATAGCTATTGCACTACTTATTACCTTGGCCATTGCATTGACAATTGTTGGGGCTTTTGCGGTCTTTAGAACTAGAAAGATGATGGGAGATGATAATGATTCTGAGATGGGAGGGGATTCATGGCCATGGCAATTCACTCCATTCCAGAAATTGAATTTCTCAGTTGATCAAGTATTGAAATGTTTGGTAGAAGGTAATGTTGTTGGAAAGGGTTGTTCGGGGATTGTTTATCGTGCAGAACTTGAAAATGGTGAAACCATCGCTGTAAAGAAGCTTTGGCCAACGACAATGGCAACTGGTTTTGATTGTAACAGTGACAAAGTCGGTATAGGCGGAGTTCGTGATTCCTTTTCAGCTGAGGTAAAAACTCTCGGTTCGATCCGCCACAAAAACATAGTCAGGTTCTTAGGTTGTTGCTGGAATCGAAGCACGAGATTGCTTATGTATGATTACATGGAAAATGGAAGCTTGGGAAGTCTTCTTCATGAGCGCAGTGGCAGCTGCTTGGAATGGGACCTTAGGTACCGAATCATCTTGGGGGCGGCTCAAGGTTTGGCTTACCTACACCACGACTGTGTTCCTCCCATTGTTCACAGAGATATCAAGGCCAACAACATTCTCATTGGTCCCCAATTTGAATCCTATATTGCTGATTTTGGACTTGCCAAGCTTGTCGATAACAGAGATTTCGCCCGGTCTTCTAGCACAGTTGCAGGCTCCTACGGTTACATTGCTCCAGGTTAGTTCAAAATTCTTTTCATATCAGAATTATCTGCTACCATTAGGATCTTGTAAGTGGAAAAAGAATGTAACAGCTATATATTATTGCCAGCACATTCTTACTTTCTTATACACTGGATCGTATACTATACGATTAAAGGAAGATTATAAGCCATAAATGGTTTTATGTTAATGCAGAGTATGGCTACATGATGAAAATAACCGAGAAAAGTGATGTGTATAGCTATGGAGTTGTTGTGTTAGAAGTCTTGACAGGAAAGCAACCGATTGATCCGACCATACCAGATGGACTCCACATTGTAGATTGGGTGAGGCAGAAAAGAGGAGGGATTGAAGTGCTGGATTCGAGCTTACAAACCAGACCGGAATCTGAGATCGATGAAATGTTGCAGACCATTGGAGTGGCATTACTGTGTGTAAACCCTTCCCCTGATGACAGGCCTACCATGAAAGATGTTGCAGCAATGCTGAAGGAACTAAAGCAGGAGAGGGAAGAGTGTACGAAAGTCAACATGGTTTTTGTCGGCTCATCGGATTCTGACTCTAACCTTCAAGTCAACAGCCACTCCCCAACCTCAATGATCCCAAAGTCATATCCCCCCAGCAGCAGTACAAGCTTTTCTGCATCTTCCTTGCTATACTCCTCCACTTCCAATGCAAAGCTAGGTTTCAAGTAGTTCAGTAAGAAGAAGTAAATATTTACCTGGAAGTTTATTTATTTGTTTGTTTCCTCCTCTTTTGGTTGAAAACTGTGGTTGGTTTCTATTAAAGTTTGGAAATAAGTGATGATAAATGAAACTTGTTGTATCTTCGCCAAATGACATCAACAAAGATTAGAGATCATAGAAGAAGGATTTTGTTCGATATTAATAATCAAAATAAAATTAATGTCACTAGATCTAATCAAAAATCGGTTTATCTTATAAATAAATATTTAAAATATATTAACTTTTTTATTTAATATTTTTATTAAAATAAGTATTTAAAATATACTTTTTGATTAAATCAAATACATAAAATATATTTTTTATCAAAATAGATACCTAAAATATATATTTTTGTTAAAGTAAGTTGTAAGTACCTAAAATATATAAAATATATATTTTAAAATATGTACTTAATATATTTTTTAATCAATATCAAATAAGAAAATTTAGGAACTTAATTAAATATATACACTGACGGATGCACTTGTAATTGAGGGTAGAATTATGCCCATCATGAATTTTTTAAAGTTTATATATTTGATTTTAATTTTAAAAATTTTTATTAACTAATCCTTAAATTTTTTAAATTTTTATAATTTGTGCTTAACATAAAATTGCTTACGCTCACATATATTTCTAGATCCGACATTGAATATATATACACACTTTAAATATTTATTTGATAAAAAAAATATAATTTAGGTGTTTATTTTAACAAAAATACTTTAAATACTTATTTTAATAAAAATATATTTTCAATTATAAATTTAATGAATAAATATATTTTAAAAACTTAATTTAATTAAAATATACTTTTAGTATTAAAATAAATTAATTAATATTTTTTAAATATTTATTTATAATATAGGCCATATAGAGAATATATATATATATATATATAACAACAAGAAAGAAAATGTGAGGTCATGAAACATGCAAAACTTAGAAAAAGCAAGGCTAGAGAAAGGTAAAAATGAAGGGAAAAAGAAAAGAGGTTTATGGGAAATGACAGCAATATAGTTGTCAGATTTTTTTTAATTTATGATACCGCCTAATTTATTTCTTAAAATATTTATTATTATAGTAAAAGTAAATAGGATGAATTATACTTTTAACTTTAAAAAGTAAAATAAAATTTATTTTTATAAATAAAAATTTACAATTAGATAAATTGCAATTAGACTTTACATAATATTCTATATTAAAATCGATTTTTTTCACCGCTTTTAATATTAGAAAAAATATTATTTGATAAAACTAAATATTAGAAATACAGTGCAATTATTAACAATTTTAGGAAAAAAAATATTATCATCAAAGAACTACTAGCTGGCTTAGGCTAGCTTTATATCATGCATTCTCATATTGTACGTAATATTATTTTTGTAAACAAACTTTACATGTTATAAAACATACGCAGATACGAGAATTATCTGAAGTAATTAAACTTGAGAAAGAAGATAGAATTCGAATCACTGACATTTGACGGAAAAAACAATGCGGCAGCTGAGAATCCAATCGGAAAAAATGATCTTCGATCGTCCACTTGTCAATGAAACAAGCAAATACGGCAACGTCTCGCAAATGCACCCTCTCTTTGTTTTTTTGTTTTTTTTCTCTATTACCTTACTGTTTGTGTGATGGGCATCGGTATCGAACCATTGACGGCGGTGGATGCCGGAGAAAGCGTATGCTGGTTTTTCTGGGATTTTCCTGGTTTTTTAGCCTCCGATTTGGTCCCCGACTGCCGGACTTTCACTCCTCGTATTAACTGTGATTTACTTTAATTTTTCAATAAGAAAGCATAGGCTTGTTAAACGTAAAATAAGTGGTGAAATGGTACTTACATATTTGCCACATTTTACATCTGAATATATGACAATGAAATCTCCTTCCTGGAGTCCATTTGTCCTAACGAAATCCCCTGGAATTGCTTCAGCATTAGTATGTTAAATACGAGAATTTGTTTCTGAAAAATATCTAGTCTGATATGGTGGATGCACATGCACCTGTATTTTCGAGAAGATACATCCTGCTTTTATTGTTTGGCCAGAATCTGAAACTCCATAAAGATAAGGAAAAAAACAAAGACGGGAAACAAAAAGGTGATTTAGAACTAATGTTGTGTAAGAAAACAAAATAGATGATCAAAGTTAAGTTTTAGAATACCTGTAGCGCATGTTCCAAACTCGAGATGTTCCAATGTCTTCCATGGCTATGGAGATTCCATCTCTTGCTTCTAACTCGGGAAGATGAGTTTCTGCTTCTTTCTGGTTTCGATTTAAAAAAACAACGGAAGAAATGATGAAATTAATTGTTGTTATAACGAAAAAGAGTCAAATTATCATCCATGAAATGTGATTATCGTACCTTTGGCAGCACTATTCTTCCTAGATTTCCCACATCGCTCTGCTTCAGAACTTTTTGCAAAAGAAACCGCAAATTCTTCTCCGGTTTCCATCCCTAAATCACACCCCAAAAGCAAAAACATTATCGTTAATTACGTTACAACATTTAACTTGAGGGAGCTGATCTGATCATAATAATAAATAAAAACGGTCAGAACAAAGAACCGACTTGTCGTCTATCTGGTGCCACTTGCCGCTGCTGATAAGTCTGCCCTTGCATAGCCGGTTGCTCCACAGGGTGCACCATAGCGGCATCACCGGGAAGAACCGAAGGGTTTGAAGGTGGAGCGCCAGCAACCGACGGCCAATAAACCCAGTTTCCGGGGTTGGCTTGGGCTGCGGCCATACAGTTATCATTTACAAGCCTATCATGTTGATCACCACTCTGGTTCTGGAGCTGGTTTTGTTGATTATTATGATGACTGTGATTCCTATTGTGTGGTGCAAATCTTCTCTGCCTAGCCATCCTCTTCTTTCTCGCCTCTTTCGTGGCGGATGAGCCTAACCTTGCTAACCTTTGATCATTATTATGTCCCGGGACATACTGATACGGATATTGATTCATATAAGGAAAAGCAGAAGGCTGCTGAAGTAGATGTTGATGGAGATTATTATCCGGAAATGAGTTGTATTGAGAAGCCAAAGCAAATTGTGAAGGTGGCCATGTTTCAGCTGATTCCAGCATTCGATAATCTGTTGGGGGATGGTAAGGGTGGTTAGGTGCTCCATTTGCAAAAGGGTCACTCATATACCCAACCACCGGTGCGAAACCTGGCAAAGGTGGCGCCACCGTGGCCGGATCAGTTATGTAAGCTGGTTGTGGAATCCATGCCGGCTGAGAGAAACAAGAGTTTTGTTCGGATGGTAACATAGAATTACAGTTGATGTTTGGGTTCGGGTTAGAGTATTGGTAGGGGAGATTATCAGTTGATTCTTTGAAGCGCCTTTTTTGAAGATGATTGGTTTGGACCCATTCAAGGATAAGCTTCAACAGCTGTTTCATGGCCTCTTTGCCTCCACCCAAACGCCTTGCGGCGCACTCTATGGTGGCTTTCTTGATTTTAACTCTCCTCAAGTCCTCAGCCGATACGGTCTCTTTGTTGGACTTGAGCCACTCCAAGAACACCATGGCTAAATCATCTGAAGCTTTATCTTCTTCGGTCTGCTCTTGGTTTTTGCCGTGCATAATTCCTCCTCCTTGCTCTAGCTGCTGCTGAGTCGACTCATGTTCTTGCTGCTGCTGCTGTTGTTGATGATGATCTCGTTGAAACTCCTCTAGACCAGTATCGTCGTGGTGGAATATCAAAGACGGATCGAAGAAATCGTTGTTATCGAACAGATCAATGTACCCAAAAGTCTCCATAACGTCCATACAATCAACGCCGTCCATCACGTTCTGATCCGGCGGCTGAGGTATTTCCATGGAAGCAGTGGAAGATAACGCCGCCGGATCATGCTGCTGCAGCTGCTGCTGACCATGATCTCCATTATTCCTTCTCTCCATATCTTCATCAGCATCCGACTTCAAAACCGCCCAAGAAGCCGCCGAAGACGAAGCTGAGGAAGCCGATGTGGAATTACTTGCAATGGCCTTAACGGGTGCCGGAGTCGACGAAGACGACGAAGACGACGACATGCAAGGAAAACCAGGTATAGGAAGAAAATCATCATAGAAAATCGAAGCACCGTTAACATCGAGCAACTCATCATCTTGCTGCCTACCATGAAGCCAAATCTCTCTTTCTTCACCACCACCATCAAAACCAGAACGGTTTCCTTCGTTTCCACCGCCTGCATGCAGATCTTCCCCGAGCATGATCTCCTGACGCATCACCTGCTGTTGTTGTACACCTTTCATATCCCCCAAAATATTATAAAAATAATGAGAAATGAGAACCCTTTATAGAGAGAGAAAACTGTATAGATAGTGAAAGGATAGGTTTTTTCTTTTTCTTTTTTCCTGTGTACGGATAAGTGCAACTGGGGAAAATATCAAAACACTACTGTATCTGATTAAGGAAGCAAAAGATTGAAACAGGGCCCGCTTTATCTATCAGAAAACCTCAACAGATCGAAGCAACAAGCAACAGAAACCATCTGCTTCCTTCCATGGATTCCATTTGAAAATAATAAACAATTCTTTACAACCAAAACACCCCAAAGAAGAGATGAATACCAATATATAGTTGTAGAAGAACCAAACTATATAGTATATCATATAGAAGCAAAAAAGGAAAAGATGGGTTCAAATTTTAGAAGACACCCACATGCGTAGAACCTCATAAAGTTGAAGCACCCATGTGTGTTTTTCTGGGAGGAACTTTGAATTTGTCACATATGTCTGAAATCCTTGTTTTCTGAAACTTTGTTGAGGTTTTGAAGATGGGTTCAAATTGGCTTTTTGGGGTCCTATAGGATACTTTATAGAGAATGGAGATTAGAGCCGAGGGAGGGAGAGAGGTGTGCAAATTGTATATTCCTAATTGTCCCATTGATATATTGTGTTTAAAGTTTCGAGTTTAAAATTATAAATTGTAATTAGGTTTTTGAGAATTAAAAGCATAGTATATTTTTATTTTAATTATTTAATAGTGATTAGAGTAATATTTGTTTTAGAATATAATTTTCACTATTTAAGATTGATCGTTCAATCACTCTACTGGTGTTATTGATGTTTAAACTCGTAACCTCTAAAAATAATAATCGTTCTTTTAACCATTTGGGTTAAAGGACTCATGTAGTATAATATATTCTTAGAGTGTAAAATTTAGGGATCTAAGATATACAAAACTTAGGATTAAAATTTAAAATTTAATTTTTTAGATTTTTAACATAAAGTATATTGAAAAAGCATGATTAAAAATAAAAAATTCTATTCGAGAGAAAAAGATTATTAGAAAAATATTTAATATAAAATATGTTATTTTTATGTCATATATTAAAAATTTTAAAAATATATTATATTTTTAATTTTTAAATCTAATTATAAATCCTAATTTTAATTTTTAATTTATTTTTTCAGAGTGAAAGTAACAAAAGGAGCATAATTAAGTACCATACCCTTTCCATCCAATTACTGAATCCTGTATAAAATCAAATAAATAGAAACCAGAGTTGGTGCCGCTAGTTTCTCACCTCCGGATTTTGTGTAATCAGCCATGCGCTCTCTCTTGACTGGTGCCTAGGAACGGTGCCTCAGCCTTCAACTCCAAAATTCAGCAGAGACTGGTTGATACTCTTTGCTTTAACCTTTTTTTTTTCTCAATCAATTTTCATTTATTATTATTTTTAACCATGACCATTTTTCAATTTCATGTGATTTATTATTCATATATATATAATGAAATTTACATTAATTTTTTTGAACGTCATAAATATAAATAGTATTAAACTATAAAAATTCAAATAAATTAGGTTAAGAATAAGCATCGCTTTAAAATGAAGTTAGTATATCTTATATATAAATTTAATAAAAGTGAGACCATTTATTTTGATTGAAAAATTAAATCAAGAAATATATAAATCAAATAATGTGGTACAGCTGTTACGATTTATTTAGATGGATAAATAAAATTAAAAATATTTTTAGTTTGATTGAATTTTTCAGAGAAAATTAAAATGGACCGACTGAATAGAGGGGAGGGATTTGTGGGCGAAGCGGCGGAGGTGTATACGTGTCTCATGCAAATCTGACGTAACACTAACACTCATTTGTCTATTTTTCTCTACCACCAATAATAATTTATTTATTTATTTATTATTAAATAATAAAAGAAGAGAAGCTCTATTATTCTTCTTCCCTCGTTCCTCTTTTCCAGGTCTGATACCTTGTCTGCTGGGAGGCAACGGTGTAGTAATAGTATTATGCGATTCCTGACTCACTCAACTCAACTCGCCTCCTCAGTCCTCACACTATCTTAACCCTTGGTGGTACGTTTCCATTCTTACAGACTCGTACGGTTCTGCCACGTTTCCTTTGAGTCATCTTTGTTTCCTTGGGAGATTGGATTTGCATTTTTATTGGATATGGCGTTGGGTGGGTTTTTTTTATTCCGTACCGTGCAATTTGCAATATTTTATTTGTTTTTTGGTCAGTTTGGGGATGATGGATGGTGTTGGTGTTCACTGTTCACATAGCACCGAAGGGTCCATCCACGACTTCATATGCAATGAATGCATGACACGTATTCAATGGTGATTCATTTCCCACGTAAAAATCGTTTGTTTCTTTCTCGTACCTTTATTTGTATCTTCCATTTAAATTTATTAAAAAATTAAATTTTAAACCTTAACCCTAATTTCTTATATCCTAAATTCTAAACGCTATACTCTAAAAAATACATCATACCCCTAATTCCCTAAACCCTAACCAAAACTTCTAACCCTAAATCCTAAACCCTCTAATTTAATGTGGATGCGCGAATAGAGACATGAGAAAGAAGTAGACGATTTCCACCTATTTTATCCGGCTCGATCGGATTCTGATTTAAGCTAATCTGATTGAATCAAATTTTTAATAAAAATAAGTTCGAATTTAGGATATAAAATATTCGACTCAATTCAATTTTGGACTAAATATATAATTTTTTAGAGATATTTATAATAATTATCCTTGTATATATTTTTTATAAGTAGGATCTAAAATTATTTTTATTTATAATTTAGCCTTTAAAATTATAATATTTTTATAATTAAATTCCCTAAAATTATTTTTTACAATTTAGTCCCTAAAATTATTTATTTTTCTATAGGTCAAATCTGGTTGAATTCAGAGATTTTAAAATATTTATTTTCAAGTTGGGTCAGATCGAATTTATTTTAAAAAATCGGATCGGATCAAAACTAATTTAGAAAATTAGTATGTTTAATTTCAAGTCGGGTTTGGATAGATCAAAAATTCAATCCAACCTAACACGCGTCCATCTCTATTTTTTTCGTATTAAGTTTACACAGTTTCTGTTTATTCCGTATATATTTGGCTCTTCTATTTATTTTGTACTTATATTTATGATCTATAATCAATTTATAATATAGAATTTAATTAATTTTATCTAAACTAATTATAGAACGGTACAAAAATCATTCATTATTACTATATTTTCTCAATCACTTGAAAAAAAAATAGTTTAAACAACAGTACAATCCCAAAACCAAGCTACCACTTGTCGACTGATTTTGTTTTGGTTTTGATTCAAGATACTTCTGGACGTAGGTATTTCAGAATTTACTTGATTTTTGTTAATTTATGACATCGGCGGCAACGTCAAGAGATGTTTTGTTTTTGTTAGAGGGCTTCGGGGATTTTTGTTACTTGATTTGCCTAGCGGTGAGACCACGGACTTATGTCGTAAATGCCTAAATGGGAGGAGCTCTTGTCCCCAAAGAACAATTTTTTACCTATTTTTAAAAAAGAAAATAAATAAATTATGACATCTCTGTAGAGATACAGATCAATTTATTCAACCAAATCAGATAAATATAGGTGATTTTATTATTAATAAACAAGTTTTGACTCATGTCTGGCTGTTCCAGCAACATGTCAAATCTGATGTTGAAAATCCCATGCACGCTCCTCCTTTGTCAAGACAGGCTTGATTGCAGTCGGGAAATGCCGAACACACTCCCAAGCAGACGGGGGTATTAATAGCAACGACTCCCACAGGACATGAAACTGTTCATACAATGCAACAACAACTATATCAATCCTACGATAGATAAATAGATAAATAAAAAAATTCGATATTTACCTAAATTCTATAACAAAATCAAGCATATTATTCCCAAAATTTGTTTAACAAAGAAACTTGAAACTTTTCCTCCTGACATTCTCCTTGTTTCTGAGGCGTAATTCTTTGAATGGTGTATTTGAGCTTACGTATTCTATTTATACATAAATTGCTAACCAAAGGGAGAAAGAAACGTATACTATTGATATTATCTATATAATTTTATAGACTGATTTGATTTCCTTTGATTTATTTTCTCGCGGGAAAGCGATTTTTTTTAATTAGTCAATATTGATTACACTAGTATATGTTTTAAATATAATTTTTATCATTTAAAATTGATCGTTCAATCACTCTGTTGATATTGTTGATATTATTGGTGCTCGAACCCGTGATCTTTATAAACAACAATTATTCATTTAATCACTTGAGCTAGAGAACTCGTATTGAGAAAGATGAATTTTAACTACGGTTTATTTATTCACGTTTTCATTTTTTACATATG
This sequence comes from Abelmoschus esculentus, assembly GCA_035048815.1. Classification (NCBI taxonomy): domain Eukaryota; kingdom Viridiplantae; phylum Streptophyta; class Magnoliopsida; order Malvales; family Malvaceae; genus Abelmoschus; species Abelmoschus esculentus. The sequence goes on along the minus strand of JAUCBN010000020.1, from coordinate 17,163,749 downwards.
ATTTATATTTATGAAATAGAATCAATAAGGGAACGGGAATTTTATTTAATTTAGAGCATTATCGCTTAATTTAATTTAGTTTTTTTTATAATTAAACAAAGGATAAATTCAGTACGGATTAAATCACTAAATTAAAAATTAATATTATTTTAATACTGAAATTTTATTTGGAGTAATTTAGTGGAAATTTTGGAACTATACCCTTTAAAAAGTTGAAGATTAATAATTAGTTGTTAAAAGTTGCTGGGCCTAAAGACAAAAATAAATATTTATTTAGCATTTATAGAAATTTATGTATAAAAAAAAATTATTAGTCTTATAACATAACGATCATATTTAATAATAAAAATTTATCTTATTTTTTTAAGGTTGAATTTTTATATTTTTATATATCGTTAAATAGATAAATTTTATTGGATGAAAAATCTGATTAATATTTTTTTCATTTTTTTCGTTTAATATCAATTATGTGAACAAATCTTAATAGCCCATGTGTGATGGGTATGGATGTAACGTAACGTATCAATGATATACTTGAAGCGTAAATTAAAGTTTGATATAGTTTACCTTTATTATAATATCGAAATTAGTTCTTAATATTTGACCAGTTAGTTCTTTCATATAATATTTTAATTTATTTTAATCTTCGATATTTTATTTTAAATTAAATTACTCAAAATTTATTATCGACTAATTATTTCTGATTTTTAATATTTTAGTAGATAAATTGAAATAAATAACTACAGTTTTTATTTTTTTAATTAATTTTTTAAAATATTAAGATAATTAACAAATTACTTGATATAGTTTATTATTTATATTTGGTTGCTACAATGATACTATCATTCACGGTTTATATTTTGTTCAAAGACATTAAATTAATATTTTATTTGGCATCTTTGGTTAGGAATTAGGCATTATTTTAATTTTATTATTTACTTTACGATATTGACGTGAGTTTAATTAATTTATTTTTTTTATTATAATTTTTCGATTCATCTTTTTCTGCCGTAATATTATTATCAATTTTATATTTATTCATAACGCGATTAACTTCAAGAAATAAACAAAATATATATTTATAATGTTTGATTGTATAGACATAGTCTTTACATCAACAAAACATGCTTCACACACGAGCTTTCACCGAACAACTGTTAGACTCCGGTTCACACATATGTAAGAACCGGTCAACGGTTAGACTCCGGTTTATTCGTCATACAGATGTATTGAACCCGTCTTCATCTTCTATTCTAACTCTCTTCATCATCACGTCGATCGACGATTCATTGGCTGCAACTGTACCATTGTTAGTGCTTTCAAAACTCGATTCCATCAAAATCTCTTGTTCGTTCTCAGTTTCCAAAACTATCTTATAATATAAATTCAAGACTTTACAATAAGATCCCTGGTTTAATATTTTGTTTATAGTTCCACCCCCACATTCTATGATCTCTTGAATTATCATGTTGTAGGAAGCAGAGAATATGTTGATTCCAAGTCCTACAAACATCGGATCAAGACAGAAATGAACCCGGTCTGGGTTTTGTAAAATATCGAGACCCAAACAAAGAATTTGTTGTGGGAAGAGAGTGTGGTTGTAAAACCCTATTCTAGGATCGTGACGGAGGAGATCAAAATCGATCCTTAACTCGATTTTGATTAAATGGGAAGGTATATAAGAAGTTTGCGATACGATCTTGAGATCTTGAACATGATGAAGAACAACGTTATAGCGGTAAGAATTCGAACCAAACTCCATTGAAGGGTTTTGAGGAGAAATAAAGCTCGACCTTAACCAAGAACAATGGGTTTTGAGCTTCTGTTAGAATGCTTTTATAAGGAGTGGCGGCGGTGAAAAGGCAGAATCAAAGAGGATTAGATTGCGTGCCCATCAAGAAAACAAATTTGGAAAACTTATTATTTTTTGGTCATCAAACTTTCAAATATTTAAAAATTAGGTATTAAATTTTAAATTTTGTTATAAAATAGATATTGTGTTTGAATAAAAGAATGATGTGATATGTTAAAATTAATAAAAATATCTCATTTGGTCCCTCAACTACAACTAAAATTTTATTTTTAAAACTTTTAATATCTGGAAGCAATGAAAAAACTAGAGATTTTCAGGAAAAAATTAAAAATATATGAAATTTCAGAGTTTATTTTTAACATTTTAAATTTTACACAAATTTACTAGATTGGATTAAAATAGAATTAAATTGGGTTTTTAAATTTGCTAGATAAATATTTGGTCTTTAGGCCCAACAGCTTTTTTAAAAAATAAATAATAAATCGTCAACTTTTAAAGGGTACGGTTCAAAAAATTTCAGTAAATTAGTCTAATATATGATTTTGAATATTACAAAATAAATATTAGATTTTAAATATTATTATAAAATTGGCACTATATTGCCTTAAAAAGATGACGTGATACGATAAAATTAATAAAAATATCTTATTTACTCCCTTAATTATAACTAAAATTTTATTTTTAGTATTTTTAATATTTCCAAGTAATATTTTTCAAAAGTTAGAAAATTTTTAAATATATGATAATTCACAATTTAATTTTAGAAATAAACTATGAAATTCCATATATTTTTGAAATTTTTTAGTTTTTTTTATTGCTTTGAAATATTAAAAAATTTAAAATAAAATTTTAGTTATGATTGAGGGGTCAAATAAGATATTTTTTTAATAATTTTAATATGTCACATTACCCTTTTATCCATAGCTATAATTATGTTTTTATCTATTTATCATTATCATTGGTCCATATATTTTAATAAATAATAGTTATGATACGATTTTTATTGTTTTGAATAAAACATATTTTGAAAACTAAACTATTAGTAGTCATGTTTTAAAAAGATAATCTCTCATAAATTTGCTTAATTAAATTAGTATTTTTTATATAATTAAATTAGTAATTTTGAAATAAAATAAAAACTTTAATCTAAATGGTGATATATATGTATATGTGTACACTAATCAGACAAGCTTAGGAAGTTAGAAATAAAATGGAGTTAGAACGGTAGGTGTATTTATATGTTGCAAAGATAAATAATTGTTCAGCTACAACCCATAGCAGTAACAGATTAAAAGAATTCAATTACCATCAAATTTTATTTATTTTTCTGACATTATAATTTATATTATAACACTAGTATATTATTATTATTATTATTATTATTATTATTATTATTATTATTATTGGGGTAGTTTCGAAAAAGAGAAAACTTCTAGACAGATGCACCAAATACTTAGCGGTCCCATTTAAGTCCATTGATTTCTTGCAACGCTGTTTCCCATCTATGCTGTATAAAAGGAGATCATCGTCAACACATGCATCAACAGCAAAGACAAAACATCATAGACTGTATCCAATATATTGTAAGAAACTCCATAGCTGCAGAGCTTGAGTTTTAGTTCTGATAATTATTTGATAGTTAAAGATTCGATATGGGAAAGTATTGCAATGTTGTGCTTGTTCTTGCTATAGCAATGGTGGTTCAAGCGACTGCAAGGAATGTGCCGAACGATGCTGCTGGTTTCAATGACCAAAAGAACTTCCTCACTTATGGTGGTGTGGGCGCCTACTCCGGCATTGGGGCGAATGGCATGCCAATTGGTGGCGTTGGGAGTGTTGGGGGATTCAATCCACTTGATGGTACAGGTGGGGTTGGCGGCTTAGGAGGCGCTGGGACCGGTGGAGGTGGCGGAGTTGGAGGTGCGCCTGGTGTCATCCATTTTCCTTGAACTTTGCTTGGGGTTTAAACTTCAAAGCCTGCTAGTATAACTTGTGTTAAGAGTTCCATTATAGTTGCTATAGTGTGTGGCGTGATTAAGGTTGTAGTAATGTTTGTCGGGTGTTGACATGTTGTCCTGTGTTATGTCCTTTATTTTCTTATGTAATGCCATTTGTCTTTTACCTAGTCATTTCAGTTTAATAAAATAATTTTAACAAATCTTATATATATTAAAGTACTATTAGCCTAATACATCCTTAACAAAATATGAGTTGCGCGAGTTATCTAACTTGAGTGATTAAAGTAATAGTTGTTTTTAAAGGTTATGGATTCAAGTACCAGTAATACTAACAGAGTGATTGAGCGATTAATATTTAATAGTTGGGAGTATGCTTTATAACAAATACTACTTAGCCATCAAGGTGACCTAAGCGATAACCAATGTTATTCTAGAAAAGATGAGTTTTGAAGTTTATATTTTTTACTGGTAATCGAAGTTTAACAAGAAAAAATATCACAACATTAATATAACGTTAAATTAATAATGATTTAATCTTAAAATGGAGGTAAAAAGTATCTATTAATAATAATAATAAAAACTAAGATATTAGAGAAGAAATAGAAAAGAAAGATTAAATTGTATAATATTTAAATTTGAAGAGCGTTTTTTATATCAAGGATTAAAGTAAAATAAAATATAAAATTTGAGAATTAAATGTATTATCATCTTAATTTTTGTTAATTGATTTATTATCGATCATTAGATTTTAACAATAACGGACTAATTTATTAATTTTTTAAGTCATTAGCTCAATAAAAAATCCCAATAGTTTGAGAACCGGTTATTTAGTTTATCCAAAAAAAAATATAAGATATAATTTAATTTTAATTCTAAATTTCTTTTGAATAATTTTTAATTACATATCGAATATTTTAGATTTTTAACTATTATTTAAAAATAATTAAAAGTTAATGATATACAATACACATGCATATCGGAAGAAGTTGGAGTGATGTTTGGATACATTTCTAGGAATATACTTTAAACGAAGTTAACTTTTAAAAGATAATCATTGTTTCTAATCTTAGATTTCATTGGAGTTCCATTTTTAAAATTTAATCTTAGCATTAGAATAAATTTATTTAAATCTCATTCCAAAGACGGAACATCTTTGGTATAAAAAAATTAAGTTTTAAGACACCCGAACCCTGTTCCTGCATTTAAACACCATTTAATACTTACAACTGTCCCTTTACTACCACATCTTTTATGCCTTTAAAAGGAGATCTTCAAGATACTCGTAAGTGTAACTCACTGAGATAGAGAGTGAATTAGAAACATAGGGAGAGAGGGGTTTTGTTTGTTTGATTTTAGAGAGATGGCAAAGTGGAGTTGTATGCTTGTCCTTGCGCTAGTTGTGGTTCACGCTACTGCAAGAAATGTGCCCGCAACTACAACTGTGCCTACAAGCACCGCACATGGTCCAAGTGCTGCTGCTGCTGGTGTTAACGACCAAAAGAACTTCATCACTTACGGTGGTGTAGGAGGCTTCTCTGGGGTGGGATCTAATGGGTTGCCATTTGGTGGAGTGGGGGGTCTCGGCGGGGTTACTCCCCTCGGTGGTGGAGGCGGTCTAGGTGGACTCGGAGGGGGAGTTGGGGGCATTGGTGGGGTTACACCCCTCGGTGGTGTAGGTGGTCTAGGTGGACTCGGAGGTGGAGTTGGGGGCATTGGTGGGGTTACTCCCCTTGGAGGAACCGGTGGACTCGGTGGGCTTGGAGGATTTGGTGGCTTGGGTGGCGGTGGTGCTGGTGGTGTTATTGGCGGTGGCGTTGGAGTTGGAGGAGGAGCTGGAGCTGGTGGTGGTGTTGGCACTGGTGTCCTTCCTTTCCCTTGAAAGATGTTAAAGGTCTTAATTTAGCATAAAAATGGAGTCTTAGCGTGTTTATTCTACGTGAGTCAGAACTCAGAACTGTTTATGTTTTGTTTTTGGTTTGGTTGTGTTGTCTAGTTATGTTTTTTCTTTCCATCATTTGAATTCTAAGTTGAACGTCGTTATGTTTCTGTAATAGATATTTCACGTGAGTAAATAAATTTATATCTTTTATTATGTTCACTTTATTAATTTTATTTTCTAAAATTGAATTCTTTTTCCAAAATATATATATATATATATTACATGTTAAATTTTAAAGCTCAAACTTTTGTTCCCACCCTATACATTGATCACATTTTTTCTCAATAAAAGTGTTTTAATTTTAATGATTAAAATTAAAATAAATAAATTAGATATCATTGAATATAAGACTTGTTAGCGAATTTCTTTCTGTAAATAACTATTAAATTAAACTTAATTAATATTCTTCTTCGTACATTGTTGGTAAAATGCATTGACGACTAAATTTAAAGTACTCTAATCTAAATGAGAGCTAATTATTCTATTAGGATTCTCGTACAAATAAAAAAACTTTTATTCACGTGACAAAAATTTAAGTTTGGACCACTAAAAAGTTGGTCATATTTCCCCCATATATCAGTGCTACCTTTCCCCATAAGTATTTATAGATCTTTATATGATTTTTTATAGGTTAATAATATTTTATATCATATTTAGACTAGTCGAAATTTTCTCCAAAGTGTTATTTTTTTACTTTGAATTAAAACTTTGGATAAATATAAAGATTATGGTCCTGCTAAATATAAATATTATATGAATCTTGATTCAGATTTATCGATTTAAGTCTCAATTATTTTTCTAATTATAACTTTAGAATTTTTTTAACAAATTGAAAAGGTGCTCTAAACATGAATGCAAACTCATCAAAATAAAACATTGATAAAAGGGATGAATTGTTAATATTTATTCACCGAGTGAGTGAGTTTTAGTGTAAAAAGAGATGATGTTCATTCAGATAAAACTCTTTTATTCGCAAAACTCTAAATTCTAAATCTTAAATCATAAACTTTAAAAACTTAAGAAATACTCTATAAAACTAAAGTTCAAACACTTTTATCCACAATTTTATGTCTCTTTTAAGAATATTAAAAATTAAACCAATAAAACTAAATAGTTGATCAAATTGAATACAATCAATGGAGTAGATTTTGGTTATAACCATCTGTGGAACCATATAAAACTAGACACCCAACCAAGGCTGTCCAAATATAATTGGAGCATGCCTGTTGGTCCATGCCTAGTAAAAGCACTCAGACAAGAGCTTATCATGCATGAATGACAGAGTGTAGTAAATAAATTCATTAATGGAGTCGACCTAACTTGGCAAAGTTGTCAGGCAAAACCTGAAACCCAATTTACTAAGGTTGGCAGCAAAAAAGGAAAATTAATGGAGGGAGTTGAATCAGTGGACGAAGCTGGCGAGGCAGAATATGACTTAACCTTACTCATATCTATGCATGACTACGGTTGAACTGGTTAGGTTTTCATTTAATTTAGGGTTTACTTGAACACGTTGGTACAGAGAGGAGAGTCAAAGATCTGTTTAATGGCGGACCAATAAAAGTTTCACGTGGACCTTGCTGCTGGTTGTACATGGAATTTAAAAAATTAGGGATTTTTACGCATTTAAATTCATGACTCACGGGATAATACCTAATTTATCCGATATTTAATTAAAAAAAATTATTTTGCCTTCCTTGTCGGTGTTCCTGAAAGTGTCACTAAAAAATCAAATTCTGGGAAAGGGCTCCTCAGGATGCGAGTAGTAGGCCTTTGATCTGCCGGAAGGTTGAAGATCGTCTTTTAAAGATATGTTATTAGATGTGAGTGATTAAGATGAAATTAGATATCAACAAAACTCGATTTTACTCAAAAAAATTTTAAATAAAATTTGAATCGTAAAATGTAAATTCGAATAACTCAAAATTTTTAGTAATTAAAAGATTTAGTTTTAAGTTCAGGATGAGTCTCTTAATTTTTTTATGATATATATCGATATATAAAGATATAAAAAAATATTTCTACATATATATATAATTGTCTTATATGATTAGAGAAAGTCGTTTAAATTAGAATCAAATCGTATTATAATATGATAAATAATTACAATTAAATATTTATAAGAACTCAAAAACTCGACTCGATTCAACTCAACTCGATTTCTTAAACTCGAATCAAATCGAAAAAATTTCAAATAAAAATTGAGTTATAAAATATGAATCATCAATTTAAATAACTCGAATTTTTTTTATTTAACTAGACTCAATCGGATACTCACCCTAGATGAAACAATGAATTGCACTTCTTTGAAGTGGAATGCATGGATTTGCCAATCATATGGGTCATGAGAGATCTTGGGTAAGAATGATTTGTACTTATTTTAAAGAAATCAAACGATCTCGGTTGAAAATAAAATATTATTGTTTTAAATAATCTGAATTCAAATAATTTTTTATACGGTATGATGATATATTATTAAAATAATTAAAATTAATAAATAAATATTATCTTATAATAAAAAAATAGACACATGTAGGTCTGTCAAACATTTATTTGTAGTTGGGTATATATGGACATGAATACCAATGTGGCCGCGTCTATGCCCCCAACTGATCAAATGTGGTCCTTATGATACAGTTTAATGTGCAATGTTGGATCACAACACTGGACCAAACCTAACACTAATGAAAATAAAAGTCCAAACATTGTGGAGACAAGGGAAGAAACCAAGACAAACAAAAAGAATAAATAAATGTTTAAATTATAACATCTTTTATTATAGATGTGGACATTAAAGGTTTTTATTTCACAATCAAATTTCACCCAATAAAGGAGTATCACGCGCCTTCAATATTTTTTATATTTTATAGAAAAATAAGAGATACCAATGGGACATGTTTCGTTGGAATTCACTTCATTTCATATTTAATTAAATACAAATGATTATAAATTTTATGAGTTGTGAGATAGAAATGAAAAAAATTAGATTCATCGTAGATGGTAAGAAAGACGTCAATATGTTTTTGTATTTATCATCTTCATCCTCCTCACAGTGTCCTGACCATCCAATAGATCTTTTAACACACTAAATCTCAAAGTTTTGATTAACATTGTACTATTTCCCCTAATATTGTGGTCGACACTTGACAATGGCCACATTGGGGAATATTGATGCCAGGCTCAAAAGGCACTGAATAAAGAAAAGAGGAATAAAGACCGTCTCTTATGCACCCTTTGAAGTGCGAGAGAATTGGAGGAAAGTTGAATGTGACCTAAAAAGAAAAAGAAAAAGAAAAAAACGACTATTCAGTCAATCCTTTGCACTTTTTTTTGGTTAAGAACAGAAGTTGAAACCCAAAGCAAAAATTCTTTTCAAAACCTCTGCCATACGTGTTGAAAATGGAACAAAATTCTATCAATAAGTTGATGGATTTAGACCATGTTCCTTTTCAAACCCAAAGATGATTTCTAAGCCTCTCATATTCTCAAGTAAACAACCACTAGTTTGTATGGTGGTGTAATAATTACATGATGGATCTGTTCTAACAAATGAGCTCAAAAAAAGAAAGAGTTGGTCCCAGACAAGAAAGTTCTATGACTAGACTGACGCTAACAAAACTTTAGAAAAGGCAGGAATCTTACCCTAAGTGATTCCAACTGGAATTGTCAACCTGCAATGCACAGGAACTTTTATCTCGTATGGAAGTAAAAAAGATACACAACGCTTGACCACATTTCATATATTAGATTCTGATAGCAGTCCCAGAGTTGATGCTGCTGCCCAGAACTTAGTGTTATCTTGCCATGTCACCTTCACGATATCATACAATAAAAGTACATCAGAAATCATCCATATAGTCATAGATACTAATCATAAGAAATGATTATGGAGGCCATGGTATGTACATCTTATTCTCCATATGCATATTTATTGTCAATAACCATTTCTTTTATAGGCCAAATTAGATTAGTAATGTGACACGAACCTTGATTGCTAATGTGTACTCAACCAACTGAACCAAACCCATGTTGGCCTATAACCATCTTTAAGTAACGGGGAACTAGAGAACAGGGAACCTACCTGATGGGTGATTCTCAAGATTATCCGCTCCCTTGATGGTACTTGGTCTACTAGAACTTGGCTGAGCCATGGTTTGATTCTGTAAAAGGTGATTCGTAATCAGTTCTTTGTTCTCGTAAATAATTTTGATGTTTCAGTGTGATTAAGTTGGATTCAAGTGTGAATAAACATACCCTAGACACAACTGAGAAAAGCTGTGATTGAAGAGTAATGCTATGCTAATAGGTATAAATAAAAGTTTTGAGGCCAAATAATATAACAGATGTGAAGCCATAAATCAGGTAATGGTATGCTAATTAACTGTACCTGTGGAGAGGGTAATTGCATCGGGTGAAGACCAATGTTATACTGCTGATAAGGATCGGCAAAATTTGGGACACAAGGCTGCTGATTCGGGCTTTGCATGCTAAGAGGATTAAATATGGTGTCTGACTGATTGTTTGGTTGGATTCTTGATGGATCGGGAGGTGGAGCAGGTGGTGCCATATGAAAGGCTGGCATTGGAAACCTTGGACCCAAATGAACTGTTGCAGCGGGTGTTGATAGCGGTGAGCCAGCCAATACATTGGGAAATGGCATCATAGGCCTTCCTATATCCATGCCCATTCCCATTGTTGGCATGAACTGATGAACACCAGGAAACATCATTGGGACCATGCCACAACCCATGGACATCATCTGCATGGTATTTAAATCCAAATTAATTTTGTAGTAAATAATGTGTAAGCTTATTCTTTTAAGACACATTTTACTAGATTTCAAACAAAAAAGGAAAAAAAACAATTCACTAAATTAAAAGTGAATAGAATATATCCTAGCTTACTGCATGGTATGTGCAAAGTTACAAGAGTCGAAGAGTGAGGCTGAAATCTTTTTTTGGCTAAATGGATACTTCTGTTGTTTGACAATTATCAGACTTCACAGAACGTGGAACATAACCATTTTCAAATACCAGTGGCTTTTCCTGTAGAAGCTAATCATGAAGCATATAGAACAAAATTTTCAAATACCAGTGTTAGGTTATTCCATCTGACAATCCAAAGCAGCATTCTCATTATCGGAGGACACAATCCCATCATACATGTTCTTAATCTAGTTTTCTTCTCGTTTCAGAAGAAGGAAAGAAGAAACTTCAAAAATATAGAATAATCTATTCATGTATATCAAGTAAAAATCATGTTCCCAAAAGAAATCTTGCCTCTTGACTCGAGTTTGATGATCTTTGGTCAGTCTTATTATCTTTTCCTCACTTCAATGGTGAAGTCCCTATAATTAACAGTTCCATAAGCATCCAAAATAAGGCATGTGAAAGATTGTTCATTAAGGACTTTCAGTTCTTTATCATCAAGTCTAATCCTAACATGCTACAAAACCAACAATGTTTCTCCAATGGACAATAACCCGATCAAACCATTATTTTCTATTACTTTTGCCAGAGTTGTAAGAACAAACAACTAATAGTCTCACATGTATGTTTGTAACTATAAGCAAAGACATACCTGAACTTGCAACTGAAGCGACTTCAAGTACTCAATAGCTTCGTCCAGCATAGAGGCTTTGTCCGACTGAGACACAGAAACATGAAAATATGTTAATAGCAGCAGAGCAAGTGACATATAAACCAGAAAATACGTATCCTCTATGGTAACTGCAAATATAATGGACGCATGACAAACCTTGTTGCAACGAGGGATAAGTTCTTGCAAAGCCCTCATCTTTTCATTTATCCTATCTCTGCGTCTCTGTAAATAATTGAGATATTACACCTCTAAAGGAATGCAATTACACAAAAGATGACCAAATTCATCAAGCACTATAATGTTATAGAACACTGACCCTTTCTGAGAGGTTATGGACCTCTGCCGCACGAGACCTTTTCGATGATGTAGATCCACGCGTTTGTCTCTTTGTCTCAGCGGATTCAAATTCAACATCCTTTGGCAACAATAAAATTACTATCAGTTATAAGTCAGGGAGTATAAAATGTTTAAATAATGTCTTCGGTATCCTTGCATAAAATGTTGGTCTGTAAAAAAATTTCTAATTCATTCGGTAGACTCCTCTTGAATATTGTACCGAAGACAATATCAATCAAATTATATTCGATCAGTTCAATGTTAATCTAAATACTATTGTTTTGTTTATGATAATGTTATTTTATTGATTATAATTATCAATATTCTTTTATCATTTTTATACTGGATTTCTTCTTAGTCGTGGATTCATAGTGTGCTCTAACTTTAGTACACCTAGGGACAAAGAGAAGGGTGCTTATGTTAAACGACGTAAACTCCAGGTGCATGTTAGCCGAGACGGGATGAATTTTTTTAAGTCGTTTGAAGCTAACCTCGCTGTGACATTCGGCGTCGTTCAGTTCTCGTCCTTTACGCTTCCTGTCCTCAGTCGGTGCAGCCTTTTGAGCGGTCAGTTCGGCACTGGCACTTGAGCCGCCGGGGGATGATGTCACCGTGACCTCGCACGTGGCAATATTGTCTTTGCTGGCACTCCCGCTGACTCCAGCTGATTGCGTGTTGGCTCCTGCGGCGACACTCGTGTTGACGCCGTCAATGTTGTTCCCACCAGATGCCGCCTCAGTGTTGCTCGGCATGGCCTGAGTGGCTCTCGATTCGGGAGCCATCGCCGGAGTGTCGCTTGAATCAACGACTGTCGATTCTCTAATTACGCTCTTAAAACTCGACGGTGCTGATTGCTCCGCCCTCACCGCTTTATGCCTGGAGAAGTGAACGAAGTTCTGGATCCTCGTTGACTCCAACTCATTCCTCCTCGACGGCGGTATCGGGGGCCTAGAAGCTGACGCTACAGCCGAAGTTGAAAATTGAGAAACTGTTCCGAGCGGTGGTGGAGCGGAGGTTGTGGCGTTGGTGGAGGTAACGCAAGGGGCTGCCGCGTCGGCGGAAGGATAGAGGAGATCAGCACAGAAATCATTGTCGAAGCTAGCATCGGTGAGAGGATAGTGAAGCCACGAAGCCATTTCATCTTCTTGCATAAAGAGATGATTCTCAGTAACCAATTGCTGCTGTTGATATGACGAATACCGGATCTCTCTGTCAGCTGATTGGTCGAAGTCCTGTAATTTTAACGGCGGTGATTTTCTGTTAGATCTTTGGTTCTGACTCTGCATAACAACTTGACCGTTTTTCCACAACAGCTCCATGACTTCATCCTCTGGTCTGTTTCACAATTCCATCCATTTGTCAATTCCCAGTTCTGATAATTAACAGCAACAGATATAAATTTTAAAAGAAGAACAGACTCATTTAGCTTACCTGGAAAGCTTTTTAGAGCGAACTAAACTAGAAGAAGGGATTGAATCATCATCTTCCATTTTTGAATCAGGAACACAGTGATTCATCCTGTCTCTTTAACACTAAGCTGTATATATAAAAAGATAACAACAACAACTCAACCAAATCAAGAAAAAGAATAAACATATTAACTGAAAGATTTAAGAGAGAAATAAATAACTCACAGAATTGTAGTATTCGAGGTATGAAAATTAGAGCTCCTGTGTGGAAATCCAAAAGAAAAACAGAAAAACTAGCGTTATGTCTGTTGTTGATGTTTGTGCTGCTGCTGCTGTGATGATGATACAACCCTAGATTGAAAACTAAAATATCTTTGTAAATAAAAATCCATGAAAAGGTACAAATCTCTCCAACGTTGTAGTGTGCGAGAGTATATATATATATCTGCAGAAATGGAAGATTGGGAGAGTCACGATAAACAGAGGAAATTAAAAAAAGAAAGCATGAGAAATATAATAGAAAATATATATCACACATTGCATAAAATATCATTTATAAAAATAACATATATATATATATATATAATCAGGGACGGAACCACGTTATAATTGGGTGGGACAATCGCTATTGTCCCGAAGATTTTTTTTATTTTTGTCCTTCTATTTAAATTCTTTTAAAAATTATTTTTTTTATAAACTTACCCTCCCTATTTCTAAATATTTATGTTTTTTTCTCTCGACCCTAAATCCTGACTTCGTCCCTATATATAATAATATAAGAAATATAAAATGTTATATAAATAAATATATTAACTTAAAAAATATTATATCCGTAAAAAAAATATTTCCTTTTTTAGCTATGTGATTGCTGTATTACAGTTCAACACCTGCCCAGGAGCAGTTCGGCTGCTGTCTTTAATTCAAGTCGGTTTCTCTTTCTTTATATTTTATATTTTATATATTATTTAAAGTTATAATTATTGAGTTCCATGCTTTTGACAAATGAAATGATGTTTTTGTCGATGCTAATTAAGAACAGCACTATAGTATTTTTTTATGTGTTAAATATTAAATACAATATAATATAATGTGTTCATTTGTAGATTAATATAAAAATAGTTTTATTTAATTATTGTTTAGATCAATGATTGTCCCATTAAAAATAAATTAATTGTACTAGATTTGGTAATTTTTTTATACGTGTTCCATCTCATTCCATGCTGATAACTTATATATAATTTAAATATCATCTCAGATTATTTAAATCATTAAAGTGGATGACAATTAACGGTAAACTGTCTGGTGATGTAAAAGTTAATTAATCCTTCATTAATAATAATAATGCCCATACTCTTTATTAGATAACATAGTCATTTCTCAAAAATTGTCTTTTAATACTGTTAATACTATTCATTTAGATATTATTTTGATACGCAGTTGTTGGATTTATATTTTTTATCGAATTAATATTCTATATATTGTCAGAGAAAATATTTAATATTTAACATAATTATCGATTGGGTCGGATATTTTCTTGATGAAAAAAGCGAGTTCGGGTAAAGTCGCATCAGGTGATTTTTTAAGATGTTATCGGGTCGGGTTCGATTTTAGGGCGTAAAATATCCGATTCAATTCGGGACTAGATATGTAATTTTTTCATAAAATTCTTAGGAATATTTATAATAATGGTCCTTTATCTATATATATTTTTATAATTAGGTCTTAAAATTAAATTTCTTATTTATAATTTAATCTTTAAAATTATATTTTTTATAATTTAGTCCCGATTTTTTTTATAATTTAGTCCTTAAATTTATTTTTTCCTATAGATTGGGTCGGGTCAAAATCGGGTTTAAAGTATTTATTTTTGGGTCGAATTTTTTAAAAAATATTCGAATCAGGTCAAAATCAAGTTTAAAATATTTATGTTCGGATCGAATTTAGATAAGTCGAAAATCTAACCCGACCTGACCCGACCCGTACACATCTCTAGATTATATACTATAAAAGATAGGATATAAACATCGTTAAATATACTTTTCGATTGAGTGAAAAATAAAATAAAAGTATATTTGTAAAATCCCAGCTATATCTTCTTCTTCTCCTCCTTAGTACTATTTCTGAAACACTAACCTGACAGTACAGCTATCCTCGTTTGCAGTGAAAGGATCTAAGATGCTCATAGACTCATAGTACAATGTTGTACAATTTGATTTAATTTTATATAACTTATATATTATACTATAAAATTTTATATTATATATTTTTTAAAGATAATTTTTAAACATTAACAAATAAAAATTTATAGCTTCTAAAAAATATTTTACAAGTAAATAAAAGATCATTGTATTACTAAAATGTATATACTATTAATTTTAAATATAATATATATATAACAAATTATTTTGCATACATTCATGATAAAATATTTTTTAAGCCACTTGAAACAATAGATATAGTATATCTTTTTAATTCAATTGTTTACAGATATAAAAATATTTTTTAAATAAAAAATAATAAAGATGGAACAAGGGATGCATCGTAAGACGTGGCAAGGAAGAGCGTGTGGCATGTTGGGAAATGAAACGACAATTTGCAAATTGCGGGTAACTGTGAAGGAATAGGGTCCCACTTATCTTTTATTTAAATCCTTTAAAATAATTTATTTTTTTAAAATTGGACTTAAAGGTCAAATAATTTTTTTAGTTAAATACTTAAAATATAACTAAAAAATATCTAATATTTTCAAAACCACATAATAAATGTTTATGATCATCATTTATTATTTTTTATTGTTAATTTTTGTTATATAATATGGGTAGATTTTTTAAAATTTTAAAATTATACTTAAAAATAAATCAAAATAGTAAAATAATTTAAAAATTAAAATTTTTAACACCCAAATCTCGATTTGATTTAATTTTATTTATCGATTATCACATTAATGCTCATCACATTTGTCACCAAATAATCATGATCATTTATCCATCACCTTATCGTCCCAAATCTATTAATATTATATAAAAATACCAAAATTATCAATTGATTTATTTAAATAGTTGACAATAAACGATAATATAACAAAAAAAAACGTTGTGTGTTATTCAACAAAGGGATGTTGCTGTATTTTTTGTTAAAAATGCAACCAATTCCTATAAAAATGACCAAAGAATTTAAAATTTTGAAGACTTTTTAAAGATTATTTAGAACTTTTAAATTATTTTAAAATTTTAATTTATTGTTTTGAAAATAAAATTTAAAAAATATTTAATAATATCACATGTCATGTTTTCTTTGGTTAATATTTTTAATAGATGTTAATAATATACACCTATTAGAGCAATTTTAAAAACATAAATCAATTATTTGATCCAAAGTATTTTTTGGATATCTATCTAAAAAATGTATATTTTAGATACTTATTTAACACTTTAACTTTTAAAATTTTAAATAATAAAAATATTTTATTTTAAAAATTCAAGTAAATAAATTAAGATATGACACCGAAAGATGTCTCTAACATTTAATTAGATTATGATTTTGGTATATATATACATATATATATTTAAAATATTTTAATTATTAATATTTTATTTTAAGTTTAAATTACTCATATATATATATATAAATTATTAGTTAATTAACGCTAATTAATTTGAAATGACTTGATAAAATGTCACATGCACAGAAAAATAATTTAATATTTTATATATAAATTACTTTTTAATTGATATATAAATTAATCAAAGTCAGTATATTTATCCATCTAACATTACTATTTTAATTAGAATTTTATAAATACTTATCCTATTTAAGTTATTTATAGTTGGTTGACTATTAAAAGATTTACCACAAATATTTAAGGTGGTAGCCGTAGGTCTGACATTTCCGATTGCTTAATGGGTCTCCATTGTTTTGTTTTCCGACAACCATCTACGGAGTGAATGTCTCCTTAGAGGGCGAAGGAATATGGATTTCAGCATTCTAAGTCTGAAACGAAGGACACAATTTTGGACAAAGTTGTCGAGTAGGACCATCTGAAGCAGAACACGAATAAAGACTCGTACTCAACAAGTTCAATGAAATTTTGGAGACTAGTAAAGTAGATGAAGTTTGATCTGGACCGTCATTCGGGAGAATTTAAGATCTGATGACGTCAAACATGATGCACTTGGAACATGGAACTGGGACAAGACACGAATGGGGAATTTGGAAACATCTGGAGGATTTTATTTTGACGGGGTTAGTTTTTGTGCAGACCAAGATCAAGAGAGACGTACGTTGGATCAAAAAGATCGTAGATGATAAATGGAAGAAATAGAGTGTGCATCAAGTAAAGCATACTTCATGTTACAACTCAGAATTCAGAAAGCAAGGAGATAGGAACTACAGTACAATGTAACAACACAAACCATGACCATGAAGGAAGGAACGCATCATAGGATATGTGAAACGGCACAGAAAATTCGGAACACCCCAAAGGCAACTAGACTCATGGGAAATTAGAACACAAGTCTTTAGCAGACAAAACACAAAAATGTAGCTAAATAAAACTATTCTACAATCCATTCAGCAAAACAAAGAATACATGTCACTGACTTATCACTAAATTAGTAACCTGGACATAACATATTAGTGAAAATGATTAATTTTCGATCCAACTATTAAAACTTGGAATAAAATGTCCATTAGATCTTTCTTTTATTCTTCATTATTTTTAGAAAAAAAATCTCATCCCCCCACTCATCACGTTTGGTCGCTAGGCTCCTCCGATCGACCACATTTTCCAGCTGGCATCAACCGACTTCTCTTTTTCATGTTTTTCTATCCAGAAAAAAAACGGTTATCTGTCTTTTTGTTCAATCCATTTCCACGGCTTCCACTTCATCTCTCAGGTTGTAAAATTTTTAGTATGAATTATACATAAAACTAACGGAAGCTAACAGCTCAATGATCAAAACACAACAATTTTTTAAAATTGATGATCAAAATAAGACATACGAAAGCAAAAATGACCTTACAACCCTAGCATCCCTTGACCATGAATCACCGCCATTTTATGAAATGTTCGGAGAAGAATGCTAGAACAAGAAACAGCCACTAGACGAAAAACAATGATGAATTACTCAATGAATATGGGACATGAGAAAGTTCTCAACCCAAGAAGAATTCCAGCCTAAAACTATTCTCTTATCACCTCACCTCAGCAGTTTTTATCAAAATATATAAAAGTTGAGGTCAACAAGTTCGGAACACAGCATACCCCCATTGTTACCATCTATAAAAGCTCTAATAATCTAAGCCACCCATGCCTCCAGGGGAGGCTGCTCCTTCCTTGTCATCCTTGGGAAGTTCAGTAATGATTGCTTCCGTTGTGGTCATCAAAGAGGACACACTGCATTTGCACACAAGTCATAATTAAGATGAAGGGACACAACAGGGGAGGGGGGAGAGCAGTTCATATGAGAGATGGTATGACTTCAAAAAATCACCTTGCAGCATCTACCAGTGCTGTTCTTATGACTTTCAAAGGATCGATGATTCCAACTTTTACCATATCTACATATTCACCTGGACAAACATTACAAAAAAGATCGCCAAATATCAATTCACAATACCAAAAATATTTTTAATATGATTCACTTGGAAAAAAGATAAAGAAAGAATGAAAACCTTTAGCAGCATCATATCCAAGGTCAGGGTTATCCTGTTCTAATAGCTTTCCAACAACCACTGCACCCTCAACCCCAGCATTGGAAGCAATTGTATATACAGGCATCTGTAGAAATAACATTGAATGCGTGAACTAAAAGCATACATACAACACTCTACACTTCTCATAATATATTTTCAGTTCATAAAGCTCAAAAAGTTTAATTGGGGTCCTATCTTATGAAGCACACACTAACAAAAGGATTATAAAGTATAAACAGCATTACACAATTCTAAAACATGAGATTTATTTCCAAAAATGCCTTGTATATTTGAGAATAAAGATTTTGTAAAAGAGCATTCTATAGGAAACAACAAGCACAAGGATAACCAGTTGTAACCTTGAGAGCATTCTGGATGATCTGAACACCAATCTTCTGATCAAAGTTTGCGATTTGCAGGTTTTCAAGTTCCTTGGAGGCATAAAGAAGGGCCACACCACCACCTGGGAATGGGAAAAACTTAACATACTATATGACAACATAAACCCAACAAAAGCAACTAATAGCAGCCAAATTCCAATTTGAAAACATACCAGGAACAATTCCTTCCTCCACGGCAGCTTTGGTTGCATTTAGTGCGTCAGTAACTCTATCCTTCTTTTCACCAACTTCTGCCTCACTTGCTCCTCCAATCTACAAAACAAACTTCCATCAGTGCTTTATTTGAAGAGAAAAGTTTCCGGGGAACAATCAAATCGTGTTAGGTTATTCCATAGCTTATTTGCATTAATTCATAGTGACAAATTTTGATGAATCATATTCTTGTCTTAGACTAACCTTCAAAACTGCAACACCACCAGAAAGCTTTGCAAGCCGCTCTTGTAACTTGTCTTTATCATAATCAGAAGTGCTTAGTTCCATAGCAGATCTTATCTGTAGCATAATACCATTGACTGAATACTACAAACAGAAAAAAAAATTATAATTGTAAAAGACAAGTGAAAGAAGCAATGAAACTAACTTGTTCACATCTTTCTTCAATAGCAGCCTTGTCCCCAGCTCCATCAAGGATGACTGTGTCATCCTTTGATACAGTAATCTACACTTCAAGCAATGAAATCAGTTACAAATCCACACCAAAATTAATATAGAAACCTTTCAAAAAAAATGGTAGAGGAAGGGTAGATTTATAGACACGGAGTAAGAAGGCAGACTCTCATTTAGGCTGATGTAGCCTGAAGATGTATTGATTAACAAACCTTTTTGCAAGAGCCTAGCACCTCAACTCCCACCTTTTCGATGTCAAGACCAAGTTCTTCGGTTACTACCTATAAAGAAAACAGGTTATGGGATATGGTGGTTAATAATTTAATGATATTGAGGGTCTTAAGTTGAGATAAGGAGAAAACCTACTTGGCCTCCAGTGAGAGCAGCAAGGTCCTGCAAACCAGCTTTCCTATTTTCTCCAAAGCCTGGGGCCTTAATAGCACACACCTTACAAACCAACCACAATAAGAAACATTAAGATCCAAACCTCAATAGCAAGAGTGGAGAGCCTAGATGATCGCTACAATTTAAAAAGGAAAAGTTTGAACAATACCTTGAGACCAACACGAAGCTTGTTCAGAATGAGAGTTGCAAGTGCTTCACTTTCAAGATCTTCGGCAATAATTAGTAAAGGCCTTTGCTTCTGGAATAACACAACAAATTTGTCTATGAATGTGATAGCATTATTCAAATGATAAAAAAAATGTGAAATTTTCCTTAGGTCCACTCACTGTCAAGGACAATTCCAAAAATTTAACCAAAGCAGGTAAGTTTGAGATCTTCTTCTCGTGGATCAAAATCAATGGGTTCTCCAATTCCTACCAAAATAAAACCAATTATTTGTCACAAGTTATGATGTTTGCATAGCAAACTAGAAGCAATGCCCCAACTTTTCCTGGCAATATAATGCCAAGGAACCACCGAATATTATATGAAAAAATACACTTACACATTTTTGGTTCTTCTGGTTGGTGATGAAGTAAGGGGATATGTATCCCCTGTCAAGCTTCATTCCCTCTACAACCTCCAATTCATTGTCCAAGGTTTTCCCATCCTGAAAACAATTTAAGGGAGAATGAAAGTAAATATATCTGAATAACTCAAATCCAATCAGCAGAAAACATCAGAGCAAATAAATAACATTACTCAAGTAACAGAAAAGGGATATAAGGAAAAACAAATCCCAGAAGCAACTTACAGCAATGGTAATAACACCTTCTTTGCCAACTTTCTCCATAGCCTTGGCAATGAGCTCTCCAATCTCCCTTTCTCCATTTGCAGATATGGTTCCAACCTTAAGTGGAAACAACCATATGAGTTATTTAAAACACAAAACACCTGATGCTATAATGTTCACCCTTCTAGTGATAGAACAAAAACTACTTTTGTCAAAGCAAACCTGTGCAATTTCCTCAGATGTGCTGATCATCCGTGCTCTGCTCTTCAAATTTGTCACGACTGCATCAACTGCCATTGTAATCCCTCGTCTGAGATCCATGGCATTCATTCCAGCTGCTACTGACTTGCACCCTTCAACAAATATGGCCCGGGTGAGGACTGTAGCACAAGTGGTTCCTGAAAATAGCAGAGGCTTTACATTAGTAAATACTCCCATGTTACCATGGTCTGCATTATGCTTATGAAAACCTAGATTGTCCCATATTTCCAACATCTTCTCGGGTGTCATGTAACAACAAAAACAATTAAATCAAGTCTTCTCTCACAATGTATTAGGATATAAGAATCATGTAGCGCCATTGTATTTAGTCTTTTCAATGGTTTTCATCCAAGCTTTTAGGTAAGGATAAAACATCAATATTAACAAAAATGATTTAATAAATTATTAGTCTAGTGTAACATAGGAAACTCACCATCCCCGGCAACATCATTGGTGGCATTTGCAACCTGCTTTACAAGGGAAGCACCAATGTTTTTAACTCTGTCTTTAAATTCAATGCTCTTGGCTACAGTTACACCATCTTTTGTCACCTTAGGGGCTCCAAAACTTTGTTCCAAAACAACATTACGCCCCTGTGCAAAAGTAAATAAAAACAGCAACTAACTTTGGTTTACCAACATCCATAGCATCAGCCATCTCTAGAAGGAAGTGTGTATGTACATCAATCAATCCGAGACACCATGAAGAAATGCTTAGCCAAATAATATATAGACCGTTAAAGGACCCTTCACGGTCCCAAACCGTGTCAAGCTAGAAAACTTGACCCAATTACACAACTTTTCACAATAATTTCATATTTGCATATTAACTACACTCTAAGAAAAGGAGGAAGCAGAAGAAATCAGTAAACGTGAATAAATAACGGACTTTTGGACCCATGGTGACTTTAACAGCGTCGGCTAGCTCTTCAACACCCCTAAGCATCAAGGCGCGTGCTTCTACACCAAATCTAATGTCTTTAGCCGCATAGTTTCGACTCCAACTCAATCTATTACCAATCTGTAACATAAAACAAATATCCAAATCACAATCACATGCTACTACAAAACAGAGAAGTGATGTTCGTATCAAAAGAGAGAGAATAAAGTCTTACCAATTGGGCATTGTTCTTGGCCAACCTACACGATAGAAAGGAGCAAAAGTAATTAGAAAAGAATGAGAACATCACATTAGAGATAAGAGAGAGAGAAATTTGTGGTAGAGCTAGTTTTACCTGGTTTTGGAGGCAAGGGAAGTGGCAAAGCGGTACATGGTGGCGGTGGCGGAGGAGGAGAAGCAGTAGAGTGAATTTTAGGGTTTAAGAGAAAGGTTTTAGAGAGAATAAATGGAGCAAAAAGAGAAGGATCTAGAAGAAATCTGCTGACTCATTCCACCTTTAAGATTGCGTCAGCCGTCACGGAACCAAGCCATCCATCCCTATGGACAACCGTGTTTTTTAGGGTAAACTACTTGTAGTACCTGAACTTTTAGGTAGATTTTAATATAGATACTAGAACTTCAAAATTTTTATTATAATCATTTAACTTTTAATTTTATTTTATTACGGTCATTATTATTATCGCTTTTTACTTAAAAATCTGTTAACTTCATCAATATTTTCTCTTTCTCCTTTTTCACGCATAAAGTTGACATGCCATATTAAATTTTTAATAAATCATTAAAAAAATTTAAAAAATAACCAAAAAA
Source organism: Abelmoschus esculentus (assembly GCA_035048815.1). Taxonomy (NCBI): domain Eukaryota; kingdom Viridiplantae; phylum Streptophyta; class Magnoliopsida; order Malvales; family Malvaceae; genus Abelmoschus; species Abelmoschus esculentus. Next base: position 17,140,847 of record JAUCBN010000020.1, on the reverse strand, counting down.
TAAGCATTAATTATTAATTGCTTTAATTATTTTTACGATATTTAATTCAGAGTAACCACCCGGTCGATGGGTAAATAATTGTGGTTATACCCAACAAAATATTTACCTCTTTATATTTATGTGCCCCATATGTACGGGTTTGTCAAATGGGCCAATGGGCTATATATTAGTTGAAGCAGTCGCCTAATAAACGGCCCAACTTATGTTTCTGTTTCTTCTTCTCCAACGGTCAAGCCCATATTCCCTCTCGCGCCACGCCGAAGTCTTATCTTACATAACAAAAATACAAAGACACAGCTAAAAATAAGTAAAATCCAACAACGCCGCTAAACATCTCCCAAATATAATAATTGAAAAAAAAAAAAGGAACTCGGAAGTGGATTGAAATCTCAGGCGATGCAGGCGAATTGCTACCATTTTTCGTTTGCTTTTGTTCTCAAGTTTTTGAATTTTCTCCAAGGGTTTATTGGAATTTCCATCGTACTATATTCCATATGGATGTTGGATCAATGGAACCATCAGGTACACAATTTTGTTCCGCATTCATATGCCTCGCCGGAATCATCTCTTTCTGCTATCGCGATTTTAAGACCGGAGGTTGGAGCTCAAGCGATGGGATTCTCGACGGATTTGTTGGACAATGGGATCGGGTTGGACTTGAGCTCCGTCAAGCTACCTGCTCCATGGTACTGCTTACTCGATTTATTATTTTTGTTTTAAAATTAAGTGTTTGTGTTAAGGAATTTTGAAGTGGACACTTCATTAATCGCCACATCAAATTGAAAAAAAAAAACGGACGGAGGAAGGTTGAGGTTATAGTATAAGAACATAAGGTCACGTAGAGATTCATATACCTTAAGTCTTTGATCATATTCTCTCATGAGTTGTGTACATGATTTTTGTTGTATATTCATGAAAAAAAATTTAGAAAGAGTAGATAATGTGAATTATATTTCATTTATAATTCAGGAAAAACTTATTCTGGGCTGCTAGGTGAAGTTTGTTTAGTTGTGCAAAAAATCATACTGTGTATTAGAATCACTAACTCGATTCTAATTTTCTCTTGTTTCTCATTATTAACTCTTATAACTTTAGTCAAGTATTACCTTTAGGGCTGCATGCATTTGATGTGTACTGGGCAGATTTTTGAATGAGTATAATGTTTAAAGTGTTTTTTTAATGCTAATGCATTATATTTAATATTTGTCTGCCAATAACAATTCAGAACTTGGGTTGTGCCTCTTTCAGTTGGTTATTTCATGTGATTAGCAATATAACATTGGTTTTGGAGTTACTTGTGGTTGAATGTTTGTATTTGGTAATGCTTACTTGAGCGTTAAATTGACGCTTTTCTTCTTTGTTTTAGGTTCATATACTCTTTTATGGGAGTGGGCGTTGTGCTATGTTGCATTACTCTCATTGGTTGCATAGCAGCTGAATCGATTAATGGCTGTTGTCTTTGCTTCGTATCCTACCTAGATGAGTCTTTATATATGCTCTTCAAGTGAAGTTGGCTTAGCGTCTGGTTTCTGAATATCCATATTATAGAGGCTAACATGAGTTTTTAATGAAAATTGCAAATTTCAGACAATAGTTTTCTATATATAGAAATTTAAGTTCATTAACTTTACATATGCTTTTTATATCAAGAAATGAGAGTAGCATTGACGCTGAAGTGCTAAATAGGATCAAACCTTAGGCACAAATTTCAGAAGTTATTCTGTCCTGCCAATTATCCAATGGACTGCATTCTATTAGATATTTTTCCTTAATCAAACTGCCAGTACACATTTCTCAAAATTGCTATCATTCTAATAGAAGCTGCTTTGGTGGCCTTTATTGCAATTGACCGTAGCTGGGAGAAGGTATCGCCTTTTTTGGTGCATTGTTTTTTTCTTCTAGATCATGGACAGATTATCTTATATTACTAAATACATATTTTCTGACAGGATATTCCATTTGACCCAACTGGAGAACTTGATACCCTCCGATCCTTCATTGAAGACAACATTGATATATGTAAATGGGTCGGGATCAGTGTGGTCATAATTCAGGTATATTTTAGGCCATTTTCAAGCATTTTATAACTTACTAAATTAATTGATTCCAATTATTATGCTTTAAAACTCAAAAGAAAATGCAGCAACCCAATACACATACTTTGTGATCTGTGGCAGTTCACCAGATGAAAAATCTATGGTGATCTTTGATATTTTACCATATTGGTCAATGATCATCTGGCCATGATTTGCAATTTTTTTTCATGTGAAAAACTGTTCAACTTGGATTGGATTTCAAAATTGCATTTTCAAATGCCAGATCTGAACTGAGCCTTGATTAAATAATTCCTTGGGCTGCTGCCCATCTAGGCAACTATTGATTGGATGGATAGGTGGATCATTGGTGTATTTTTTAGAAAAAATAAATTAATATTGTTCAACCAGTAGTGGGGTCTGATCAATATAGGCTTTGGTTCCGGTGTTCCCAAATATTTGTGGGAAAGGTTATGAAAGCAAAAATTGGATGTTCAAAAACTATGACAACACCCTTGCAGAATATTACTAGTCGGATGGCAAATCAGTTCAACCAGATGAAATCCTCAGTCCACTTTCCTTGTTAAGGTGATAAAGCTACAGTGGGTGATATATTCGTTCATAACTACATACTGTCTATACTCAACCACAACTTGATTGTAGCTTACAATATACCAACTTAGTTGTTAAAATTGAAAATATAAGAATTCATCTTAGACCCACATTTTTGTATTGGGATGAATAAAACTGTTAATAACTAAAAATGCATGGGTAGATTTTTTTAGTGTAATTAAATTCAAAGGCCAGATGAAAGAAATCCTGTTTTCAATTATGAAAGAAAATAAAAGTCTTTATTTTATATTCTAATTTTTCAAATTTCCAGTAAATTTCCTTATTTCCTTCATTTATTTTCCTGTAATCTTTCAGGCATTAGCATTGCTAGTGGCAATAATTCTGCGGGCAATGGTATCCTCTAGAAGAGTAGACATTGACGACGAAGAGGATGATTATGAAAGCAATAGAGGTCCCCTCCTAAACCCTCAGTCAAGCTACACATCTTCAGCCAAGGGTGATGGCAGGGAACCACACTCTGACATCTGGGGATCACGGATAAGAGAGAAGGTATCCTGACTTAAATTGTTTATAACTCATTATTACTGCTGTTTATAACCTTCTTCTGGTTGACAAACAGCATCTGTAATGCCAAAGGGTGGTCCAGATTTCAACGCAATTTACTGCTGTTTTCGATATAATCTTTGTCCACATAAATAATCGAAATTTTGTCGAGAATCACTATAATTTAAAGTGGGACATTCATTCATGCTGAGTTTTGTTTCCACTTCTATCTATCCATGTACAGTAACTTCCATATAATATTGACTTTTTTACCGTAAATCATAACATTGAATTGGATATTGCAGTATGGACTGAACAGTGGTGATGGATACAACGGTGTCGATAAATACAGTTTACTAAACCAGAATGCATCTGCAAGTATGAAGTCCAACTAGACCAATAACAGAAAAGAATGGTCCATCTCACAGGCAGCTGTATCTTCTTTACATGAACTGATCAAGTACAAGTATGAGTCCTTTTACTCTTTACTTCTTGTGAAATAAGTCAGAATGGATAACATGGATATAGCATATAAAATGCTTCTTAAGAACCTCTGTGTTTCTTGATGCGAGTTGCAAGAACTGCATTTTCTGATAGTCGGGGGATCTCTGTCAATTTGCTTATATAATATATGTGTGTGTATGTATATATAGAGAGAGAAACAGATGTATTTCTCTGTGCTAGTATTGATTATGTTTCTTGTCATTGTCCTCTTATTATACTTTGTCCAGTTGCTTTTTCTTGAGCAATTTGCAGATCGTACAGGTAATTCGACAGATGTATTTTATTTAAAATAAATAAATGTTGTGTCGAAATATAAATAGTCAAGTGATCCATGTCATCATTTGTAATGAAAATGTATAAAAATGAGAGGGAAAGAAATTAACTGTATGGAATTAAGAATTCGATATAATTTATATATGAATAGGGTAATTGACCCTTTAAGATTTATATATACAGCGAATTGTGTAAAATAAATTTTTTTTTTAATATTTTTATGATGCTCCGTCTGGTTGTTCTAGCCTGAACAACCAGACAAAGACGAGAGATTATTAGGTGAACCATGTTTATCACGTCATTCATGGTCTATATAATCAGGACCGTTGATCTTTAAATAACTATCTAATAACTACCCGCCCACTAAATACATATGGAAAAGAGATGTTGATTCACTTGAAAAAAAATTGAAATTAACGGTCTTTAATTGGGACCATAGATGACGTGGTGAATAGTTTCTCCTAATAATTTTTCGACAAAGACGGAGGAGTGTGGGTCAACACTCCACCTAAGGTGAGGATGGACACACTGTCGGTACTGTCTTAAGTAGTGGAAATATATTTTAATGCTAAATAAATCAGAATATGATTTTTTTAAGATTATCATTATTATGATATATACAGATAATTAAACAAATAAACATTAGGTGAGGATGATCATCGTTGTCCAAAAATCAAATTAACACACAAAAAAACAATAAAAACGAGTTGCAATGAATGGAGAGGGCTTACTTGGTCAAATCCACACCACTGCCTCTTCCACAAGCTCTTCTAGCAACTTCCCCTCTACCTCCCTTACAAAACTATCCTTTTCAAATCTTATTTCATCAACCCACGTTTCACTCACCACTTCTTTCTGCACCACAAGGTAGTTGCTGTCCAAACCACATTTCACCTCACTGGAAAACAAGTCACTCAGTAGGGACCACACTAGGTCAACCAGCATCGGTGGATCACCCTCTGTCTCGGCCCTGCTTAATGAATGCGTTCTCGCACAACTGTCAGAACCTGAACCTGTGATTTCTAGTAATGCTGCATTCACACAGTCGAATACGAGCTTCCTCTTTGATCTCCATTGCCGTCGCTTGGACTCATGTCGAGGTTCCTTGGCATTCAAGGTGATATGTTTGTCTCTCAAGGATGGATCCAACGGGCTTTCAGGTGAATGCCATCTAAATGACTCGACTGTCAACTCCATATTGAGAGCAGTGGCAGATAATAGAGATTGGACTGACGAAACCCAATCCGGTTCTTCTTCCTTGGCACCGGGGGAAACCGTAGAGAGGTTTGAGGTCGTCTCTGAACAAGAATCACCCCATGATAGGATGCGAGAAATTGATTCTATAGGGGGTGACTTGTCAATCAAGTTAGACTTAAGTGGCACCTCCAAACCTGTATTATTAAATGGACAATAAATGAGGATAAGAGGAAACAAGAAATCAGACAAGTAATAAACTTTCCCAGTATTAACAAGTGAAGTTTACCTCGGTGCAGAGATTTGAAACTGCCAGAGGACTCGTGAATTGTGTTCTCTTCCTCATCAAATGGAAGTTCTAAAACTGAGACAGGGCTCGGCTGCTCCTGATTCTCACTCAGATGGGCAGCCATTGAAGGTTTCGCTATAGACAACCCTGCCTATAATAAGCGACCATAGTATTGATAAGTGATTAATTCATAGAAGTTTAGAAGACAATATGATCTCATGTTCAAATCACAGTACTGACCTCTTAAGTTGACTAAGATTAAGATGATGATTAATATTGTCTTAGATAAGAACAACAAATGAATATAAACATAATGATTCTCTCTCCTAGATATATGATCAACCTTTAATGGTGGGGAAATTTATTCAACCCTATTCGTGGAATTATACTTGTATCATCTTAAGCATTTCTCACTCTTCAGATAAGGTAAAAGAAGATTTAAGGTTTATTATGCGCTAGCTTCCGTCTCGTAGATTAAATAAATATATGAATTCCTAAGAAACTCAAGAAGTTTGAGGTACCTGGAAGGAAATCATGCCTTGTTTCAGTCCCATACTAGTCAAATCTGGTAAACGAGTTTTGGAGGAACACTCTTGGTTGCAACTGTCAACAAACTGAGATGCATTACTGCTAATCTTTCGAGGATGAATTATGGGTGAGCCAGGTGTTGCAGATGGAGATACATGAGTAGCTTGAGATCCACTAGATTTTTGTTTATTTGTTTTCTTATTCTTCGAGAAAAATAAACTTGAAACTTTTTCCTTCAAAGTTGATTTCATGCTCTTTGCCTTTGCCATTTCCTTGGAAACTTGTTGTTTGCTATCTCCGGGATCTGGAACTTCAACTTCAAGCCTTGCACCATATGCAGTGGAAGATAGGGGCCCTATTGACCTGAGATGCTTCTTGGGAGAATCACTTCTACTTTCTTCTCTATGCAAAGTTATGCACGAAGTTGATCCCTCAGATTCTTGTTTCTTATTATTTCCCTCTTTTTCAGATTTCACCAACTTTTTGGCATCAGAAAGAGCAAGCATCTCACCTAATGTGCTTGAGCTTCTAACAACTTGTCTTTGTTCTTGAGAACTCTTATTTGATGCCATCAGGGCCCATCTTTCTGAAAGACGTTTCTTTGCTTCCCTGCGAACTGAGGACTCAGGAGAACATGAAGCACGGCTGAAGGAAGAGGAAGAGTATGGGCTACTAAACCTATTGATGTAATCCCAAGAATGCCTAGAAGTTGAAGACATGACTTCCGAATCACTGAGGTTTTCTGCAGCACACTCATTTTCAGATCTATTAAATGAACTATCATCACCGATATAACCATTAGAATAAACAGATTCTTCCCTCCTGTGATGCATCATATTTTCTTGCATCTGTATAGTGATTCCCTCGGCCACTTCTCTCTGTTCTCGTGCACCATCATCTTCAGGTTCCTCAAAAGAATCTTCGCGATGTACTAACCTAGGTGATGTGAAAGATGGAGATGCAGCAGTCTTAATGTCCCGAGTCTTCTCAAGGCTGGGCTTCAATACCACAATTCTAGTTGGTTGGGAAGAATATTCATGAACATTTGGACCAGGGAAAGGAGGATAACATGCAGTTTTGCTGCTATCCCACCTAGTCACTTGACCCATCTGCACAGCTTTCTTTGTCTGTTTGTCACCCTTATTTCCTATTCCAGAAAGTTTCTCTTTTTCAATCGTCAAGGAAGGTCTAAGAACAGTGATATGCTTCGTCTCAGGAGTTAAAGACTGGAAATTGTAAAGATACTGAGAGAATTTAGAATTGGGCTCTTCCAGAAACTTGAGGAATAACTCTCTATTGGAACTTAAAACTTCCAGTGCGTCCTGAAATTCCTTGGTCTGGCGAAGTTTTTCATCTGTCACAAGGTGTTTGGCTTCCATGAACTTTTGACGAACTAGATCTATTCTTTTCTCATTCACATCATCATTATAACTGCTTTTATGTGGAGAGCTGTCTCTTGTGTTAGTTGTCCTAGAGGACTGTTGCCAGATTTCATACGCATCTTTATATTTGTTCAGCTCTTGACAGAGATCTCCTTCACATTGCATTTGCTTGGCTGAAAAGACTTGGCCTCGCTCCCAGCCTTCCCTTGGTATATCAGACTGACTCAAGGAATGTCGAGGACCTTTACAATGGCATCTTTGTGCAGCTAAATTATGCTGCTGTTTTGGTATTGTGTCGAGCCCCATCAGCTTAGCAACCACATTGGGTGGGTCATGCTTAGATTCTACTTCTTTTGACATTTCCTTGGCTATGAGCATCTTCATGACTGTTCCATTACCTTTCTTGTTTGACAAAGTTCTCCTTAACTCAGATACAATCTGCACAAATAAAAAATTTAACACAGGTAAGGACACTAGTATATTTAATTTTATAATACAAGTGGAAAATACAGACAGAGACAAGTTCTGAAAAGAATCTGTTTGCAATTTGTTTATATAATTACTATTGCAGATTAAAAAACCAATGCTTACCGCTTTATCCTCTATAGGATCTCCAAATGTGGGGCTCACCATCCTTACCAGGTCAGATTGACTCCTTGTGAGTGAGGAACCTGCCCATTCAACCATCACCATGTCAAAATAGCAAGGTTAACATGTAATAAAAGCATAGCAATTAAAAGAACCAATAAGCAACATTTGATACATTGAATACAATTTATCCAAGTAATTTTTTTTTTTTTTTTTTTTGGGGGGGGGGGGGAGCTGTACAACTTAAAATTGTCAGTGTACTAAGACTAGTTAAGGCAATTGACATGAACTACAACAAGTGACCTCCAGAATCAGAATAAAATTCCACATCTTAAAATACCATTGCTACCCAGACAACAAAATGACATCAAAAGAAAATTAGTTTTTCCATGAAAAAAGAGATCACCATCAGCACTGTGCGGTTTATCACTGAGCAGGCTGTTCCGAGGAACACCCAAGTTGAAATCAAACAGGTTTACCATCCTGCCCAGACATCCTGGAAATTTCTCAATATTTTGACCTTTCCTATTCTGAATCCCGTTCATTTCCACACCTGCTAAGCACACAAAAGAAAACTCCCAAATTAATTTCCAAATTTATTCTCCTAAAAAATATAAAAAGAAAACTAAAAACAGGGAAATTGTCAAATCAAGCTACAATTTAGATAAATAAGAGTACATTTAACAGAATAAACGTCAAAAGTAAAATACAAATCAAACAATAATAATAAAACAGACGATTCAAAAGAATGCCTTTGCAAGAATATTATATGATCACAAGTCCTAACCGATTCAAAATAGAACACTCCTGCAAGTCACTCAAGCAGTTTCCTTTGCCGATCAATTTCCAGGTCCAAATTCAAAACCAGGAAACCGATTTAAAAACCGGAACCACACTCCAAAAGAAAAACAAATTAGGGAACTTGAGTTTGAAGGGATGCGATGAATATGAGTGAATGTGAAAAAAGACAAGTATAATATTCTGCAGAGTATAGAAACAAAGGAAATGTTGCCCTTTTTACTAGTAAGCTCTGAAGCAAAACTGCAAACTAGTATAAAAACAGCTGCATTCATTGGAAAATGAGGGGAGATAGAAGGAAAACAAAACAAAGCATCTCAATTAAGTAAAACGGAAGAACTTTGAGAATAAAAAACTGCGCAATAAGTGGGATTAAAAAGGTAAAATATATTTGAAAAAAATAGCTTCTAAGCTGAGATTATTGCAGAATGAAAGAAAATCAAATCTAGAAAAATAATTAGATTTAATTTTGAGTTACATTTCTTTGAAAATAATAATGCATATTTATAATATTTTCCCAAAAACAACGGATTTATAATTTAAAGGAGAGAGATCGGAAGATTAACGCGAGAACAAGGAAACTGAAAAATGCTCCTAAGAGGGGGGAGAGAGAGAGTGTGACCTGTTGATCAGAATCTAACATCACATGAAATGCAGCCTGAGAATCGCCGGAATCTGCCAAGCACGGCGTCGCTGTTGCCGCGTGAAATGAAAGCTTGGCGAGCTATGAGAGAGGCAAAGAAAAAAGTGCGTGTGAGTCACTGATTCTGAATGAGCGAGTGGGAGTGCTTCTTCCGAGTCCCAAAAATGTTCAATATTGATGAGGGTAATGATTTTTCTTTTACGCCCCAATCTCTGTTTTATTTTGAATTTAGCCCCTATTTTTCTGAATGCACGATTTTGCATTTCTTTTATTTATTTATTTGAATTTATTATATACTTCCAGGTAAAGAGACAACCCATTATTTGTTGTATTCCTACCTACAGGCTACACCTCTGACCTTCCCATACTGAATGTGCAATTAAACGTATAAATTATTAATTCGTGTACTCAGTATCATTAATAATAAAGTTCCTTTAGTTTTGAGTTTATTGGATGGGATCAGTTCACTGAAACATCGGGTGGGAAGTTTCGTTCCCATAAGCTTTGGCCAAAAGCCTCGACAAACGCAGGTTTGACGATGGAAAACTTAGAAAATCTTAGGATGAATACAGACGAATGTAATAATTTCAGAAATAAACTTAGAAACTGTGTCTGTGCCTGATGTACTGGGTTCAGAGTGAACTTGGGATGTCAGACAGGAAGCAGTTAAGGTGAAATCTATTCTTCCCAATGAACTTGGGGTCAAGGATGAGTTCGAAAAGAGTAAAAATCCCAGAATTGCTTTAAACTTGCTATTCTCATAATACTGAGTTACTATACTAATTCATTAATGTTAAAAAGCTTTCAGCCTGGTGTCGTGGTGTAGTTGGTTATCACGTCAGTCTAACACACTGAAGCTCTCCGGTTTAAGTCCGGGCGACGCCATTGTTTTTATTTTTCAGCGTACACTTTCTTTATGGACTTCTAAGCTTTTCTTTTTAATGAATCACTTGAAATAGTTGTCAGTTTTCTAAGCTTTGGAAGATGCTTTCACAGAAAATATCGTTCTGTAATTCAGCCATTAAAGCTTTGAATGGATCCTCAAACATAGGCTTCAATGAACCAATTTTTCCTCGAAACCGATACATATGGACCAGACCTTTATCAGGGAGAGTAATTCTTGTTAGTAGCTGTTTTCATTGGATTGATGTGACTGGACATTTAAACTTAAACTTTGTTATGGATATATAACATAAAGGATCGTCTATTTAGACTTGACTCTCTACTTTCGAACCTTTTTATTGCACTTCTGCTTTGTCTGACTCTGAAACTTTGGAGGTTTCAACTGCTCAATGAATCTAACACTAAAAACATAACATCATTTCCTGATAAGCCTGTCAAAACAGTTTCTCATTCAACATATGTTAGCTATAGGCTTAGACTGCATTAAAAGGTCCAAGTTGGACACTAACTGGTGATGGAAGTAAAGATTTTGCATGTCCTTTCTCCTATGTCAGTCCCTGGATAGGAGAAAACAGGTGGGGTGTTATTACAACTTGGCAATATCAATCTGGAGAATTTGTGACTCTGTCGGGGATGCTTCCATGTTACAAGTTTCTCAATCCAACATTGTCATAAAAAACAAGTTCTTGTTGTGCTACAATTTAACCCAATAACTCATCTTTCGAGTTCTGTTGGTCCATATCTTTCGGTTCAAGACTTATTAAGAAGGAACTTTTTATTTTTGTTGAAATATTTTTATCTAACACTACATGAAAACACGATCCTTCAACTATATAAGAAAAACTATTCTCCATATCGGATACATATATATATAGGGATAACAAAGTTGAAGAGTCGGTGCTCTAAATTGACAATGCCCGCTTGGTAATGACTAATGAAGGGAACATGTGTGTCATTGAATGATGAATTCAAACCCCCCTGTTGGTGTTGGTAATTTCTGAGTGTCTTGAAAACCACATGCGGCTGTCTGTTGTATATTCTAATAACTACTGAATTAGTGTATTAAATACATAAGATTAGAACCCTGTCAATGTGGTGTCGTGGTGTAGTTGGTTATCACGTCAGTCTAACACACTGAAGGTCTCCGGTTCGAGTCCGGGCGACGCCAACCGCCTTTTTTTTTGCCTACACCTGCTTTTTATTGACTTCAAAGCTTTTCTTCCCTTTCTTTTTAACGAATCACATAAAACAACTAATTAGGACATAAACCCATGAAATATTTATCAGTTTTCTAAGTTTTGGAATGTGTTTTTACAGAAAATATCGTTTAAGTAATTCAACCATGAGAGCTTTCGAGTCTGCTCTGCTGAAATCCATGTGGCATGTGCACCCTTGGATTATTCGTTTACAATAAGTTTGGTCAATGAGAAAATATAACAAGAATAATACAATGTATTTTATAAAACAAGGGAATAGTGCTGTTGTTTTCCTTCCAAGATTTCTTCAACTGTCACAGACACACAGTTTCAGCCATTTTACCATGAATAGGATCTCGAAACCAATGAATTTTCAAAGAGACAGAGCACAGTGATGGAATATAGAGAAAGGAAGCTGTATCATTAAACTTGTTTCAAGGAACTATGGTACAAACACTGTATCAAACTTAAAAACAAAAACTAAACAGTAAAAGCCTCATCATCCTCAGTATACAAAATGCCCAGAGAAACCCAAACTTGGGCCTTTGGAGAGGGCTCTGTTTGTCAGACTGTGCTACCATTTTTGTTGGTGAGTTATATTGTTATTATTATTACAAGAACAAAGCTAATTTCCTAGCAGTTGGTAGTATATACTTTGTTGTCACCAGTTTTTTTAGAACTGTGAAAGGGAAATGCAGCGTCTATGGCGAGCAATGGTTCTCTTTTTGAGCTGCTTATTTTCCTCTTTCCAGATAGTGCCAATATCTTGTGCAATCCTCATGGCATCCGAGGAAGAACCAGAGATCCCTCTCCTGGTGAAACCAGCAGCATAAAGTCCAGCTTTCCCTTTCCACCCATGTGGGAATGGTGCTCTTGGGTATCCATTGTTAGCAAAGAATTCATCTTCCTGAAGCCATGAGGGAACATTGCTGCGGTATCCGGTAGCCAAAACAACCGAATCTATTTCGAGTTTTTTGCCGTTAACGAGCTCGACTTGGCCATGTGAGAAACGCTTGATTCCAGGGACGACATTAATATCACCTGATCTGATTTTCTCCAATGCGCCAATGTCCAGTACAGGGGTTTTCCCTTGTGTGTTCTTGAGTTCCAGTGGACCTGTTTTTGGCCTTTTGAGTCCATACTTCTTGATGTTCCCCAGCACCAACCAGGCCAGAATCAACATAAGCTTGTCAACAAGCCAAAGGGGTAGCCATTTCATCATCAAAACAGCCAATTCGAATGTCGATTTCCCGAAAATTTCTCTTGGCAAGACATGAACCTGTTTGAAAAAACAGAACATTAGAATTCAATCCTGTTTGATAAGGTATCATTTTTTTTGTTTATTTGTTTTGATGACTTACCGAGCTGCGAACCACCATTGAAGGTGAAGCATTGTGGTTGCAAAGATCAAGAGAAACTTCCATGCCGGAGTTACCGCAGCCGACGACAAGTACTTTCTTCCCCTTGAATTTTTCCCCAGACTTATAATCACAAGCGTGGATGACTTCACCGCCAAACTCAGACAGTCCTTCAATGTCGGGCATCACGGACTCAGCATTTTCGCCAGTAGCCACAATAAGCCATCTGCAAACATATTCGAACTCGGTCTTGTTCGAGCCACTCAAAACAACGGTCTTGACCCTCCAGAAACCACTGGTCTCATCGTACCTAGCTGACTGTACACACTCATTGAACTTTGGTTTGATATCAAAATGCTTAGCGTATGACTCAAGGTATTCAATGAACTGTCTCTTTGTAGGGTACTCCGGGTAGTGCTCAGGGAAAGGTAACTTGGGGAGTTGGCAGAATTGTTTTGGAAGGTGAAGCTTTAGCCGGTCGTAGGTCCGTTTCTGCCACAAAGATGCCATGCAATCAGCTCTTTCAACGACAACAAAGGGCACCCCTTGTTCCTTTAGGCAAGCAGCAGCAGCTAGCCCCGATGGTCCTGCACCAACAATGACCGGACCATTGACCAAAGTCCATTTAGGCTGAAAGAAATCTTGGTCTTGATCAACAAGACGAAATAGATTCTCCATTGTCCGAGAGTAAGATGGTCTGAACACGAAAAAGAGTTAAAATCAGAGGAATAAGAAGAAAAATATTATGTTTTTTTAGAAGAGAAATTGGTTGTTGTTGTTGTTGGTTTGTAGGTAGAGGATGGATCGGGTCTGCTTAAATAAGGGATCTTGGATCGAAAGGACCATGTGATTTATAAAATTATCTAGGTTGTGGATTTGAAACTCATTAGAATTTTTTTTTCTTTAAATAAAAAATGTTTAAAAAATATAATTATTTGTTAACATACAAAACTTTAACGGCTGGTCAAAGTTTGAATATCCAATATTTAATTGTACAGCTCCCTTGTATAGTTAATAGAGATTATAGATTAAGTTTTATTTATGCTATCAGACATATATTTTAAATATTATGAATTTTAATCATTTTTTATTTATGTAATTTAAATTTCAATATCAATTGATAATGATTCCTGTTAACTTTAAATATATGTTATTAATTATATTTTAATTTCAAAAGTTTGAAGAGTATAGAGATTAAGCCACCTAAGCTGTGGATTATGTAGCAATTAGTTGAGATCAAGTATGCAATCCCCTGGTAGAGAGCATGAAAACCACCTGTGTATGTCAATAATGCAAAGCCATTAATTAATGAGGGATATTCCATTAATAATAATAATAATAATAATAATAATAATAATAATAATAATAATAATAATCATTGAGCTAAGTTGAATATGCATCTTCTTATTTTGCAACTTTCATTAAATTATTGTATAGAATCTTGACATAACCAACCAATTTAATATAGGTAGGGCTTTTCCATGTCAAACTTACACATGGGACGAACTATATAAAAAATATTAAGAAACAATTATTCTTATTAAAAATATTAAAATTATATTAGACTTTTTTATAAGAAATATTAAAATACACTTCATTTAATTTGTTGAATTTGAAGTCAATAATACTTCTTATAATATGTAAATTTTTCACCAAGAGAGAATCAAGATTTGGAATTAAAAAGGGCAAAATATAAATATTTAAAATATAGGGATAAATTTATAAAAACAATGATTTTTAAAAATAATTAAATAGGGAGAAAAAAAACTCTAGGGTCATTTTACTTATAGATAAATGAGCATTTTAATATAATTTATTGTTTTTAAAAAATTATAATGTTTTTTCTTAAGTGAGTTGATGTTTTTTTTATAATTATTGGGTATATATTTCATTATCGATTAATCCCAATTAAATACTACATATACTTATTAAAATAATTCTTTTAATTTAATTTAACTTATTTTATTTATAATATTAAAATTTAAATATTTAAATCTTATCTCCGTAAAATAAACTAACTAATTGATATTAAGTTGTATTCTATTACTTTGCGGCTTCAACTTAACCGAAACAATCTTATAAGTAGCATATATATGTATTAAGTACTGCCGCAAACCCTACCATCTCTGACTCCGTCCCAACTCCCAACGTCCATATTCAGTTGATAAGGTCGGTAAAACCGTTTTCCGAAATGAATGAAATTGGAAGTCCAGTCTCCAGATACCAAGGTAGGGGCAGTGCACCTGACCTAACCAAAGCTTCGCATGTGACCATGGATTTTCTTTAATTTATTTTTGTATTCTAACACAACTCACTAAGCAAATCAAAATACCTTTTATTATTATTATTATTATTATTATTATTTAGTTTTATACTTAGTAATAAATATGTTATTTTAAAATAATAATTTAATTATTCAATTATATACTTTAAAATAAAGTTATTTTTATTTTTAAATTTTGATTAAACTATTTTAAATATATTTAAAATATTATAATTTTAATTAATTATTTGATAGTTTATGTAATTTTATACATCTCAAATGATTTAAGTTTAATTTCTTTTAATTTTTTTAACATTTAATGTATTATAATATATATATATATATAAGGGTGTAATTCATATCATTAAGAGTAGGTTGATACGGTGGTTAAGACTGGATATCCCATATGTTGATCCATCTGATCAAACTATCTTATTAACATTCAATTCCTCTTTAAATTTCTTTTAACCATACCATCATTTGATTAGAAAAAAATATAACTAAACTAATATAATAGATAAATAACAATGATCAAATATATAATTTTATAAAATTTTATTAACTATTTAACGCCAATAACCAAAATAAAATAAAATAAAATTAAAATTTTAATAATATAATTGATAAACTATCTTATCTAATGATAAATATATATAAATAATTTAATAACCACTTAATTAGTTTACTCTAAAAAATAATATTATTACCGGATCGTTGGAGTAATATTTAAATAAATGTCTACGTGTTTATTTCAGCATGATGAAGATTCATGCACATTGCCACGTTGATGAGTAGCCTACTCAAAGTCCAATTAATCCTATCCACCTGCATTTCCATGCCTTTTTGGTCCTCTCAAAACTGGTAATTAAAACATAGAGACATAATAATAATGTATTAAAATATTATTATTTAAATCCTGTTTTCCACTTCAATTATTTTCATTTCCTTGAAAAACTACATTATTTAATTAGAAGAATAACTGTTTCGAGGACGAAGAGGCTTAAATTTCCCATAAATATATATTCTTATTATTCTTGTTTTTCGTTTTATTTTTCACATGCATGCATAGAACATACATACACGTCTATATTTATGTGGGCAGGTAGTATCGTAGGGCGGTCGTGGTTTTGACTTTAAGAGAAAATTAAGGCAAGGGAAGATCCTTGCTTAAGAGTCATCAAAACCGTCCCACTGTTAATTAATTTAAATGTTGTCCTAATTACATTAATGTCTCATTTTCAAGGCCATGTGATGGGTTGCAAGTACTTCTGGTTCCCAAGTAGAAAGTCGGTTCTCACGTTACAATGTAATATAGAACATGTGTGGGTAAGAACATGTGTGGGTAAGACCGGGTATTAGAAATATATAATTTTTTAAATCATATAAAAAATTTAAAATTTTAGAGTTAACTTCCCTTCTGGGTCGATCCCCGTGGGACGGACTATTTATAGTGTTCCAATCGGGTATTAAATGACTTAACACCCATAGGCCATAGGTGTCTAGGCGCCGTCCAGGTTCGTTCATTTCTTATTAGATTTCTTCTAATTAGGGAGGCAGTATGGGCCTAGGCCTCATTGGTTCAGGGTCATTTTTTATGGTCCAAACCTAATAAGGAGCATTAAACATCTGATTTAAGATTTTTAACCATTTTATTAAGAAAATTGGGCATTTGGCATCTCTTTAAAAGATAATTATTTAATATAAACCCCATTAAAATAAGAAAACATGTTTCAGTCTAATTGACACACCAAACTTATTTACAGCCTGCATCTTGCCACCGGGCACCGGGGTGTTTTCACTTTTCATTTTGAACTTGCAGTTGCATTTTCTCTGTCCTTGGCAACGAGTTCACTGCCGGACCAGAAATCAAGATCACCAGTTTTAATTATTACAGGACACATTGTTTTATGTAAAGAGAATTTGTGTGGGTGAAACGAACCGGAGACAGCGAGTGAGTGTATCAGCTTGAATGAAATCTCCACCTTCCCTAGCTTTTAAGATATTGAACATGATGGCCAGCTTTATTTGAGTCCTGGCTGCTTGTTTCATCACCATTTCTGTCTCGGCTCTCAGACGATGGCTTTGCCTTTCCATCTCTCCGAGCTTGGCTCTTATTTTCCTTTTCTCCTCTCTTAGGCATTTCCCATTTTCCTCTGCCTTTCTGATCATTTGCAGCTTCATCTTTCTTGGCGCCATGAACTGATCAAATACATTTCAAATATTTATATACGCATGCACTCTCAGACAGAGTCGAGTGATCTCGCGCGACGGAACCCTGTTGAAGTGGACTATCGTCTGGAGTGTTGAGACTGATGGCGAGGTACAAACTATGGGCTTCCAATCTGCAGGCTGCAGCGCCTACTAGGAAAACTTTCTTTGGATTTGACTTGACCAGTGTTGAGGAAAAGAGGGTATAGGATCCAAGTTGATATAATATATATTTATAATGGCAAGTGAATGTATTAAAAAATTATAAAGAATAATATATTAGAAGAAAAAAATAATGAAAGTTAGTCTATTAAAATATTATATAATCTAGAGCGAAAAGAAAAGTATTTTATAGAGATTAATATATTATCAAAATTAAAAATATGTATGAATTTTATTCTTTATTAAAAAAAATATTTTACGGGATAAAAAAATGGACAAATCAACTTATTAGATATATTGCTCCATTATTTATGTCTAATTATATTAATAAATAATCATTAATCGAGTAAGATCTATTTTTTATGATCATCGATAGAATTAAAATAAAAAAAAAATTAATGTGTGTGTAAATCTCTGTACGAATATCAAATGGCCATTAAGTTATGTTGAAATTATGTCAAAGGGATAGATAAAACGAACCACAAAATATTTAAAAAAAATGTGTCAAACAAAGGCAAAAAAAGTATGCCACAAAGACAAACATTTATTAAAAATTTTAAATAATTTCTAATGATTGATAATTAATATTAAGATGATTGTTAAATATAAAAAAAATGCTTAAATATTTTTATTTAAAATAAAATAATATTAAATAATAAAATTATATAATAAATTATTAAACATCATGTTTGGTAATCAACAGATAGAAAACTGGGTTAAGTTGACACAGTTAAATATTTAATTTTAATATTTATCATAAACTCTAAATTAATAATCCACCGCTTTAGCACTTGATCACTCTAGTTATTTGTATTTATTATATACCACTGTTTGTTAAATGATTTAATGTTCGTCTTTATCCATCCCTGTCGAATGAAAGGCTTTCTAAGATTTCTTATAAATCAATAAGTAAATATATGAGTAATTTTATATCATCAGCTGGAATAGCTCAGTTGGTTAGAGTGTGTGGCTGTAACCACAAGGTCGGAGGTTCAAGCCCTCCTTCTAGCGTTGTACTTTTTCATTTTTGTTGCCTACTGACTGACTCGTGCCGGTTTTTGTTGACTGTTAGACATGTGCGCGACATTAACCCAGGGAATAAAATGTAATATTCATGGCATAAATTCGACAGAATTGGGTGTTCATGTTAATTTGATATTTTAATTAGAGATGATTATTTTATTTAGACCAAACGAAATTTTTATCCAATTTAAATTTAATTTATTTATTTTCCCTATTTGAATATAATGAAGCATAAAAAAAATATTCACTTTTGTATATTAAATTTTAATTCGTTTATCAAGCAAGTTTTAATTGTTTAAATATGCAAAACGAAGATTAACTATCGGACACAAAAAAATAACGAGATAAAACGTTAATTTTTTATTTTTAAAAAATAAAATTTAAGTATTTTAAAGTTAAAAAAATATAAAGTTTAAGTATTTTAAAGTTAAAAAATATAAAATTTAAGTATTTATTTTCATATTAAGCCTTTTAAAAACAGTACCAAAACTGTTTTTTTTTTTCTATTCAAAGACCAACTTCTCACTTTAACACACTTAAAATTAACGAGATAAAATATTAAATATTTATTTTTTAAAAATAAAATTTAAACCCTTAAAATTAAAAATATTAATATTTATATTAAAAAATTCTTGGTCCCGAAGCCCTCCCATGAGTCCAATAATCCCATTAGTGCGGCCTTTCAGGGGAACCCTCTTGGCATTGGATTTTGCGTCGGCCACGTTCATTAAGCAACGTTCACGGGATGTCAAAGATTTTTTTATTCATTCATTAGAAAGGGTAAACTATAACTAATGTTATTTAATTATGAATACTATTATATTTGGGTCTTCTAATTAATAGATATTATATTTAAATCACTCAATTATAGGTAATATTACATCTAGGTTATCTTTTATATTTTTTTATCAATTTAAGTATTAACTTAATTAATGATTTCAAATGAAATATTATAATATTAACAAGGGTATATAAGTGAAAGAAAAACGATGAAATTAATTTATTTTTCTAAATATAAAGGGTGATCCAATCGTAAAGTTACTCATAATTCAGTGACCCAAATATAATTTTATCCATAAATAAGTGACTTAAATATAACTTTTAATAATTAAATAACTCAAATATAACTATATCCATAATTGAATGACCTCTGTTGTAGTTTACCCCATTGAAAAATTGATATTTGCCTTTGTATACATTCTCACCTGATTGTTTGGCTACTTTAATTGCTTACGTACATACAAATTACAATTAACTTCGCCGGCTGTCGGGTAAGCAATTTTATCTTGTCATTTACGGCTCTGTATAGTTTTATAGTAGTATCTGGCTATCCGCCTTTTTATTCCTTTAACCCTTCAACACCCATTTTCCAGTTCTTTGCTCATCAACAACCAAAATATGTAAGTCTCCCAACTCACTCACATCATCATTTTAATGCCACTGCCATTGATTCTTTTTGTTTCTTCTTTGTTGGGGTTTTGTTATATTTCCATTTGAATGAAATGGCAGGGACAGGGAGAACAGATTGAAGCCAATGGATGCAGAGCAGTTGAGGGAGTATGGTCACAAGATGGTTGATTTCATTGCTGATTATTACAAAACCATTGAGAGTTTCCCTGTTCTTAGCCAAGTTCAGGTCTTTATACATACATATATATATAACCATTTTTCCTTTTAGTTTGGAAAAGAGTTCTAAATTTCTAATGGTCTATGGAGAATGTACAATTAAATGTAATTGTTTGTCTTTATTTACATGGAATGCTGTGATTTTTCTTAGTTGTCCATGTTTATTTGTTGTCATTTATATGCAGCCTGGATACCTTCGTGACCTGTTACCGGATTCTGCCCCTAATCAACCAGACTCGTTTCAGCATGTTCTTGATGGTGAAGTTGCTCAATTGATTCTTGAATTTATTAAATTGCTTAATTGATGGTGAAGTTGTCATTGGGTGCATCACCATGTATTTTTCTTCATGAGTAAATATTGTTCTGATTGCAGACGTTCAAGCAAAGATATTGCCAGGGGTTACTCATTGGCAGAGCCCAAATTACTTTGCGTACTATCCTTCCAATAGCAGCGTTGCTGGATTTTTGGGAGAAATGCTTAGTGCTGGTCTCAATATCGTTGGTTTCAGTTGGATTACATCTCCTGCTGCAACAGAGCTTGAAATGATTGTTTTGGATTGGCTTGCTAAGATGCTAAAGCTACCCGAAGATTTCCTTTCAGCAGGCAAGGACTTGGAATTTTTTTATATATAAAATTCTGATATAGGGCTTTTTCATTGAATTCTTTCTAGCACCACAAGAATGAAAGTGTAAAATATCTTTAAAGTTTATGGGATGAGGTTGGTAACTGTGTTGCAGGACAAGGTGGTGGAGTGATTCAGGGCACGGCAAGTGAAGCTGTTCTAGTTGTACTATTGGCTGCTCGTGACAAGGTTCTGAGGAGGGTTGGAAAAGATGCACTTGAAAAGCTTGTAGTTTATGCATCTGATCAAACACATTCTGCCTTGCAAAAGGCCTGCCAGGTATCCGTGTGAATTAGGGTTCATCTATAGTAAATTCTCATGTTATCTATTTGTGCCAATGGGATCACATATTTACCATTCAATTTGCAGATAGCAGGAATCCATCCAAAGAATTGTAGGCTGCTAAAGGCAAACTCTTCTACTAACTATGCAGTTTCACCAGAGTTGCTGAGTGAAGCAATTTCTCATGACCTTACCACTGGCTTGATTCCATTCTTTTTATGTGCCACTGTAAGAAGCAAATTGTTTTTGATGTTAGTTTCTTTCAATCTTTTGCTCTATCATATATATTTTTCCTTTTCACTTGCCCAAAATAACAACTTGATAGAGACATTGTGAGATTATTATCTTTGTAGGGCATTTCCTTTACTTCATCAAGCATAGAAGCTTATTAAGACTCAAAATTTTGATCAGGGAATGGTATTTATATTTTCAGGTTGGCACAACTTCTTCAACTGCCGTTGATCCTTTGCTTTCACTAGGAAAGATTGCTAAGGTAATGTAAAGTTTGAGGAGGGAGTTTTCTCTGGAAACTAAACCAATATAAAGTTTATATTTGATTCATTGATGCATAAATTTCAAGTAACTTAGTAGATCATTTAACTTTTAGGCGTGAAATTCTGTTAATAGCAATAAGACTGGAAATATCAAGCCACCTATTTGGACTGAAACATGGAGCACAAGCATTTAAATTTTAAAAAAATGATTAAATATTTAACTCATTTACAGAGATTGTATAAAATCCACACACAAAACTTATGTTTCCGAGACTTAATGATTAAATATTTGGAGGATCATCTCATACCCATGTCCGAATATTTATCGGACACAGGTGTAGAACATGGGTGCCTTAAAAAAATGAAGAATCTGAGTACATAGCAAGACTATCACCCTGAAGTTTTTATTGTATGATACATGTTATTATCCGGAACATTTGAAAACAATACAATTCAACTCTTCTTGTGTGCTTTGCCTCTGGACAGAATAATGGAATGTGGTTCCATGTCGATGCTGCATATGCTGGAAGTGCTTGTGTATGCCCTGAATTCCGTCATTACATGGACGGTGTTGAAGAGGCTGATTCTTTCAACATGAATGCACATAAGTGGTTTCTAACCAATTTTGATTGTTCAGCACTTTGGGTAAAGGTATGTCATCTCTACTTGTTTGCAAATAGCAACAACAATAAAATTTATCTTCATTACTCTTTGAACTTTGCTTGTATATTGGTCGACAATCTGATTGATGTCTATTATCGTTTTGACAGTTTCTTTTTAAGTTTCACATAAATTACTGCAAAGTTTGCCTTTCAATTCAGTGAACTACTGACATAAATCTGTATGCGTCGTTTATATATCTGGCCCAAGGCCTGTTCGCTTCAGTTTGCTAGTTTCAGACTTGTCTGATGTGTGTGGTTGGTGAGTTGTTCAAATTATCTGTGGTTCACCTAGTATATTCTATTATACTGGTTTGTGATGCCTCATTGACCAACAAAATAACAGACAGATGTATAGTCCCATCAATATGTCATAATAATTCTCAGTTTCGTAAACATGTTTTAGCAAATGCTCATTGCCTCTTCATGTTAAATGCTCATATTTCATTGTTACTCCCTGTGACAGGATAGAAGTGCTTTGGTCCAGGCCCTCTCTACAAATCCAGAGTTTCTGAAGAATAAGGTTAAGTGTTGTTCTATGTTGAGGGAAATTTTGATTTCTTCCAAATCTGGATAAGCTTTTAGCTACTCTTTTTGTAAATTGGTTGTGCACGTCAGATATATAAGATGCATGTGTTTCAGAATGTGGCCGACTCCAAACTAGCCAGGACCCTTTTTTTATTTACACTCGTAAATCTGCCAAGTTAGTGGTAGCTTGTCTTCCTGGATATACAAGGATTGATGGAATCTGAAAACTTAAAAAATGAGTAGTATGGATCCTTCGAAAAACATAAAGCTTATCGGTTCACATGATTTAGACACTCTCCATATTGATTGTAAATACATTATCATATTTCACTTGCTTATTCAAGAACCTCCGGTACTAATCTTGAGTACACCCTAGTCTTTTAGTTTGTAACAGTAAAACAGTGAGGAAAATAAAATCATAGCTGTTGGTTAAAATGTATTTCTGGGAAAGAGAGTGGTGGTGAGAAAATATGGGAGTTACATTTTTCCGTAGTGTTAAATTAATCGGATGGGAATGTCTAGTTGGTTTGGTTGGAGCCTTGAAGGCCATTTTGACTCTGATCATCTATAATCATAGATAAACTTCCCTAAATAAGTGGTGCCTCAGGCTCTCTATGCTGTGCTTGTGCATATCTTTACAGTACGATCTTCATTCAATCTATGCTACAGCCTTTGTTATAATTATTCAGAACTTTAATGTGGTTGATGGCTTTTCCTCTTGCTATTAGAACAATGGATCAAACCTGAAGAATATTAGTCGGCTATTACATTCAAAATTTAAAGTAGTTAGTGAATTCCTTTAGTGATTCCCTATGCTATCAATTTCAGGCCTCGCAAGCAAACATGGTCGTGGATTACAAAGATTGGCAAGTTCCTCTTGGACGTCGGTTTAGGTATGCTTTTCAACATTATGCTTCGAAGATATGAATGCCTTTTATATTGTCGGTTTATGTACACTCGTAAAGTTACTTGAATGAAAAAGCTACTTCATATGGATTTGTAATTTGTTTTTTTTATATGATGAATGTAAAATGGAAAATATTTGTATAATCAATTAGAAACTCCCTCCAACTAATCCATTGCGTGCCTCCAGATCACTGAAACTTTGGATGGTATTACGATTGTATGGCTTGGAAAATCTGCAGTGCTATATAAGAAATCATATCAAGTTGGCCAAACATTTTGAGAATCTGGTTGTTCAAGATCCAAGATTTGAGGTACGTGTCCTCTTATATATACGTGTGTGCGTGTGTATAATTGATGTAGATCTTAAGAACCCCTTGCAAGTCATTGTGACCGCACATGGCATGCTGATGAGCAAAGCCTAAATGAAATGATTAGTTCATGTTTATGTTACAGATGATTTATCCAATACCATTTTAGAATATTAGACATTCATACATGAAAATAGTCACCATTACCGGAAATAGTATTCTGTCGGACAAGTTTTAACTGAAAGGATTAAAGTATTAGACATTCACTAGATTCCTCTGTAGCACCTTGCTTAAACAGGAATGTCAGAGCATGTGCTTTGTAGCAATGGCATATAAATAAGGCAAACTTCCCTGGTACCTATTGTCTAATCCTTAAACTAGGACATGTAATGAATTAGAACTAGAACTATAGCTGTAATGCATCTTAACAAGGTACTTTATTGGACAACTGGATATATACAATGTCTGCCTAAAGCATTGGACAACTGGATATATAGCGTCGTCGAGGGAGGCAAAAGTTCTCCTCTTTATCGGATACGAAGTTCATGATTATTGTAATTAGTCTGCTGATGTGAGATTAGTTGTTGAATGATACAAACCAAGTCCATGATGCCGTCTGTATCTATAAGCCAGTCTGCTGGCTTTTCATTTTTCATGTTTAGCCTTTAATGGAACTCTCTCATATGGTCTAATTCGATGTCCTAATGCACCAAAAGAGACAGAATATTGCCATGTCCTTAAGAAAGTAATAATTCTCAATACCTACTAATAAGAAGGATCATTTCATTTAGTATTCTTTTGCCCATGCACAAGTTGATGTCTATGATTGATGCATGTTAAGGAAAAATGCAATGTTAGTGATGGAGCACTTGTTATAATAACTCGTCTGAGCAGGTTGTCACCCCCCGGATATTTTCATTAGTTTGTTTCCGCCTTCTGCCTCCTACTGACAAAGATGATGGCAACAAATTGAACCGTGAACTTTTAGATGCTGTAAACTCAACAGGGAATGTCTTCATATCACACACGGTAAGCTTGCTATCCATGGTGTATATGTTCAATTTGAACTAGTGGTATATGCATTGTTGGCAACAGCAACTTGGCATGCTTTATGTATTGTATGCGGATGTGGAAGGCACGATATCTAAGATCGATGAGTTCTACGATGAATGCAGGTTTTATCGGACATATATGTACTAAGGTTTGCGGTCGGTGCTCCATTGACGGAAGAGAAGCATGTGAATGCAGCATGGAAAGTTTTGCAAGATAAGGCCACTTCCTTACTAGGGGAATCCTTCTGAGCAACATCATATTTTCCCATTCAGATATTAAAAATACGAATTATTCGAATCAAGTATTAAATACCAAACTTAATAACTTGAACTCTTCAACCTCGATTAAACTGTTGGAGTCAGTAAATTATAAACCATGGAGGTGTCTAGTTGAACTAGTGAAAGTCAAACACATGTAAACTCGATTAAACAACTTTGGGTTTTAAAATTTCTGGTGGTTTAACAAAAGTTGATGGATGAAATGTTGATTCTTGAAGATTTTTGTGGAACATCCTCTCTGACGAGTCACCGTCCTCCTGGGATTATATAAACGACGTGGGTTTGAAAATTGCATGAAGGAGACTCATCAGGGAGTGGGGTCTGAGTCAGAAGCCAGAACAGTGACACTGTAGCCGTGAAGTCTGAGTTTTTTGTTGTTTGGTTGGGTGCTGGGTCAACCTCAACCATCAACTGTCTGATCAGTTAGGGCCCATTCTTCTGCACGTTTGAAAAGAGCTTTTAGTGTAAAAGCAATGCCGAACGCTTACAAATTTTGATTCCAAACACTTTTGAAACCAACTTATAAGTGTACGCTTGATCTTTAAAGATTGGTAAAGTTGAGAAAATATATGCTTTCCTCTGATTTATACAGAGTTATAATAAGAATTATTGATATATGAAGTGTTTCAAACAATTATACAAGATGGATGAAAATATACAAACACGTGATACACCCATTGTTTCCACGTGGTTGAAACAACGAAACCCAATAACATGCACGTGAACCAACCATACAACTCAGTTTCTGGTTTCTGGTTAGAAGGACAAGATTAATGAAATTTATGGCACGGAAAGACAGGTTTTATTTGTTTATTAGTATAAAAAAAATACTTTTATTGAACTTGGGAAATAATTTTAATGAATTTATTTTATATCTATAATTTTTATAAAAATAAAAAATTCTACTGTCATTGCATATGATATTTTTCTTTTAATATAATTTAAAATAAAAATATATTTATAATTCTCGATTAATTTTTTTAATATTAAAACATAAAAAACATTAAAAAAACATAGTTGTTTTAAATCTTAAATTTGAGCATGTAAGATAAACATCATATCGATATTTGTTTTAATTATAGCTTAGTTAAGTACAATAAAAGTCAACGATTTTTTAAGTACAATAAAAAAATAGTATTCCCTCCGTTTTAATTATAGTATCTATTGTTAATATTTCTCCTCGTTTTATAAAAAATAATATAAAAGAATTAAAAGAATAATTTTATCTTTAAAAAATTAAATTTTATTCTGTAAAAGATCTAAAGAGAAGATAAAATATAAAATATAAAAATTATTAAACTTTTAATGAAATATCTTAAACAGAACAATTTTAAAATATAAAAAATCCGTATTAAATGATATAAATAACGTATTCACTAAATATTCAAGTAATAAAAAAATGTTTAAATTTTAACCCAAATGGTTAAAAGAACAATTGTTGTTCCTAAACGTAACGGATTCGAATACCAATAGTGTCAGCAGAGTGATTAAGCAATCAATGTCAAATAATAGAAAAATTATATTTCATAACAGATACTATTATAAAAACTCTGATTTTTATACTTTTTGGTGAAAGAAAAAAGGACGCATGCATGCATGCATCAGAATGCACATACATACATATTGTTTTATTTTTTTTTATTTCCTCCATTATTCGTATTATTATATTCATAAATATTGTTATGGATGATATTGCATTGAATACGATGGACATTGCTTGCTTCCATTTCAGCTTCAACACCTTTTTCCCTTTTTAGTTGCATTGCCGAAGATAAAAAGGCAAAAAAAAGATGCAAGAATAATAATAAATAAACATTTCATTGCTTTTATCTTTATTTATTTTAATTTACACTTAAACATTCATTTCTTAATAATGACAACAAATAAATGGTTAAATTTCTATATCGGCACGAGATTCAAATTCCAATAATAACATTTCGTGTACAAAATTAGTTATTTATATAAACAAAAATATATGTTATGACCATCAATAACACGAACATATATTATGATCAAAATTTATTTAGTATAATTAATTATATAACGTAAATTGATCTAATTTATTTTAATGTACTTGAAAGATTAAAAAAATAAATTAATATTTATAATAGAGTGAGATAATAATATTTGTTTTTATTACCTTAGCTTTCCTTGACAAAGTGGGAATGGGGTAAGGTTCCCACGTCATCATCCCTCCCCCTCGTCCGTTGAGTTTGGGTGATGTTAATTTCCAACCATCTCATTTTTTAAATCAGCCGCCGAGATAATCAGATTAAACAAATTACAACTAAGAATGGATATTAAAAGATGATTGTAAAATTAAGTCAATTAATTTAAAATTATTTTATGAATAAAAATATATAGATTTTGATCGATAATCAATCAATGAGATGACGTGAGTTTAAATTTTAGAAATAATATAAATTATAAAACAAACAAAGATAAAATTTAAAATTAAAATAATAAAATGTAAATATAAAAAATAAAGCTAAATTTATAATTTATTAAATATATTTCCAAATAACTTAAATTCCAAATCTTTGATTTGAAAGAACAGACCAAATTGACTTTGAATAGCGTTTGCGGTGACCAACCGTACGTACCCTTAAAGTCCTAAACCGCCGAAAGTAATCCCGTCGTTCACACAGGTCGGTTTCACACTGATCGCACCAATCTTTACTTTAATATTAAATTAATATACATTATGTTAGATAAAAAGAAATTGCGACACGTGGATTATTATTTTTATTTGAAAATTTTATTTTAAAAATAAAAGTAAAGCTATTAATATTCTGCTCTTCGAATATAATTTTAGATTCTATTTTATTTATATTTAATGAAATTACCTTCTAGCGACTAGCTTTTAAAAAAAATGAAATTACTTTATTTTTTTTTCCTTATAACCAAGGTGATTAAACTATTTTTCTCCAAATGCCCCTAATACAAAATCATTTTCCCTTTAAACAGAATTTTCATTTCAATTAGGATGAATCTACAACGGGTGTCGAACACCGCTGAATATTATTAAATTAATTTATAAAAAATAAAAATATAAAGGACTAATCATATAATTATTAATAATATGTTAAGTTTATCACACTTTTATTAATTACATAATGAGTCCTTGAGATTTTAAATTTTTATTAATTAATTTAATGGTGTTCAACAATGTTCAACATTAATAGTGTTTAACGCCCGTTGTAGAATTTTCCTTTCAGTTATACCAAATCAAACATTAGAATCACTTGTTGTGTTTATTATATTTATTTCTATGAGTAAAACACTCGAAAATTGTTGTATTAACATTTAAACGTAAAGATCAATAAATCAAGGTACAGATCATTTAATGTTGTACCTATAAAATTTATTACAGAAACAAAATGAAACATGCGTTTTTACCTAAAATACTGTTATAAAATCAGATACATTAAAAAAAATCATCGACAATCCACAAATATAATAAATTCAAATTAATTTAAAATGTCCAATTCAGTATCACTCAATTTAAATCAAATTAATTCTGTTCAATTATTGATATCCATCTTAATATTAATTTCATTAAGTTTTTTTATTTTTATTTTTAATAATAAAATTATCAACAGGATTGATTTAATGATAAATAATTTAATATCAATTAATATACCTTGAGTTTAAGGTCTCGTATATATAAAAAATAAAAAATTTATCTATCATAATTAAATGTACGATATGAATAAATTTAGATTAATTAAAATAATTTTTTTTTAAAAAAAGAATGATCAATAAAATATGACGTGGATTTATCAGTTAATTTTGTAGTGCAAGCTAAGCACATTGAGACAGTTTGCTCTTAAAGAAAACGAGTGGTTCAGTTCCAGTCAGACATTTCATATGTCTCGTATTCGTTGGGTGTCGAGTAATTACAACATTAAATTTTATAATTTTAAAATCTCTCCAACATAAATATTTATTTATTATTTTAAATAACAACATTTTGGGAGTTGAAGATAATACTAGAGCTACACGTACGAAATAAATCACATGTCTCTAAACCTAACTTTTAGATCCAGACAGAACAAAACAACATTTTTAAGCAATAAATATGAACCTAACACTAAGGCTGTTGGAATGATAATGGGTTCAGATCAAGGTCACATTTTTCAAAACACTTTAAATAAGATTAATTAAGAGAAGTGACTAAGTTGTATCCCTCAAAATTAGTTAACATTTCATGTAATCCACTATGTTATACAAAAGATAATCTTAAAATCATTTTGGAGTTTGTAAGAAAATAACGAAATATACGTCATATAGATAAATCTAGTCGGTTGTAAGAAAATAATGACATCAAAGTATATATTAATTTCACTTAATCATACATTAACTTTATAATTAATGTATGATTAATGAGAGGAGAATGGAACTATAGGAGAAGAAAGTAAGTGTTTTTGGTGGGTCCAGAATTCGTGATTTAAAGAAATAAAAACATAAATATGAATAATTTGATCAATCGATAAATATATTTTTAATATCATACGAGAAAAGAGACATCATACCAAAAATGGTGATCGATGATATATATGAAAAAAGATAAACGGCGAAAGAAGCTATTTTTTTATTAATTAGATTGAATCAGACATTGGTCCCAACCTATTATAATTAATTAAATTTTATAGTCCAATATAAACCCTAAACACCTAACCAAATACAACTCAACAAACATCTACCTAACAAATTAAGTAACTAAAATTTAACTAATTAACGATCTATTAATCAATCTTATATCATTAGATAAACAAATTATTGGTGTGTAAACCCTTTCTTATTAATCTTTTTTTAGTGTTGTAATTATTTTATTTTCCCAGTAACCTGTCAAACAAAATTTGAAAAGTGGTGTGGCAGATAAAGTGTAGGGTGTAGCTCCCATAACTTTACAGTTTAATCCATTACTGACCCCCTTCACTTTGTGAGTTGTGACTGTTCGTGTTTTCCGGCAAGAAAGCCGAGTGGGGTAATCCTTAAAAAGGCCTTTGAGTCAGAGCCAATTCAAGTAAATAAAATTAGGAGCAGAGTATTGGGAATATAAAAATAATGTTGGGGGAATTATATTAACATTAACTCATATATATATATATATATTTGATTTAGTTACAGTAATTATAATAGTATCTGTTTTAGAATATATATGTTCAATCATTGTGTTGATAGTATTAATGCTCGAATTCGTGACTTCTAAGAACGATAACTATTTCTTTAACCGATGAGGCTAGATGGTTCGTGTTTAACTCATATATAATGGTTAGATAATTTGGGGGAGTTTTAATAATTTAAAAATTAAGTGTTTCTTTGATAATTATTAAAAATTTTATTTTTTTATCACTAATGTATCAAATAATTATCTTAATATTAAAATAAATATATTTAATATTTAAAAATATTATTTAAAATTAGGACACAAATTTAATGACTTTAAATCTGAATTTGTTATTGCTGCATCTAATAATAAGCTTTCAAAGTTCAGACGATGACATTGCATTCATGTGGTCATGCCCACTCCCAAGTCCCATCCATCCTACAGTCACCGCCATTACCACCGGCCAAACACAAACAAATTATTCAATAGAAAAACAACATAAACAAAAACAAAAACAAAACACGATAGGATGTTTTCCTTATTACGACGTTATAGGAATTAGGTAGAGATCATTTTCATGATCATCAAAATCTGGGTGTGTTTTTAATTTCAAAAACTACAAAATTAGAAGCTTTACTAACTAAAACAGATCCTTGATTTTGAAGAAACAGAGAGTTTTTCTGGACGGAAGTGTTGAAAAGGAAAAAGAAACATATAACTTTTAATATTTATACAATCTCAGCAACAAAAAAGAGACTAAAAACAAAGAGAAAAGGAGAGACACTACACCCATCTTTCTCTTTCTCTTTCTATTATATATAAGTATAGACACATTTCATAGGTTTCTTCTCTCTCTCTCTCTTTTTGTCTTTCTTCTTTTTCTTCACATTCTATATGGTTTATTGGGTTTAGCCTGCTCAACATCTTAATTCAATTCAGTGACGTGATATGATTCATTTGGATTTTGGAATGCTGGTGTAAGACTGGTACTGCTTTCATATATCAGATACAAAGGATTGCTTTTGGGGGGAGGAAAGAGAAGAGAGCCAGACATCATCTTCTGGTTGATCAAAGGACAAAAACCCAGGTTCTGTTCTGTTTAGATTTTTTTGTTTTGTTTTGTTTCAGATATTGATTTTCCATCCAGTTTACGATTTGATTTTTGGTTTCCTTTATTTTCCCGTACGTGTCTCTCAACCAGATATCATATACAGAGGATATGAGACACAGATAATAATACAAGGAATCGTTTTTGTTCCGTTAGATTTCAGTCTTCGTTTTTCGTGTTATTAAAATCTACTTTGTTTTCATGTGTGGGTCTGCAGATTCCATCTCTAAATAACTTTTCTCTCTCTCTCTCTCTCTCTCTCTCTGTTGGTCTTTTGCCCCTTTCATTTCTTCAGATGGTGAGATGCTCTTCTTCACACGGTTTGATCTCTCTTATTACATGATTCATCGACGTCATCGACAAAGCCACCGACTCAGCTTGTTTCTCACGTCTCTCCTTCACGAAAAACTCACCTTTTACAACAATGGGTTTCACTCCTTTGCTCCATAGCATTGCAGCGTATTCTTCTTCATTCTCCGCCGGCCGACAACTGCATTTTTTCCTTTTGGGGACAAATCAAGGGTTGCCAATATCGGAACTATCCACCATTTGCATCAATCTGACACTTGTCCTGTTGTTCCTTCTCCTAATATCTGCTAAGCAAATACTTGTCTGTGTCGGTCGAACTCGATTTCTTAAAGATGATTCTGTTGGGCATCTAAGCCCAATTAGGAGAAGTATTAGTGTGGACGGTGAAGTTCAGGAGGCAACAGTCAGTACTGGGTTTAAGTCATCTGTATTTTGTTGTGTCTATGTGCTGCTAGTGCAAGTTGTAGTGCTAGGATTCGATGGATTTGGTTTGATAAGAGAGTCTGTTGATGGGAAAGTTGTGGATTGGTCTGTTATTGCCTTGCCTGCTGCTCAAGGTTTAGCTTGGTCTGTGTTGAGTTTTTCAGCTCTCCATTGTAAGTTTAAGGGGTTGGAGAAATTTCCCTTGTTGTTGAGAGTATGGTGGGTCATTTCTTTTGTGATTTGCGTGTTTAACTTGTATGTTGATGGGAAATCATTCTTAGTCGACGGTTCGAACCACCTGACTTCTCATGTTGCGGCCAATTTTGCTGTGACCCCAGCTCTTGCATTTCTTTGCTTTGTTGGAATTAGAGGTGCAACCGGTATAAAAATGTATAGAAACTCTGACCTTCAGGAGCCTTTGCTTGAAGAAGAGGCAGGATGTCTTAAGGTAACTCCTTATAGTGATGCCGGGATCTTTAGTTTGGCTATACTTTCTTGGCTTAATCCACTTCTTTCAATTGGTGCAAAGAGACCGCTTGAGCTTAAGGACATCCCCCTTCTTGCACCAAAAGATCGAGCGAAGACTAATTATAAGGTTTTGAATTCAAATTGGGAAAAACTGAAGGATGAAAACCAGACAAATCAACCTTCTTTGGCTTGGGCAATTTTAAAGTCATTCTGGAAGGAAGCAGCCGGTAATGCTGTATTTGCTTTGTTGAACACTCTTGTTTCCTATGTGGGCCCATACATGATAAGTTACTTCGTTGATTATCTAGGAGGGAAGGAGACTTTCCCTCGTGAAGGTTATGTGCTTGCTGGAATATTTTTTGTATCAAAGTTGGTAGAGACACTAACGACCAGGCAGTGGTATCTTGGGGTTGACATTTTGGGTATGCATGTTAGGTCAGCTCTAACAGCAATGGTGTATCGCAAGGGGTTGAAGCTCTCGAGCTTAGCTAAACAAAGTCACACCAGTGGAGAAATTGTTAATTACATGGCAGTTGATGTTCAAAGAGTGGGGGACTATTCTTGGTATCTCCATGACATTTGGATGCTTCCTTTGCAAATAATTCTTGCTCTTGCGATATTATACAAAAATGTCGGTATTGCTTCCATTGCCACACTGGTTGCAACCATTGTATCCATCATTGTTACTGTTCCTTTGGCAAAGGTCCAAGAAGATTATCAAGACAAGTTAATGACTGCCAAGGATGAAAGAATGAGGAAGACTTCCGAGTGTCTAAGGAACATGAGGATTCTGAAATTACAAGCTTGGGAGGAGAGGTACCGTATTGCATTGGAGGAGATGCGGGATGTAGAATTCAGGTGGCTACGGAAAGCTCTCTATTCACAGGCCTTTATTACATTCATTTTCTGGAGCTCCCCAATATTTGTTGCGGCTGTTACATTTGCCACATCTATATTGTTGGGAACTCAACTCACAGCAGGCAGTGTTCTTTCAGCACTGGCCACTTTTAGAATCCTTCAAGAACCGCTTAGAAATTTTCCAGACCTGGTGTCTATGATGGCTCAGACAAAGGTCTCTCTTGATAGAATATCTGGATTCCTGCAGGAAGAAGAACTGCAGGAAGATGCCACCATTGTTCTTCCCCAAGGAATGTCAAAGGTGGCTATAGAGATCAATGATGGTGAGTTTTGCTGGGATCCCTCCTCTTCTTCAAGGCCCACCTTATCTGGAATACAAATGAAAGTAGAAAGCGGGATGCGTGTGGCAGTTTGTGGCATGGTTGGCTCTGGGAAGTCAAGCTTTCTGTCTTGCATCCTTGGGGAGATTCCTAAAATCTCTGGTGAAGTAAGTCTGGTTCACAATACTTTTAAATCATTTTCTAACTCAAATTCTGTTCTTTTTTATTTACAATTTCTTCTCTTTACAATGGGAAGACTTAGATTTACCATATTTTCAATTTAACGTTCGAACAGGTTCGAGTGTGCGGTACTGCTGCCTATGTCTCTCAGTCTGCTTGGATACAGTCTGGAAATATTGAAGAGAACATTCTTTTTGGTAGTCCAATGGATAAAGCTAAATACAAAAATGTTATCCATGCTTGTTCCCTGAAGAAAGATTTTGAACTCTTTTCACATGGAGATCAGACCATAATTGGAGATAGGGGTATAAATCTGAGTGGTGGACAGAAGCAACGTGTGCAGCTTGCAAGGGCACTTTATCAAGACGCTGATATATATTTACTTGATGACCCCTTCAGTGCCGTTGATGCTCACACCAGCTCAGATCTATTCAAGGTCTGACCCTGTCAACATACTGCACATATTGCTGTTCATAACAATCTAATTTGGCTGACAAGTCATTTTTTTGGAACTGCAGGAATACATAATGACTGCACTCGCCAGTAAGACTGTTGTTTTTGTGACCCATCAAGTTGAATTTCTGCCCACTGCTGATTTGATACTGGTATGGATTTTTTTTTTAGTTAGCGCTGTGGTATGCAATGTTGTATGCTTTAAGTGCACTCTTTCTCATGGGATAAATGCATGGTAATTACTAAAATTCACGCGGTAGCACATCGTGTGCTTAAGTTTCTATATGATCCGAAGAACATTTGAAGCAAACATTTTAGATAGTGTAATTGGTTAGGTGTTAGTTTTTATTGTTATAAAAGAAAAAATAATCGACGTTATTGATAAAATGGACTCTGTTTACATGTTTATATATTAATTTCCTTATGTATTTTGATTGTATTTATTTCTTGAAGGTTCTTCTGAAATGACATCGGTGCTGGTGGCATGTATAATTTTCTATTGTTCTATTTTTGGCCACACATACATGTTTATTGGTTGAGTTCTTGAGTTCATGGCTTCGCTTGTGCATTGCCTTTCCTTTCATTGAGAAAGATGTGTTATTTTTCTGGACTAATCCTTGTTCAAGGCCATGTGCTCTCTTTATCCAATTCACATCCAGTATTGGAGGTTCTAGAATATGATTTATCGAGGGCTGAAGTATATGGATTGAATAAATTATCTAATTAATGAATAGATGGTAATGACATGCTACAGGAAACACACTGTAGGAGATAACAACACACTCTCAAAAATACTACGGCAAAGTCGGTGATGATTCAACTATTATCTCATTAACGAACTAGATATATTTGTTGCTTTTGATATCTGATGGACATGTGTATTTTGACTGAAATCTCTTCATTTTCCTGTCATTTTTTCATATAATGAGTTCTCTTTGGAGTAATTGTGTAATATAAGGCTCAGTTGTGTTTTCTGGGTTCCACTATATTTTTCTGCTCCCCTCTCTTTTTCTTTCTTTCTTAATAGAACATTTTAGTACGGTGTTCAGAATATTTTATTCTCATGCCATTGATAATCTTTCAGGTTCTTAAGGAAGGTCGCATCATACAGGCAGGAAAATATGATGAACTTTTACAAGCAGGCACTGATTTCAACGCTCTGGTCTCAGCTCATCATGAAGCAATTGAAGCAATGGATATTCCGAGTTTCTCATCAGAAGACTCAGATGAAAATTTGCTTCTTGATGGGACAACAATACTGAATAAAAAATGTGATTCTGCTGGAAATAATATTGACAGTTTGGCAAAGGAAGTGGAAGATGGCGCGTCAGCTTCTGACCAGAAAGCAAAGCGGAGGAAAAAACAGCTTGTTCAAGAAGAGGAAAGGGTAAAAGGAAGAGTCAGCATGAAGGTGTACTTATCATATATGGCAGCTGCATATAAAGGCATTTTGATACCACTCATTGTTCTTGCACAAACATTATTTCAGTTCCTTCAAATAGCCAGTAACTGGTGGATGGCATGGGCTAACCCCCAGACTGAAGGAGACGAAGCAAAAGTCAGTCCTATGGTCCTACTTGTTGTTTATATGGCCCTTGCTTTTGGGAGTTCTTGGTTTATATTTGTCAGGGCTGTTCTGGTAGCCACGTTTGGTCTAGCAGCTGCACAAAAACTGTTTCTCAATATGCTTAGAAGTGTGTTTCGTGCCCCAATGTCTTTTTTTGATTCAACTCCTGCTGGGCGTATCTTGAATCGAGTAAGTTTTTTTGTTCTATTATTTTTTTACTTTTAAGTTGCAAAATCTTCTTTTTTGCCATTGTCCAGTTTCATTTATTCAGATTATATGGTGTTTGTCTTTGTAAAATCGCAGGTCTCTATTGATCAAAGTGTTGTGGACCTTGATATTCCTTTTAGACTTGGTGGGTTTGCTTCAACAACAATTCAGCTTCTCGGGATTGTTGGTGTGATGACAGAAGTTACTTGGCAAGTTCTGCTGCTTGTTGTCCCGATGGCTGTTGCTTGCTTGTGGATGCAGGTAGTTCCTTCTATTTTGCCTAAAATTTCTGTTGGGTTCGATTGGATCTCATAGATCGAGAGAAATGAAATTACCTTATTTACTAGTTGATTTCTTTTAGCCTATTCTGCTTTTCTCATTCTTCAAGTTGATGAATTGCTCACTTATTGCTGGTTGCAGAAATACTACATGGCTTCATCGAGGGAATTAGTACGCATTGTTAGCATCCAAAAGTCTCCAATCATTCATCTTTTTGGTGAATCAATTGCTGGAGCAGCCACAATAAGAGGTTTTGGACAAGAGAAAAGGTTCATGAAGAGAAACCTTTATCTTCTTGATTGTTTTGCTCGCCCATTCTTTTGCAGTATTGCAGCCATTGAGTGGCTCTGCCTGCGAATGGAGTTACTTTCAACCTTTGTTTTTGCTTTTTGCATGATTTTGCTCGTGAGTTTTCCACATGGAACTATTGATCCAAGTAAGCAAATCTTTTGCACTATAATTTTATTTATCTGCTTTTTTTTTAAAAGAAATTCAAGTGGTCCTGAGTGATATGTACTGCAGTTTTAAAGTAAAACTGATATCTCGCTTGCAAAGGCAAGTAAATGATTGGTGTGTTGTAGCTTTCACATTGTTAAAATCTTGTTATGCTGAGTGCACACCCAATCCTAAAATCCTCCCCCTATCATTTTTTTTTTCATTTTCACAAGGGTCAAGGTATATGGTATTCTGAAGTGATCCTTCAGAAGAGATTCATTTGCACTGTGTCTTTTATGAGGACCCTTGGAATTCTTGGGTACTTTTAGTTACATTATTGTACATTATTCTGAAGTGATCCTTCGAATTTCTTTATTCTGTGATCCTTCAAGATATAAAGACTATATAAGATATATCAACAAAAATGAAAAAAATGGTGTTGTTGGTCATCGTAAATGTTGATGTTAATGATTGCTGCTTCTTCTAAATAGGTATGGCAGGCCTTGCTGTGACATATGGCCTTAACTTAAACGCACGGCTATCTCGGTGGATACTTAGCTTTTGCAAGCTTGAGAATAAAATTATTTCCATAGAGAGGATTTATCAGTACAGCCAAATTCCAAGTGAAGCTCCTCCTGTTATTGAAAACTCCCGCCCTCCATCCTCATGGCCTGAAAATGGAACAATTGAGTTGGTTGATTTAAAGGTATACCATATCCGGTTGCTATTCATGACAACATGCAGTACTTTGTTTTTACTTACAACATACATACATTTCATTCTTTCTTCATTGGATCTTTACCCGTAGTTCTTCGTTGTAGTTCTTCATTGCACGATCTTGTGCAGTCTGGCAGCATTTGAAGAACTCCTCTAGCTAAAACCTGCGGGTTTTTTCATCTTTGTACTCTCTTCTCCCTTGCTTGATGAAGTCTACTTAATTTTGAAATTTGGATCATGTTAGTGATTTTTTTCTCATCCCAAAAAAGGAGAGGAAGAGAGATTCTAGAAGACTGAGTGATCACTGGAGGATGCATGGTTTTACTTTTCCAATGATATTGAGAAAAAGGCTAAAACATTCTCTGTTTAAATATTACAGGCACCGCAGACTTTTTCATTTCTTTTTGTATCCTTGTTTTGAAGGTTCGATACAGGGAAAATCTTCCTGTGGTGCTTCATGGTGTATCCTGTGCATTTCCCGGCGGCATGAAGATTGGAATTGTTGGGCGTACTGGCAGCGGTAAATCTACTTTGATCCAAGCATTGTTCCGATTGATTGAGCCAGCTGGTGGAAAAATCATTATAGACAACATCGACATTTCTACAATTGGGCTCCATGACCTTCGTAGCCGTCTTAGTATCATACCTCAGGATCCTACTTTATTTGAAGGAACTATTAGATGCAATCTTGATCCTCTTGAAGAGCATTCAGATCATGATATTTGGGAGGTATAGGTTTACTTGCATACTCACCAGTTTTGTTAAGTTCGCAGGTTTCTTCATACAAGTTCTGGCATTTATCTCTGAAGTAATTAATAGTTATAGAAACTTTAAATAATTCCAATGTTCTTTTATTGAAGATTTTTAAAGTTCTTTTCACTGAGATAATTAGTTCCCGACTTGATTTACAAATATTACTTAGCAGCCAAACAATTCCCGAACATTAATGCTTGCCATGCCGAAATATGATTAGTTGAATCTTGCAATATGATCATGTTGAATGATGTGCACCGAATTAAACTGAAAATTTCTGTCTCAGGCACTTGAGAAGTCTCAGCTTGGAGACATTATTCGGGAGAAAGACCTCAAGCTCGATGCACTAGGTTTGTACCATCCCTCCTGGACACCATTGATGTAAGGAGGGGAAAAAGCCCTTTGAAGTTGCATGTGGGTTAATTGATCATATTTTTTTATTTGATGTAAAAATATTCAGTTTTAGAAAATGGAGATAACTGGAGTGTGGGGCAGCGGCAACTTGTTTCCCTGGGTCGAGCTTTGCTCAAACAGGCGAGAATACTTGTGCTAGATGAAGCTACGGCATCAGTTGATACTGCCACTGACAATCTCATACAGAAGATCATCCGAACGGAGTTCAAGAACTGCACAGTCTGCACCATTGCACATCGTATTCCAACAGTAATCGACAGTGATCTTGTTTTGGTCCTAAGTGACGGTATGTAAAACCATCTTTTAATATTTCATCTTAATGTTTGAGATGCTTCTGTAAAGTGATTGAAAGTCTTAACTTTTGGAAACTTATTCACAGGTCGAGTTGCAGAGTTTGATACTCCGCAACATCTCCTCGAGGACAAATCATCCATGTTTCTAAAGTTGGTAACCGAGTATTCATCAAGATCAAGTGGCATACCAGAATTTTGAAACAGATTGCCTGTCCCAAAATTCTTCAAGTCAGGCATTAGAAACTGAATCCCTATCCAAGAGTGAGCAAGCTACTGCTGCTTCTCTTTCTCAGCACTTGGCAAACTCGGGTACGAATAGCAACAGATTTGCACATCCAAGACATTAAACCGAAACCTCAAAGTAAGAGTAAAAGTAATTTGTACGTCAAGGTAATTTCAAGTTAACTCATCCCTTTGAGTGAATTTGGGGTCTTCATGCACAGTTAGTTCTTAACAACTTGACATAACTTTGTAGCGGAAAATAATTCAGACAGGTAGAGTTCGTTAATAATCACTGAAGGAAAGAAAGGTTGGGCGGTTTATATTTGTTCAAAGATGTGCAATAAAGTATTGGTTAGGACATATGTTCCACTGTAGTTAGGACAATTTGTAGAGTTGAACTTAGTTCTACTGGCAAAAATTCAGTTGTAGACTGAAGAACATAAATTTTGTTTCATTTCCTCTGGTTGCAACTTAAAGTTACTGGCTTCGACGCTATGAATTTTGCTTTCAAACTTCAGTTTCTCGCTCTCTTCTCCTTCAATTATATACAATATACTGCTGCAGCTACCCTGAAGAAGTCAATATAGTAAATATTTTGTTTTTTAGTGCGCTCACGGTTGTTTAAGATTGTACCTTGATTAATTTAAATTAATTCATGTCATATATACTCGAGATTTATTTAAATAATATTAAATTTTTTAGTTAGCTCTTAATGTTTTAATTTTAGTCAAAATAACTCCTTCGTGAATATATAACCGATGATAAATAATTTTGAAATAATTTGACAGAATGATGTATCAAAAGAAAAATATTTTATATTTTATATATTTTTTTAAATTATTTTTGATTGATATCGCTTTATGAAGTCAATATATTTGTTTGTATGACACTATTATAGCGATGTATATTTTTACGTGGGTATGTCATATCATTTCAAGCCATTATCATTGGATTAATAATTTTTATTTGTAGATGGGTATTTTGATTAAAATAAAATATTAAGAATTAAATTATTTTAAAAAATAGAAATCAAAAGATAATTTAATCAAATATTATGGACATTTTTTTGGAATTATATACTTGATAAAAATGGGAAGGAACCTTTTGTGTTATTCCAGGTTCATTTCAGTTCCTTGGTGTTAGTTATGTCCTTTTGTTGAAGGAAATCATAGTATTCGTTTCGGTTGCAAGTTGTCTTGTTAGAAGAAACCATCTTATCTGGTTTCGGGTTTTCCTCTAATTCGTTGTCGTTTTCACGTTAAATCGAGTTTTTATGTCATGTAATTGTGCAGCTAAATATTCTTAGATCACTTACTGAGATCTGTTGTGTTTCCAAGTCATTTTTGGCCTTCCAATACAAGTATGGAACATTATGTTTTTCTTGTAGCTGGCGAAAAGTGGGAAAAAAACACTCACCTCATAGGGCAAGCAAAGCAAAAGCATAGGAAATAGACTCAGAATCTCTGATTATTATTATTTATTATTACTCGACACAATTCGAAAAACAAAGCTATCTCAAACAATGTCAAGAACCACCACCAGGACTGCTCCAGAAATCAGCTTCGGCTCGTTGAACCGCGTTAACTTGGAAGGAAGCAATGTCGGGGCAACGACATTCATCCGTCGTGTCAACTG
The DNA here is from genome assembly GCA_035048815.1 of Abelmoschus esculentus. Taxonomy (NCBI): domain Eukaryota; kingdom Viridiplantae; phylum Streptophyta; class Magnoliopsida; order Malvales; family Malvaceae; genus Abelmoschus; species Abelmoschus esculentus. The sequence goes on along the minus strand of JAUCBN010000020.1, from coordinate 17,099,875 downwards.
CTCGGATGAACAGACAGAAGGTTGCTGGTGCATCAACATCTATACCAACAGCAACGTCCAAGGGACCAATAGCTGTGTTTTGTTGGGGAGCAAAATAAGAATCAAGAATTCAGGGGTTCATCTCTATTTTGGAGATTTGAAGATAGGGGAGGAGAGTTGTTCAGCTCCAAGGTCAATGAGCAGGATGGCAACCGGTGGCACGACAGAGTTTGGGAGCATTGTAATGTTGGTATCGGTTCCTCTCTTTTTACTCGTGTGGCTATCTTCATTGAAAATATGGTAGCTGAGAAGCAGAAATAACTTTGTTATTGATATGTTTCAAAATGTATATGTACTAAGCACAATTATGTTTTAATAGATCTTATGATTCTTATCTATGTACTAATCCACATAAATTATGTGGATATAAGACAGCACACCGCGCAAACCCCTCTCCCTTGAATGTTGATTTCGACATTTATTGTTCTTCCGGATCAAGAATGGAAAATATTATTCTACTGGATTTCAGTTTGAACTTACTGTTATAATTTATAAGGATAATGAAATAAAAGAAACGAAAGAGCTGGACAACACTCCAGCCGTTGAAGGCGTCTGCATTAATGCACTTGAACAAGCATTTAATGGCGATTATCTTCGTCTTTTTCATTTTTTTCCTTCGACAAGACTTAACATACCGATGGGATGGAACCATGTTTGAACAGATTTGAAGCAAAACCATGGTTTTAGTTTTGGAGCTCTGGGAATGTATTAAAATCAAGCATAACATCTCGTGAGGCCAAGAGCCTTGTGCTTTCAAGTTTCAGCTCCTCCAAGAAAACCCAGACAACAAAGGATCCTCGTGAGGAAGAGCTCTTATGTTTCACGAGTTTCATATTCTTACCCACACCTCCAACATGTCCCCAACTTCATGTTTGGTCTCTCTTCTCCACCTTCAAATACCCTTCTCAGTTCCTCTGCAATATCCTTCATCGGATTTCAACTTCCAAGTACCATTGTCTCAACTTCTCCATGGAAACCAAAATGCAACTCTTCTTTTCTGCTCTTTGTTTCTTCTTGGTGTCCGTATATGGAGACACTCTTCAGACTTACATTGTTCAGTTGCACCCACAAGGTGTAACCAGCTCCTTCTTTCCTACTAAGCTTCATTGGCATCTCTCGTTTCTCGAACAAACCTTTTCCTCGGACGAAGACCCTTCTTCTCGTCTCCTTTACTCTTATGGTTCTATCATCGAAGGGTTTGCAGCTCAGCTAAGTGAAACTGAACTACAGATATTGCGAAGTTTGCCTGATGTTATTGCTGTCAGACCCGACCGGCTGCATCAGCTTCATACTACTTATTCTTACAAGTTCTTGGGACTTAGCTCAAGTACAAATGGTGCTTGGGTTAAATCCGGATTCGGTCGTGGAACAATTATTGGGGTGCTTGATACCGGTGTTTGGCCTGAAAGTCCTAGTTTCGCCGACCACGGAATGCCACCGGTTCCAAAAAAATGGCGAGGGATATGCCAAGAAGGGGAAAATTTCAAGGCCACGAGTTGTAACCGAAAACTCATTGGTGCTAGGTTCTTTATAAAAGGTCATCATGTTTCCTCAGCATTCCCATCAGGAAACATGGTTGATGAGTATATATCACCCAGGGATTCCTCCGGACATGGGACTCATACATCATCCACAGCCGGAGGAGTTTCTGTTCCTATGGCGAGTGTGCTTGGTAACGGTGCCGGTGTGGCCAGTGGAATGGCTCCTGGAACCCACATTGCAATGTACAAAGTTTGCTGGTTCAACGGCTGTTACAGTTCTGATATACTAGCTGCAATGGACGTTGCAATTGCGGACAAAGTTGATGTGCTTTCTCTATCTATAGGTGGCTTCCCCTTGCCACTTATTGATGACAGCATAGCTATCGGCAGTTTTCGAGCAGTCGAGCATGGGATATCAGTGATTTGTGCTGCAGGTAACAGCGGTCCACTTCAAAGCTCAGTTGCCAATATAGCTCCTTGGATTGCTACCATTGGTGCTGGTACACTTGACCGGAAGTTTCCGGCCATAGTTCGTTTGGGAAACGGAGAATTCGTTTATGGCGAGTCTTTGTTCCCAGGGAAAAGGTTACCAAGCGCTGAAAAGGAACTTGAACTGGTCTATGTCACTGGTGGAAACAATGGAAGTGAAGTTTGCTTCCGAGGGTCTCTTCCGAAGGAGAAAGTACAAGGCAAAATGGTTGTTTGTGACAGAGGAGTGAATGGGAGGGCAGAGAAAGGCGTAGCAGTGAAAGAAGTCGGTGGTGCTGCTATGATATTAGCCAATACAGAGATAAACCTTGAGGAAGACTCAGTTGATGCTCAAGTCATACCAGCAACTGAGATCGGTTACGCCGAGGCAGTACGTCTAAAAACTTACATAAACACTACCAGTCATCCGAGAGCTCGAATCATATTTGGTGGAACTGTTATAGGAAGGTCAAGAGCACCAGAAGTAGCACAGTTTTCAGCCAGAGGACCTAACGTGTATGATGATTCAATCCTCAAACCAGATGTGATTGCTCCAGGGGTTAATATCATTGCTGCTTGGCCTCAAAACTTAGGTCCCACTGGCCTTCCAGAAGATACTAGAAGAGTTAATTTCACTGTCATGTCCGGTACTTCCATGGCATGCCCTCATGCTAGTGGCATCACAGCTCTGGTTCACTCGGCACACCCAGGGTGGACTCCAGCGGCCATCAAATCTGCAATAATGACATCTGCTGATGCATATGACCATAGGGGAAAACCAATAATGGATGGCAACAAACCGGCTTCTGCATTTTCCATTGGAGCCGGACATGTAAACCCCAATAGAGCCATTGATCCGGGATTGATCTACGATATCAGACCAGATGAATATGTCATTCATCTTTGCACCCTCGGATACACGAGATCAGAAATCTTTACAATCACACACAAGAATGTTAGTTGCAGTGATATTTTAAAGATGAATAGGGGTTTCAGCCTCAATTACCCCTCCATATCAGTGGTTTTCAAACAGGGCATGAAGAGCAAGATGATCACAAGGAGACTAACAAATGTGGGGAATCCTTATTCTGTTTATTCAGTGCAAGTGAAGTCTCCTGAGAGAGTAAAAGTGAGAGTCAAACCTAGAAAACTGATATTCAAGCATATCAATCAAAGTTTGAGTTACAGAATATGGGTAACATCAAGAAAGAACACTCAAACAAAGAAGATAAACTTTGCAGAAGGGGAATTAACACGGATCAATGCTCACAATAACTTCCATAAGGTTCGAAGTCCGATTTCAGTCACTTGGAAGTAGTAGCAGCTCAGCCATCTACGTTTTTGGTAGTTGTTATTTTAATTTCTCATTAGAATAGCTTGGAAAAATCCATGGTATATCAATATTTGTGTTGAGCATATACCATGTTTAAGTGGGAAGAAATTCAAAAATATTGGCCACTTAGTGATGTCAAGAACAAGTAAATTGAACAACAGCAAATGAGATCAGTGATAATCAACATTCTATAAACATAACCACGATAAGCCATCAAAGGAAGTAGCAGGCATCTTGGCACACAAGAAAACGATTCGAAAACCGAAAAAGAAGAGGAAAAATCATGTAATATGCGCCATGCAGACCCTGGAAATTGGCAACAACGAAAAAAATCACAGTGCAGAGTGCAGACCGAGCTGACGCGAACCACAACCATTGGAAATCAATGGGTCAGGTCTTGTGGATTAATGAATCAAAAGCCCATTTTCCTATGCTTTGCTTGCCTCATAGCCATTGCGTTAGCTCCTATGAAACTACGTAGGGACAAGACAGCCCCTGTCATGCTGGACAGCTACCTCCTTTGATTCTATCCTCAACTACACCATTTTCAATTATTATATAAAATCTTATCAGAAACGGCGGAATGGGTGTGATATAGGAGGGTACGATGAGTCGATGATGATGTTACCTATTTGTATTTTAAAAGTATAGGTTTGTTTTCAATTTTAATTTTGGGTGATTATACGCAAAAAATAAATGTTTAAAATTAAAAAATATATATTAAAATAAAAATTAGCTCCTTAAGTTTAAAAATGAGTAAAAAAATTAAAAATCTTAAAAAAATATAGATACGTCCAATATTTTTAGTCAATGATAAAGGATTAAAAAATTGTCTACGTAAACATAAAAATACATATAACAATAAAGATATATTGATAAAACAATCAATATCATAATTTAACTGCGAACAAAAAATAACGATTGTGAGTATATATTCAAATTAAACTCGAGGTTCAAAGTAAAAAAAATACGATAATCAAATAAGTATCATCTCATTAGTCGAAACGACACTAAATCTAACAATAAAAAATAATTAAATAATAATAAAATATATATGTATATATCAAACATTTTAAAAAATTACATACCACAAAATATAAAAATATACTACAAATAGAATAATATGTTACCAAGGTAAAGCTATTCTTACTCAAAATAAATACAAAGAAGAAATAAAAGTGAGATATAATAAATAAAAGTATTGTAAATTAATGGTTAAGAATTTAGTATACAATTATCGTATATTTATAAACGATTATAATAAAAAATAATTTATATCAGTATACAATTATCGTATATTTTTTATTTATAATTTAACACCGCTAATAAAAGTACATTGAAAGTTTTACTAATAAATTATAAAATTTTACTTTAATATTCATATGAAAAAGTTGATGGATTAAATTTATAATTTATCCTAACTAAAAATAAAGTAAAAGAAATATAACTAAAGTAGCGTTAGGCTTAGGGTTAAAGAAATAAATGACCAAGGATTGAGTCAAGTAAAGTTGGATCCTACGACCTAACCCTAACCTCACCATCCTTAGTACCAACTGGACAAACTGTTTAACTCTATGTTTTAGAGGTAAATGTTCGATTAAATAAAAATGAGTTGTTCGAGTTGATATTTCGCATTATATAATTTAAATTTTATATAATTTTTTTATTTGAGTTTAATAAATTCGAGTCGAGTTTTTGAATTTTTATAAAAATTTAATTATGATTATATCATATTATAGTACGATTTAGTTTTGATTTAAACAACTTTCTTTAATCATATATATTTATATTTTATTCATATATGATAATATTTTTTCCATATTTTTATATCTATATCTATTTATAAAAGATTAAAACACTCGTCTTAAACTTAAAAATAAATTCTCTAATTACTTTAAAAAAAATTAAATTATTCAAATTTTTATTTTACAACTTAAATTTATATAAATTTTTTTAATATAATTTATAAAATTTTAAATCAAATAAAAAAATCATATATTTTTACCTCGAGTTAAATAATTTAATTTATTAATCAAATCTAGTTTTGCACCGATTTCCACGTAGCCTTAAGTCATAATCTTTGAAAATTTTGGAGTGTGTTAAAACTCACTTGTTCCAGGCCAATTTTCCACATAGAATTAACTGGCATGAAACTTTTGATCAAAGCGAAAGGCTGAAAGCAGGCTATAAGCATTATTATTAGTTGCAACTTGCAAGTTGCTCTCAAATGTCCATATGTTTGAAATTTGATACATGCCTTGAGTTCTTTTCAATTAAATTTCATTTTCAACAATTTAATATAAATTTATTTTATATTAAAATCCATAATTTAAAAGCTTAAATCTAATCCAACATCTCCATATTTTAAATATTTTTATTAAAAATATTAATATTGAATATGTTATTCCACTGTTAATTTAAACTTATTAATATTGACTATTGAATCGATCAATTATAATATCCGACAGATTTCGAATTAAATCAATATTGAATCAATTATTTTTTAATCGGATTAATATTAAATCAATTAAATTTTGATATATATAATTTTCATATTATTGATATATTCATTTTCAACTCGATCCACTTGTTGGGTTATTTGAGTTTACTAATGCAATTAATTCTTTGATTTATTCATAAAACAAAATACATCGTATTTAATATTTACAAGATTTATTCTTTGATTTATGCATTATATGTGCCGTAGTTTGTTCGATGAAAATGAGGAAAGAAGGTAAGAAACAGATCGGACTGAGTCACTGAGTCGCTTTTATCTCTCTCGCACGCGAACACGATGGATTCCTTCCCGTTGACCGCCGGCCTGTAATCAAATTCTTCACTTTCCGCCTTTTCACACTGTTTTTTTCTTCTTTTTGTGAAAAAATAGTAATCAAAGAAAATCAAACGTATAAATTAATCAACTCACCAACTATTTTATTCTTCGTGTTTAGTTGTTTTTTTGAAAAGATCGTGTTTATTTGTTGGTTCAAATCTCCAATACTATCTTCTCCTTTTCCCTTTTCATCTTTCATTTATCTTCCGATCCGATCATTCGTGTTAATTTTTTCATCGGAAACGACGGCGAGGAATGGACGCCGAAGGAGGAATCGCGAGGAAGTTGTGGAACAAATTCAGGAGCGAATCGGTGTTTGTTAATTACACTCCTTTCTTCGTTTGTGTTGCAGCTGGGAATTTAAGCGCCGATTCTTTCCAACACTATATCTCTCAGCATGTTCATTTACTCAAGGCCTTTGTTCACGCGTGAGACACTTCGAAGCACTGTTAAAAGCTTAACCATTACGCTAAATGTTTTCTGAGATTTTTCATTGATTGTTATATTTATTTGGGGAATTTTTAGGTACGAATTAGCAGAGGAATGCGCTGATGATGACGAAGACAAGCAGGCAATACGAAAATTAAGGAAACATGTTCAAGGCAAGCTTAATTCAAACGACTCTCTTGTCCTAGTAAGCTCTTTTTTTCCCTCTTTAATATAGTAAAAAACGAACCGTGATTTTTATTACTATTATTTGAAATTATGATATTTAGGATTAGCGCTGCTCATGATCATTTTACTGCTATTTTCATTGGATAAAAGGGGAAGAAAAAAAACATGATACCATATTAATTAGTGTCCGTGGCGAACAAACACTTTTGTCTCCGATTGATTACTATTTTGTTGTTTCTGCTTTTAGTATAATATATTTTTTAAAACTTCTTTTTTTTTTTTTTAAACTTCATATCTCGTGCATAGGGATGTTTTTCAGGCTTATTAGTATTTGATGCTGCTAACTTGCCAAGGCAAATTTCTAACCTGCTGAAAGAGATATTTAACCTTACCTTATACATCAATAGTGTTGTAAATGGATTAGATTAATTGGCTAATTGCTGCCTTTTCTTTAAGTAAATACCTTGATGTTCAGTATTGACTTTGTTATTTATAGTTTAATGGACATGTTGCAGAGATGAAATTGCTTGTGGTTTTTCCTTTTTGTTGGTCTGGGCGCTCGTGGAGTTTTTAACTCTTGAACTAATGTATAAGGTCAAATTTCGCACTATCTAATTTAAGTTTGACTGCTTCATTCTTGATCGGCATAGTAACCATTTGGACTAGCACATATATGTATAACTGGAGTGGCATTTTTTCTTTCTTCAATTATGTATATAGTGGTGGTTACTTCAAGTTTCTCTTTTAACAAGGACCTGCAATGCAGGAATGGGGCTTTGAACACCCAGAGAAGAGAATGCCTACAAATACAACTGTGAAGTATATGGATTTTTTGTTGGCAACAGCCTCTGGTAGAATTGAAGGAGAAAGAGTCCCTGGTAAACTTGCAACCCCTTTTGAGAAGACAAAAGTTGCTGCTTATACTCTTGGTGCTATCGCACCTTGTATGAGGCTCTCTGCCTTCTTAAATAAAGAGATCCAAGCTCTTCTAGATCCTAATGATAGCAGTCACATTTACAAGAAGTGGATTGCTCATTATTGCTCTCAAAATTTTGAGGTTAATCAGATTATTATTACTGGAAAACCTCCTTTGGTTGTTTGGAAAAGAATTTCACTTTGCTCAATTCTGGTTTCAGGATTATGCTTTTCGAATTGAAGAGTTGCTGGATACTCTAAGCGTAACTTTAACAGGTGAAGAGCTGGATGTCATAGAAAAAGTCTACCATCAATCTATGAGACTGGAAGTAGAATTTTTCTCATCTCAACCAATTATACAGGAAACAGTGGTCCCTTTGTCTCGGACTCTAGACCCTGTTGTCGGTGGTGAACTCTCCATATTTTGCGACTTTGACTTGACTTGTGCTGCTTTTGATTCCTCTGCTATATTAGCAGAGATTGCAATCGTAACAAGGCCAAAGGCCGACTCTGATGGATCTGAAACGCAACTTGCTCGATTGTCATCTGCTGATTTGAGGAGCACATGGAATGCTCTTTCTTCCCAGTATACCGAAGAGTTTGAACAGTGTATAGAAAGCATCACAACATCCGAGACAGGTTTGATAAATGATTGTCTGTCGTTTGATTTTAAACCTTGTTAGTCTAGAATGGTTTGGCGAGAATTTGTAGTAACTTTTTACTATTTAGAAGATATATTGCTAAAGTTAGCCTTTTGTGTTCCTTGTGCAGCGACAAGTTTCAGTTATGAAGGTCTCTGTGAAGCCCTTGAGCAATTTGCACATTTTGAGAAGGCTGCAAATTCAAGAGTGGTTCAGTCAGGAGTACTTAAGGGTTTAAATCAAGAGGATATAAAAAGGGCTGGCCAAGGTTTGATCCTTCAAGATGGTTGTAAAGGATTTATCCGCAAAATCATGAAAAATGAAAATCTCACCGCTTCTTTGCATGTACTTTCTTATTGTTGGTGTGGGGATCTCATTCGTTCAGCACTTTCATCAGGTAATCAATAGAACACTGACAAGCCATGCTATATTACACATTTAAAAAACAACAGTTTAATATTTAATTTGTAGAGGTGAATTAAAGATATAGGATCTACAGTCTAGACATAAGGATGGCTATGAAAGCTAAGAATGTCGTAGTTTAGAATGCAATATAATATATCATGAATTATGTCCAAAGTATGCTGATTGTTTATCATGCTTCCATGTTTTTTAACGCCTCCAAATTCTCTTAGCAGGAGACGTAAAAGTTCTAAATGTTTACTCCAATGAGTTAGCTTGTGAAGAGTCCATCACCACAGGGGAAATCATTAAGAAGTTAGTCTCCCATGGAAAAGCTTCAGGCTTTCAATAACATATTAAACAACCGAGATCAAGATAGCCAGCACTTGACAGTTTATATCGGAGGTTCGGTCGGTGACTTACTCTGCTTGCTCGAAGCAGATATAGGTATCGTGATGGGTTCAAATCCCACCCTAACACAATTGGGAGAACAGTTTGGCGTTTCTTTTGTGCCATTGTTCTCTGGTTTGGTGGCAAAACAGAGAGAGGTGGTTGAAGTTGGTTCTCGTAATTGGAAAAAGCTTTCTGGGACTTTATATACAGTCTGTAGCTGGGATGAGATACATGCATTTATTCTGGGTTCATCATCATAAATCCTTCTCTCTGCTTGATCAAAGGAAGCAAGTTACAGTCATATACGTATAGAATCTCAATTGTGGCTAATTTTTCTCAATGCCCACAGGTCAGCCCTGATTCCTTTTTACTTCTTTCATTAGGGACTGGCATACAAATTCAATATACAGATTGTGTAGTTACTGAAACAAGTTCATTAACCGATGTTTTTGGCTTGGTTGTCTTTTGAGTTGCTGCATTTAAACAAGAAAATGGTTTCCAATCTATTCGAATGTCGACACTCAAGGAATGTATGTTTGGTTTATTATTTATTTTATAAGTTATTTTTCTCATCTGTTTAAATGCAGTAAAATAGCTTTGTTATTTACAGCAACAAAAAAAATACAACACTTTACTAGGTATTTTTGTATATAATCAGTATGGTAACTATTTCTTGAGACTGTAATCGAAAGATTGACGTAAAACATGTAACAAAATAATACAGTAACTAGAAACAAACCCGATCGTCTTCGGACTTCAAACTTTACTCTGTCAAAGTGCTTCAACTATTCTGTATTTCCCTTTATGTTCTGTGTGTTGGCATGTTGTTAGGAATAAAGAGAATAGTATTCTAGATTTGTTTACTTCTTTGTCTCTGGTTCCTCTCTTGCAACTGTGGAGCTGTAAATTATGAATTAAAGCAACCTTAGATATGATTCGAAAGCTATTAAAACATGATTAGAAGAGACTGTAAATCTAGGTACCCAATCCGGTAGCCTCAGACGTCCTCATGATTCTAAGCCTCCTCACGTAGCTAACGAACATCCTGTACCGAACAAGAGAAGATTCACAATGAGTGTTAAAGAAGAAGCCTTGTAATCCATGATAACAGATTCTTGTCACACATTTATACAAGGTGAAAGCCTTGGCGGTCCTACATTTTGTTTCAGTCCAGGCAATAAAAAACCGAAATTCGTTTTAGACTCGCATGTAAGCAAAACCGTATGAAAATAAAAATGTAAAGTAACACGTATAATGAGAGGTTTACGTACTCCCAAGGAACATCTCCCACAAGCATCCAATCACCCTCCTTGTCCTTGTACGTAAGCACAAAATAAGATGATCCATCCAGCAGTTTTGAAGGTCTTGTTATTTTTTTCATCATACCAAGATCTAGAGTCATTGATCCTGATCACAAAATCATGACAACATTCATCAAAAGAAACCTATAAATGGGAGCAACCCTCACAAGCCAGTCTATTCTATTCACAGTGCCAGAACTCAAACCCTGGACCTTGTTTAAGGACCTTGTTAGTTCCAAGTCTATTGTTTCATACTTTCATAGAGCTTGGGAAACAATAGGGTTATGTCCACAAACTGATATTGCATGATGCATAAGTGGTAGTGCAAGTCCCACGTATGATTTAAGACATTGTGATCATACAGTATACGACATCTCTATGACCGATACTTAGATGAGCACGACTATCTTTTGAAAGTCGGCAAAAATAAAAGGAAATCTCACCTGCTGGATTGACACTTGAGGTGGTTTTCAAAAACATATCTTCCAAAGTTTTTGCTAACTTTTCATAGGATTCATGGGCATTCAAATCAACCTTTCTTCCAATCAGAATTCCATCCATATTCACCTTCACAAACAAGGATTTTCTGAGTTTAATGTTCTCATGATTCTGGTAGCTGCCAATGCCAGCAGTACTCTTCTCAAGCATAGAGGTCTCACTCTTTTGGTTCTCCATTGTCGAGTTAAATCCTTCGGTGGAAAGATTTTTTTCTTGGTTAACCATGCTATTCATCCTATAAGCTCTGATAGGAGGCCACCCCACAACATGACTGTTCCAAATTCAAGAAAAAAAAACATATGGTAAGACAAGGTCTAAAACCTCCCAATATGTGATTTAACATCCGATCACCGTGGTCCGTAATACATTAACAGAATGAATAGTTATCGCTTATCATATAGTGCCGAAATAGTTTTACCAAAAGGAACAATTGTAGACATTAAAACTGTCTTGATGGCATTGGTTTTGCCTGGACAAAGATAGGATATAAGGCGCCCAAGACATATAGGTTTCCATATGTTGAATTCGGAATGAACTACGATGATCAGGAATGTGCTATCTATCAACATTTATATCTTAAAACTAAGAACCAATGAATAATTTGTTAGCCACCAAAATGACCAATCTCAAGGGAAGTGGAATCCTACCAAATCCTCAACAACCTAACAACAAAGTTGTCTCCATTGCCAAGTCCTTTCTGAATGAAATAATCATTGCATATTCTTATAGAAAGCAGATAAATTCAGGAAAACACCGATTACATCCAACAACATAAGCATAATTCAGGTCATGGCCTAATAAAGTTAAAACATACCTAGAGCCATCAGCAGACCTCTTGGTCCTAGCAGAAGCAGCAGAAATCACAGAAGGGAAATCCTTAGCAGTCAAAATCCTAGCCAATTGACCACCTTGCGAAACTTGGTGCATCCTAAAACCACCACTTTTACAACCTAGGCTCAAACCAAGACCCAACTCCAACTCGGACTCATCAGGGCACGAAGAATCCTCTGAGGACACCACCATGTTGTCATCCCTTGAAACTGTAGACATAGACCCACTTTCAGAACCACCCACACCACTTCCTTCCATTGAAAATTGGAACACCTCCTTGTTTCACCCCCAAGATTTAAACTTTATAACTCTAGAAGAGAAGAGGATAGATTAATTACAGGTAAAGCTTGCAACTCTGTAGGCAAAGAACAAAGATGGAGAATTTGGGAGGGGTATCAACCTTAAAGTTTGGTGGATATTGGGAAACTGGAAATGAAAGGAAAACCAACAAGAAAGAAAAATAAAATAAACGCTACTTGACAAGAAAATGGGGGATTAAAAGGAAAGTGTTGGTTAGGTTGGGTACGGTGGTGCTGGTGCTGTCTGAGGTTTGTAGTGATGAGTTGGGCCCAGCCTTGTCTGCTTTTATGCGCATCCAGTATTTCTTTGATATCTAAAAGTAAAGTAGCCGTGTTGTAATAAATAATTTTATATTGTTGATTTAATTTTAATTTTTTATTAGTATAAATAATAAATAATTTATTATTATTTAAGCATATTTTAAATTTAAAATTATATATATATTATTTATAGAAAAAAAACATTTACTAATATTAAGTATACATATATAACACAAATAAATTTAAATTAATCGAGATAAAATAAAAAATAAAAACTTAAACTTTCTTTCTAGAACTTTTTTCTTCTTAATTTCAGTCTTTCTTTTATTGGTTATATAGGTGATTTCCGAGAAGCACCCAAACGACAATCCGACAAGAGTGGGACCCAAATACCATCATTTTCTGCCACGTGGTCTTTTTGTCCCCCTCCTTCCCTGTCCCTATAAATTCACGACAACTTCGTTTGTGTACCAGACCGACCAACCCCCCGTGTAAAAGTAAACCCTCAAACTTTAAGCAAAGCGATTGACAACAGCACCCGGGGGTGGAACGGAAATGAATGGACACAGACACCTAACGTAACACCTACTCAGTACTCATAACTAGAGGCTAGAGGCTAGAGAGAATAAAACTTAAATGAAATGGGGTCGACTGTTTCTGCGTCAAAAAGAGGGAGTACGGTCGTGTCTAAACACACAGACTCAGCCACGCTGCCCTGGCCCTGGCCCTGGCCCTGATAATCAAAGATGTTTAAGTTTCAGAGACTTTTAAATTCTATATTATCAATTTCGAATATAAGTCTAGTAATAAAAAATTTCAAGTTATAAACATATAAAGAGTATCTTACAATCTACTTTTAAAGTTTATATAAATGTGAATCGATTGAGAAAGGTGGGACACAAGTCTGAGAGGGAAGGATACAAAAGAAGTGTCCAGCTGGTTATGTGACACATGGGTGGTTTCATTAAGGTGATGGTGACACGAGTATCCTTACTTTCCTCCTTTGGTTTGGTTGGTATTTGTCAATGTCTGTAATTTTAATTCTGAGTAATAGTGGAGTGAAGGCTTGATGAAGGCAGCTTGGTGTCAGTTAGGATAATGAGAACATTTCATATAATGATTTTTTTTTCATATTCACAACAATATAAAGATAAACTACAAACTTCGGTGGGTACTGAAGTTAATGGCATGGCATTTCCTCACCCTTCAAATTTTACCAAACTTCAGTGGACAACAATAACCTCCATTGCCTTGGGGTCCGAATGGGACAGATACAGATTGCCTCTTGTGAGATACAGCAAGAGAAGCATCGTACCATGCACCTTATGAATCGGCATCTAGGACGGCTTGATTCTTACTGGCTTTATCCAGTTGTGTCAGAATTATTGTAGAAATAATCATACAATTATAGAACGAATCTTAGAATCAGTAATTCAAATGAATGGATAGATCGATAGCACTATTCTTAGATTGAATTTGATAGTATTAGTAGACTGACCCCAATAGAAACAATTTATTTTTAAAATAAAATTACTAAAAAATGTAACTTCGTTTCACTCAAATATATAGATGTGTGCCAAATCTAGATGGGCATAGAACAGCTCAAAAACATAAAAAAGATGTTCCACTTGAACTGCATAATAAAAAGCATTCAAGAGGTAAAAACATAATCCCATCAAGGGAATAAATGACAATTTATCCCCCAACAAGTCTTTTATGAGAAATAACACACTAGCAGCAACAAGAAAACACAAGTACAAAGCATATTTTCTGAAGGGAAATGATAGCTTAGAACAGCCAAACCATCAATCACCCCCAAGAAACAAGATGAAAAACTTCATTCAGTTTCTGCCAAGATGCTGTCTTATCTAGAGCCTCGCTGATAGAAACCATTGCCTCTTGATCTGTAGTCACCAGATTCTTGATTGTTTCCCCTACCCAAGCTACGGGAACCAAAGCGACCTCTCGAGGCCTCAGGTGCATAACTGCCCCTACCTCTTCCCCTCCCTGATCATTTCGAATGGAAGAATCTTGTCAACAAAAGCAATACCTCAAGACAATGCACAACTTGATTAAAACATGTAGCCCATCAAATGTAAATGCAAATAAATTTCAACAAATGCATGTTTAAGAAACGAAAAAGTTATTTTTCTTTTTCTTTTTGGTTCTTTTGGCATAAGAAGGAAGAATGTAGTACTGCAGTCCTAATATGTTACAGACACTACAGAAATACATAATGCTAATCAAGATTGCCAGTACTTTATACAAACTTAGTGACTCAAATTTTGTGAAGAGTGCCTTTTTGGATAGGTAGCGAGAATGATTTTGCGCATGTTCTGAAGACACCCAAAAGCACCAACATGAGAGAGCATTTTACTGAAAAATATAGAAGGAAAACCTAAAGCACATAAAAGAGTGTATATTAGGGTACATACTTCCTCCACGTATACTGCTGCTATTCGGTCTGCGCTCCTCTATATAAACTTGCTTTCCACCCAATTGTATAGGAGATGCCTATAGAAGGAAACAAAACTGGTCAGTATTAATATCAAAAAATAAGTACATAAGCCAAAAGGAAAACTATAAAGCTTCATGACGATAACAAATATACAAATTAGTTACAAAACTAAATTATTTTATTTCATGGCACCACCTGCAGCAGCTATTCTAGTATATCTATGTATATAAAGAGTCCTTCATGCAATGAGAAACTATAAAGCTTTGACACGTGAGGGTGCTATAAGCCAATCTTGGTTTAAAGGAAACACAAAGGAATACTTGTTTCCTTCACCCTCCTCTCAAAATCACCTTTTTTCCTGTATTTACTCAAGCCCTTTAATGGCTGTTCTAGCCATCTCCATCTCATCCATCAATAGTGACAAAGCAAAACCATCACAAAGGTAAATGGATGCAGCTTTTGATCCAACAATATAGACAGCCATGAAAAAAAAAACTAAAATGTAATCACAAAGGTACAATGTTAAAAGATTGTTCAAAGCTCCTTTTACAGCAAACTCAATGTTACAGAGAAACAAAAGCCGAACAAGTAGTTGCAAACATACAATGAAAATAATTCAAAAGTGATGATCAGAAAGGAAAGTGAGGAAGTGTTGTGCTTTTTAAATTCTAAAAAGAAATACTGAAAGTAACTAAACTACAAGCTGCAATCCAACATATTCGCTTGGGTGAAAGCACAAACAATGAAAATTCATACCTTAATTGCATTTTGAACAGCAGAAATGTCTTCAAACTCAACAAAAGCATAGCACACACCAACAACATCCTGCATGCATCTAACACACATTTAGTTTGTTTGAAGTCATATACGAAAGATAATCAAGAAGAAAAATAAATTACCTTGCGGTTTCTGATAAACACCCCATTAGGTTTGATTCTGCCGAAATTCTTGAACTCCTGCTCAATTTCAGTAGCAGTAACAGTAGAGGGCAAGTTTCTCACATATACAGATTTGTATTCACCAGTGTATTCACCTGAAAAGATGAAGATCAAAAATCAGATAGCAACTCCTAATCCAAGTACAATAAGCATTTCAACCAGTAAATATTGTCCCAACTCTAAGCATGAAAAGGTATATCAGAAAATGGAATGGTAACAATATCCAGCCTCTAAACCATTATTTTCTTAACAGTAGAAACAAACTTTCCTTCCCCAGTAAACAATGAAAAGGATAAATAAGGGAAATTGACAAAAAGGCAAAGCAAATCATCAAATACAAACTATATCACTGTAAGTCCTAATAGAAACAAAATATACAAAGTAGATAGAGCTAGACTACCTTCTTCAGAGATCAATCCTTCCTCCACAGCTTTCTCTGCTGTAGATTCAGGTACATCTGACCAAGCAGGATGTGACTGTTGACTAGTAGGCTCCGGAATATGATCCCAATCTGAATTACTCTGGGGAATCTTATTATAAGATGGTTGAGGTTGAACAGGCGAAACAGATTGCTCCTTTGGAACCCGCAACTACACCACACCAAATGAGGTTAATCAATCATAAATATCTATATTTCAAAAAAATTAAACACCATAACCTGTGGTCTGAGTATTAGATAGGAAAAAGATTAATTCAGAGAAAAGGAGACATCATACTCGATTCTCATTTGATAATTCAAAGCAAGTGTCCCTAATTTCTTTCTCTGAGTCAATGTATTGCTCTGTTAGCTTAATTTATTATTTTTTTTTATATATATTTGTAAAGTTTATTCTTCACATGCATGGACGTGTTCCAGTAATATAAGACTGATGTATGCCGCACACTAAAGTAGAATTCAAAGGCACGGATAAAATGAGAGCTATTTCATGTGTCAAGAATAGGCAACCAGTGAGACACCCTCAATAAGCAAGTCATAAACATACAGACTCACATAAAAACACAGTACTTGTATAATAAGCAAAGGGGAATACTTACAATAGAGGCATATGTTTTTCTTGGGGCCTCCCCAACAGGTTCCTCCAAAGGAATAGCAGGGGTTTCTTGCACAGTGCTCACCACACTGTGATGGGTAGCAGGAGTTTCCTCTAATGGAGCTTCCTCCACCACAACTTCGGCTTCAAAATCTTCTTGTGGTTGCTCAGGGAGACTATATTTGTCAACTGGGTCATCATCTATATGAACAGAGTTGACATGCTCCCGAGCCTCTTCCTCCAAAACGTAGTCAGATACTGTTAAATAGAACATGTTAGGTTCAACCAAAAAAAAGCAGACTCTCTACCGTCAGAGAAGTACATAACATGGACCAGCAGAAAGAAGAATTATTTCTCAAAAATTAACTTGCTTTTTAAATGTGGAAATCTACTAACCAAAAAAGAGAAACTATAATACAATGTTGCCTTTACACCCAGGCAACTTAAGGTCATAAGAACCAGCAAAGATCTAATTATCCTTCAATTTTTGTAGAAGACATAAATATTGTCATTCAATATAAAGATGTTTGATTGATTCTACAATCCATGTTAGACAATTAAACTAGATAGAGCATAGACATCTAACATTCTACATTTTTACATGTGAATATTAAGTCCAAAAAATGGTATAGCTTGAAATAAAAAATTCAGATTAAATTAAAAATAAAAGCTTGCACGTAGTACATGGTGGCTCTGCAGCAGCGCTCGACATATTTAGTTGAGCATCATGATTGTTTTCTTGTACTGTGGATACTGAAAGTTGTGAAGTCACCCCATCACCAATAAACTGTAAGATATCACTAAGAACAAAGAAACCCTTCTCTTGAGGGGCAAGGAAAAAGGTTTGCACAAATTTCTTTCTCCCACTGAAATACTTGATTTTAACAGAACCGGAAACCATCACCAGAACACCTCCATTCCAAGAATCAAGTGAATTAATCGTCTTGATCTCGATTGCAGTAAAATTCAGTGACATGACTAAGTTATGAATTTGCTGCAGATAAAAATTAAAAAAAATAAATAGATTACAAAGCAGGTGATTATGCTGTAAAAAGGAAGGTTGAGAAATCTTTTATAATGATCATAGTTACCAATATTCATAACTCGAATCGGCAAAAGAAATTGCAACAACCAGTTAACCTTAAACTTTGGAATGTAACATCCAAATGATCAATAGAAACCATTTTTCTCACAAAGAAAAAATTACAGCTAAAAAAAGGGTCTTTAAAAGAACAAAATCCCATCCCATCTCTCCCAAACTTGGCTTACCCTAGGTCAAATCAGATACCTATTTTCTTTTAAATGGTATGGGTTATAATCATGTTGTAATTGATATATGGACATGAACTCGAAAACACATACAAACAAACATTTTAAAAAGGAAAATAGAAAATAGAATGGCACCTATCAGCTATAATTAAGAATAATAACGTATTTTTCATGCTAAGACAAATTCATTTGACCGTAAATTACTAAGAATAGAAAAGTTACCAGCATGGAAGACGCATATTCGGAGGAATCTCCATCAACACGAACCATGGTACTGTCATCTGAGTAAAACTGATGAACTAGATCAGGTTGCTGTTGAAGTACCTGATAATATTGTCCGACGAAGTACGAACCGACCTAAAATTTTAGAACAACAAAAGCACTGATTTTAAAAAAAACGGAAAACCCATAGAGCGGAAAATATAAGGATGCAAAGGAAAAATCACCTGAACAGGTCCGGGATAGGAAGCGGCGGCCATTGCGGTGTTTGATGACCTGAAAACAAAAGCATGCAACGAAAGAGGATCTAGATCTAATCTCTGCTCCTCGCCCAATAAACCAAATACAGTCCACGGTTAAAAAAGTCTTGAAATCCGATAGTTAAAAGTATCGGAAACCCTAGGTATTTTTTTATTATTTAAAAAGACTAGGATTCGACTTTAAATGGCGGAGGGAAAAGCACTTGCCCATTCTTTTTTTCCCCCTTTTTTATCTAAGTATTTAAAATATATTTTTTTATTAAGATATAAGCTTATATATTTAGATTATATTTTGATTAAAATAAATATTTAAAGTATATATAATTTATTTAAATTTTTAAAAATTGTCATGTGATATATATTATTTTTAAAAAATATTTTTATTTTTTATTTTTTCTAAAAAATGTATATGGTTAATAAAATAAAAAATTATTTTTTTTCAAAAATAATATTATAAAAATGTATTTAATATTTATTTTCTAAAATAAAAACAAATAAATAATTACTCATTAAATAAAAAAATTAAAGTATAATAATTAAGAAAAATATTATTATAGTAAATTAATATATAATTAAACAAGTTAAAGTTTCGCTTATTTTTGTTTTATTTTTTAATATAAAATATTTAAAATAAGATTATATCAAAAATTTTATTAAATAATAAGAATTTTAGTACTACTATCTAGTTTTTATATTATCAAAATACTACTAAAAATAAAAAAATATGTATATATAATTATTTATATTTTATAAATATTTTAATATGTATAAAAAATCAATATTAAATTTTTATTATTTTATAAAAAAAATTATATAACCTTTATTTTAACAAGATTTACCCTAAAACTTTCCCTCTTTCATGAAGTCCATAAAATAAAAAATCCCAAACGATCAGCCTTTATACGCAGTTTAGTCCCTCGCTCTTTCAGGCTTCAACCTAAATTCAAAACCCTCCAACAAATCCCCACTCCAACTCCTACTAAACCATGGCCGCCAAACCCAAGCGAGGCGGCGAGAGGAGATCCGACTCCGGCATCCTCTCCAAGTTCACTTCCTCCGCCGTCTTTTCCCGTAGTAAGCAGGCCGCGAACAACGCCACTTTCGTCTCCAAGAAACTCCTCCGCAGCACCGGCAAAGCCGCCTGGATCGCCGGAACAACCTTCTTAATCTTAGTTGTCCCTTTGATAATCGAAATGGACCGCGAGCAGCAGTTTAATGAGCTCGAGCTCCAGCAAGCTAGTCTCCTCGGTGCCCCGCCAACTGGACCCGCCCTTAGGTAATTTCAGGTCGAGCCGTATAAGTTCAGAGCATCGGTGTTTATCAATTTTGTGCCTGTTTCAGGTAATTTTTCCAGTGATTATTCTAGCAAAACCTTTCTTATATACTTTTAGATTTTAAATAAGGTTATACTTTTCCGGCGCGTTTTAATCACTCGTGGAAATGTTGATATTGGACTCGTCTTATCGAGTTTATCCCTATAAAATTTAAATGAAACTGGATTGTGTTTGATTTTGATGTGATAAAGTCGGTGAAAACTGTGAGTGTTCATTTGAGGTACCTTTTGATTGTTCAGAGGACCAGTTTTTTTATTGTTTGCATTTTTGAAAGATGTACTGAAACACATTTACTTCATCACGTCCATGAATCAGTGTTTGTGGACTAAGCATTTGAGTTTACACGTAACATGGTTTACATTGATTTCAAATAAAGTTTAGTCAATTTGATTAACTTAAAAATTTTTACTCGATGGGATATTTTCCTCAGTTGTTAGAGGTAGAACCAACATTAGTTTGATTTTAATTGCATGGAGTTTTCCCTTGATATAAGTCCTTTTAACGAATGAAAACATCTTTGGAATTTATTTCTGTTTTTTTTTCAGCATTTGAACTTCTAGTTGCAGGGTTCTTTTTAAAAAAAATTATAAGAATTTTCGTACCAATTTTTTTTTATATATATCGAAATTCTTACAATTTTTTTAAGAAATTCTGTATATACCGAAATTTTTTTTAAAAAAAAATTTGAGTATATAAAAAAAATCGATATCAAAATTTTTACAAATTTTATAACAATTTTGGTACTATCTTATTTCAACCTCCTTTCTCCCTAGAACTTCATCACTTGCACATCACAATAGCCGTGACAGATTCTGTTGAATTACCGGTTCGGGACTTCGGGTGGACATCCTTGTAGAATTGAGTCTTGGTACTCCGTCTATCACCCAAATCTCGTTTTCTTCTAATCGTCTTTCCAACATCTAACCAGACTAAATGCAAAAGGTACACAATTTGTGTGATGTGAACTTTGATGAATTTGAGAGTTTAGACATAAGATTTACCACTGTTATCTCAACATTCCATAACACTCGATATTTACCTGATAAATATTGAGCATGTAACCATGAAGATTGTGATACTGGAGCAGCTTTTTCTTAGTGGATTTGAACAAGACAGTGTAGAAAAGATCAAATCTAATCAATGTAGTAAACAAGCAAATGTCGAACAAGTAGTGGGACCTGTCCAATGTGCTAAACAAACCAGTCATTGCAACATCGTATGCTTCTTGACACTTAGCAAATCCACATCTACAATGTATTAAGATCACCCCCATTGAATGTCCTATCATATAACCGTTGTAACTAGTTTCGAAATCTAAGATGATCGAATCTCAGGGATTTAAATTATTATGGACGAAACAGATGTTATTTGCGATCATTACGGACCTTATTTCCCGAAATAACAGTTTTGGACAATATCACTAGAGTTATATAGTGACCGCTATTTAAATCCCAACTTCAGACTGTATATTTACCCCCCACAAATCTGTAAAGCTAAAACACATAAAGCAGTCGAGTATTGAAGCTTTGGGCCACCTTTTTTTTTTCCCGAAAACAAAAAGCAATTTCTGGGTTTAAATGTCTGAAATGATTGCATTCTCCCACAACTTGAGATTTTTCATGATTTCTGGGTATGAAAGACTATTTAATTGCATCCAATCACGTATTTTTCTTTCCGTGTTTGATGGCAAGAATTGCGGTACATACTTAATTCTTTTGTCCCTGGAATAATTGAGAAAGCAGCAATCATATAGGCCTAGGGCATCCAAGGCTGGATATGAAACTGGTACATGCCAGCTGAGAACTCATATGGCATGAGGTGGAAACATGAGTAGGGCACCATAATTTTGACTGCCAGTTGGTTTGTCCATATATCCATCTACCGTCAACTAATATACCATCATCCATTTAAGAAATAATCATAGCATGTGATTATCCAAAGCTGGATCATGGCTCCATTGCTGAGTCATGACCCCACCTCCCATGTGATCCTTCCCTTTTATGTTCCACTCATTCAACGTTCTGAATTCATATCGATCTTCATTCCTCACCTGCTGTCTGCGAAATGGCAAGGGAAACTCTGCTCGTTCTGGCATTGGCGTGCCTCAGCATCGGCCTCGCAGCTGCCGATTGGAACATTTTGAACCCGAAATGGAGATTCGATGCGAAACAAGATCCATGGAAAAACTACTGTGAAAGTTGGAGGATCAATGTGGAGCTGAACAACATAAGGGACTTTGAAGTAGTGCCCCAAGAATGCGTCGATCACATCAAGAAGTACATGACTTCATCTCAATACACGGCCGACTCCGAACGAGCGATCGAGGAAGTAATACTCTACTTGAGCAAATGTTGCACCTTGAAAGGTGATGGCAAAGATGCATGGATTTTCGACGTGGACGACACTCTGATCTCCACCATCCCTTACTTCAAGAAACACGGTTTCGGGTAAGTTTAAAAATTTCCACCCTAGTCCACAATGTTCCCATTCACATGTCCATTGTTCAATGTTTGGTGACACAAGAATCTGATGAACTAAACCAGGGGAGAGAAGGTGAACTCATCTTCATTCGAGGCATGGATGAAAGATAGCAAGGCACCAGCTCTAGACCACACATTCAAGCTCTTCCACCAGATCAAAGATAAAGGGATCAAAGTCTTTCTAGTCTCTTCAAGAAAAGAAACACTTCGATCCCCCACAGTCGATAACCTCATCAAGGTCGGATACCATGGTTGGTCTAGTCTCATCTTAAGGTATGCAAATGCAACTCACCAAAAATTCTCGAGTTTCGATTTCGAAAACTGCAAGTTTCCCAGTGGCTAACACAATTCCTACACATTTTGAATGAATTAAAGGGGTTTTGATGATGAGTACATGCATGTGGAGCAATACAAGTCCCAGGCCAGGAAAAAGTTGGTGGATCAAGGATACCGCATCTGGGGAATCGTTGGAGATCAATGGAGCAGTATAAAGGGGCTGCCGGAGGCAAAGAGAACATTCAAGCTGCCAAATTCCATTTACTACCTGGCTTAAAACCTCCCCTGAAAACCACTTTGTACGCCCATTTTCCCAGCTAATGTGCTTTTGTATTTGATTGTGGTTGTTTCCAGAAATCCAGAATAATCTGTAATAAATATAGAATAGTTGAAGAAACACTGAAACCCAAAACAGCATTGGCAGGGGAAATTAGAGCTCTGTAACTCTTGCCTTCAAAATCTTTTAGAGTGGATCCTACTACTGCCCGAGAGAAATCAGTGTTTTATTTTCTATCCAAGGTTGTTCCTTTATTTTACTAAGAGAAGGTCCATTCCTGAGATGTAGTTTGCGGGTCCAATGATTACAAGCCCATGATATATTTTCAACTAAGAGGCCCATAATTAAGTACGTGAGTATTTGAGCTATACATAGTATTATCGATAAACTTTGTTTACCACGTCATTTATAGTTTATTTAATATGATTTATTTATTTTAATATAATTTTTAGATAATTATTTATTCTTTAATGTCATATAAGAAAGAGATAAAATTCATCTTAAAAAAATAAGATAATTTTTTTTATTAGATCAAATGATAGTGATATGATAAACATGATTTATCTAATAATATTTTGATTATAATTACTTTTAGACTTTAATTGTCTTAAATGTATTTAATATCACTTTTGCGTAAATTACATCACAAATCATTTACATATAAAATTTTAATATATTAATTTTTTTAAAGATTTTTAAAAAATCTAAAAATATACCAAAATAAAACAAAAAAAATAATTTAAACAATTTAAAATTAACTTTATAAACAAATTATTTTTTTTTATTTTTCCACGACATTCACATTCCTCCAAGTTTGTTGTTATCGCTACAACCGTGAAATTAAGTGTCCAATTGATAATGAAAACAAAGACGTGTCCAAAGAATGTACAAAAATTATTTTCTTTTGGTCCTGTCAGGTTCGCAGGGCGGCTGTCCACAAGGCTATATGTTGGTCGATAAGGTTGAGAAAATTGTTCCTTTAAGTATTGGCAAAAGGGTTACTGCAACTTTTAGTCCCTGAACTTTGTAACCTATCTTAATTTTGTCTTTGAACAGTCTCTCGTTTTAGCTCATTTGATTATGTAACACACGGAGAATAGGTCACATGTCGCACTTTTATAGTATCACGACATTAAAAGGACTAAAATGAAAAGAGTTATCTAGTTTAGTGGCTAATGTGGGAAAAATGTATAAATCATTATACCAAACCATATTTCTAATTTAACAACAGTGTCTTGTTGGTAGAAAAAATTTAATTAAATGATTAAATTATTATTTTTAAAAAAATTGTTACAAAACTAACAATTCAATGACCTAGGGTATATTTTACCCTAAATATAATATTTTATTAATAAAATATCGGATATTACCAAGTTTAGGGAATAAAATTCGTTTTATCGCAATAAAAATTGTTTTTTTTAGTATCAAAGTGAAAAAATGGGTTTATCCTAAGGCTAATTTTGTATTTATGCTAAAGATAAAACACAATTTTTATTAATTAAGTATTTTAATTATCTTCCTAATTTTTAGTGTTTTGTCCTAATTAATTTAAAATGATGATGATATATATATATATAACGTCTTAAACTCAAATCAAACAATTTATTCATTAACTTGTGAAATTATTAATTCCTTTAAAATATGTGTAAACATTCTGAGTTTGCCACTGATTTTAACTCAATATTATTATTTTTATAGAGGATTATTACTCTATAAAATTCTATATATACAAATGGCCGCATGATCTTTCATAAGATCCCAAGGCTTTAACCCTACCCTTGCTTTCACAATGTCAAAGCTAGAAGAAGAACGAGGGTCGGCCGATGGAAGAGACGAGTATACTGAAGATGGAAGTGTGGATCTCAAGGGCAGGCCCGTGTTGAGATCAAACACTGGGAGATGGAAAGCTTGTTCTTTCATTGTTGGTAAGTAAAACTATAAAATCATTTCACACAGACATGAAATTTACGTATATGGAGAAGTTTTGTGGGGCAAGAAAAATGATTCTTACAGCTGAAGTAATCAAAAACTTTCTTAGTTTATGTCTGTTAAGTAACCTGCCTGAAAGTGACTTGATGTTCTGATGGAATATTGCAGGATATGAAGTGTTCGAGAGGATGTCGTATTATGGTATAGCATCGAACCTAGTGCTGTATTTGACGAATAAGCTCCACGAAGGAACGGTGACATCTGCAAATAACGTCAACAACTGGGTCGGAACAGTGTGGATGACTCCGATCTTAGGCGCTTTCATTGCCGATGCTTATCTGGGTCGCTACTGGACTTTTGTTATTGCATCCGCCATTTATCTAACCGTAATACCACCTTCCTTAAAAATACCAAGTTTTTTTCGTTTTCTTGCTTATGTTAACGTTTCAGATGGTACTCATACTAGCATGATTTGCATGCCTTTAGTCTAAGACACGAGAATTTCTGGCATTTTTACTTGTCGGGAAGAACTGTTTAACTCGTGAAACTGGACTGTGTGTTTGACGAGACCATGAACTTTCCCTCCATTTTTCTGTCTTTTTTTTTTCTGGTAAGAGCCGTTAAATTCTTTAGATGAATGCTTTGGTTTAATCGACGGCCATGCATGTGCATATACGCACAAAAAGGCTGTAACGCATGGGACAAGAGTACTAATAATATGTAAATTTACGAAGAATATACGGTCTCGTAATGTTCTCCCAAGACAAGGACAAGATATTCCAATGGTTTTGATTTGAATGAACATATATATACATAATTGTTTGCATATATATATATGTATATAATATATTCCCTTGAAGAACTTTAAATGGATTATAATAATTGTATTCGATTCTGATGGAAATAAACAGGGAATGTCACTCCTAACCTTAGCCGTTTCGGTGCCTGCCTTGAGGCCTCCGTCATGTGGTAAAGGGATCAGAGAAGAAGACTGCAACAAAAGAGCCTCACCTTTGCAGCAAGGCTTATTCTATTGTGCACTCTACATAATTGCAGTCGGAACTGGTGGAACCAAGCCCAACATTTCCACCATGGGGGCGGACCAGTTCGATGACTTCGAGCCCAAGGAAAGGCTTCAAAAGCTATCCTTTTTCAACTGGTGGATGTTCAGTATTTTCTTTGGCACCCTCTTCTCCAACACTTTCTTGATCTACATACAAGACAAGGTGGGGTGGAGCATTGGTTATGGCCTACCGACAGCTGGTTTAATGGTCTCTATCTTGGTGTTCTTGGTGGGAACTCCTTATTACAGACACAAATTGCCTTTGGGTACTTTTTCCAGGATTTTCCAAGTGCTTGTGGCTGCTGTCAGAAAATCTGATGTGCCTGTTCCAAGTGACCCCAAAGAGCTACATGAGCTATGTTTGGAAGATTACACAAAATCTAAGAAATTCAGAATTGATCACACCCCTTCATTAAGGTTGGTTTCTCTATTTCAACTTCTTAATTTCCCCTGTTTTACTGGAATAAATGACTTGGACTGACTAACCATCGTTGCTCGGTCGGCAGATTCCTTGACAAAGCTGCAGTAAAGATTGGGCCAAACTCACCATGGATGCTGTGTCCAGTGACTCAAGTTGAAGAAACAAAGCGGATGGTGAAAATGCTCCCGGTTTTGATAGCAACATTCATACCAAGCACCATGTTAGCTCAGGTGGCAACATTGTTTGTCAAGCAAGGAACCACTCTTGACCGTAGGATGGGACCCCATTTCGAAATCCCTCCGGCTTGCCTCACTGCATTCGTTACCATCTTCATGTTGATCAGCATCGCCATATACGACCGTGTGTTCGTCCCAACGGTGAGGCGTTACACCAAGAACCCCAGAGGGATCACATTGCTTCAAAGAATGGGAATTGGCCTTGTTCTGCAGATCACCATCATGATCATCGCTTGCTTCATTGAAAGGAAGAGGATCAACGTCGCACGAGATAATCATAAACTCGGTAAAGATGACATAGTTCCTCTCAGTATTTTCATACTCCTACCGCAGTTTGCTTTGATGGGAGTGGCCGATTCATTCGCCGAAGTTGCAAAGATCGAGTTTTTCTATGATCAAGCACCAGATGGGATGAAAAGCCTCGGGACCTCGTATTTCACTACCAGCTTAGGAGTTGGTCATTTCCTTGGCAGTTTTATTTTGACCACAGTTTCTGATTTGTCAAAGAGATATGGCCATAGAGGGTGGATCTTGAACAACCTCAACATTTCTCGTGTGGACTATTATTATGCATTGTTAGCTGCCTTGGGTATCCTCAATTTCATCTTCTTCTTGATTGTGGCCAACTCTTTTGTTTATAATGCAGAAGAGACTCAAAAGGATTTGCAGGAAGCCATTGAAGACTCACCTAAAGACCCAGCCATGGAAACCGGTCCAATCTGATAAAATCCCTTGTAATTTCCTCTCGTATGCAATGATATAAAACGCAAATTTCAGTGGAGTCCCTTCAACTCTCTTTGTATCTCTTGTCTATGTTACATAAATCCGCTTTCTTTGAACTTTTCTGCAATTTCTTACTACTATAGCCGAATTTAACTGATTTTTTCATCTTTTACTTTCCCGCGAAATTTGCTTTTCGTGGTTGAGATATTTGTGGTATTTGCTTTGAACAGTCCGCATACAATTCGAAGTTGATATAACCTTTTTCCTTTGATTTGAGAAATATAGTTAGGAGATTCTTGTGTGACTGATGTTAAATATTGCAGCGGTGTCGTGTATGAGTTGATGGAAACGATCACGTTATGTTAAATGGCAAAGAAAAATAGTTTTATTGAGATTCCTTGAGGTTCAAACCATACATACATATAGTTTTATTACAAGTGCATGAGAGAATGGTGATCCAAGGCTTTTATTTATGCCGCCTTCAACATTTCTGCAATCTTCTTGGAAATGCAGTAGGAGGTGGATTGTATGGTGATCATGGGATTGACTCCTATAGCAGTTGGCAGGACACTAGCATCACAAACGAACAAACCTTCTGCTTCCCAACTCTGACCGTTCTCGTCGACTGCACCTTCTTCCTCGGTTGCACCCATTCTACAACTTCCTATCTGATGAGCTGTAACGTACATGGTCCAATATTCATCCTTGGAACTAAGCCCCCCTACCACAGGAACGTTGTCCAAAAACTCCTGCAAACTTTCCTCCGTGAGATCTTTGCATTTGATTCTGAGCCCATCGTTTCTGTAGGTTCCCACTTCCACTGCCCCAGCTGCGATCAGAACCCTTATAACCTGTCTCAACCCAATCTTTAGATTTTCTTTGTCCACTTCACTCAACCGATACTTGATCTTTCCTTCTTCCATTATTTGTCCTGAACCCTGGTCCCTGATCAGGGTGAAAAGGTGAGCCAGTCTTGGATACCTTACCATTCTTTCCTTCAGCTCCCGCCCTGAAACCCACGGAGATAAGGCTGCGAACGAGGCTGGTCCCAGAGCTGGAGTTTGGATGATTGCATGGACTTTGGATTGTTCTGAAACAATCCTATGGAATGAAGTTATGATTCCACCCTCGTAGCTTTTGCCTTTCATCCCGGATTCGTCTTCCGGAAAGTACCCCCAAGCTACTAAGCACGGATGCAAATGAAGATTCCTGCCGATATGTGGGTTCTTTAACCCACTAGAGATCATTAAAGGAGGAGTAAACAAAGATCCACAAGATGAGATTGTTGCTTTAGCCTCAATGTGCAGCTTCTTGGTCAAATTCCTGTTCAAAGATGTGGCAATCACACCCAAACATTTCTTCCTTCTCCTTGCATCCTTGTTGTTATTCACCAATATAAACTTGTCAGCTTTGCATGCCGTGAGGATCACGGCACCACAACTCTGTGCATCAACCAACCATGTAGTATCCGTTCCTCTTTTGTCTCCTGTTCTACACCCAAAATTGCAAGAACCACAGTAATGATTCTCCGGAGAATTTCTCGGAACTGCCTCCGCCTTTAACCCGAGTTTCTCACACCCTTTTCTAAGAACTTGGTTTTGAAACCCTTCCTCAGTACAGTTTTCCGTCACGCCAAGCCTTTGGTACACGGCGTCCATTGCAAATTCATATTCAGAGCTGCCAAATAACGGTATCTTATGATCTACGGACCACTCCCTGAGAACATTCTTCGGCGTTTTGATTGATGCGGACCAATTAATAGCAGAGCCTCCTCCAACGGTTGAACCAGCCATGACCATAAACTTCCCGTTCATGGATGTCAAAAACCCTCCAGATTCGTAAAGCTCAAACATAGAGGGACCTTCTAGAGAAGTATAGTCTGTAGATGCAAAATAGTTCCCTTTCTCAATAACCACCACTTTCTGGCCCGAGCTTGCAAGAACAGCAGCAGCAACGCCTCCGCCGCAACCGGATCCAACGATCACGACATCACATTCGATCTTGTAGACGTGGTTATCCGGATCTTCAGTGACTTGAAGGCCTTTCTCAGTGAGAGATTTGACGAAGGTGGAATCATCTTCATGCATTGTTTCTGTAACACTCTTTTCAAGTGGTCGTCCTTGTGATTCATGAGATGACACCCTTTTCTGCCTCTCGTCTACGTTGTATCCTATGGCTTTCCATGCTGGGTTTTCTGATTTTTCATCAGTCTGCAACACAAATAAATATTATTAACTCAAATTTTTAATCTTTTAACAATAAATCAAATCAATTTAAAAAAAAAATAATTAAACTAAACTTTGTTCAGTTAATTTTTCGAATTAACTAAAATAACTATAGAATACTTAATGTTTTTGTTAATATTGTATTTAAATCAGTTAATTAACTTGTTTCGAATCAAATTATTCGATAATTGAACTTTTAAAAACTAATCATTAATCGAATCTAACATCTAATTAATCAACTAAAATTTTAGTTTGATCAAATAGTTTAATTTTAATCGAACAATACGTACTATTCTTTTCATTTAGATTACCAAACGGACCCATTCATTATCATAAATAATATTTATAAATAGATATTATATTATAATATTTTTATTATTAAAAAACAAACTTATACCAAACACTTTTAATAGAAAAATAAATAATAATATAATTTATTGGTGAAATAAAAAAAATATTAAATTCTGTAAATCCAGCTATATTTTATCCTGGTTGGTTAGTAGTTGGTTGGTCTGGTCTGTTTTTTTCTTAAGCCATTTATCTCAAACCGGATTCAGAAAGCCAATTAAATAGTAATAAATGTTACCTGCCAACTACACGGCAAGACTAGAACAACAACGTTTTTTGTACTCTACTCTTAGCTGATACAGTTATACTCTAATATTTTAAAATCTTAATAAGTTATATTTTATTTAAACAAAGCATACATGTCGAATATTAGATAAGTTAAAAAAAATATTAAATTAGAATTGTAATTAATAAATTTAAAGATAAAGAAAATAAAGGCATAATAAAAAAATCTCTTGAATTAGTTTTTGTTTTTTAAATAATTTAATTGTTAATGTTTTATTTTATATAAAATTATAAAATATTTTTTATAACCTATCATTTTATCAAGTTATCTTAAATAGTTTTTTGGTTAATTGATTAAAAAATTATTTTAATATTTTATAAAATATTAAAAATTCAATTATTTTAAAAAATAGAAACTAAAATGACAATTCAGTTAAATGTTAGGGGCTTTTTTAGCATTATGCCAAAAAGTAAAGGTAAAAGGTGATGGGAAGCAATATGGATAAAGAAAAGTGGGGAGGGTTTTACCATGGAGAAGAAGATGAACAAGCAGTAGGTTTTGATCAAAGCAAAAGCAGCTCTGAGAGGCAATGGGTGACGCCCATTCCCTGACCATTTCATCAGTATTTTTTCCCTCTTCTCCACCGGCAGCTCCGAGAAGCTGTGAATGAATGGCCATTTCCAGTCACAGCAATCCCACCCACACAGCAACAATGTCCCCAATCGGAACGACATCACCGTCAGCACCACTTTCACAAACGAGATTACCTTCGGATCCACCCTCTTCACCATCTCCTCCGCTACCTGTTCATTTCATAATTCAGCTAAATCACAACCGGAGACGAATAGAAAGACTGGGTTTCTGGTTTTCGGATTACCTCGTTGGGAATTGGGGGCTCATCCCCAGAAGCTTTATAGAAAGCATGGAGGGAAGAATCCTGGTCGGGAGGTGGGAGTGGGAGGGGAGGGATGAGAGCTCCACAGATGGCGGCAAGTGATTGGAGCTGAGTTGAAGAGAAACCATGGGTGTATGCAGTTTTTCTCCTGCCTCCCCTCAGCAAAGGATGACCACCGATCTCAGCGTGTCCAGTTTCCATGGCTAGCTGATTCTGCTTTCGTTGGTTGGTTCTGTGCTGGGCTATCAGTTGATGGAATTTATAGAAAAAAAGGGAAGGAAGAAGTTCAGTTTATACAAAGAGAGGTAAAACTTTCCGTTTAAAGCTTAATGATTACCAGTTTAATTAATTTAAATCGATTAAGACGGCAGTTTAAACTAATTAACTACCCTTACTAGTTGTCTAACTAATATTTAACATGCTTCATGTTTCTTACAAGATATTTTTATTGTTATGATAAATTTAATTTTAACAAAATTATTTTTTATTATTGATAACTTTATTGTAATAAAATAAATATTAATTTAAATTTAAAAATACAATTATGACAAAAATTAAAATGGTCATAATATTTTATTACAATTAAGAAACTTGTATAACATATATTGAAAAAATATATTTTATCATCATTTTTCGTCATAAATAATTTTTTTTGGCAGAAAACATAACGACAAATTTTATAATTATAAATATCAATAATTATAAAAATATCATAACAAATAATAAAATTCTTACGATAAAAAATAAATAATAAGATTCATATTTTGTTATAAATAAACTATAAGTTAGATTATATATTTTAATTATAATGATTCATATCTCCCTCACTTTTTAGCACAGAAAAATTATTTCGTGATAGATTTTATAACTTCAAATTATAATTAATGTCAAAATATAGAATATATAATAAATTTTAAATTTCTATAAATATATAATAACACGTGAGCCCTAGCATACTCATGACTCAAAATAAACCAAATTTTCAGACGAGTATTTTTTTCTCATAAAATTTATTATAAACATTAACTCTAATTTTTATATTTTAAATCCTATACTCTAAAAAAAATTGTACAAAAATAATAATTATTTAAAATAAAATTAAAATTTAGATTTAGATTTAATTACCTCTTATATTTTTATATTATTTTTTATTATCTTCTGATTTTCAGATCAAATCAAGTAATGATTAATAAAAACTTATATTATTTTTTTAATACTTTAGTATATCAAATATAATTATTCTTTTACTTTTAAATAATAATTGCTTATATTAATTAAATTAAATAAAAACAATTAATATTTAAATAAAAATGTAAGTGAAATGAGAAACTAATAGATAAATAGTATAAAATATTTTATACTATATAAAATTTATTTTTTATACTTTTTTAACCGTTATGCGAGGTTGAAATAATAAATGTAACAATAAAAAATTAGAAAAAAATAAAAAAAAAGATCTTAATTATTAACTCATTATCATACAATAATCTAAAAATACATAAATGAGATGAAATTGTATAATAATATAAATAGATCAATCTATATATACACAAAAGTTATATATAGAGATAATTATAAAAATATTATTATTAAAATTTTAACCTTAAAAATTAACGTTATTTTTTAATTTTATTAAAAATCATTTGTTAGGTTTATACAAATATATATATTTATTTCTCGATGACATAGTTCATTGAGAAAGATCACAGCCACAAGTTTCAATCACGCTCCACATATCACGATTGCATCTTTATCGTAATATCATTGATCATTATCATGTATACTTGCCGCCAAAACGAAAGAAGAAAATAACAAAATCAAAAAATGACAACTCACATATATGAGGAGGCAATTTTTTTATATTATTGTTTGAAAAAATTTAAATATTTTTATAATAAAAAATAGAATCGATTAGATTATATTTTAACTTTAGATATATAAAAAAAAAAGTCGGTGAGATCATATATCAAGTTATCGAACATCACTTCAGTAAAAGTTTAATAATAATATTTTAATAATTATCTCGGATAATATTCATCGATAGATATTTGAATTTAAGTATATTTATATGTAATATGTGTGTGAAATAATTTTAATTATTCATTAACACTTGTTCAATAATAATAAAAAATAACACTTAAACGTCTTTGCATGATACGAGAGAATAATCTCTCTATTTATATAACTATTTTTAATTATTCAAATATTTTTTAAAATATTTAAATATTATTAATATATTTTTCTTTATAAATATATCGTTGCTTGATAATAAAATAAGTCAAGTACTTTTAAAACAATATCCAATTTACTTAGTATGTCATCGTTCAGACAGACTATCACACTAGCAATTTTAATAGCCACATTAGCAAGGATAATACTTGCACCCGTACAATTAGGGATTGTAAATGAGGGCGGGTGTAGATACCTTCCTCATACCCGTTCCAAAAGATTTTATATCCATTATTTATGATAGATGTTATTTATTTTAGTAGGTATATTTTTAAATTTATTTCAATATTTTATCACGTCCGTAGAATTCAGTTACTCGTTTAAAATGTATGACTTTAGACGTATCGTAACGCTATTTGATTTGATCTCAGCGACTAAATCAGCCTTTAACTAGTCTCACGAGAGCTCTCGCTCGGTAAAGGCTTGGACTTCTCGTAGTTATTCTCATAGTTAGCTTCCGCTTATAACGATCTTCTGTTTTTTAAGTGTTTTAGAAGTTTAATCTTTTAGAGTGAGATTTCAAGTTGACTTAGTCGTTGATCTTAAAGACTCGACTAAGGTTGCACGGGTTAATTGTTTTAAAAGTCTAATCCCGTGATAATTTATTATTTAAAATATTCACCACTTAAACTATATCCACTCATACTCACACATATCTATTAATATCCATTTGATAAATGATGATTATTTGATTATAACTAACTATGATAGACAATTGTAAAAGAAAATTATGATTTGGTTAATATATAAGACATCTTTTAAAATTTTAGAGTTTACATAATAGGTTGTAAACTTGTTCCTAATTCATAATGATCCAAAATTTATATAGTGGATAGTTAATGGACGGGACGGATGAATGCAGGA
The DNA here is from genome assembly GCA_035048815.1 of Abelmoschus esculentus. Lineage (NCBI taxonomy): Eukaryota > Viridiplantae > Streptophyta > Magnoliopsida > Malvales > Malvaceae > Abelmoschus > Abelmoschus esculentus. The sequence continues at coordinate 17,065,864 of JAUCBN010000020.1, read as the reverse complement.
TAGGACGAATAAATATAAGTAAAAAGTTTTGAACCTATCGTATATTTACTAATTAAGACGCCTTCTTTAATTAAAATAAAAATGATTGAACGTCTTCTTTCGATTAACCAAATAATTTAATCGATAATTTTATTAATTTAGAAGAAAAGAGGGATTTAATTAAAATAAAATGATTGAACGTCTTCTGTCATTTCCCTTGGTATATATTCTTGGAATCTTGTTATTGTCTACCTTTCTCTCTCATCTCTCTAAATTTCATAGATAAGAACAACATATGAACATGATTCCTTATGTGGCAATGGTTGATTCCCAACGTTCTAGGCAAACGAGAAACAGACTACACTTTTATTTTAAATAAACGTGAGGATAAAAAATAGGAAAATGGTGTTTATGAAAAAAAATATTTAAGAAAATAGTGTGATTGTCGGCGACTTTGATTTTCTCTCTCTTTTTTGTTGTTTTATTTATTGGATTAAAATAAGAAATTTAAAATTATAGAGACTAAAATAAAAAAATCAGAAATTGAGATATTTAAACAAAACAATATAAAATATACATTTAATAATGTTGTTATTTAAGCTATAAGTATGGTGCAATAGTTTAAAAAGAAATTAAAATTAGGATGACTAAAATGAAATTTTTCAAAAAGTTTGAAGTGAAACTTACTAATATGTTGGGCCTTGTTTCTCGGCCCGACCATTTCGACCTCCCTGGCGAATTGGTTCTCTCTCTCTCTCTCTCTTTTCTTCTATTTCTCGGGCAGCTGTTGAATACGGTGTAATGGTTGATCTAGGACTGAAGTTTAAGTTGTACCGAAAAATTTTAATCGAATTTTTTTAATTTAAAATTTAAGTTATAAAATAAGACATATTAATTTAAATAATTTATAATTTTTAAATCAATTCGATTAAACGTTTATTTCATTTAACATTGTCGTCCTATTAATTAAGATTATATTATAAATATCTATATGAATTGGTTTAGTTGATTGAATGTCTCTATGAAAATAAAAGTTCGAGTGTTACCAATAATGTTATTTGATGTATAAAAGAATTACAAATATCTTTTAATTCAAAATAGATTATTATATTTTTTGACAAGTGGTATTTTATTTATCCAATGACCTTAAAATTATAAACACACAGATAGGGTTGAGCATTTTATCCGACTTGTCGAGTCAAATTTTTAATAAAAAACGTATTCAAGTTCAAGTTGAGCCGAGCAAAAAAATCTAAACCGAAACTAATAATGTAATTTTTTTTTAATTGTTGTTTAAAAGTATTTATAATATTATATCTTCTTTCTATTTATTTTTATATTAGGTCCTTAAAATTAATTTTTATAATGGCTAAAAAAAACTTTTCACCTTACTATCCTGCTGCACCAAGCTCAGAATAATTATAATGGATGCATGGGAATTGGATGCATGGATTGAGTTGGTTGTCAGTAGTGAATATTTGTTCCATTTCTGTAATTATTCAGAATAATTATAATTAAAAAAACATATAAAAATGGAAAATTTGCTTTAAAAACTTTACTGTGGACCTACTCTACTTACCTAGAGAAGTGAAAAAAGAGAAGCAGTAACAATTTATTTGCACTTTCCGTTCTCTGCAGTTATGTATCGTCGACAAGTGAAAAGGGAAAATAACAAGTCTTTTCCCGCAACAATGAGAAAACCCGACCCAACACTGAGAAAAGAAGGAAAATGGGGAGTCGGCATGGACTGCCATTTATGGAATACCGATTCCTCTTACGTACAGGAGACATGATTCCATGTCCAGAACCACTACCATCTCGGCACGTAGCTGCAGGCATGCCTCGTTCCTTTCGTCAGTTACATGTCGCTTTCATAGTGCATTTCTTGAGACAGTAAGTCGGCTGATGCGGCGCTTCACCAATTGTTCTACCTTCGTTTCGCAAAGTTTTCCTGTCGGCTAACGCTTTTCATTTTCTACGATTACCAACGCTTTCATTAACGTCACTGATGGATTGGAAACGATGATAGTTCATGGATGGAACCCTTGAAAACATATATATAACGGAACTCCTTTGTGTCCAAAGTGAAAAAAGAAAAGCTCTTGTTTTTCATTTCAAGCAAACACTTCAATTCTGCACTTAATAACAAGGATTTACATCTACCCGCCTTTTTTTTGTTTCTTTGATTTCGTTTGCCTTTTGTTTTCTTTAGTATAAAGTTTACAAAAGGGTAAAGGGAGAAGTTTTGAAGTTAGGTTGGTCAGAGACACAGAGGGGCAGAGCTAGGTTGTCTGGGATATTGGCAGAGCCAGTCTAGACACTACAGTCCAAGGACTTCACAATATATGCATTGGCAAGGCGCCAGCAAATCAATAGGAAATCCCTTTCTCCTCTTGCTTTGGTATCTTTTTATCTTTTCACTCTCAGGAAAAAAACTCTAAAACCATGAAGATAGCGATGGCTGTTGATCTCAAGCTCGTTCTTTTCTTCAGTTTTATGTCCACTCTGGTTACCATTTCATTGCAGCAGGAGCAACCTGTCCTCAGCTCAGCTGAGCAGGACACGGTTTATCGAGTTCTCTCCTCCATCAACTCGGCCATCCCTTGGCGCACTCTTTTCCCTGATGACCTCTGCTCTTACCCTCCTCACGGCGTTGTTTGTGACTATTTCACCGATCCCACGACGAAGAACGTGACCGTTCACGTCACGGAACTGAGTTTCGGCTACGTTTCTGATTTTACACCAAACCCCCCTTGCTCTCCTAATTCCACTTTCAGCCCTCTCCTCATTACTTCCTTCAAGCATCTGCGCAAGCTTTTCTTCTACCAATGCTTCACCGGAACTCAAGCTTTTGTCCCCGAGATCCCCATTACTTTCGGGTCTTCTCTTGAAGAGCTAGTCTTCATAAGTAATCCAGCTTTTGTTGGTCCTCTCAGTGGCATCATTCGAAATTTCACAAGCTTGAGGAGGTTGGTTTTGACTGGAAATGGAGTTTATGGGAGTATCCCGGATGCAATCGGTGACTTGGTTAACGTTGAAGAGATTACACTGTCGAGAAACAAGCTCAGTGGTAAGGTTTCTGTTAGTCTATCTAAGTTAAAGAAGCTGAAAGTTCTTGATTTGAGTGGCAATGGATTCCATGGAAATGTGCCTCGTTCGGTTGGTAATCTCACTGAGCTTTTGAAGTTGGACTTGAGTTCTAATGGGTTTTCCGGTAAAATCCCAGAGAGCATAAGTAACTTACAGGATATGGAGTTTCTGGATTTGAGTTTCAACCGTTTTGGTAACTTCGGGGTTCCTTTGTTTCTAGCCGGTTTGCCCAAGTTGAAGGAGGTGCACTTGAGTGGGAACTTACTAGGAGGGGAGATACCGGAAATATGGGAGAATCTAGGGGGTGTTTTGGGAATAGGATTTTCCAACATGGGACTGGTTGGTGAAATTCCAGCCTCCATGGGGGTGCACTTGAGGAACATGAGTTATCTAAGTCTCGCCAACAACAAGCTTCAAGGGGAAGTGCCAAAGGAGTTTGAGTTTCTGGAGTTTGTGAATGAAATCAATTTGGAAAACAACAATCTTAGTGGAAGACTTCCTTTCTCTGCTAACTTCACTGCTAGAGTGGGTGAAAAGTTAAGGTTAAAAGGTAATCCAGAACTGTGTGTTGATGAGAAATTGAGTCATGGCAAAAGCTTTGGAAAACTTAAGAATTGCAACAAACCAGACATTCCCAAGCCTGTCCTCTTCACCGGTGCTTCTCATTCTGGGATTTTATCACCATCTTTTCTCGTCTTGTTTCTCTTCTTGGGTCTTTTCATAGTTTTGGTTTGACTGTTTGTCATCAAAAAGCATGGGAAAAAAGAATACAGATATTACAGAAACAAGTCCATACAGGCTTGAATGAACAGAAAATTTTGGGAGTTCACTAGTGTTTCAGTGGGTACAATTATGTAATTACCTTGTTAAGGAATGAATCAATCAAAAGTAGATACCTTACTGATTTACCTTGCAAATTTATTTCACTACAATATTTTTTTCTGCAATGTCTTGGGCTATGATTAAAGTTAAGCTAACTAGATTGTAGCTGAAGCCATTAAAGACAGAAGGCAGAGTAGCCATTTGATTCGACTCTCGAGAAAAAGCTGCAGTTTTAGAGCATTAATCATGAATCAGGGATTCATGAAGGTTCAGACACTAGGAATGGATAAAAACATTACAGTTGCACACGGCCATATGAAAGAAAGAAAGAAAGAAACAGCTGGTGTTGCATTGCGGTTGATGTGGACGTGAACAATTCATATATATTAGGACCAAGTCTATAACTAAAGAAATCCTGGTGTTGATTTAACCCCCTTCATCTGCTAACAACTAAAATCCAGAATAAACACAATTAATTTATGTGATTATAGGGGTAACTGAATTTACCCAGGAGGGTGAAGAATATATATACAGACGAGGCATCCCACATGCAATTATATCTGTATCCGCAATTTACCCTCTTTGTTTCATCATGGTCAAGGGAAGTTAAAAAGGACATTCTGTCATTATTAGCTCCAAAACAAAACCACCAACCCATCAAGCTCTTGGTGTATTTTTGCATGATTCTTTGGTTTTTACTTTCTTGATCACCAAATTTTGCAAGACTCTCTTTTGGCAAAGTTTACCTAATGAACTGAAACATAGCTCCCGGAGTTCGGTAAGGTTTCTGCCTCTTTGGTCTTGAAAGAATGAAAGGAAAATATATAAGAGATGGAATTAAAACCAAAGTTTGTATTTTTATGTTATTATTGGGGCTGATGAGTTTTGGGGAAAACTGAAACAAAAAATAGTTGTGGGTGACATTTGGAAAAAGGGTATACTTTAGGGGCTAAATTATAAATTAAGCCTAACTATATTACCCAGAAAGATTCGAGATGACTTATTCACCCAGAATTCTGTGTTTTTCTTCTTCTTCTTTCAAACTTTTCGTACTCATTGCTGTTAAGATATCTGAAAACATCAACACAGCTAAAGGAAAATGAACATCTTCAGCAAAAAGCCCAATCCCAAAGGTAATTTTAATTATGGTTTCATTTTTGGTGCCCTAATCATTCAAACAAGCAATTGCTTTTTCTCTGATCCTTTGATCTCCGAGTTTTTATGCAACTTTCCCCCCTTTATTTCTTGAAATCTGTTTTGATTGAATGCTCTTCACTTCAATGTTCATGGTTTTGAGCAATCAATTTTTAAAGCGAGTTCTTCCCTCTACGGTTATAATTCACGTTGACTTGCCAAAGCTTCATCCTCATGGTTTAACGATTAATTTGTCTGTGTTGCAGAGGCTCTTCGCGAGAGTAAGAGAGAAATGGCGCATGCTACTAGAGGTATTTTTTTTTTAAAAAAAATCTCTTCTTTTAAAATAAACAATTGTGATTGTCTTTCTGTATCAGTTGATTTAGAGATTTTATATATATTTTTATTTTGGAGTTGGAGATCATTACTTTGATCTGAAAAGTCGATGTATAATTTTGATTTTGTTCAGGTATAGAGAAGGAAATAGGAACTCTACAGTTAGAGGTTTGTTGAATTACCAACTAGTGAATACTGATCATCTTTCTGAGGAATTTATGGTTAGTTCTAATGTGATTTATCCTATTGGCAGGAAAAGAAACTTGTTGCTGAAATCAAAAGAACTGCTAAAACCGGAAATGAGGTAATTTGGTTGCATTCTTGTGTCTTCCCATGACCCATATATACCCGTCTTCTCTTCAAGTTATTTGATTTATACTCTTCTTCTCCCCATATATACTATGCAGGCAGCAACTAAAACTCTGGCCCGGCAGCTAGTGAGACTTAGGCAGCAAATAGCTAAGTTACAAAGTAGTCGAGCTCAAATGAGAGGCATTGCAACTCATACACAGGTTCATGTCTCTCCTGCCTTTTATTTCCTTCTGGTATTGCCTATAGATTTTGGCTTTACAGGGGGGCCTTGTTGAATGGTGGCTCTAACAACGGTCATTTGTTTTTTCAGGCAATGCATGCTCAATCTTCAGTTGCTGTTGGCATGAAAGGTGCCACCAAGGCAATGTCGGCTATGAATAAGGTCAGTAACTACATATATGCGTGTTGCATTACATTCATGATGATATGGATTTGATACTTCTTTGTCCTTGGTAACTATTATACCAAATTATTTTTCCTTTCCTTTAGAGGGGAAGTTGCTTCCTATCATCATGAACTGTTGGTTGATATCTGTTCATCCATGACAACTGTTTGTGTGTATATACATATTGCATATTGTAATTATCTATATGAACTTAAATTTTACAACCATTCTTCCCTTTTAAAATAATCATTGTTTTTAAACCATTGATGACCGAGTTTCCTTGCAGCAAATGGCTCCAGAAAAACAAGCAAAGGTTATACGGGAATTTCAGAAGCAGTCTGCTCAGATGGATATGACTGTAAGATCATGCTTTTTTTTTTTTGAGAGTATACTATGCGGAAAAAGTTCATCTTTCAGTCCTTTAGTTCACATTCATGGATTTAACAGTCTAGTTTCATGCTTGCAGACTGAAATGATGTCGGATGCCATAGATGATGCTCTGGACGATGATGAGGCGGAAGAAGAGAGTGAGGACCTAACAAATCAGGTATGGTTCTTTCCAATTCTTTGCAAAAACCAAAGTTAGGATCTAGTGACTTGAGCATGAGGGCTTGCACAAGCTTGGCCGTGTGAAATTGGTGAAGTCGAATGGTTCGATTCGTTTGCCTTCCAATAACAAAGATCTCACAATAACCTCAAAATTTTCTTGATTTCAGGTTTTAGACGAGATTGGTGTTGATGTTGCCTCACAGGTTTGTATTTTGTGGTTTCCCCCTCCCCCTTTTAAGGGTTTCAAGTGAGCCAATATCACATTTTGTGTAACTGTGATTCCGACATAAATTTCTTGCAGTTGTCATCAGCTCCTAAAGGAAGGATTGCAGGAAAGAATACTGAAGGCGTTGGCAGGTATTTTTCTATCGTCTCCCGTGTTCTCTCAATTCGTTTGTTTTCCGTAGTTGTAGGAGATCCGTGTATATTATGCAGTTCCTCATCTTGGATTTGAACTTTGTTCTCTGTACTGCTTTGTTAGGTGTCCCTGACAATAGTTTTCATCCTTTTTACAGCAATACTTGATTTTGTTATTATCCAACTCTCTCTTTTCACTCGAGTAATAGACATTATGGAGAAGGTTTCAATTTGTTACCAAAAATTGAATGAGATTGAATTATTTCTTTGTTTGCTAATGTTTTATTCCTCCTTGCAGTTCGGGTGTTGATGAGCTTGAGAAGCGGCTGGCAGCTCTTAGAAATCCATGAGGCTATAGACATTAGACACAAACAGAACATCAAACCATCCTTCATGTCTAAAATTATTACCTATGCACTATTTTTGTAGATACGACAATGATCATTCATCCTTCTTGGGTTAATGCAGTGTATCCATTTGGTGCCGTGTGTGAATAAACTATACAAATGTTGCTCGAATAGGGAGTGAAATTAGGGTGGTCTAGGAAACCATATCACCTACAACTGTTGAAAATAGAATTGGATGATAATCTAATAAAACTTGTCCAAGAGCAACAGTTAACAAATGATGGACGTTTCAGACTGTTCCATCTGTTTTTGTTTAACATTATGTTTAGAACACATTAGAATGATCATAAATTCTTATAGGAGGGGGGGGGGGGGGGGGTCACGATCTTATAAAAGAGGATTGACAAATGGGGGTCTGGAAAGTTAAATGACCTGTAGAGGCAGTGAGTCTGATGAAATATCCCATATACAGGGTGACATTATAAGTTCTTAGAAAACATTGGCTGAAGATTTGACATACGACCCCATTATTTCCTAATCGAGAGGAGCTCAAAACTTCGAAGAGGATGATCATCACGGCTTCCTCTAACAGGGGTGGCACGCCTAGATGTTTTGGATTCTGAGGCAAGTTGGATTTTTTGCGCGGTAGACATGCGGCCACTACTTGATGCTAGTCGGTTTTGTGGTATGTCCTTGGCTTCAAAAGACGAACTGGGCTTGCTTGCTACTACAGCTCTTCTTGATGTGCTACCATATCGAGAAGAGCTGCGTCTTTTATCTGACTCAGTGAGCTGAAAGTACAAAACCAACGTTAATGTACAGCTAAAATGGTTGAAAGATTTTCATACGGAAGAGTAGTAGTTTAGATCAAAGAAAATAATTTGAGGAAATTAAAGCTCACCCCATGCTTTGACAAAGCCACATCATCTACTACAGTCTTGCGTCTAGAATGATCAAGATGAGGACCAGTGCTTGAAATATTTCGTTTGGAAAATGCTTCAACGGCACCGGAGAACCTATCTCGAATCTCTCTGCCCACTGTATGTTGTTATCAAGGACAATAAACCCATAAGGCAGTCTAGTGATCGAATGTAAAGAGAAGCAAGCATAATAATTAGTAAAAAAAAAACATACTGCATAATATTGTCCTCATCTCATCTGCGTATTATTTTTGCCATCACATGAATGGTTTTTTCCTTTTTTAAATAATTCCAAATAATCATCTTCTAAACCAAATAGTTGATTATCAAATATTTAAGTTCCAACAGTCAGGTGTGACAACCGACTCTGATGGGAAATCTGGTTTCAAAAGCAAACCTGAGATTCTTTCTGGTTTTTCAATCGTTGGACCTGCAGTTAAACCTGTCCTTCCACTGGAATGCTGAGATACAGATTGAAACGCTGAGTAAAACAATCCCAAGATAACAATAACCGAGAGCTAGAAAGGTTACAAGTACATACTCGCCCTCCGGAGCTGCCACCAATCTTTGGGTACTTCAATACGGTCCAGTCAAAGATATAGTCAAATTGGTAACCTGCAGCGATGCAAATTTCAGAAACCATACAAGAAAATAATAAAATATTTGAGTTGGCATTCAAAGGAGAATAATTTGAGAAAAGCATGTGTGTGCATGTGCAAGAACACGTATGTGACTATGTGAGAGAAAGTGAAGGACATCAGAATACACAGATTATTATTAAGGCATCCTCAATGATGATAACTAACCTTCTCTGATAAACAAGTCCCGGAAAAGCCTCTTCAAATATGAATAATCTGGTTTATCTTCAAACCGCAAAGATCGGCAGTAGTGAAAATAAGACACAAACTCAGATGGATACGACTTACAAAGCACCTGTTAAACACATGGGAATATTTCAGACCAAAGACAAACCGAATTTCTTAGAGGGAACAAACTAGTCTAAGGAAGGCATTAGTGATCATACCTCTACAGGAGTGGATACCTTCTTTTCACTAATCTTATCGTATTTTTGCTTTTTGGTACCAGCTTTTAGCCCCTGCCAGGGAAGGCTGAAGCAAAGAAATTGTGCAAATTGAATCAAAATCAATGTGAAGAAGAACCAAGACAAAGGTTAAGTAACAACAATCAAACATTATCTGGAATGCATAAAACACTAAATGAACTGAACATGTGGCCATGATATGCACAACCTTCCTCTCAAGAAATACATAAGCACATAACCAAGGGATTCCAAATCATCTCTTCGGCTTTGCTCTGCCAATAAAGAGAAGAATTTATGTTAATAAAAGTAACAAACTTGCACATAATAGATATTTACAGTTGATAGTTCTGTCACAAAGTAGCATTACTTACCGATTCCAAGGTGAGTGTTCACACTTGCATAACGAGCTGTACCAGTTAGGTTCTTATTTTCTCTGCAACAAAGAAATGGGTGAATTGTTTCACAAACAAATGCATTTCGTCCTAGGTTGCATGGAACCAAACTCAGTACGTGTTTACCACATAGGAAACACTACAGAAATAGATACAAAGAAAAGAGAAAAGAAATAAATAAAGAAACTTGAGCAAGAGAGAGAGGAAAATGCTAAGCCAGCATGCTTTGGCAATGAGTAAAACAAACACCCACCTGATTATAGACCATGAAATAACTTTCTTATCAAGTAGGTTAAAACCCAATAGTCATGTATTAATGAGATTGAGAGCTTATATAATGTTGAGATCCGCAGGTTTGAATTCCTGTATTAAAAATTGAAGAACAAATAATCACCTGTATGGGATGTGCTTATGGGTCTGAAGATCCCTAAACTTCTTTGCAAGACCATAATCAATGATATATACCTATAATAACAGAATCAAAAAGAAAAACAATGATACCGGACAATTTCATACCTTTCAAAAGTAACAAAGTATTATTCCCATCAATGAAAAAAAAATATTGTTATCCTAACAAGAAACTCAAAAACTGAAGGTGGTGGTGCTAGCAGTCTAATGAGTATGTGCATGCTATATTTGCCAACATAACATACATGAAAACACAATAACTAATACCTGATTTGCCTTTCGTCCTAAGCCCATCAAGAAGTTGTCAGGTTTTATATCACGGTGAAGAAGACCCCTTGAATGCATATATTCAATTCTACTAATCTAGGGAGAACAGAGCGCGATTGAAAAGAGAGAAAATTAAATATGAAAAACCTGAATACTAACTGCTTATCACAAAATAACCATATACTTACCATTTGATCAGCAAGCATCAACACTGTTTTTAAGGAAAGTTTCCTGTTGCAGTAATTGAATAGATCCTCCAAACTAGGTCCAAGAAGGTCAATTACCATGACATTGTAATCCGTCTCAACTCCAAACCACTTGAGGTGGGGAATACCCGCTATATCAAGGAGAACCCTCATTTATACATAAGAATAATGTGCTTCTCAAAAAAAAAAAAAAAAAAAGAAAAAAGAAAACAACAGAATATTCAAGATAAAACATCAACCAGACAGCATGTCCACAGAATGGTTTACAATTAAGAAATAAGAACAGAACAAATCATTTAAGGACTAGTTAATAGTGCAAAAAATTATGGAATGGAAAGAAAACCTGCTATTATCTTTCTAAACCAGCAACTACTGAGAACAGTAGCAAAAATGAAGATTGATATATATATAAAGAAAAGCTGGCTTCCATCAGATCAAAGCTCACCATTTTTTTCTTCTAATATAATGGTAAATGCAGTGGAAAAGGCTACCCCAGAGAAGACCATGACAAAAGATTATGATGTAATAGGAATTATCAAATCATTTTTATATACAAACATATACGGACGAGCAGAGACAAAGACTTACTTCCTCCTTGAAGAAGCATATACAATTTTGATTCATAATAAAGTTGTGGATGCTTGGTCTTTGCAGATTCCTGACATTAGGATCAGAAAAATAAAAAATGGGTCAAGGTCATCACTTTGGAGGTTAGAAAGTATAATCAGTCATTAGATAAAAAATGTTTTCTGCTCAGTACCACGATTAGGAACTTTTCACACTCTTCATATAGCAACTAAATGATACATATCTAGGTGAAAGTGCACCATCACATCTTCATTTCAAAGTAAAATAAAGTTGCAGGTTGGAAGTACAAATCTGATAAATTTGTCTTCCAAAATGGCACTTAACCTTTAATAAACACCTTTGCTCAGTGAAGCATGGTTTCAATTTCTCTCGTGTCGTAAAAACACTTTTCTTCTCATAATGGAAATGAGCACAATGAATAATGTACTTTCACATCATACTTAAATGAGATGAACCATATAAAGTGAATACAGATGTATCTGGAAGATTGCCCCGGACAAATGAAATTTCATTACACAAATTAAGAATTGCATTTCTAAACATTTTTCTTTTTAAGAAGTAAAAAAGAAGCTAATGACTAAAGGGGCTATTTCAGATCATTTTTCTATTCAAATGTTCAAAATCTAATGCAATTTACATCCAAAGATTTGAAACACTTAAACAGCAGAAAAAAGGTACAAAGACTAATTGACAACATTATTCTAAAGATAGCTTTATCTATAAAGGTAGGGATTCAACGACACAAAAAATCACAACAATTACCAATTGACAGTCACAGATAGAAACCAATCCATCAGCAGCAGACCAACAAAAGAGGCTATCAAAAAGCAAATCATGAAGAACACATCACATACCAGTTTGACAGCAACTTCCTCTCCAGTTTGCACATTTACCCCTTCAACAAAAACAACAAATTATAAGAGAAAGGGTACATTGTACAATGCTGAGGAAGGTTCAATACATTTTCTCCATAAAAAGAAAGAGAAAGCCATGTAACAGCTTTGGACATTTATACCTAAATAAAGCTCTCCAAAAGAGCCACTGCCAATCTTTCTTCCAAGCTTGAACTTACCACCAATCAAATGATCCATTCTCAAGCAGAACAAAAATAAAAAAAAGAGAACTTTCCTTAATAATGCCCAGCACCCCAAAGAGCTTAATCTAAGCTATTTTCAGTTTAGATTCAGATCTGTGTCAAACTCAGCACTTATTACCCACCATTATTAATCCAGTGATGTATCAAAACTCAACTTACCAAACTGAAAACTCCAAGCCTCCAATAAATCAACTAACAGAAATAAGTGGAAAATTTTAACTTTCTCCACTAATCAGAAAGGGGGAAACACCATTTTCTAAAGCTTTTGACCAAAAGAAGAAACAACAGAGGAAATAGTAGTAATAACAATGCTAACAATCTAAAGAAAAAAAATGGAGATTTCAATCTAAGCCCAGAAAAAGTAGGGAGAGGATGTTGTGATTAACAGAAATACTAATCAGCTTCCTCAACTACATAGTTTGGTAGTTAAATCCCCAAAATTTGAAACGAAATCTCCAATTTACGAGGAAAATGCTGCTACATTGACCTGAGAATAATGAGAAGATGAATCAACTACCAAGAAAAATAAAGGTTGAAAAATCTAAAATGGATGAAAACAACAAATCAATCAGATATTGTATTTGGAGAGAAAAGTAAAACCAGAATAGTAAAGAGTATTTCAGGTGTTTGTTTGTTAAGGAGGAAAGCACAAGGGAAATAAGTAAAAAAGATGCAAATTTGACTAGTAAAAAATGCTTCTTTTACTTTAGCATGGAGTAAACAAAAAAGAAGAAAAATAAAAAGGACATAACATAAGGGCTTCTCGGTCGGACGCCGGACCTAACACGTTTCGGCTTTTGCATTGACGATTAGTTTAGTATGGTTATTGGAAAGGTAAAATTATAAATTTCACCATTCAATTTTCTTCACTCCAATTTTGGTCACCAAAATTAAACAAAACAATTATATTTTTAGAAAAGTTTAGTCACTTTTCACCAATAAGATAGTACTAATTAATTAAACTATAAGTTTAGTCACTTTTGTTTTGATGGCTAGTTTTAATCATCAGTTTTTTTAACAGAAGTTATATTTTAGTCCTTTCTTTCATAAATAACATAAATGTATATATTAATTTATTATTTATGAATTATTTTTTTTAAATTTTATTAGTTATTCCAATTTATATTGTCTAAAGAATTTTTTATGAATTTTTTTAATTCAAACATTTAACTCATTTTTTAAGAAAACGAGGGATTTTACTTCCAATTCGTTATTACAATCTCATAATTAAAAAATAATTAAATTAACGGATTTAATTAATTAAAATTTAAAAATAATTTAAATATTAATTAACTACACACAACAATATTAAAGATTAAGGCGAATGGCTAGTGGGGGTGGGTTGAAATTCTGGCCCAAATTAAAGTTATAAGTTTAATCTTCTGGGACTAGCCTGAAATATTGGTGTGAAAAAACTGGTAATTTTACTTTTCTCCCCGCGCTGCTAGTGCTTCTTCCTTTCCTAGCTCGGCCGAACTCACTCCATAACTGCGGACAGCAAAGACTGCGAAGACCTCAAAGAGAGAGAGAGAGAGAGAACGAATTCCTTTCACATTGATCGTACGTTTTTTTTTATTGCGACCAATGAAACCCTAGTTTTTTCATAAATTATATTTTGAATTTTTAAAATTCCTATAAAATTTTTGGTATTTGTGAAGATCCATTTAAGTTTTTGAGCTGTTTGGCTGATCATGTAATGGATTTTAATTGCAGTAAATGGCCAGAATTCTAGCTGGATTTCTGGTTCTGTTGCTTGTAATATCGATCTGCGAAGCGGCGGCGGTTTTTCAACCAATCTCCGATTCTCATCGATCTGCCGCTCTTGAGCTCTTCACTCTCGACCGTGGATCATTCAAAAGGTTTTGTTTAATATCAGTATCTCCGTTGGTTGTTAATGGAAGAAATTCGAAGGAAATGTTCAACATAGGATGTTTTTGATAACTCGTTGAAAAGAGAAAATTTGCAGTGGGTTATTTTTTTTCGTTTAGTAACTCAATTCATATTGTGATAAGTAGGTTATGCATAATTACCTCTTTTTATAATATGTTACTCTCCATTTTTGAAAAAAATGTTTAAACTTGATGATCTCTTTCTTAATTAGAACGTATGAAATATTTAATTTTACTTTTTAATATTTGTTTTGAATTGTCCGTATAATGTAAAATGCAACGAAACTAAACTTGTGGATTAAAATTATCAAAACTCTATTTACATTCGTTTAGCATGTTTCTTTGATACAAAATTAGTGGTTATAAATTCAATACTAAAATCTAGTACTTAATTTTTTCGGTTTATGGATAACACCTTAGTTAAACATAAACATTTTAAAGAAAATTTTAATTGATGACACTTTAACTGTTCTTTTGTTTGAATTGGAAATTGAAAAGAGACATATGACGATGAGGTTTTAGGAAGTATCTCATTGATATAATTGATCTAAACAGCTTGGAAGAAACATACGAGGCACTAAGAACATTTCAGATTCTTGGAATTGAAAAGAAGCCTGATGTAATTTCTGCTGCTTGCCGTTCAATTTCTGAAACTGTTGGGTCATCATCATCAACCCCGAAGGATCTTTTCTATGCTTTAAAAGCAAATAGCATAGCACAATGCAAGATACACGAGAAAGCTTCTAAGGTATTATTTGAATTTGGTATGCTGACACGTGGTTTATGAGCTTTTAATTTTGTTTAACCCAGGAACTTAATTCTGTTGTTTTTGTTTTTTTCCCTTTATTTGCAAAAGGGCATTATTTCGAGTCTGAATTCTGCTGTCAGTGGTGCAAGTTTGTTGCTCGACTTCTACTATTCAGTAGGAGGTTTGGTACTTATCAAGGTAATGATTGCATTTGAAATACTGGTTATTATGATATATTTCTTTCTATGCAGCTATTTAATCAAATTTATGAGTTAATTAACAATTTTTATCCAGTCCAGCTTATTTTCTATAGCTGCTATAGCTTTTAAGCTGTTTCTCATTTTGACCCTACCTTCTAATGCCTGGTTTGCCAATTCAGGATCAGAGCTCCAATGCTGATATTCATCTTGCTGATGCTGAAGGAGTGTTCCGCTCAGTCAAGGTTTGTTTTTATAACTAAATTTAGTTTTATGGTGAGGTTAAAGTGCTGAACCTCTCCAGATCTATCCAGGCAGGCTGAGGCCTACCATTTCAGTGGAACTAGTTGTTGATGTGTCGAGGTTCGGGTTTGGGGAGGAGCTAACTACTTGAGCCAACTCTAATTTTCATTGTTATTAATACATGTTTGTCATGGTTGGTTTTATGTTCCAGGCTTTCAGCCAGAGTGATGGAAGGTGGCGTTATAGTTCAAATAATCCTGAGTCTAGTGCTTTTGCTGCTGGTAACAATTTTTCTGGATTCTGAAACTTTTTTTTTTCTCAAGTACAATGTCCGGTACAACCATACAAACACCATATTGCTTTCTGTTCTTTCTTTGGTTTTAGCTCTTCGCTAACTGTTGTTTGCGTTCTTCACACTTATTACTTGTTTGGTTCAATTGTGCAATAGTTGCTTATTTAGGTTTGTCATATTCTTGCAGGAATAGCACTTGAAACACTTGCTGGAATTGTTTCTTTAGCATCTTCAGAACTTGACCAATCTTTGGTAAGTATTAATGTTCTTGCTTTGAGCTGGTGCCATTTTTTGACTAGTTTATGAATCTGAATCACTATTCTGCTCTATGTGGATGATAAAATGTTCTCTTATTGGTTGTTTTCTTGTACAATGCTTTACTTGAACTTTTAGCCATTTCATGTGGGATATATAGCTATAGATGTGTATGCATCTTTATATACATGTTTGTTTTAAAGCAATATGATCAAAGGATTAGTTCATGTTATTGGATATTTATTTATTTTAGGTGCTTATTTAATTATTAAATTATTTTGTTGAAGAAAGTGAATTATTTAATTATATTGGTGTCTTTTGATATTGAATTATCTCAGATCCACCGAGCAGGTTTTGCTTTATTCTCAATTCTTATTTTGTTGTTCTTGTCTGTACCTGCCAAGTCTGAGCATTTCATAATATATATTTGCTTATTGTTGGCAGATTAGTACTCTGGAAAACGATATAAGCAAGCTTTTTGGCAGCATTGAGAAATATGGTATGTACATCTCTCCTATTCCTAGATGCATCACGTGTTTTCTGTTTTGTCCTTTTCTGGTTTTCTTTTCTTCAAAATCTTTTTCTTCCCTTTTAATTCCGTTCCTTGCATCTTAATTTCATAATAGTGAATATTATGTATTACTCAATTTAATGTTTTTTAGTTTGAGCTTTTTTTCTTCTTCATTTCTATTAATTATCTCTTTTTCAGATGATGGGACCCTTTACTTCGACGATAAACTTATTGACGGTCGTGAATATCAAGGTCCTTTATCAACCACCTCTTCGGTTCTCAGAGGCCTAACAGCATTTGCTGCAGTGACTACTGGAAATATCAATGTCTGTAGTGAGAAATCAACTATCATTCATTTAACCCACTTATCTTTTATTCTTAGAGTGTAGTCTAAAACTTCTGGTTTATATCTGCAGCTTCCAGGGGACAAAATACTCGGATTAGCTAAATTCTTCCTTGGTATTGGAATTCCTGGGGAAGCTAAAGATTTCTTCTACCAAATAGATGCCTTAGCTTGTTTGGAAAGCAACAGGCAAGATTTTTCTTTAGGCAGTTTTAATGTATTTCATTTATTTAATACAATCTGATGATAGATATTACATTTTTGGCTGCCCTCCCTGTTAAATAGCCTTTTATGATAGTGTAATCTTAACCTTGGTTGAGTTTCTGTTACTCTTGAATAATATGTTCTATGGTTGATCCTTGAAAGAGAGCAAGAAATTGTGCACATGAATTTTATGAACTATTTTTTTGCATATTCCTAGAATTGAGCTCAGTTTTTTAAACTTGTTTTCGCACATGCTTTATGCCTATTCCTAGATGTCATCATTTTTCTTTGGTTTTATATAACGAAGCTCTGGAGCTTAATAGATCATAAATATCACTTGCCATGCAGGGTCTCTATCCCACTGATCTTATCACTTCCGTCTGCTGTGCTTTCGTTGACTAAAAAAGACTCACTCAAGGTTTGTCCGAAGTTTAAATCCTTAACATGAACAAAAGTGACTAGTGACTTAAATTCCTCTATAGAGGCAGAAACCTACCACACAAAGATTGATGGTATAAAACTATAAATATTAGTGGCATTTGCATTTTGCTTCTCAAGTATATATTGGTTTTAGATCTCCATGAAGATACTTGTGTCATTGTATGCTGTCCTTTTATTTGGGCCTTTTCATAAAAAAAAGTATATTTTCACGTCTCTTTCATCTGCATCAAATTTTGCTGGTTGATTATTTTGTAATTGACCATGCTTTTCATTTGCTTTTTATGCTTAAAACCTCCTTGATTATACCCGGATTGGAATCAACTAATCTTGTTTTGGGGTTTTGTTGTTGCTGAATTTTAGTGTGTGTTTTGCTCTTTGAATAAAACAGGTTAGAGTTACTACTGCTCTTGGTTCAAATGCACCACCTCTGACTGTAAAGCTTGTGGGTGCTTTTAGTTCTGATTTAAAGGATGCATCTCTAGTTGAAAGTCAGGTATGTTGTTTCCTCAAGCAGTGTTCATTTTATTGGATTACTTTATTCTTACAAATTATCTTTTGCATTTTCCTTTATTTCTGTTTAATTTGATGGTGTTTATAAATATTATGAAATGCAGGAACTTAAGTTTGACCAAGGATCTGGGCTACATATCTTGAACAACTTGCCAGAGAGTATTGATGTTGGAAGTTACACATTTGTTTTTGAGGTCTCGTTGTCTTATATTGTTGGATTGAAACTTTAAGTTCATCGGGCATTCTAAGAAATATGAAGTTTGAATTTTTTTAGGTTGTGCTTCAAGAATCTGAGGATGAAAAGGTTTATGTTACGGGAAGCCAAACAAAAGCACCAATATTTGTCACTGGACTTGTCAAAATTGAAAATTCAGAAATTGCTGTTCTTGACAGTGATCTTGGGAGTGTAGAATCACAGAACAAGTATGTTTGTAGTGTTTCACATCTTTGTTGGTTTTAAATACCTATAATTGATAATTGTCCAGGAACATCTGGTGAAGTGTTTCAGCTTTTTATTCAACTTAACTCTGATGTAAAGTTTTATTCATGGTCCTACATCCTACGTATCCAGGCTAGACTTAGCTGGAAAAAATGCTGTATCATTATCGGCAAACCACCTCCAGAAGCTGCGTCTATCCTTTCAGTTGAGCACTCCTCGTGGTCGTGCTTTTAAGCCACATCAGGTTGGCTGTTCTGCTTGTCTTCATCTTGAATGCATAGTTTGCTTTGCAGCACAGTCTGTTGCTAATTTTGTGGTTTGCAGGCATTTCTCAAGTTGAGACATGAGAGCAAGGTTGAGCACATTTTTGTGGTTGGGAGCTCTGGAAAAAAGTTTGAGATGGTTCTAGTAAGTATCTTTTCTTTCATGGGTTGAACATCTTTCTGGATGTACGATATACATTAAAAATTTAGACATTTAATGTCGTTTGAGATGTGTCTGACTTCATATGACATCTAAGTTTATGATATTTACTAACAGATTAAAATATTCAGGTTTATGTGCTTTATAAAATTTGAGTGTTTTCTATAAATTAGTAATCCTATACTGTTTGTCTTGTAGAATTTTCTTGGGCTGGTTGAGAAGCTCTACTATCTCTCAGGTAAATATGACATGGAGCTCACTGTTGGTGATGCTGCTATGGTAAGTGTTGCCCTTGCTTTTAGAAATGTTCAATTTATACGAGTCCACAAATACAAATAAACATACATCTTTTTTCTCTCCCCAGGAGAACTCTTTGTTAGTAGCAATTGGACACATTGAGTTAGATCTCCCTGAAGCACCCGAGAAGGCTCCCCGCCTTCCTCCGCAGCCTGTAGATCCTTACTCAAGATATGGACCCAAAGCAGAGATAACACACATCTTCAGAGCTCCTGAAAAGCGTCCACCTCAAGAGCTGTCCCTTGCTTTCCTGGGTCTTACAATCTTGCCATTGCTTGGATTTTTGATTGGGGTTAGTCCTGTATTTCGCTATTGCTTTTTTATATTTTTCATCCATCCAGAAAGTTACCAGTATCTGAATTTCTAATTAATATATTTTTTAGTCTTGTATTCTTAGTCAAATTGTTTGGTGTCGCCTTGCATCCTGGTCAGATTGGTCTTACCCTACTATTTTACTATTTCTTGTTTGTTTTCGATAGTTATTACGTCTAGGGGTGAACATGAAGAACTTTCCCACCAATCCCATCCCTGCTACGTTTGCGTCTCTCTTCCATGTTGGCATTGGAGCCGTTCTATTGCTCTACGTGTTTTTCTGGTTAAAGGTTCGTATTTTATCATACACTCGAGCATCGCTCATGTACATAGTGAATTGGCATTCTTATATGTAACATTTGTATGTTGTGTGTGCAGTTGGATCTCTTCCAAACCCTGAAAGTGTTATGTTTGTTGGTAGTTTTTCTTGTGTTTGTTGGGCATAGAACCCTTTCCCATCTTGCTGCCGCATCAGCCAAGTTGAAATCTGCCTGAGCCTGGGAATGAAGACATAATAAAGCAGCAGTCTCTGAACATTTTTAACTCAATTTTTGTAGGCTCATCTAGACAGATCTGTAGTACGAATCCTAGTCATAGTGACGTTAAACAACCATGGTGCTCTCAATTTGATTATATTTAAATTGAGATTTGAGTCTAAACCGTAAGAAATTGGAACCGAAGCTTTAAATTTGGATTGGGTTTAAAAGGTTAAATTTGATTAGATTTTTATTAAAGGGTTAGAAAAAGGTTTGATTTTCATGTTTGATTACAAGTTTGTATTGAGTTTTATTTAAAAAACCAATTAAAATTATCTATAACACCCCTTAACCCAAATCTACATCTTATGTGAGTTGGAATTAATTAGGGTGATTTGATACCTTTTTTACATCTTATTATCAATTAATTTGAAGTTCATCATTAAAGAGTTTTAAGCTACTAAATTACTAGATTATAATCTTTAAGAAAATAGGAGTGAAAGATATACTTCAACTTCTCTTCTTGGTTCTAACTTAAATAAATTCCAAAATAGCTTTTTTACTTTAAAAGAAATTAAAGCTTGAAATAATTATGAGAGAAATTCACTATAACTTTATAATCTTAAACTTTAAAAGAAAGCTTTCTACGAGCTTTGAACAGTAAAAATTTATAAATAAAAAAACTCACTTTCTTAAGAAAAAAAGACCATTTGTATGAAGCTTTTAAAATAGTGATTAACGTACTCTAATTTTAGACTTTGATTAAAAATAATGCATAAGAATAAAATTCTTAACTTAAAAAAAAAAAACTTTATAAATAGTGATTAACGTACTCTAATTTTAGACTTCGATTAAAACAAAGGTATAATCATCATACAAGTCCTCCAACTTTTACTTTTGACCCAAAAAGGTCACCTTCCAAGTTTATAGGGTCCAAAATTCATTTAATTAGGCCCAAACATGACTTGATAACTTTAATTTCTTCGACCTACGAAGGCCCATAATATAAACGTTAACTCGAAATTTTGAATCAAGGGCCACATGATCCAAGCAAGTAATAAATTTTAAGGATACAATTATCTAAAATGCAACATTTCTAAAAATACGAGGAAATAACATTGTCTCCTATATTCGTATATAGCAAACGAAATGATATTCTAGAATCTTACATTATCAAAAGATAATAATGATACTAAGCAATGTTTATTATGTTCTACAGTGAATAAAAGATTATTTAAAAGAATAAAACAAAACACTAAAAAAAACAAGAGTAGAAACCATCATAAGCCTGTAATAATGAAACTAAACCATGTAAGTCTTTATTCGGATTCCTTAAGGCTTTCACTGGTAAGCCACATTTTCTTTTGAATTATGAACACAACATCGTCCTCATCTTGCTCCACCAGCTGGGAGTCCACCATGGCCACGGATTCCCAATGTAATGCTCCTAAATACTTCTTTATCACCTCCGCTATCGACCGTTTATCGTTGTAAATGAAGTAACCTTTAGGCCTTAAGATCCGGTCCACCTCCAGCAACAAATCAGCAATGCTACACCCTTTCTTTTCGATGTCCGAGAACACGGTCCAAGCATGAATCAGATCGTAAGTTCTCGGATACGTCGAGTAGCTTTCGCACCTGTTGGGTGCAATTATTAGCAATGGATATGACATTTCCAATGGCATATGAAAAGAAGTGGCTAATTTACCAGTTATGCAGGGTTCCTAGCAGTCCTCTGTCGTATACTATTTTGAGAGTGTTGGGTCCATCTTCCGGCACCACATTCATGACCCAAACATCTTTGTCATTTAGAGCAGCTGCGAATGAACCAAGGTTTGCTTTCATGTCCATTACATTTCTAAACGTATTCGGCTCGAGATGTTGCCCGAAAATACTCCAATAGTGTTCGACTCTTCGTTGCCAAAGTTCCTGCAGCACATCAACCAACTCAGCCATGATTAGGCCAGTTTCTTCACGTATGCATCTGCTTATATAAAGGCAAACATCATGCAGACATGAGAGATTACCGTGTCCTTTACAAACATATCATTGGAGTAGCCTAACTCGGAAAGACGGGGAGGCGGTGTTGTCAAACGTGCAGGCCAAGGCGCCAAGCCGCTCCCTTTTGCTCTATGAACTTCTGTTAGGGTGGAAAACAACATGATAAGTGTGTCTACTTTTGGTGCAACCACCACGTAAAGGGTGCAGAGGGCAAAAGTACTCACGATTAGTGTAAGGACTGATACAGGCTTCCATTGGAACGCCCCATGCGGCATCAGGATCATCGTCGGGCCGGCACATTGGTGGTAGAGTACCGGGCTCTCTTTGCATAAAACAGTCATTTGTCAAGGGTTTAACCCAAATAACAGTTTGATCCCTTTTAACTGCTATCTTCCAACACATCCGTTCAGCAAGGGAACTCATTGCTCGAAAAATTCGCAAATCTTCATCATCTTGTGCATATGCTTCAGGGGATGAAAAGGCAAAATAGCCTCCAGGCCTTAGTATCCTGTCTAGCTCTAGAAGAAGGATCCCATTCCTTTGAAGCCAATCGATCCTGCATCGAGAACAATGCGCAAGCTCAAAAGATCGACTCGGGTAAGGAAGCCTCTTTGTCCCCAAAACACCGAGATACGCAGGGATCCCTCGCTCCAGAGCAAACTGAATCTGGTTCTGATGAGCATCATTTGGCGCTAAAGACATTGTAAGAATATCATATGACAGCAGGTATCCTCCGAAACTAGCAACTCCGCATCCCGCATCGAAAGCTGTTCGGATGTTTCCCTCGTTGTTCATATTGTTATTCGGAAAGTTCAACATCTAGCAGTTGAAACACATGAATATGATGATTGCAATATATCAAACACAGTGTTTTAAAAGAACAAATACCACTCACATTTGCCATTGAAGCAAGATATTTATCTGCTCCATAATAGAAGTGAGTTCCTCCACCAGGGAAAATTATCTTGTTACCCTTGACAGCCATCCATCTCTGGTCGGATTTTTCAGTTGCAAGATGAGTATGTGGTATATTCGCTTTCCATACTTCATCCCGACTTTTCGGCCACTTGATCGGGACCTGCAACAATAACGAAACCGAAAACATGACAAGTCCTTAAATCTTCATATGATAACAAACACATGAACACCATTTAATCTCATTTATTAAATGTAAGAAAACTAGACTGTAACACTTCACCCTGTATCCAGGTGGAGGAGGAATCAAACAATTGTAACGTTTTTCAGGCAACGGACAATGTCTTTCATAGTGTTCCATTACAGATAAATCCAACTTCAATCTTGTTTGGTATATATGATTCCTGTCTAGGCAAGGTATTATCTCGGAATATCGATCGTCGCAAACCTTCGAAACAAAAACACTTGTGATATCAGACACTCCATAAACAAATACGGCTGCAAAATTGTAAACAAGTTTGCCTTAGTATTAAGGTTTCACTCACAGGGAAACTCTTTGGAAAGAAACCATCATCGGTATCTTCTTCAATCTTAGTCGAAGAATCGGCATTAGTATCTTCCTCCCCACGCAAGTACGAAGAACTGAATTTCTTCAAAGATTTACTTCCGTACTCGAGCGCCGATGAACCGCGGCTTCGAGTATATGCATAGAAGCAACCGCAACAGAATACCAACACAATAATCCAAGTGACTAATCGTTTCTTCGGATTCACGTCAACTCTTCCCCTTGTCATATTTCTATCAGAATACCTCAAATTTTAAGAACGTTTTCTTGAATCTTCCCTAGTTGCATGTCCAAAACTGGAAAAACAAGGAAAAACATGACAAAATTTAAGAATTACTTGGAAGAACAAAACACACATATATAACATAAACCATTAATAAATTAATAAATGTCACATTTAAAACAAATACGAAAGGTGGAGAACTTCTACATGTTGGTGTAGTTTAGTGTTCTTCACTTACCTGTAAGGAAAACAATGCTTCCAGTATACTAAAAGAGGAAAGAACATGTGTGGACAAACAAAACAGGAAACATATATAGATATATGTTCTGTTTAGAGAATTTTCAGAATGCTTAAAGTTGTTTCAGTTTTTAGTGTGTAAACAAGTTAAAAGAGATGGGGACAAAGTTTAACGACAATGAAGGTTGTCGTTTGGTTAGTTTCAGGTAGAGACGCCGATTTTCTTGGGGAGTTTTAGAGATTTAGAACAATTCTTTCCCACCCTCCACTTTTCTCAAAAGTTACATAAAATTTCGCTTAATATGGACTGAGAAAATATTGTTTAATATGGTAGATGATATATATTTGCTTATAATTTTTACAATGTCCATTAATGCTGTATACCAAAATAAAAATGAACCCTAAACCTAAAAAAGGAAAAAACATACACAGACCAATATTCTTTTAACATCCAATGGAACATGAGCTGTATGTCCAAAGGCAAACACCACACAAACATCACAAATAAACAAATGAGGTTGTCTTCGTTTTACCCTAAATCATATATATTCATAGGACAATCATGCTATTATCAACCTCAAATCTTATATCCTCCAAGTTGGAATCTGTCACCCCATGACCCTGAACATGATGATGATCTTCCAAGCTGTTCTCTTCCATGTTCATGTCCCACAAGAACTCGTAATCATCATCGACGACTTTAGAGCTAACTTCATGATAGCCAAAGCTATTATTATTATTGTCGTTGTTCTTTAGCTGAGAGGAATGAAATAGGTTTAGAAAGCTTTGGCCATGGGGTTGATGATGCGCGGGTGTGGCGGATAAAGAGCAGCTGATTTGCCGATACCCGCCGCAAGCCATGCTTGTTTGAGTTGAGGTCTCGTGCATCATGTGGGGGCTCATTTCGGAGCTGTTCTCTCCTCCTTTGCTCTTATGAAATACTCTACATAAAACCCAGTCTTCCTGCCATATCACAAAATAATTTAAACTTTATGGTAAATTCTGAAATAATTATCTATAGTGCATGTCACTGTACGTGATTTTTTCCCCATGCAACAGTCTCCGAAACACCTGTTTATTGAATTTTATATGTTATCTGTCTACATTTCTTTATTAGAGAATCTAAAAAGTTGAAGATAGTTACTATATTAATTTCAAAAAAGTTGAATAAAAGCAAAAATATTTAAAACTATCTAGGTTAGTGATAACTATTCGTACACGTATATCAATTTCGAAAATAAAGAATATGGTTATATAATATGAAAATGTGACATTGCACACATATAGTTTCCAAGCAATTCATTGTTAAACATTTTGGATGCACAAACACATGATTATGAACGGGAAAAATACGAGATTTTATGGAAGGGGATGTAAATTATTATGAAGTTATATTAAAAATATACGAATAAATTATAAAGGGTGCGAGTGTTCCTCCAGTTCCTGGCCCATCCCGATTTGAGAACACATGGAACAAAGCAAGTGGATTACTAGCAGATGCCCACTAGCTTTTTCCTTAAGTTTCCTTGGAGAAAACACGATATTTTCTATTCACATAGAAATGGCATCAATTGTCAACCTCTCTTTTTCTCTAAATTTCCACATCTCTCTCTTTCATACTCGTTGTTTTCCAGACAATATATGCATTATGAAAAGAAATATGATGACCACAGTTGAAAAAAATCAGAGGTGAGGAAAGGAAACCGACCTTAGGGGGCATATGTGGGGTCTCAAGACGAAATTCATGCATGATCCAAGCTGTTTTGATTCCATTAGGAGCTCGGTTCATGTAAAACACCAATGTCTTCCTCATCCCAACGACCTCTTGTGTTATCGGGTCGATCACCGTTCGATCTTTTCCCGTCGCCTTCCAATATCCTGATGTCGTCGCTCGGTTCGTCCGGAATCCCGTCGCGTATTTTCTATCACGAAAACTGAAGAAATACCACTCGTTCGCATTCAGCTTTGCCACCTCTTTAAATTTCATCATGTCCCCATGCATACATGTATAAAGAAAACTACAATTAGAATGGAAATAATCTTTTTGTGACTGTAATTTCATTTTGTGTTCAATGAACTTTAAAGTAATCTTTTTTTTCACTTTGCTTGAATTATAAAGAGTGTTGGTAAGTCTTTGTCACCTTAAGAGTTATGTCTAAGAAAGCAAAGGGATTGCCAAATGCCATGGCAGTACATGCTGAAGAAAAAAACAAATCTTTTAAGACGAAACTTAAAAGTTATGTTTGGAGAATTGTGGGGAAGAAAAACTGATCACCCCTAGTAATGAATTGCTACGAAACAAAACATAAAGGTGTCTTATTATACTTGGAATGTCCTAGATAGAAATTTACCATATAAAACTTTAAAATATCTTTTTAAAGGATAATTATAGTTTTTTTAAGTTTGAATATATTTTAGATAAAAATTATGTTTTTTATCATCAATGCACAAAATAATTATTTAATTTATACATTTTTTAAATAGATATCATCTTAAAATCTTTGAAAGAAGCATACATTTTCACTTTAAAAACACAAAGAAAACAAATTAAGTGTTAAAAGAAATTTAATGGGACAAAGAAAGAGTGGCTTGTATTTAACTCACATGTTTGTCCAAAAACACACTCAAAACTAGCTTACGTGGTGTGTATGTTAGAAAATTTTAAAATGATTGTCAATTTGAAAGGATATATGGCTAATAATCCTCTCTATTGAGGAAATTAGTAAATATGAGTTAGAAGAGTTCAAGGTAATTTTTTTTAAAAAAATAATATGTAATTTAGGGCTAGTTTGATAAGCCATTAATAAACAAATTCATTTGAAATTAATAATCTCAATGATTTAATATTTTATACTTGTTTGATAATTCAAAATAAAAATTATTTGTTGTAATTATTTTCAATGAGAAATAGTGTGGACTTAAGGACCTAAAAAGTGCATCAGAACTAGAGCCACGAGTGATAATGAATTTGATCAGTTCACAAGTTATTCGAGTTTGATTTAATCAAAGCTCGATTCGAGTGAGATTGATTCAGGTTTAAGTCAAGTTGACCTAAACATGACTCAAAAAACTTGTGAATATGCTAAAAATAATTATTACATATATTACGTATGCACAAAAATTAATATGTTTAACAAAGAAAATCGTAAAATAAATTAAGAAAAAATCCACTAAAAGCCAATTAACTTAAAATAGGTATCGAGCCTAAAATTTCAAGCTCAACGAATCTCAAATCTAAACCGAACCCAATAAAAATAATTTTAATCTGAATTGAACCTGATCAAACTCGAACTCGATTTTATTCCTTATCACCCTACCTAAAGCATAGAGAGAAAGATAATAAATATGACATACAATAGGACTAATATGTTAATTATATTTTTTTTCGTGTATATTTTACTAAAATGTATATGCATCTTAAATCAATTTTTTTTTATTTAGTTTTTGCAATGTGACAAAAACCAATAATACCAAAACATATGGGAGAAAGAAAGAAACAGCAAACCTTACCTACATACCATACAATCTATATATTATTTAAATATTAAAGAAAAATTAAAAGCATTAATTATTTTGGAGTTATTACTAATAAAATTGGTAAAATAAATAAATAAATTACATTTTTACACATGCATATTTGTAAGCATGTATAAGACTGTGGGTTTATATTCCAAGAAAATTCATGTCGTTTACCCTTATCTCTCTCTCTCTCTTTCATTAATTTTTTTAGGGAAAACGTGTTTATTTGTCTGCTGTTTCTGATTCATTCTTACAGCTAACATGGCAGAGGGCAAAACATGTTTTGCAGGGACTTGAACCAGGATCCAGAGATGTAAGAACAACTCAATAATTGTCTTCCTTTCACTGTCTTTCAGACATGTTTTAGAGGAATAAGATTCCAAAACAAAAGCCATAAATAAAGGGAGAGAGAGAGAGAGAGAATACCAGGAAGCTGCCATGGCTCACATGTATGCAAATCAATTTCCACCAAAGTACCCTTCAAGACCTCTTCATTGGCAATCTTTTTGTAGAGATAATGGCAGACCAATTCCTCATCACTTGGGTAAAACCTAAACCCAGGAGGCAGTGTAACTCCAATGTCCCTTAACCCCATTTTCCTTTTATGTTTGCTAACCAGAGAAAAAGGTAAGAGAAATTAGGAAAAGAAAAGCTTTTGATCTGCAAAAGAAGGTTTTGGATATGGAAGAGAATGTTTATGTATTGAGTGTATAAATATATATATAGCCAATATGTTTTAGGACATGAGATATGACAATCAAATGGCTTTGCCTACCAGAATTTCTTACAATATTCTATCATGTAAAGGGGCCATGCTTGTGTAACTATAGTTAGTTATAACTGGGAAGTTTCAAGAAAAACCAAGGTTACAAGAAATCTGAGGGGGTTAATTAAGAAACAAAGGATTTATTTTATTAGAATTTTGAAACACTCCAAAACAAACCTTTTTATCTAAAAGGAACATTTGTGTAAAAAATTAAATACTCAAAATCAGAAAGAAAGAAAAAAAAATCTATTTTACTTCCTTAGGTTTATTATTTAGACATTTACTTTATTTTTAAAAAAAAATTATTTCTCACCAATCATGTCTTTTCTTATGTCTCACTTTAAAAAATATTTTAAAATTAAATTATAAATTTTAGCCCTAATTTTATATTTTAAACCTTAAATTTTAAACCCTAAAAATACATCGTACCCCTAATTCCTTAATTTCTTAAATTTTAATCACAATCCCCGACCCCAAACCTACTATTTTAAAATGAGGACATTAAATAAGACACAATAAAATTTCGCTATAAATTTCTTTAATCTTGCTTTTGCATTTCCAACTTTTTTTATTCCATATGCATTGCATTTGCACAGCAAATAGTTGCTGAATATGCACCTATTTACAATTATTTAATATATTATCGTAAACAATTTTTTCTCAAGCAATGATAATCTTTTATAGTAAATATTAAAAAAAGTATATATAAAAGAATAGAATATTTTCATCATTTTAATTACGTTTATATTTTTTTTATGATCAGTGTATCTAATAGTAATTTATTATATTATTTGATCATCATTTGGTCACACACCTTTAACTTTTTGAAATATTTAAAAATAATTTAGATTCGTTTAATTAAAAAGTAAAAATACAAAGTTTTGATAGAAAAGATACCAAATATGTGGGGTTGTGGTACCATACAATATAGGCATAAAGCAAAAGAATGTACTAACGTTTGATTGAATAATTTATATTAATTTTTATTTTTAAAAATAATTTAGATTTTAATATTTAATTTTATTTTAAAATATATTTTTAGATAAAAATGTCAATTAACTGACGATAAATAATTTAAAATAATAGGATAAATTATATGACATGATAATTTCATATAATTAAATATATTGACTTATTATTCTGTCATGTTATTTTAATTTATTTATCATCAATTTTTAAATAAATTTTATTCGTAAATAAATTATTTTGATCAAGATAAAACGTTAAAGGTTAAATTACTTTAAAAATAAAATAAAAATTAAAATAATTATTTAATTAAATATTAAGATATTTTTAATTTTATAGCTACCCTATAAGTGCTTGATGAGTATAAAGGGCTAAAAAATAGATGTCCCCGATCACGTGAACCTTCTGATTGGTGTAACCCATAACAGAGACAGACCAATGTATACTAAAATCATCTACAAATAATTGGTGCCACTTTATAATAGTCGAAAAGAATGAATCTTATTCGATCATCAATCGGTCACACCCCTTTAAATTTTGAATGGTTGCTCAGGCAATGGGCCTCATGTCTCGTCTGTCATGTGAGGTCCACTAATCATGTCTTAAACAAACAAATGATCTAGACTTGTGTACTAATATAATTTCAAAATTCATAGACATTGAGACAATAAAATTATTCATCTCTAAAAAAAACCATTTTTTTCTCTAAAAACAATAATTATTATGTTTGAAAACATATACATTAACGACAGATCCAGAAATTTAAATCTGATGATTTATTAAGTAAAATAAAAATTTATTATATTTTACGTTTTATATTAAAAAAATTAAATTTAGGATTTACGATTAAAGTTTTAAGGTTTGAATGTATTTTTAAAATTTATGTTTAGAATTTAGGGTTAAAACTTAGAATTTAATATTTTAGTACTAGATACAGAAAGAGGTAGTGGATTTTTATCTTATTAAACAATAATAAATACAATGCATGTAAACCGAGTGTTAAGTGAATAAATTATTAAAAATTATAAAAATTCAAATTGTGAATTAATAAAACATAATAATGTATAAATAAACCTAAGTAATGAAAAATAAAGCAAATGAAATTTATATTAGCTACCAAAAACTAATAGTAGCGGTCTATAATAATAAAATAAAAATCTAACAGCAATAAATAAATAAATAATAGAATAAAACACCAAAATAATAAATATATTTTTTTGTTTCTTTTTATATCTTGTATTAAAAATTTGATTTAATGTTTATAGTTAAGATTTATGACTAAGATTATAGAATTAGGGTAAATTTCTTTAGATTTATAGTTTAAAATTAAAAATTAAAAGTTATAACTTAAAAATTAATTTTTTAATATTAAAGTATATATAAAAAAATACCGAAAAACATAAAAATTTTCTCCTATAAAATATGATTTTTTTTCTTTTCTTGGTGGATCACGTAGATATATACGTCCATATGTACATTGTACAACTTGTGAGAATATAATGTTTACATTTATTATTATAATAATTTTACATTAAATATACTTCAAATTTGAAATCAAATTTCCAAGCACGACTAAGCCATTATACTAAAATAAAAAGACCTTTCCAGTGTTTAAATCATTGATTGAGTTGGTTTCATAGATTAACCAAATATCAACTAGTTGAGAAAAATAATTAAAAACTATTATTTACTGATTAAAATACAACCCTTTATTTAAAACATATATATTTATAAAAATATTTGATCATATCGTGTATGTGATCAAATTTAATATACATTAATTTATAATTTTTTATATAATTAATTTATCAAATTTTAAGGTGATAAAGACAAGACTCACTAGTGTAATAGAAAATATGGACAAAAAGATATTTGTCTCAACATGTCATTCGAAGCCAATAATTGGGGGATAATATTTGATAGCAGATATAGACAGGACTGCCACGGGTGTCACCAACCAAAACATTCAATTACATTGTAATAATGGAACTCAATCCTCAGTATTTACTAGGTTAATTAATTAATTTAATGAATGTGACCTGACATTAAGAACTAATTCAGTATAATTATATCGAAGTGAAAAGTCGACGTTGCCCTTGGTGAAGGTGGGAGGACCAAGCTGGATGACTCTTAAGACCAAGGAAGATAACTGCTGTACCCATCACGGTTTAACAGAATGAGACGGTTCATTGAAATAGGTTGTGGTCTGTTCGATTATTCTTGGGAAACCAATGGTAATCTAAAGCGTAGTTTATTTTGCAGCACACACGTAGTTATCAATCCAAAATATTATTTTATAAATAAATGTTATTTTACATGAATAAATGTCTAATTTTACTTTAAAATTTAAATATTCGACAAAATAAATTTTAAATTTAAATATTAGTTTTATCTTTACATTTATACGATTCATTTAAATCTTTATCTTCGTTATTGTTCGGTGCATCCCGTTTCGTACTTTTACAACACTTTTTCTCGGTTACGAAAATATTTAAACATTAACCCATAGTAACAATTAAAACGAAGATCATCCTATGGAAATGAGAGTGATATTTAGGGTTAGGGTTTCTGTTGTCTTCGAGTTAGGTCGGAATTGTAGTTAATATACGTTGTATAATGAGTGACGACTTCTCATTCCTGCTTGCCACAGCCAATCATTTCGAACCCTCTCTTTTCTCGTTTCTGTCCCATCCCTTTCAAGAGTGTCTTCATTTACTTAGACACTTCTATAAGTAAGGGTTTGTAAGTAATTCTTGTTGGTTTCCATGGGAGTCTTCACAATGAATCAAAGTTTTCAATGTCTCAGGATTAACGGGAAAGCTACACAGTCTTTGTAAACCGTTAATTCAAAGTCATAGAGATATTCCGTGTCTAGCTCAATCAGTTTATCTTCAGAAACTCACGTGGCTTTATATAAGGTTATTTCGTTCTTACTTGGTTGCATACGAGAGATTATTAGATGAACCTTGTTCACCATGTCATCTATAGTTCAAACAATGAAGATCGTTTATTTTTAAATAACTACCTAATAATTATTTGCCCACTAATTACATGTAAGAAAGAGTTGATGATTCACCTTAAAAGAAATTACGATAAACGGTCATGATTGTTTGAGACTACGAATGACGTGATAAACAAGGTTCACCTAATAATTTTTCGTTGCATACGCATCCTATAATAATATATGCTTTGATGATGTAATATACTACATACTTACGTATCAGGGGCGGTTCAAAGATTTTGGGGGACTTGTGCAATTAATTAAAATATGATCTTTAAAAGTAATTATCCATGACCTCCACTAGTTATAAAATTGTAGCCCTTAGAAGCAAATGTCCTTTCTAGGGACCCTGTATGATCGTTTCTATTGCGCATATTCAAAATCTAATTAGTTCTAAAGCAATATTAATATTAATAATCAATAAGATTCTATAATTAATTGTCATATTTAAGAACGGCTTAACAATTATAACCCATCTTTCTTAATAGCGTTTTCAAAATTTTTCAATGAATTTCGAGATTAACATCATCTAATGAATGTAGTTTATCAAAATTTGGGACCCTCTTTTTCGGAGGTCCTGTGCGGTCGCTCCTATTGCGCCTGTCCAGAACCCCATTGTTCACATTAATACAATGTGATTTCAATGATTATCAGCCAACTTTGTAATGTATTTAAATATGAGTATTTTTTAATAATAACAGTAATATTATTATTGTGTTTTTTTATTTTAAGATTTATGATGATTTTTATCATACGAAAAGAATAAAAAATATAAATACATACTTTTATGTAATTATATTAAAAAAATAATATTTATCCTAAAACAATTGTCGAGTAGATCCCTACTCACGGGTCTATCAATACTATAAATTATTTTAATAGTCTGTAATAAAACAACGTCGACAAATCACGACAAAGTGGCATAGTTTTCGTTCGTCTTCCTCTGTTATACAGAACCTTGTTCCTTGAATTTATGTTCCATTTGTATACTTCAGTCTTCTATTTCTGGGGAGAGTGGTCGGTCTATAATTTATTACCCACACACAGAGACGAAGATGGGGGATAATAGGGTTCTAGACTTGTCCATGGAGTCGGTTTAAAAGATTTAGAGGTAATGTTTAATTTATTAAAATAGAATTTATAATTTAAAATAATTAAATGGTTATTGATTCGATGTATGTTGACTTTTGAATTAACAATAAATGTAATGTTTTATGTTCTTCATGTGTTTTAGCACGACTCTATAATTAATCTATTGTTTTACTTTAGGGTTAAATATAAAATAGATATCTAAATTTATATTTTCTATGTCAGAGGTTTTTAAAAGATTTTTGTTTGAAATATATATCTAACGTTTTATATTGATATGTTTTAGAGTCAATCTATTAAAAATGATCATACAATTATAACTTGACGTACGGTTTGTATTTTAAAAAGATACTTAAAAATACCTCAAAATTATATAAATTATAAAATAATCTTAAATTCTTAAAATCTAAAATTAAAACTTTAAAAATTATTATTGTTACCATCGTTGATAGTCTCATCTACTTAAAAAAATAATATACGCAGGAGAGAGGAGATTATAAAAAATTTAAAATATTATAAAATAAATTAATATTATATTATGGTTAGTTTTTTGACCGTTTATGATCAGAACAGGAAAAAATAAATAATATTAATGACGAAATTTACACGATTTACAAATTTAAAGACCTAATTAAATGAATATGTTTTTATAAAATGAATAAATTTATTATTTAGTACGATGAGGACAAATTATCAATTTTTTATATAAAACTTCTCGAAGTTTTATGTAATTTTTTTTCTGTTTATTTTATATTTTTTCTCCTCCACGTGTCAATTACTCGAAATAAACTTTACGTGCATTTTTCTGAATAACTTTTTCTCTAAGAAAAGTAATCTTTATTCTCTTTATATGATATGCACTTTTGAAATTTGTGTCAAAGTTAACGACAGATAATAGCTTTTTATCAAGGATTGTAATAAAACACATTTTTTATAAATTATAATGGTAGTCCTTAAATTATGTCAAGAATAATTTTTTAAAAAAATAGATATTATAAGACCATTAAATTTGTTGAATCGTTATGATTGATTCATTATAAATTAATAATAAATTTTTTGATGACGTTTATTTATTAAAAATAAAAAAAACAAGATTTAAATGTTATAAAATTTTATCAATATAAGAAAAATAGTACTCGTATAAATATTTATTTAAATAATACTCGTATAGATACTTATTTAAATATAGTTATAAAGTTTTTTTTTATCGTTTTAAAGACTTTATATTTTGGATGAGTCTATCACGTGCGTCGAACATTGTTGAACACCACTAACGCTGAATACCGCTGAACACTATTAAACTAATTAATAAAAATTAAAAATTTTAAGGACTAAATATATAATTTTGAATTATTTAAAATAAAATTTTAAACAAATTATATATATTATATATATTTAATAATTTATTTAAATTATTTTTAATTTAAAAATAAAAATTATTAAATCCAAAACACTAAATCATAAACTCTAAACCCTAAAATAATAAAACCATAAACCATAAAATTTAAAAATATAACCATAATTTAAACCCTAAAATAGAAAATTTGAAACTCTAAAAATTATAAACAGTAAACTTGAAACCCAAAATTAATTTTAGATTTAGATATAGGGGTTTTGATTATTTTAGGGTTTAGATTTAGTGTTTATGATTTAGTATTTTTAAGGTTTTGATTTATGGTTTTAAGATTTTATATTTTAGGGTTTAAAGTTTAATGTTTAGTGATTTAGGTTTTGAATTTTGGTTTTAAGGTTTAGAGTTTAAGATTTTTTTATTTTTTAAAATTAATTTAAATTAATATTTTGTTCAATTATTTAAAAATAAAATATATAGAAAATAATTTAATAAAAAAAATTATTTTATATAATTTATAATTATATGTTGAGTCCTTAGATTTTTTAATCTTTATTAATTAATTTAATAATGTTCAACGATGTTCATCATTAGCAGTGTTCAACAATGTTGCACTTCCGTTGTAAAATTTTCCTTATATTTTTCACCTATTTCTGATAAGAATTTGTTTTATTACATAAGCATGCACGTGTTTCTATTTTCACAATTCTAGAAAGATATCCCACATTTTACTTCTTTAAAAAATTATATTATAATTTTAAATATATCTTAAGGACCATTCCAAGTTTATTCCTTGTATAAAAGGAAACAAATTTAGAACGCATTGAAATTAATGACTTAAGAGATAATCTTAATTATCAAGAAGCTTCAGATTTTTAAGCTATTTAAAATTTTATTTATGAAAATAAGATATTCAAAATTTATTTTAAAATATCGATAAAAAATTATAATACAAGTAAGAAAACGTCACTTACATATATCATTCTTTTATATATACTATAAAAATTAATTTAAAATCTAAAATCTAAACAAAAATCCTTTGTATTTTGAAATATAAAATAAATTAAATTAATTCTCGCAATTTTCATTAATTATCCAGTATTAAAACATAATAATCCACACCTCAAGAACTCCAAACAAGATTAGTAATATGCATGAATTTTATTTTAAGAAAACGACAAATAGTAATGATTGTGTAATTAAAAATTATTAAGATCTTACGTAGATAATTTTGACGTGTAAAAGCGACAGGTAAAAAAAATAAAAATTTATTATAATGTTAAAAATTACAAGAGAATTAGCTAGTTTGTGCAGATAAATTGTTTGCCATTTCTTCCACTTAAATAAAAAAAATTAAATCATTTTAATTATTTACAAGGTTAATAATTTAATTATAAAAAATTGAATAATAATAAATCTACGTAAATTAAATTTAATCCTTATTATTTATATATTCTTTCAATTTGATCCTTAAATTTTAAATTTTATTTTGATCATTAAATATAAGTTTTTAATCATACACCCTAAAATGAGTCTATAAACTTTAAAATTAAAACGTTTATAAAAATTAAAAACTTTCACTGTAAATGTATCGAATAATTATTTAATAAAATATATATCTTTATGTCTCTTTCGAAGTATAAAAAGTATATAATTATTATTAAAATATTGAAATCACATCAAAAGATTCGGTTGGTAGCTTGAAAATGTGGTAAGTTGTTCTCTACAAGTAGAAGCATCGTTGATCAGGCAGCCATGGACATGATTGGATTTGGCAGTCAGAAAAGCAACTTCGGAAAGGTTATTTACTTAACCCACCTGTTACTAATTGTTTTGTCATAAACTTGATTAATTTCAGGATTAAGTCTAACTCTCATCGACCGTCGGTCAACAGCAACAAATAATATTATTTTTATTGATTTTCCAGGATTGGACGCGTGTGAGACTGGATTAATGGTGACGTTGCACGTTTCATGAGGCGACACCTGGATAATCCAGTGGATAATATAATCTGAATCACCACAAAATTTCAGACAAGGGAAGAAAAAAGAAGAAAAGAATCTCATGCAGAAGCATAACTATCACATGGTGAATTCTTTTTTGGTTTTCTAGATAATTATTATTTTAATATTGTTAAAAGACACAATTATCCAACATCATTAGCGCTACCATTTTATCTAACGAAAACTGATTATTGGGAATTAATTTTCTCTTAGGTGTATATGTGCAGCATAACAGGGGGATATTAATTAGAGTTTAATCATAATTTACATCAATTTAGAGACAAACATGTGAGATTCTCTTTCAATTTTATGACATGTTATGGGAGACAAAGAAGACGCGTGTCCTGTAATGCAATGTTGTCGAAAGTAGGAAGACAAAATTAACATTGTTTTTCACAGGCTACCTTATCTATCCATCAATCAGTCTTAGATTTTATACATGTAAATTAAATGACCCACCATCTTCCATAATTAAAACAAAACAAAAACTTAAATAAAGAAAGATGCAAAGATATATAGAATAGGATATATTGTAGAATTTAAAGATTATATTTTTTTTAAATTATAGAGTAGATAAAAACGAATAAATAATCAATAAAATATATAAAGATTATAATTTTATAAAGTTAAGATTTACTTACATTACGTAAAACTCAATTCATTTTATATATTTTTAGACCATTGAATAATATTAATAAATAATTAAAATTATTTTTTTATCGTGATAATCATTATATTTTTTATTAGTAATCTTATCCATCCATTAACTTCATCCAACTATAAAATAAATCTCATCGTATCTAAAAAAAGTGGTCGTGGATTATTTGCTTAGGTGTTCTATTACTTTAGGGTTTGTTCATTGTTTGAATTATTATTATTATTATTGTGTTTTTTTCTTAAAAAAAATAAGAAGACACGTGTTCATATTATTACTGTCTGATTTCATTCTAATAACATTATATTTATATAAATAAAAAAACTTGTAAATGTGTGATAGTACATTGTATTTACCCCTTGTATCCCTATCCTCCTTCCAATCTCCCCCCCCCCCCAACTTATCAGCTGTCTGTTTCTCCTTTCTTCTATGTTGATTCTTACAGGCCCTACAATTAATCAAACACACATCTTGTCATGCTTTTTATTTTCTTCTACTCGAGGCAAGGAAGGGAGTCAAAATTGCCATCAAAATCAAAATCAGACTGATGATCACACATCATTTATTCAAGATAATCAGAGTTGGATAATTATGATATGGTGGGTGGTAAGAAGATGAAATGTTTCTAGACACTACAAATTTGAGTGAAATTAAAAAAAATAAAAATAATTATAATTAATTACAAGGTCAATTATTTTAATCTTAAATTTTATTGATTTTAATCTAATTAAGCCAACCCTACCTAAAACACAATTCCTTCCCCTTGTGTATGTCACATTCGACTGCAACTGTACACTCACAAATCATATAAAAAACAATGATATAATTATACGTTACGAAAAATAAAATATAAAATACAGATTTCATATCATAAAGACAGCAACGTATAAACAATATAGAATCTTTTTTCCAAAAAAAAACAAACCTTATCCGCCTAACTCGACTCTGTTGATCTAAGGTTTGTCCTAATTACAGGTCAGACAAGTGCTTAAACAATAACAAACGTTGTTTTCTTTTTAGTTTCTTTGGATCCTGTGATCTGTTTGTTTCCGTGTAATTATAAACTAAAAGCAACGGGGCACGAGAAGTACGTAATTTTATAATAATGGAGTTTGTAACATCTACTATGTCTGAGGTAATTCCTAAATATTTGAAAAAAATATGTAATAATAATAATTTAATAAGAGATTCGAAAAGTACAGATTCAATGGATTTTGGGTATTTAGGAATAAAGTATAAACTGTATACACGTGTATTTCAAAACTGCTGTTATTTAACCTTAAATAAATTATTGTTTTCTTATATTTAATCCTTCTAGAAAAGCATATTCCTCGAGGACTGTACAGGATTCCTTGTACATAAAGCTTTTATTTTTCGTATTTGTTCATATATATTTTTTAATTTATTAATAAAGTTTATATATTTTATAAATAAAATTGATTAAATTGAATTTAAAATTATTTTGGAAACTCCCCCATGGGCTGGCCTAGAATTGGAGAAGCTTTGTTTTGCTTATTGGATGACTGCTGAGCCCACTTGGATGAAAACCTCCCAACCGAAAATATTATTGTTTTATTTGATCTGGAAGTGTTTGGATGGTAATTAAGTCTTAATAATTATATTAATGCATTATATGAGCCAAAACATCGTATGCTATAATGCATTTTCAGACTCTAAATCAAGGTAATTAATTATACTAATAATTCATACCATTATTAAAGTATTGTATTCTCGGACAAATATATCAATAATGAAGGAAACCATGTTTTGAATATGAAACCTGTTCTGAAACTAGATAAACTGGTAGTAAACGAGTATTTTTGTTCATACACGTGCATATATCCAATGAAAAGGTCTGATATTCTACTGTGATTCCAACAAATCTTATCCTATTAATGAGAAATCAATGCAAATAAGACCAGCTCCCATGAAAGTCTGAAACACCCTGGACCCCCACAACTAATCATTCAACCATTAATTGTCCTAATTATGAGGAAGGAGCAACTAGAATCCAGTTCTTCATGTAACCCTACACAAGTCATTCCATAAGACTCTACAAGCTTGCCGGTCCTACACATTCTCTCTCCCTCTCCCACTCCAGTTACTACGACAGTATAATTGATGTAATAATATCAGATACACAGAATTTGAACAAAACAGGTTACAGAATTATTATTATTATTATTATTATAATAAATTTATCCCTTAACCTTTACATATTACATTACTTTAGTGCACTTTTCAAAAATGAACCCTTAACCTTTCCACATTCTATTTTTGAAACTCTTAACTATATAGGAGCATGTTTATTACATGGGTTAGGCCTTGAATAGAGAATTTCAAACCTGGGTCCAGTCCAGCCCGGCCTGTAAAATTCAAACAAGTATTTATATAATTCATTGTCTTTGTATTTTTTTTTCAGAAGAATAAATTAAAAATGGGGATTGGGGATCGGTATTTTTTTCTCTTGAGAATAATTTGACAATAGGAACCATTTGAAAGTTGGGTTATTAAATTGAAAACTTTTAAATTCTATTGATTAAAATAGGAGTGAAAAGACAATTGAGTGATAAATAGTGTGGTTTAATCATTGTTTTATTTAAAAAATGAAAATTAATGTATCAGATCAAAATTCGACTCTAAAAAAGAAAAAGACTCGACTCAATGTCAAAAAATTAATTTTTTTATTTGATTCAAAATTTCATAAACTCGACTCAATTTTTTTAAGTTTGAATTGAGCCTCTCAATTTCACTTGATATATATTATATAAATGTATTATACTATATATAAATATGAATATAGAAAATTATTTAAATTAGAATTAATTTGTATTATAAATTTGTAAATAATTACAATTAAATACGTACATAAACTTAAAAACACAACTCAAATTTCCTAAACCACTTGAATTGAAAAACAATCAAATAAAACTTAAATCATAAAATAAAACTAATAAATTTAGAATTTTTAACTCAATTGATAAAATACTCAACCCTAATCATTTTTAACGGAAACTACCGCGAGAGGCCATATTAAAAGCAGATTAAACGTTTAATGACTATAAGATAAATTTTAAAAGTTTAATGACCAAAAGAAAAACATCGTTAAAGATTGATGAGCATTGAATGTAGTTTAACCCTTATTTTAAAAAGCACCGCCTTTAATGTGCCAGAGAAAATCATCCCATTTGGAAAAGATAACCCTAAATTCTTATCCTAATTTTAAATTGCAGAAATGGGAATGATAAAGATTAAAACGAGAATGTGAGTGAATTTCAGAATCTGTCGCTCGCAGTTCCGGTCTTATTCTAAACACCGTTGGACTTGGAAGAAACCTACGAAATCAAATTCTGCTTTTACAAAAAAAGAAAAATCCCCCTTTCCACTTCGAGTTTTCTCTTATGGTTTGACTTACTTCTTTCAACTTTCTTCCATCCGTCTGTTCCAATTGCTTTCAGAATTGGGATTATTCTCGCTGTCTCTTTCTCCCCTGAGGGTATGTGCTGAAACTTTATCCTTTTTATTTTTCTTTTTGTTAGTTTGGTTGTGTTTTTCAGATATACAAAACCCTTGGACTAGGTTTAATGTATCTTCTCTTACAACATTACTTGAATCTTTGTTAACCATGTAATGATCCAAACTCATGTCTTAGATATTGTTTGGTTGGATGGGAAAATAGAGGCATAGGAGGGAAAGTAAAAATGAAATTGAAGGGAGGGAAATATAAAAGGATAGAAGGAGAAAAATTGGAAGATGTGAATTAGTTCAAAATATTTTTTTAAAGTTTTTTTTTTTAAAGTTTTTTTTTCAACTCAACCAAGGGTAAATGCATTTTCTTTCAACTTTTTATCTTACTATCAAGCACTTGAACTTTTTAATCTTCCAATCTTTCCACTCTACCTAGATTTGGATTCAAATAGCTGTCTGCTATTACAATAATGGTCTCTATATAGCAGTAGCAGTCAGCAGTTCCGTCCAGAATTGTTAGTGTGGGAAATAGCTGTTCGCAACAGGGAGTTAAATTGCGGTTGAGGTCGTGTTTTAGGCAGTGTTGTGTGGATATGACATACTAGTGCATTTATTGAGGGTATCACTGAAATGCTTTCGTGGACCTAACGGTTGCGGGTACTATGGGTTTGGACAGTGCCAAACTGCTATCTAACAGTAGCTATAGCGGTCTGTTTGCAACCACTATAAAACACCCCGACTGAAAATGCAGTTTCAACCGCCCCTGGCATTTGTTGTTAACAAGTAGTAGTTGTTACAACTAGATTTTAATCAGTCAAAATGTTCTTGTTATTCTTTCTATGTTTTCTAGTTTAGAGATGGGGGCAGAGCACTGCAAAACACCTATTGAAATAGATAGCTCCGCAAGTATTTCAGCTCCACCAGGTTTCGCAAATCTTTCATCCTTCTTCTTGAAGAAGGTTGATCATCGTGATGGAAACTTGAAATTTGAAGCCACCTCGAAGGATTCGTCCACGAATGATAAGGTGCAGATAGAGGCCATTGATACCGAAAAGTTGAAGAAATCTGTTGAGAATAGACCATGGATACTTAATGACAAGATTGATCACACTGCAAAGGAATATCGGTCTGTACAACCTTATAAGGTCATATTTATGTCTCTTCAGTTCCCCATATCCCTTTTTCTTGTAGTTATAATTTCCCCCTTCCTACATCAGACTAAGGTCTCAGGAGCTATATGATTTGTCTTAGTTACCCTCGTGATTTGGTTCCTAATGACCATTTATTACTGAAACAGGCAACAAGAAGGCATTGTTGTGGAGATATCCTCGAAGAGGCACCTGTTTTTCAACCATCAGAGGAGGTTTTTTCTATCACATTTAAAGAAGTTACATTTTATTGTGTTTCCATGTTTCTGCTTCAACTTGTTTTTTTCCAACTTTGTTAATCTCAACTCTTTTGGTTGGTAAAAGTCTTTAATCTTATTTCCAGGAATTCACTGACACACTAAAGTACATTGAGAGCATACGTCTTAAAGCCGAGCCATACGGACTTTGTCGTATTATTCCTCCTCCTTCATGGCAACCACCATGCCTAGTTAAGGAAAAGAGCATTTGGGAAAATTCTAAGTTTGTTACCCGGATTCAAAAGTTTGACAGTTTTCCAGATCATTCTGAAAAGGAGGAAGAACCTGGTCCAGAATTCACTCTAAAAAGATTTAAAAAGCATGCAGATGATTTCACACAGTATTATTTCACAACCAAACGTAAGGACGTTGGTCACAATGCTAATTGTGAACAGGGGGAGCCATCAGTGGAGAGCATTGAGGGTGAATATAGAAAGATTGTTGAAAATCCAACCGGAAGGTTAGAGGTATGTAAGAATCATGTTATTTTCCCATTGTTTTCTTCACTCTATTTTTCTTCTGCTCTTAATAACATTTTTTATAGGTGCTATATGGTGATTTGGATACTGCAACTTTTGGCAGTGGATTTCCAATAGCATCAAAGCCTAGAGAATCATGTAACCCTTGCTACATTCAGTCAGGCTGGAACTTAAATAATGTACCTACACTTCCTGGTTCTCTTCTTTCTTTTGAAACTGATAAGACTCCTGGTGTGCTAGTGCCTCAGCTTCGTGTAGGAATGTGTTTTTCATCACTTTCTTGGGTAAGGATTGCTTTTGTTTATCAAATTTTATTCCTGCTAAATTTTAAAATGGTAAATTTTTTAAGAGTATATTGGTGGATGCTTTTATCTATCTACTGAAAATAACAATCACAATAGCTTTTCATGTTTGTTTTAACTTCTTTGAGCATTTTCAAGCAGAAGGTTGAAGAACACCATTTAAACTCAATATGTTACATGCATTTGGGTTCTCCAAAAATTTGGTATTGTGTCCCTGGGAGATATTCCTTCAAGTTTGAGACTCCTATGAAGTACTTTCCAGATCTGTTAGGAAAACAGTTTAAGAAGTGTGAAGGAGTGGTGAGTAATAAAGGTATTAACTTTGTTTGTTCTTTAAGAGTTTACTCCATGGTTTGCACAAAATATGCATGCAGCGATTCATGCTGTTATTTTCCAAGTCATTCTTCCTATTCTGTATCAGAATGTATTACATCCCGACTTATTCCAGCTATGTAGAGAATTATTTTGACAGAAAATTATGTTTCCACATACCTTTTAATCTAGACTGCTGTAATACTGAATCTACCCTTGTTTTAATATTTCTGATTTTAATTTTAGAATCTAGGATGTTACAGGAAACTAAGGATGAAACATTTTGTGGAGTTTGTTTATGCCCTAATGCTAAAAGTACTTATGCAGATAACAAGACTTTCTCCCTTCGTTGTGAAGTCTGAGGGTGTACCTGTCTACCGTTGTATTCAGTATCCTAGGGAATTTGTTGTGGTTTTCCCAGGGGCCTATCATTCAACATTTGATTGTGGGTTTAATGTTGCTGAGGCAGTTAATTTTGCTCCTCTTGATTGGTTACTTCATGGGCAGAATGCTGTAGCACTCTATCAATCACAGGGAAGGAAGACGTCAATTTCCTTCGATAAATTGTTGATTGGAGCAGCAAGAGAAGCAGTGAAGGCACAATGGGAAATCTCTCTGTTAAAGAAGAATACCATTGACAATTTAAGGTGGAAAGGTTACTGTGGAAAGAATGGGATCTTAGCTGAAACACTCAAGGTACGCTTCTGATTATCTTCTGTAGTCTGTATTAGAATCTATCTTGAGCTTCCTTGATTTTGATTGTCACATTTATTATTCATGCTTTAAGTCCATCCCCCAAGGAAAGTTGAAGAAGAGTTCTCTTCTTCTAAAGATTTCAAGGGTCAGGTTCTACACATTGTGTATGCATGTGTATGTTCAAATTTGGATTGTCTAGATAGTGTTGTCATTTTATACAGAAATTAGGCTTATAGTGACTTGATGTGTCCCCTGCTTTATGTTTTGGTCTTTATTTCTTGCATGGGTGCATGCAGTCACGTGTCAAGCAGGAAAGTATGAAAAGGGAATACCTCTGTAGCGCCATTCAGACAAGGAGGAAGGAGAAAAACCTTAATTCAACTGGAAAAAAGGAATGTAGCATATGCTACTTTGATTTGTTCCTCTCTGCAGTGCACTGTCCATGTTCTGCTGATAGATATTCATGTTTAAATCACGCAAAGCGGCTTTGTTCTTGCCCATGGAAAGAAAAGATTTTCATCTACCCGTACGAAATCAGTGAATTAAATGTTCTTGTTGAAGCAGTAGAAGGGAAATTCAGTGC
The DNA here is from genome assembly GCA_035048815.1 of Abelmoschus esculentus. NCBI lineage: Eukaryota > Viridiplantae > Streptophyta > Magnoliopsida > Malvales > Malvaceae > Abelmoschus > Abelmoschus esculentus. The sequence continues at coordinate 17,021,518 of JAUCBN010000020.1, read as the reverse complement.
AGTGTATACATGGGCTAGAGAGGACCTTAATCTGGGTCTTCGCCACTACACCCCCAAGGAAAACTCGTTCACAGAAGATAAAGGACAGAAAGAGAAAAAGCTCCAAGATGCAGGAACATCATATAGCAATGGTTGGACTGCTGCTGCCTCCATCAAGGCAGAAATAAAGGCTCGTATACATCGATCGCAATGCCTGAATGGACAAAAATCAAAAGAGAAGACAGTATCACCTCCATCACATCGAAGCGCGACTCAAGATGATGATACTTCTTTGTCGCGACAGGTGATGCCAGAAGCTTTGCCATCAAGTAACAGTGTGTCAAGTTCCTCAGAATCCGATGACTCGTCAGACCTTGACCTTGTTGACGGAGAAGAAGTATGCCTCGTATCCACGTTAAGTTCACGGCCTTCTCCTACCCAGCATGCAAGAGAAATCACATCGGCTAACCGAACCGGACCTCGTGAAAGTGAAGTCACATTATCTAAACAAAGGAGGCCTCCTAAAAGAGAAGTCAAATTATCTGATCTTCTAACAGATAAGCATGGAACGGTGAAACGTCTAAACTCTCCTTCTGGAAAACTGCCCCAGAGCCATCCAGATTCTAAGAGACGAAGAAAGAAGTAAATTTGAACTTAGATTGTACAGCCTGCATCCCTTGTTAGTAATCTCCCCCAGGTGATCCATTATCAAATCTCCTTGCAAACTGTTGGTTCATTTTGCTTCTTCACATCTTTCAACTGCATACAAAATCACAAATCCATCAGTTTAATTTTTAGGGTAATTTATTAGGATTCAAATATTCAAATTTTAGGTATTGTATCCATAATCTTTTAGCGTGGATAAAAATTATTAATTAAATAGCGATAAATAATTTAAGATGATTTCATAAAATGATAAAAATATAATTTTATATTTTTTATAATGTGTGTTTACATTTAAAGTATTTTTTAATAAAATTATAAATATTTACAAATAATTTTTAATATTTTGGTGTGTTTATACAGTAATCTTTATTTTTTATTTTTAAAATTTCAATAACACGATACAAAAATTATATTGTTTGAACCGAAATTATCTTAAAAGACTAACACCAACCTTTGTTGCTATTGAAATGTAACTTTAACTTAATATTATTAATTGATGGGTTATTTAAAATATTTAATTATTATATGTTTTTTTTTAAAATTAAAATATAATTTAATTAATATTTCATCTTGTTTTTTTTTTTCTACTTTTAAAATGGGGTGTAAACTCCGCCGGTCCCTTGGAGGTAGGTGCTGCCCATGCTTACTACCCTCAATATAATCCAGCTAAGGATTAAAATTTAGTTCCCCAAAGTTTTTTTAAACTACTTTTAGGATTAAAATATTTTATTAATAAGTATTGAATTTTATGATAAAATATAAATTTAATTAACTATAAGATATAATATGATAGTAGCTTATATCATTCTTTAATTACAAAGTTAAGTTGGGTATCAATATGAATGGAGTACATTTCATGGTCAATCATTTATCTTTCAATGAGAGGACCAACTACAAGGGAATTAATCATTGTTATAAAAAAATATTTGACTGCTTTTTAATGGTTGAAGATCATAAATGACGTAAAAAGCAGGATTTATATAATAATTTTTCATGCTACATCGATACTTTTTTAAATTTACCTGAACCTTTAAATTCTTACAAGAGAATAAAAAAAATCAAACCCGTATATAATATTTTAAATTAATTCTATGTAACAATCCATAAATGTGATTCATTCTCTATAGTCTATCCATACTTACATAAATCATAGCAATAATATACTATATTAATCCCATAAGCATTTGGAATTGGAATAGGCAAATAAAGAATGTTTAGTTTCTAGTAGTTTCAAAATAGGAATGCATTTGGATGGTGGCCAAGTGATAAGGGAAAGGGTTTTGGTCCAGCTAGAGCTAGGAACCATTGCTATAACAGCTAGAGTGGTCCTCCAGCTAAAAGCTTACTGGTTGGCGGGTATGGCCGAGGACCACCACCTCTCGTAATCAACCCCTGTGCTTACTGCTTAGACATTGTGACTCAGGCACCTTACGTACGACAGGCGGATAGTATGAACTTGGGATGAATTGGCATCTTCAAACTCCATAAGCTAGGGTTTGGATAAAAGAGGGGGTTTTCTTCCACTTTTATGATCTTATTTGACCTAATATGATTAACTCCTCTTTATTTAAATCATTAAAATAGATAATCGACACAAAAAATGAAAATAAAAAACACTAAGATTTTCAATCACGTTACCCTGTCTCCATCCCTGGGGGCTATTTTAGTTTGGGACCATTGACATGGGTACATTCTTCTTAGTGCTGGCAGTCTAGAAGGTGGTAAATAGTATTTATATTAGTATAAATTCAACTGTAATTAAGCATTCAAACTATTTACTTTGTTCATGACGGGGACATATACTGTACTGTATCAACACAAAGAGGAAGACAGTCTTGGTCTCATTTAGTACACAGCCTGTCACTGGAATCTCACTGCTGCAGCCTGCAAATAATAATACTAATAACTCAAGTTCCATGTCGAAAGCCACATGGAATGTCTTCAGAACAATTTACACCTACTAATTATAGGAAGGTTAATATAAGTAAATGTATTTGTTAAAATAATAATGATCGTATATAAATGGTTGACCTAAGTAAGTATGCATCTGAAATAGGGAAGTGAAGGAGGAATCCCCACCGCCATTGAGAGGCTCCGACGATGGAGGCTGGCCTGGGGACCCACCTTTTATCTATCTAAAGATGTGATCAAACGTTATGATTCTTGGGGACTGTGATTCCACAGCTTCTCGTACGGATAAGTGCTAACCAGGACACGGTGGACCGCTTTCCATATTCAGACATGTACTGTCTAGTGTTGTAATGTGAGTAAATCACAAGCTACTAAACTATAGGGTTATCACATGATATTAATTGTTAATGAAATTAAGTATGATTAACTATTTAAATATATGTTTTTTATACTATGTGATACGATGCTTCACTCAGATTTTTACACTATATGACTAATTTTACATCACACGTTATTGCTCTTATATTACTATCCGTACTTTATGTTAATATATCATTATATATAATTTATTATTATTATTATTATTATTATTATTATTATTATTTTACGTTTAAACGCATTCAAATCATCGACTTATATGATATTACAATACTAGTACCTCCAATCAAGTTAACATTCCATTTGATTTTTTCTGATGCTTAAACCACTTTTTAAACAGGATATTAAACACAAACATGATTGACGGGTGCAAATCGTTTGTCCCTTTTTATGCTTTTATTTATGTTCCACTTCAAATTAGAGGGTTAGGGTTTAGGGTTCTAGGTTAGGGATTTTGGTTAGGGTTTAGGGAATTAGGGGTAGGGTGTATTTTTTAGGGTGTAGGGTTTACAATTTAGGATATAGAAAATAAGGGTTTAGGGTTTAAAATTCAATTTTTTAAAAAAATTCATTCAAAGGAGGCACAAAAAGAGACACAGAAAAGAGACAGAGGATTTTTGTTCCATGATTGAGTTCATATCATCTTAAATGATACAAAACAATCGTACCAACTAAATTAAGGGTGGAAATTGTCTGTCTCTTTCTCATTCCTCCATTCGTGTCTCTGTTTCGAATTAGAGGGTTTAGGGTTCAAGGTTAAGGTTTAGAATATAAAAAATAAGAGTTATAGTTTAAAATTTAATTTTCTAGAAATTTTCAACGAAAGGCATGAATAAAAACATGATAAAGAACATATGATTTATACCCCTAAATTAACACTCATTTAAAAAAATTTTGAATATTATAATCCAACATAATTTTTACACCAACAACATGGCATCTGAAAAAAATATTTAAACATAGTAGATATTACATAAAAACATAAGATATCAATATTTAAACTTATCGGGATACATTAATTACTAGTTAATCATATCCCGGCAACTAATTAACCAACTTTCAAGTTCAAAATCAAAGAATAAGAAAAAAAAATGGATAATTTGATGTTATTACAGCATATCAATCAACTCCGGATGGTCAAAGCAGTAAATTAAAGTGCCGATCAGAGGAAGTCAGAAAAAAAAATTCTAGAGAGAGAGTTGCAGTAACTAGTAAGTGACCTGCAAACTGAACAGTATCTGTAACAATGCCATTGAAACATAACTACAGCTGAAGATAAATCTGACACATGGACTCATCCTCATCGTAAAGTTGTTTCCATCTCTTAAAAGCAATGGAATGAAGGGAATTCCAACGCTCCTCCATTAAAGGAGTAGAATTTAAAGAAAATGGTATAGCGTATGTGAGGAAACATAGCCATTAGATGCTCTCAGTTCCATTTAAGCAACAAACTGGTAGTACAATCACTTCTGAAATGACTTTCTTTTTTAGTTTTACTGCTACTGATAGTTCATTACTGAGGTTACTAATCTTGTTTGCATCAAAAGTGGAATCCCCAAAGATCTTTACAACAGTAGCAGCAACAAACACAAAAGCATAGGAAAGTGAAAATACCCTAAAAATATACCCAATGTCTCAAAATAATACCACATACATGATGGCTAAAGTAGAGAGGAAATATCCCATACATACATGTAGACCTGATGCATATATAGTTTAGCTTGGACCTGGTGGTGGTGGAAATGGTAGAGTCGGGATCTGTTGAGCCGGCTGTCGTTTACGCTTCTTTTCGTAGCTAATCCCTCTTGCTTTTGATTGCATATCACGGACCTCACGAAGATAAAGCCTCACAGCTCGTACCCCAAATGGGTTGGCTTCGGGTTTTCCTCCATTTTCCTCAAAGGCGGCTCGGAGTCGGCCGATGAGAGCGTCGAGGCTGCCCCATGCTTGACGAAGAGGGCAAGGGCAAGGTGCCGGTGGGTTTGGGAGTCCATAGAAAGGGCAGATTTGAGTGTGGACTTTGGTCTTTCCAAATTGGTCTAGGTAGCGAAGGAATTCAAGGACGTGAGCTCCACTGCACCTGGAGAGAGAGAGTGGGGGCCTATGGTTCTTGAGGTATTGGCAAAAGGTGTTCCAATCCCGGCGCTTTTGGTTCTCGTACCGGCTCGAGGTCGAAGAAGAAGACGAAGACGAGGTAGCACCGTTATTGCTAACGTCGACGAGGTTTGGGTTTCCAAAGTTAGAGCCATTCTGAGTTTGTCGACCTGAATCCATGGAATTCCAATATGTCTTCTACAACATATAACTGTGTTTGTCTTTGCCGTGATAGTTTTGCTCTTCTTTTTCGATCTTAACCTGCATCTAGGTCTAGGGTTTCACCTTTCTTTTCTCAAAACAACTTTTTCAGTGACCGTAAGATTAAACCCTACCCAAGCCAAGAAACTAAAAGCTTCTGCTTATCTATTCTACTCTCTTTTTCCGGCAGACGACACTGTTGATATGAAACAACACAGTGAAGAGGAAAACCAAAAAGAAAAGGCAGAAGTGCTTAACAAACACGGAAGAGTGAAAGTGCTAGACAAGGAATGATTTAGAATCGAATGTACAGAATTTCCACATTGGAGGATAATTAGACCTACTTTTGCGGAAAAATATATATTATAGATTATTATTTTTAATTAATATTAATTAATTAAATATATTTATTTTATTATATTTTTATTTAATAAAAATATTTTTGAATTTAATTCATAATAAATTATGAATAATGTAACGAAAATGGTTTATGATATAATTTTTTATATTTTTGAATTGATTGATAAACTAAAAAAACTAATTTTTAGAGTAATTTACATTTTACATCACTAAACTTAACATTCATTTTCATTTACATCATAAACCTTTAATTTAATCAAATTATATCATTCAACTTTCATTATTTATAAATTAAGTCACTTATATTGGTATCATTAAATATCTATAATGAAAAAAATTGAAATTGATATTTTTATTTAATATATTTTTTATATAGCATCAATAAATGATATTTAATTAGTAATTTAATTTTTTTAAAAAATTATAAGAAATTGTTATTTTTCTTTTAAACATATTTAAACGAAATAACTTTTTTTTTACATAAAATTATTAAAATTGTCAATTAAACATTATTTAATAGTGATATGTGAAAATATATTAAGTAATAGTATTAATTTATGTTTTTTTGTTAAAATTATTTAATTGTGTTAGCATAAATGATTTAGTTTACTAATAATAAAAGTTGAATGATGTAATTTGATTAAATTGAAGGTTTGTGATATAAATGAAAGCGGATATTAAATTCAGTGATTTGAAATGTAAATTACTCTAATTTTTAAGTTGATGTTATTTTTTAATTTATTTTAAAAATATTGTTTAAAAGTTAAAATTTTGTTCTTCTTTTATATTTTAAAAAATAAAATTATATATATATATATATCTTTATTTATATTATTATTTTTATATTTTAAGAATAATATTTAAAATAAATATTTTATTTATTTAAAAATATTTTTATAAATAATATTATATATTTTTAATTAAATAATTTAATTTTTTATATATAAAAAATATCAAACCGACTGTATTGAAGTAGTAGTCGTTTTAAGATTTTTGATTGGTGGTCGATAAGTTGGCTGATCTGATTAGATTGATGGGAACAAGCAACGGAGATCTTGTAGTTGTTGGGGGAAATACTGGAAGCTTCTTTTTCTTAGCAGGCTCGTTTTTATTTGATAGGAAAATGAGGGAGAAAATGAATAAAATCTTTTTTGAAGTATGTCTTTTTTATGTTTAAAATTAAAAATAATTAAAAATATATATATAATTTTTTAATTTTTACATCTTAAAATATATATTAGCATCTTATTTGTAAATCTTAATTTTAAACTTTAAATTCTAAATTTTAATTTTAATTTTTAAAATAAGATTTTAAAATGACTTGCGATTTTTATCCGAAAAAAATGATTTATGTTGATTGATTTTTAACAAAGGCTATATTTATTGAATAGATTTGTTTGTTCATTTTTAATAATTGAATTGTTAAAACATTAACCCTAAAAAATATGAAGTATGCAAAATTTTATATCGAAAAAAATATTAAATAGATCTGACTAATTATATTTTTTATAATTTTATTTAAAAATTATATTAAAAATAGATAAATGTTATTAGATGATTGTATATGACATAATAAATTAAATTCATTTAATAATCTTTTATAAATCGATAAAACTTTGAGCCCATAGAAAATAAAAATGTCCCCAAAGATCACCTCAAATCCCCCATGTTCATTGGTACACCAATCTCTATTCCCTAATAGTTTAACACTATGATTGATATTTAATAACTATTCGCTAATAGTTTACGTTTTAGTTTTTTATCAAATACTTTAATGTTCAATCAGTGTCGACCTGAATTCAAATATATATTTTTAAGTTTAAATAAATTTAAAATTTTATTTAATTTATATTCGATATATATTATTGTGTTTAATATTAATAGGTGAAGTATCAAATTTAAATTTTTGTTGGAATGTGAATGTACTTGAGTCTGCATTGGTTACTTTGTTTTTTTCTCCGAAACAGTCATACCAATAGGAGTGTTGTACCATTCTTCAAGTTACCAAACTAGTTGAAATAATGTATTGTCATGTATGTATACATGGTTTATGTATCTTTAAATAACCTAAATTAATATTGGCTATTTTAATTCGCCGTATTTACATTATAATATTGTAATTTATTATATTTTTATTATCAATATTTAATAATTAATTAAATTACATTAAAAATAACTATATAAATAATAAATTAATACATTGATGTTTCAAATATGCTTAGTAATATTATATCAAAAAATTATTTTTTACAACCTAATTAATATTAATAGATATAAAATATTGATAATTAATATTTTCAAACATTTTTCAATTATCAATTAATATTTTTATACAATTCACTAATCAAATGAACTAATACAATAAATTAATCTCTATCGGCTAATATAATTACCGATCTCAGATCCACTGTCGGCTTTCACCCCGCCAAAAAGCCTTATAACACATTTACCTTACGTATAATGTTTGTAAATAATTTGATTTTTAAAAGAAAATTAATTTAAAAATTAAACTAAAAATCAAATTCATGAGATATGCTTTAAAAATAAAAGTTCAAATTTCACCGAAATAAAATATAGTTTTTATTGAAAAATATAGAGAAGGCAAAGGGTCAGTAATAATATATTTATCAAGGTTTTCATAACTCAAATAATTATATTATTAATCATCGATCGAATTTATATTCAAATGATTCATACTATTTTATTATTATATAAAATAAGTATTTGAATTAATTAAAGTGAATAATAAAATTATAAATTAGTTAAATTTATAAATTTTATTTTATAATTTAAATTTTAAAATAGAGTTTATAAATTATATTTAAAGTTTATTTTGAGGGTAGACATGTCCAAAACATTTTATTAAAATAATCCATCTCGAAAACTGAAGCCACGTGAAGTAAAGACCAGTTCGTCAAGACTGTCCTGAAAAGCAAGCTTGAAGTGGTAACAGGTTAGCAGGCGGCACGTTTTAGACATCCCGACAAAGAATTTCCCCATCGCCTCTTAAAGATCCCAAACAGCGGTTCGGTTCCTCCTTCTCAATGGAAGTCTTCTAGCCCCTCCGACCAAGTTATGAAGATGGCTGCTTCTGTTGCACCGAGTCGATTCATCGTCTTTCTCTTTTTCACTTACTTTGCAGCCATGTCATTAGCTACTTCGACCACAACAACTCTAATACGACATTCTGGGTTTCTCTACTCTAGAACCCGAGGAAGATGCACTCCACAGTAAGCCCTCTCTCTCAAATGCTTATTTGTTTCAGTTTTTTTTTCCTCTACTCGTGGGGATGCGTAATGTCGAGTGTTCATTATCATCAGGTTCTGGAGCAGCAGGAGAGAGGCTTGGCCAAGGATGGTCCCACATGGATCGACGGTATCTAACGTGTTTGGGTCAAGGGCGAGTGAACGGTTCAGATCCGATATGACATTGTTGGATCCGAGGACTGTGAATGAAGAAGGGGAGGTGTTCATTGAGCTGATGAAGCAGGCGAGTGCTGCCTTGCTGAACTCGTACGCGAGGAAAGGGTACCCTTACTCGGCGTGGGAAGTGAAGACTCTGATGATTCAAGGGTTGGTCTCGGAAGGTGCGGCGGCTCGCCTAACCAAACGTTTTTCCGTTGCAAATGATGTTTGTATTTAGTATTTTAAGCCCATCGAAGATGGTTTTACTTCAAGTTGTATGACTCTGTTCTTCAAAGGTATTGAAGGACTGTGATTTCCAACTTGTCGGTTGAATTAGCTTATGATCTAAGCTGCTTTATTAACCTTAATTGAATAAACAAAGCGTACTTTTCAACCACCAATCTTCCACCATTTCATTAAGCTAATAGCGTACAACCTAAGCGAGTCCCATAAAGTTACAAAGATAAAGAATACGAAGCTCTTTCAAAAAAAATAAAGAATACGAAGCACATACTCGAAACTAATCTTTTGTTTTTATAAAGAAGCGATTTAACATCCTTTGGCAGATCTCTCCTCCCATTCTTTCCATCTCTTTGTTCATGTCTTGCTTCAGAATAAGGCTTACTCCAGCCAAGAAGGCATGGTTTTAAAACCACACGGCCTTCACTTTTCTTAGGGCAACGCCTTCAGTTTAAGAGCAAGAAGAGACGTCATGCTCTTCCTTTTGCGTACTACCTCTCCAAGAATAAAGCGCCGCCGCCGGTTTATATAGATAAGCTGTTTAAAGATACGCCAGTGGCGGTAAGTGAAGTTGTCGTGGGGTATATTCAACAGCAACCGATGGAGAAGAAGAATGTGAAGAAGCTTAATGATGAAGGTGCAGAGGCTGGAACAAGCAATGAAAGTGACAAGCTTGGTGCTGATGAATCTGTAGGATTGGCGTCGCCCATTCTATATGGAATCGATGCGAAAGCTGAGGAATTTATTGCTAATTTCCGAACTGAAATGGAACGTCAGGAAAATCTAGCACGTAATTTGTAGCGCTGGGTAATTACTAAAATTTTTAGAATTTAATAATAATTAAATTATTATGCTTGAATTCTCTCATAAATTCATTAAAATGAAAACAGCCCGTAGAAATCAAGCTTAGTTGTGCGTTCGAGCCCAGCAACTTCACTTGGCACTTATAAGTCCAATAATTTTTTAATTTAATCTCTCACTTTTTTATATTATTCAATTTAATCCTTTAACTGCAACTTTTTACAGATTATTTCTTTTCATCAATCAATAAAAATATTATACGATCATTTTTCAGTCCCACATTTTTTTCTTAGTACAAATCATTAACACAATGAAAAAAAATTTATTTATCAAACAGATTTTTTTTATAATATTAGTGATTTTAATTTAAGACATGATATTCATAATAACAAAAAAAAATCATATTAAATTCAGAATTTAAGCAACTCAACTCAAAGAAATTAAAATAAAAATTAAAAATTAAACTAATTTAAGAAAATGATTCGATCAAACATTTACCCTTAATTAACAATTTTTTCTATCTTTTATCGGTATTTCTGCACTGTGAAGTATGCATATATCCGCAGACAAAATTAGGTATTATTTCATCTTATCATGGCAATCTAATGGTTTGATTCTCCTGATTTCCCCATTGATATCATACGTCACCTTCAATGTCTCGTAAAGTTGGGGAATTTTCACTACAAAACATGCAAAAGTTTATCCAACTTGTTCACATACAATGTTGGTGAAACCATGGGTTCAGTTCTTTGTCTTTTTCTTTCTTTTTTCCTCCTGGATTTATCTCTCTTTTTCTTTTAAATTGAATCTTTTCCCCCTTAATTTCCGGTTGCCACGCATAATTTTCATCCCCAATCCACTGTTATTTGATTTTAAAGTCATTGATTTTCTCCACTTTATGTGATCGTGTTGCATGTCTGGTCTGATCTTGTGAAGATAGGAAGGACACTTCTGTTCAATCACATGTAAGTTTGTCTTGCCAGGGTATAGGAAGAAGGTAAAACTTCTTGGTAGCTGTGTGTTCTACGTTCGTATTGAAGTTTATAATTTCCATTTTATTGTATTTTAATAAAATGTCGGATTTTATTGATAATAAGAGAAGATATAATAAAGATAGCGCACTTTAATTATAAAGAGAACTTTATATTTTGAAAAAGAAAATAAAATCTTTTTTCTTAAAGTATCTTACTTTTTTTTATGGATTTAGAGACAAAGTATTGATATTATAGGAGAGGTTGACAAATTATTTCGTTATTTGTTTTGATTGTATCGATAAATTAAGATAAATGAGGATTTAAGTATATTAAACGATCAATATTAATGGGTAAAAAGTGGGTCATGATTATTATTACACGAACATTAAATTACTATAAAAATAAACGAAAAATCATGTAATAAATTAGAACAAGAAATATAACAAGATGTATGAAAAAATAGAAATCCAAAACATGAGAGATTACTTAATTCAAAAGTTGCCACTAAACTTTGGATTTAATGATAAAGATCTTCATGTCGTGTGAAATGAGAATTTGAGTTTTAATTTCTAGATTTTTATAAATAAATTATTTTTAATTATGTCTTATTTTATACTCTAAACCTTAAAATTACGTCTTAAAATTTTAAGATTATGATTTAGAGTTTAAAATTTAAGATCTAAGTCTTTAATTATACGAATAAATAAATAAATTTCTATAATCATTAGTCTAATTAGTGACCCTTAAATTTAATTATCTTTATCGATAACTCCAAATCTGCTCCGAATCCATTGCCTTTGTTGGATGGACTAACATTATAATAATCTACTTCACTTTGTGCGTATAGAAAATAAATTAAGTAGCCGTTGTCAAATTGATATCTAGAGCAAGTGGGCATTTTAAAACGCGTGAGGATTTTCTTGTTTAGTGGAAATTAGCTCACTAATTTTCTGACGAAATGTTTGGCGACTTAAAAAAATAATCATTAGTGAAACTGGAAATAATTAATCAATTAATTTGAATAATTTTGTAGTTATTCTATTGATTTTTAAGGTTATCTTGACTTATATAGGTTAATTTGTGTCGCTCAATTAAAATAAATAAATATTATTTTATAATTAATTTAAAATTATTAAAATAAATAAATACAGATATAATATTTAATTTAATAATCTTAACTGCATGTGTTTGTCAGAGTGCAGCGCAGGAGTTCTTCCATCCATCATAATTTGAACCACAGCTTGAAATTAATTAATGTCATGGAACATGATGACGATGAATGTAAGAATCCTAAGTAATGAACCCTAAACCCCAAATGTTTGGTAAGAAAATAGTAATCAGATAATTAAAGTATGTCTATTTTAATTAATAAGATTAATTCAAGTGTTAAATAATTTAATGCTATTTAAATAGATTTTGAATTTAATATTTATGTATATATTCATTGTTCTTCTGGTTCTAAAGTCTAACCATGATTAATTCAGACCGACTCGCGTCGCACACCTAGCCTTGTTAATTAATTTAAATTAATTATAACAAGATCACAGTGAGGGTTTTGAACAGGCGCAATAGGAGCGATCGCACAGGGTCCCAAAAAAAAGCCCCAAATTTTGATAAATTACATTCATTGGATGATGTTAATCTCGAAATTCATTGAAAATTTTTAAAAACGTTATTAAGAAAGATGAGTTATAATTTTGTTAAAATGTTATAATTTTTTTCTTAAATAAGACAATTGATTATAAAATCTTATTGATTATTACTATTATTATTGCTTCAGTAGAACTAGTGAGGTCTTGGACAGACATGATAGAAACGATCGTACAGGGGGCCCTAGAAAGGACATTTGTTTCTAAGGACTATAATTTTATAACTAGTGAATGTCATAAAAAATTACTTTTAAAGACCGTACTTTAATAAATTATATAGGACATCTAAAATCTTTGAACGCACCTGCAAGATCATACAACCATTAATTAAATTTTGATTGACAAGCACAAACGCACGCAATTGGAGAATGCTGCCAAAAAAATTATTCCAATTTGGAGTTTTGAAAATTTCAAGATCATTGAGCATAGTGTTTCATAGAAGATCTGCCGGTCTACAATATAAATTATTATTATTATTATTATAATTTCTCCATCTTTAATCCGGATAATTACTAGGTTAAATTGAAAACAAATAAAGGAACAAAAGGGTTACAACTGATCCATAAGTTAATTATTACAACTCAACTAACTACTCAAATTTCTGGTAATTCTGATAAATCCCCGACCCTAGCATAAAGATTATACCAGAAATCCATGTTAGTATCTAAATCATATATATTTGGACCATACTCATTGACTGGTTCCAACTTCAGTAGTGGGGAGCTTGGAAAGTACTGATGATGAAGTTGCGGGTCAGAACCAACAACTTGAAAATCGCCGGCCATGTTTGAATTGTCGGCCGACAATACTTCCGACCAGAAGTTCTCATCGATTTCAGACGCATGATCTTCGTGTGTCTCAATCATGGTGGCGCACATGTTATCGTTGTTTTCGCTTGTGGTTACCGTGGAAACCTCGCTGCTAGAGTCGGGTGGGGAACCTGGCGTATGTGCAGTAGTTACAACATTGGCTTTGGTTTTGGCTTGTCGCTTGTTGTCAATGGAACCGTGGTTCGGTTTCAGCCTCTTCTTCAAGTGGGTGTGCCATACATTTTTTATTTCGTTATCAGTTCGTCCCGGTAATCTCGCCGCGATTGCAGACCATCTGTAAAAAGGAAAAAAAAAAAAAAATCAGAATCTGCTTATGCCATGGATTAAACAATGTGGCGCTCTTGTTTTTGGCAGTCATTTACTCATTTTTTTAACCTTTTAGTGTCCGAAAGGAGAAAAGGTTAAAAGACTTGTATTAATATGATAATTACTAGTTAATTGTTCTGTAAGAACTAAGAAGCATGGCGACAACTCTCAGCAAGGAATCTTCTCAGTTTCACATGTTTTTATGATTATATCTATAACTTAATTCATTAAAATAAGGTTATGAAACCAATGCAGATCTATGAATAAACAGCATATACGGAACTGGTACCAGAGGATCAATCATCTGCATCTGTAAAAACAGATGTGAAACTAAAATTGGTTTCTGTTAATGTTAGGTTAACTCTAAGCTAATGCCGGAAGATGAAACGCACCTATTACCAAGCGTTTCATGTAAGTTGATAATGGTGTCTTCTTCTTCCCTGGTGAAATTCCCTCGTTTAATGTCTGGCCTTAAATAGTTTGTCCAACGTAGCCTGCAACTCTTTCCACACCTCAATAAACCTGGAAAAAAAAAGCATCGGAAAAAGAACAAACCAAGAATCTCTGGGTTACTAATGAAAACAAGTGAAAGTAAAAGCAAATACCAGCTTGTTTGGGGAGTGCTCTCCAGTTTCCATGGCCATAGAGATTGATGTAATTGATGAGAATCTGATCTTCTTCGGGTGTCCAAGGACCTTTCTTCAACCCCATTTTCTCACAGCACGGAGCTCTCCCCATTCTCCTCTCTCGATCAAAGCTTAACAAAGCTCGGCTGTTGTTGGATTCTTAGCTCTGTCCTGGAGATGGCAGGAACTGATTATAAGCTCAAAATAACAGTATTTATAGTGATATACATGATGAGAGTCTTGACAAAAGCACAAGTTGGGTTGTACAGAAAAGTCAAAAGATTAATATTTTGATTATACTAATATTATTTCATACTTTTCAAAAGGTATATCCACTAGATCCATAATTTCTAGGAAATATCCTCTCTTGATTCATATCAGAGTGCTCAAATAAAACGTGGGAAAATATAATGATTCATGTTCACAAGTGCATTAACTTTTCATGGAGTAGATCAGCAACTGAGTGGCTTAGTGTTTTCATTACACAACTGCAACTGGCTCACTTTGAGAATTCAAAAAGCTTATTGGAACACAACAGCAAGTAGATATATATATTACTACTTTGTTTTAAATATTTCTTTTGCCTTGTCTTGGCTGCTATGAACTCGGTTTTCACTTTTTAAGTCGGTAATTTGTCTGCTATGAACTAGAATCAAAGTCTTTGCAGAACTCAATATGAACCCCATGACAATGTTTCCATAGGCTAATGAAGAAGACAAAGGAGACAATTTGCAGCACGTGACATTGATTCCCTAGCTAGGTTACATTAAGAAAAGATCGAACTTTTAAAGTTATCGTGCATACGAAGATGATAAAGGATGGGAATTAAGGGGTTATCATTCTTGTGACGGATCTAAAAATTTAAGAACGAGATGAGAATTTTTTTATTGAATTGAGTGTATCATACTTAGCCAATAATGTCATATAAGTTGCATAGAAAGCAAATGAGAAAGCAGCATATGCACAATTCTATTTGGTTTAGCTTTGTCATATTGTGAAAATTTAAAAATATATATAATTGGTGAATTTTCAAATATTTTATATAGAATAGTATTATACTTTTATTGGACAATCTCTTTTATGTTGGGACAAGGCATTGACCTTAAGCATATTTGACAATTACCTAAATTCTCAATTATAATATAATTCTTATATTGTGAATAAAAAAGTCGGCTAGGTTAATATAAGTGATAAACAGTTAGATATCACTCAAGTAAAATCGTAAATTAAGTTTAAGATGTTATGCAGGCAAAAAAATCTATTCCGGAATGCTCACCCGCCCACATAAGATATACAACACGAATCGGTTTGGACTAGTCAGAACATAATTTTAAAAGTCAGAAAAAAATCAATTAATTTTTAAAAATTATCAAAAAGAATGACAAAATATGCGGATTAATCAACTTAAATTGTTATTAAAAATAATTAAATTCACTGTGATTATATACGAGCTTAAAGTTCATACAATGGTCTCACAATTGTACTTTCCCGTGAAAAAATTGAACATAATTACTTTAAAGTGTATAGAAAAAAATTCAAATTTTAATTCGTATACTGAAGAATTTGGCCAAAAACCACTGAATGATGAGAAAGTGTACAGATTTACTGTCAAAGATGGAATAATTCAATAAATTGGAATGCTACAGCAATCCGATAAAATTGCATAAGACGTTTATTTTTCTATTTTTTAAATAATTTTATTATTAAATATTTATAATTATTATTGATAATTGTTTATAGTAACTATGTTAATAATTTTATATATTATCACTCTTCGAAAATAGTTTGAATCAAAAATCAAATTCTATTTTTTATACAATTCAAAGGCTCACGTGGTAGATGTACTATAATTTTGAAAAAAAAAATTCAAAAAAAGTTATTTTTTTCAATTTTTTATTTAACTATGAAATTTTATTTTTAACTGATCTAAATCAGGTTTTATAGAGACTTAATATGGGTGACCCTTTTAATCAGTGAAGAAGCTGAAATAAACGAAAATTTTTAATTACATTTTTAAATAATTTTGAGAGATTTAATAAAAAATAGAAAATATAATAAAATTATTCAAAATTTAATATTATTTTTTAAAATATTGAACGGTGAAATTAAATTTTTTAAATTTTCCAAAAATAGGGAAGAAGTGTCCCCACTAGTCCCTTCAACAATCTGCACTTACTCTCGATTTAGTTTTTTTCGTTCATAAGGTTAGGATTTAAACTTTTGATTTTGTTTAAAGGGTCAAGGCATCAAACGTTTTATCCCTTTAAATCAATTAATTAAAAATAATTTTATAATTTTATTTTATTATTTACAAAAATTAATCCAATTAAATCTTGTATCTTAAATTGAACTCGTAATATAAATAATTTTTAATTGAAATCAAAACTAATATTACATGAATAAGAATAACTAATTCCAGTTAATGTAATAATAAAAAAACAGATTCAGTTTTAAAAAATTATTGTTTTAATATTCTAGTCCACAATTTTCTGTTCCCGGGGTTGATCAAATTCATATTTCAATAAGGAAGAGGCAGCTGAGATATTCGGCCATTGAAAAAAATAGGGGAAAAACAATAAATAGTAATGACTTTTTTAATGGATAAAACCAAAGAATAAAAATATCATGATTCGTATTTTAATCATCGAAATATAAAATTTTTTAATCGGATCAATCAACTATTAAAATAATTTCAATCAAATTATTGATAGTTATTTTTTAATTTAAGTGATATATATATATATATATATATTAGTTAGTAAATTTTCCAAAATAAAATAAAAAAAGACCTAAAATCAATGTGAAAAAATTTAAAATTCAAAGTCAACTGAATCAAATATCAATAAATGATTAAAATATTTATTGAGTAAATCAAATCAAATCGTATATAGGAAAAAAATTAAGAATAATCCAACCTAAATATTTATTTTAAAATATAAGTGATTATTATTTATATTTGGAAATTTAGGCCGATTTCTACAGTGCGGATAGGAGAACGTCATATACAGGTACTGTCCTCCTTTAAAATTTTATAAAAAATATTAAAAAAATAAAGAATGCTATCTGCATGTGGCGTTCTTCCCTCAAATCGTCATATGTGTGACGTTCTCTTACTGTAAAAACTAACATAAATTCTAAAATAAACTTTAAATTTTTTTTTTTAAAATAAAAATTTTAAATAACCTATATATCCAATCAAACACCGTATATATCCCTAAATATAACACGTAAATGGTACAGAGATAACTGATGTTTTAAGAAAAAAATTATAAATTTAAGAGATTAAATTATTTTTTATTAAAATCCCAAAATGCCATGTAACGTATGCTAGTAAAGGACTGTCCTATGTTGAAATTTCCCCATCTAATATTCTTTTCTTTTGATAATCTTAGATTTCTTAACCAAACACTTTGTTATCATCAGACATAAAAAGTAGAACACAAACTGCATTTGTCTTGTGGGTGTTGCCCAAAAGGGGAATGGCCAACTTCGATTATCCAAACATTTTTAATTTCAATTCAAATAATAATAAATATAATAATAATAATAAATAAAAAATACTAGTTAATTTCAACCTCAATTTTTTTAAAA
Source organism: Abelmoschus esculentus (assembly GCA_035048815.1). Classification (NCBI taxonomy): domain Eukaryota; kingdom Viridiplantae; phylum Streptophyta; class Magnoliopsida; order Malvales; family Malvaceae; genus Abelmoschus; species Abelmoschus esculentus. The sequence continues at coordinate 17,003,508 of JAUCBN010000020.1, read as the reverse complement.
TTCTATATTTCAATACATGTAACAGAAGCCAAATTTAGATAATAAATTAAAAAAGGCATATAAATATCAATTTGAACTACAAAATCAAATTTATATATAATAATATTTTAATCTAATAAAGTAATTTATGTAAATATTCTTGAATGATATCTACTTATTATAATATATAAATGTCTTAAAATAGTTTGTAACAAAGCATATACAATATTTTGAAATAATAATATTAATATTATCAAAAAATAATGAAATTGAATATGTTTACAATATCAACACTTGTGAAGCGAAATACCGGCCCAAAATGTGGGAATGATATATGGGCCACACTTGGTATAATTCAAGCATTGGGTCGGCCCAATATGAATACTTTTTGTATGAATAAAATAAAATATGTATGTCTTTTTAAGTTAAAACAAATATCGTATATGACAAAACCCGAATTAAAATCGAATTATTCTCAAATAAATATGTGTTGAAAAGAAACCAAAACCGAAAGTAACCCAAATTAAAAGTGATCTGAATTTAATTTACTCAAATATATATGATTTATTCTCTTTTATATTATATTATTAATTATGAACTACCTTTGATAATAGTTTAATAATTTAATATTAATTTTTTTTAAAAAAATATTTTTTATGTATTGACTCAAATAAAAAATTACCCGATCTAATATTAACAGATTTAAAGAAGCAACCGATCTAATATTGACCTGAACAGAAAAACAATCGATTCAATATCAACCTAACCAAAATTTTATTTGTTTAGATATTGATCCAACCCAAAAATTATCTAAACCAATATCGATCTGAATTAATACCTTATTCGACTCAAAATAACATAGACTCAAATAAAAATCCAAATAAGACCCATATCAAACTTAAACCGTAAGTAGTTTGAATAAAAAATTACCCAACCCAAAATAATTCCATCCGATTACCACTCTATTCAAAATGGCTAAAAATGTAAAATCATGAATTAAATTGACAAAAGTTATTAAATTTCTGTTTTGTTATGAAAAAATAAATTAAATTGAAATTGAAAAAAAAAGTAACTTTAGAGAATAAATATTGCTTTACCTATTTTTTTATCATATTAATTTTGTTATTGTAATAATGCATTTTTTGGTCTAAAATCGAAAATTCTTTTACTAGGTGAACCGCTACCGCATCTTATTTTTTAGGTCGTTTTCTTCCTTTAATTTATTTAAAACATTTTCATTGAAACTAGGCTTGGATTTTGTGACCCGATGGTTTGTTCAGTCAAAAAGGACGTTAAATAGGTCAAGGAATCAGGGTCAAAGAAGAGGTGCTTGGGATTCAGCACTGGAGCTTCAACAATTCTATCCAAATATATTTAGTGTTTTTTAAATTAAAAATATGATTTGAAAGAGACTAATTTATGTAATAATGAAATTAAATACTGGAATATTATCTTAGAATAATTATATATTTAATATTTTATTTATATTTGTGTTTTTATTTTAGTATTTCAGTTATTTTTAATAAAATAATATCTAATATCTACCGTTTAAATTAACGTATAGACCAATATGATATTATTATAATATTTTTTCGATCAATGAAGCGGTCACCGCCTCAATAAAGAAAATAAATCCCACAAACATGTGACACATATCACTGCCTCATTTATTGTAAAAATATTATACTACTACTACATGGGTTGCTGACTAAAAGAGAGGAAAGAGAAAAAATAATTAAAAAAATTTAATATCAGTTTTATAGTTAATTTAAACGGTGAATGTACCAATTTAACAATAAAACGTAAAGGTAGATAGTATTTTATAAAAAAAATAAGGTCTTAAAATAAAAATATAAAAATAAATAAAGTATTAAATATGTGGTTATGTCTAATATTTTTATGAGTTACGCTGAAGTATGGGTTTAGATTCAAACATAACGTTAATAAATGAAGTGAAATTATCCTTATAATTATAAGAGGGGAAAAAGAGATTGACTGATATTTCTGCACTGAGACAACACCCTCCGACACTCCCTCGACAAGCCCCAAATCACCGAGTCTTAGGTTGGGTAACAAGTGTGGAGTTCTTTTCCTACATGCATGAACCGACAACCAATGACAACCCTGGCCCTGGGCAGGAGGGTTGAATCCTGAATAAGTGGTCGCATCACCGAAACAAAAGCCATACGCCCTTGCAGTCAAAACATCAGTTACTGTCTGATTAAAAGCAAAGCAGGAACAGGTTTCAACACCCACTCCCGCATACCCACCTGCAAAGGAGAAAGCAGCGTCAATATTCAACTTAATGCAACTCGACTGGCGCCTGGCGGAGCCAAACATGAACAAACCGCACGAGTCGAAAAGGAAGACTGTCCACAACAGTAACAAAACAAATAGGATTCTAGATATGGGACGGTCTTTCCCTTTTCGACGTACATTTATATATTTCAACACTAAAAATTTAAATTCTAAAATATAACTCTAAATTTTAAATAATAAACCATAAATTATAAATCTTAATCTTAAAAATATTTTGATATTGAATATAAATAAAAGTACTAAAAAAGTAACAAAATATTTCTCTTCAAATATGACGCCCAAAAGTCGGGTTAGAAGTCTAAAGGTTCTGGTTCCATTGAATTTTGGAAGACGAGACAATTTGCAGTAAGACATTCAATGAATATATTAGAAGAAAGAATTTGCGAATAGTATGTTGGTTCAGGGCGTAAAGTTTATTTTTTAAATTTAAAAATTAAAGTTAAAAATTTAATTTTTATATACTTTTTAGTATAAGATATAAAATGAGACATAAATAAATAATATAGATGATTTTTGTTCGAAAAAGATGGTATTAGCAAATTCCAACTTCCAAAGGTGGAGTCTTCAAATTAACAAGCTAACCACTACAACTACATAGCCGCCAAACGAAAGAAAATCACCATGCATGCATCCTCCCAATATTTAGATTCCTCTCCACTATAACTTTGTGAAACATTATGTAATTGCTAAAGTGGTAATAGGAAAAAACATTATCATCTCAAACAACATGGAATAAATCGAACTCTTGTTCTTCAGTACATGAGGAAGTTTCCTAGCAACCTGTTCCAAGTTCCAACCGTCAAGAAAGACCCAGCGTTTTGGTCATGGCGAATTAAGGGACATTGACCAGGCCATATATAAGCGCTAGCCATTCCCATTCTTCCAAACATTCCATTTTGGCTATTTCACACACGTCAAACAAATACACACCAACGAAACCATGGAAGCAACTCAGGGAGGGAAGAACAGGGGGAACAACAATGGGGAGATTCGATACAGGGGAATCCGCAGGAGGCCGTGGGGGAAGTTCGCAGCAGAGATACGTGATCCGACGAGGAATGGAGTGCGACTTTGGCTAGGAACTTTCGAGACGGCTGAAGAGGCGGCGAGGGCGTATGATAGGGCTGCTTTTGCTTTCCGGGGTCACTCGGCGATCCTCAATTTCCCGAATGAGTACCAATATCAGACCCCATCGTTTCCACCGTCTTCGGCTTCTTCGTCTAGAGGGAATCCACAGAGAGGACGAGGAAGTGAAGTCATTGAGTTTGAGTACCTCGATAACAAGTTGTTGGAGGATCTGCTTGATGCCTAAGATGACAGCCAATGCCTGTAAACCACTAAACCATGATCCATGAAAACCAAATAGGAAGCTTTGGATTTGTTAACCATTGGAATCAATAATTGGTGTTTTGTTTTTCATCTATTCTCTGTTGTAAACAATGGAGATTTCAGTTCATCCATTCTGATCTTTCATTCTTTTAAATTCTTTTAATGAAATTGCAATTGTATTCAAAAGTTGATGTAGTGGAATGCCATTTTCTTTAACTGAAACAGAGACCGGGAAGCTCCTAGAGTAGGAATTGGCGGCTCTCAAAGGTCAAAATCACGTGCTCTCCAACAAAAGAGATGAATTCAATTGAAGGGTATTTTTGTTTGACAAACTAAAATGGATAGGTCAACATATGTGGGCCCTTTTGCAAGTAAAGAAATCATAAAATTTACAAAAGAACGTACTGAAAATGCTTCATTCTTTCATGGTTTCATTTGTTTTCAAAATCAAGAAGCTCCTCTAGCAATTTGTCGTCCAAATACTCCAACTCCAGCACTTGTCTTTCATGATCTTTTTTACTTTCCACATGTTCAAACATTAGAGAAGAAGAAGATGACGACGATGATGATGAAGAAGGGGTAGCCGTAGGTGGAGAGTTCAAACTCGTAGGTGAAACGATATGTTCATCTCGGAAATTAAGAAAAGCGGACGGACCCCTCATAGAGAAAGCAGCTCTGTCATAAGCTCGAGCAGCCTCCTCTGCTGTCTCAAAAGTTCCCAGCCACACCCGAGGTCCGCCCCGTCTCGTCGAGTCCCGAATCTCCGCTGCATATTTCCCCCAAGGCCTCCTCCTTACTCCTCTGTATCTAACACCAGACTCCGCCTCCCCCGCTTTCTTCTTATTCTGCTGTTGCTCCATTCTCGTCGTTTTTAGTTTGAAACAGAGCATCCGCTTCACTTCGCCATTTATACCGGTCGTCCAAAGGCACACAATTGGCGGACCCTATAAACAAATGGCAAAACTAACACTAAGTCAACAATCATGTTAATAGATTATGATGCAATGAATCTGTATAAACAATTACAAAAGTGGATGACTTCTTTAAATATATAACCATTTGTTTGCAAATGCTTCGTATTAAACAAATCCGTCTCTTTTGGAGTTTCCTTTCGTAACATAAGTGATGTTAGCTGTGATACCAATCTATTACGTTGTCTCAACCGATCGTCATCTTGGTGACATATTGTTTCAGTCAAGGTTCGATTGGTTTGAATCAGGAAATAATATAATAGTATTAAATATGAAGAGTAGATCGTAAGAGGCTTTGAATCTGGTTAATTAAAATATTGCTTCCAAGGTGATCTCAGAGCTTTGATCTGTGTTTGTCATATGCTTTGGTGTCGTGGGTGACGTGATTTGATTGCATCATGGTTATGCCATGAATCCATGATGTCACCGGACGATGATGAAGGGAAATAATGGAAGCATAAGCATAACAAAGGAATCAAAGGGACCTCTAATGGAGACAAAGGGAAAATGGGGATTCACAAAGGAAAAACAGTTGGGAAATCTGTGGGGTTGGAGGCTGCTGACATGTTTAATGTCGAATTAGGTTTCGTTATGTATTGTTTTTTAAAAGTTAAAAATATATGGAGGCCAAAAGCAAGATAAATATGTAGTTTTTCGGTTTAAATTATTTTTTTATCTTGATTTGAAAAATGATTCTCGAAAACTAAAATTACTGGATTTTATTTATTTATCTAAAATAATTGAATATAATTAGTCATTTATATTAATATATTTTTTTTTAATTTTAAGAAATACTGGCAAACTGATTCTTAATCTTTCCGTTCAGCGTGGAAACCAAAGTGAGTTTTGAAATTACATTACCCAACATTTAAAAAACCATACTTGGATTACCGACCATGGGCTCGTGGAAAGCAATAGTTACCAAATAGGCCCATTTTCAGACCCAAATCCTCCGGGTTCTTTTTTTCAAATCAAAACCTGCAGCAAACGGGAAACTAAAAATCCCTTATCTTGGGTTTAGGGTTTTACCCGCACCAAGCACAACCCACTAATCATTATTCCGCCATGGCGCGATTCCAAAGATCCACCGTCCCGCGCCTCCTTTACACCTTGTACTCCACCAAAGCGGCCCCTACCACTTCTTCCTCCCCGACCGCCTCCCTCCTCCTCGGGAACTTTGAGGTTCGTCACTTCTCATCTGGAAGCGCCGCGCGAGCAAAGGATGACAAAGATCCATGGTGGAAAGAGTCCATGGAACGACTCCGAAACATCGGAATCTCCGCTCACATCGACTCCGGCAAGACCACCCTGACGGAGCGGGTTCTCTATTATACTGGACGGATCCACGAGATACACGAGGTTCGCGGGAAAGACGGCGTCGGAGCGAAGATGGATTCCATGGATTTGGAAAGAGAGAAAGGAATTACTATCCAATCTGCTGCCACATATTGCACCTGGAAAGATTACCAGGTTCGTAAGTTATAATAATTTGACCCAATTTTACAACAGTATCTTTTATTCATTTACTAAACTGTGCATTTTTTTTTGCTGTTTTAGATTAATATAATTGATACGCCTGGTCACGTTGATTTTACAATTGAAGTGGAGAGGGCGCTGCGTGTTCTTGACGGTGCCATTTTAGTTCTGTGTAGTGTTGGGGGTGTACAAAGTCAGTCAATTACCGTTGATCGACAAATGAGAAGGTATCAGGTCCCAAGACTTGCCTTTATTAACAAGCTCGATCGAATGGGTGCTGATCCATGGAAAGTTCTCAACCAGGTACATTTGGATGTATTCATGTAACTGAATAGTTGTTACTGAACTTCAGATTTCACGCATTTAACAGTGGTCTGCTTTTCATTTTGTGTCTATTGTCAGGCTAGGTCTAAGCTTCGGCATCATGCTGCAGCCGTGCAAGTGCCAATTGGCTTGGAAGAAAACTTTAAGGGTCTGGTCGACCTTGTTCAGCAAAAAGCTTACTATTTTCATGGTTCCAGCGGGTTTGTTTGAATCTCACCTGTTTGCATAAATTTTCTTCGAGTATAGAGCTTTCATCATTCCTTTCCTTCTTTATTTGTCGTATAATAATTATTGCAGAGAAAAAGTTGTTGCTGAAGAAGTACCAGCAGATATGGAGGCTATAGTTGCTGAAAAGAGACGTGAACTAATAGAAATGGTTTCTGAAGTGGATGATAAACTTGCCGAAGCATTTCTAAATGATGAGTCTATTTCCCCTGCTGATCTCGAGGTTTGCTCAGAGACTGATGCTTTATTTACTTATTTTCTATTAACATGAAATGCATACTTCTTGTCTAGTATTCCTTTTGAATTTATAAAGAGACGATACTTGTTTCTGAACATTGGAATTGGAATGTAAAGCCTTTCACTGGAATTTACAATGATCCTTCATGCTGAAGGGTTTTTCATCATTATCCATATGTGTTTTATATGTAAAACAAATGTAAACCATAGAGCATTTGGTTTTATATTGTCTTCACCTATGTTTTGTAAATCACTAACTCCCCAGCGATTTTCGTATCAGTATGCATGTTCCGGATTCGGGAACACTAGTGATCCAATTCAGTAAAATTAGTATTCCCATAAACATATAATTAATTACTTTATAACTATCGAGTAAAACAATCGATTCACAACATATAAAATTCATATGAGTTCTAAAAAAAATACTATGCATTTCAATAAATCATATTTTGTTCCTACTAAACGAACTAGAAAAGACTTTCCAATGGTGGATGTTCGTAGAAGGGTGGGTAGGTCCGTGCTCACCTTGAACTTTTTAAAGTTCGCGCATTGGACTTTGATTTTTAAAATTTTTATGAATTATGTCTTAATTTTTGATGACTTGTGTCCGCCTTGAAATTTTGATATTTTTATGACTTGTGCCCGCCCTCAAAAATAATTATGGATCCGCCATTGAGACTACCCCTACTGAATTATGCATTATAGAAGTAGCAAATTATGTTCCAATTTTGGTCCCTCCTACAGGACTGAGCTGTGTTCCAGTTAACATTTGTCCTACCATGCAATTCTATATGCTTATTGCCTTCTTTTTAATTATATTCTCGTTTTGAACTTGATAAGAGTTCTAAAATTTGGAGCTTGCTTTTTGCAGGAAGCAGTACGTCGGGCAACCATAGCTCGGAAGTTTGTTCCTGTATTCATGGGTAGCGCATTCAAAAACAAGGTATTTTTTTGATTCTGTCCTTTGATTTCTGTTAAATTCAGTCAACCAACTTGTGGCACTAAGGCAGTTATCTGAATTTCTCTTTTCATGTTGTTGGAAAGGAAACAACATTGTTTAACTTGTTTATTATTTTTTCGGATTATTAAATGCCATTTATTTTATGGCTTCTCTTCTGTGCAGGGTGTACAACCACTTTTGGATGGTGTCCTTAGTTACTTGCCATGCCCAATTGAAGTCAGTAACTTTGCTCTTGATCAAACAAAGAATGAAGAGAAGGTATGGAATTGATACTACATGTCCTCCCAGAAAAAAAAAAGTGTTGCTAAATCTGATCAGGAACTCTCCCTCCTGGTTTCCCGTGCAGGTTATGTTGCCTGGAACTCCTGATGGACCACTCGTGGCATTAGCTTTTAAGTTGGAGGAAGGGAGGTTTGGTCAGCTAACATATCTAAGGTATGGTTACTGCAACGTTTTCCATTCTTGTAGTGTGTTGGTATTTGGAGCTTATGCTAACAGTAATTTGTATTTGTGAAGAGTTTACGAGGGCGTGGTCCGAAAGGGTGATTTTATTGTCAACATAAATACAGGAAAGAAGATTAAGGTAAGTTTTTTTTTTGTTTCTTCATCCCTTTCTTGAGCTTCCTTTATGTGTGGTCTTTTTGGGCAACACGTGATTCCATTTTCACATGTGTGAAACCATACATCCCATTTGTTTGTGTGGAGGTTTTATTTATTGCATATTTTTGTAATGGTACTGGTCTTGAGCTAAGAAGAGTTAAGACTTAGATGGGGTTCCACAGATAGCGAATTAAAATATGATTTTTGTTAGTATTTTCTTTTTGATAGAAAAGAATCAGTTGAAATTTTGAAATGCTATTTCCCACTGATTCAAGTTAATCTCAATCTGATATACAACGTGGTTCATAAAAATTGGGCGATTATTATATTAACTATGATGTTCATGAATTATATGGTTCTGTTCGGTCTGGACATGTGTCATTATTGGTGTTTTGGTTTATGTAATGTACTTCCATGAAGCTAAAATACTACCCCCCCCTCTTTCTAATGCAATTTGTCTGTTTTTCTCCTCTTTTCCTTGCTGTATAACTTTTAAATTTATCTTTTGGTTTTAGTATGCATGCTAAATATTTAGCATTGTATCTCAGGTACCTCGCTTGGTTCGGATGCATTCGAATGAAATGGAGGTTAGGCTTTTCCTGACATCAGTCTTTTAGTAATTATGTGAATGGTTAGATCTTTGCATTTGCATAGTGTCATAATTTAATAATTTTCCCTTTGGGTTTTTTGTATGTAGGACATTCAAGAGGCACATGCGGGACAAATAGTTGCAGTTTTTGGTGTAGACTGTGCTTCAGGTCTTATTCCTCACTTTCAGATTCCTGTACAAGTGCTAACCTTTTATTTTTCTTTGTTTAAATTTTTTCTAGGAGTTCGACTATGCCGGTGCAATAAAAAAAAATACCAAACTGATATGGAGGTTAAGCTTTCAGAATTTTGTCATAATGCATTGCTTTGTGTTTCCAGGTGACACATTTACTAATGGGTCTGTTAAATACACCATGACTTCTATGAATGTCCCTGAGCCGGTGATGTCATTAGCCGTTCAGCCGGTTTCAAAAGATTCTGGAGGGCAAGTGAGTGCTTTCTGGTCCCATATAAATGCTCGTCTACATGCGGTCATTGATATCATTAGGTGTTAGCTAATTGTGAATCTTGTTTCCTTGAATTAGTTTTCAAAGGCATTGAATCGTTTCCAAAGAGAGGATCCTACATTCCGTGTGGGTTTGGATGCTGAAAGTGGGCAGGTGAGATATGGAAAATTATCTTCAATGATTCTTCTTATACTATATACTACTCGATTTTTTATTTACAAACTTACAATATCATTTTATTTATTTATTTATTTATTACATAGACAATTATATCTGGAATGGGAGAGCTCCATTTGGACATATACGTGGAAAGGATCCGGAGAGAATACAAGGTTTTCACCCGTTCTTTTGATGAGCATATAGGATAAAGGTTTTACGATTACTAGGACTGGAATTTTCACATTTTAAATAGCTTATACTTCCTGAAAGCAGGTTGATGCAACTGTTGGAAAACCTCGTGTGAATTTTAGGGAGACTATAACTCAACGTGCTGAATTTGATTATCTACATAAGAAACAGTCTGGAGGACAAGGTCAATATGGACGAGTATGTGGGTAAGCAGCAAATCCCCCACTCCCACCCCACTGCTCTTTTTAGGTGTAGTTCCTTGATGCCTGATTTTCATGTCTGATACTGCTCTCTTCTGCTCTGGGTTAACTGTTTTATGTTAAAATTTGTTTTATTTTTCTTTGTACAACTATTACTTGGCAAGGTGGTCTAGTCTTTTCTACCTTGTTCAATGACATGATCTGTTGATTTCTTGTATTGATAGGTATGTCGAACCACTCCCACCAGGGTCTCCTATTAAGTTTGAATTTGAAAACATGATTGTTGGACAAGCTATTCCATCAAACTTTATTCCTGCTATTGAGAAGGGTTTCAGAGAAGCTGCAAATTCGTGAGTGAATAGCTTTTGTTTCCATGTGTCTGAAACTCAAAATTATGGAGTGACCACTTATTACATAGCTGCACTAACTATTTGTGGTTTTACCCTTTTATTTTTATGTACAGGGGTTCTTTGATTGGGCATCCAGTTGAAAATATCCGGATTGTTATAACTGATGGTGCTTCTCATGCAGTAGATTCTAGTGAGCTTGCATTTAAGTTAGCTTCTATATATGCTTTCAGACAGGTATGTCTAACAAACTTATGATATGATTTGCTGTGAATTGACTGCTTCTTTGGTTTTCCTTCCTATTACTCTTTCTGGTGCATCATTGTTGGATTTTCTTACTTTGACTTGTGAAACAGTGTTATAGTGCTGCAAGGCCTGTGATATTGGAACCTATAATGTTGGTTGAGTTAAAAGTACCAACAGAATTTCAGGGTACAGTAGCTGGTGATATTAACAAGTTAGTCACTGCCTTTTTCCTTTAATGTTTTTTGGACTTGACAATTTTTTGATCTTCAACCTTTCTCATATGCATTTCTATGTGTAGGAGGAAAGGTGTTATAGTTGGAAATGATCAAGATGGAGATGATTCTATAATCACTGCCAATGTAAGTAAATTTTACTTCTCTTGAAAGCTTTGGCTTGGCTAGATTTTTTACTGCAGTAGCGGGCTCTTGTTGATCTTCTTTGTATTGGATTGAAGTAATCCTTTCATCAGTGGGGATAATTTTGAATTTGCTGAACAAAATTCTGAATTATCTTGTTACCCTTGTGTCAACTCAATTTCTTTCTTGTTGATTTTATCTGCCTTAGATTGAATCAACCCTTTAATCATTGTGCTTGATACAGTAATCATGTAAATACATGATATTTGTAGACCTTCATTTTGTTTGACATTTAAGCAGCAATGTTGTGGTTGTTTAAAGGGATAAAACAACATTTTTCCAGAACTTGACAACTTTTCCCAACTTGGTCACTGAATTTATTTTTGGTACACATTTGTCCTGGAATTTGACAACTTTTCCTGACTTGGTCCCTTTGGTCTACTTAAGCCCTGGAACTTGACAACATTTCCAAGTTTGTCCTAAACTTGGATTTTGTCGCACACATTTTAGTAAAATAATCTTGAGAACAAGTTGGGAAATTTTCGAACTTCAGGGATTGTGATCAAAAAAACGTTTCAAGACTCACTTTGGAAAAGTTGTCAAGTTCAAGGTGGTTTTATCCCTTTCTTAAATAAAACATGTTTAAATATTATTTGATGTTGGTTTGTCATGCTTATGCTATTCTGTTCATGTCTAATCTTGATTTGCCATACATGGCAATGCATCGTAAAAAGCACTATGCTCTTTCTCTCCATACATCTGAAAAATCATATTCCCATGTTTCCAGGTACCCTTGAACAATATGTTTGGTTACTCAACATCCCTTCGTTCGATGACACAGGTAAGACTTGAAATCCCTTCATAGATACATCATTTTTTTTATCTATATGTACATTTATTTTCATGTATGCCTGCCTGGTGTTGTGTGTTTATAGGGTAAAGGTGAATTCACCATGGAATACAAGGAGCATTTACCAGTTCCTCAGGATGTGCAAATGCAGTTAGTAAACAATTACAAGGCCAATAAAGCGGCAGAATAAACACGGTGGGTGACACTAGGAATCCCTCAATGGTGATTGGTGTGTTAGGGTCTTTAATTTGTTGTGATATTGATTTTTGCTACTATTTATTTAGGCTATATGTTTGATCATATAGTATCATTTTTGGCAGCACAATAAGTTTAAACCCTAAATTTCTGGTCCAACATGCATGTGCTGTATTTGGATAGTGTATCATATAATTTAATATTACAATTTTAATATATAAATCAAATGACTCAAATTCAGATTGCCTAGAATTAGGTCAGTTTTAACAGGGAGAAAGTACATCAGCAGGAGCTGATTTGCTTTATTGGTTCCTTTGTCCTCAATGTGCGTTAACTTAATTACACTAAGAAATTGGTTAGATCTATATTTCAAATTATGGAAATAATCCATAAATATTATAAAATTAATAATTGTTTTATTTATTTATTTAGAACATCACAAAATAATTAAGTTGATGCGAGTCTTGACCGACGACTTCCCAATGAGCTCCTACATTCCTTCTTTTTAATTAAATTTCGTATATATATATATAAAATTTATACTTTTAAAAAGAAATTTGTTATGTATAAAAAATTATGGAGAAAGCTACTCCTTAGAATTACCCAATTGTCTGCCATTCTTGTTTAATCATCATTTAATATGCAGCAAGTCCAAAGTTACGGTGAGTATTCTATTTAATCGAATTAAAAAATAAATTACTTGAGTTGATAAATTTTAAGTTTATTTGATTTTTTTTTAAATTGAATTAATAAAATTTAAGTTTGATTTTTTAAAAATTTAATTATAAAAAAAATTATACGAATTTAAAAACCGATCCATTGACTGCTAAATATTTTTGAGTTATTTGTGTTATTTGAATTTATAATTTAAATTTCATTTAAAATTTCTTATAATTAATTCTTGTATGAGTAAAATAGAATTAAATAATTTATATTTTGTGTTCAGTCGAGTTTTCTAAATGATACCCCCTTGGCCTTAACCAAAGCTGTAATCTTGATTGTCGTATGGTTGATAGGTTGATTCCTTGTTTTTATTGTGTCGTAAATAAAATCCTTAACGGCTAAAAGAGTTCCTCACCAAACAACAAACGCTACTTGTCCATCTCATGTGAGTTTGGATTCCATCCTCTTCCTGACCAATGATCCAACAGACAACAAAAGGAAGGTGAAGTGGGACCGGAGATTTTAAGAACACCGCGTGGCGTTACTCTTACACTGAAAAAGAGTGAAAGGAAGAAAAAAAAATCAAACCAGCTGCACAGCCCGTAGGGTCATGGTGATTAGTGAGTAGCCTAGTAATTAGGGTTGGGTGGAACTAATTTCTGTGTAGACCCGATATGCGGAATTACCCTTTGAAGGGGTTACAAGTAACCCTAAAAACTACGTAAAACTGTGTTCAGAGTTGAGACTGACCCCTAAACCAAAGGAGATACCCTGCCCCCCAACCCCAATTCCTACCTAGTTGGGCCACGCCCATTTGGGTCAGGGATACAAATCTGATTGCACTGTTGTTTCCACCAGCACGTAACCATCAAGTGGGTTAGACTGTAATTTCCTCTCCAAAACTAACCAACCACTGGTGCACTAGACACCTTACAACCCTGTTTCTATCAGAAGAAAGAGCTGAATTGAAATTGGCTTTCACTGACACACACACACACACACAGAGAGAGAGAGAGAGAGAGAGAGAGGGAGAGGTGTTGTATTTTAAGGCTGTTTAAAGAAGCTAAAGTCTATATGCTTTAAGGACCCCGGAGAGGGAGCTTAAATGAGTAGGCAGACTTAATGAGTTCAACTCCCTGGGAAATGCCAAGTCCAGTCCCATCCACTCATTCTTCAACTCTCTTGTGCCTGTGAATGAGCTTCTAAGGTGAGTTTGATTATGGGGGTTCAACACCGACATGTCCTCTCCAGTCTCCACCTATAACAAAGTTACTGTTCATTCCATCTCTTAAAAAGACACAGTAAAACTTCATCAAGGGTCTTTCTTCTTTCTCTCAAGCTTTATTTTTTTACTTTGTTGTTGACAGATCATCAGTTGTAAGCAAATCATACCGACAGCTGAAACGACACCGTAGCCTCGCCGGAAACAAGGGTTGACAACATGTTGGAATACGAATGGGGAAACCCGTCATCCATACTATTATCGGGGGAAGAGACAGCACAAGAACAAGACCCTAATCATCAGATTTTCCATCAATATGCCGCCAACGCCACTCACCCACCTTTCAACGAAACTCTGCTTCACCATCAAAACAACTCCGGGTTTCCTCAACAAAACCACTTCCATAACCCTAACCATGTTCAACCCCAAGCCAATTTTCATTCATTGTACGACCCCCACTCCTACTCTGGAGCTTCGGCCTACTCCACCGCCCATGCTTCCTTGCTCTCGCTGGACCCTGTTGCCGGAGTTGGAGGAGACGGGGGTGGTTACTTTCTCGTTCCGAAGACGGAGGAAGTTCCACCTGGACCTGTTGATTTTACAGCAAGGATTGGTCTCAACTTGGGTGGCCGTACTTACTTCTCCTCCGCCGAGGATGACTTTGTGAACCGGCTTTATCGCAGGACCAGGCCCGGAAATCTCATCGCAGCCAATTCCCCCAGGTGTCAAGCCGAGGGTTGCAATGCTGATCTTACCCACTCTAAGCACTACCATCGCCGCCATAAAGTCTGCGAATTCCATTCCAAAGCTTCCACCGTCATCGCCGCTGGCTTGACTCAACGATTCTGCCAGCAGTGCAGCAGGTTGAAGAATTTTTAAAATTACAAAAGAAGAACCATTGTTCATTTTGGCAGTAATCAATCATATTAGTGGTTTATTGTGTTCATAAGCTCTCTGAAAGGGAGGGATGAGGATAGAGATAGGTTCGAAATGACTGACGTGCCCCTGTAGCTGTCCGTGACGGCCAATGATTGCTCCCTCCCTACATGGGGTGATCCCGAGGGTATTTCTGTCCTGGAACGCTCCATGTTCCTTCCGTTTACGTACCGTTTGCTCTTGCCACTTATAGTAGTAGCCTGTTGTTATTAGCTAAAAGACACATAGATTAGTGTTAGATTACTGAAAAACCCTCTGCATGCATTCATATTTTCAACACGTTACTGTAATCTCCTAATATCTTCGCTTCTTCTCTTATTTCCTGCGAATATGGAAGAAGATTCAGTAGAAAGAAAGTCCTCCGGGAATTATGTTATGAGTCTGAGGGCATTGTCGTCTGAAGATGCTCTCTAATTCTCCCTTGAGAGATTGTAGTATTGTCGTGTTGGCTTTTTCATTAACGTTGGGATTCTTAAAACTCTTCACAGATTCCATCTACTGGCGGAATTCGACAACGGGAAGCGTAGCTGCCGGAAGAGGTTGGCCGACCACAATCGTCGAAGACGAAAATCTCAACAGCAGCCCAATACAGGCAATACTAGTCAAGAAAATGGCCTGAATCCCTCACCTGATAATCCCCCAAGTAAGTCACTTTCATAAAAGGATTATCTTTATTCTTTATCATATGAACCAGGAAAATAATTATTTAGGCTTCGCTTTGAAAGTCCATTATCTTTTTTAACCTGTTTGTTGATTAATGTAGGGTCACCACCGGATTCTGGGGTTCAGTCTTCTTCTTCGGTAACGGTGGCAGTATCGCCGCCACGAATGTCATTGGATTGTTTCAAGCGAAGACCTTACAATGGAACGGTATCTTCATCATCTTCCGGCACACTTTTTTTCTCAAGTCGGTAATTGTTAACAAGTAATGCCACTGAACCATAAATATATTTATGGACAATGGAGAATATTTGAGAGAAAAGAGCCAAGAAATTTAGAGTAATAAGACCATCTAATATTATTAATAATATTGTTTGTTTTGTTGGTGCAAAGATATTTTAGTGTACGCCTACTTTTTACATTTTGGGAATGCTATTATTATCTTTTTGTCTGGTTAATGGAATTTTCCCGGAAAATGTATAAGCGAAGAAAAAGTGGGAAACTAGCCCACGTGGTACGAATTTTATTAGGAAAAATCAAAGTTGGGGAGGTGGGGGACTACTAGACTAGGGGGCTAGGACAAGGGCTAAGGTGGAGATGGAACGATCAAGTTGTCTCCTCCATGGAGGCCGTCCGTACCAAAGCATACTTATGAATTATGATACATAAATGAACAGGGAAGTCAACTGAATATCAACCTAATTTAAAACTAAAAATATAAATATTAAAATTTATCAAAAAAACACCTAAATTTTTGTTGTTTTTTGGGATAAATATTTAAATTTTATATTTTATGTTGATGAATTTTTGATAAATTTTATAATTTTATTAAAAATGTATTAAAATCAATCCCAACCATTCACTTTGCTGGTTTGTAATATCTAGATAAAACATCATCATTACCATTCATTTATGTGTGGCTATGTTTTTGTTACGACTTGTAGACTTTAGAGAGTGGTTGTTAAAGATGGTAAAAAGAGGGCCATTGGGTTGGGACCTACTCCTGAGACGTGTAGGAAGCCTCCCCCATATAGCCATCCAGAAAATAAAGCATACCTAAGTATATGAAATACAGTCCAGTTCAATTTCTGCTAACAAACCTTCTCTGTATTCTCTCTTATTTTAGTCTAAATATGCACCGTAGGCAATAGATTGCCAAGCGTAGCAAGCCTCCTAAGTTGTAGTGCATACTGCATAGTGAACTTGTCAAAACCAGCTCAGACAAACTTTAACCTGAAGTTGTCAAAAGCTCATCCCTTTTAAGTTATAGGCATGGGGGCAAGCAATCCACAAGGAGTCCTGACCAGCAAGAATATTGTGGATTAACTGTAGCATACTTGCATCAGTCCAACTAAGCATTTCCCTCAAACCTAGTCCATCTTCAGACTTGAAAGCACACATTTACAGTCCAACTGATTTGAGCACCAGTGGCTGTTGAATCCTTCCCTTTTCATAAGAATCTAGAACAAAGCTGGATGAGCCTCTGAAAAATAGCTTTAGGCAAGATGAGCTGCCTACACCAGAAATTCTAGATCCCATATAAGGTAAGCTTATTAGCTTAATCAATTCTAGCCTCCCAACAAAGCTCAACTTTAGTAAGGAACACTGTGTAATCTTGTCTTGCACCTTATCCAACAAAGCTGACAGTCCTTAACAAATAGTTTCTTGGCCACCAAGGGAACTCTCAAGTAACGAACTGGGAAACTCCCAAGCTTGAATCATGTGCAAGTCAATACATCCTGCAACTTATTTTCAGTTCTTCCGGAAGCAAACAAGTCACTTTTCATGACATTAAGTTACAAACCAGACATCCTGTAAAACTCATCCAGAATGCAGCAAATACCCAGAACAGAGTCAAGATTGCCCTTGATAAAAATCATCAGATCATCAGCAAAACAAAGGTGAGTCAGTTTCACCCTGTGGCACCTAGGATGATATTGAAAGATACCCTTCTCTATTCCTAAATTCAGCAACTTCGAGAGAATATTCATAACAAGATCAAAAAGGTAAGGGGAATAGGGATAGAGGGTTTCCTTATCTCCCTCTCCTCTAGCTCCAGGAAAAAACCATTAAGTCCTCCATTTACAATCACAAAAAATCTAGGACCAGTGATCTTTGGATGACTTAATTTACTTCTTTCATCCTACAATTTAATTACAGAATATTCAAGTCATCCAAAAGTATAAATTTAATATGAGAGGGAGAGAATTGGTCCTACTTCCTAGTTCCTTCTATATTGTAAAGCCTGTTAGGTTTGGAATTTGGATTCCTCAGGGAGTTTTGTTGTCCGTACAGAAAAAACAAACTTTGATAACGAGTGTCTCCACACTTGTGCTGTTAAATGCTGAAAGCAGGCCTGTTGGGCATTTTGATTATGATTTTTCTTTTCTGGTAAACAAAGTGTGTTGAAACTGACGTGACAATCCATAGATTGAAGTGGGCACTTTCCATCCCATGATTACAAAAGTGATGAGATGAGATTGTTTGTTTTTATTCCTCTTTCCATGTTATGCTTCTGTAGCTGTGGTTTGCCTTTAAGGTTGTTTTATATCATTCAGAACCCTCCTTGCAATTTCCACCATATGTAAGTGTGGGGTCACTTGTCTATTTTTTGTGCCTACTCCATTATGACACCCTTTTAGGCTTGTAACTTTAACCCTACAGATATTCGACCATTGTTTCTGTAATTCATCCAGAAACCTAAGCTAATTTATTAAAACATTTATAAATTCATGATAATAAAAATATTTTCTTAACAAATCAAATAAAAAGAAAATGAACAAGGTCATCCTTCCTAAGCAAAGCTGGAATATCATCCAGAAAGATGATGGGAAAAAACTCACATAAACTGAATTTAAGAAAAGGTTTTGGCGCCACTTGTTTCTTGACTGCACTTTCTCATGAGCCATCTGGTTTGGCACTCACCTTGTGGTCTTTTGTATTTGTAGTACACTAGAATTTAAGGACTTAAATATGGCTAAGAGATCTTCATTATTGAGGGGATTGTCTCTTCCACCTTTTGCAAGGGAATACTTATATTTAGAATTTAGGGTTATAGTTTTAGGTTTTAGATTTTAAAAAAGGCTTGTATAATATTTATATACCTAAATCTTAAACTTAAATATCCAACTCTAACACCTTAAATCTTAAATTATAAACCCTAAACCATAAGTTCTGACCTTAATATTAATTTCTAAACCATATTATAATCTAAATCATAAATCTCATCCAAAACCCTTAAACCCTAAAATTGAAAGACTTATGCATTATATAAATTTGTATATCGAAGTATTTTAAATATATAATTGTCTTTAAGACAATAATTCAAGAATTGAAATTAAAGTGCTAACGAGATTAAAATTTAATACTATTATATAATTTTTGAAAATTTGGTGACATTTTGGTATAGTTTAGTGACCTTAAGGTAAGTTATGTGTTCCCTTCTACTTTCCATTCCTTTTGTTTGGACAAGAGTCGAAAGCAACGTTTTAGTAAGTCGGATATTTGCTTCATGAAAGGAGTGCAGCAAACCCCTTGACTCCCCATCCTCCAGCTTTGTAGGGACACCAAACACCTCTTTTTCCACATTGATTACGCTCTGAGACTGAGCCTGAGGAGATCGAAAGACGGAGAGCGGGTGGGACCCTTCATCTTTGATGGCAACTTACACCAACCCAGGTGCAGGGCAGCTCTAATTAAGGCTACGCTACCAACTGGCATGCACTTCCAAAAGCTTTGGGCCAGCGTTCATGGAGGAAGCCGGTCCGGTCCGGGGAATACTACTTTTGCATGCAGGGTTGCAGGTTTTAGCAGTCGTGGGGGGGACCTGTCCTCAACCGATTTGGCATGTTATGGGATTTCGCAGGGGGTGTTCACGTGCACTGCACGTGATCAGTTGGTGTGGGGATTGATTGTCCATTTGTGGGGACATGGCCAACACAGGTTCATCCGTTCAGGGAGCCATTTCCCTTCCCGATTTAAACACAGGTTCTGAGATGGAGCCATGGAGGAGAGTTTACTTTCCATTTCCCCTCTATTATTGTTGTTGGTTGCGCTGTTCCTATCCATTTTGAAAGATAAGAAACGTGTGGGTCGGTAACTCCAGGCTAAACTACAACCATGATCACTCAGTTATAGACAGCATCTTATTTTGATCATAAAATTATTAATTATTTAATTAAATCATTAAAATTTTAAAATAATTTTAACCAAATCATTTACCGTTAAATTTTTACGAAAAAAATGACGTGGCCATTATGTAAATTGATTATTACCTGATCCCAATAGGAAAAGTTTTCCCCACTGCTGAAAATTAATAAACCACTTTATAATCGATATGTTGTGTTTCCAAGGACAACCCCGAAACATTATTGAAATTCCGACAGAATCTGTTGTTTGGTGTTGTATCTCAGTGAAGATATCATAATACTAAATTATTACATGCAATGGAAGCATAAGAGTGAATCTTTGCATGACTCCTTAAAGATTGAATGGACTGCTAAAGCTTTCAATTATAGTTGTCTGTGTCTGAGAAGTCAAAAAGGAATCTGTCACTCCATTATTTGTTGAAGTTCTGTTTCATCATTCAGCAAACCACTTCTCTATCTTTAGTTCTGACAAGAATTATTACATGCAATTCCAACATATGTCATGTAATGTTTCTTGTTACCAAAGACTTACCAAGCTCTTGCTTCTGCTACTGCTCATTTCTATATCATAAAGAACTTGTTTAGTTACCCTTGCAATGAAAACCAGGAGAAAGGAGAGAAGCTCCAATCCAAGCACAGGGCCCTTGAAGCCCAAGCAACAGAATATCATAGCAGATTAGAAGTCCACTTCTTACAACTTAATGGGC
The DNA here is from genome assembly GCA_035048815.1 of Abelmoschus esculentus. Lineage (NCBI taxonomy): Eukaryota > Viridiplantae > Streptophyta > Magnoliopsida > Malvales > Malvaceae > Abelmoschus > Abelmoschus esculentus. Next base: position 16,983,154 of record JAUCBN010000020.1, on the reverse strand, counting down.
CATAAACCTATGAAATTTCAGCTCCCGCCGATCCAAAATTGGAATGAACAAACAACCGTAAATGAGAGAGAAGTTACCTAAAATGGTTGTTCCATAAATTCCATGACTTGTTTTTCTCAACTTCTGCGAGCTGCAGATCAGAGCAGTCTGTTTGACGTTTCATGAGCTTCTCAGAGTTGTGTAGTCTGAACTCTCAACTTCAGCATTCAGCAACACTGATGCCTCGTGTCGAGCACTTTCCCCATCTTCAAGAGAAACATAAAGCTACAAATTGAGTTTATTAGGACCTCACAGGCATGCCTCCCTTGCTTTTCCCACCTACTTAGGTCTACCGTCCACCACGTGCTCCATTTCCAACCAAAACCTGTCTTCGTCAGTTATCACCCACTATCATTCACAGTTTAAAACCCACGTGAAATTTGTACCCGAAAAAAGTTCAAGTCAAATCAAGTATGCAAACACAAACAAAGTTATTACTTCATAAGGATTCATGTTTTCACCATCTCTTTCATTTAATCAGTCAATGATGCTCAAGGAATCCAACCTCTCTATGAATTGAACCTTAATTTCACATTTGTCTCTGCGCTATGCTAATCAAACCATTGGCTTGAGATGCATGAACCATCTGTATGTGCCATATCCATGCTCTGTGCATCATTCTTCTTCTGCTGCATGCATTTTTTATGGTCAAAATCAAATCTGCAGTATACAGTTAGCAAAGTGATCAACATGGTCGGCCTGGATTCTATTGGAGGACAGAGGTTTCCATCTTAAACAAATCCTTGAAACCGACACAAAGATGCATTTTTTGTGACTTCAAGACTAGAAATAAAAAGCCAGTCATTGATCCAATTTTAAACTATCAAATTTAAGTATTGCTGAGTTGACAGTACAACAACTTGCCTTAATTTTATCTCCAAGTACTAAACAAATACTCATATAAACGTGCCTTTATGTATACCAAGAAAATGCCAAAACACAATTCTATTTCCACCTTGTGTAGCTAAATATAAGTTATAAAATATGTGTGGCTTTTTACTTACAGAACCAACTCTATTATTTTGTCTTGAATCAAGCATCCCTTGGATTCATAACAACTATTTTTTATATAAATTTGACACTAATAATATTCTAAATATGGAAATTCACTGTGTCCCAATCCCCTATAATTAAAAAAACCCTGTTAAAATATTCCAAAATCCTCATGTGTTATCTAAGCTGTACAACTACAAATAATTTAGTGAACCAACAGAGAATTGACCAACATCAACAGGTCATGATATGGTTGTCATCATGTGCTCGTATTAAACTGACGAATTTGTGATTTTTTGAGGGTTCAATAAAAAATATTGATTTATGATAGTCGTTTTGTCATCATTAAATGAGATTACAGGGTGGTCTAAAGCTGACAGTTTTAATGTTATGTCATCCAAGTGTCCATTTACAAGATTTTCCACGTGTAATGGTTGTGAATTTTATGTCACAAAATCCGAGGCCGCAATCTTTTTCATCTTTGTCAAAACTACAGTGTCGCTTTCCTATTGTTTTAGCTGTCGCAGATAAAAATAATAATTTGAACTAGCTGTATCTGCTAAAATAAAAACCCTAGTAAGAAAATATGCATTTTTCTCATGACATTTTAATATCAAACTTGTATTTAAAAAGAATGACAACGAGAGTACTCCATATTTTGTTGTGTTGTGCTGTAAGTTCTTTGGATTAGTTCGTGTCGTATACTTAATTATGGTGTGTGAATCTTCAACGAAAATTTTTACGTATATATAAAACCTTGAATTCGAGACTTACTTAAACAAAATAAAATTGCTTGTAATTTGTATGTTAGATAATGGAAGGTGTTGAGGAGAGCAAGGTGAGGCAGCTACCAAGGGGTTAAACTTGATCATCTTTGTTTCGTTTATGCCGACTTCCCTACTTTAAATCGACTTCACATGAAGAGTTCAGACTAAACTTAGATAAAGGAGGAGAGAAATAGACATGTCGACGAGCTCAGCTCCATTGTCCCAAGAAAGAAAGAAAAAAAGGGTTTGTTGGTTTCTCATAAATAGACAAACAGATACAGTGGAGGGAGGAAAGTTTGATCAGCCGTGTGTGTACTTTGAAGATATTTGTTTGATTTTGATACAGCTACAGGTCAAGACTCAAAGACCGCAGCAGCAGTAGTACAGACAGGCATGTTAGAAATGTCTACAGCGAATGACTTAAATGAATGGCTCTCTTCTGACATGTCCTCTCCTGTCTTCACCAGCTATAAAACCCAGAGTTAAAACATTTACCATCATTTTATTTCATCTTCTTCGCGGGATGCCGTGTTTGACATTGTTTTAGATGATAGAAAATGTATAAAATTACCCATTTTGCAGGCAATTCTTTTCTTGTTTTTTCCTGCTAAAAACTAATCATGAGGGCCCTCGCAATTTAAGGCCCTTGAATGAATCTATAAATGTCTGCAGCTTTAGGTGGCATGAATTCTTTGGCCAAAAAGATGATCAATTTAAGTGCATTGAATTCTCCTCATCAACAGATACTACAAGGCCAAGGGAAAAGTACGTGCAACTCCCCCGTTAATCCTTTGTTGACAAAACAAACCCTAGATAGCTACCTAATAAATATAATCACTCTAAAACTCCCATTCTTATCCGAACAAGCTACGGCCAAGACACTGATCCTCGTATTTTTCATTCACCTTATATAAACTTTAGCCTAAATATATCAAAACTAACAGTAAATGGATTGAAGAAGAAGGCTTAAAAACTTGTGCTGTCGATCCATTTTGATGTAAAAGTTTATATTATTTATGAGCAATATTTACAGGAAAAAAAGTGAAACAGAAAACCATACTGACAACAAAAGTTTTTTTTTTTTTTTTTGAAGTGTTTGATTTTAACACATGACATCCTTGAGAAGCTTGTACCTGCGTGTAGTAGGCTTTGGAGAAGGAGTTCCACTGTTCTTCCCTTTGTGATCTCCACTGCTCTCTCCATGATCATGTTGCTTGATTTTGTCACCCGAATACTCGGATCGCTTTACAATTATTCCAGTGCCGTTTCCACCTGACGACTTCTTTGAAGAGCTTCCATGCCTTGAGTTTCTTTCTTCGCTTTGGCACCAATCACACTGTTCAATTGGATCCGAGAACTCGCTGTAATAGTTACTGCAATACCTGCAAGGATCCAGAAATAGATTCAAGCCATGAAAGATATAAGTCAAAATGGAAACAACAACAACAACAACATGAGATATGGTTTATTAATATATGCTCTAAGTCTAAAAATAAGATGAGTATAGGCTATAGCATGATGATGATGATGATAGCCCATGATGTCCACTTTGGGTTTTACGAAACCAAGGTGTTTGGTGGTGGTGGTTGGTGCTTAGATGAGATGTGAGCATCCAGTCATCTACCTGTGATGCTGGTAAGCTAATTCAGTTAGAGGTAACTTTCAAGCCCCGTGATGGTGATGATGCTGATGCATGATGGTGGTGGAAGAAGAGAAGAAGACATACGAGTGTTGAAACCGTTGTTGGCATTTGTTGCATCGGAAGAGTTTGTCTGGGAAACCAACGTCGCCGCACATACAGCAGACAGTTTGAAGATCCACCATCACTGAAGTAGGGCGTTGAATTATATATGCTGAAACAACACAAGAAGAAGAAGAAGAAGAAGAAGAAGAAGAAGAAGAAGAAGAAGAATTGATTGAGAAGATTAATTAAAAGATAGCAAGAAAGGGATAAAGATAACTACAAGTTCTATAGAGAGCCATATGATCTCTATATAAAGAAAAGAGTGTGGTTTGAGAATTCAGAGTCGGTGTACAAATCCCATAAACTCACATTTTGATATACAAAATAAAAGAAGAAATCATTGTTTATATCTTCATAGCATAGGTAGACCACAGGTTGCTTGCAGTCGTTTTCAGTTGTAGAGAGAAGGAAAAATATGTGAACCTTAAAATTTATGTCCAGAAAATGACGGTTATGTCCTGGGTTACTCTTCCCTTACCTTTGGGTTTCCTTCGGCCCAGTTTTTGTCTTTTAATCTCCTTTACCGTTTACTAGTGGGATATTGGCAACTTAGGAACTTCCGCACAACGCGCCTCAACCGTTATTTATCCATTTTTAATAAAAAAATTTATGGTGTAATTTTATTTAAGGTGTTTAAAATTGATTTAATAGTACCTAATAATTCAATAAACTAAGTTAAAAAGTGAAAAAATATTAAAATATAGTAATTGAAATGCTAACTTAAGGTGGCGTGTATCACGCGCACATAAATAGAGTGGTTAGTCATTTATCATTTGTTGGCAATGGTGTAATTTTGGTCAACTTGTTTCAGCCTCTGCTGCCTGATAGAGTTACCCAGCGTCACTTCCACTGGGGGTAATTACGGAACTCCAAAAAAATCCAAGTACACTACGACTGTTCATCAAGCTTCAATCAAACTGATCTAAAGTGTGTAGGCAGTCCCACCTTCGGATCTTCTCACCTCTACGAACCTGCTTTACACCCCCATAATCATAAACGTCCGTTAATTATAAAAAAGCGTTAATATCCATCGAATTGAAATCCAACGGTGAGAAGAGAAGTGGAAATGGTAGGAATTAGAACAGGGAATATGGTAATGGAGGCGATAAGCATTACGTGGGGGCCAAAGGTGCTTTTGGGTTTAATGGAATTGACACCAGACAGAAAAGCAGAAGATGGGTTGCCCTACACATTTATAGAATTTTTTTAAATAAATCCCTAAACTTATATAAAAATAATAATTAAATATTTAAAAATTTTATATTTAATCAAGTTTTTAAATTAAAAAATAATTCTTTATCAACATTTTCCGTTAATTTTATTAAAAAAAAATTGGAAATTTTTTTAACATGTGTGATAATAAGATAATGTCACTTGTTATTTTTAAGATTTTTAAATTTTAAATATTATATATTTATTATGGGGTAATTCTCAACCTAATGTATTATACTTTTTAATATTAAATTTAAAATTCTCGTCTCATTTAAAATTTTCAATATCTAATCTCATTAAAACAATTGATTTTTTTAATGTTTTGTTTTAATTTTACCCCACATAAATCATACATAAAAGGAAAATTTTCTAATTATTAGTCCAAAATTGATTTTGGTGGAAGAAATGATTATGTACTTGATTATGTCCATTTCCAATTCCACAATATTTTGTTGGTCCATTCTCAACTAATAATTTATGTTGAAATTTATACGAAATGTAAGGTCAAAACTTTTTTCACTTGCACTTTGTCTCTACTTTTATGTTTTAAGTTTTATCGTGTTCTATCATAGTTATATTTAAAATTTTTGAGATATTTCTTTAAACGAATTTAGTGATTAAAATAAAATCTCATTAAAATGAATCCATCTCGTAATGATTTTTCAAGATCTCTTTCCATCATTATTGATTTTTTAGGATGTTAATGCTGTCAATCTAGGGTTACTTCTCTCGTGCTATATAATATAACAAATAAATTCCAATCAAATTAATTAAATAAACTATAGTTTATTGATTTGGATAAATTATTTCCACCAGCAAAACTCATTGGTCCATCCTCATGAACCTCAGCCCGTGGGCTGTGGCATGTGCCGATTGTCTTTGTAAGTTGGCGTTGGCGACGCCGTGGAGAGCGAGCAGAGACGTAAGGCTAAACCACACGCATCCAATGCCTATGGATCAGGGGGATTGGGAAACACAAAAGATCTGCACCAGAAGTTCATAAATTATCGATACTTGTCTGTTGCAACTCGGACATATTTTCACTACTCCTACTCCTACTCCACGTGTCATTCTTTCAGCTTCCACTTGCTGTATTCTCCCTCGCATACTCTACAAAACCAAAAATATAATATTTTATGTTGGTAGAATAAGTCATCATCTTCATGCCATTTGTGTGGATACAAGTTAAAGTGTCTGAGCCCTGAGGAGAGACTGAAACATGAAATGTGTGTGGGAAATGGATATCACTAGTTTTGGATGCTTTTTTCGATACGGAATCACCTACTTTTCTACAACCACTTTACTTCCATATAAAAAGTATTCCCTATGGCTATAGCCTATATGTAATGAAAAGACTGATCCCAGTGTCATGGATCTCAAGCTGAGATCTGACTCCATTTCACATCTTTGTTTTGGGTTCAGGGCATTACCCATGTTTCATATTTGTTTTGGAGTTCAGACATTACCCATGTTTCCATCTTAAATGTGGGACTCACTGGAATTGGGTGAGCCCATGGAGTTCCATCTTTGTTTTGGGCAGGAATGGACGGACATATTTGGATAATGCTAAACATCATCCCTGCCCAAATGGAGGTAATGGGATCTCCCAGTTTCACCCCCGAGAACCGCGCTCGTGAAACAAAAAGGTCCAATCAAATTTGACAAAGTACTTATCGAGATGAAAAGAGAAATTAGTTTGAGCTAATGAAACAATCACTTGAAATTCACTCTCTGAGACGACGCAACCTCAATGCTGGAGCGAACGAAGAAAACTCCATCAGGTGGGAAGGTAATCACGTCGTTGAGAGTCTTGTTCTGGACATCAATGACCTGCAAAATGTCTCCGGCTTCAGTACCGATCAGGTAAGCCTTCTCTATTATGAAGAGCTGCTCTTTCTCGGTGGTCCGCAGGAGCCGCCACGTGGAGGAGAGGGAGTCGGCAGTGGTGACCGTGTCGCGGCCCAGGATGGCCATGGCATCGATGGCTTTGATTGAGAGGTGAAGGAGGCGGGGTCGTCGTTTTAGTTTGATGGAGGCAGTCGTCGGAGTTGATACAGTGAGAGCTGCGACTGTCATGGCCATGGTGTTGGGGATTTTTTTTATTTCTTGTCGCGACAATGAGAACTGATTAAGAAAAAACCAAGTGGAATTGGTGATTCAAGAGGGACTTTTTATTTCTTGAAACGATTAACCAAAACATACTAATACCAGTATGTACCAATATAAGAACAAAAACATACATCCGATGTTACTGGAATGGTAACCTTGGATTTGGTACAATTTCATTTTTTTTTCATATATTGGACCAAACTAGAGGCCTCGAAACCTGAAAGTTCAGAGACCATGATCTTAAGAAATGGAAAACTAAATAAAATGCATGCTGGAAGTTTGTTTATTTTATACATGTTCCCTGATGTGCAAACACCAGGCTCCAATTAAAATTTTAATAACACAGACAAAATGTATTCACTCAAAACACAGTATGTGTGTTAGTGATGAAAACAGTGACATGTGAACTTAACAAAACAGCAGGGCCATGGATTCCTCAGATTGCAATTCCATGATTACTAATTTTTGAAACCTCCTTTGCCAACACATTCCGTTCTCGCTTTGCCTGAGAAGCAAGGTTGGAAACCTGCAATTTCATGATTATAAGCAATAGTCGTCCATGTTTATGGTCTATGCATTTCATTATATCACGATCAATAAATATGTTCAAAAACCGAGTTCATTTCAAAAGCTTACCTGAGATCTAAATTGAGATGCTTCTCGGCTCGGAAGTTCCCCCAGGGTATCTTTTAACCCTGATGCAATACATAAAGGGAGTTTTATCAGCCCATAAATGCTGACAAATAATTCAATGAATCTAATTGAGAGAAAGTACTTGAATACCTGCGGCTTGTCTTTCAATCTTATAAGCTGACTGAATTACACTTCGGATCTGCTTGCCTGCTTGCCTGAAACAAAATTGAATATGTTCCGGTGAGGAAAAGTTAGCCTTCAGAAGCAGAAGCTAACATTCCACTGCACTTGTTACTTTGAAGTTACAAACCTGAGCTTTGTCCTGCCACGGATCAGCTCTTCTTCAGCCACCGATGCACTCCGCTGGAAACATCAATTATGAAATATATTTCACAAATGCTTGATTAAAGGAACTATAAGTAGATGTCAATGTACTTCCAGGATGTCTATTAAGAAAAAGTGAAGTAGCTATAGACATCACCAGATGAACACTTTGTTGGATAACAGCTATTTGAAAAGTCAGTTTGGTAATTTAAATATTGTTACAATCCTTGGAGTAAAAATTCCATTGTACACACGACCCAAAGCACTAATTAGTTATAACAGCTCAAGTATACCTTTTGAGACAGTGAATTCTCTGTTTTCATCAACATTTTATCCTTACCTTCTGCTTATATTAAATAAAGAAAAGTTTTTTATTTGTGTTTAACAAAGAAGAATTCCAGAATCAGCTGAAACCATGAGTAAAAGTTCTCTTCAATTGACGAACACACATGCATAAACCATGTAGCTTTTTTGGATAAGTGCATTTCTTTATCCAAGCAGAGAAAATCATGCTATTTAAAAAACATCACAAACCAAAGTTCAAAATCCTAATATTTGGAAACAGTTTGTAGGGGATATCAGGGAAAATGCAAATAGAAAACATATTTGTGAGAATAGCATATAAAACAAAACTAGAAGAGGAAGTAGATATATGCTAAACAATACTCGAGTAGCTAGACACTGTACACATATGAATGTCCAATATAATTAAAGCATGAGACAACAATCAAGTGATAATTGAATACTTGTCAATATTTGTATGATCAAATGGGCAAAATGTTACCTCCAACTTCTCACTTTCAGCCTTAAGGCGGTCAATTGACTGTCTCAGCTCCTTTACTCTAGTATCAGCTTTGGAAATCATGGACTGCAAGAACAAATAGTAGGATTATAATAGTTTTTTTAAATTGATAAAGAATGTTAATGAGCACAGCCTATAATAAGTTTTTTTTTTTTTTTTTTGCAAAATAGTTTACAAAAATTAAGAAAGTTGCTTCCTGACCCAGAAAAAAAACTGATAAAAATATCACTTCATGGAGCAGGGTGTGCAAAAAGAAATAGAAGTTTCGAAAAGCAGAACAATAGTTCCATTCTTGGGGGAGACATTCAAGCTATATGGAATGGGAACATAAGATGCTGTAAATGCTTCTCTAACATTACTACAACAGGCTATTCCAGCTTCCCCTTCACATGTCAAATTTTTACTACCTTATACAATCGCAAACTTAAATAATATTTGCATGCACCTTGAAATCTCATCCATGTCCTCTTCTAAATTCCAAATTGAAAATAAGTGGTGAGTCTTCAAAATTCCAAATTGTGTATATGTATTTATAATCTAAATAACTCCACCAACAAAAATCAGGTAGCAGGGACAGAAAGGGGATCAATGAATCATAACTCATAAAGAGAACAATGTTTATATTACCTCTTCGCTCTGAAAAAGACGCAACGTCTTGTAATATAAGAAGCGTCTTGGCCCTGCACATTGAAAGTTACAAAATGATATCAATTAGGTTCAAGTTGTAGATCCAGGTTAAAACAACTTCAGTAAGAAGCTGAAGGGAATTGCTTAACATGCCATTTAAGGAATTATAGATATGTAAGCCTATGAATCATAAACCTGCAAGTTAGGTAAGATGCAACTTAATCAAGACCTCTTCACTGTTGAAAAAAAACTTGAACTAATCATTAAAATCGGTCATGAAAGAACGACACTACAAACTAGTTTCGATGAATAACACGTTATGCATATTCATTTGCTCATAAAATCACACGGCAGCACCATTTTCATCATATAAAGAAGGATAGAGATGGATTCAATTGATCCAACTGTTGCATATACAATCTAGGAATGCAGAAACTGGCTAAAAATATTATAGAACCATACTTTTCAGTAGCAGAAACCCCAAGCCAACAGCAGCACCGCCCGTGATCAATGGACTTGAAGCTGCAATGTTAATCCCCTCTGCAACAAAAATGAGAAACATCGAAACTGAAAATTGATTCTCCCATCTACAAGCAGAATATGAATGGACTGAATCCATCATGGAACAGACCTTTAACTTTATCAAATGTCATGTTCTCATAAACACCAAGTAGTGATTTAGCATCTTCAAGTGAATCCTAAAAATTCAAATAAAAAACAAACAAAAAGATATAAATTATCCGTTCTAATTCTCGGCTCAAAAAGAAAAGAAAAGCGTACGATGGTTTGATTAAAATGAGCAGATGCAGTTGAGCGAATTTCTGAAAATCGAGATCTAGAAGCATCAATTGTGGCATTAATGTTCCCGTCGATGATTTTCTGGTACATGACAGCATGCTCCACAGCATAATCGATCCATGGAGTGACTTGTTCAGAAAGATTCGAATTGGTTTTCGAAGGGGAATCGCTGGGAGGCGGCGACGGAGGCAATGACGGTGGATTAGGGTTTGTGCTATCTTCGGGCGATTCAGATACCGTTGCCATGGGGAGATCAGATGATCTTGTTTTGTTTATATTCTCTGTAATCTTTCTCTTCTCCTGCCCAAATTTGTTTTAGAATTGAGGGTTTACCAATCCCGGAATGCTCCATTTTGGACTTGAAGGGATCCGCTATAAATTCGGGCCATAACAAGTTAAACAACCCGATTTATCGTTTCAGGGTTACTCGATGCCCAATCGTTTATTTACAAAATGCCCACCAAAAAATATTGATGGTGGTGAATAAAATGAATGGGTAAAATATATAGTAAAGAAAATAAAGATTTTATAATTTCTAGATTTTACCAAAATTACAAGAGTGAAATGAAATATTTGAAGTAATAAAAATTTATAGAAAAACAATCAATAAATTAATATAGTTGTTGTGGTAAAAGATTTAAATATATATTCATTAATTTGAAGTGATTCTTAATTGTATATTATTTATAAAATTATATAAATATAAAGGTAAATTATATAAATAATCCTCCAACTATGACCTAATTCTTTATAGAGTTCTTTAACTATCAAAACTTATAAATTGAATCTTAATTTAAAAAAAATTAACAAATTGATCTATTGTTATTAAAAAATTAACAATTAAGAATGTAACGACCAACACAAAAAATAAATAAATAGAATAATAGAGATATTAATATTCAGGTACAATGTCTAAAATGCATTATGTGTTATAATATAAAATAAGAATCAATTAAATAAATTAAATTAAAATCAATAATACAATTCTCCAATGGTATGATAACACAAAATTTTAATAATATAAAATTCATAAGTATATATATTTTTTGATAAATGCTAAAGTACAAAACTAATTATACTATCTATATTTGTATAATAGTAAAGTCTAAAATTATTTAATTAATTGTTTTCGAAATTGAACATGTGCTACTCATTTTCCTATAGCCAAGCCGTATCGTACGTAGTAACGTAAATTAAAATAAAAAATGTGGAAAAGGCCGAATGAACAAACCGAGAGACAAGGGGAAGCATGGGGTCGTTTTTCTTGGCTTGGGATTGAAGTGATAGGAATAGGTATGGCAGTTGGAACCATTTTCTCTCGTAACCTCTCGAGCACACTCGATGGTCCCTTTAAAACACTATTTCGTTCTCACACTCCATAGGAACAAAAACAAAGACACAAACACACTGGTTGTTCGGAACTCCGTAGGTTTTTTTTCGTTCGTTTCTGTAAGAGTTGATAGTAATTGTTTGAATTGACTGGCGGCACCACCACCACCACCACAAAGCCGAAGAAAAAGTCTCCAACCTTGTGCCTCCCCCTACCACTTGTCACCGCACAATCAACTTATCCTTCTTCTCCACATTCCCTGTCGTATGGCTTTTATTGTGGATCAACAACAATCTAGCTTTAAGCACTTCTGTAGAATTTGCAAGAAAGGATTTGTGTCCGGGAGAGCGCTCGGTGGGCACATGAGGGCGCATGGAATAGGCGACGAAAGTGAGCACTTTGACGACGACGATCCTGCAAGTGATTGGGTGCCGCCTAGTAACAAGCGCATGTACGCGTTGCGAACCAACCCTAATCGATTGAAGAGTTGTCGGGTTTGTGAGAATTGTGGGAAGGAGTTCCTGTCTTGGAAATCTTTTCTTGAGCATGGGAAATGTTGCTCTGAAGATGCGGAGTCGTTAGTGTCATCTCCGGGCTCCGAAGGCGACGATGGCGTGACGAGACAAGAAGGTTGCGGTTGGTCTAAAAGAAAAAGATCATTTAGAGCTAACGTGGATGATTTCAACTCTTTTTCCCCATTGAGCGAAGAGGAAGATCTGGCGAATTGTCTAATGATGCTATCTAATGCAAGGGTTGATCCGTTTGTGACCGAGCCTGAAGAGTCCTGTGCTTCGGCCAGCAAAGAAGAGGAAAGAAGGAACACAATAAATTTCATTGCTCCTATTGCATGTAGGGTACCTATGGACAAGGCCAAAGGCGTAGCCAAAGGGTTGTTTGAGTGCAAAGCATGCAAGAAAGTGTTTAATTCCCATCAGGCATTAGGTGGACACAGAGCTAGTCACAAGAAGATTAAGGGGTGTTTCGCAGCCCGGCTCGATCGCATCGAGCATAGTCAAGCCGGGGACGACCGCGACTTTATCACACAGGAAGAGTTCTCTTCTAGGAAATCAATGCCAACTTTTCAATTTGATCAAGGAACTAGCACTCCGTTGGCCTCTACGCCCAAAAAGAAATCAAAAGTACATGAATGTTCAATCTGTCATCGAGTTTTTTCATCGGGACAAGCATTGGGAGGGCACAAAAGATGCCATTGGATCACTTCAAATTCCCCTGAAACTTCCACTTTGGCTAAGTTTCCCCGGTTCCAAGGTAAAATGGAGCCGAAGTTCACCGATTATTCGGAACCACTCAATCTTAAGCTTGATCTCAATCTTCCTGCATCAACCGATCATCATGATATTGTACGACGGAAGCACGCTAATCCATCTGGTTTCGATGTCTCGACCGGGATCTATTTACAGCCATGGTTAGGATGCGGTATCGGTGATGCCAAAGATAAAGAAGATAATCAACACCAACTGCAGCAGGCTGACAATCAAAACAACAACGATAGTTGTAATAATTTTATGCAAAATGCGGAGGAAGAAACAGAGAGAAAGTTGAAGCTAACAAAACTAAGTGAATTAAAGGACATCAATATAAGTGGAGGTTCATCTCCATGGCTGCAAGTTGGGATTGGTATTTGAACCCCAAAAAATAGTTGGGACTAAGTTGGCTCCGACCCTTAATTAAATATTTCATGATAGACATATTCCCTTAAAAAAGCCTCCATTCATAGCAGGTACCAGTTACCACCAAGATTGGAGAGAATTCAGACACTTTTCTGGCATGTTTTGTTCTAACATGAAAAAAAAAGAGATATACATAAACTAGTTTTCAGTGCCATTGTATACAGAAAGATATACACATGATTATATCCTGTATTTATTTTCTTTGGTTCAGTCTGCAGTATAGCCTTCAAGCTGGTCTTCATTTCAACTTTGTTTTCGTTTTATATTACCCTGAAATATGAACTAATTAATTGTATTTTACAACTTGTAGCAAAGAGAGAAGTTTCCCATGTTTTACTTCTTTTAATTCCAAAATCTGCTAATTTATTCACGATTGTTGGTGCCAAGTTATAGCATTGTGTTTGGTTTTAGACAACATAGGTTGTTTTTGTTTTATTAAAAAATAAAAAACACACGTTTTTTTTTTTCTAAAAAATAAAAGATAACACTAATTAAATTGATTCAAGTGATAAATAATTTTGTATCGTTTAAATAAATTAAAAATTCACGATGAAAAACTCATCCACTAATGTCAGTGTACGTCTAGACTAGTTAAAACAAAGCTCTTAAAAACCGAGGGTACAACAAAAATATAGAAAACAACAAGAAAATTGTGATTAGCGGAAATTTTTGAGAAAAAAAAATAACAAATTATATGTTAAAATTAAAAAATAAAAAAATATTTTCATTATTTCTCCTAGAAATATCTTTTAAAATTCATTTAATTTTATATTTTTTTAAAATGGTTGGATGATAAATAAATTAAAGAAAACTAAAATTATTATGTGAGAGATTATAATTATAGAAACAATATATTCGAGTATTTGACTTTTCTGATACAACCTTTGGTTCTTACAGTTTTATTACTATTAATCAAATTTCATCCAACCCAATCTAAACTAAGACTATTCATGCCCAACCCATAACCAAACAGATTAAAAATTCATATAACTACAAGTCTTGGTCCTGGCAAAGAATATAACTAAAAGTACTTGTCTGCTTTCACTTCAAATCAAAGATAGATCGAGAGGTATTAAGAGAATAAATTATCTTAAAAATATTTGAATCCCTTATATTTTTAATATAATTTTTAATAATTCATATACTTACATAGCTTTTAATATCCTTTAAAATCCAAGAGGGATTTCAGTGCTCCAACCAACTCATAATTTCACGTGACAAGCACCTGTATACATTAGCATAGAGTTGAGATGAAATTATACATGTATTTATCTTTCTTAGTTTTGGAATTAGACGAATTGAGTCACAACTTTCCTAATTTTTTGTGTCTAATTGTTGATTGGAATGAATTGAATGCCAATGATTTATCCTATCCTGAGTTGAGCTTATAGTGATATAGCAGTTGTGAGATGTTGATGGATGAGCAGACGGTCGATGAATGTGATGTGCCCGATTGATGAACATATTGTACTACAACACTGATACATGGTTTTAAATTTTAATAAAAAAAATCGCCCGATCATTTCAACCAATCAATCAAAAAAATATGAATATAATGAAGAGATGTAAGGATGGCCGATCGAAGAGTAGTTGAAATACTCACTGCAACCACATATATTATCGATCTTAACACCGGACATATTCTTTTGCTCTCGGTCAGTTTTGAATTTATTTATAACAATTAAGTAATATGTTAATTGTTATAAAATATCATAAAATTTTACAAACATTATTATAATCATTATAAAATATCATTAATCATTTAATTGTTATAATTTTTTTTTCCAAAAAACTGAGTATAAATGTTTAATTTATGTAGGGAGGCGATCACAAAGACTAAGACCGGGTCTACCGAACCCTAACAAAACGGCATTTACTCTCCTCCAACTCCCATAGAAAACTCCTTCCCCCATGGGATTGGGGTACCTTTTTTAAGTTTCAACCTATAATTATAATTAAAAAAAATTCCAAATTTAAAGGGAATTTACCCCCCCAACAAAGTTGACATTATTACTTATTTTCCATGCTTTTATTATTATTATTATACTTGATTTATAATCTAATAAAATCAAAATACAAATACTATGGTCCAAACCAAAACCGGCAATAGCCGGTCCAAGCAGATTCTCAAAATTCAATACTTTGATTCATACTCTGGATTTTAATTGCCGTAAAAACAATTAATTATCGGATCCTGTTGACATATTCTGCGGTCTGGTGTATAGAATAACCATTTGATAATTAAAGTAATATCCTTAATTTGGAAGATCTGGATCAATATTTTGATTTTCTTGGTATTAGGTCGGGAATATATTATTATTCTTGGTGTTGACACGTGGATAGGATAGTTAAAAGTGTAGTTTTTACTTTGTTTTCCCTGTGTTTTACGTCACAGCCAAGTGATTTTAGCCTTGTGTGGTCATATTTATTGGCAGAGCACACGCCTTATGGATTCAGATCGTCGTTACAACAAACCCAGCAGTTTTCTGGACTTTTACAAGCCAGTGGCTTATTCTCCTGTTAATCCCTTAATTACCCTTTCAATCCTGCAAAATTAAAAATGGACCCAATATTCTATTATATTTTCAGCTGATAACAGCAACCCGATTGGTAAGGAAGGGCAGTTTAGGGCATGTAGATTAAAGGAATAAATACTGAAAACGGGCAAGCCTCGCATGTTACATGTCCTTCATGCATACGTTTTTATTAAATTTTTATTAGCCCGTTTTAAGAGAAAAATAAATTATTAATAATAAAAATCATTTTTTTCGTTTTCATCGCAAGTAAAATTAAAAATATTCTTGTATTTTATTACGGTATATATCTGTTGGTGGAGGAATGCTTGTCATCTACTCTTGATTTAGTTTCATATGCTCCTTTCTCCCACCAGGGAAAGACAGAGCCCAGAATTCACACATTTCCAGTTTCAGACATACACCAAACTGTGTGGTATGGACAGACATAAGTGCAAGTTATGTTCCAAAAGCTTTGCAAATGGAAGAGCTTTGGGTGGTCACATGAGGTCTCACATGTTCAATCTTCCACTTCCTCCCAAAGTTGTAAAGAATCAACCCAGAAAAGAGTTGGTTTCGGATTCGGATTCGGACTCGTTGTTGTCTTCATCGGAAGAAGAAGGGGGAGAGAAAGGACAGTCTTATGGTCTTCGAGAGAATCCAAAGAGAAGTGTTCGGTTGGTAGATCCTGAGTTTGTTGATGCTGGCTCTGTTGTTCTTCAAGATAGAGAAAGTGAGACCGAGTCGTCTAAGAACCCAACTCGGACACGATCTAAACACACTCGGAGAATACTAACAAATCAACGAGAAGAAGAAGAAGAGGATGAAGAAGAAAGGAAGAAGGTTAAAGTTAACGACAAGAGGGACAACAAGCTGAGTTGGACCGAGTCTTGGGTTGAGCCAGAACCGGTGAGTTCGATCTCCGACACAACAGCCGAAGATGTCGCTTTCTGCCTTATGATGCTTTCCAGGGACAAATGGAAAAGCAAAGTATTACATCAAGATGATGAAGAAGAAGGAACAGAAATAGAAAATTATGAATCACAACAACAGTACTTCAGATCAAGCAAGGTTACTAGTACAAGTCGAGGTCAGTACAGGTGCGAAACGTGCAATAAAGTTTTTAAATCGTACCAAGCACTGGGTGGACACAGAGCGAGTCACAAAAAGATGAAACCTTACGCGCCGGCAACTCATGAAACAGAGTTAGAACCGGACAAGAAAATCCATGAATGCCCTGTTTGTTTAAGAGTCTTCTCATCCGGACAAGCTCTTGGCGGACATAAAAGATCTCATGTAATAACTGGTCAAGTGGCACTACCAACCCCTGCAAAAAGTTCCAGAGAGTTAGGAGACGGTTTCATAGATCTTAATCTCCCTGCTCCGGCCGATGAAGACGATGCCAGCCAAATCGAACTCTCGGCCGTGTCTGATGCTGAATTTGTCAACCACATCAAGTGACCAACATGTTTTACAACAATGTTTGATCCAAATCCAGAGGTATTAAAACACCTATTTTTGGCCTCCATAGTCAAATTCATGCTTTATTAAGGCCTTGTTTCTTGTTATTCATAGACTGTTTCTTCTACTCTATCCTAACTGTAATTCTTTTCTCTGGTTTGTAAGAAACCTGATCATTAATTTAGAACTTCCCAGGAAAGACCAAATTTTTAGACATGCCTTGTCTTCATTTCTTGGTCACTGTTGGATTTCATCTGAGGTTTTAATGAACTAACAACCATTATTGTTGATAGGTTCCCACTTCCCACACTTTCTAAACCCAGTTCTTTTTGTTTTGTTTTTCCTCAATACATGAAAAGAAGCTTCTCAAAAAACAAGAAATCTGTTTGTTTGTTTATTTGCTTGTTAAAGATGATACTAACCATTTGGCGCTACTGAAGAACATTACAGAGTTCTCTGCGTAGCAGTCATCTGCTTTTCTGTTTTATGTCTGAAACTGTTTCATGCTTTACTTACAAATCTCATTTACCAAAATCTCATGTTCATAGAATCATAATTATATATTTACTTAGAGAACAACGTTGTCTGTTTTAGCTTAGATAAAAGCAGTGTCAGAAAAAAAAAAAAACATTTGAATCAATTTTATGACCTATTTAATAAATTTCAAGACAGTTGGAAGGTATAACTGCATTTTCTTTTCTTCTGTTTAAGGGAGAAGAGTGTTAATGAGTGAAAAATGAACAAATTTAGAGGTGGTCAAGTAAATACTCACTACCCCATTATGAAAATGAGCGAGATTGAAAAGAGTAGGACAGGACAGGCGTGACAATGTTGTCTGTCAGGCAGTGGCTACGGTAACAAGTGCAACGAGTGTGCAATCTTTATTCCCATGAGTTTGACATAAAAGTATTTGGGTTTAACACTTGAAAACCAAGATATATTTTTGAATCTTTTTTTTTTATATATTTAAGAATATTTTAAAATAAATTAATTATTTATGTGTCAAATATATACATACTCATGTATGATGCTTATACCCCAACCAAAATAATATAACATACAAACGCCATAACTTGTATGTTTGTATAATTATTGGTATTAATTTTATTAGATTACTTAGATCAAATATTGTAAAATTTTATTATAAAGTAAAACGTTACGGTTCGATTTTTTAACTATTATACGATTATTTGATATTTATTAGAAATTAGGTATTAAAAATTAAATATTTTTTTAAAGATTATATATTTGTATTAGCCAATGGCGTCTTCAATTACAATGGTGGACGTGGTGGTAATCCATTTGGACAATCAAAATAGAAATACAAACAAGTGTGTTGAGTGCGAGAAATTATATCATCGGTCAATCCCACCACGTCATCCATGGGACCAACCAATAGAAACTGTCCACCTTATTATTTTTTAATTTTTCAAGTGAAGATTCACTTGGGAAAAAATTATGACATGGAAAAACTGATGAAGTGGACAGTTTTTATTGGTTGGTCTCATGGACAGGTGGTGGGACTGACCCATGATATAATTTTTCGTTGAGTGCCCAAGTAACATCCATTTTTTTATATATTTTTATTATACCCAAACTTTAAAATTTTATTTAGATAATTTTTATATATTTTTATTATACTCAAATAATATTATTTTTTTCTACAAAAAATAAGCATCCCAGAGGTTATGGGTTCGAGTACCAATAATACCAGTAAAGTGTTTGAGCGATCAATGTTTAATAATTGAGAGTATATTCTCTAACATATATTATTATAATCACTGTTAGTTAAATAAAAAAACCTCCATTTTTTATATTTATATTACTTTTTTCTTGTTGGTCCATCCAAACATAAATAAAAATTAATGCAATTAAAAGTATAATAAATAAATAAGTCATCAAAATTGGCACCCTGCTCGCAGCCATGAAAGAAAAACTTAATTTAATTGATATAAATGATGTCAATTTCAAACAATGCAAGCCAAATTAGTATAATCTTCAAGTTGATCATTATATTAGAGTTATTGTTAAAATATGATCCTGGTCATTGTATTTCACGCAATTTGAATTTAAGCATCCAATGCGATGAAGGAAATCAGGACAAATACCCACGTGCGAATTTCCTTGGTTTAATTTCAGCCTTCAATTTAGTAGAAATTAAAATAAGATTTGTAAAGACTTCAATAATAAAGTTTAAAATTTTATGGAATAATGCATTTAGAACAGATTCTGAAATCGATATTTATGAGATTAAATTAATATTTTATCTAAAATTTATGTATCAAATCAATATTTTATTCAAAGTTTAAAGGTCAAATTAATATTTCATTTAAAGTTTAGGGGTCAAATTATAATAGAAAATGTTACATATCATTAAACTAATTAGAGAGTTAACGATTTAGTAACCAAAATAAAAAATTCAATAATAAAAAAGATTAACCATATATTTTACCTTTAAATTATTTAAAATTAAAATAATTTTTAAATATTAAACGCCAAATATATAAAAATATTTTTAAATTAATACTAAATTAATAAAATATATAAATTTAAGGATTCAAAATTAATTCTATAATCAAAGTAAAATAAAATTAATAGTATATAATTTACTTTTTTTTGATATTGTAGACATATTTTAGGGTATGTGTGTGTGTTTAGGAAAAATCAAATAATGAAACCATTTTAGGGTTATTTAGTTCTGATTTGTTTGAAGAATTATAGTAATTAATGTGTTGCAGAATTGGGTGTGGGTAATTGAGATCCGAGGAGGGATGAGAATTGGTTATTTGTTTACAAAACAAAACGAAACTTTTAGTCAATGCTGAACACGTGCAGGCAGATGGCACAACGGAAGAAATCAATCCTTACTTTTTACTGTTAACGGGGGTGCGGCAAATCTGTTTGCTACTGCGCTCATGGCCTCTTGTTGTCTCAAATCTCTCTTACACCATCTCCGTTGGCAAATTCTATATATTACCAGGTAATTCTATCGACCTGCTTTCCGTCATATCGCTAATTGATCCTCTGTAATCACTTGCATTCAAATCGCAAGTCAATCCTTTATGTTAATGTTTATTTTTTTTTATTTGGTTTGATTTGAATCGGAAAGAAATATTTCAAATCCCTTTTCTTTTGAATTTTCAGGGCTTAATTGGATTTGGGTTGTTTTAGATTTTGGTAAGCAGTAATTTGATATTTACACAATGAAAAGTGTTGTTTAGAGGAAAGAGTGGAATCGTTGAAGTGAAGAATTAATAGGAAGAGTTCAGGGACCCCCCCTCTTTTATTGTAGATGGCTTCTCCTCCATTTGAAGTGGAGGATCAATTGGATGAGGATTTCTTTGATCAATTGGTCAATGATGATGACGGATTTGATTTTTCTGGATCCACCCCTAAACATGTGGTAGAAGCTGCTGATTCCGAGGAAGTAAAAGCCTTTTCTAATTTGATTATTAGTGAAATGAGTCCCGGGGTTGTGTCTGGTGCAAAGGATGTTGATATTGGTACAGAAGATGAAAAGGGTGTAGAAGATGCCGGCATTTCGGCATTATTGGGTGATAAGGAGGGTAGTGTGGCTGCTAATGAGAGCAGTTCACTGATACCTACTAATGCTAATTTGACCACTAGTGAAACGAGTCCTTTTGGGGTTGGGTCTGGTGGAAAGGATGTTGATATTGGTACAGAAGCTGAAAAGGGTGTAGAGGATGCTGATAGTTTGGCATATTTGGATGCTAATGAGGGTAATGTGCCTAATAATGATAGGAGTTCACTGGTACCTAGTAATGCGAAGGACTGCAGTGTGACGGGGATGGGAGAGGATGGGGGCACTGGTAAGAGTGATATAGCTTCAGGTACTGGTGTGAAAGAGGTTCAGTGGAGCTCATTTGAATCTGATTTAAATGTTCATAATGGTGGTGGTTCTAGGCCATTCTCGGAAATATTTAATGATTTGGGGGATAATTCTGAAGATCCTTTTGCTGAAGTGGGGAATAATGATGATCAGGTGAAGGAATTTGATGCGACAGTTGGTGTATCAGAGAATTCATTTTCTGATTTGGCTTCATCTAGTCATCCACAAAATAATGATGTTCAATACCATGGCATGGGATTAGAGCAAAATGTAGTTGGGCAGGATTTTATTAATTATCAGTACTGGGAAAATCTTTATCCAGGATGGAGATATGATCCAAATACTGGGCAATGGTATCAGGTGGAAGGATATGTGAATACGGATATGAATTCACAGATCTTTGGTGTGACACATTCAGATAGTGGTTATCTTATTTCAGATGGAAAGATGGATACACAGTCTTTGCAGCAAACAAATCAGTCTGCTGCAGGAACTTTCTCCGAGGTCTTTGGGAATTCAGATACCTCAAACTGGAATCAAATTTCACAAGGAAATGCAGAGTACCCTGCACACATGGTGTTTGATCCCCAGTACCCTGGTTGGTACTATGATACAATTGCTCAAGAATGGAAGATGTTGGAGTCTTACGCTCCAACCGTAGATCAGTCAGCAATCATGGATAATGATTGGCAGTATCAAAATAAAAACATTGAAAGTTATGACTTCCAAGCTTTAGGTAGTCAAGACTTTTATATGGATCAAAGTGAATCTGCAGACAACTACCATCAGCAATTTTCAAATAGTTTCCAAAATTACTCGGTTTCAAAAAGTGAAACAAATTTATCTTCTGAAACCAAGAAATTAGGAAACATTTACAAACCTGCAGATAACGTAGATAATCATGCAGATCAACAAAATGGATTTGAACTTTCTAGATCAGTTGCTCCTTATAAACAGCAAACTCAGACTTTTCTTCATGGTGGTGGTGAGGTGTCTAGATATCAAAGTTTTATTCCAGCTCAGAGTTATACTCCATTCAATAATCAGACAACTGTTCAGCCAGAGCAACAGATGCAATTCACCCCGGCTTTCATTGATGCTCAGAAATCAGGGAATCATCCTCAACAACCACTTCAAACAGGCACTTCATTTTCTTCTTCATCCAATGAGGGAAGGTCTTCTGCTGGGCGCCCTCCCCATGCACTAGTGACTTTTGGATTTGGTGGAAAACTTCTTGTCATGAGCAACAACAGTTTGTTTCACACAACTGAAGTGTATGGGAACCAGGTAGCACAAATTCTTTTCTTGCATTATTTCAGGTAGTTCTAGTCCTTTCTGTTGCAACTCTTTGCTGCTACTGTAGACATCAGGTCACTGTTTTTTTCCCTTTTCTTGGGTGAAGGGCTCTGTAGGAGGTGTGGTAAGCGTGCTAAATTTGATGGAAGTTGTCACAGACAACAGTAATGCTTCTAGCTTCGGATTTGGTGCTCCTGATTACTTTCAGACATTGTGCCAACAACCTTTACCTGGTCCTCTTGTTGGTGGGAATGTTGGAAATAAAGAGTTGTATAAGTGGATTGATGAAAGGATTGCACACTGTGAATCTTCAAGTGTGGGCTATAGAGGAGAACTTTTGAGGTTGCTTTTTTCTTTACTGAAAATTTCGTGTCAGTACTATGGAAAACTTCGGTCTCCTTTTGGTACTGACCAAAATTTGAAGGTGAACTACTCCTAAATGGTCAATTCCCTTTTTTATTGTTACTATGCAACTTTACTAAGCTCTGACCTTATTCTTTCTCTTTCTTCTTTTTACCTTTTTATCCTTTTTGTTTAACTTTCAGGAGAGTGATTACCCAGAGTTAGCCATTGCTAAGCTTTTAGGGTCTGTGAAAGGGAAGGGAGTGCAATCAGGCTCATACAGTGCTGTCGTTCACTGCTTGCAGAACTTGCCATCAGAAGCACAGATACAGGTATGGATGAACTACCGTTTTCAGTTTCTTGTAGTTCTAATTTTATATTATTTTCCCTGCTTTTTCCGAAAAGGAAAAAACTTCATTGAGATTTTCCATGATTGGGATCTATTATTATTGGTTAAGGCTACTGCTCTAGAGGTACAAAGGTTGCTTGTCTCTGGTAGAAAGAAGGAAGCGCTAGAATTTGCTCAAGAAGGTCAATTGTGGGGGCCAGCTCTTGTTATTGCATCTCAGCTTGGTGATCAGGTTATTGTGATCACATTGTACTTAAATTTAGTTATTGTTCTATTTTATGTATATGTACAGGATGTACCATGGTTGATATATTTTTCCATTGGTATTGAATATACCTGCAAGTATTTGAGGCTTGATTTCTACTTGCTGATAATTGAAATTATAAATACCAGTTTTATGGCCATACCGTGAAGCTAATGGCACTCAGGCAATTAAAAGCTGGGTCACCATTGCGGACATTATGCCTAGTAATTGCAGGCCAACTGGCAGATGTGTTTTCTACAGTTTCCTCCAGTAGCAATCTTCCTGGTTATGTAAATACTCTCAACCAGCCTGGACAGGTGTACATAATTTGAGTACTTGCTGTGAAAAGATCTTTCTCCTTTTTTCTATTTTTTCCTGTAACTTTCTTGGAGACTTTGAACCATTTTTTCTCAGCATTTACAGATATATATTGTATACTGCAGGTGGCAGATAATATGTTGGATGGATGGGAAGAGAACTTAGCCATCTTAACAGCTAATAGAACAAAAGATGATGAACTTGTTATCATTCATCTTGGAGATTGCTTGTGGAAGGAGAGGAATGAGGTAATACAGTTCTTACTAGTTCAAGCCATTTATCTCTTTCATATCTCTCCCACTTGTATTTCTCTTCCTTTTTTTATAAAAAAAAAAAACTCTTTTTCTCTGTGTTCACCGAATAATTTCTATTTGCATTTGGAAAAAAAAAATGCACAGGCTGCTGCTGCACACATATGCTATTTAGTTGCAGATGCCAACTTTGAGCCTTATTCTGATGGTGCTAGACTTTGTCTTATTGGTGCTGATCATTGGAATTATCCACGAACATATGTTAGTCCCGAGGCAATTCAGGTATCTAAGCATTTCTCTGTCTTCTGATATTGGTAGGACCATTCAAATACTGATGCAGCTGTTGACCTTTACTTTGTTGCATGCTTTTTACTCATAGCTTTTTCAGTTCAGCTGCTTTCTCGTTGCCTGGTATGAAAGAATTTGTACTTTGTTCCTTTTTCATTGGTTCTTGTGTAGTAGTTCTTAATTTGAATTTTGACCAACTATTGGTTTTAGATATAATGTTTACAATTCATTTTTATCTCCACGTTCCACTGTAGCACTGTATAAGTAGCCTTTTTTATATCTGGGCAGAGAACAGAACTATACGAGTACTCAAAGGTGCTTGGAAATCCTCAGTTTCTCCTATTACCTTTTCAGCCATATAAGCTTATTTATGCTTACATGCTGGCTGAAGTTGGGAAAATGGCTGATTCTTTGAAGTAAGTCTTGAGGCACATATGTTATTTGGTAATGTAACTAAAGTAGATTAAGCCTCTTCTCATTTTTCATGGTATGTTGATGCAGATACTGTCAAGCCATTTTGAAGTCTCTGAGAACCGGTCGAACACCTGAAGTGGAAACTTGGAAACAGTTAGTGTCATCTCTTGAGGAACGATTAAGAATCCACCAGCAGGTATCTCTTAGTCCTTAGATCCCATAGCCATATCCTTTCTTTTTATAGAATTAAGAAGAAAATTTAATGTACAGGGTGGTTACTATACAAACTTGGCTCCAACTAAATTGGTTGGTAAATTGCTCACGTTCTTTGATAATACCGCTCGTGTTGTTGGGGGCCAACCTCCACCTCTTCCTTCTACATCACATAGCAGTGTTCATCAAAATGAGTTTGCTCACCAACCACAGAGCTCAAACACATCTGACCGTCAACCTACAATGTTAGTGCAGCCTCTAACATCTTCATCAATGGAATCAACGACCATGACATCACTGATGCCTTCTGCGTCAATGGAACCCATTAGTCAAAGGACTAGTCAGACTGACCTACCAGCAATGCCTAGTAGAAGCATCTCTGAGCCATACTTTGGTCAAAGTGACAGAAAGGTAACTTCTTAATTAGCTTGTGATTAATTTATTTACACACACAAACATGCAGAGGAATCTTTTTGCAATCATTTTTATGCTCATGATCCTTTCTAAAGACACTGGTCCTTAGTCCATGTGAATCCTTGGAATAGTGGTGGTTTGCCTGGGTTTTCAGAACGTCTTCACAGTAATTGAAACATCCCAAAAACTATAACATAGGAAGATTTTAAGAGTGTTGCAATAGTTGCCGGCCTTTGAAAGAATTGTTGGGATAAGTTTTATTTCAAAAATTTCTTATCTTGGTATTTGAACTTGAAGATAATGTTGTTTGTTGGTTTTACTTTTTGCTCATGTGACATGAGATTTGTGTAGCTTGACTTGCTATAGTTGTGCTTGAAAGATTTCGTGGGATTAAGGTATAGGAAAAGCAGATATTTTATTTGTGGCTGGGCTATGAATTTGGTTGCAAGGATTTGAAATTAAAGATGTTTGTTGGTTTCTCTGTTCATATTATGCAAGTCTTGTAATCTACCAGTGAGTTACGGTAGTTGTGTTTTGAATTTTTTGGGTGGGATAATTCTCATGCTATGTTACTAGAACCTGGGCATGTGTCAGATACCTGATATCTGTTGGATGTGGGTATGATTTTTTCAAAATTTTCCATGTATTTGATGGATTATTACCTCTATCCCCGTGTCCAAATATGTGTTGTACACGGTACTAAAAAAAACTAAAGAGTCAAAGGAACGTAGATCTCAAGAGTCAAGTTTTGGAGGTGTTGTATTTCTTTTTCTCTATCATCATGGTTTTAGCTGACCATATTTGAAATAGCATTTACAATATAACATGATTAGAACAAGCATCATGGACAAGGCAAATGCAAATGCTATTTTCTTTTTACCCGTTGAATTTATATGTTATCAAATATTAAAGCGAGAAGATAAGTTATCATTAGTGCCTGCTAAAGGAGAGTTTTTCTCTCCCCCATTTCTGCTGTGTCTTTGTATCTTGTTTGGACAAAGGGTGCAACAAATGGCTGTGATCTTATGTGTGATTCTTTGTTTTTGATAAGGTTAATTCATCCAATGAAGCCAATTCATCTGGGAAACAAGAAAAAGCAGCAGTGTCATCTGAGAAACAAGAAAAAACAGCAGTGTCATCTGGGAAACAAGAAGAAACAGCAGTGTCATCTGGGAAACAAGAAAAAGCAGCAGTGTCAAGTGGATCTTCTCTACTTGGTCGTTTTGGTTCACAGCTATTTCAAAAGACCGTTGGTTTGGTCCTAAGATCTCGACCTGATCGCCAGGTAATTTTAGTTAACTGAATTTCTGAAAATTACTCTTACTGCATGTATCTTATATCAATCGAATATTTAGCTTCTGTTGCATTCCATGTTGAACATTGCAGGCTAAACTGGGGGAGGAGAACAAATTTTATTATGATGAAAAGCTCAAAAGATGGGTTGAGGAAGGAGCTGCACCTCCGGCTGAGGAAACAGCATTGCCACCTCCACCCACTAGTTCAGCTTTCCTGAATGAAGTAAATGATCTCCGTGTAAATGATTCCCCTAAAACCGAAAGCTTTCATGCAAGTAGTGAAAATAAAAGCTCCATCTCTTCTGAACGGAGCTCAGGTATTCCACCAATTCCAGCCAGTTCAAACCAATACTCTGCTTGTGCTCGAATAGGTGTCCGCTCAAGGTATTATAATTTAATTAACTTGTTAGGTTGTTATAAGCCCTCTCTCTTTCTATTTCGCTCTTAGTCTCCTTAGCTTGTAGTTGTCCCCTTGTTTTCTTATTTCTAGTTTTATTGTCAGTTTCCAGTCAATGTTTTAACAAAGTCTTTTCTCCTTTTATCTGATAGCAAACGATTTTGAAATCATTTCAGGTATGTTGACACATTCAACAAGGGCGGAAGTGGCCCTGTAAATTTATTCCAGTCTCCCGTTCCATCTGCAAAACCAGTGGCTGGTTCTAGTCCCAAGTTTTTCGTCCCTGCTACGGTTTCTCCCACTGAAGAGATGGTTCAAAATACTGGGGAAAGCATCCAGGAAGCAATCATGAGCAATGAAAACCCAGCAACATCTTATAAGCAAGATTTACCTCCATCACCATCAGCATCAGCCCCACCAACAACAACAACGAGTATGCAACGGTTTCCTAGCATGGATACTATTGTGCACAAAAACGTAGCAGCAGTATCAGATGTCAACTCTAGACGTATAGCATCTTGGAGCGGAAGCCTGAGTAATGCTCCCAATCTTTCTCCTGCCTGGAACCAAATGAAACCTCCACAAGAAGCCCAAGGTATACCTTACACTGACCCTAATTCTGGGGAAGGCCTTCATGATATCAAGCTTTGATGTCTGTGGATCGAGAAGTAGTAGTTGTGCTCTCTTACAGCACTCATCAGTCGGTAATTTCTGTTGGGAAAAGTGAAATATGGTTTGAGGAAGTGGGAATGGCAGAGTTTTGAGTTGTGTTTTTGTAGCCGAGTGCGAAGCATGTTTCGGTTCTTCCCCTCCTTTGAGAAGCCTGTTAATGGAGAGTAGAATTCATCTGCCTGCGTGACTTTGTGTACAGGTCAATGGGTCATTCACTCGAAGCGATAGGACTAATATGGCTCTTCCAATAAATTTGAACAAGCTCTTATTAATATTCTTTTTTGCTTCCATTCTATACTCTAATTTGAATAATATAATAAATTATGGAAATTGATAAAAATAATATGCTTTTGTTGCCTTCTGCTATTTATTTATTTATTTATTTTCTAATTAGCTCAGCTTAAATTGATAACGCCATTAGTCATTTGTTGTTGGATTCTTTGCATCATTCATTTAATCACAGTTTATTAAGTTAAACTCAACTAATAATATTATAAAAGTGTACAAGTAGAAAAAACAAATGACAATCAGTTTTTGTTTGATACAAATACAATGCTTAAATAGGATATTACTAAATAAAATAAATCAAGTTAACCAATCGGATATTGCTAAAATAAAATAAAGTAATTTGCTGAAGATTTTATAGACATAATATAAAAAAATAAATTGATTAATATATCATTCTGTTTTTGTTTAAACAATATTATCATATCAACATACAATATTTTATAGATTTTTCAAATTAAAATTAATCAAAATAATTAAATTTTAAAGATATTTTTTATATTATTATATTATCATATAATTTTTAATCAGAATAATAATAGCAAATTATTTGGAGAGGAGTGACGTGGTTGTAAAGTAAGAATCCTGAAGGACGCAGATGCAAAATTCTGAAACAAAAAGAAGAGGCATTCTTAGTTTCTTACAGTTCTTCGTGTTGAGCGGAAATTTCTTTTTCTATTTTTAACTTGTGAATGGGTTGAAACGGAAGAACAATGGAATACACGGCGGAGCAGCAACAATTCCAGAATCAGGCGCAGCCGCAGGCATATGAATATGATCCTTCTCAATACCATCATCAATACTACGCCTACGCCAATCAACAACAGCAATTCCCTTATTACCCACCTCAATCTCAAGATGCTTATTCCCAACAGTACTCCCAGTTTTATCAACAAACCGCTCCCATTCACCCTCCCGGCGTCCCCTTGGGCCACCCTACTCAGCCCCCCATTTATTACCACCCACCGCAGCCTTCCGTGGAACCTCAAAATCAGCTGGGAATTCCTGTTTCCGGCTCTGATTCTTCCGCTGTGGCCACGAATTATGCGCCTCGTCAGGTTAGGGTTCTTTCCTATGAGTACGTCTATGTACGTTTTCTTTTATAAGCTTGAAAGATGAATCTTGAACATTGTTATCTGAATTCATATTTTCTGAAAGGATTAGTAATTTACCAAAACTTTTAAATTGGTTGAGATGAAGATATTGAGGAGTTTTGAATTTGATGTTCATCAGTTGCCTGGACTTGGCTCAGATTAGCACACACACCCTACCCTATTTCTAAGTTAAATGAGCTTAGCTCAAGCAATTGTATGTGATCTTGCTAAAATCTTTGCTGTATCGAGTTTGTGTTTTTCTCTGTAGAGTACCAATGCTACATTGACTGGGCATAGGCCTCTTGTTTAAAAGCCTTGGTATTTTATAGCAATTTAACATGATTGTACAGCAAATGAGCTCGGGTGATTCCTGCTGAGTTAGCTCCAAGGAGATTTTGTTCAAATCAACCACTTATTGTTAGATGGAATGCACTTTGAGATCTTTTAGCATACAGTTTACGATGGATCTTTATCTCCACAATCATTGAACCATAAGTACTATAATTTTCTTTTTTATATGACTTTCTCTCCACTCCGTATAGATCCCATCAGTTTTAAGTGAAAATGAGATACTAGTATTTCGATTATTTAATATCTAATCTGCAGTGTGCCAAAAGAATTTGTGGGAAGTTTCCAACTATGTTATGGTTTTGAACTGCATGGTCTCTCTCTTGTTATTACCATGAAGCACTTGCTTTCTGTGAGCATGAAAGCAATTGTTACTTTGTGCAAGATTTCTCGGACTTATCTCTTGGTAAACATCCTTGAGAGTGTTGTTATAGTTCTAATTCGTTTTTTAATCAAATGTTCTTACAGTAGCTTTAGTTTTCAGCTTATTGAAGTACTCATATTCTATAAACTTAATATGATTAATGTCAGCAAAACTTGGTTCTCTCTTGTTGGTGCAATTTGTTCTCGAAACCTATATCCCAATATATTGCACATGAGTTGTAAGGTTGTTATCTTATAAGGTCAATTCATCTGCATGTTGGCACAACATTTGTGTCTAAACTCTATATTTCTGTTATGTTGCTGCTTCTGTTTGATTGATTTGATTCACATCTTCAGTTGAGAACTTTTTGGCCTTGTTATTCTGTTTTATTTGATGTTGTTAGATTTTGGTGAGTATTTGATATCTTTGGATCTATTCTACAGATGCAATCTGCATATAGGGGTGGAAGAAGGGGTAAGAGGCCGTCTAGAGGGGGCAGAATGGGTCATACTGGTCATGGCCGTAATGGTTTGGATCCAAATGGAGCAACTGTTGCAATGCTACCTTCTACATCAGTTTCTGTTAATGCAACATTAACAGCTCAAGTGCCAGCTGCTCCACTCCGACCACCTCCACGAATGGCTTGGTGTGAACTTTGCAGGGTTGATTGCAACAGACCAGAAATCCTGGAGCAGCACAAGAATGGAAAGCGGCATAAGAAAAACTTGCTGGCACAGGAAGAGTTGCAGAAGCGGAACAAAGCCATAGCTGGACAGCAAAGTGCGCAAGTGCCTAATTTGAGAGACGAAGTTGTTCAATTGGGAAAAGTTGAGGGATCCAAGGAAAAACAACATCAACAGGATATGGTTCCCTCCTTGGCTGCCACTAATGACAACAAGAAAGAAGTTGAGCAGCAGCAGGACATTGTGAATAAACCTGAAGCATCGACAGCTGGTCCTGCAGAAACTAAAAGGAATTTAACGAATCCCTCTGAAGCTCGGGGCCGTGGTTTGAAGCGTAAGATGAGAGGAGGACGAGGAGGTAAATATATGAAAAGAAATGAAGGATCTAGAAGGTCACTTGAGCCACCCAAACCAAAGATTGTTATTCCTTTTATGTGTGAATTGTGCAACGTCAAGTGTGAAACCCAGGTGGTTTTTAACTGTCATCTGGCCGGTAAAAAGCATATTGCAAATATGAAGAGGTTTCAGGGGCACCGGGCTTTATATGGAGAAGCAGGTGTTCAAGCACTTTATCCACCTAATATTAATGCTCCACCACCTCCTTTGATCCCTCCTATTCAACAAGGTGTTACTGACCCACAAGTTGCTTTAGCTCAGCTGTTGACTTATGTCCTTAGCCAAGCCCAAGTACAAGTCCCGGGGTTAGCAGCTCCTCAGGTATCTCTACCAATAGCAGCATTGGAGTCGGCACAAACATCATTATTGAGTTCGGGAAACCTGTACAACCATGTGTTTCCTCAAGGTTCATTAGCCACATCAGAAGTGATGAATGGAATTGCTGCAATGGCAGAAGTTGAAAGTTGGCAACAACATACTGCAGAAAAGTATGAAGCCTTGCCATCTACGGGAGATGACAAAGTGAATGGTCAAGCATCACAGTATGAAAAGAATGAAGTGAGTCAGCAACCATCTTTCACTGCTAACTCTGAAGTTCCAACAACTGTAGTAACTGATTTTAAAGTGGAGAATGGAGCTTTAGATGAAGGAAGTAAGGCAGTGATTCCCCCCATGGATAACACTATTATTGCAACATTAATAACGAAAAAAGATGGCACAACAGAAGGTAAAGCAGTGTCCCTGGATCCAGTTGATGGGTCAGAATCGAACAATGATTTGGAGGAAGCAGAGGAGGATCCAGAAGAGGAAGCAGAAGATGATGTTGTGGAGGAACAAGATGAGGATCCGGAAGAGGAAAAGGCGGATGATGTTGAGGAGCAAAATGATGCCGACTAAGTCAAGCAAAAAACTATTCCCCCCTACAAGTACCCTCTTATATTAGTTGAATTTGTAGATCTCATCTTGAATTTACAAAATAAATTAGTTCCATGTCAAGAGGGATAAGAAGTGAGGATAATTAGGAATATAGAGCAGAATAACTATATATAACACACTATGCATGCTTTCTTTCTACCTTGTCAGCCAGGGGGCATAGGTCCAAGAACACTTGATAGTTGCTGAATGGGAACATTTTGTAAGGATTGAGATTGAATAAAATTGTCGATACCACTTGCCATGTCTCTATAAAATTCGGAAGCTCATTATTTTGTGTTAGCAATTGACGAAACCATTTGTCATCTTCTCTATATTAACATTTTGTTTGCCCTGTGGAGCAGGTGGAATACTTGACAGAGTGGATAGTACTCTCAACTCTGTTATAGTCAAGTCGAGGAATACATTTCTTATACAAAGTTCTAAGTTCAATGTGATACATACTTCCATGGACGTTTTACTCTGAATGTTGTACTTTTAGCTTGTTGATTTTTGGAAACTAAATAGATATGTCAATAAATATATATATATATTGATGTAATTACATGATAATATTCGTTATTTCATCTAAGTTAGAAGAAAACCAACAGTGGTGATGATGATAAAACTATATTATAGAGTATTATTTTTTTGTTTGTTTTTTCGATATCATAATTTATATAAATCGATGCGTTACGTATATAAAATTTTAAATTTTAAAAAATTATTTAATCGATATTAAAATATTTATCACTTAAATCAATATTACTTTTATTAAAGAATACATTGATTAATTGTCTTTTGTTTTTTTAAAACTTTTATCGTAATTTATATAAATCAATTCGTTACATATATAAAATTTTAAATTTAATAATTATTTAATTAATATTAAAATATTTATTACTTGAACTAACATTGCGTAATTTTATTAAATAGTACATTAATGTTTAGCGGATGAGAATGTGGTTTGCAACTTAACTGAAAATCAGGCTAAGCGCACCGTATGAGAACCCCCACACGTACATTAAACAAAGAGCCATCTGTCTACTCATCCTAATACCCGTCTTTTGTTTTGTTTGACAATTTTTGGACACAACAGCTCACCTTGTCTGTCGGTTAGTTCATTTCTTCATCTTTCTTTATTATTTTTTTTGCCTTTGGATTCATCAAGATCGGGTACGTTTCGTATGTTGATTTGGGTTTTCTTTGTTGTTGCTGGATTTGCGATGATCGGACGTTTTGATTTCCATGAAATTAAAAAATATATTATCTTTAAAGTCCATATCTTTTGCCTTAGCTAATATGTAAAAGTTGGGTCTTAGTTGACTGTAGGGAATTGCCTGTTGTGCAGAGATATCAGCAGAATGGCTAAAAGCAGCTTCAAAATTGAGCACGACTTTGGTATGTTACCGATGATCGTGTATTGGTATTACCGTATTAGTACTAGTATTTCTCATGGATTTTTTGTTGATTTTACTGTTATTTACTTGATAATCAGAGAAAAGGCGTGCTGAGGCTGCAAGAATCAGGGAAAAGTACCCAGATAGAATCCCTGTATGAATTTATCTCAACCTTTTCAATAATTTACTGATATTGAATGATTTTGATTGTTCCAAGGCTTGCCTACCCTTGGTGTAGGATATTTTGTATGCCTTTTTAAGCTTGGATAACAATTTTTTGTGGGTATGAGTGGTTCCATAGTATTAAGAACTAATTATGCCTTCTATCAATTGGCAATCATTTGGGTAAGCTGCAGAGAAATTTTAACTGGTTGTAATAATATGCTCAAACTTGGCAATGTTTCATCTCTGATTGGACTGTAAATCAGGCATTACCCTTCTGTTAATGCCTGACCATTGTGTAACACTTACTGGTGATGTGTTTGCTGCACAACGATATCTATTGTGTTAATTCCAGTTATGTGTTTTGTTCAACGTTCACGAGGTATGGCTTGAACAATTATAACTTATAAGTCATAGTTGAACTTTTTCTTTGGTAGGACTTCCATTACTGTCTGGACATGATTTCGTGTGTAGAACAGATGTCATATAAACTTTGGTTTTGGCAAAACCGGTGCTAAGCTTGAGAAAAGAAAACTTTTGTCCATTTAAGCACGAGAAGGTAGAGTCGCTGATTGTGAGGAATGGAATGAATATCCTTGCTCTGTCCCTTACTGCTAGGAAGGGGAGAAAGAAAGGAAGAACAAGGAAAGCTTGAAACTCAAGCACATGGAAGTGTAGAGTGGCGCATGCCTTTATTCCGAATCTAAATCATAAAAAAGACTTCGTGTGAAAACATTGAAAGATTAAATGGATGCTACTTGAATTAGTTTATGGATGTTAAGCGAAAGAGAAATTTATGGTTTTATGATTATCCTAATCTTGCTTCTATTGATGTTTGCTCGTGTGCCTTTCAGGTGATTGTGGAGAAGGTGGAGAGAAGTGACATTCCTACCATTGACAAGAAGAAGTAAGCAATAGTCTTGTGCCAAGTTTACCGAATATGTTCTGATTTATTTTTATTCTTTAAGGGAAAAAAAGAAATATATCTATTGTATGGCTGTTGCATATTAAGTTCCTTCAATACAATTTTGACATTTCGGAACCTCTAATGGTGCCAGATACTTGGTCCCGGCTGACCTGACGGTGGGTCAGTTTGTGTATGTGATTCGGAAAAGAATTAGACTGAGTGCTGAGAAGGCTATCTTCATATTTGTGGACAGTGTCCTCCCTCCAACAGGTATTCATTCCACCACTTGAAAATTTCCTTCTCTCTTTGAATAATTCCAAATGCCGATTTGCCAGCTTTTCAAATTCTTCGATCGACCGACACTATTGTTGTAAATATATCATTTCAGGAGCAATAATGTCCACCATCTATGATGAAAAGAAAGATGAAGATGGGTTTCTGTATGTTACATACAGTGGAGAAAATACATTTGGTAGCAGCTGAGCAGCATGCAGTGGGCTTATTTACATGTTAATGTTGCCCTTCAATGAAATAAAATAATAACATTTGTGGCTTTATCTCTAATATGTGACCTTTCTCAGTCTTTTACGTGTATAGTTTCTCTGTATATAGATTTTCAGCAGACTAAACTGTCGGACCAATGAGCAATCTGAAATTAATTGAAGAAGTGTGCTTTATTTATATATATTCCTGTATTTGCCAGTGTCAATCTGCAACATGATCTATTGGCAAGGTTATTTCGAGAATTAAAAAAATATTTTGTCAAATGCCTACTCTTCCCCTAAAATGCGGTGGAGACAAGGGAGGCTGAGCCGTCCGAGGCTGCTTCTCTCTAACAGGACACATCCAGTGTCTATCCAACGGGATCCGAGACTGGTTATATTTACGAAAGAAAGAGCGTTGGTTTTTTACTACAAGTTCAGATCTCAAACACATGAATGTTTGCTTTTTGTAATTTCAACATGAATTCATGAATCTTATACAAATCTTTACAAGGGATTCGAATTCTAGTGTTTCAGACCCGGTGTCCCCTTGTGCATTCCATGCTCTTACTACATATACCACCATTACCATAACCCCTACTTGTTCTGCCATTACCACTTCCAAACAAGTTTCATCATGCATGCAGTGCTATATATTCCCCTTAAAATGTCCATCACTTCTTTTCTTCTTTTCCTTCTATGCCTTTCTCTGCATGCATCCGGTGCTCGTCGTCTCCGTAAAGTTTACACTAAGAACACGTCTGAAAACAAGCTTCACTTCCCCATCAAGGTTGGTTCAAGATTCTTTCATCACAGCACACCCTTATGGCTTTAATACATTACTTGCTGCTCCATATAATTTTGTTTAATTTTATGCAGAGTGATACGAACAACAGTTTCAGAAAGAACACGGTTGCAGCAGTAGAGGCGACACCTCATCCAAAAGCTGAGGAATACGATGATGTAAATCACAAGCCTGTAGTTTCAGTTTCATGGCGGGTGCCACATGATAAACGTGGTGGCAGAAAACATCCTGGTTTTAACCTGGACTACTCACTTCCAAAAACACACCCTCCTTCTCACTACTGAGAGATCAGAGCACAGGTTCAGCCTCAAACTCGAAGTCTTAGATCTCAAAATGTTCATCTTTGCAACCTTGAGGGTATAAATGAGTTATACAAGCCATTCTTTCCAGCTAATCTATACAAATATTTGTGCTTAATTAATCTCTTGAGACCATAATTATGAAGCATCCTTCTTCATATGTTTTTTTTTTTACAATTTCTGAGCTGAGCTTCTTGGATGGCAATATGAAAACAAATCAAAATGAATCCTTGGGTCATCAGATTGGACACTTGTAGTCTTACATCTAAGCAGGCCTTTATTTTGACATGTTGAGTTCATACTTGAATTTCTAGAGTGGCCATGGTTTCATCATTTTTGAGCACTGAATTGTATAATTTATATGCCTTTGATTTCTCAGAAACACAAGCAAAATGCATCTTTTTCATTTCTTATCAAGTTTACTCTTTGGATCTAATAAAACTCCATATGTTATGGAATTTTAGATTTTGAAATGATTAATATTAGGCCTGTGTCCATTCCGAGCTTTAGGCCTAAAACTTTTCTAAACTTTGTCTCTTTAAAATATATTAGATCAGGGTCGTTTATTTTCAAATATAGATAGTATTCTATCTAAAAAAAATCAGATATTTAAACTTTTGAATATTAAATTTTAGATCAGATATCCTACTTTTTATACTACTAGTAGTGAATTTATTCTTTTTTCTAAATCAAAATAAATAAATAAAATTAAAAATATATGGTAAGATTAATGAGGTACAAGCTACTTAGCGGGAGAGAGATTATATCATAGGCCCGTTCTACCACGTCAACCGTGGTCCCTAACCAATAAAAACTATCTATTTCGCCACTAAT
This sequence comes from Abelmoschus esculentus, assembly GCA_035048815.1. Classification (NCBI taxonomy): domain Eukaryota; kingdom Viridiplantae; phylum Streptophyta; class Magnoliopsida; order Malvales; family Malvaceae; genus Abelmoschus; species Abelmoschus esculentus. Next base: position 16,946,797 of record JAUCBN010000020.1, on the reverse strand, counting down.
CAGCCATGTAATTAATGTAATTTCCAGAAATCATATTTTTAAAATGACATGAAAATTCTGAGTGAAGATTCATTGGTTGAAAAAAAATGAGGTGGAGATTAGAGATGAATTGGGTGGTTATTATTGGATGGGATCAGGCTGACGTGATAGGCCGGGCCTATGATATAATTTCTCCTTAGCGGGGGGTTTTAAATAGTTTATTTATGAATTTACCTCCATTGTTAAAAAATATTTATATTTTGTCCTTCAATCTTAAATATTGTTTTATCTTTGATAATAATAATAATAATAATAATAATAATAATAATAATAATAATAATATGTATAATGAAATAGAGGCAAATACATTATATAATAATTATAAATATAAATGTATCCTAAACAGTAAAAGTTTAGTTAAGATATGATATAGGTGTGAAAATAAATTCAAGTTAACTTAGTTTTAATATTTTACCATGAAAAAATAGTATCTTGATGATACTAAATCGAGTGTGCTACATATTCAATAAATGAGGCATTGATGATAAAAAAAGCACATTTAAATTGAGATTGAAAGATAATGGTAGGATTAAATTTTAAGCATTTGAAGCACTGTTATGACATATAAGGCTAATGTCACAGAATTATATATTCATAGAATGTAAATCGTTTTTTTTATTATTATATTTTATTTGGTGTTTTTATTTTAAAATAATGAGTTTAAGGTTGGGAGATGTGATTAGGATACAAAGATCTAGAAATAGAGTGTATTTTTTATGGCGTAAATTTTAGAATATAAAAATTAAGGTTAATATTTAGTATTTAACTTTAAAAGATTTTTATAAGATGAGACCTGGAAAAAAAACATAACTAGAGAGATTTTTTTTTCATATTCACCGGCGTAATAAGTTTTCTATCTCCGTAAGAGTTCTTCGTAGTTACGTAGTCTCTTCACATGTCCCAACAACATTAAATCTAGACATCAAAATCTGTCCGCATAACCAGTACTACCATAGACCAAACAACCCAAACTTTCAGACAGTCTTCTAAGACAAATACATCATGGAAGTAATAAGGAAACTACCCTACATAAAAAGAAGAAGAACAAGGGAACCCTAGCAGTAGTTTTCACTTGTCTGGTAAGGGGAGACACCCATGTTGTTTGCACCAAAGAACCCATCTTTCATCACCACCTCCTCTCCTTCCTACATGCACAAAATTTGATAGAAAACAAAGAGATCAGTGCCCAAAATCCAAAGCAATGACATGAACAAAACTTTGGAAAGAAGAAGAAAACTAAAGTGAGAGCTTAGGGTTTGAAATATCTGTTTGTGTACATTTGTTTTCTTCACGGGTTGATCAGGCATAAGTCCGAAATGTATGTCTGGGAAGTGGGCCCACTAAAAACCATTAAAATGTAAGTACAACCTAGATTGTCATAATAGTAATAATAATAAAAGAAATGTTAAAGAGAGTAATGGAATCTCGGGATCTTACATTCTTGGCAGCGGCACTGAAGGCCTCTCTATGACTTATATCAGGATTCCCAGCTTTGATGCGTTGGATTTCGTCCCTGCACAGATGATTTGATTTGATACATGTCAAGGTCACTCCATTCTTTCCATTTCTAATCACCTTTGATTTGGTTCAAAACGCAAAGTCTGGTTAGGATTAAACCAAGACAATCAAGATTAATCAAACATTACTTGATGAAACGGTTGTAGGCGGATGGGACTCGTTGTCTCTTCTCCGGAGCTGGTCATAATAAAACAGACAAACAATGAGACATGTAGATTAAAATCACCTCGCTGACTTTTTTTTGGTAACATTCTATTTCTCTCTTCATCATCACCTCATCATCATCTCACACAGTTTACAGATCTATCCATCTTGTGCATGGATTCTTTCCATTTCTCGTTCTTAATCAATTTCAGACATAAACATGGACAACAGTGATAGTAATGTCTTGAATGCTAAGGCATAAAGTATAAAATGTCTCAACTGTATGAACATAGAAAAGGGAAGTTTCAAATTTGAAGTAACTAGTATATATATAGCCCTGGGATTTTGCTGTGACAGCTGACATATAGGCATGAGATGACATTAAATATCCTTTAAAAAGGATGGGTGTTTAAAGAAGAAAGATTTGGAAATATAGGGACGTAGGCATGTAAAAAGCAAAGGGTTCTTGTGTAGTTGTGTGTATAATGAAAAAGGTTGTGACCAAGAAGCTTTGACTCCTAAAGAAATAGACCCAAATCGATTTGAGTGGCTAGCTCTAAGCTTCTAATTTTCTAGCTACTGAAAAGGGAGATACAAAGCATAATAATTAAATGTTAGAAGAATCTCACGTCGGTTGACCACCGGAGGTTTGGGGATATCTTCAACTCCTCCATGAACAACAGGCATAACAGATTCATTAATTGGATTTGGAATGTTTGATTGATTGATCACCATATTCGTTGTTGCACTGCTTCGGATCTCCTCCTGCCATTTACAATTTACATACACATATACATATGTGAAATAGTAAATATAGAACGTAACCCAAGTTCATGGTGCTTGTAGATTTGAAAGTTGAAACCCTAATTTGTTGAGTGATGAAGATATATGTATATACCAAGAGACTATGAGGAGTGAAGAAAGAATGACCAAGGTGAAGCTGATTAGCTGCAGGAAGAAGCAAACCAAGCATGTTGACCGACAAAAGATTGGTGCAGTGTCCGCATCGAACCGTGACTGTCTTGAACAAGCTGGTGCAAGGAACACTCACCTGAGAGAAAACGAGAAACGTTACAGAAACAGTTGTAAAACAACTAACTGAAACATGAATAAGAACCCTAGAAAAGGGCGTTGGGGGAAGGAAAAGAAAGGGACAGAAAATGATACACCGAGTACAGTGTCACAAAAGTTGCAATGGATGTAACAGAGCTGATCGGACGGAGAGAGGTGGTCCGGTGAAAAAACAGCTGAGGAAGAAGACATCCTTTTGAATGTTGAGTTACAAAGAAGAAGATTGAGGAAAAAGATGGAAAGAGGGGATACTACTAATATACTAGGAGATGCAGGCACGAAACTAAGTGCGATGGGGCAATCGCCTTCCTGAAGAATCTTTTTATTATTTATTTTTTTTAAAGTTAATTTTTTATGAATTTGTTATCTACTTTTAATTATTTATGTTTTATTCCTTTAACCTCAAATTCTAGTTCCGCCCTAGGAGATGTAACAGAGCCTGAAAGTGTTTTCAAACTTTTCTCATTTGTACATGGTTTGTAGTTTCAAGTTTCAATAATAATTTGAACAGGTTATGAAAGGTAGATCTTAGCCCCGTAGGAAAAAGAACTTAAAATAGAAGAGGAAATAATAATAAAGGGGTTTAGGTTAAAAGGGAAGAGAAAAATGAATGGTTGGCATTCCCAATGGATGTGTGCTCTGTGTTAGAGAGAGAATGGAAGTAAGAAAGGGACGTGTGCATGCATGGTGCATTGGCTCATTCACCTGTTGCTTTCACAGTTAAGATTAAAAGACACCTCGGTTCACTACAATTCCATGGGTGCCTTCAGCCGGGAACCCACAGCCAATAATCAATGGCTAAGCACCTCAAGTTAGCAACCAATCAGCTTTTTACTTAATAGTCGATTAGTTTAAGATTAGAAATATCATATCTGAGACATTTACGTGTATATATTGAACATTGATTGTATTTGGAGGAAGAAATATATAGGTCTCGAGATGTTGGCATCTTGGTACATTTCAATCGAGTGTGGGACAACAGAACTCAAGACTCAGATATATAATTAATGTATTTAAGGATGGACGTAAAATTTTATATTAGAGTGAAAGGGCTCGGTGTCTGCATATACGTAAATGTCTCAGATAGGATATTAATAAGCATGGAAGTGAGCTAAAATATTTACCTGAAAATGACTCGAGAGAGAGAAGGGACTGTGGTTGCCTGTTTTCCTTGCTGAATATTTGGGCGTCGACCACTGCTAACCCCACCTGCAAATTGCCAAGTAAAACAAACATATAATTCAAAATGAATTGTTTGAGACTTGAAAGACAATAGAACCGTTGCATACTTCCATTCTTAAATGTCAGTATTAATCAATGCAACAGACAACTCTTTACCAGTGATTTTGGTAGTAGGGCTTAGACTAGACGTTCAATAAAGATTGAACCAATGAATAGTAATCTATATTGCCTTCATCTTTTGGCATATCATTATCAGGATTCTCTAGATTCTAGAATAGGTTAGGAGCCATAAGAGTGAACAGTTTCACTGTAAAAAGTGAAAACACAGCATGTAGCATCTCAGGCAACAGATGGGCAGTGGCCTTCTAAGCTCACGTTTCTTCTCCCCACAACCACAACCTCAACCACAACTCTAACCAACAATTTAAAATGTTCACTTATTCAGAATAACAGAGAAAAATGTTGGGTTAAAAGAAAAGAATCAACATGGGATCATGTTTTTATGAGATTGTCCCCTCTTACTGGTTCAACCGTGATCGTATCGTGTTGTCCGCGGGTCACGGTTGTATGTTGCAGTATGCTCTGCTTCACCTCGCTGGTTACGACAATGTCAGGGTAAGCTTCTTCAAAAATTCTATTTCGAGAGCTTTGGGTCTTCGATCCTTGTTTCCTTTTTCATAAAACAGTTGATTTTTGCAATAAAGAACTAAAATTTATAATTGATGGATTATTCTTTAGGAAGAAGATTTGAAGAACTTCCGTCAGTGAGAAAGCGCAGAACCCCTGGACATCCAGAAAACTTCGAAGCATCTGGAGTTGAAGTAACAACTGGTTAGTTATATCTTTTGCATAGGTGATTGCAAATTTGCAATTGTGTTTATCAACACAAATGGAATTCTAAAAATAAAGTAAATATATCTACTTAAATGTGTCTTTCTTTCGCAGGGTCTCTTGGTCAAGGTATTGAAATGCTGTTGGATTGGCTCTCGCAGAGAAACACTTGGCTGCTAGATTCAACAAGCCAGACAATGACATTGTTGATCACTACATGTAGGATTACTTCCTTGGCTCCGTCATTATTTTTTTCACATATGCTTGTCGTAAGATGCATACCAGTCTGTATAGTTTACCTTCCAAAATAACAAATCTATTTCCCCACAAATGATTTTCTATCTTTAGTATGAAATGGTGGTTGAAAATAGGAATTGGTGGATATAATACAGCCAAGAGAAGCATGGCTTTCGTTTCGTTAAACTGAATGGGATTGAGAAATGGTTTCCAGTCATTCAGTAAAGGCTGAATTTATGGAGCCAAAATCTGAAGAGAAACTTGTGCGGGGATCCACTAGGGAAGAAGGAAAGGTATTGAGGTCTGGATAAGTTATGGTTGCTGTAAATCCTGTCTTTGATCTCAGGCAACAGATGGGCAGTGGCCTCCTCGGGTCACGTTTCTAAAATCATTAAAAATAAAAGATATTTCTCTGCCCCCCAACAAATTTAAGATGTCCACTTATTAATAATAACAAAGAAAAATATTGGGCTAGAAGGAAAGGAAAAGAAACAACATTGGATCATGTTTTTATATGAAAATTATCCCCTCCGCTACCTCGCCACTGTGTTGAAAACAATGGATCGAGACCAAAAACAAACAATGCCCTTTGCAGCAAGGCACAGCTAAAAACTAGACAGACCCTGAGTGAACTGAAATTGACCCAACATGGGAGTATCGCAAGCAACCAAACACTCCTTCACTACACCAAGCCTCTGAATTGGAGCAACGTTAACAGATACGCACATGAAACAAATGAGATTTTGTGTGTAATGGAGCCAAAAAGAAGGTGAAGGTGCCACAAACTTAACAGAGAACTTGATCTGTTCTATCAAATTATAAACCAAAAAAACTCTTGAACAGACACGGTAGCTTTTTAACATTTGCATATTAATAATATAAATCACACCTCTAGCTACTTTGATAGCCAATAGATAATAATGAACAACGTACAAGCTGCAATTACTGCTGACAGAATAAGAGTGTCCCTTGAACGCCTCCTTCTGATGGAACCTAGAAAATAGAGGCATTTTAATTAGTACAAAAGATGGTACAAAGAATAAAAGATCACTAATGAAGATGCATCATGAAGTACCGAGTAAGCCACGGATAACAGGAAACTTGTCACTTAGAACTTTTACTTTCCCTTGAACATCTCCAAACAAAGATCTTTGAGAGCCCAACACTGCTCTTGTCGTTTGAGCTTGATTAATCACATCATCTATCTACAGGAAGCAAACATGTAGATTAGAAAATTGCAACTTAGATAATCCCTTGACAAATAGGGAAGAAAAACTAATCAATAATGATACAAGCTATTCTGTAACAGTAGCAAGGCACTAAAGACAGCAAAATATATATATTATGAAATCAACGGTTAGTCTAAAGTGTATTCTGCATGTCACATCAATCTCATCCATTAAAAATGGTGTTAAAAGTACCTAAATGACCTGTACACAGAGCTGGAGAAGAATAGGAAAGATGTATGAGAAAAGAAGGATGCTAGTTTGAGTCTTTATGCATACATAAACTTCTCATCAGCATGAGTTCGCAACCAATTTTGGACTTCAACAGAAGCCCCCACTCCCACTCGTAGTCCAACACCAAATCTCTCTCTTTTGGGAAAATAATTAAAACTTAGTTCATACTATATTTCGCTTATACTAAAAGTACACACGATGCAAAATCCACAGCCTCACTGCTGGTATGAATAAGATCCCATCATTCCCCAACTATGAATAACTTGTATAAGCTAACAACACCAAGAAGATTCAACTTTCATGAGACACAAGTCGCTTGCTTAGTGTTTGAATTTTAAACCAGATCCTTCAATTGCAAGAAAACAGTCAAGGATGTATTATTCCATGATGATCAAGAGGTAATAGGGATACATCATTAAGGAACCAAAATCAAACTGATGGAACACCATCTGGCTGTAGAAATGCTTGTTGTAGACAGACATGGCTATTAATGCTTGTTCTAGGAACCAAAAATGTTTTTTTTTTTCTTTTCCTTCAAAGCACTGAGTTGGTTTTTAGATTTTAATTTCGAGACTAGACCATGGATGGTGATTTCGGCTACTGAAATTTTTCGGTTCTACATGCCAGACACCTGCTTTAGGTTTCTGACCAACAGGTTCACCTGTTTATTCTGCTTATAAATAACATGTATGTTTGACGTATATCTAATCCAAAACCATTAAAGAATTGTAAAATAAATACACATTGCAGTAGAAAACAAAAGGGGAAGGCCTTTCAACAAAGCATGTTGTAAAATGATAAACACATAAAGAATATTTAAATCTTACATGAGCAATGCTTCCGTGGATGGCAGCTCGCTCTCTGAGTAATTGCATTCTTGGTGACATACTCCCGGATGCCTGCATGGTGGCAAATAGGTAACTTTGGGAAACCACAATCTTGGTAATGGGAGTGATAAAACCAAGAAATTAAACCACATGAGTACCTTATACTCATTAATATCATCTCTGACGGAACTCAGAAGCTCTGCATGTTCCCTCATTGAGTTTATGTTTCCCTTGATTCTTCTAAACTCCTAAAATATGTACCAATACTTCAAAAGGATGGAAGTACTAAACAACTGGTCTAAATGGCTAATAAACCATGGAACATTGGTGCATCAATTTAAAACGAATGAATGAACCAGCGTTAGTGCCACTCTTCTTCCGCTTCTCTCACGGTTCAAGAAAGAGGAGATAAGGGCAATTTTAACTGCAAACTTCAACATGATGGAAAACCACATGTTATACATGCAGAAAGTTTTCATGTACACCGAAAGGGTTTTATCCATACAACTTTTTTTTCCTTAAGTACACATGTAGAAAACAAAACAGATTAGTTAAAGAGTTCAAGCTCTGAAGCTCCTAGAGAAATATACCAAATTGCAGGTACGAAATTCTTGATAATTAAACATAGAAACCTGATTTCTAACAAGTCTAGATAAAAATTACAGCATAGTCAACAAATAAACCTGAGTAAACTCATGTAGTATGTCTCTATGCCGTGCAAGCTTCTGGGTCACCGAAGTAGTCGAAGAAGCAGATGCAGCACATCTACTCATGGAATCATTTATGTCCAGCAGTTTCTCAAGCAATGATTGAATTTCCATTTCCATAGACTTCCATGACCTACTTGACCCAACCGTTGGCGATCCAGTATCTAGATAAGCTAAATGTGAGTACATATTATTACAAGGGGGTGAAAAAGGAAAGCTGACCAGATTCCTAACGCTATTTATTCATAAATACAAGTAACGAAAATATGATCTCTGGTATTAAAAATTCCAATCTATTAAAACAGTCGAGTTTGTTCAGTTTTTAAACAGATTTACTCAGAAATTCAGTAATCTACCAAAAGGAAATCAAAATGCAACTAAATAACAAGCATTCAGAACAGAATTCTAGAATAATAAAAATGGAAAAGGTAGCAGTAGAAGAGCAAACCTCCTTGGGTGAACCTAGCACCAAGCTTAGCATAAGAAGAGAGCTTAACATCGAGATCACCCTCAATCTTTCGAGCCTCTCTCCTAAGTTCCTCCCAACCGGATTCTTGCAGATCCAAATTCGGATCCGACATTTTGGATCTTCGTGGTCCAAATTCGGATCCCTCACAATAGTTTCTTTTGTTTATATAACGCGTTGAGTTCTTCAGCGGATCCGACGGTGGGGATTGATTCAGCTGTTAAAGTTAACAACCCTGGTTCAATCACAGAATTCAGAAAAGAAAATGTTGCCGAGTGTTGAAAGCTCCCTTTTTCTTCTTTTTAGCTTCGATTTGGATTTGGATCTTCTCTTTAGTTTTCTGATTGAAAGAATACTGGGGAAGGCCTTTATTCCGTCCAATTATCTCATGACACATGCATGGGCCGTAACCAGATAGAAGCCCAATTACTATTTTTGAAACATATTTAAAATCAATTTGTTTAGGTCCAAATATTAATTATTTATCCAGGATGAATTATTTTTTAAAAGAAAAAAATAAGCAGAAAATAAATGAGAGGCGGAGAGAGCAATATGAAAATGGTTACCCACAATCAATGGTGGAGATAAAGCCATCTTGGAATCTAACGGTCAACTCACTCTATCTGACTGTTTGTGTAGACGAGAAGATCAACGACAGAGATGGTGGCTATTACTTGCCTCTACATTATCAAACGAAGGGCCAGTTCAACAACCTCACCCGCAATTAACAATGGCCTCTACTTCTTCCGTCACCCTATCTCAAGCCCTACTTTCTCGCGCCATCTCATCCAATGGGTCGCCGTCGTCATCAGACCACCGTGTCTCCATCTCCGCACTCTCTTTCCCCACCTTCTCCGGTCTCAAATCCACCATCCCATGCGCTTTATCTTCCCGTCGACGCCTTCCCTCCCGCTCCTCCCTGAAGCGCGAAGTCCGTGCTGCTGCCATCGAGACAATCGGCACCGCTGCTGAGACTTCCCTGGTGGAGAAATCGATCAATACAATCAGATTCTTGGCCATTGATGCTGTCGAGAAGGCGAATTCAGGGCACCCCGGGTTGCCCATGGGCTGCGCTCCGATGGGTCACATTTTGTACGATGAAGTGATGAGGTATAACCCCAAGAACCCTTACTGGTTCAACCGTGATCGTTTCGTGTTATCCGCAGGTCATGGTTGTATGTTGCAGTATGCTCTGCTTCACCTCGCTGGTTACGACAGTGTCAGGGTAAGCTTCTTAAAAAATTATATTTTAAGAGCTGTGGGTTTTCGATTCTTGTTTCCTTTTTCATAAAAGAGTTGATTTTTGCAGTAAAGAACTAAAATTTATAATTGATGGATTATTGTTTAGGAAGAAGATTTGAAGAACTTCCGTCAGTGGGGAAGCAGAACCCCTGGACATCCAGAAAACTTCGAAACACCTGGAGTTGAAGTAACAACTGGTTAGCATAAGTGTTTTTATCAACAAAAATGGCATACTAAAAATAAAGCAAATATATCCATTTAAATGTGTCTTTCTTTCCTAGGGCCTCTTGGTCAAGGTATTGCAAATGCTGTTGGATTGGCTCTCGCGGAGAAACACTTGGCTGCTAGATTCAACAAGCCAGACAATGAGATTATTGATCACTACACGTATGATTACTTCCTTGGATCCCTTTTTATTCCTATTATTTGCATGCCCAATCTCGTCTTGATATGTTGGCCTTTTGTTTTCTTAGATATGTTATCTTGGGAGATGGTTGTCAAATGGAGGGTATATCAAATGAAGCTTGTTCACTTGCTGGACACTGGGGGCTTGGGAAACTTATAGCTTTCTACGATGACAACCACATTTCAATTGATGGTGACACCGAGATTGCCTTTACCGAGAATGTTGATACACGATTTGAGGGTCTAGGGTGGCATGTTATCTGGGTCAAGAATGGAAACACTGGCTATGATGAAATTCGTGCTGCAATCAAAGAAGCAAAGGCTGTGAAAGACAAACCCACTCTGATCAAGGTCAGATGTTTTCCTTGCATCCTGTTTGGAAGTAATATGCTTTTGTACTATTTGTTGATTTGAGTCTTATCTAGTAAAACTTTAAAGTTCCATGATTCTTAGGTAAAGACTTCTCTGCGAAAGCCTTTCTTAAAAGGGCCTGCATTATATTAGAATGCCTTGATTGAAAATTGAAAATTTTGCATTTCTAACATATTTGGGTTCAACCTTATTATCTCTCTAATGTGTTGTACAAGATGTCATTTATTTTAATTCCTTGTTCCTTTCAGGTGACAACCACCATTGGTTATGGATCTCCGAACAAGGCAAACTCATATAGTGTACATGGGAGTGCATTGGGTGCCAAGGAAGTTGATGCTACTAGGAAAAACCTTGGATGGCCATATGAGCCTTTCCATGTTCCTGAAGACGTTAAAGGGTAAGGAGATCGGTTTAGGTTTCTATACATGCATCTGATTATGCTTTTTTGGTCTAGTTTCAAAACTTTTCTTCCAATTTCTGCAGGCACTGGAGTCGTCACGTCCCTCAGGGTTCTGCTCTTGAAGTTGAATGGAATGCCAAGTTTGCTGAATATGAGCAGAAGTACAAAGAAGAAGCTGCTGAACTCAAGGCAATCATCACTGGAGAACTACCAGCTGGTTGGGAGAAGGCACTTCCAGTGAGTACTCTTTACTGTCCATTCTAAAAAGGATCTTACACCTGATTCTCAGATAATCTCTTTCATAGGACTAATACAGTTGGATTACATTGGAATGAAAAACTATGTTTTGAACCCTTGTGTTTACAATTTTAGACATACACTCCGGAGAGCCCAGCTGACGCTACCAGAAATCTCTCTCAACAAAATCTCAATGCCCTTGTAAAAGTACTACCCGGTCTTCTTGGTGGAAGTGCTGACCTTGCTTCTTCGAACATGACCTTGCTCAAAATGTACGGTGATTTCCAAAAGGACACCCCTGAGGAGCGCAATGTTAGGTTTGGTGTTAGGGAACATGGAATGGGAGCCATCTGCAATGGCATTGCCCTTCACAGTCCAGGCCTCATTCCTTACTGTGCTACGTTCTTTGTCTTCACTGACTACATGAGAGCGGCCATTAGGATTTCAGCCTTGTGTGAAGCCGGAGTTATCTATGTTATGACCCATGATTCCATTGGTCTTGGTGAAGATGGACCCACCCATCAGCCAATTGAGCACTTGGCAAGCTTCCGTGCGATGCCTAACCTTTTGATGCTTCGTCCAGCTGATGGCAATGAAACAGCTGGTGCTTATAAGGTTGCTGTTTTGAACAGGAAGAGACCCTCTATTCTTGCCCTCTCCAGGCAAAAGCTGCCCAACCTTCCCGGAACTTCCATTGAGGGAGTTGAAAAAGGTGGATACATTGTTTCGGACAATTCTTCTGGCAACAACCCCAATGTAATTCTGATTGGAACTGGTTCTGAGTTGGAGATTGCTGCTAAAGCTGCTGATGAACTAAGGAAGGAAGGCAAGACTGTTAGGGTTGTCTCCTTTGTTTCGTGGGAGCTCTTTGAGGAGCAGTCAGATGCCTACAAGGAAAGTGTTTTGCCACCATCCGTAACAGCTAGGGTGAGTATTGAGGCTGGATCGACATTTGGGTGGCAGAAGATTGTCGGATCCAAGGGGAAGGCAATTGGAATTGACCGGTTCGGGGCCAGTGCACCGGCAGGCAAAATATACAAGGAATTTGGTTTAACTGCAGAGGCTGTTGTTGCAGCAGCGAAAGAACTTTGCTAAGCTTGCTTAGTAACTCTCTGGGAATTGTGTGGTTTTGGATTGGAAATTAAAACTGAAGAGAGGCCATTCCAATTGCGACATATCTCGTTTGTGTTCAATAAGAATCAGAATCCACTTATTTTCTGGTTTGTGGTTTAGCTTTCCCATTTCTTTTCCTTTTATGTTATAAAACAGAGTTGCCTGCTATTGTAATCTAGATTATATAATCAATAACCTCCGTCATTATTTTTTTCACATATGCTTGTCGTAAATGCATAAGCAGTTTGTATTAGTTTGCCTTCCAAAATAACCAAACTAATTCCCCACAAATGCTTTTCTATCCTTAGATTGAAATGGTGGTTGAAAATAGAAATTGGTGGATATAATCCAGCCAAGAGAGGCATGGCTTTCATTTCATTAAACTGAAGGGGATTTAGAAATGGTTTCGGCCATTCAATAATGGCTAAATATATGAAGCCAAGATATGATTAGAAACTTGTGTAGGGCTGTAAATGATACGAGACAGATCGCAAGCTACTCGAGATCGATTCGGTTGAACTCGAACTCAAACTCGACTCGTGTTCTAGCCGAGCCGAGCCACTCGATACTCGACTCGAAAAACTCATGAGCTACTCGGAAAAATAATAATTTTTAAAAAAATATATATTTAGAAATAGGTGATTAATCATCTTTAATTTTAAATTACTTAATAACTTAAAAAAAATTATTTAGTTATAATAGACATAATAATTGATATTTAGAAATAGGTTTAATACTTGAACTTAAGAGATTAACCTTATATTTTTTACTTCATGTTTATAATTATTTCCTACTTTTCCATAGAATAATTTATCATTAACTATTATCATTTACTCTTTTTGACAGGTTCTACGGGTGGAATTAAGGCTTATAAATGTTATCAGTTTAATTATCGTACTTTTATTGCATTGTTACGTTTATTTTCTTGCGGAACTTTATTTATTATTGGAGACATTTTTATCATATTATTTGTATTACAATGTGATGTTCGTTGATTAGAGTGAAAAAACATTTATATGTTGTTGTTTTAAAAATATGTTAAAGTTTAATCTTAAATCGAGCTTCTAGATATGTTTGAGAATATTTCGAGTTTGAGCTTTTCGAGTTCGGGCTTTTTGATTCGAGCTTTTCGAGTTCGAGTTTTTCGAGCTTTTAGATTCGAGCTCGAGTTCGAGTTTCAATTTTTATTTCGAGTTCGAGTTCAATAATTTTAAGCTTGCGAGCTTTCGAGTCGAGTTTAGCTTTGAGCTTTTCGAGCTCGAGTCGAGCTTGGCACTACTCGAGCTCGACTCGGCTCGTTTACACCCCTACTTGTGTGGGTATCCACTGGGGAAGATAGGTCCTGAGCTCTTGAAAAGTTATGGTTGCCGTAGACCCTGTCTTTGATCCACTCTCCTATCCTCATTGTCTTTTACTTGCAAAAGTTCCTTGACAAACATTTTGCTAAATCTTTAGAGAAAAACTCACTTCATTGTTATGAAATATTTGAGCTGTAGTGGAACATGTTTTATTTCGACATGATGGTAACTTCAGCATATTCTTTCATCATCAGCCCACATTAGTTGGGTGGTGGAAGAGGTCGTTTACCTACACCACAGCAACAATGTTGTACTGTTTGTTGTTCTATGAAAATATCTTAGCTCCCAAAGAATCATTACATCATCTTTCTATGTATTTTTGTTTTCCAAAACCGGACTAGAGAAGCAGAGGTTTGTATCATAACAAAATACTAAATCAGGGTGTTCATTAAATGTAGTAAATGAAGAATACGAAGCACATTACAGAAAGAAATGCTCTGAGCTGTGGTTGAAACTTGTTTTATAAATGAAGCTAAAGTAGGCTGACTGCCAGTTTGAAATTGGACAAGGTGGTCCATTTCCAGCAACACATCTCATCTTCGGTCTCTCCTCGCTGCAAGTAAAAAGTATCTCACTATGGCATTTATTGGTTGACATAAAGTTCAGTTACCTGTTAATCCAACCACATGAATGAGGTGCACAAACTATCTCATGAAGATTTCAGTTAGGTGTCAGGGTTCACCTCCCCCTTGCTATGTGATTTCAATACCTATATAAAACATCAACTACCAAATACTTGAAAATTTTAAAAACAATTAATAACATGTCAGATCATATTTAACTCTAACATTCGTTCTCAAATTTACAGATGTCGATAGAACATGTGCAGCATCACTGTATTTATATATTAAGACTTTTTACGTGAGATTAATATTCTCACCTCTTCTCGTACTTGAGAATATGGTTGTTTCTTTGGAAAAATTTGGGTTATGTGTGAAACATGACAGTGAAAAGAAACAAGCCATTGCGGAAGGTTGCAGTGGTCGGTTTCCGGCGGGGAAAGGGTAAGGTCAAGAAATTTAGCTTTCCTTTGAAATGCTGGAAGTGCAATGCGACCATTTACGGGTGCTGTGACCATGTAATTATTTTGCATTGTCTGGTTCGGTGCATATGCAAATGCCCTTTGTTTTATTTAGGAGTATCAAGTTTTTAAGGTTTATATAATTACAGCTCGGGGCAGATTTGGAGTACACTCTCAGCACTTGTATATATAATTACCGGATACATCTAAATTAAATAATATTTTCAAGAGGTTTATGTTCAACTCGTGTTTATTTAAATTTTTGAAGGAACTGTTGTTGTTTTTAGAGATTAATGTAATCTCATAAATATATTCGGTCTTTATTTATATATCCGATATGTTCATTAAGCATTTATAAATATTATATATTAATAAATTAATAGTATTATATAAATAATTACAAATAATTTATCAAAAGTTACGTTGGTTTGCACTTTTAACGCTTGGACGTAATGTTACAACTTTTATATCCAAAAATATTACGTAAATTCTGTTAATTACGTTATCTATAATATAAGTAGATTTAAAAATAATTTTATTAAAAAACATCCTATTGAATCTGTGGGTCATCGCATATTTAGGGGTTAATCCCTGTAGAATGAAACTCCAATCATAAATGGATAAGGCTGAAGATTTGAGTTCCCCAAAATCCCTGCCTCTCAATTTCTGTAATCTGGTAGGTAGGTACTAAATTAATTTACCATCAAAATCCTCACCTTCTTCAACAAATCCCAAACTCAAATTAATTCCTTGCCTCACAGATAAATATAGACGAACGAAGCTGATCCCTCGGTTATTGTTTCTATTCTTAACCTTAATACTTTTAACTAAATAAAAGACAAGAAATCTCTATCTCCCAAATTCACCAAACAAAAATCAAATCTCCATCATCTCATACTACTCTTCTTTTAAAACCATTTTGAGAGAAATAAACCCATCATTTCAAGATTCTCATTTTCATCATAAGAATGAACAAACTTATGTAAAGAACTTTCCTTTACTCCTCCACCATCGACAGCGCCGCCGACGGTGCAGAACATTCCGTCCGGAAGGAATACCCATTTCCCCAAACCCTAAATCTGAAACTACAGAAAGAAAGGATTTTTCTTCTTCCAAGTTCTGTTTTTTTTTTTTTGTGTGTGTGTGTGTGTCAATGTCAAAGCAAATGTCTCATCTTGACAACATTCCATCAACCCCTGGGAAGTTCAAGATGGAAAAATCACACTTCGTTCACCATAGATTGAGGTGGCACACCTCTCTTGCAAAGCTCACGTTTTGGTCCTTCATGTTCATGGGCGTGATCTTGATCTTCTTCTTTCGATCTCCCTCCTCCAATCCCCTACCACAAGATCCTTCTCGCCGCTCTCTCCGTACCTATAACTGGGGTGGACCCGCTTGGGAAAAACGGGTCCGTTCATCTGCCCGTATCCGATCCCGCAACGGCATCTCTGTTTTGGTTACCGGAGCCGCCGGTTTCGTCGGCACCCACGTGTCGGCTGCTTTGAAAAGGCGCGGAGATGGTGTTCTTGGTCTCGATAATTTCAACGACTATTACGACCCTGCGTTGAAAAGAGCCAGGCAAGCGTTTCTGGAACGAAGTGGAGTTTTCATTGTGGAAGGAGATATCAATGATTCGGCTCTTTTAAGGAAACTTTTCGAGGTTGTAGCATTTACCCACGTTATGCATTTAGCTGCTCAAGCTGGCGTCAGGTATGCTATGGAAAATCCTGGCTCTTATGTGCATAGCAATATTGCTGGTTTCGTTAGTTTACTTGAAATTTGCAAGTCTGCTAATCCACAGCCTGCGATCGTGTGGGCGTCTTCGAGTTCCGTTTACGGTCTTAATACCAAAGTTCCATTTTCTGAGAAAGATAGAACTGATCAACCTGCTAGTTTATATGCTGCTACTAAGAAAGCTGGTGAAGAAATTGCACATACTTATAATCATATTTACGGACTTTCCTTAACTGGTTTGAGATTCTTCACCGTATACGGTCCTTGGGGTAGGCCAGATATGGCATATTTCTTTTTCACCAGGGATATATTGAAGGGGAAGTCGATACCGATATTTGAGGCTGCTAATCACGGTACGGTGGCCAGGGATTTTACCTACATTGATGATATTGTGAAAGGGTGTTTAGGTGCATTGGATACGGCTGAGAAGAGCACTGGTAGTGGAGGGAAGAAGAAGGGCTTGGCTCAATTGAGGGTATACAATCTGGGGAACACTTCCCCTGTTCCAGTTTCGGATCTTGTGAGTATCTTGGAGAGGCTTTTGAAGGTGAATGCAAAGAGAAAGGTTATGAAGTTGCCTCGAAATGGGGATGTCCCGTTCACTCATGCCAATATTAGTTTGGCTCGGACGGAGCTCGGGTTTAAGCCCACGACCGATTTGCAGACCGGTTTGAAGAAGTTTGTAAAGTGGTATCTGAGTTACTATTCTGGTGGGAAGAAAGCTGCTGGATGAATTCATTCATCGAATTTGTGGTGGCCTTGTTCACTATCATTTTTAATCATTGTTTCTTTTTTTTACATTTCTTTGTTCGTGCCGGATTATTGCTATTTCTTGTATCTTTAATGGAGCCATTTTAAGGATGGAAGTTATGCCCTAGTTTGAACAAGTTTTGAGGACACAGGCACACGCTGTATCAAAGGAGGGATTATGTAATTGCTAGTTTCTTTTCGGCATTGTAGTAGAATTCATGACCCATAGAATTAAATACTGTTTTTTTTACGAATTGGACCAGACAAGACAACTTTAAACAAACAAAAATGTTTTCCAGTCATCAATGCAAGAAATCTACAACTTAATTAATATCACAACAAGAAATGTTACATTGGGATTTCGAAAAAATCAAACTAAACTTAGTCAGTCCCCCGCCACCATTTTCACAACCATATGCTGCTTTCCTTGATATATTCTCTCTATTGCTAGTATACATGAAGTTGCCCGAGGAATGAACAGTTAGAAGCCGAAACAGACCGCAGAGTAAAACACCTGTTAGAATACAAGGCAAGTGGAGCAATGCACCAGCACCAGCCTTCTGTGATTAATTATAAGAAAATTCTGCAGATTTCCTGGCGTGGAGGAGGTTTTTATATTATTATTATTACTATTAATTCATTATTTAACTTTTAGAACTCTTGTGAATCAAAATCAGGCTTTGATGGGTATTCAAGGCCCTGAAGTGCTGGCATTTGTCGTAAATCCTCATCCGAATAAGCTGGAATGAACCAGTATCGCTTGTCTGTTCCAAACACCTGTAGTCATAGACAAACACCAAAGCATGAGTAAACGGAAGATATTAAGAAAGGGAGATAGAATGTAAGGCATAAACAGTAACCTGTTCAAAGTTTTTCTTACGACCAAGGTCATAACGCCATTTTGAAGAGGTTTTCTTCTCATAAGCCTGTTACAAAGAAAACAACAGATTTTATTGGTAAATTTGAGCGCATTTATGCTGTGCATTCTCGGGGGGAATACTATGCATAATCCGGTTGTCCAAAAATTTCATTTAGTCTACTTGGTCTTATGGTATTGAGCTTGTCGGAAAATAGGGCATATCTCTTGAGTCTTGATATCATTATTAAAATAATAATAAAGACTAGTTCTGAAAACATCAAATATCACAACATGGTACTAAATTTCGAGATGAAGACAAATACCTCGATAGTTGCTGTATTAGCAGCCACCAAAGATACGTGCATGATCAAAAAGCCCAAGACACTCAATGCAAATGCCAGATTCAAAACTGCCACAGTAGCACATCATCATACAATTGTACATACTACACGGTCACAAAAAAACAGAACAGTCCATGGAGCCCATACCAAAGGCAAGGAAAGTCGTAGCCAAGGTTCCAGGAGTTCCGGGAATTTCTACATCACTAAAGAATGCTATGAAATGAGGCAATAAGCTTAAAGTCACAAGACTAGTCTCGAGGAATGTGTAAAACTGCATGGAGATTTAATATCATTGTCAAAAAAATGCCAAGAAAACAGGCACCAACAACATCAAATGAATTGCAATCATAAGTTATATCACCATAAACAATGCAAACAAAGAGGACAATGTCAATGGAAGCAAACAGCACACGACTCAAGTTATGCTTCCATAAAAAATTCTTCAAGCTAAGAATAAAGCAAGTAGGACCTAGAGGGCATAAAAGGTATGAAAAATGTTTCGAAAAATAAAGCAAACATACCAAGAAAAGAAGGAAATACTTGTAATTTAATGCACCAACACAATTGACAACCCACACACAATGATGGTCCATCTTTAGCACACACCGCCCACCTGAAACAATGAAATTGATACAGAACTGATCACAATATTATCGGCACATGAAAAGAAACAAACAGATAACTTTAGCGTATGAAAAACGTACAAACTGAACAATGATGGCAGCGAGGTGGTTTCAGCTGGTTGCACTTCCGACAATATCTAATTCTTTGGTTTGATGGGTTTGGATGCAAACTATTGAACTCTGAACCATTCAATGGGTCGGACTCCCCTCTCTCCTCATCCAAAACTGGCCTCCAGTTAGCCGGTACGCTACCCGGATCAGTGAAAACAACAGAAAAGTAACTCCATAACAGCATAAACAGCTGCAGAATCACATAAAAATTTGCATATTTCGTGTCAGTTTTCACCTCACATTTATCAATCCAGTATTTAGTGTCCGTTTAGCAATTTGATTACATTAATCAAAATCCAAAAACCCAAGTAGATTTCAGCATCGGAAGTTTGAAACTATATATAAGAAAAGGTCCAAGATGGAGCCTTTGCGTTTTAACAATATTTCAGATTTGCTCTTTCTTTTCTCTAATATATATCAAACATCAATAAATGTAAAAATTTTAAAGATTCAAACATTTAGGATAAAATGGGAGAAAACTGAAGATCCAGAAAGATCACTCTAAACTAATGAGCAGGGACTTAAATCTGGCTCCGCTAATAAGTAAACTCAAATTCCAAGCTTTAACATTTTCAGAACCATTTTAATCATTTCATAGTAGCTGAGTTTTAGTGAATTTGCAGAAACAGGGCGAGATGTAAAATGCCCATCTCTTTAAACAGAGCAGCAATTCTCAAAACCTAACAAAGACCCAATAAAGCCACCAATTAACCAAATGAGGTTGATTTCGGAGACTTACCAGACAATGAAATAAGATCAAGACGAGAACAGCAGTGTGGGAATCGAGGGAGCCGTCGAACAAAGCTGGGCCAAAAATGGTCAAAACAACAGAGTAGTAAGTGACACACACGACCCCTAAAACCAACAAGATCATGACCGATCCCAGACCCCTCAGAGCCGTACAAAACCTGAACACGTTCCACGCCATCGTTGCTCCAGATCTATGCATATTACCCAGCTAAAATAAAACCCCACACCGAAAAGAAAGTCTGATCCTTTTTTGTTTTTCAGACAGTTTTTGCAACCGTTTAAAACCCAGGAAGAATGACTAAAACCTTGATAATCTAATTAAGGTTGCAGGGATGACCTGGGAGTTAAGACAATCTAAGTGAAACAATTGAAACCAAAAAAAATGTATGAGCTTGTCTTCTTGCTGTTGATCTAGTAAGAATTTTTTTGAAATTAGGGTTCATATAAGATTTGGGATTCCCGGTAAGGTGTGAAATGCATGCTTTCTTGCTCGGTCGGTCGGTCGACAGAAAAGCAGAAAACCAGACGGAGAGGGAATAAAATGGAAACCCTTTTATGGTTTAATTGAAAAAAAAAAAAAAAGGAAGATTAAACAAAAGGATTAACAAAAACAAGACGTTAAGGACAACCGGCAACAGCTGAGCTGCTTTAGTTTGTATTTTAAGGAAGGTTCTGTCCGAGGACGGTGTCTCTTCAATAACAAGTTATTATAAGTAAAAGCACGTCTAGGTAAAAACTCAATTAACTCATGGATAGCATAAAATAACTTGATTAGGTGTTTTTATCGGTCAATAAAAGATTTTTAAGTGAATGGTGTTAATCAAACATAAATATTAAATAAATAGATATGATTTATATAATATAAAATTCATTCAATAAAATTTATCTATTTTATAATAAATTTTTAATAATTATTAACTCTTTAATTATGTATAAATAATAAATGAAATTTATTTAAAAATAAAATATATTATTTTTAATAAATAGTGTAATAAAGCAAACACATCTATTTTTTTTTTCAAATTCAACGTACCTAACTGGTACTAGTATTAATGTTGGGGTCGTTTAAGTGTCATTTGACCTTCTAGAACCCGCAATGAATTTTGTACTCTGAAAATCGAAGCTCAACAGCAAGGAAGAAAAGGAAACTATTATTATGATTAAACTATATTAATATTCTTCTTTTACGAATTAAACTCCCCTTGAAATGGACAGGATACCAATCCATATTAGTATAAACTAATATTTATAGATATAACCCATAAAAAATTATATCATGGATAAGTTTTATCGTGTTATTCATGAGACTAATTACTAAAAATTATCTATTTTATTATTTTTTATGTCATATTTTTTAAAATAAATTTTCACTCGTATTTATTATTAATTTATTTTAAAAATATTTTTTTAAATAAAGAATCACTTAAAAATATATAACATGAAAAAAATAATGAAATAAGTGATTTTTAATGGTTGGTCCTATAGACACATAATGAGACTTACTCGTAATATAATTCCTCGACCAATAATTATATAAGACTCCAATCGTCATCGCGTACGCATCAACCTCTAACAAAGCAAACGTAGACAAACGGAAGCAGAAGCTCGTAGATGAACAGGGTTAGTTTGTTACACAGAGAAAGAGGGAAGGTATGACGATCCTAGATAATTTGATTTGGGGGTATAATTACCAAAATTTAATTTATTAGGTCATTAATTTAGATACGATATTATAAAGATTTATTATGAAACAACTCTCTAAACTTAATTTATTGTATTTATAATGTTGAGATTTAAATCAGTAATCTTGCTTAAAAAATCTAATATCTCATCCTACTAGATTAATTGATTATTGGTATAATAAATGAAGGATTGACTATATAAGACAAACTACAGTTAAAATGATTCAATTATACTTACAAGATTAATTCAAGTGATAAGTAATTTAGTATTACTTAAACAGATAGTGAGTTCTAAATGTTAATTTTAATTAAGATAAATAACAATCATACTATCCATCGGAAGATTCAGAACCAGAAGAAAGAAAAAATCATAGTCAATAAAAAAAGGAATGATATAAAAAACATATGATTGGACAACAAAAGAGACATTAGTTTCATCACCAGCCTGCCGGGAGCATACGAAAAGCTAAAATTCTTCGTTGCAGATCTCTGCGAACCCGAGAATTTCAATGCAGCCTCTGAAGGATGCAAGGGAGTCCTCCCATGGAAGATGTAACTAAAAGGGAAATCAGTGGGGGCGCTAGGCCTCCTCAAGGCATACTTGAATTCAAAAACCGTGAAGAAAGTCGTCTACATTTCGAGTGCGTGCGCTGTTATGTTCAATGACAAGGGTGTTCAAGACCGAGGTTGATTTCGTCAGGGAAAACATAGATCCATCACTACATTCTTACGTGGTGTCCAAGAATTTGCAGCAGAACATGGACTGAATGTGGTGACACTGATTCATACTTATGTTGTTGGTCCTTTCATCTGCCCCAAGTTCCCTGAAACACTGAGCTCAACATTGGGTCTGGTATTAGATAATTATCAGGTTCTTTCAACTGTTTATACTGATTCCATTATGAGACTATGAAACTATACAGTGACAGAGCTCGAAAACATCAATCTCAAAATACCAATGGTGCACATTGATGAAGTTTAAAAAATTAAGATAAAGTGTATTTTTTTAGATCGAAGTGTTTAGAGTTTATGATGTAAGAAGTTAGAATTAATGTTTAAAATTTAATTTTAAATAATTTCTTAATAAGGAATATAAAAAAAAAATAATTAAAAGGTAAAAATTTTGACTCATAAAATAAAAAAAAAATTGAAGGATGATTATATGAATCAATTAGATTAAGTTTCGAGTTTTATGTTGCAAAGCCGAATATCTAGTCTGCTACCGAGGCCCTTGTTACCCCGTTGAACCGGGCTTAAATCCCAAAACCAATCAAGGCTTGTTGTCGATTGTTCTTGTCGTTACTGTGGTAATTTCAATTTTGTTTAAATCCAATTTAAGATGGGACAGATCGGAGAAGGTGTCGAAGAGTACAAGGTTAGGATTTGGGTAAAAAAAATTAATCGACGTAGTTTTTAAATACTAGGGTTATATTTATTGAATTATTTTGAATTAAATTAAAATTTATATATTTATTGTTTGATTAAAATTAAATTAATTAATCAAACTAAAATCTATGATAACATTTAAGAAAAAAATGGAAAAATCAGTACATAAAAAGTCATATTTTTACAAAATTTTATTTTCATGAAAAACAGAGGAAAGGAGTAGAGGTCGAAGAAAAAGATAACTATCATATCATTATTTTTAAGGAAGTTATAAGAGGGATTAAAATGAAAATAAACTAAAAATTGAGTGATCTTAATAAAAAATTTAAACGTTTAGCGATCAAAAAGTTTGCGTTCTAAACGTTCAGTGACCAATGATGTATTTTACCCTAGAAATTATTATGTCAGATAGAAGCTGAAGAATGATATAAAAAAGGTAGTGGGAAACTCCTCTCGGCGAACACTCTCTCTGGTCAGCTTCATCTTCTCCACATGAAACCCCATAGAGCAGAAGGCGATCTCTTCCGTCACCACAATGGTGTTGATCCACCGCCACCTCATATCATACACCCCCAACCTGACCCCCCCTTTCCACTCCCCGAAATCCTCCTCTTCCCCTTCTCTTCCTCCGCTGACTCTCCATGCGCTTCCGATTCAGATAACGACGCTGCCGCCACTACTCCCCCGGCCCCTTACTCCGCTAGCGTAACAAATACGAATCAGCCCATGGGCTTCATTAGTCCCGAGCCTCACATTTCTTCTCAGTTCTACACCTTCAACGCCGACTCCCATTCCCTCATGATCCGCTGCATCAGTGAACAACGTTTAGCAACTCCATCTGAGATCCGGAACGCAACGCCCTGCTCCGTCCTCAAGTCGTGGCGCGCCGTTTGGAAGGACCGCAACGAGGACACCGCTTACCTCACCGCTTGGAAACGGATCCAAGACAAGCTCATCGCGCACGTTGACCCCAGTTCCGGTAACGAATTCCTTTGCTTCAAAAACAATTCTAATCAATTCGTTTCCCATGTGAGTCAATGGCAAGAAATCATTATGAATTTCCACAGCGACGCCGATTTAAAACATTTAGGGCTTAAAGAAACAATTGAGAGAATCAAGCAAGTGTGGACTGTAGGTGCTAAGTTCTATGGGATTCCCGAGAGTTACATTAGGGTTTGTGTTGCCGCTTGCCATGTATGCAATGCTTCCTCCGGGTCTGCTTCCAATAGTAAACGGCGCCGTTTTGAGTACACAGAGTCTTTTGACGTGCCTGCAAAGGAGGTGCCTCATAAGTTGCAGCAACTGGCTGCAAAACACAAGGTTGTGCTTTGTATCAGACAGAAATATATTAGGTATAAACCTTTTATGGCTGAGGTTAAGGATTATGCTTGTCATCGAGCTGGGGAGCCTGCATCTCGGAAGTCGAGGATTTTGAAGAGGGAACCATATGCATCGAAGAGATGTGGGTGTGGATTTAGAATTAGGGCGATAGTGCCAATTTCCAATTATAATGAGAAAGATAAGACATTTGTATATCAAGAAGAAGGTATGGCAGTATTTAAGTTGTATGCGGTGCATTCTGGCCATGAGCCAGGGCCACTGGATGGAAATGCAAGGATCATGCATCGAGTTGTTGGGCATAAGGGAGGGTTTTTGTTGGATCAAGATATGGCTTACGGGGCAAGTGAGTATTTTGATAGTGAGGGGTTTGGATTGGTTGGTAAGGAAGGAGGAGACTTTCGGGTAGCTGTTTTGCAGCAGGTGCAGGAGCTGAGAGCTGAAATTGGGTTGTTAGAGGGGAGAATTGACAATATTCCTCATCAGTTGCTGGGTTTGGTATCTAGGGAGCTGTTTGATGTTTTGAGTAAAGTTAGAAGTATAGGAGAAGGAAGTCCAAAGTCAATTGTATTGCTTTCCGAAAAGCCTCATTCAGATGACATGTTGGTAGGGGAGAATGATTTAGCACACTGGAGTGATCACCACCATGATCGGTTATGCGGGGATGGCAAGGATGCAGAATTGATTGAAGATGATGAAGGGAGTTTTGAAAGGACACTTGGTGATGTTCCTTGGGACCAAATGACGGCAGATTGTAGGAGTGGGAAGGATCTGATAAATGAGTCATGTAAGGCAGATAAGTGGTTGAAATGTAATGATTTTGATGAGAAGAGCATTCTTGGCTGTGAGGATACTAAACTAATCAAGCCCTTGAGACATGATGATGGTATAGTGACAGATGTAGGTCTTGTTGGCATTCAGGTCGATAGTTTCTACCATGAAAATCCTAAATGGTATGATTCTCCGTGTGGTTTAGATTCCAGTACAGAATGTGGTGACAGTGGATTTCAACATGGGGAGATTGTGTAGAACCCTGAAGTGCTAGGTTTAATCCACCCTAACATGATCATGAATATATATTGTCCCCTTCGTCCCTTCTACCCGCTGGAACTGGATTGTAGATTTATGTATACTGAAAATTGGAGGTTATTATCACATACTTTAGGTGTCTTTGTTCTGTGTGGTTTCTGTAAAGTATAGCCAATTGGCTAATCTGCGCATACCTTATTTATTACTATTTGTTAACCATGTTGGTGTGCGTGATTTGTATCTGGGTTCTTCAATGGGCACCGGTGACTGTTTTCTCTCCCTTTGTTTTGGTTTCTTTATGCATATAATTGTACTATTTGTCCAATCTTTCTCGTCTGGCTTTCATTGTGACATGAATTTGCCTTTATTTTCACTTCCATACCATCCCTCGTTCTAGTTGGTTTGATCAAGCTGGTGGTTGTAATGATTCCCCGTGTATTGTTGGTCAAATTTTTTGGATGGTGTCTAGGGGATTCTTAATCTGTATGTTCCTTTTTATCCTCCAAGCCTTTGTGTCTTTTCTAGGTTTGTTGCGCCATGCATTTTATGGTTCTTTTTTGCCGCACCTTTGCTTGGAGAGCTTGAGATGAAGTTCAATCAAGGAATTTTATTCAACTAAGCCAGTAAGTATACATTATTCTTTTCTCTGTGTATTTATTGATTATCACTATCACTGTTATGCTTTCTTCTTTACTTTGATTTACTGTTGTCTGGCTCTATTTTTGTAGTTATGGTTGACTTCACATTGATATGATCAACCTTATAGTTGATTTGTCCAACCTTGATAGTGTATTAGTATCATAACTTCAGTATTCTTACTCTTCTCAAAATCAGTCCTCAAATCCCTTTGTTTAAAATGATTAGTTATATGCTTCTGTTTTTTAATTTTCAAATATGAATATTTGAGGAAAGTTATGGCGATTTTTCAGGTTGTCCTCTGCTACATCGTTGTACTCAATGAATCTGTAGGGATCCAAATAAATCCTTTTTATTTTTCAATTATGAATTTTGGAGGAAAGTTCTGGCTTCTTTTTAAGTTGTCCACCCGATACATGGTTGTACTCAATGAGGTGTAGGGTCTGCAAATATCTTTTCTAATACTTATTGTTTCTCAATTTCTTACCATGTTATGTTGTTTCCTGGTGTCTGAATTTTAAAATGTTCAATTACCTGCATCCCAATGTCTCTACCTTCTGCATGGGTTTCATGGTATATTCAAGATTGACTCTTGATAAATTATCTTTTACTGTCTGGTGTCAGATTTGAATAAGTTTTGACCGTTGGAGGTGTTTAATTTTAATTTTCAGTTATGTTAGCCGTCAAGAGTCATTAGTGTTTAATGAAACGCTGCATTTCATGGCAACCTTAGAAACTCTAAAGTTACGTCGTTTTGACTCTGGTGTTAGGTTAAATGTTTGTTTTGGCTGAGTAGTTTCTTATCGAATATCAGAATCAGTTTTCTTCTTCCTCCTTTCTTCTCTGTTTTCTCCCTTAATCATCATCTTCTCTCTCTTTTCTCTCTGTTATTTCTGACAGCTTACATCTGGTAACCCCTCCCCGTTCCCTCCTGAGTCCAGAGGAATTAAACCAGG
Organism: Abelmoschus esculentus; assembly: GCA_035048815.1. NCBI lineage: Eukaryota > Viridiplantae > Streptophyta > Magnoliopsida > Malvales > Malvaceae > Abelmoschus > Abelmoschus esculentus. Next base: position 16,919,972 of record JAUCBN010000020.1, on the reverse strand, counting down.
ATTTTGCAACACATAATTATTGGTGGTTGCTTCTCATAATATACTCTTTCTGTTTCTTGTAACAAGATCAAGGGCTTTGCAACTGATCCCTTAGTTTGAGAGGAATCAAACCAGGATTTGACCTGCTTATATAGTGAGTTTATAGTTAAATTTGTAATTGTGTCTTTTGAATTATACAATAATACTTCTCGAGGGCTTAACTTTTACATGCAAGAATGATTACCTATCTTGACATATGGTTGAATGCTTAATATTTGATATTTTTGGACTGAAAGTATCAATATAATATACATAATGAGTCACAACGGCAGTTTACAATTGGTGGGCTTGCATTGCTGTCAATACATTTTGCCAACCCTAATTTTGAAAAATACTTGCCGATTCTGGTTGAATTTTATCCTTGTCTACAGGGTTCTCAAACATTTTCGTTCTTTGTGTATACATTTTGTTGCAAGTTATTGTAGGCTACCTACTTTCTGTTTTGTTGTTATGTTCTGGCTACATCGAACCTTCACGGATATGAACAATTGGTTATATGCCAAAGGTGTCCACTGTTGCATGTGTTTTTCGTTATTTTGTGGACGGAAACAATTTAAATTTACCAGAAATTTTTATTCATAAGTCCTTAAAATAAGCAAAATATAATGAAAGGAAGAGAGATTGGTCACATAAGGTGTGGTACTTAGCAACTTTCATTACTTTATATATTTAATTATATGTGTACGTGTGTATATGCAGGGACAACGCTACTAATGGAATGGGAGCCCCCCTCCAATTGTTTTTAATAGCAAGTTTAGTCCCTGTTAGTTTGAATACTTGTCAAATTAAGTATTGCCCCTCCCAAATTTTGGATTAAGTTCTTATTAGGTTCCTATTAACCTTGAAGTTAGGTGACTTTGCCTCTTTGGTTGTTTAATTCTGGCCCCGCCCTTGTGTATATGCATGTCCTTTTGGACTTGGTGTTTGTCAAATCATCACTGGCTTGTTTATTAGTATTATGGTATACCCCTGGTAGTGTTTTTTTTTTCTTGGTGAGATTTAGACAAGCAGAAGATGCTGATAAACCCCATGCAATTTCAGACGATTTTTTAACAGATGGATTGAAGAAAGGTAGTTTCTTCCCCTTGTGGCCATGTTTGTGTAAGTTGATTTTCAGGAGATAATTGCAGCTTATTCAAATATAAAAGTGAAAGAGAAATGTCAATCACTGCTGCAGGATCCATCATCCTGTATGGAATGGATTTATTACTGCATCTCTGGAGTTCATCTTAATTACTTCTTCCTACACATTTTTGGTTGCTTTCTCTACTTTCAGAGTGGTAAAGTGCAATTTTAATCCGGATTGGATGCAAAGAATCTAGTTTCCATTTTCCGAGAAGTTGGAGATTTTGGACACTAAATTCGAGGGCCTGCTCGTATGTTGAATACCCCGAAGATTGTTTGGCCGTATCTTATAACATGAAAATTGCATGCACGACTTGAGAGAACATGTTAAACTAGGTGACATTCCTGAGCATATGAACCCCTCACAAAAAGCCATAAAACAGGAGCCGGCATTAGGTTAGAATCATAGTCTAACTGGTAGAAAAAAAAAGGGGTCCGATTGCATTAGATACTAGAGCAAAAGTGCTTGTCTGGGACGATAAATGAAAATGTTATGCAGTTACCAAGGATCAGATGCTCTTGCTAGCTAGAAGTGGAAGACCGGAATTGAACGTCGGGGAGGTATATGGAGACAAACTCCCGAGCCAACGCTTGAAGCTCTTCTTGGTTTTCCATTTCTTGAACAGAAGGAATTGGGAAATCCGAGAGCTCCATGGAAGTGTATTGTGGTTGTGGTGGATCCAAATCTGAACCAGTTTCTGATGCGTGAAGGAAATGCGGCGTTGGCGAAGGGAAGAGAGCTTGAGATTGCTGTGTTAGAGGGACACGTCGCAACGTAGAAATATGGGCGTGAACGTGGGCTAACTCAGCTTGTAAATTTACTACCTACGTACAATCATTAGATTTGAATAAAATTAGAACTGTATTCAGTAACCCAATACCACGAGTTACACATACACATGGTAAGAGAACAAGACAACCGACAGTATTACGGAGAATCCGGTCTGAAAGTAACATTAACATAATGCAATACTAAATAAATGTTAAAAAACATGCCCAACCGAGTCAAAATGAACCTCTTTTATATAACAGAATAAAATAAATTAAATGAACAAATATTTTTAATTAAATGATTAAGTTATGAAACAAGAAAACTATTAATAACAAGAATTAGCTCAAATTTCTCATTCAACTACTCTTCAAAGTAAGTTTATAGAAGAGACAATTGGTTAAGGAAGTTTACCGTGAACGAAGCTACACATGGTAGGACCCATAAACCTTAATCCAAGAAGAAACACCCATAAATTTCAAACCAAGGAAAAACAAACCGTGTAGTTACTTCGTAGACGCTACTCCAGATTACTCCATTTTATAATATACAAAATTTGTAAATAAAAATGGCAAGACAAAGTACTAATAAAGTCAAACCCAGATTATTTGAATATTTGTATACTTGCTTGCTGACCCCGGCAAGCAACCAGACCACTTGGCCATTCACCGCTACATGACAGCCGCTGACTCTCCCTCGACCGTAGTTAACATGAGTAGGACTTTTGTTGGAAAAGAAAAACTACAGTTTCAGGTTTTCAGACAAAGAACAAACCACTACCTTAACCTTCCCAAGTACTATCATCGAATAATGAACATTTTTTTTACATGCTCATTAGGTATAACGTTTAATAAAAATAATCACAGAAGCTAAGATAATTGTACCCAGGCAAGGACTTTCACTAGGAAAATGCAGATTTTAAGTGATCGATGGATTAATTACGGACATTTCTTATGCGTTCAATAAATTAAAAACGTATCAAACTTGACTAACTACGTTGTCATTGCTTGCTTCTATAATAATATAAAACCCTAAGATCTAAAGCTGGATGAAGAAAGTTTTTTTATCATCTCTAATGAACTTATCAATTCTTCCTGGAGATAAAAGGAATAAAAGAATTGCAGGGCTGACCTGTTGTTGGAGTGTAAAGATATGGCCTACACTACCGTAAACGGGGTCTCGAACCCTAGCCAAAGCCTCATAACAGAGTGAAACCACCGCATCAAGGCGCTTGTGAGCCGGTATTCCTTGCAGCATCTTGGAGGCATTGCTGGCGCCGAAAACCTTGTGCACCGCTGCAAATTGAGCCGTGCCTTGGTCCGAACTAAAATAGGGTGCAAATATGCACCCTTTCACGCACTTCCGCCGAAGGAATTTGCAGGCACCGCAAGGCCCAGCGCCTCCGTTATTTGCTGCTCCCATCATCATCTCCATCTCCAGCACCTACGTATGTATATCTATGTTTTTCAGAAGCAGAAGATAAACAAAGAAAAGACCGGGAGTTCATCTTTTATATACATAGATTCCCTTTTATACATAGATTAGTAATTAATTAAATTTATATCATACGTATAAATAAATAGATGACACGTTTTTTAATATTTATTGCCATATATTTGTTAATTTATTCAAGATGTAAGACTATGAATATTTGGACTTAATATGAAATTATATGCAAGAATTGATATTCAATAAAGATGAAAGATTCTAATTAATGTACATGAAATCTTACTTTATCTCACCTTGCGATTTATTTCCCATAAAGATATAATAATGTGGAATAAAAATTGAATTAATATATATTAGCCATATTTAGCTTCAAAGTATTTATTTAGATAACTAAAATTGGTATTCATTAAAAATATTATACTTACGATACATATTTCTTACTAGTAGGATAACTTCCTATATTTTATACATCAAAGCAACTATATTGTATTCTAGAACGAGAAATTATTATATAACTTCGGTTTATCACGTCATTCATGATTTATTTAATGATATGTAGGAAAGATATAAAGATTCACTCGAAAATAAAAGAGATGGATATTCACTTAAAAAAATAAGTATTGGATGAAACTATGAGTAGTGTAATGAGTGAGAACTATCTAATAGCATTTTCCTAATTATTCGACAAAAAATATGAAAAAAATTATAAATCAATTACAAACTCAATAATATGAGAGATTATATCATGAACCATTTTCACTATATATGTCATCCGTGGTCCATGCAATCATGTCCGTTCATCTTTAACTAACTACCTGATAACCACTCACTCATTGACTACATGTAGGAAAGATGTGATGATTCACCTTAAAAAATATGAGATAGATGAATTTAATTGGTTTAGACCATAAATAATGTGATAAAAACAGTTCATAATATAATTTTCTCAATAATACGTCTTTAAAATTCAAACACAGATTATTCCCTTAAAAATAATCACCTTAACTTCATACTAAATAAAGTAAACAAATTAATGTGACACTTTCAACACTGCGTTGATTAATATTGTATTCTGAACATACTATTATAAGAGTTAATCATATATTAAGTCATAGATTATTTGAATGAAATTTAATCCTCCTCGCATAATATATGATTTATTATCCTAACCGAGGCCGAGGGTAAAGTATGAAGGCATAGCAGGTAGGTGCTTGCGTGAAGCAAACATATATATCACAACTTAGGTGAGTAGCCGACACGTGTGATAAACATCTTATCAAATCACCAATCACCTCTCCTTCTGTTTCAGCATTTTCTAATTTAAACATATTGACCGGGGGAATTACAAAAATACTTAATTTAAAGTTAAAAATACAATAATTAATAATAATAAGAGTAATTATTTATAGCAATGTATTTAGATATAAATTATACGAGTTTTTTAACGCAAGTGATTAAAGAAATGGTCGTAAAATATTCAACGATCATCTTAGAGATACGGGCAAAGGACCAAAGGAGGTAAATCACTCAATTGAACGGGTCCACGACACGTGTCATTCCAAAACAGGTCGTCGCTTCCCCTTCTCATTTCTCTGTATCTGTCACCGTTTCTTCTGTTTAAGGGAAGAGGAAGAGTGTGACGTTGGCCGCGCCGTTCAGATATTTTATTTTAGTTTGACAAACAGTGGTTGTGAAACAGTAGAGCCGCGCCGCTCGCCGATTTTCTGCGCCGTGCATCAGACGCTGAAATAAGAAAACAATGACTGACACTTTCTATTAATATATTTTTGACGTGAAGCTTAAAAAAATAATGAAATGAATAATTTTTATATTAAAAATTAAATATATAGTAACAATACTGAGACATACACATTGCACTACCATATAAATTGTAAATACATATTGCACTAACATATAAAAAATATACATTAAACCCAATAATTAATATTCATCAAAAAAATAATTAAATTAATATATTAATTTAAAATTTTAATTAACTTTTTAATTTAATTTTTTTAATACCTTTAAGCATTATTATTCCCTGTTATGACATAACAGGCCCATGTTTAAAAGCCCCGTTTTGCAGAAATCTTGTATATGAACAAGATTTTCTCACATAAATGAGTGAATAAAAATATTATAAAAAATTCAATAAACACTTGTATATGAAATGATAAATTATTTGTATACGATTTCATTATTCTTTAATTTTTATTTTGTGTTGAGGTTTAAGCTCGATGAGAAAAAATGATAAATTTTATTTAATTGAGTTTTGTTAATACCTAATCTTTTTCTTATAATTAAATAGTATAATCATCATTTTATAATAATCAACAAATCTATCATTATGTAATAATTAGGTAGTTTAATGACATTATTATTTTATAATATTAATTTATATTTTTAGTTTCCGATTAATCCTCTCTTTTGTTCTTAACAATATTTAATAATTTATAGTCTATTTTATAATAAAATTTAATATCTATTTTATACCTTAAAAAATATTAATTTAAATAATTATTACAGCATAATTTAACGATTATTCGTGAACTTTAACCTATACAAAATCTATCATTTTTATATCATTAAGTAACCCAAGAAAACTAGAAGTATAGCTTTTGGACTTGGTGTGAATTTTTCATTGTAATCGAATACAAACTCACAATTTTAACTTGAAAGGAAAAACTATAATATTTTTGAAAAGTGAAAACAAATTATAATTATTTAATAAAAAAATTAATTTTAATATATAAATTAAAAAAATGGGGGTAAGGATATCTGATCCGATTATAAATTTTTTAATAATTATAATATTTCAAATAGTGACTTATGTCTAAGATATTGAATGATTGATTTATAACATAACATGCAGTAACAACACATTCCTTAAAATTATGCTTAGAGTTTAAAAGGTATAATTGATTCTTTAATTCAAAAATTAAAATTTAAAAATTTTAAATGAAGAGAGATTTAATGTTTAGTTATTTTTTTAAACTTTAGGGAATATATATTAGGTGTGTTCAAAAATATTTGATCTTGTCGATCCGATCTGATTATCCATTTATCCGATTCGAAAATTTAGATATCAAATTCAGTTTTTAGATCAGATATCTGATCCGATTATAAGTTTTCCAGATCGGATACGGATCACAATATTTCAAGTTTCGGATTATCCAAAAATCCAAAAATCAAAATATTTAAAATTTTTATTAATATTAATCTTGTTCTATCTAACAATTTAGTGCTTGTTATATTTAAAATTTTTAAAAATTAAAATTTTTATAATTGTGAATCTTATTGTATTTAGTAATTTGTTGAAATTCTAAAATTTTTATAAATACAACCTTCAAATTTGAAAAATTAGTATATTCAAATTATATTTTTAAAAATCGGATATCTGACTACCCGATCCAAATATCTGAATATCCAGTTATCCGCTTTTTCATGGATCGAATACCAATCACTATATCATTGATCCGAAAATCTGAATATCCAAAAAATCGAAACCAATCCGATATACTACAATACCCCTAATATATATGCATGACAAAAAAAAATAGGAAAGTTTGTTCTCCTCCTAACCCCCCCGACCACCAGATTATCCCTCCCCCAAACCACCTAAGAAAAACAAAGTATCTCAACTCGCATGAAGAGCGTATAGACGACGTCGACGTTATGAAAGATGAGTTGATTCAGCTGAAAATTTGGTGCCAGATGCTGCAAAGGTTCAAATTAAGCCCTTCTCTCGGTGAAACTTGCAGACCATTTTCAATTTCATTCCAACAAGATTAGGGTTCTTATGATCTTTCTCTGGGGGTTCTTTGTATGTGTTATATTTGTTGATTAGGGTTGAACTTGGAAGGGAAGAAAAGAAATGGACTCGGACTCGGACTCAAGAACAGCTCATACTCCTTTCGATGTTAATATAAATATTCCCCCTCAGTTCCAACATCAACGGCAACAATGTCATTCCGAAGATGAGCCCAACCGTGGACTGAAACGAGATCGACTAGAAACAACAACCACCTCGACAACCGACACGGGTGAAATCAAAGAACTAACCCCGGTCCCTGGAACCGACGGTGAAATCAAAGAACTAACCCCCGTCACCGGAAGCGAAGGTGAAATCAAAGAACTAACCCCAGTCCCTGGAACCGAAGGTAAAATCACACGGAAACGAGGCAGACCTGCGGGTTCCAAGAACAAGCCTAAGCCACCGATCATCGCGACCCTTGATAGCACAAACGCTCTCCAATCCCATGTTATGGAAATCGCCAACGGATGTGATATTATGGAGAGTGTTTCGACTTTTGCTAGGCGTAAACAAAGAGGGGTTTGCATTTTGAGTGGGAAAGGATCGGTATCAAATGTAATCTTGAGGCGATTTGGATCCCCTGGCACGGTCGGCACTTTATGTGGAAGATTCGAAATTTTATCACTATCTGGTTCGTTTTTATCTCCTTCAGCACCGGAAGATGCTTCAGGTTTGACGATATATGTAGTCAGCGGACAAGGTCAAGTATACGGTGGAACCGTGGTGCGTCCACTTTCTGCTTCAGGTCCGGTGTTTCTTACGGCGATTTCTTTTGTTAATGCAGCGTATGAAAGGCTTCCCTTGGAGGAAGAGGAACACGCAGGAGCGACAGCGTAGCAGATTCCTGGAAGCGTCGGCGGCGGTCAACAGAATGAGCAACAACTATTGCATAATCCCCATTGTTCAAGTGTTGCCACCAAATCTTGTAAATTCAGTCCAATTTTCACCCCCTAATTAACAACTTTCATCTTCTTTTACTATAAGATGGTTGATCTTGAAAATGTTCTTTGGTTTGAACTTGGATCTTTCATCGTAGATTTTTCCAGTCTAGTATGAACAAGTAGCAACAATTTTGTGTGAGTTGGTAGCTAGTAGCTAGGGTTACACACCTGCGCTGTTCTGCGCTATTCTGCAATCAACAGTTGGGTTTTGCTTGCCTCATTTTACACACACACACACACACATATATATGTGCACGATGCATGATATTTTCATAAAACAAAATGACTCAAGATGGACTTGAGGCATAATTAGATCAGAAACAATGGTATTATTGTAACCAGGCTTAAAAGGTACGCACAAAAAAAATATTCGACCTTTTTTAATGTTTTTATCTATGTTATAATACATAAAAATAAATTTATCATTATGTAATAATTAGGTAGTTCAATGAATATTATTTTGTAATAATTAATATATATTTTCGTGTCCAATCAGCTCTCTATTTGGTTCTTAACGACATTAGACAATTTAGTGTACATTTTATAATAAAATTTAAAATTTAATACCTATTTTAAAGGACACGCCTATGTTATTAATTACAATAAAAATATTAAATAAATTTAATTTATTGCATCATCTATGATTTCATCTTACATAATATTTTTAACTAAAATTACAAATAATATTATAAACCAAATTTATCTAAAGCTCATAAGAAAAAAGAAACACCAACATACGAATCTGTCATTAGCTTATGTGGCCAGTTCGCACTTGGTAGCAAACAATTTAGGATTTAGCGAAGACCATAGTCCAAAGATCTGTAATTTGTTTCAGTCAAAGCCCAAAGAAACTTTCACGATGATAATTGAATTTTATTAAAAATTTATATAAAAGTATAAAAATATAAAGAAAAATAAATATATTTATAAAAATTAATATATTTTATTAAAATTCAAAAAAAAAATCGTAATTTTTTTATTTATATCCAAATAAAACATATAACAAGATAAAAAAAAAACATAAGCAAATTAAATTATCAATTATGTTATCCATGATTAATTACATTAAGAAACAACCATCAATCAAATAAAATATATCATTTTGTAACCATTAACAAAATTATAATTAAAAACTAATATCGTAAAAATAATTATATGAATATTAACAAAATATCTATCACAATCATAGGGTTTGTCCTGTAAAAATACAACATTTCATACGACGTATCGTCAAAGAGTCATTACCCCCAAAGAATACAACCTTGACTTTGGGTTTGACTTCTTTATACTGGTTTGGTGATGGCGGCGGTGCTACGAGTTGCTTTTGTTCCTTTGTGTAAGCTGTTCTTTCAACACACAGGTAATAATGGTAGATATCATATGAGTATTACTGCGAAGCGGTAAAAATATTTCAATTAGAGCCAAACTCATGATTCCACTGTTCAAGTTCTTCCCACTTGCTCTTGTTTAAACTGGGTCTAATAACAGACATTGCCTTATGAAAGTCTTCATATCTTAGAGGTCTCACCTGCAAGTGGAATGACTAGTCAGCTCTAAAATGTCTAATCAGTTTGTAAGTACAGCTTTATGCTGGCTGCTACTCATTGTCTTGAGTAAAGCAGATGATTAACCAAACAAATGATCTAATGTGAGAAATATAATTCGAAATCTAGATCCATGCGATGTTATGACTGAGGGATGAAGGTGAAGGGGGTGGGTTTATAAAAAAATTGAAAACGTTCGATGACATGGGGAGTGGGGGGGGGGGATATGGAGATTGAGGGATTAAGGGATATTGTGGGTTTGGAAGAATGGTATCTCTAACAGGGGAGATTATGGATTGTGGAAGTAGTTTCAGTAATGTGGAAATACAGGCTTATATGGCTTAAAATGATTGCGCAGGACCATTCCGAGGTGTTAGGAAGAGTCTATAACATTCCTCCCTCTCATCATTCGAATTGGAATGATTTGTTTTCATACATTAGGATGGAAAATGGTCATCTTTACTCCGAGGATACTCAAAATTTATTATCTTTCCACTCGCTTTCCACCCTTTCAGTTTTCCACTCAGCCAAGTACATTCTAAACCTTTCAAACCTTTTATTCTTTTTAAAAAATGATTCCAACAGGCCACAAACCACTAAATCCACTATAAAACCAATAAATCTAACTTCAAAGGTCTCGCAAGATCTACATATCTGCTTTTTTTATGCATAAATTGAAAAAAAAAACTAATTTATTGATGGAAATACCTGATTTGCCTTGACAGTAAGAATATTTGAACCAAGCTCTCTAATCGGCATCATAGCTGCTTCTTCACATAATGCTTGCAGATCACTTCCAGAATATCCTATTCACAGAAAGAAGCCAAAGGGTAATTTCTTATATTATGAAATACTACTGTTTTCGAACACTACTGCAGTGCTGGCTAAGTGCACTGTAAGTACATTGGCTGCAACATAGAAACCATGACTTAGACCAAGCAAAAGAGAGAAGATAAGATGCCTCAGTAGTGGCTGCAATCTTATTGCTAATCAAATAAGTCATAAATATAAACTACTGTCATCCACGAAGCACTTTGCCCAAAAGAATAAGACGGAGAATTATCTTTTACCTTCTGTCTCCCTCACAAGTCGTTCTAGGTCCCGACCTATCACAGATAATGAAAAATGAATTGTCATATAAGGGTGATGGTTGAGCAGTTAAATACATATAAACAGGCATTTATGAGCTAATAGAAATGAAAAAGACATGAATTCATACAAATTACAGAACAAGAACATCTCTTACCAGGTAGGGAAAATTCTTGACCCTTGAGTTTGTGTTTTAGAAGAAGTCTTCTAACATTTTCATCTGGAAGAGGGACATATATCCTCTTAACCTGGTCCATTAATTCACAATAGAATGAGTCAATCAAAAAGTTATAATTATAAGGGGATAGTATCAGATATCATTTGAATGGCTGGGAAAATCAGATTGCAGCAAGTTCATACTAACCAATCTTCTAAGAACAGCATCATCCAATTCCTGAGGCTTATTAGTGGCACCTGCATAAACATGTTAACAAGCAAGTATATATGATCAAATATGGAAATACACACGTAATCATCACATGACAAGTTTTGGATAACAAATACGTCCTATCATTTTCTTCGATAATTTTATCCAAGTGCCTAAAAGTAAAGACGTGGATAATTACCAATGACAATTACTAAATCATTAGGATTGGATGTCACTCCATCGAACTGGATTAAAAACTCCGACTTCAACCGTCTACTAGCATCATTTTCATTAGCCAACCTGGTGGACATAACACTATCAATCTGAAAAGATAAAAAATGAATAAATAAACCGTCAGCAATGACTAGGTATACACAATATTTAACTGGCTACATCAGCTAAATCCAAGGAGTCAACCCAGATAAATATATAATAGGGGGGAGTCTGAGAACAGAGATAATATTGATGCAAAGTATGGCAGTTGATTGATATACATAAAATATAGTTGAATGTAGCGTAATAAAATTCCACTTCCATTAACATCAATATATATATATATATATATATATATAATGAGTTGGAAATATTGCAACTGAATAATGTTCAGAAGCAATATTGTATCTAAATAGACAATAATTGTTTTTTGAGTAAGCCCTAGAGCCAATCAGATTGGAATGGACATACTGCCAATAATGCACACTAATCACTTATACAACTGCATAATCTCATTAAAATTTACAAGTTTCCACCATGTTCCATTTTTAGGCTTGTTTATTTGAGCATGACATCAAATGAATCCATCAAGTTCATCTTTAGGTCAGGATACTAAATGCAATATATGCAGAAAGCTATGCTGGACCTAGAGATCATGGATGTTTATTACCACACAAATGCTCAAAAGCAATAATAAAATATTCAAACCACCAGCAATAAATCAAACCTAATAGAATTAACAAATTAATCTTAAATCAAGTAACTCTTAGCATAGCTCAGCAATTAACATGCAAGGAACAACAAAGCAACAAAAAGTGCAATCTTGAAGCAGTTCCAAAACATGATAATAGAAAATAGTTAAGGGATAGAAAACTAAATCCATTGAGTGATGGGAGAGAATGGTATACTTCATCCATGAAAATAACAGAGGGCTGTTTGGATATTGCAACCATGAAAAGTGTCCGGACAAGCTTTTCACCCTCTCCTACCTGATTGGTTATAAAGACCATAATCAAGAGCACCATGGGGTAAGGAAAGAAAACTGAAGAACATATTAAATACTTTACTTTTTTTTATCTAGAAGTAAGAAAAGGATACAATAGCTAGGACAGAGACAAACCCATTTAGACGTTAGAGAGGATGCGGAAACATTAAAGAATGTTGCTTGTGATTCAGATGCAACAGCTTTGGCAAGCATGGTCTTCCCATTACCAGGTGGACCAAAAAGAAGCAGACCTAGAAACCAAAGTGCGGCGGTAATGTTCATTAAATAAATTCCTTAAGCACTCAAAACTTTTTTCATGAATGTGATAATCTAGTAAGATTCAACCTCTAGCTGGCCTTCTAAGTCCAGTAAACAAGTCTCGCCTTCTAGTTGGCAGAACAACCATTTCCATTAATGCTTGCTTAGCCTTTTCAAGGCCAGCTGCAAATAATAAGAGAAGTTCATAACTATAAATCAGGCAAGGGAAATAAAAGGCAAGCATTAGCAAGCAAAACCAACAAGGGAAAAACATGTTAAGTATCTTACCAACATCATCCCATTTAACAGCAGGACTCCTATCAACTATTGCCGTATTAATCATTTCAACCAATTTTGACTCATAACCATTTGCAGGTTCTTGTGCAGGTTTTGAACTTCCAACTCTATCAATCTGATTTCTCACCACTGGGTTACGAGAAGACTTTTGTAAGACATGTCTCCTAGAATTTGATGTTCTTGATGAAACTGCAGCAGTTTGTGCATGAGTTAAGGCGTTCTGCAAATATTTTATAATATTATATAATAAAAATTGGGAAAGCTGTAAAACAATAATCAAAGAAACTAACAACCGCATAAATTCCCAATTTAAAAATGGCAGAATAACAATGTAGATTAACTCAGTTTCCATCCAAAACATAGTTAAGTTTACATTTAAAGAACATACGTTCAAGTAATTCAATGCGAAAGCCATACCTTGTTCACGGATGTGCTTCCTGAAATAAGAAGTTAAAAAACATGAAATGAAATTAGTATAAACTTTTCAGTTATTCTAAAATGAATTAAAATGCAAAATATTAAGACCTGTTCGGTGGCTTAAAACCTGTAGTCTCTCAGATACTTGACCCTGCCATTTCGATATCTTTTCCCTATATGATTTCACCTTTTCTAGTTCACTATCACAAAAAACAGTGGAATCAAAACCGGAAACCATTTTAATAAAATCAAAAGCAAAACGCAAAGCAAATTATCAATACCTGGAGCTGATATATGAAGGTGTGGGTGTTGAGCTACCCTCGACCAGAATTCTCTGTGCGTTTCTATAATGAACCACGGCATCGTCTACTAAACCCCATTCTTCCGCTCGAACAGCTTTGTCGATCTCTCCTTTGGCCAAATCGAAGTATCCTTTGAGTTTATACGCGGTGCGTTCATTTCCAGCTATTCCCTCCATGTTTTGACACGTGGATGAACTAGGGTTTTGCGTTGATTCATGCGGCGAGCTATCGGTTGAGATGATTGAGCTTAGAGAGTCGATTATGTCTTTGATGAAACTCATATCTACGAGAGAAAAAATAGAGAAAAAGAAGAAGAAATTGATCAATCCTCGAAGAAAGAAATCAAGATATATCAAAGATGGCGGGTAATAAGGCTAACCAATTATGATAAAATAAGGGAATATTCCGAGGAATAAAATCCATCGCCGAGATTAATTGGCAGAGAAAAAATTCAAATCGTTTTCAATTAAATAAGGAATTTCCGGAAGTAAATTTACGAGAGCGAGAGGGGGGAAAGATGAAAGAAGAACCAGTTGCGTTGTTTTGAAGATTCTCCGGGAACATTCAATTCCGAGAATAAACTGTAAGGAGAAAGATGGGGAATTTACGCTTTTTAGCATACATGCGACGTCGTTTCACTATTGTCTTTCTATAATCGAGCCAGCGGACTGCGGAGTATGCTATGCTGGCACAATCTTATTTTAACCAATTTGAAGCCTGGCTGGACGGCTGGACCGGGCTCAACTCAGGCCCTTGTAGGTATCTGTTCAAATAGAATTACTGGTCATTTTATAGATTGGAATGGCTGATTTTATAATATATTTTTCAGTATTTAATTTAAATTTATTAATTAGTAAATCATATATTAATAGTTATATAAAAAAATATTATAGAAATCTATATACAAGAAAAGATCGCACAAGAAATGATGAACAACACTAGTACTTCCTTTTTTTAATCCGAATCGTCTTTCAAATTCATATCGTTTTATATTCGAATTCTTCCTTTCTTTCTATAGGTTTAGTTTGTTTATGCATAGATATCCAACTCTATTAATTTTTCTTCTGTCTTCTGTGTTATTTTTAGGCCGGTCTTCGGATTTGTTTAGGTAAAAAATTTATATAAAGACAGTCCTAATTTATATTTTGTTTTATTTATATGTATTAAATAAACTATTATATATAAAATTGCAATCTTAACGCATGTAAAGTACTACTTTCAAATGATGAATTCATTGAGAATATTTAAAATGGCCTGCATCGGATTACAATATCGATGGTCGCGGTCCGTTACTTTAGGCAAAGTTAACTCCACAACAGTAAGAATTTATATTATAGGTCTGGCTCACCATATCAGTCGTAGTCCATCCAATTATAACCACCCACTTTACTATTATCTTTTCACTCGAATGGATGTTTTTGATTAATTAATAACCACGTAGTCAATCAAATCTATGATATAACCTCACCACAACAGGTCAAGTACGGGCAACCGTATCAACTGATCCGTCGCATGTTTTTTACCACCAAACATGGGTTGGTTTAAAAAACACCATTTATATTCAAAGGCTTTATATCATGATCCATAGCTTTTAAAGCAGCATGAAAACGCTATGTTGCCACCACTGCCACGCCCTCCAAGGTAACATCTTGTGAAATCTCCATAATCTCTCAGCCATCTTTCTCCTTCGGGGTTCGAAACCTGTTTTTTTACCCATAAGATCGAGTCGATGGCGTCTTCGGACGGTGCCAGGAGCCTGTGCTCGGGGGCGAGACGATGTTCGACTGCGAAGACAATTGCCGGTACTTCACTAGCAATGGTAGAGCAAGGTTGATGAGTTGCGAGGTTGGAAATACTGAATAAGATGAATCCCCCACCGTGGAAGTATATATTAGAAAAGGATGGGCAGTCGTACGACGGTGTTGGATGGCAGTTTATTGCGAGGACATTAAATGCGTGCCCTGACCTTTGTTTTGGCGTTGATGGTGACATCTTTGGAAACGGTAGGAATACCTGGAACTATATCGGGGTTGAGCTCGCGGTTAGAAATTTGCGATAACAGAATTCCTGAAATACCTGCAGTATTGAATGCTTGGAACTGATTTTTTCTAAAACATGATTAATAAACGAACTTTATCGCATCATCTGATATCTGCACTACAGTGGTCCACAGTCGACACTGGTCCACACTCAGCTGCAGTGTTCTCTAAAAGCAAGAAAAGCGGATATCTGCACCGAGGCGACAAGTTGTTTCCTTACGGAAGCGTAAAACGGAAGGTCCATATAAAAAAACCCACCCAAAGCGCACCGGTGAAAAGCTCTAACAAAGCGACGACGGCGATGGCGGCTGAAAACCAATCATTGACTTCCCCAAGCGACTTGCCGTGTGTTCTCATCTTAAAAACCCCGTCATCCTACGCCATCTTCGGTGACCATTTCTTGGACTCACCCAAATTCCAATACTTGAAAGCATACGAATCTCCGCTCCCTCTCCCCCAGTTCTTGCAAACCCATGCACAGTCGGTACAAGCCATACTCTCATCCGCTGTCGCTCCCGTCACCACCGACACAATCAGCCTTTTGCCCCGCCTGGGTTTGATCGTTACCACTAGCCAGGGCCTTAATCACATCGACCTCTCCGAGTGCCGACGCCGTGGCATCGCAGTGGCTAACGCTGGGACCATTTTCTCGGCTGATTGTGCAGATTCCGTGGTGGGATTGTTGATCGACGTTCTGAGGAAGATTTCGGCTGCCAACCGCTATGTTAAGCAAGGGCTCTGGTCTTCCCAAGGAGTCTATCCTCTTGGCTATAAGGTACTAAAATACCACTTTAAAAAGAACTTGGCATCTTATGTGCTGTTAACTATTTATTAATTGCGAATTTCAGCTTGGAGGTAAGCGTGTGGGAATTGTAGGATTAGGGAATATTGGAACAGAGGTTGCTAAAAGACTAGAGGCATTTGGCTGCTCTATTTCATACAATTCAAGAACCAAGAAACCTTTAGTACCATACACTTTTTATCCCAACGTGGTTCAACTTGCGGCTAATTGCGATGCCCTTATAGTTTGCTGTGCTCTAACCGATGAAACTCACCACCTGATCAACAAGGAAGTGTTGTCAGCGTTGGGGAAGGATGGTGTCATTATTAACATAGCTCGTGGATCTATCATCGATGAGAAGGAATTGGTGCGTTGTTTAGTTAAGGGAGAGATCAGAGGTGCTGGCTTGGATGTGTTTGAGCATGAACCCGATGTCCCGGTCGAGCTCTTTGAATTGGACAATGTAGTCATGTCCCCTCATAATGCTGTTTTTACCTGGGAATCTTTTGAAGATTTGTGTAAACTCGTGGTCGGAAACTTCGAAGCCTTCTTCTCAAATGAACCTTTGTTAACCCCTGTTGCTTTGGATCATCTACCACATTTCTCTGGTTAGCTACTGCACCATAGTCTTTTACTAAGAATTTATCTGTTGTCATTAATATACTGCTGAGTCTCATAACTATACAGACATGAGAAACTGGTCATATATTTGCAGGGGGGAAAGATTGAAGGTAGCTAAGGAGAACACCAGGACTAAGAGTTGGTGCATGGCCATTCTTAGGTGATTTTAACTTCAATTGTGTGTTTGAGACTACAAACTGTTTAGAATTTCTTGAAACTTTAGTTAAAAGTAGATGTGCTCTTATTTAGTGAAGAACAGTGAACATTGTTCATCTTTGCTTGCAAATTTGTGCCCTTTCAAGCTTGCTCTAGTAGTCAAGAAGTAGCCAGACTGAAGCTTTAGCCTCCTTCAAATTAGTCATTTTTTTACTAAAAAATGGAACAGTTTAGTCACTAAATTATCATCAAATTTAATCCTTCAAATCCTTACATTCACTGAATTTACTCTTAAATTTAAAAATAATAAATTTACTCTCTATTATTCATATATTCTTTTAATTCAACTATATTTTAAATTATAAATAATTTAATAATTCTTTTCTAACAAAACGGTGACGCATGGAATTCTTTTAATCCTATTTTTGTTTTGCTTTGAAAACTAACAGCTATCAATTCTTCAGACCAAGCGGGTTTGTTTTGATAGGTTCATAAATGTAATTGATTTTCAAATGACTTTCTCCCTACACTATCTGAACAAGTCCAACATGTCACAATCATGGAGCACAAAGCTCAAAAGCTAAGCAACTTGGAATGAATGGTCATGATTCTCCTCTGTTGCAAGAACCCAAACGCTGTTCAAATCATTTACTTTACTCTGTTTCTTCACACTTCAGTTCCATACACAAACTCATCAATGGAATCTCAACCACCTCAAGAACGAACCAAAGACATCCCTCAGGTCCTGGTCATTAAACCACCACCACTCTCGACACTTTAAAAGCATGGGAATCGACTCTTCCTCTAGATCAATTCTTGACCACATACGCAGGTTCAGTTCGAGCCGTCCTATGTTCCGCCGCTTCCCCTATCACACCTTACGTTATCCGGCTACTGCCTTCGTTGAAACTCGTAGTAACAGCCAGTGCAGGCATCAATCACATCGACTTGAATGAGTGCAGGATGCTTGGCATAGCAGTAACCAACGTCAAGGATGTGTTTTCAGACGATGCTGCTGATGCGGCTGTGGGCTTGTTGATTGATGTGCTTAGGAGAATTTCTGCTGCTGATCGATTCGTTAGGCATGGTCTCTGGCCCGCCACGGGAGACTATCCTCTCGGTTCCAAGGTCATTATTTCTCCTTTTTAGTTTTACAATCAAATTTCAGATAATCCTATAGTTTAGACTTTAGACTAAGATTATAAGTTGAATAAATTTTTGGTTTTCTTTTGATTATAACAATCTTTGACCAAATTCAATTTTGTGCACATACATCAGTTGGGAGGCAAGAAAGTTGGGATCGTAGGACATGGCAGCATAGGGTCAGCACTCAGCAGTTGCTAAAAGGCTAGAAGCCTTTGGGAGCACTGTACTATACAACTCGAGGAAGCCCAAACCTTACGTTCCATACCCTTTCTACTCCAATGTTCATGAACTCGCAACTGACAGCGATGTGCTCGTCGTTTGCTGCGGATTAACTGCTGAAACTCGTCACATGATTAACCGACACGTCATGTTAGCGCTAGGAAAGCAAGGTATCCTCATCAACGTAGCACGCGGAGCCATTATCGATGAGAAGGACATGTTGGAATGTTTATTGCATGGGGAGATCGGAGGAGCTGGTGTTTGAGAACGAACCTACTGTTCCTAAAGAACTATTTGAATCGGATACTGTTGTTCTGTCACCACATCGAGCTGTTTTTACGTCAGAAGGTTTCATGGCTGCCTGTGACCTGGTGGTAGCTAACTTGGAAGCTTTCGTTGAAGATAAACCATTACTTTCACCGCTCATAGATGAATGATTTTTTTTAAATGTAAACAATTAGTGGAACCAAAAAAGTATGTAAACTTTGTTCTTAATTCGAAAAGTATATAAATCGGTTTAACCTAAGAATTTTTTTTTTACAAATGTTACTGAATTTTTATTAAATCCATAGAAAATTATAATTACATCGTAATTAAGAAGCAAAATAATTAGATTAAAAAATCCAAAAATTCTTACAACCTAAAAATAAAGAAAAATAAAATTCCTATGAAAATAATCATACCAATAAAATTCAGCAGCTTCATGAATCTCTTTGTCTCTGTCTCTCTTTGTCTCTGTCCACATAAGACACATAATGAAAGAAGAAGAAGTTGTAGGCGATTCAAATTGTCGTACAAAAATTACTGATACTCAGAAATTAACCCAAAGCTAAATAAGTGTACACATAGAATTAACCCAAAGCTCTACAACACAAATTAAAGAGGGAATGAGGCTACAGTTAAAAACAATTACTTAGATTCCAAATATTATTGGCTTCTCAATCCCAACTTTCAGTTCATCCTCTGCCTTCTAGTATTTAAACCCTCTTGAGCTCCTCTTTGGATGGTACATTATCTGCCAATGGAAAAGAACCGGTCTTTAGCTTTCGAAGGATCGATCCTCGGATCCGAATCCAATATACCCTCTCAATTCATATGGCCTGATGACGAGAAACCATGCCTCGATGCACCGGAACTTGTGATTCCGACGATCGACATGGGAGCTCTCTTGTGTGGTGGGGACACTCTCCCCGTATTGAAAGCGACGGAGGCAGTGAACGAGGCATGCAGGAAGCATGGTTTTTTCCTGGTTGTAAACCATGGGGTGGATTCTGAGCTTACAGACAGAGCTCATCAGTACATGGATGTGTTCTTCGGCCTGGAGCTGACCGAGAAGCAAAAGGCGCTGCGAAAAGTAGGAGAAAGCTATGGCTATGCGAGTAGTTTCGTTGGCAGATTCTCTTCCAAATTGCCATGGAAAGAAACACTGTCTTTTCGATTCTGCCCCGACACCCGAGATATTGTCCAACACTACATGGTGAATCGGATGGGTGAAGATTTCCGAGATTTCGGGTACGTACATGTAGTTTCCGTACATTTGTTAGTCTCGTACAAGTGGAAAACTCAACCAAACCCTAAACCCATTCGACAATGGACATGAATTGTCTAAAACAAGGATACAAACACATGATAAAGTACGGTCGTTTTGTCTAAAATGTCTACATTTCGACAAGATTTGCTTTTCCATACATGACAGGAGGATTTACCAGGAATATTGTGAAGCCATGAACAAGTTATCCCTACAGTTAATGGAGCTGCTAGGGATAAGTCTAGGACTAGACCAAGCCTACTTCAAAGACTTCTTCCAACAAAATGATTCAATCCTGAGACTGAACCACTATCCGCCGTGCCAAAAGCCGAATTCGACACTCGGAACCGGTCCTCACTCCGACCCGACTTCCTTGACAATCCTTCACCAGGATCAAGTGGGTGGTCTTCAAGTGTTTTCAGATGAAAAGTGGCACTCCATTACTCCCATCCCAGGAGCTTTCGTTGTCAACATTGGCGACACATTCATGGTACAGAACAAACACCCTAACTAATACCTATACATATATCTGTATATATTATATATATTCAGCTTGATTTTGATGTTCAAATGCAGGCTCTATCGAACGGCATTTACAAGAGCTGCTTACACAGAGCGGTGGTGAATAACCGAACTGTGAGAAGATCGCTTGCATTCTTTCTATGTCCGGAGATGGAAAAACCGGTGACACCGGCAGCTGTGTTAGTGAAGGCGTCAAACCCAAGGAGATACCCGGACTTCACCTGGGCAAGTTTGCTGGAATTTACTCAAAGACATTACCGTGCTGACATGAAAACGCTGGATGCATTCTCCAAATGGGTTGAAGAACAAGAATCAAACAAGACTGCCATGGCTTAGGAACGATGTGGGAGTGGGAATTGAATGAAATA
Source organism: Abelmoschus esculentus (assembly GCA_035048815.1). Taxonomy (NCBI): domain Eukaryota; kingdom Viridiplantae; phylum Streptophyta; class Magnoliopsida; order Malvales; family Malvaceae; genus Abelmoschus; species Abelmoschus esculentus. The sequence continues at coordinate 16,898,983 of JAUCBN010000020.1, read as the reverse complement.
AGAGGGGGGACAATCAAGGGAAGCATTTATTTTTCTTGTTCATGGTGGGTCTAAGGTATAGAGCTACAGAATCACCAAAAACTGGAATATATAGAAGAAGCTTAATTAGTGCTTCAGAGAATCATCTGAAAGGAATAGATCAACTTATTTGTAAAGTTAAATCTCTTGTATTGGTTTTGTTTTACAATTATGACTACCTTTTTGGGTTTTCCTTCGAGTTTTAGTACTTTGGGTCTATCCTTAAACTCATCAAACTAATGGAATCAAATAAATTAATGAAATAGGGTGTTTAGTCCATGTAATTATTTTTTTAAAAAAATTAAGTCAGAACCAAATTTATAAATTTTTTGATGGATTTATTTATTTAATTTAAATTTTAATAAGATATAATATTAAAATATACTCTAACATTTAATAAAATAATCACTTTTATTTTACTAATAAAAACCAAACCGCCCTTTTAAGTTGTGATATTGATTTGTAGAAGGGATATTCCCCTCCTTTCAGCCGAAAGGTCTCTCCTCTCAACTAGCCATACACGTCTTACTTTATATGTCAGACTATAAGATTTATAAATATCATGATTCTAAAGACTCAAAACTAGTCAATGTAAGAGAATGTACAACAAACATTTATAAGTCTATTTTATAAGATATGTTTTGCGATTTAAGTTTTAAATTTTATAAGAAAATTATATAAAATTTTTTACATAAATTATGTATCAAAATATAACCTTTTATATATAAATATATTCTTACAAAGTCAATGAATATATATATATATATGAATGTGGATTCCTTGGTCCCATATTTTTCACCAATATCATATCTAAGATTCAAAATTAAGCTTTCCTTAATAGTAATAAAATAAAAAAGGATTACTATTAAATTAAATCAAACGTTGGTATGAAGCTGATGAGGATGTACCAAACTTGTTCACTCTTTTTTATTTCTTCTTATCTTTTAGAATTTATCTTAAGTTTTTGTTTTTCTATTTTGAATCTGTTATAAAGTATTCAGTAGATTTTAATTATACTTTTATGGTTTTTTGGACGGAATGAAAACAAATATTCATAAAAAAGAAAAGAAAAGAAAAGGATGGTTCTGAACTGGTTAAATGACATTTGAGTCTTTGACAAGACAAAAACAGCACAAATTTGTCTGAGCATCAAGCCCGCAAGTAGCCCAATCCCAAATATTAAAGCTAAAGTATCCTTAAAGATGGAGTTACAGATCTCAAAGAGTAAAACCATTAATGTTCTCAACTCCTCTGGGAGAAGACAAAGAAACAAAACATACAAAATAAAAAGAAGTTTAGATACGATCTCCGATGGGTATTATACACGAAAGATCAATATTATTTACTACCAGAACAATAGAATTATCGACAAATATATAAATATCGAGATTCGAATTATAAACTTGTGGAAACATTTTTTTAAACAATTTGTTGTGATGGGAAGAATCCACTCGGTTCCACATCAACTCAGGGAATACCTTTTTTGACCAAGATAACGTTTATACGATGATGCTGTTTATTTGTTTGTTCGGATATGAACTTCTCCACCAAAGCTTTTCTATCATCGCAGTAATGGAAAAGGATTTAGTTTTGGATTTAAGATAATATATTAAAATATGACACAACACTACACTAGATATTCTGTTGGTAAGGTAACTATAAATATATATGTGGAGAGTTAAAACAAAGGGGAAAGATCATTAGATTTGATAATATTTAATGTACTACTGTATAATTTTACCTATTATTTAATTTTTACGATATAAAATTTAAATTTTTAATTTTAAATTTAAAATATATAAATTTTAATCTTAACTCTAAATTTTAAATCTTAGACTAAACTTTAAATTCTAAAAATTATTAATGGCATTGATGATGATTACCCAACTGAAAGATCTCCTAGGGCTAGCAATTAGCAACTAAGAGTTGCCTTTTTTAGCAAAAAAGAACATTAATTTAGTACGAGAACATGTCCCGTCGAAAACTAAATAACTGTAGTTGTTACTCATGTCTTGTTGAAGTGAAAAGAGAGGAATACTAGTAAAATGTCATTTTCTGGAGTTTATTGTGTTTTTTATGCTTCATTTTTAAATTTAATTTTAAATATTTTTTAAAATAGAATATAAAAAGAAACATAGTAAGGAATAAAGAATTTTTGTTTGTTTATTAACGTCTCTATTTTCTTCGATCATTGATTAGGATTATAACTTATAATTCATTTACACAGTATAAAAATAATTATTTTTATACCTTTCAACCAAAAACGAGTAAAAATATATTGAGAATAACACAACAAAAATCACCGTATTGGTTCAAGCAATAGTTCAAAAAGAAAATTGATTTAGAAAACAAACTTGAGAATTTAAGTCTTTATAAGATATACATGCTAAAACCAGCAAATGGGAGCTATTGTGTTAAAAAAAACATATAAGGGCTAAGGTTCACTACTCTACCAGATTGGAGACGGGGGAAATGAATCATATGGGTGTCATTCAGTTCAGAGGTAACTCATTCCAATGAATACGAAGCACTTAGGGAAATTTACAATTAATCATGTGGGAATGAAAGGAGTTAAACACACACACACTCACAGGGTCGCACTAATTGTAATCTGGTTCATTCACTAAAGTTGCAGTTGCGAAGGTAGGGATGGTCATACTTGACGTACTTGGACCAATACGAGCGATATTTAGTCATGGCCAACTCCAGCCAGGGCTTCATGTTGCCATTGTAATGGATAACTGCTGCACGTTCAATATCTTTCTTGTCTACATTTGGATTGTAGCCCAGACCAAGCACATGCCATGACTTCTTAAGTGAATGGGTTAGACCATAAAATGTGATCAGACCCGGAGGAAGTGTCCCTAGCTTCCACAGTGTTCTATTTTCATTCTGGTAAAAATTCAAACAAAGACAGAAACAAAAAAAATAAGAACATGCAACAATTATCTGCAGACTTCTTAATGTTAAAAGCTAGGAAGATTGAAACAAGTGTACCTATAATACAATCAGTTTTGCCTATATAACTCAGCAACATGTTCGTTAAAATGATAAAAGATGATTGGTAAAGTTGGGGATTTGATCCCTAAACAACTAAGTGATTTATCTCAATGCATGACTGAAGGTGTGTTTGTGACCAGGAAAATAAATACCATGAAATTAAATATTCGGTCTATCAATCGACTCACCATGTTTTGCCACTTGTGGTATATGCCAGTGATGTCTTTCTTTTTCCACACCTTGAGATCAAACATATTCATTCCATAGGCCCACCCACAAGCATTAGGATTAAAATTTCGTGAAATGTGAGGATTTGAGAAGTTCAGATACTTGTCAAAACGATGGAAGCTTTCACCGCAAGTTTCTACTGCACCATTCACTTTTCCATGGAGATCAACAGACCATAATCCAGTCAAGTCTTTCTGGACGACAATGTCATCATCAAGAAAGAGGATCTTATCTAACTTTGGGTAAACCTGTGGCAGATAGAACCGCAAGTGGTTAAGCATGGAGAGATACTTTGGGTTCCGATACTTCAAGTTTGAAGATCCAGATGAGGTTGTATGATCTGCCTTGAAATAATACTCCTTCATCGCAGCAGTTGCTAGTTGCCGTAGGACAGGGCAATAGGATGAATTAAGCCACTTGAATTCATCAACATTTTCAATATTAATGGTGGCTTTTCCAGGGGGATTCAACAGAAACCACATGTTCATTGCTCCAAAATTAAGCTTATCAGTAACAAGATGGAAAACATGTCTTGACGGATGCTGCAATACAACCACAAAGAAAATTTTAATAAATACTGCAACTGAGACTCAATTCTTAGAAATCTAATACTTTATTGTAGAAGTGAAGTGGAATGAACAGGCATTTTATGCAAGATAGGGCATCTTTTATCACCTTGGCATTCATGATAGTTGAATTGACAACAACTGATGCAGCCAAGACATTATCAGAGAAGAGGGCATAATGGTAGAGATTTGGATTTTCCAAATTCTCACTTCTAGGGAACTTTCTCTTCGCTGGGGGAAGGAGATAATACTCTATAGTCAAACGCATTGACAAGCAATGGATTGCACTGGGAATTGTTTTGGCAGCTAACTGACTCAGGAACATGCTCTGTTTCTTTAATCGCCTAACTTGTTCATCTGAGGTCTGGAGCATTGCTCTGAGCTTTCTGGTGACCAACTTGCAATCATACAATTGCCCTCTTGCTTTGGCTAGAACTTTTCCCATTGCTCGACTTTTCTGAGATGCACTGAAAAAATTCACATAACACAAAATAATAAACTGACGGGACCAGAAAAAGCAAAACACCAGGGGAAATATGGACTACAGCACATAGCCAATGAGATTAAATATCCAATGTCCTTACCTGCGAGGAAGATCAGCATCAGTTGTTGACTCTCCTAAGGCACGCTGACACTCTTTGAGCCTAACCTGCAATTCTTTTCGCAATTCATGCTTGCTTTTCAAGCTTGCAATACTTAAAAACACCTTTGCCATTATAATTTGATCACTCATCAAGCGCACAGTGGAATCAGATTTCTCATTATCAACTTCTCTCTTCCATATATTGTATTTGCCAAGAACTGCAGAATCCACAGCTTTGGATCTTTCAATGGCTGCGTTTTCAAGTTTAACAGTAGCGTCATTATCTTGTTGCACTAAACCAGCCACATGCTTCTCACGTTTATCATCTCTAAGTTGCTGCAGTGTCAGTAAAATGCCTCTAATTATATAGTTTATTATAATACTAATCCATTCAGTGCAACAAAAGATGATAATTACCCTTCGAAGTGTTTTAGTAGGCTTATTGTGCGAATGATCATCTGCATAGAACAGGCAGCTTAGAATGAAAGGAATTGTACCAAGAGCATTAGTCACATATTTAACATTCCTTACCATCAAGAAGCTTTCCATCTTTAACGTGAGACATTATTTGTTTCAAGTCTGTAGACTTTTGATTTGACTTTGAACATGTGACAAGCAAATAAAGATTGATCAATCAGCAACAAAAACTGGGATAATGAATGGTCCAGCTAAAGGCAGTAGAAAATAAACAAGAAATAGATGCAGACAAATTGAAGCCTCCACCCTAACCTGAGAAGTAGCTTTATCTGCAATTGAAGCCTCCACCCCAACAACTTTCCATGATGCAGACAAATTGCCATTTCTGTAAGAATCAAGACTTAGCGGCCCCAAATCAGCTGTGCTTGTAGTTACAACATCAATAACCTAGAATGATTTAAGCGTGGCATAAGATGATAGATATAACTGACAATTAAAATCTATCACATGATTAATTCAAATGCATTATAATCCAAAATGAATTCACCTCTTTAGTGGAAAGGTTTTTGATAGATTCCAATGCCAACCTTCCCCTCCAATCAACATTCTGCAAAAGTAAACCATTTTAAAATAATGAAGAGACAGGGTATAAAGAAGCTGCCACAGCCAGTCATCTAAGTTCAAACAATGAAAATGTACAAGGTTTTAAAAGAAAAAACCTGTTTGCTAAAATCACTTTGAAATCTATCTTGGTCTGCACAAGAAACATTAATTGGCAGAAAAGATCAGATGCAGTCAAGTAAACAACACCAAAATGTTTGAACCATTGAAAAGGCAAAAAACCAAAAACTTGGACAAGAACAAAATTGAATTCAAATCTCAACTTTATACTCACAAACAAAGCAATTCAACAAAATCATAGTCTAAAAGTTCTATTATAATGCTAAAAATTAGGTGAGCTGTAGGCCTGTAGCGACAAGTTTTGAGTTTAAAACTTGACACTAATTCGGAGCATCACTATTCACGAAAAACGCTGTGCAACTTAAGTTAGACCATTTGACTTCACAAATATCTATTTAAATCATTGTCAACAACGAAATTCACTAATCAAAACTCAGAATCAATAAAAAGACAAGGCACTTTTCATTTTTTTTTTCTCAGAGCGAGAAGGACGCATTTATAAACTAATCAAAACCATGAATTAACAAATCATCGTTCTCAAAATTAATTGGAAAAAACATCAAATACAAAGCTGGATCATGTGGGGGAAATAAAGAGAAAAAAACGAACCAGAGATGTAAAGCCCTTGATTGACAAAGAAAACAAGTAGCGTCAGAACCGAGAAGAGAAGAATGATGATACGCAATCGAGATCCAGAACTCATCTTCCTTTGAACGGCCACACTGGATAATCCCCGCTTCAACGCCATTGGCTATCAAAGCCTAATAACAACAAACATCAACAGCAAAAATCACTTAAGAGAAAAAAAAAGAGAAACGAAACTACAGAATCAAAAGGCGAAAAAAACAGGATAATTACGAGCTAACAGTAATGAGATCGCGTGAAACTGAAAACAGCAGATCCGCAGAGAAACTAGTAACAATAGAAATCCATAGGAAAGCGAGCAACAGCCAAAGCGTCGAAGAAAAACTGCTTTTTAACAGTGAAAATAAATTCTAGAAAGGAGAAAGAGTATTGTTCTGAGTAGTGCAGAAAGAAAGGGAAATGCGGGAAGAGTGTAGAGAGGAAGAGAATGCTTTTCCTTTTAAATGGGAATGCGTTGGCCTAATCAAAGAGAAGTTTGAGATGAACCGAGGAGAAGTGGGAGCTGCTTTGGTCTGGGTTCGGGTTTCCGTTTCTTCTGCTGTAAGGTTAATCTCCCATTATCTTTTTGTTCTTTTCCGTTTACGTACATATCTTCACTACCAGAAAGGGATAAGGGAATCATCGATTTGGATTTGCAGTTAGTTGTAGCTAATTAGTAATTAATAAAAATGTTTATTATAATTGGATTTTTAAAGGATAAAAGTAATTTAATAATTATTATAATTTGATTTTTAAAGGATAATATCATTTTAAAATTAAAAAAAAAAATTGATGAATCTATCCTCTCTTTGAAGTGATAAGTAAATCCTACTCTATTACCCAAACAATTAATTTAATTATTTAAATAAAAAAACAAAATACCTATCTATCAAATAAACCAATCCAAGTTCCAACTATCCAATTAATTTAATTAATTATAAATCATTAATTTCACAATGGTAATTTTTATATTATAAATAAGTAAATCTTTAAAAATACAAAAAAAAAACCCGGAAAACTTACGAAACCGGGGGAAATAGTTCAGTTATTTCGGTTTAAACTCAATTCCATTTGATGACTTATAAGATTATTGGGTATATAAAAACCGAACCACAATTCAAATAATGGGGCGGGCAGGTTTCTAATCGTTTCAATCTCTCTAAAAAATATAAATCAGTATACTCAAATTTGTCTCATTCCGATTTTTAATATATATTATCCGACCTGTTATAACAAAAAATATAATTCATCCGCTATTGGTTCTCGTTATTTTAATAAAAAAAATCAAAATCAATTTTATTCAAAAAATAAATAAATATATTAAATATATATAGGGTTGAATATTTTAAACCTAGATCTGATCCCAAAAATTTTAAATATTTATCCATTCACTCTGAAACTCGATTTTAATACTAAAGAACGTACATGAATAAATCAGATTAAAACCTATCGAGTACGAGTATTATTATCATCGCAACTCGATATTCAACAAATTCATGCAGGCGAAAAACACCACAACCACCATTGAAGCTTAAATACTAATTAGCAGCAAATTCTAACATTTAAAAAGATAATTTTTTTATTAATTGTCATGTTATATTCTCAGTTAGATTTTAACGAAAAATAACTTAATTATATCATTTAAATAATTTAATTAATAAAATTAAAAGATCAATAATAAAAATATAGTTGAATGGTGATGGAGGTAGTTTATCCTATTAGTTTTAGACTTTTAGAATCACACTATAAATATATTATTTGGATTTGGGTTCTAAGAGAAGTCTTTTAGTCTATGACCCATGTTACAATTCGCTTAGACATGGTCTGATGTGGTCCAACAGTACTAGGCCTTTCTAGCCCATTAAGGATTATTATAATTAATTGATTTCAAAGATAAAATTAATATAAATAAAATTATTGAGTTCCATATTCGAATCCACGTTACTTATAAAAATGTGTTGCGGATTCAAACATCCTACCATGAATTAAAAATGAAAAAAAATGTTTTGAGCTAAACTCAAAATTATTTATTTATAAAATATTTTTAAAAAATAAACTTAATTAAAAAGCCAAAATCACCAAGGGTTCATCTCCCTACATGAAAAAGATAGAACATAGTCTGAGCACATGCAGCTGCAAAATTGTCTTTACCTAAGGTTGACACACCCCTTAGTCCTTACCCACTTGACAGGGGAAGCTGAAGCTTGCTCAAATCCAAAACGTTATCTACGTGCATGCACTCATGCCACCAAATTTCTTATCATCAAAGATGGACCAAAGTGGTCGGAAGGAAGGGTCCAGGAATACTTTAACTAAACGTAGTGCTGCTGCTGCTGCTGGTGAAGTGAAGTCCTGGTCCAGACCATGTCCAGAAATGGAGACTCAGGGTTAAATAACCGGACCCATCAATCAAAGCTTTCCTAAAACGGAAACCTCTCTTAACCACCGTCGTTTTCCCACGTTGCAGACCCAAAGCTAACATTATAGTTTGTCGCTGTCTCTTTGGAGGGTAGTTGGACCCACTAGCAGGGGAAATTTATCCTTGTCTTTACTGTTCATTAATGTCCCTTTTGCATACCTTTTATCTGTTCCCGACTGTGTTTTCCTATTTGTTTCTCTGTGTGGTAAATAGATTTATCATTATTAGGGTTTCATGGGATGAAGAAGAAACTTATGTACATGGCCATACCTGTTTTGTTCCGAACAGCTTTAACAGGTTCGGTCTCGAGTAAAAATAGTTGTATTTTTGGGTACCCATATACTTATGTCTCATCACTAAAAAAAATAGTTCAAGATATATGATAAGGATTTAAAGTTAAGATTTAAAATTAGAGTTTAAAATATTAAATATAACATGCATTTTTACGATTTAAAATTTAAAACTTAATTTTTAGTATTAAACACAAAACTAACGAAAAAAAAGACAACCTTATTTTTCTGATAGAATTTTTGTTTAAAAGTAAGGTTTATAATGCTAATCATTCGGATTTATGAAACCCAGAGTTTTAAACCTGACCAAATAACATCATTTTTTTATTTGTTTAATTTAATTTTTTTAAGGAAATATTTAGCTACTTTAAGATTCTGTGACAATGAGACATAAAGTACGAGAATTTCCATCTAACATTGTAATGGAAATGTTTATGAATTTGTAATTCACATGTGACATTAAACATCGGTTCTATATATTTTTCAACATTTCCCCTTTTATGCTTGCTCTTGGCATTCAGTTTCATTCTACTAGAAAGGGGAATTTTGAATTTATGTACAGTGTCAAATTAGAGGGGTTCATTGATTTAGGTGGGGTTTAAATCTTAAACCCTAAACCTTAAATTTTAAATCTTTAATCTAATAGAGAATAATAAATAACAGATGAATAAACAACGAATTAACTTTTTCACTTAGAGGACATTAAATTTTTTTATTGAAAAAAGTTAATAATTTTTTTAAACAAAAAATAAATGATTTTTTTAAAAAATAGGTATGTGTTATGCAATGACATGATTTTTTTAATGATAGTTATTAAAAATGCCTTAAAATGATTATGAATATGAATATTAGACACTTATTTTATTTAAAAGATTTTAAATAATATTATAAAAGATATATAATATAAATATTTTTTTAAATAGTCTAAAGGTGATTTACAAGATAATATTTGTTCATACATATTGTTAACCATTTCAAAAGTAAAGATACACTTTTAAAGTAATGTAACTCGAATTTGTTTCTTTTAAAATAAACATTTTTCCACTAAAACACTTATTAAATTCAATTTAAATATTTATTTTATAATTAAACCCAAAATAAACATTTTTTCACTAAAACACTTATTAAACTCGAATTTTCCTTTTCCGATACCATAAAAAATATTATATATATAATTTTAAAAAACTAATGTCCAAATATTAATCATTAGAAATAACTTTCGTCGGAACATAATTTAAAAAAAATATGACGCGTTTAAATGAGTACATTGTCTTCAGACAAATTAGTACGTACGGTCCCCCGTCACGTTGGCCACACTGTCTCGTCTGATCCATCCATTCACACCAATTGTTTTGGTCGATCATTCACATCAATTTCTAAGCTTTGCAAAGCAATGATAAATATTAACGATATTTTTAATGTTAAGTTTAAATTATTACAAATATAACGTGAAATTATTAATAATAAATATTAATATTTAAAATCATAAAATATAAACAGTAAGAATATAAATATATTTAAGGGGCATCAAACATATACGATTATAAAAGGGCAAAATTTATAAAATTTATTAGATTTTTTAAATAAAAATATATAATTTCTTTAAATTTTTAAATCATATGAATTTGGAATTTCATCATCATGGTAAGGGTAAGAATTGGACAGAGACTTGACCAGTGCACCTGTCAAGGGCGTAAGGAATGCCTATGGGGATCCCCACTGGCCACTCTAACTATTAATAAATCAGGACATGCATGCAGGATTGATGGATCATTTGACATGGGAAAGCTGGGTCCTAGACAGGACTGTATTTAAAGGCCCTGGACAGTAGAAAATCATGCAAAAACACTTAGATAATCCAATTTCCGGTACAAGTCATTGGTGAACCCTAAACTAAACTCATGTGTTACATTGTTCCCTTCTCTTCTGATAAAAAAATCATACAAGAATCAAACGGTTTCACGAGGAACTCATAACGATCAAAGATTGATCCGACCTTCGAAAGGTCTTCGACAACACTTGAAATTAAATAATCTTGTACATCAAATAATTAGGATACATATATACCTAAAATAGAGTTCTGTGCAAGAGCAACAGCCTGGTTCTGTTCAATGAATACTAGAACAAAGGGGGGAAGTAATAGTAGTTTGGGTAAACAGAGATTGTACAGTCTCTATTTTGTACACTGTGATTTGAGATTCAAATTTGTCTCACACTGAAAATATGTTGGACCACTAATGTTGGCAATTTTTTTATTTCGAATTTGCTTTCAAGACAATGCGTGACAAAATCCAACATTCGTATATATAAATTACCATGAAACGAATATGTTTAATTTGTCTCGTATCTTAATTAATTTTATGTTCAAAATTACTTGATGGTAAAAGAATAATATATGTGTGATTACAGTACATAGGTAGAGTAGAAAACAGACAGCATGTGGGTTTGTCTCCATCTTCTACACTTGTATTTTGAAACTCATTCAGAGTAGAGGTTGGAACAGCAAACTTTAGGGATGGAGAAGAAGAAAAAAGACAGGATGACGAGGAGGCTATACAGGGCATCATGCCATTCTTATTTATAGCTTGAGTCTTCATTTCTAGACATCTACCTATATTTTTGCAATGGAGGAAAAGCCTACGGATTTTTACCATCTTAGGAGTTCTATAGAGCATAAAGATAGATGATTTTTTTCTTAAAAAAATGGCTTAAATAAAAAACTAGCCCTTAAATTAATTCTTTTATTCAAATAAGTCTCTAAACTATTTTTTATTATTTTAAGTCTCTAAGTTATTTTTGATCAAATTAAATATCTAAATTATATCATTTTTTTCTTTTAGTCTCAAAATTATCTATTAGTCAAAAAATTATGATGTGTCCACATCATATTAGCCAAATTCTTTTTTTGACTTAGATAATTACTAGACTTAAAATGACGAAAATGATAGTTTAGACTTTAGAGATTTATTTTAACAAAAAAAAATAGTTTAAGGGTAAAAAGTAAATAAAATATATAGTTCAAGAATTGATTTTTCATTTAAGTCAAAAAAATTATAAATAATATTAAAAAAATAAGTAAATTAGTCGATCCTCACTAAACATTACTCTCAAACCTATTTTAATTATCAAAATTTCAAAACATTTAAATTACATCCTAAAAATATGTATCCTTAGAAAGGTATGCAACTTTGAACCTAATGATAAACAAAAAAAATTATGTCTTTTTTTTTCTTTTTTCTTGCCCTAACAATTAAATTTTAGATTCTAATTTTAAATCTTAAACTCTAAACTTTAAACCATAAAAATACACTTTATATTCAGTTTCCCACCTTAATCTAAACTCTAATCTTAAAGTTTAAACCTAATCTTTAATATGATAAAAAATAATATTTACCTTAAAAAATTTAAACTTAAATATATAAAATATGTCTACAAATTAAAATTTTTAAAATATAAACCTATAATACATATATATTATATCAGTATATTAAAAGAATACGTGTGCCATTAAGATTCAGTTTAATTCTCCCGAACTATACTAAATAATATGAAGGAAAGAGAAATCGAGAAATCCCAATAAAAATGCTACAAATTAAAACTGACCAGAGAATAAAGAGCAAGGAAGAAACACGATAGGGGTTTCCATTTTATTGTAAAAAATCCAGTGAGCCTTCCCAGCTGCACTTTCACAGAGAATTAGCCTTTTTTAAACTCTCACTTGTTCTTCTTACTTGTGTATAACACCAGAACTGCAGTCCGTTGTTCTAAGCCAAGAAAATTGAAAACACAGAAAGAAAGATGGGGAGAGGAAGAGTGGAGCTGAAGAAGATAGAAAACAAGATTAACAGACAAGTTACCTTCTCTAAGAGGAGAAATGGGTTGCTCAAGAAAGCTTATGAGCTTTCTGTTCTTTGTGATGCTGAGATCGCACTTATTATCTTCTCAAATCGTGGAAAACTCTTTGAGTTCAGCAGCTCTGGGTATATACAATGATGTTAACCATATAGGCATCTATACTCAAAAATTTCTACATGGTTCTTTCTAGTTAACTTTCTTACTTTTTTATTTTAAATTTATAGGCATTTACATCCGTTTCTCTTGTTTTCAATTCTCTTAATAACATCTGACATGTATCTCACTTTCTGTCTCTGAAATCTCTTTTTTTATGGTTCTGCTGGGTTCTCATGGATTTTCTTGGCTTCATTCATGTCCAGGAAACCTGAGTTTACAAGCTTCTTTTCCAGCGATAGATTGACACGTTTCATCTGATTTCCCCCCCTAAACTGAGTCTTTGGTCTTCTTAATGTTTTAACTTATCAGTTTTCGTATACTAGTACGAAATAGATGAAAGGTTAAAAAAAACCAGAAATCCAAGGTTCCTGTCTTATGAGACCTCAGTTCAGTAAAAGATGTAGGGTTTCTATTTTCTTTTCACATGTAATGCTTGGATTATGAGGTAAAATTAAACACACACCTCACCCTTGAAAATTCAAAACTTTCTGCCTTTGATTCTTGGTTTATTTAGATTTTGTTGCACTTTCTCCTCTCCTTTCCAGAGCCTCACATATCAAGCTAACAAGGTGCAAGCTTAAGTGAAGAGCTTTTAGCTGAATTTAACACAGCTTTGCTATATTCTGAACTAAAGTTGATATTTTGCTTCAGTTTTTGCAATAATACTTACCTCCCATATGCTGTTTGAAGAAAAGTTTGAACCTTGCTTTGAGTCAGTTGGATAAAGTTTAAATCATTGAACTTCACTGTAACAAAAACAAGTATTGATCATCATAAAAGGGTAATCATTGAAATTCTTGTTCCTCAAAAACATTTGAGGGCAGCATTCCATGAATTTGCTTTTTACTTTCTTGAATCCCTTGCATGCAACTTCATCATGATTATGCTTAGAAATGCAAAAAAACATCTCAAATTATTGTGTTTTAATAGGTTGTTTTTCACCTTTTACTTTGTTATTTGGCAGTATGAGCAAGACCCTTGAACGATATCAACGTTGCTGCTTTGTTCCTCAAGACAACAGGCTTGAACATGAAACCCAGGTTACTATTAAATGGTCTTTATTTACTCCTAGTAAAACACTGGTCTTGAGCTGCTTATCATGTACGTGGAAGCTTTATGTTTATTACTAATAGTAAAAAATCTGGGGTAACTAACCATGGAGTTGTATTGATTAACTTAATTTGTATCAAACTTTTACAACATTTTACCTGTCCCTACATGCTTATCCTTTTTGGGAACATTATCAGTGAACTTTCCTTTCCTTCTTAACTTGTCTTTGCTTATGAATGCAGAGTTGGTACCAAGAAGTAATCAAGTTGAAGGCAAAATATGAGGCACTGCAACGCACTCAAAGGTTTGATTTTTACAAGTTGAAGGCAAAAAACATATCTATTAAATTTACAACAGGCAAAGGTTCCTCTATTATTAAATTTATCAATTTAGTCCATATATTAGGTACTTTTCATCCAAGTGAATAGTAATTATCTTACTCTAATTCGGTATGTGTTCAATGTGTATCAGTCATTTGCTTGGAGAAGATCTTGGGCCATTGAATATGAAAGAGTTGCAAAAGCTGGAGAAGCAACTTGAAGGAGCTCTTGCAATGGCTAGACAACGAAAGGTGTTGACATGTCATCTTTAACTTAAAATTTAGTCAACCATGCATTTTACTGTTTATATTCAAGTTTGGCATGTTTGTTCATATGCGAATTTTGTGGCAGATTTCTTAATGATTTTCACCAAAGAAGTGTTCTAACAAAACTCTTTTTCTTCATCGTTCTTAACTGCAGACACAGATTATGATGGAACAAATGGAAGAGCTACGCAAAAAGGTAAGATTAATATTCGCATGGCGATGCCTTCGCTCTTTACTTGTCTCAGGTTTCACCTTCTTGGCAGGAGCGTCAGCTTGGAGACATTAACAGACAGTTGAAAAAGAAGGTTAACCTTGACTACCAAATTATCTCTGTAGTTTCACACTGCTCAGTCGGCATTAGGAGTCTTCATGGTTAACCGTTGTAGTATGTTGGTTAACCGTAATGAGATGAACACGTTGTCTTTAGACATTATCATCTAATTGCACTAAAAACGTAACCTACAGACTACAGGTTAACCATGAACAGCCATTAATCAGCATAACCTAATACTTCATCGTTATTTTGGGTTTCAGCTGGAGGAAGAAGGACAAAACCAGACAGCAATGGAGGGTTTATGGAATTGTGGTGCAGCAACTGAAAACTTCCCTCTGCATCCTTCTCAGTCACACCCCATGGAATGTGATCTTCAACCTGTTCTGCAAATAGGGTAAAACTTGTTATATATATATATATATAGTGCACATGAATCTGTAGGGTAACAAGGAATGCAATTTTCCTGTCATTTTTTTTAAAGTTGTTTCCATTTCAACAGGTACCATCACTATGCTGAGGCAGAAGGATCTTCAGCCCCCAGAGACGTAGCTGGTGAGGCCAACTTCATCCACGGATGGATCTTCTGAGCGCTCAGATCAAAATATAACTATTTATAAAAAATATATTAATTGTAATTTCATCTGGGATTTGTAATGCTGTCTATATATATATATATATATTGCAACTGTTATATTTCGGGCACTACAATGGTTGTAGTTCCTTCTAATATATTGTAACACCCCTAAAACCGAGTCGGTATAATAATTCGAATAAATTCAAAAGTTTAGTTAAATTACGAATCAAATAAGGGGCTTAATTGAATTAGGTGGAAAATTTAGAGTTTGCATGACAAATTTAAAGATTCTCTAAACTACCCTATGTAATAAGACAAGTGTAGGTATGTCATTAAGGGTAAAATAATCCTTTCACCCCATAAAATAAACAAACAAAAGAGCCAAATTTTCCCTCATTCCTTCTCATTTCACGGCAACAAGGAAATTAGATGAAGGAGAGGGTTTTAGAAGTTCTTTTTCCCTAAACCGAAAATTTTAGGGTTTTAGAAGTTTGGGGTTTTGATTATTTCATGAAATTTTCAAGTTTATTAGGTTGATGGAAACCTAGTTTAAAGACTATAATGCTTGGGTTTAGTTATTGAAGCTTGAATTAAGGGGTTTTGTGAATACATTATATATGTAAATTGATTTGATATGTTGATGAAAAGAGGGATAAATTGATGTTGATTTTTGTGATTGAGGTGCTGAAAATTTTAGGAATGAGGTCAATTAGGAATTGGAAGTATGAATTGAGAATTAGCCGAAAAATACTTAGAAAGGCTATTCCGAGTAGCCATCTTTAAAAAATTCCCTAGGCCTCGTTAGGAGGAGTTAGGAGCTGAAATTTTGCAGTATGATACTCTTGTATACCTAGTTTAAGGGAAAATTTACGGAACCTTAATCCGAGTTCGGTAGAAAAAGTTATAAGCTTCTCCGTAGGGCTGCTCGAGCAGTCCCGAGAATCCGGTCAGGTCTGATCCGAATGAATTCTGGTACTGATTGGCCATGAATTAAAATGTGAGGTTAATTTATCCTTGAAGAGGATTCTCTTAGCTTTCCAAAGAGGTATAATAAGCTCAATTCGGACATGGGACCTAGGAGATACGATCAAATTACGAAAGGGTAGCAAAACTATTTTTAACGAATAAACGTACATGCTTATATTAGTTAGAGCTTAAGATCACTTGAGTTAAGTGATTATGATGTGTTCTAATAAATGTATATATTTGTATATGGAATTACTAGATAATCAAAGAGACGAAAATATCGAAGAAGAGGAGAGACTCGAGCAAACTCGAAAGAAGGGCAAAGGAGTCGCGATCTACAATCCTTGATTTAGCTTGGAGAAATTGTGAGTGTGGCAAACCTTGGGGTTAGGACCTAGGGTCCTAACCATCTTTGTGTTATTCGATTTATTTGTATTGAAACCGGACTAATAAAATATTTGGTAATTCGGGAAAGAGGATTAAATGTTAATAACTTGTGTGATGCTACGTTTTAGTGCTAGATGTTAGACTAGCTTAGAACATTTGCATAGCTCGGAAATGCCGAGGTAAGTAATGGCACGCGGCTTCGGATGCCAGGTACGTGAGTCATGCATGAGGCATGTTTAGATTGGTTTGATTGTTCGAATTGAAGCATGATATATATATGATTCGATATGATGGCACGACATAAGCTTTTGAATTGTTAGCATAATATATGCTTTTGATATGTTAATACGATATACGCTTTGGATATGCTAGCATGATGTATATGCTTTTGTAATGATAGTTGATGAATATGCATTGGATATTAGCATGATATGGATATCCTATGTAATAAGAAACCTACTTAATACGAATGGAAAGATTAAATGAATTGGAACACTGATTGAGCCTTGGTCGATAGTTGGTCATAGGTATTAAGGCATGCCTAGGGTTTGAGCTCATTTGTTAGTTTGCCCAGTACTTCGATACTTCTGTTTAGTACTTTGGTACTTCTGTTGGTACTATAGGTACCTTTGTTGGTGGTTAGTCACCATTTGTAGATATCGTGGGTATCTTTTGTTAGTGCCTTCGTGCCACTTCTGTCAATACCTTTGTGGTACTTCTGATGACCCGTTTACCTAGTCAAACTATACCAAGACATCATTTGTAACTAATTTGAAAGATTGAAATTAAAATATTGCTATTGAGCATCCGAAATGATATTGCTATATGCATTTGATATTTGTATTGCTATTGAGCATCCGAAATGATATTGCTAAAAGCATTTGAAATGATATTGTTATTGAGCATCCGAAAATGATATTGCTATGAGCATTGATATGTTATTGCCATCGTGCATCCGATAGTGTATTGCTATGAGCATTTGACATGATATTACTATTGATCATTCGGAAATGATGTGGTTATGAGCATTTGATATGAGGTTGTCATTGAGCATATGAGCATGAAATTGTCATCGAGCATATAGTTTGTGAATTCGATTAGCATGCTAGTGACATGATCCATGAAAATGAATTAAACATGAAAAGCATGATACTCTTCACACATACGATTGTAATGTTAGTATAAACATGATGAATTGTTAAATTGGAGTATGCTATGTTGATATATGTTTGGTGTCTAATTGGTTAGACTTAGGGCTGTCTTACTAAGTACTTCGTAAGTACTTACCACCTCTGTTTCCTCCTTCCCAGATAACAGGTTATCGGACTAAGGGGTTAGAACGGCTTGATCGCGAGCAAGGACACCAAGCAAGCCCAAGTATGGTATTTTGTACTTTTGTAACTCCTAGCTTATGGTGGCATAGTGAGCATGCTTAGAATGACACATGCATTTTGATATTTAGATCATGGTTTGTATATTTGATCATTCGTACATTCGGTATGTAAGCCATAAGGCATATTGAGCTTGGTAGATCTTGCATATTTTAAGTTCTCTACTTATGGTTTGGGTAAGTAGGCTTGGGTGATATGTATATGTTAGGTAAGCAATTGTCTTGAAATGTCAAATATGAACTAGGTAGGATAGCATGTGGATCTTTAAACTAGAACATGAGTATGTTAAATGCTAAAGTGGGAAGCCCATAACATAGTTGTGTCTTGAATGTCATTGAACATGGCAATGGCTTGAGTAATGAGTTGGCTAAGTGAATCGATTTAGTGGTATAATACGTGCTATTTAAACATGTTGGACATTGCCCTTTATGGTTTAGGAATGGTTTAGACCATATAGTGGCCTTTTGGTGGAGTCTAAGTGTCTAAAAGATAGAAATCTGGAAATGGGGATAGGGGTATCGATACCACTTGTATGGGTATCGATACCACCATGGTCAGAAACGAAATGGCATCGAAGCATGGTTCGATGCCAAGCTTCATTAAGACCTCCCTGGTTCGATGCTAGTATCGAGCCAAGCCCCTTTTAGCCTTAAGCCATTGAGTCCTAAGAGTAGACCAGCATCGATACCTGGTTCTATACTGGGTCTTCCAGTAACGAAATGGCATCGATGCCAGTATCGAACCAGGCTACTTAACTTTAGTCAACGAGTCAACAAGGAGGTCCAGCATCGAAACATGGTTCGATACTGGGTCTTCCAGTAACAAAATTGCATCGATACCTGTTTCGAACCAGGCTCCCTAGCCTTGGTCAATGGGTCAACATAGTTGACCTGTATCGGACTAGGGTTCGATACCCCTGTTCCGATACCCCTCTATAGGGTGTATCGATACCCCTAGTCAACTTTGGTTCAACTTGAAAATGAAAATTTGGCTTGAACATTAAGAATGTGTTATCGATAATTAATGAATAAAATTTGACTAAAGGTTTGAATTAGACTTGATTGAAATTAAAATTGATAAATGAACGGAACCTAAGAGATCGAATTGGTAAACGGTACAAATATGAAAAAGTTTTAAATTATCCTCAAATTTGATAAGAGTTACAAGAGTTTGGTTCGTAAAGTTATACAAATGAATAAATGTTTTACAATTGAATACAAATTTGGTTTATCTATGAATTAAATTGTCCGGTCGACACCTCCGTCTCCTAACCCGGGGCGAGAGTGTCACATATATCATATTTTGTTGATCGTAATGTTTTATGTCCATCTTACTCTAAATGATTTGTATTAATTAGTTAAGGATTATCAAATAAACCCATAATCTATTATTTTATAAGACAAGTTTATGTTTATTAAAGTTTAAGGTAAAATATATAAATAATCCTCCTATTGTCATTGACAGTTTTCATTCGACGAGCCAAATTGTTTGATTAGGAAACAGAAGCCGATGTGGCAAAATGATGGATAAGAGATGTTGAGCATTGTAAAAGAAGAAACGATTAGCCTTAGTGAGTCGGATCATAAAAAATGGATTTTATTTTTAATGTACCAGGATGCATCACAGGGGATGTAGCTCAGATAGTAATGGTAGAACACTCACTTAGCATGCGAGAGTAATGGTAGAACACTCACTTAGCATGCGAGAGGTATGGGAATTGATACCCCGCATCTCCATATTTTTTAGCTCTTCTTTTCCTTCTGTGAAGGATATATAGAGTTTTCCCAGTCCAGCCTTTGCCAAGTTACAACCACCCCGATTTGCTTGCTTTCTAATGGTATGTTTCTTTAGGATGAAATTGCAAGGACGTCAAAAATAAATCAAATTTTGGAGCCATGTCCTTTGATTTCTATTGTGTTCTGCATACAAGTTTTAAACAGGCATTTTCAAACCAAAATTCTTCAGACAAGCAGAAGAAATCTATCTGTTCCCATGGCCGAAACACTACAATACCTGACATTCAAATCAACACTAAATTCCTCGAGCAAATGCAACATTGAAATTTGATTCAGATCGAAAATAATGGAAATTTGATTTCACAGTCATCCACTGATACATGTATGCTTTTAGTGTGGTTAAAAGAATACAACAGCAACAAAACCATGGAGCCAGATTTCTCTTACGATCCCGACATGTATGTGTACCTCGTCTGTGCTCCGATTATAAGCTCAACAATTTTTCCTGCCAAAAGTTAAAAATATAACATATTAGTTTATTCATGAATTAGTTTGATCAATTATCTTGCAAGGAATTATGACAATATATTCAACAGCTTAAGGATCTGTCCGATGCACCTGTTAGAATCCCGATCAAAGGAACCGGCTCCAATAGCCTTTCAGAGCTTTCAAGCTTTTGCCTGAAGAACAAATATGCACTAACTTGTCAAGTTACTTACCAATAGGAAAGGTATCTCAGCAAACGAATGGCATATATTGAGAAGTAACTTTGCGATGATTTTATCGATTACCTGGTATACTTTCCAAAGAATGGTTCTCTCATGAGGTAAAGTGCCCACAACAATTTCCGTCGTTTGACCTGGATTATACACTTCATATCAGCATGCTATAGTTTTAGTGTGTAATAATATTAATTATTAAGCAAGGCTGATGAGTGATCTGTAAACATCTAAAGACTCTTAACCTCATCCTTTTCAGAGGCAGAGAGATCGAACTTTTGCTCTCTTTCAACGATCCCGGATTTTGTAACATGTGATAGAAAGCCAAATCCAACAAAGTCCACAGACAGAGAAAGAAACCAAGGAATCCATGACCTAAGTCCATATCTTCTAATGAACAAAACATATATCAGTGGTCTTGTAATAAAGAGGATCTCCCCCAGAACGAATAAAGCTCCATTAACACCCTTCTCCGACAAAATCATGGAAAGAGTCGGCCTTTTAATAGTTGAAACTGTAAAAGGAAATAAAAAATGAAAAAATATTAGCAGGCTTCCCCAATCATTAATTCACCATAACTAGCAACTAATCATGAAATATTAAGGAAAACTAATTACTTGGAGGCTCCATAACCGCATGCTGCTGTTGAATTCTCCGTAACCATGCAGGGTCACAGATCGTCCTAGCACTCTCACCAAATCTGCTCAAAGTCCCTTCAATAGTCAACGGGTTTTGTCCATGGTTGTTTTGTAGCCAACCAGGTCTATGATGATGACCTCCAGGCCCAAGGAAACCTCCAACTCTTTGTTGGGAACTTGTATCGTCCGAACTTTGTTCAACATTTGGGGTCTCTCCTCCATGAAGAAGCATCTTATATCCACTGTTCCGGAATAAAGCTAATCTAACTATCACCCTACGTCAATTGCAAAATTATTAAGCAAAGTCATACTGCCAACATTTTAGGAAGAAAAACCTACGTGAAGATTTAAAGTGTCATACATCATATAATTGAAGGTGGTTTCTTACTTGATAGCTTCTGTAACAGCAATGAAATTCCATTTCTTATCACCATAGTACTGCTCTGCAACAACTTCAACCAAAGTTTCCAAGTCCTTTAGTGCAGATATGCACAACCCATAAGGGAGTGATGAAGGGTCGGCAGAGCCAGGATGTCTCTCAGAAGGAGCAGTATCGATTATATGCTCGTTGATGGCGGTGACTATGCCCAAAATTGCAGTTACTGCATAAATTTACCAAATAGTTCAATAGGCTGAAAAATGTCAGCAGACTGAAAAAAAAGATAACACAACTTAAGATAAGAAACATTTTGATCTTCTTCACACCGACTTGTACAAGCCAAGGGACCAAAGGAAGGAAGTGGGGAGATGCTACATTTAACAGGAGCCTAAAAACAAATAATTAAACACCACATTTAGCGCGTTAATTCATTTCATTCTAAACAGCAACCAATTAGATGATTACTTTTAAATCAAGCCGGGGTTGAGGGAGGGAAAACTCTTATCAGTTTCTAAGCTATCGAGAAATAGCCAATGTTACCAAAGTTTCACCAAACCTGCTTCTGGTCTTATCTCTGAAGTGGAGAACCGTTCGGGAAGAAGCCATGTCAATCCCTGCACAACAATTTTCAACAACAGAACACAGTCAAAAGTAGTCAGTCACAAATTGTTGCCGGCATTTCAAAGCACATCCAAAAACAAAAGGGATAACATAATCCAAATAGCTAAACTTGACTTTGGAGTTGGAATATATATTATCCACAATTGTAAAAGAATATTAATTCTTAACGGAACAGCTAACTGAAAGCTCCAAAAGCCACAGATAATCATCACTCTTACTGATATAATAACCTTTCATATTTGGGTTTTAGCAGGAATGCAGGATTGTGTTTATACATCCAATCCAATATATTAAAAAACACATGTAAAAGGGTAAACTTTTTCCTTTTCTTCTCATTTTACATCAGCTATAAGTAGCACCCAGAAAGCACCTACTCTAAATTAATCAAACAAGAAATAAACTTTGGATAAAAACATTGAAGCGTAAGAAGAAATAATAAATTCAATTCACTTTAACACTAAGAAAAACAAAATTATAAATCCTTTACCAAGAACTATACAAAAGCTATCAAATTTAACCTTCCTAAACAAGGAATACAAAAGTTGGCTTTATGTAAATATAGAAATGTAAAATATGAAGGAAATAAAAAAGGCTTACATTAGCAAGAGACTCCAAAGAGTGTACGTAGTCTTTGTTCCTCCTAACCCATGTCTTATAAGCCTCCATTGATTCGCACACACTTTTATTAAGTAATTAAAAGAATAAAAAAAAGAAACAGAATCAAAGGTTTTGAAACCCTAGCTCGTTGAGCCACTGCCAATTCAATTCATGCGCAATCTTATCCAGATTTGGAAGAAACCCAGACTAGCAAATACCCAATTAATGGACCCCTTTTTCGCAATTCAACCGTAGGCTCGATTCTGCATAGGGAAATTGAAGAAAGTCCACGATGAGTTGGAGAAGGAAAGGGCGGTGGCTACGAGGTTTGCGGCTTTGTTAGCAGCGACAATTGGGTTCTGATCCTCAAAGAGATGTGCCTGGGGGATGTTAGATCACTGGTTTCGGGGTTCGATATGATGTGGGAGACCACGAATTTTAGCGGCGGGTGAGTAAGGTAATGAAAAAAAACAGAGGATCGACAAAAGGAATTACCCAGAAAAGACAGAAACAAGGACAGGAGATCGGTTTTGTGCACCCCCATAAGTCATTGACCATCACAAAATCAAGAATCTCGAGAACATGCCAACATCATCGGTGTATGATTAATTAGGTGCATTAAACTACTTTCTCGATCTTGTTTACCAATATTGGAGGTAATAATTATAATATAATTAAACGTTATTTTATTTTTTATTTAATAAGTTTTTTATAGTAAAATTTATTTTTTTAAGATTGAATTTGGCATTCCCTCATCGTTATATTTTATTATATTTATATTAATGATATTTATTAATGTTTTATTGTCAAAAATTATGTTTGTTTATATCTATTATTTTTAAACTGTTTGTTTATTTTTTTTTATTTTTTTATGTATGGTCGTATTTTTATTAGTTAATGATTAATTTATAATCTTGACGATCTAAATTAGTGTACCAAATAACGATCAAAGTAGGAAGGATTCAAAAATATTTCACTTTTTTATTACTTAAAAATAATTCAAATTGAAAAGGGGTGGCTTTGGTTTTGGCTTTAAAGGAAGTATTGCGGCTCCTGGTACTGTAATAAAAAAAATAATAAAGGAATGTTTCGCCGAGCATTTAACTGTCATTCTGGTTTCTGAGGATGTTCTATTTTATGACAGTGCAATGAAATACTTTATCATGAAAACACAATTATTAAAAAGTTGAGAAACTTAATACAATGGCAGCGAATTATGCATGCTAATTGCTGGGGGGGGGGGGGGGGGAGAATTGAAAAAAAAATTCTAAAACAACTGATGCTGCCATGCAACATTATGCAGCAAACAAAAATTTTCTGGTTTTCCCTTTCAGAGATTCCCGAGTTCGGCTTCAGCCTCGACCAACTGTTCCTTTAACCACGACAGTCTTCGTTGCAGCTCTTCCGATGTTCCCTTTGAGTGGGACGGTTCATATGGTGTAATGAAATGTCGAGAAAATTTTTTCAGAGCTTCAACCCCAGTAACCTTTTACAACCATGTAACAATATTTTAGAGTGGATATAGTTAATTAGTATCCGAGATGCAGGAACATCGAATTTCTACATTGATAAAGTAAAATTTTCCGATCGAGTATGCTTGATCTCACCTCGTTCGGCAGCAGTGGCAGCTTAGTGATATGAAAATCATCATACAACATGAAAAACTGATCGAGGTACTTTTGTTGCATCCGCATTCGAGCTTTTAACAGCTTGGACTCGACATCTTAAATTGAAAAAACAGACCGATCAATGGTAAGATTTTGGTTCGATCAACATTTCCAGTGGGACATGACAGAAAGGAAAATGATGGACATAGTGAACGTTACCTTCATCATCAAACAGTACTTGGTTAATGATAATATTATGTGTATCTATCTCAAACTTGGTGAGTTCCTGCACCAATCTCTCTGTTTCATAGAGGGAGAGAAACTCCGGAATGCAAACGCAGACGAAGGTTGTCAAGTCCTGCACAAAGGAAACTGAATTATACAGATAGCATTGGCAAGAAACTTCGATCGAGATAGAACGAAAGCCAGATATTCATAAGTTGTAAAAGACTAATAGAATGGTATGCCTTACTGGATCTTTGAACTGCTTATTAACTTGTTCAATCACATTTTTCATGCCTTCAAGCCTCCCCACAATTGCATCCTCCCCAAATTCATCTTCAACCCCGAAAATACGAGTCATCTGCAAGAATGATTTTTCAACTTCATGAGCTAGTACATAAAGAAAATCAACTAGGGATCGATAGCACAATGAACCGACACGAGAGCTATGAAAGGATTCGATCGGAGACAAACTTGGGAGACAAGGAATCAATAGTTAATGAAAAATAACACCAAGGCCAATATGAAATTGTATCATCCATAGGCACATTGTTGGCAGAGAATTATTGAAGAGTCATACCTGACTTAATAAACCACCAAATTTGTTTTTCAGTGACATCATTTTCTCGAGCCCCTTCTCTAAGGTAGCCGGAAACTGTAACAGTCGAAGCGTATGTCCGGTCGGGGCAGTGTCGAACACGATGCATGAATAATCCATTGTCTGCACCAATCTGCAGTAAAGGAAAACATTCAAGACAACAATTGACCAAAAGGTGTCCGGAAAACAGTAGAATGTGACAAAGCATCAAACATAATACAACAGATTTCTTACTTGAGCATCTCCCCAAAGCTCATTGCCTCATCGATTCCCGGGATTGCATTAGCCAAATCAGAAAACAAACCATCCATTCCTTCAGCTCCAAATTCATCATTTTCCACGGTTGGATCCACTTCCTATGGAGAAATTGAAGAAACAAACAAACAAACAAACATCCACGAAAATCACCTCACGCCATACTGTAAAAGTTCTTACAATGCAGAATCCATGTCTGGATTACAAATACCATGCAACCCTAAAGAAAGAACCCGGAAACGTAAACCAAAACAAAATACCATGGCATATAGATTCTTGAAGCCATAAACCAAAGTGGGGATCTTAGTGAATCTCTGCTGAAAAGCATCGCTGAGGTTATGAGCAGGGTCGGTGGATATAATCAAGACAGATGGTCGGACCCGAGCCAAGAGCATGGAAATAATGGAGCTACAAGTGGTCTTACCCACACCACCTTTGCCACCAACGAAAACCCACTTGAGCGTGTCTTGTTCCAATACGTTATGAACAGTTGACTCTGGTATATCTTCACTGTCTCCCATCTTTGTTTAAACAAAGGTTTCCCCTTGTTTCTTCTTCTTCTTCGTTTGTTTAACCGAAGGAGTTATTTGCGCATCAAAAGTTGTGCACAAGCAACGTATGAATGATTCTAAGGACAAGCGTACAGTGCGCCTTTCAGATCCTTAATCTTATAGTACAACCTTAAAAATATGTAGTTTGTTATGTGATTTTCAATTAAAAAAACACCACTTGTATTTTTTTGTTGTAAATAAAAAAATTATATGTAATGAAACGCTTATATTTTATGCTAGTGTATAAAAATACAATAAGTGATGGAATAGTTTAAGGATATGCAAAAAATCACCAAGATTAGGACATTCATTGCTAATTAGCGTTGTTGATGTCGAATTGCCGATGCCAAGGTTTCCCATGTTCCATGATAAAAGGAACAATGGTTAATGAATATATTTAGTAAAATAGATCATGCAATCAATTAGCCCGTCTAGCTCAGTCGGTAGAGCGCAAGGCTCTTAACCTTGTGGTCGTGGGTTCGAGCCCCACGGTGGGCGTCTTTTTTTTTCTCTTTTTAAGTTCTAATGGGTTTTGGGTTGTATATTCATATATTCGCCGAATCAAATTAGAGTGCCTTATCAATTCTTTGGGGGATCGTTCTTAAGAGGTTCAATCTAATAAGTGATCCTACTAAAAAGGGGTGATGCTCTCCAAAGAGATATCGATCTAAACAATTTTATTTATAAAGTGTATGTAGATTTTATTAAAAATTAGAAAATCAAAATAGATACTATCATAAAATCATATTAAAAATACTAAAAAAATAATTTATTTATCTTTATAATATTCTTTAAAAAAAGAACTACCAAATACCAATTATCATATTATTGTGTTTACATATTTTCAAAGTACCTAGAAGGAAAGAGAAATTGAATTAATACAATAGATTATCTTTTTAATATGTTAGTGTGATTATAAGTTAATAACTATTTAATTTTTTTAGTCCTTTAATAATGTACACATACTGTATATACATAGTGTTATGAATTGTATCATCTCAATGCAAATCCAAAAAATATTTGAAGACGAACACAAATAAAATTTTAAAATTTTAGGGTAAACACAATTCATAAATATTAAAAAATTTAAAGTGTAACTTATAAAATTTTAAAAAGATTAAAAATAAATATATAAAATTTAAAAAATTCAGGTTGAACCTGAACCCGAACCCATCTACCTTAAAAATATTATTCTATAGGTTCCAACAGATTTTTTTTTAAAGCTGCCAAATTCCCCATGTATTTATCAAAATGTGCATATGGAATTGCCTCTACCTGTCTTATTAATCAAGCGTGGCACGTCACATGCATGTTTTCATCACTTGGTTTTTGACCCTTTACTTTTATATATATAAAAAAACAAGTGCAAAGCCGTAGTTGGGGTCCAGTCTCTAACTTGTAGCACTGCCAGGCTGGAAAAAACACGGAATCTTTGATTTGATTGGCCTGTAATAACAAGCTTAATCAGAACTCGATCTTGCACCAAAATCATTTCTATTTTGCATGTTTAATTTTAAATTCTTTTATCAATCCCTGTATTATGTAAATATTGTGGAATTAGTCCTTTTATTATAATTTGCTCACTTTTACCTCCTATGAGATCCAAACAATAACTAAATAACATGTTAAGTCAAACTATGTTATTAGTTAAATATTTAGTTCATATTCTCTAATATGAACATTTTAAATCCATATCTTATATAGAATGATTTAAATGTTAAATCTTGACCTTGACGATATCTGTAAATAACGGGGTTCTGAACAGACGCAATAAAAGCGATTGCACAGGACTCTGAAAAAGAGGGGTCCAAAATTTTGATAAATTATATTCATTAAATGATGTTAATTTCGAAATTTATTATAAACATTTTAAAAGTGCTTTTAGAAAAAATGAGTTTAATTATTAAAACGTTATAATTATGTTTTAAATGTGACAATTGATTATAAAATCTTATTTTGAACATACGCAATAAAAACGATTATATAGAGCCCCTAAAAAGGACAATTACTTCTAAAGATCACATTTTAATAAATTGCGCATGCCTCAAAATTTTCGAACCTCCCCTGTCTGTAAATACGAAATTTAAGGGTTTGGGGAACAAGACTTTAACAGATCTCGTTAAACCATTCAACATCATCCACATTATTCATGCATTACCTTTCTAAATCGTGAGGTACATCCAAATATTTTATTTTGATTTATAAAATTCTTATAAATTAATTTTTATTTTTTTATATTTTATATTTTATACTCGTTCCAAAATTTCAAGATTTTTATAATTTATATCTATCTTAAAATATAATTTAAATTAAGTTTTAAAAATATTTCTACCCAAAATCCTATAAACAATATATAATATTTGACTGACATGCATAATCCAATTAGCCATCAGTTTACATCTCGCAAGAAAACATTAGGAGTGGTATTAGTAGGACCCATTTCTATAATATTTTAAAATATTTAAATTTAACCTTAGTAAGTTAAAGTCACGCCTGTGTAATTTATTAATTTTATTTATGGACAATGTTAGGCATTATTTTCTTATTTAAAAAATAGTCCAATTATTAATATTAGAATAAATCTCAAAGTTGACCAAAGTATAAATATTTTAACCCTCTACGATTAAAGATAATACTTATATAATATTTATATTATAAGCTAAAATATATATTCAACTGGGGAAAGAGCTATTAAGCACTGAGTGAGGTTGTTGTGCACCTCGAATGAGTAATTTTTTATATATTTTTTAAAAAGTAATATAATTATAATTTATAAATTTATCACCCACCTTTTAAAATAAATATTTTATATTTATAAAAAATAATAATTTAATTATTTTTATTAAAAAATATTATAAATATATTATTTTACCGTAAAATTAAAATAGGCAGTTTGATATAATAATAATAATTTAATTTTTAAAATTTTATTTCATTACTAATTTTAATTCAAAATAATTTAATTAGTTTAATTTTTTATATTTAAAGTTTTTACTAGTAAAACAATTGTGTCTGTACATTAAGATAATAATGAGTATATTTTATTAGATTATCAATTGTCCCGTAGTTAAGTGATTGTGCCTATTAAATTATTATATTTTTTATTTATCTAGTTGATAACAATATAATAAAATGTAACAAGTGATTAGAAGATATGTTTTGAGTCTGTAGTGATAACTTTTAAAAAATAAAAAATTAAATTTATTAAATTAATAGAAATATATAAATTTTAAATACTAAAATTATTATTAAATTAAATATGTTTTAATTTTAAAGATATACTGTCATGTTTGTTACTAATTATTATTATTATTTTTTAAAATAAATGTTTGTTACCATAAGTGACAACATGTATTTTTCCCTAAAATATACTGAAACAGCCATCGGGCTTATATATAGGCTTCTCTTTGTTTTGAGTCTTGTCCACTTATTCTCATTATCGGGTAGGAAGCTTTATTTGTGTTCGTCAATGGCCGTAACAAGATATCTCTCCAACATTACGTTGTTCAACACCAAAAACTCCAACCTGTACTCTCTCACTCTCATCGCCATTCTCTGTACCACGTTTTACTTTATTGGAGTATGGCAACACACCTTAGGTCCCATTCCCAACTCCACCGTCGCCGTCGCCGGCGTCCTCTCTTCCGCCCCTTGCCATTCCCTCTCCACCACCCAACTCGACTTCGTGCCCCACCACCTTCCCCTCGATCTATCTCCCGTCACGGAGGTGCCTGCCCCCCACTTCCCTCCTTGTGATCCTTCCTTCTCCGAATACACACCGTGCGAGGACGCTAAAAGATCACTGAAGTTCGACAGGGACAGGCTCATTTACAGAGAGCGGCACTGTCCGGAAAAGGACGAGCTGTTGAAGTGTCGGATACCGGCTCCCTACGGTTACAAGGTTCCTTTTAGGTGGCCTACGAGTAGAGAGTTCGCATGGTTCGCTAACGCGCCACACGAAGAGTTGGCCGTCGAGAAAAAGAACCAGAATTGGATTAAGGTCGAAGGGGAACGGTTCAGGTTCCCCGGCGGCGGCACCATGTTCCCTCGTGGAGCCGATGCTTATATTGATGATATTGACAAGTTGATCAATCTCAAAGATGGCTCCATAAGGACCGCCATTGACACCGGTTGCGGGGTACGTACATTCTAATTACCAGTTTACCACCCTCTCTTTTTTAACATTCATCACGCTTAATCTTTTTTTCTCCATAAATCAAACATTGGATAGCCGGTTCTGTCTCGAACCTCGTTGAAAGGGTCGAAATTCTTCTTGTCTGGTTTCGATCTGTTTGGAGAGATGGAAAATTATATGAAAAGGAAAGTTAATTAATTGGTGGGAGGGGATGGATCCAGTAAATTATTCGTTTAATCGTTTCCTTTTGTTATTCTTGAAGTATGTGGAAATATTTTTAGACAGAGATACTTTCTATATTAAAAAAGGTAGAAAATTGAGTAAAAACCGGGGATTTTTACAGGGCAGTAATATTGAGGATTTATAATTTCAAAGAGTATTCCATTATGCGGATGCACGTTGTGTTTACTTGAAATACAAGAAATCATATTATGAATTATTTATATCATATAATTGATGAGATTAATTAATTAAATATAAAAAATTATAATTTTAAAGAAGATTTTATATACGAATATATTTATTATATTTGATTGATTGATGCTATAAATAATTTCTTGCCAAATATAATGTAAAGTCAAACATCTGTTTTGCCAACTGTACATGTCTTGTTTTAGGCAAATCTGTGGTACGTTTTCAATGTTAGAAGTCTTCCTTTTCAAGTAAAGCGGTTCCACAAATAACAAACCATTGTTTACTGTTTAGGGACCATTTTCGTCTGAGAGGCGTAATTGGTTGGATCATACATTAACCTTAATTATAATATTAATTTCAAAACCAACAAAGACAGGCCTAAAGGTTTTGATTTTCCTATTATATGGAAAAAGAATTGGACACGTTTAGTCTACTACTCATCAATTTAAGTTAAAAGTGTTTCAATGGGATCGATTTATATAGATTTTAAATATTATGTTTTAAATAATCTGATTTTTTCGAGTCGAACCAATTGATTCAGGTTGCGAGTTGGGGGGCATACCTATTATCGAGGAACATCCTGGCAGTGTCATTTGCACCAAGAGACACCCATGTATCTCAAGTGCAATTTGCTCTCGAACGAGGAGTCCCTGCCTTGATCGGAGTCATTGCTTCCATTAGACTCCCTTACCCTTCAAGAGCTTTCGATATGGCACATTGCTCTCGTTGCCTCATCCCTTGGGGAGCCTATGGTAATACTTAATTTTAATGCTCTAATTGTTGCCTTTTGCCCGACTACTAAACCTGCTTGTTGATTACGATTTCATGGTTAGATGGGCTTTATTTAATCGAGGTTGATCGAATCCTACGTCCCGGTGGGTACTGGATTCTGTCGGGACCACCAATCAACTGGCAAAATCACTGGAGAGGGTGGAATCGAACGGCTGATGATCTTCAACAAGAACAATCTGGAATCGAGGCTATGGCTAAAACCCTGTGCTGGAAAAAAATTGTACAGAAAGGTGATCTCGCAATTTGGCAGAAACCCACCAATCATATCCATTGCAAAGCCAGCAGGAAGGTTTTCAAGCAGACAAAGTTTTGCCAATCTCCGAACCCCGACACGGCATGGTCAGTATCATTCCTTTTCCATTTCAATCTTCGTGTCTTAAATCAATTCAAGAAGATTTGACTTGAGAATGGAGAAACGAATGATTTCCAACATCAAAAAAGCAAATTCCTTTTCTTTGCTAGAAAATAAAAAGACACATTGGCAGTTACATTCCACCAACAAGAATTGATGGGTAAAAGGCATGTTGTCTAGGAGCTATCACTTGTCACTTAGTTTAAGCATCTTTGAAACACAACCTTTTCCCTTGTTAAAATAAAGCATCAATCTTTTTCATAATAAAAAAAGAACCCTTAGCTTAGAATAAGAAAAGGAATTACAGATGTTATGATTTTGTTGAGCAGGTACACAAAATTGGAGAAATGTCTAACCCCATTGCCTGAAGTGTCCGATGTAAAGGAAGTTGCAGGTGGACAACTACCAAAATGGCCCGAGAGGCTGAATGCAGTCCCTCCAAGAATCAGCAGCGGAAGTTTAGCAGGAATTACGGAGGACATGTTTGTTGAAAACACAGAGCTATGGAAGAAGAGAGTAGAATACTATAAGAAAATTGACTATCGGCTAGCTGAGAGCGGGAGGTACCGCAACTTGTTAGACATGAATGCATATTTAGGAGGCTTTGCTGCTGCTCTTGTTGATGATCCTCTCTGGGTCATGAACACTGTCCCGGTCGAGGCCGATCAGATCAACACCCTTGGGGTTATCTATGAACGTGGATTAATCGGAACATATCAAAATTGGTACTTCCTATTTTCCTTTTGTTTTACAGTCAATGACAGTATTGTTTTAGTGGTAATGTTGGATTTTTGTGTTTTACTAGGTGTGAGGCAATGTCTACTTATCCTAGGACTTATGACTTTATCCATGCTGATTCCATTATCAGCCTCTACAAAGACAGGTGACAGAAAACATTAAACGAACATGTTTATAATCGAACATGTTTATGAATTACGATCACGAGGACTAAATATTTGACAACGCAGATGTGAAATGGAGGATATCCTTCTGGAAATGGATAGAATTTTACGACCGGAAGGCGGCGTGATCATCCGAGATGATGTTGATGTGCTGTTGAAAATCAAGAAAACCATGGATGCTATGCAATGGGAGGGAAGAATTGTAGACCATGAAAAAGGACCCCATGAAAGAGAGAAGATTCTTTTTGCAGTTAAGCAATATTGGACTGCATCACCAGTCACCACCATTGACACCTAAACAAGACCAATAAGGAATTAAAACAGGTCTTATAGAAGGAAAAAAAGAATGTTGCTTGCTCTGATTTATAGTTTCTCTTATATTCTTTTTAATTGTTTAATTTTCATTTCAGTACACTTTAATTTGTTATATTTTTCTTAACCCTTTTTGATTATCAAGAAAGCCTGGTTCAATTGTATTACAACCCTAGAAAACAGTGATTCTTGATCTGGAAAATCAATAAAGAAAAAGAGAAAGGTGAACAAAGATTATAGGAAGCATCGAGACCTGCTGAGAATGCGTTTATCAGAGGGGACGAGAAAGGAAATTCAATTGGGAATTCGAAGGATTTGAAATTAGGACAGAGAATTGGGAAAATTCAGCAATTCACAGGAAGAAAGGGGGCACAGGCATACGGCGTCGTTTCTATTAACAATCGGGTCAAGGACGGGTCAAAGATGGATTGGATCAGGAGAGCGGATGACCCACTAGCTTAGCCTTTATTTATTATTATTATTAGTTGGTTATGCATGAAGACAAAAGTAACAACTGTCCCAGAACAATAGGGATTTAGCTATATAGAATGTTTGTAGCCGTTTTTATTTCCATGAAGAATTATCAATGAAAATCTTGCTTCTCATACCCTATTTTTTTTTGCTTCTCTTAGTCCTTTCTTATTAAAACCCTATAACCATTACAATTTGGTATCGAGAGCCGGTTACTTTGATCCACCACCACACTGGGAAAACCAAGGAAATAACAATCGATGGTTGATCCTGTAGATCTTTCAGGGCTTCAAAAACAGTTGGATGAGCTTCAGACTAACAAGAGCAGTTGGGAAGATCGCACGACACAGCTGGAAGGAAGAATGGATGACACTCAAGCTGATCTCAAGAAGATTATTGCTCTTTTGATGAAGGAAGTTGATGGTGAAGAAGCTACGACACCGATTCCACCCCCATCTGTGACAACTGCAAATCCACAAAAAACAGAAGGTAAACGAGCAGTTAAGGTTACAGTTATTGATGACAAGGAAAAATACTCACTGAATCTAGATGAGCCTGGGATTTTAGCTTCTAAACCCTTCCATGCCACTACATCTAAGGAGAGAGTTCAACCAGAAGGCCAATATTCCGAGAAAGGGGATATTTCTTTACTGCAGGAGCCAGAAAGATCCGAACCAAAGCTTCAAGGAACTCCTTGGAATACCTTTAATCTGAAACCACGCATTGATCTTTACATGTTTGATGGTGAAAACCCAAGAAGCTGGGTGCGAAAATGTGACAAGTATTTTGCTATATTTGACATTCCAGAGAACCAAAAGTTGGAGCTGGCAGCTATGTACCTAACAGGTAAGGCTGAGGTTTGGTTCGATGGGTATATCCTACAAAGAGGAAGGGCTACTTGGCACGAGTTTGTAATTGATCTATACCACAGGTTCTGTGAAAGGAATTCTGAGGACATCATCGAGGAATTCAACAAGTTGGTTCAGAAGCACACAGTCGAAGAGTACCAAGAGAAATTTGAGGAATTAAAACCCTCTATGCTACTGCATAATTCCTCTCTGACAGAAGGTTACTTTGTTTCGAGTTTTATAAGCGGGTTGAAGGAGGACTTGCGACTTAAGGTGAAGGTTCTCCAACCTAAATCAGTTTCTGAGGCTAGTAGGCAAACCAAACTGTATGAAATGGCTGCAGAATTGGAAGGAAAAAGACAAAGATATATGAATAGACCACTGGTGTCTCACAACCCCACTACTCCATTGAAACCTCAAGGTCTTGTGGCTGCTCCTAAGCCTAACACTTCCCTGACCAACAAACAGACACTTCTGGATTATCGTAGAGCCAACAATTTATGTTTTAAGTGTGGAAATAAATTCAACCCAGGACATCAGTGCCAAGTAAAGCAACTGAATTCCATGGAGGAAGAACATAATTTAGAAGAACAAGAAGCAGACATTGAGGAGGAAGTCCAGGTCATTTTTAGTGAAAACCGGGAAGGAGAATTAGAAATATCTATTAATGCTCTAACAGGAACACTGGCCATCACACTCTAAGGATACAAGGCTCTATTAAGGGAAAACCACTACACATATTGGTCGATAGTGGTAGCACTCACAGCTTTGTGACATCTAGCTGGGCTAAAGAAGGGCTTGAACTTCTTGACACTAATTCTTTGACAATAACAATGGCTAATGGAGAAAAGTTGTACAGCCTAGCTAAGAGCAAACAATTAGGGTGAGAAATGCAAGGACATTTTTTTGAACATGACTTTCATGTGCTACAAATGGGGGGAAGCGATATGGTCTTAGGTGTGGATTGGATGAAGAGGTATAGCCCCATAGTCATGGACTTCAATGACATGACTTTAAAATTTTCTAAGGACGGGAAGGAGGTCATACTACATGGGGGGAGACGGTCAGTTGAATTTAAAGTTATTTCAGGAGATAAATTGCAGAAATTAACTGAAAAGGGTTCTGATTTACTGGGAGAAATATATCTGCTGACTGGTGAAGAAGTGGCATCTAATATACCAGCTGATTTGCAGCAGCTTTTAACCAAATATCACACTGTTTTCGAGGAACCTCAGGGTCTGCCACCAATTCGAACCCATGACCATGCAATTACCCTGCAACCAGGATCAAAACCAGTGAATTTGCGACCCTATCGATTCCCTAATTATCAAAAAACAGAGGTGGAAAAACAAATCACAACCATGTTGACTTCCTCAATTATACAGACAAGTAAGAGCCCCTTTGCCTCTCCTTGTTTATTAGTTAAGAAAAAAGATGGTACGTGAAGGTTGTGTGTTGATTACAGGCAATTGAATGCTATGACCATCAAGAACAAATTTCCAATTCCCATTGTGGAAGATTTATTGGATGAATTGGCAGGCACAAAATTTTTTTCTAAGATTGATTTACGTTCGGGCTATTGGCAAATCAGGATTCGACCAGAGGATATTGAAAAGACTGTTTTTTGCACACATCACGGTCACTTTGAATTTAAAGTGATGCCATTTGGCCTCACCAATACCCCGGCTACTTTTCAGTCATTGATGAATGATCTTTTTGGTCCATACTTAAGAAAATTCGTCTTGGTATTCTTTGATGACATACTTATTTATAGCTCTACTTGGCCAGACCACCTCTTGCATATTGAAATTGTTTTGCAGCTCTTATGCTCTAATCATTTGTTTTCCAGAAAATCCAAATGTTTTTTTGGACAGGATAAGATCGAGTACTTGGGCCATATTATTAGTGCTCAAGGAGTGACAACCGATCCCTCTAAAGTTGCAGCAATTAAGGACTGGCCCTTACCAAAGAACCTCAAAGCTCTCCGGGGATTTCTTGGTCTTACCGGCTATTACAGAAAATTTGTTCGCAATTATGGCTTTATTAGCCGACCCCTCACTAACATGCTCAAAAAGGATGCTTTTCTTTGGTCAGATGAGGCTAAATCTGCTTTTGCTTCACTGAAACTGGCGATGTGCCATACACCAGTCCTTGCCCTACCAGACTTCACCAAACCATTCTATTTAGAGACGGATGCTAGCTCTAAAGGCATAGGTGCTATTTTATCTCAAGAGGGCAGACCAGTAGCTTTTCTCAGTAAACCATTGTCTCCTAAAAATGTTGATCTGCCTGTGTATCAATAAGAATATTTGGCTATACTTATGGCTGTCTCTAAATGGCGACATTACCTTGAAGGAGCTCCTTTTGTTATAACCACAGACCACGAGCCATTGAAACACTTATTGGAGCAAAAGTTGACTACAACTATCCAAAAAAAGGGCTCACTAAATTACTGGGGCTTAATTACACTATTCACTACAGAAAAGGCAAACATAATCTTGCTGCAGATGCATTGTTTAGGTTACCAGAATTTCAGTCTGAAATTGCTACTTTGCATGCCACAGTTCTAACTCCAACTTGGGTATTAGAAGTGGAAGCAACTTATGTAGGTGATTCCTTTGCTCAATCTAAGATTACTGCATTATCAGTTGACCCTACAGCTTTTTCTTACTGGTCCTACAAGAAAGGTATTTTGCGTTATAAAAACCGAGTTTATATTGGTGCTCAAGGCTCACTCAGGCAAAACTTACTGCAAACTCTTCATGATTCTCCTCAGTGTGGCCACTCCGGCATTCAAGCCACATATTTTCGAATGAAGTCCTATTTTTATTGGCTAGGACTGAAATATGATGTGAAGACTCATGTCACTAACTGTGACATTTGCCAGCGAACTAAGGGTGAACATGTTCCTATGCCAGGCCTCTTACAGCCAATCTCTATTCCTAACAGAGCTTGGGGAAGTCATAACAATGGACTTCATTGAGGGATTATCTACTTCTATGAAACACAGTTGCATCTTAATGATAATTGATAAATTCACTAAGTTTGCTCACTTTCTGCCACTCTCGCACCCTTACACTGCTACTGGGGTTGCTAAAGCCTACCTCGATCAGATTTACAAGCTCCATGGCTCTCCTAAAGTGGCTATTTCAGATCGCGACAAAACATTTACCAGCATTTTTTGGAAGGAACTCATGAAACAACTAGGCACATTGACACACTTTACGACAGCATACCACCCCGAGTCTGATGGTCAATCAGAACGACTCAATCAGTGCCTTGAACAGTACCTAAGAAGCCTTTGCTTCTTGAAACCAACTACTTGGGCAAAATACCTACCACAGGCCGAGTGGTGGTACAATACCAACCACCATACTGCAGTGGGGACGACCCCATTTGAGGCCCTTTATGGTTACCCTCCACAACAGTTGACCTGGGGAGACACTTCTACTGTCCAGAGTGTACAACAGCTACTCCAGGACCGCCTCCATCTCAATCAACTACTCAAAGAGAACTTAACTAAAGCCCAACATCGAATGAAACAAAATACCGACAAACATCGAACAGATAGGAGTTTTGAAGTGGGAGATTTCGTATACCTTAAACTTCAGCCGTATAGGCAATCATCAGTATCTCTGCACAAAAACCTTAAGCTCTCTACCCGTTACTATGGCCCCTACAAGATTCTATAAAAGGTTGGGTCAGTTGCTTACAGGTTACAGTTACCTCCTACCTCTCGCATTCATCCTGTTTTTCACGTGAGCTTGTTGAAGAAGAAAGTGGGTGATACAGTATTTACCTCTGTCGAACCACCGGAATTGGCCGCGGATGGCACTCCCAAAGTTTACCCTGACATTGTTCTGGACAAGCGAATGGTTAAGCGCAACAATCAGGCCGTCACTCAGCTGTTGATCCAATGGACAAACCTCGGACCCGAGAACGCGACCTGGGAGGACTATTCCACTTTGAAGTCTCAGTTTCCCGATTTCGATCCTTGGGGTCAAGGATCCTCTCAAGCGGGGGGTATTGTCATGGAGGAAGCATCGAGACCTGCTGAGAATGCGTTTATCAAAGGGGACGAGAAAGGACATTCAATTGGGAATTCGAAGGATTTGAAATTAGGGCAGATAATTGGGGAAATTCAGCAATTCACAGGAGGAAAGAAGGCACAGGCATACGGCGTCGTTTCAATTAACAATCGGGTCAAGGACAGGTCAAAGATGGATTGGATCAGGAGAGCGGATGGCCCACTAACTTAGCCTTTATTTATTATTATTATTAGTTGGTTATGCATGAAGACAAAAGTAACAGCTGTCCCAGAACAATAGGGATTCAGCTATATAGAATGTTTGTAGCCGTTTTTATTTCCATGAAGAATTATTACCTTTCCTTAGAAGTTTTTATTTTTATTTTTGAATAAAATAATGGATAAATTACAATATTCATAACTCAACTTTTTTTTAGTTGCTATTTGAGTCACTAGAGTAAAAGTTTTCAATTTAATAACTCAACCTTTAAATTATTCTAATTTTAGTCACCTTCAAATGATATGATTACATAAATTAAAATTTGATTTTTATAAAGATTATTTTATATAAAATATTTTAATTTGATTATAATTTACAGTTTTAAGCAAAATTAATTAACTGATATGATCAAATTATATATAATACTTATAAATTTTGTATATTAAAATATCTTATAATCTAATAATTTAGATACTCATATAATTTTATATATTAAAAAATTTAAATTATAAAGATCAAAATATAAATAAAAATAATAATCAATAAAATAATAAAAAATATAATAAAAACAAATTAAAAATTTAATAATCATAAATAAATTTTAAAAAATTTAACGACTAAAATAAAAAATCAGTAATCATTTAACCTTAAATATATTTGATAAAGTAATTTGACGTTCTTCTCCGTCCTTCCAAGGTATCACTGATCAGAT
This sequence comes from Abelmoschus esculentus, assembly GCA_035048815.1. Taxonomy (NCBI): domain Eukaryota; kingdom Viridiplantae; phylum Streptophyta; class Magnoliopsida; order Malvales; family Malvaceae; genus Abelmoschus; species Abelmoschus esculentus. The sequence goes on along the minus strand of JAUCBN010000020.1, from coordinate 16,859,810 downwards.
AAGTTTGATTTCATGAAAAGGTCCGGACGGGACGGGACGGGACGGGTGCTCGAAAAGCTCTGCTCCGCTACAATTCCAACAAAAAATCTGCCAACGAATCACTTATATTACGTTCTAAAGAAGGAACAAATCTCTTAAATCTGATCTAAAAGTAATTAGTGAATTTTTCTCTCTCTCTCTCTCTTTTTTTTTGTTGTTGCATGAAAGGAGGGTGAAGCCATTGTTTATAATCATATCCACACTTTCCGTATTCTTGGCCGTCGTTTTGCTATCTCCTACGCGCCCGGTTGTTCATTCTAATTCTTCCGATTCTCCCAACAGGTTACCAATCCATTCTCTCTTCGGATCTCATTTTCACTGTTGATGCTTGATTTAATGTAAATCTTTGTTGATTTGGGGAAATTGCTGTGCCAGACCGGAGATATGGAATGTCAAGAGAATTGTGGAATGGAGACCTTGCAGTTGGTGGCTTCAGTCCCACTTGACTCGTTCGTATTCTATCTATTCGTTTATTGTTTGTCTTTCATTATTCTTGCATTATTAGCTTTATTGCCTGTTTTCGTACAGTTATCCTGGGAGGAAGAATGCAGTAAATTTTAGCATATGGGATCTAGGTTTTTTAAGCTCGTTTTATAGTTCTTCTGTTTGTTTGATGTAGATTTGGTACGATTGTATAGAAAAGGCGATTAGTTTGGGAAGTTGTGTTGAAGTTTTAAAAGAGTGTGAAGTGGGGTTTGGATTAGGTTAAAGACTAATGTTTAAATTCTGATATACTGAGTTGGCTTTTTGTGTGTTCGTAATTGGCTATAATTGCAGATATTTGCATTGTTTTTCTTCTTTTCTTTTTGTTATTGAAATTGTGCAGCTCTACCATCCAATAGTAATGGGTACATCCGTGTCGATTGCTATGGTGGACTCAATCAGATGAGAAGAGATGTGAGTGCAAATCTATCATAGTTCTTTTAGGTTATTAATAAACTAAACTCGATTTGGCCTAAACATCAGATATTTTCTTGGTGTGGGCAGTTCTGTGATGGTGTTGGTATAGCACGTTTACTAAATGCTACTTTGGTGCTGCCGAAGTTTGAAGCGGCTGCATATTGGAACGAGTCTAGGTAATTTATGCCTCTTGCAGTTCTCAATAATATTTGCTATTTGTGATAACTCAAATCACTCGTAGTTTCCTTTTGGCATTGCTGATGTTGATCATACATCATAGAAAGGAATCAAATATTGATGGAACCTGTGATTCTAAATTTCTGAACAGTTTCAAAATTGTCAAGGCAGTAGAGAAACATGTATTATTATACTTTATAATGCTTGTGGTGAATACCCAGTAATACAATTCTACTTTCTAATTAATTGTGAATCCTCTTATTGAAGTTAAGATTGCCCCGAAAAAAAATGAGGGCAAAATGAAAACCGACGCAATATCTGAGTAATTGTCTTGGTAATCATGGGGGTTACTGTTTCTAGCCATGTCTTCATATCCTACGAATGCTAAAGCTGGTCCTATCCTATGTTGTGTTATCATCTGTACTTTTCCTTTCTCAAATTTGTGTTTGTATGGTTGATAATGCTTGTACTATTCTCCTTCGAAAGTATGCAGATAGTTGCCAAGAGACGAACTTAGTAATATCTCACATGTTGATTGACTTTGAATTCCTGATGTTCTGAACTATTGAACTTGAGAAGAATTTAGATAGAGCTTTGTTGTTTCGTTTTAAAGATCCGTGCAGTTCCCTACCTATGGTGATTAAAACTTTAGTATATTCCCATCTGTTTTCTTTTTCCTGTTTAAATATTTAGATTATGAACAATTCTCTCTAGAAATGTATTAGTAATGCTTGAAATTTGGTCATAGTTATTCAAATCTTTTTCTAGTGATTGGTAACAGGTTGTTTTGTTTATTATTATTCATAATTTAATTATTATCTGATGAATGTTGCTAAATGTTTCCTATGGTATAGTGCCTAACGATATCCTAGTGTGTTTATGTTGCCATTTATTTTAAGTAGATAAATCTTTACGATTCATTCCTTTCATCTCCAGCGGCTTTGCAGATGTATTCGATGTAGATTACTTCATAAACAAGATGAATGGTTTTATCAAAGTTGTTAGAGAATTGCCACCTGAGATATCATCAAAAGAACCCTATCGAGTGGATTGTAGTAAACGGAAAGGTCAATTTGATTACATCGAAAGTGTTCTTCCATCGTTGTTAAAATATCATTACATCTCTATCACACCAGCAATGAGCCAAAGAAGGGACCGGTATTGCTTTTCTGTTTCTGAATGTCTCACTCTATGTGGAAGTATGTCTTTGATGAAGAGTATATTTATGTTCTTGTTATGACATTTTGTAGGTACCCAAAGTACGCAAAAGCTGCGCTTTGTCAAGCCTGTTACAAAGCATTAAGGCTGACCGAATTGTTGGAGAAGAAAGCTAATGAGCTTCTGGAAGCCATACCGAAACCTTTCCTTTCCCTCCACCTTCGATTTGAACCAGACATGGTAGCTTATAGCAAATGTCAGTACTCAGGCCTTTCATCTACCTCAATGAAAGCCATTCAAGCTGCACGCGGAGATGGTAGAAATCCATGGACCGGAGTAGCAGCTCAGATTTGGAGGAATAGAGGAAAATGTCCTCTCACACCGAACGAGACTGCCTTTATACTCCAAGCATTATCGATACCCAGGAGCACAAACATTTATCTTGCAGCTGGGGATGGACTAATGGAGATTCAAGGCTTAGCATCTATCTATACCAATGTGTTTACTAAATCTTCTCTTCTTAGCAGCGATGATTTCGAAACCATGCACGGGAACACAAAAGCCGCCTTAGATTATCATGTGTCGATCAACAGTGATTCTTACATGGGTACATATTTTGGAAACATGGATAAGATGGTTGGGGCCATGCGAGCTTTTAAAGGACTGTACAAAACACTTTTCTTAAGTCGAAGGGCTTTCTCCAAGTTGAGTTCTGAAGGGTTGGAAGGTGAGGCATTGATGGAAGCCTTATGGACGGCTCACAAAGATGATTTCATCATGGGACGAGGCTCTGCTTTATCTGACTGCTTTTGTGAGTTCAAATTATAGTTTCAGCTGTTATTATTTGATTTTTGATTTAATAGTACACCTTAAGACTATTTAAAAAGTTAATTATTTATTTAATATTAGGCTTAACTATAAAGAATCGTTAATCCTCTAAAATTTTCTCTTTCGTCCGTTGTTTTAATTATCATTAATCATATCTTTCTTCGTTGATAATCTTTAACCTTATCGTCGAAAATCAACAAACGAAACAATCTAATAAACTACTTTTAATCGAACATTAGATAAATGAACAACGGAAGAAGATTTAAAGATTTTTAATTTATTTTGAAAAATATTAAAATTTTGGGTTTTTAAAATGTTAACAATTTTCTAATTTTAAAAATAAAAACTAGATGAACATTGTGAAATATATCATGCGTCAGTTTCTATTAAATGATTATTTTTTAATGCTTGTTGATGATTTTTTTTAATTACAATAATAAATATTAGATATCTAATTAAATAATTTAAAATATAATTTAAATATTATTTTTTAATGCATTATAATAAATCACGGTATAACCCTTTTTCTTTTAATGCACTATAAGAAATCACGGTCTAGATTTTATGGTTACAAGCAGATAAATTAGAACTGCTTGTAGTGTATTTCTGTAGGAACTTTTCTGACCAATGAGATGTATCTCCCCCAACCCAGAAAACAAAAACCCTTTACAGAGAAAAATGAAAATCTTCTAAAGATCTCGAATCTTAAAAAGACAAGACTCGGGGAGAAAAAAAAAAACAGATTCCTTTTTTAAGAAAAGAAATTTTTGTTGATAAAGAGAATGTCTTTAACATGTGTGAAAATGTCAGAGGATGTTTGGCTAACTTGTCTTACACATGCATTGTCCACTGAAACTGAAGAGATCATGGGTCTTCTTCTCGGTGATATTGAGGTTTGTCTTTACTTTTAAACCCATGTCTCAAAATCCAATCTTTTTTTCTTTTCGAACTTTAAAACTATGGTTTTTCTTCTTCTTCTGGTTATTGTTGAATTAAAGTTGTAGTCTTTGATTTTTTTTTTTTTGTTTGAATTTTGTGTTTGCAGCAAGTAGTTTACATCTTAAATTTTCTGTTTAAGCCTAAGGGACTGAGTTTTACAAATTCTATTTCAGTTTGGCTACTGCTGAAACACGGTACTAGGAACTTGAATCTCTTTATACAGAACATAACAGATTAAAAAACTGGTCTTTTTAGTTCATACTAAAAAGAGAATCCTGTAATTTCATCTTGCAGTTTTGTCATTCTGTTGTTTTTGGATTATATTGCATGACTCGGTTTATGTTGCTTTGTCCACCTCCTGCAAATTTCAGTACTCAAAAGATGGAAATGTCACTGCATTGATATGGGGAGCATCGCCTCAATCACGTTCTGATCGGCGGAAGGACCGAGTCGAGACAAATCCTGAACAGTTGGCAGCTGCATCAGCTCAAGCTGATATATCCTCCAATCTTTGTGCTTTTTTTCTTTGTTGTTGATAAATTGGTGTTCGATTTTGTGTTCATTTCAGTATAAAAAAAAAAAAAGTTTTCTAGACACTAGTCTTGACCTTTTCTATGATTCCTTGGTGATAATTTAGATCTCTTTCTAGACACTAGTCTTGACCTTTTCTATGATTCCTTGGTGATAATTTAGATCTCATCTTAATAAGTACCTAAAAGAAATGAGTTTAACCTAAAATGGTTGATTTCTGCAACCAAAAGTCATTCAGCATAAAAGCATGAAGCTAGTACTGATTTGATTATAAATATCTTTTGCGTGTTCGGATTCATAGTGACATGTTCTAGATTGTTAGTTTAGTTGTGAAATTAACTTCAAGTCACAGAATGACTGTATCGACTGGAAGAACGACCAGGGTGATTGGGTGGTACCATTCACATCCCCATATTACTGTTCTTCCTTCTCACGTTGGTAAGTTTTGAATGAGTAGTTTTGTTTGTCAAAAAGTATAATCTGCTGTTCTAGCTTTTTTCTATGAAAAATATATTCATCTGTTTGAAGATTTGTGTACTCTGCTGCTTTTGGAATCTTTTCAATGATTTGCTACTTCTGCAGATGTGCGGACTCAGGCTATGTATCAACTTTTAGATTCTGGATTTATCGGGCTTATATTTTCTTGTTTTAGTGAAGACACAAACAAGGTTAGTGTTTCATGCATACTAAATTAAAACAATCTTATAGAAGTCTTTGTTATTAAATCTTGAAAGGTTAATAAATAAATTTGTGATAATTTCAGGTCGGAAGAATTCAAGTCATTGCTTTTCAGTCATTGGATGGGAAACAGAATCATGTTTCGAGACCAATTGCTTTATCGCCAGTGAATAGAAGCTCAGTTATTGATCTCGAGATATCTTTAAGTTCTAAATATTCATCTGTGACACCTGGATATGCAGAAGTAGATAGTCACATGCAAGACTCGAATGATTCCAGATCCATTCAAGGATCTAGCAAGGTGCAATTTATGATTGTCAAAGTTAAAATCTGTCATTATGACGTGATTTAGAGGGAAAACATCAGTAATCAAAAGATATAAGGTTGAAAAACAAGTTTGACAGAAGTTGGAGCTCTTGAAAACATAGGGTTATAAAAAAATTCTAGTTTCTCTATTAATTCAAAGAAAATCATTAACTTCAATTATAGTTCCATTCCTCCATTGTTTAATTCAAGAGCATGTACCAATTGCTCCTCCAATCCAGCTCGCACCGCATGATTTCCAGGTCCAACATCACGAAAAGAGTTTTCTTCCTCACCAAAATAAGATTCTTCAGTAAGACTACTACCTTTCTGTATGTTAAACTGGTTGTGTGCACCATTTTGAATCTTCATCAAGGTTCCACTTGTTTCTGTCACAGCCAAGCTAAAACCGCACACAATAATTCTTCAGTCTAACATTGTACAGCAGCCAAGTCTGTTACTTGACACTGATTTCCTCTTCCTCGACCACTAACACGTCCAACCATGCTACTGGCGAACCCTAGGATCTTATTAGGCTTTGATACCTAATTTGACGTGGTTTAAGAAGAAAACAGACGCAACCAAAGAATTATAGCTGAACTAAATGATTAGGAAAGAAGAAAACAACATACTAAGCTTTTTCTCTGTATGTGGTATCTACTGTATAGATGATATCACATTGTTAAGCTCTTTTTCCAGAAAAATGCAAACAAGGTGTGTGTTCTGATGTGTTGTTGATCACCCTTTTTTTTCGGATGGTTAGCAGTGACCACTCTTAAACCTTACTCTTCTATGTATTATGTTTTTTTGCTTTTATGTTTGTTTTCCCTTAAGGCTCTCTTTAAAACGTTTGTGCATATGGGACTTGACTAGGGTGGTGGAAGATCTGTAGACTTGGGAGGTTTCTTCTCCAATGCTGATGCAAACTATCTAGGCCTAGGGCAAGATCAAGGCAGAGATTACTATAATACCAATAACATCCAGAATGCTGTTGTTGATATTGATTCCATGGATATGTCGGAAAGCATGCAAGAAGCCATGCACCGCTCGAATTTGGACATGAGGTATACATGAGTATGCACATGATCACTCGATTCTTTTTTGGAGTTGGAACTTGCATGTCCTGGATTTGTGTAATGAAGATCATTTGGTTTGCAGATGCGTAGCACCGAAACATGCTTGCTTGTATAACATATAGAGTTTAAATTTATCTGTAGTTAAATAAACTGTCAATTTGAGATACTTGTATTTCCTTTTTGTGTGTTGACAGTGGTGCAGAGTATGTTCGGAAAGAACTTCCTCTTCATGTTTTGCCAACATCTTCTCTTCTTAATCTTGACTCGCCATTAAAGTCATTCATGGATTTGCAACGCGTACTTTATGAAGAGGAGCGGGCAGCATATAACCAAGCCATCTCACAAAATATGAGGTTTTATTTTATGGGAAGTATTCCATTTTTCCTACTGTAACTTATTATTTGATTGCTGATTCAACCTTCACCCGATTTGACTCAGAGATGGCAAAGTGCATCCACTTTCTTTCATCCATCACACATCTACGTATCAAGCTTCTATGTGCAAGTTAATCGAATATTGGTTAGAAACAAATGCTAACCTCTTGCGACTACTTGCGATGCTTTTATGTTTGTACTCACGTTCCTTGTTAATTTGCAGTTTAAGTCCCGCTATCAGTGCACTTCAGGATCGATTAAAGGAGAACGAAATTCAGGTACAAAATGAAATTAAATTGTTTGATAGTTAAGATACAAGACACATTTACTGTTAGGGCATCTTATAGGACATCCTTGGGAATTCCAACAGTTCGAGTTAGCAACTTCGTTTATCAAATTTACAGACAAGGCATGCTTTTTGCTTATGATGTATTGTTTTATATATTGTTTGCAATGAGATTAGCAATGGAAATTAGAGGAAAAAAGTTAGAAACATAGAATAAACAGATTGTTTTGTCTTCTTTAAGACAAAGAAGAGTTGCAGACATGAAGAATAAATTTAAAAATAAAAAGTTGCAGACTTCATGTACTGTTTTATGTAGTTGGTCTTTGGATACAAACATGATTTAAGGTCTCTTTTGTGGTTTATGATATCATCCAAGTCTTTTTGATCTAAAATCGATGTTCGAAACCTAACATCTTCTGTTAAAACAGTTAGCAATGTTGTCGGACGAAGCTAAGACGATGGAGACCGAAGCCTCCAAGGGGAGCAGACCAAGTTCCCCACATACTCATTCATCACATGGATTTAGAGGAGGCAGTTGGGTTGGCCAGAGAGACTTGCTTAATTCAGCTGAACCCATCAGCATGAGGACAGGTGCTGGAACTGGGAGCCGAAGCAGAAAGCGATCTTAATAAAATTTCCATCCCAAACCCTCTTCTCCATGCAGTTTGTGAGTAATAATCTGATTCCATTAATAGTCTCTTTAACATATTTCTTCATTGGCCTTTATATATATATATTAGGGTAGACTGATAATATTTTAAGTTACCTTTAGATTAAGTTTGAATCAATTTAAAATCTCACATAACATTTTATATTATAATCGAAAATATTATTAAAATATATAATATTTTAGGTTCCTTTGAGAAATATTTTAAGTTGCACCTTAAAATGTTGCTCAAAATCATAATAAAGTACGTAAAATGAGTAATATTTCCAATTGAAACCTAACATGTTACCTTCAAATTAAGTTTGAATCAATTTAAAAATTATTTTAAATTATAATTTAAAATATTACCGATACGTATAATATTTTAAATTATAATTGATACTTCCATTATGCTAAAGTTACTCGATAAATACAAAATAATGAATCTACACCCTAAAAGAATTAAAACTAAATGGCATTTAACAATATTGTTTAATTCATGAATAATAACACACACATACATGAATGTAAATTCATACGAAAATTAATATCAAGTCCATCACATCAACACTGTAACGATCAACATTTGCTTCCATCATTCAAGGGATAACCGTTGTTGAAATTCAACTAATTCAAAGACCAAATTGATACAAAAATATCATAAGAGCGAATCGTATATATGTCACTTTTATTTAAATGCCCGTGCTTGATACATATCTAGATAGATATGGGATCATGATTCCTAATGACCATATCTGGTACTCCGACATTCGAGTCTAAGTAACATCATCTGTTATCAACAACATTACTCCAATTCCCAACTAAAAAACCTTAGATGGGATGAAAAAAAAATGGAACATCTGAGGATGATACCAATGTAACTTAATATACAAGAAACAAAATGGCGATGAAATCATATTAATGGTTCAATAAGAGGATTCCTTCAAAACTCAACACCAGTAAGTTTCATGAAAGAATGGTAAGGCAGACATGGATTATTTGTTAACCTAGGGAGATTCATTGTCAAAAAACATGACCACCCTGTATCTAAATTACCAGGAAAAATGGAGATACCATCTCAAATGTCCATGGGAGCCAGGGGGCAATGAAAACAAAACAGGACAAACCTTGGTTTTAATAATTGAAGGTGCATCGAATGCTGGACATCATTCCATCATCTTCTCCAAAATTTTATTTCGCTAGGAAAGCTTGAAAGTTGCAATTAATGATGATCATCCTCACCATGTCCATCTGGAGGACCTCCGGGACCCACAACTTCCAGCTGCCAAACATCAAAGGAAATAATTAGGAAAATCCTAAAATGCTGAAGACAGACTAAGACTTCAAGCAAAGCAATGTCATTGTAGTTTCATTTATCTTTCAGGGATGATTCTTTGTTGCATCCGTGGATCAACTTACAGAGTAGTAGATAAAGTAATGAAAACCAAGTTAACAACATTACATCCATACACATAAGCTACTTATTGCACGAACTGGTCGGTCAAGCAAGCTCTTCACAGGCTTCCCTAAGAATAAATAAACCAATACTATTTATTTGTAGCACAAGGCCACAGATCATAACAATTAATTCAAATCTTCAGAGATTTTGGTGAACCGCTGAATTGGCTAAGAGAAAATATCTGAACAGGCATTGGATCCAACGAATGAAAAGAGAATAACAGGTACATGCGACCTTAATAAACCTACTAAAAGTTAATGACTGTCTTCTATTTCAATATATCTACTTACCACAAAATACTGTGAGCAAACTGGGCACTCATGTGGCTTGCCCTTTTCCAGCCAAAACCAGACAACATCGTGCTCATCCTCTGAATTTTTTAAATATGCACATAAAATGAAATAAAGAATTAGATCAAGCAGAATGACTCAATTTCATATAAATCTGAGAAGGCATACAAGAACTGAAGTTAGAAAAGCAGAAACAGAGAACCAATAAGAGAAACTTACCACCTTCACCTCCTGGGCATCCAACTATTCTCTTGTCATAGTAGGACTTGACGACAGCAGGAGCCTCCTACAAGCAGATAACAATACTTCATCCATCAAAAGTAATGAGGTCGCTCTTATGATTCAAAATGGTCAATATCCAGTTTCCAGCATGAAAAAAAGGGTTGTTATTGCCATATAAAGATGCCCAAATCAAAATGAGAAATTCACAAAAGAAGAGATGTTTTGCATGTGCCTTCGTACATAGATAAAATGAGATTAAGATATATAATCATGACAATGAACTCTAGATTGAGGTGCAGTTTACCCTTCAAACCATATTTGAGTTAATGAGTTTTATTTTGTCAACCAACTTGATTTAAAATTTACTGAATCGAATAGAATAAAAAGATAACTTCTGATTGTTTACTTAATCAAAACTGTTGCAAGAGGTATGGTTGAATTATAGTAAATTGGAATTTACTCACCCCCTCTAAAATATTGAAAAGCAGAGAGTTTGATATTATCTCATTTTTACTAGTAAAACTACAACTGATAATAAATAAATAAAATTTAAAGAGCATTGCAATAAATTGTCCTTTTTGTGCTTATCACCTTACAGAGAAGTGAGTCAAGATGCAGCATATGCGCCTAGCCCTAAAGGATCCAATATGCTTTTCTTGCCTAGGCGCACACCTTGACCACACTGGTTAATAAAATTGAAAAAGAAAAAGGATGTGCCAACAGTACAAAATAATGCACCCATTAACATCTTCTGCTATATATTTAATTGTATCACAAATCACCAGAGTAAGGATAAATATATACGAGAGACAAAACTAAACCATTTAAATAGAAATGGGTATAAAGCCAGTCCTTTGCATACAAAGGAATGAAGCAAATAGTTTATAGCAAAGAAAAAGAAGGGGAGATGACCATTAGTATTTGAAACAGCACATGACATTGAAACAAACACTAACCTTTGTGCCGAAAGGACCTACTGGATTGTTTACATCTTCAAGGATTTTCTTTCCCTAAAAAAATAGAACAAAAAATTAAAATGAGGATGAAAATGGACTAGCCTGATGCAGAAACAGAGGCAGCAGTAAATTAAATTTAGACATGATGTTTATAACAATAATCTTCGATTACAAGAAATCCTCACATTTTGAAACCAAAACAAAGAGTGTAAGAAGAAAAATCACCTGGAGCTCAGCCTCAAGCTCCTCACGCTCATGACCAGTGGCGATAGGCATTACATCCTCAACCCTCTTCTTCACGGTAGTGTCCGCTACGCATTCCAAACCAAATGAAATCAATGCCGGATACAGGATATCAAACTTTTAACATTTTCAGATTTCAAATCACAGTAAGTACTGATCTAAAATATTCATATAGAACCAAATTGATATTAAAAGTCTTGCATAAAGGATGCACAGCTTGAAACTAAAATGACTCATTGACAAGGATCTATGGAAATTAGACTTACCTGAAACAGAAGAGAAGCGGTGAGTGAGGAAAGAAGCGGAAGGGAATGGATAAACGTGAGATTTGAAACAGACCGGCGGCAGCGTCGTCGTCGTCGTCTTAGAGGCGGATCGGCATGGGACGGTGGCTAGTGTTTTGAACTGTGAAGTCAGTAGCCTTCTCCTCATACCTCTGAATTCCAAAGACTTTTAAGCTTTGTTTTTCCTTTTTTTGGTTATTTTTTTTATAAAAAAAAATCTAATTCTCAGGGCTTTTTCTCAGACGATCAAAAAAAGCTGTAGTTGTTCTTCTGTTTGTTTTGGCACGTGTCATATTTGTTACATGTGCGAATTTGGTGGAAGTTGTTAGGGATCGGTTTGTTGACTTGTTCCGTCTATGCAGATTTAGTTTAAATTATATTGTTGGTCCTTTTTGTTTGTGTGTTATTGATTTTAGTCATCATTTTTTAAAAGATTATAGTTTAATCACTCATAGCATCAATTTATAACATATTAATCGGTAAGTTAATATATAGTTAAAATTTAAAGTTTATACGTTAATAATTAAGTCTTTAGGATAATATATTTAAAATTTTAGGTTTTAATATATAAATTTTTAACTATAAACCCTAAATTTTAATCACATTACTTAAATTTAAAATACATACACTTAAACTCTTAAACAAAATTCATAAACGCTAAAATTATGACGCTCGTAAAAACATTGTTTACAATAATTACCCTATATAGATATAGGTAACAATATGATCGTCTAAATAATTAAACATATGTCTGTATAAAAATATTAAATGAATTTGACTCATTATATTATTTATGATCTCATTCAATGATATTTTTTTTTGTCATTTTAAGGTATAATCTTTTGAATCTTCCTTACATATAATTAAGTAGTATGTAATTAACTTAAAAATTATAATAAAATAATTAAATATTATTAGATAAATCATAAATAAAATAATATTTAATTATAAATATTTATCATATTATAATATTGATAAGATCTAATTTAAATAATTTTTAAAATTATGTAATCTAAATATATATTTTTTCATATGTAATATACATATAAAATAAAGTTGAGAGATTTGACTCGAATTTGAAACTTATTTACTAATTCTTTAAAAAATCAAGCTATTCAAAGTCATATTTTATGTCTCAAACTTTACTTGAATATTTTTTTTAAATCAAATTAATTTTTTTTAAGTCAGACGAATTTTGCATAATTTTTTTTATTTTTCATCCATTATTAAAAAATATTTCTTAAAATGATAAATGAACGGAAAAAGATAACGAGAAATCATTAATAGATAATCTATTTTTAATTTTAATTTGTACAAAATAAAATTGTTTTACTTGTTAAATTAAATGTAAGTTATCAAGCACATAAAGAGGCATTTTTGGATAAAAACATTATTATTATTATTATTATATGCTATTTTTTAATGAATTAGTCTTGGCTTGCTTGGGAGACAATTTTGACTTGGGTAGGCAAATAATTTTATAGCTAACTAATAGTATAATTAATTTAAAAAAAAAAAATAAGAGAAAAGAGGAGGCCGGTCCAAGTCCAATTAAAAGTTTGTTGGGTTTAAGCCTTAAAGTAATTCTCAACTGTTACCGAACCGGCAAGGAAACTTCTTCCTTATCTAGTACTCTTAACAGCATTACCGTCAGATCATTCTCATCACTCAATTATTACCGTTCGATCACCAACAAATTTCTAATCCATTTAAGAAATCCCTGCACTCCTTATATAATCCCAAATTTCAACGCGCAATACCTAAAATTTTCCATTATCAGCCATCAACAATTCCTTTTTCATCGAGTCTAATCTAATCCATTGACCATGAGATTCAAGAAAGGCAGCAAAGTTGAGGTATTGACCAAGGAGGAGGTTCCGACCGGCGCTTGGCGTTGTGCCGAGATTATCTCTGGTAACGGACATACGTACAGCGTGAAGTACGGTTGGTTTCCGTTCATCGGTGAGGCGGCAGAGATGGGGAGAGTTCCTAGGAAAGCGATTAGGCCTTGCCCTCCTCCTATAAGACGGGACGATAATTGGGTTCCCGGAGATGTCGTTGAGGTATTCGACGAGTTGTGCTGGAAACCGGCCGTGATCGTTAGGGTTCTCGGTGGAAATAATTTTTCTGTTAGGATCCTTGGATTGAGTAGCCAACTCAAAGCACATGAATCTCGATTACGTGTTCGACAGTCTTGGGAAGATGGCAATTGGTTCCTTGTTGGAAAGGTAAACTCCTTTTGTTTAATATGTCACTTCAATTTATCTGTTTTGTTTTGATTTATGTTTGAATTTAATGATCCTTACCTTAATTATTATTTTCGACTTCAGGGCTCGTCAACTTCCACTGGCCCGCAGAAGAGGAAAAGATCTATTGGCTTCTCGGATGATGGTGCAGAAAAGAAGAGGGTGTTTGAGAAAGGTAGTAGTGGTTTCCAAAAAATAATAATTCGGCTTCCTTCGCCTGCCTCTGAAAAGGTAGATGCATTTGTGTCCCAAAATAATATTCTGGGTGAAAGATGTATGCCTTCTTTTAATAGAATTGATGATACCATGAGTTGTGCATCGTCTGTCGGTAGTTGTAGTGGTTTTGGGATTAATGGTCGTAATTTGTCCCATAATCCATTATCTAACGGTTGTGAAAATTTAGAGGAGGATTATCGAAGTGATGCTGATTCTAATCCGGAAGTGAGATGCCAAGAAGAAGGAAGTTATGTTTCCACTAGCTTGGGATTGGGGCATGATCTTCATAGGTCAGAACTGCATGCCTACCAGAAAGCTCTTGGGGCATTGCATGCTTCTGGACCTTTGACTTGGGATGAAGAAGAAAAGGTGACCAATCTACGACGTTCTCTTAATATTTCAAATGATGAACATTTGATGGAGCTAAGAAAGTTAAGAGATAACGGTAATAGGCTATTTATCAGATGCTACTAGATTTAGAGAAGTCCTTTTATACATGGTAATGCAGTAATGTTATGTTTTATTCAAATGATGGAGATAATTGTAAAGATACTTCAAAGTTCCAATTTTGTAATTGCTTTAATAGCTTCTTCTCCTACCTCCATGATGAGGCCTTTTTTCTTTATATAGTTTTTTTCCCTTTTCCTTTTCACCTTTTGTATACGTGGCATATGTGTGATGCACTTAAATTTCAGCATAGAGAAAACTGAATTGCCTTAGTGAAGCTGTTGAGAAACATTTATATGCAAAGATTTGAATTACATTCTTTTGTTGGCGTAACAGATGCCCTAAAAATGAATTACATCTTGTTTCAAATGCATGTCCTTGCTGCCTCCTTCCCCCTACTTTTCAAAACCTAAAAATAGATCTTCTTCTTTATTCATTGGGTGGGGTCTTGTGAATTGTGACGTGTTGCTGACTGGTTTATGGATTCTAGCTGGTATTTTATATATTTTCTGTTTTATGCATGTGAAACTGTTCTACATCATCTCGTGATGTTGGATACGGATGTTATACTTGCTTTATTTTGCTAGTATATGGAATTAATGTTGAGAAATATCTTGATGCTTTCTCAGAGTATCTCATGATGTTGGAGGCATCCATACCTTGCTTCTAAAGCCATGATTGGTTGAGTTTGTAGTCTCTTGCAGTTGACCAAGAGGCAACATCCATGGTTTATTCCTAAACGAACTCTTAGATGTTGATATGAATCATTTCTAAAATTATTTTTCAAATATTGGTTTATCCATGGCATTGTTAGTACAGGTTGTTATCTCCCGTGTTGCAGAGGCCCTACAATTAGTTTGCAAATTGATATTGTTGTCGTAAATGCATGATATGAAAAAAATACATGTATTTAAGAAAAGGACAACTATGATGGTTCGAAATCTTTTTTCCCTCCAGAATGTACATATAATAATGGAATGTTTTAAGCCGGGGTGATTAGTACATCTCTGCCCTCTTTTGTCCAAAGACTTCAATCCTTACATGTTCACATACTGACAAGAATATGTTACCATCTATTAATGCTGAAAATCAAATTTGTCCTTTTGGGGTGAGGTGGGGTGGGGGTAAATTCTTACCGTCTCAATGAGTAAACAATTTCATAGGTGGTTGCTTGATTTTGATAGATGGATACTTGTACGTCCCTCTTTGGAACACCAGGTTCGAAATTCTTCTGTTGTGATGTTAGAGTTATTTTTTACATGCATAGTATTATATGTTCTCAATCCTAATGAAATTTGTGTGAAAAAATCAAGTTGGCATCAATGAATGAAGAATCGGACAGGATGGTTGAACTGCGAATCAGTGATTTGTTTGGTCCAATAAGTGGAATTCAGTCGTGAACTGATTGAGTGGTGGTTAATCTGGTATAAAACAAAAAAGTTAAGTAATTTTTTTATTGTCACCCATTTCTTTTATTTAATTGAATTCTAGGTTTCTAGCATGTGAAGTTTCTGTTCTGCTTCTGGGAAATTGCAAGAAACATAAACAAGGCTTGAAATATTAGCTACTAAATATTTTGCTTTCATTTTCCCTCCTTATACTTTAGAGTATTTTGATGGACAAATAGAAATAGTTCTCATTCAAGTGGGTGAGATTATGGGGAAAATCTTCAGCTTACATTGGAAATCCACTGATTTTTTTCGATTTTGGAACAAGCGTTATGCTTTACTCTAGAATCCTAAGTTATTCCTGTAACAGTCGTTTATCTTTTGAGTTTAAGGTGGGATGTGTATATGTGTGTGTATGAAAAAAATAAAAGTAGATGGATTCATTAATGACATGTATTAGTATTTGAACATACAAAATTTGTTTTATGTGTCTTTGGTTTTAGGACTTGTTTTTTTTTTTTTTTGTAAAACTTTTAGATTTTCTATAAGGCATAAAGTAAAAAAAATGACTATTCAGTCAAACGTTTGTGGTATTCTTTTTGCTTTATGCCTTTCTAGAATGCAGTATATATGCAATGCATGTTGTATGTCAATTCATTTTGTCACATGCTATTTCTCTTTTTCCATGTTTGTAAATGAAAAGGTTTTTTGAATATTAATCTCGACAGTTTAAATGTTTGTTGTATAGTGTCAAACCTTGTTATTTTATAACCTTTCAAAACCAGCGGTCAATTCATTTTGTCACGTTCTCTTTCTCTTTCTCCATGTCTGTAAATGAAAAGGGTTTTTGAATATGGTGAATCTAGCAATGCACCTTGATATATAGTCAAAGTACACCATCTTTCAGGTTAGTTGTTTTTTCCATAGTAATAACTTGTATTCTTATATATATATATATATATATATATATATATATATATATATATATTGCAGTTGCTTACTATAATTGTGAAAACTGCTTGGAATAGGCCTTTGTTATTCTGTAATTGCGCTTCTTTCATTTGAGGATACTTGATTTCAAACATAGATTTTCCTGCAGAATGCTATTAGTTTTTTAGATCTCGTCTTCAGTTAACTTAGCCCGGTGTACTTGGATCTCCATGTCATTGGTGCTGCTTTACAGGTTTGTTTACTCGCCCATCAAAACTTAGAAAGGAAAGGACTTGACTTAGAAAAGGGAAAAATCAAAACATGACACCAATTCAAACAGTGAAAAGTAATTACTTATGTAGATTTCTTGAGCTTCTGTCAAAAACTCATGAGTATTGCTTGAAGTTTTATCGACTGTAGATAATCATTATTACAATAGAAAATACCATCTTAAACACAAAGAGACTTTGGATAAATATTTACTTTTGTCTCTTCTGTGCCGTCTGAATCATGATGTCTGTGGTTTTGTTTTGCTTTTAATTTCTGGAAACTGCTGTCATCAAACAAATCACTGCAAATCATGTTATATGGTTATATTTTGGTTGTCCAAATGTTTGTGCCAGTTTTTCCTCTCCAAATGGTTTCTTGTCTTTTGCCTCATACATTTGACAATTTGTTTGTTCTTTTCAGCTTTGAAGCTGCAACGTAAGTGATGGATGATGGCGTTGAATCAAGCAATGAATGGAAACCCAGTTGATGTCACGCTTACCCCTCTTGCGTATGCCAACATGGTGAAATCATTTGAGAGTAAGATTTTTATTACATGTTTTGTTTTGTTCCATATTTGGTCAGCAGAAAGTGGTGATTCCCCCGGTTGAAGAGAGATTATATTATAGGCTCGTTTTACCGCGTCAGTTGTGGTTCCTAACTAATAAAAATCACTTCATCACTAATCAATTATGTCATTAATATAATTTTTAAAAATTATATTTTTATAATGATATGGAAAAGATGAGTGAAGATTCATTGGTTGGTTGAAAAAAAAATGAATTGAAAGATAATGGTAAGATGAGTAGTTTTCATTAGATAAGATTATGATTGACGTGTTGAGTCGGGCCTATGATATAATTTTCTCCAGGTTGAGGGTTTTCATAAGATGGATCCAATGACAAGCAAAAGAGAGAATTGTAGGTGAGCATACGGTTGAATTTAATTAGCTTAAAATGATCGACTTCAGATTGTTAAAAAATTTAATTTTTTTTTCAGATAATTATTTTAAAAATCATGACATACACTATTTGGTTTCATTTTGAAAAATTTATAACATACTAAGCTTCATAGACTTTAGTTTGTTTGAATTTTTTTGAATATATAGTTGAAAGAATTCAATGAATGAAATTTTCATAATAACTTCTGTGCGGAAACAAATAAACTTCTGAATTAGCAACTACTAAGTGACAAAGTTATGGTTTGATGTACTAATCTATTCCATTTTATCTGAATTGTGTGATTAATTATGTTGGAATGAAAGGAAAAAAAACAACATTGAAACTGATGAGACAACGAAAAGTCAGGCATCACCAAATAAATATGAAAAAAATGTGATGTTTTATGGAATCACCATTTTGTGAAATCACCCGAGTTGAACTTCATCTAAGATATCAAGTTTTAACTGAATTGATCTCATCTAATTCAAATTTTATTTTATTGGAAATCAATTTGAGTTTGATCCGACTTAAACTCTATATAAACTTGAATTAATTCGATTAGAATTTTATCTATACCTGACATATCTAATCTAAATTTAATCTCATACCAAAAATAACTTAACCTTGAGTATTTCTAAAGTCGAAGTAATCTTATAATTAACCACTCAAATTGAAGGTATTCAAAGTTAATTAAATTTAAATTTGGTCTATTAATTATGAATAATTTTTAAATTTTAGTTATCGTTTAATTTAGTTTTCATTTAATTAATTGAATTAATTATATATTAAACATTAATTATATATTTACTTTCGTTAATGAACTTTTATTTTAATATAGTTTGATGACTATTTGTAACTTATTCAAAATTTTATAATAAATTTTATTTACTTGAAAAATCAATTGAATTAATATTTTTTTATGTTCGACTTTTTTATTTATATTGAAAATCAATATTGTACCCTTCAAATATTTTAACCAAATAAATAATTTTAAAATTATTGAAAAACAATAATTGAAATAAATTCTATTAATTAAAAAAATTTAATCCAACCTCTATCAGTATTAAAATATTTTAACCAATTAAATTAACATATATTTATTTATATTGAAAATCAATATTGTTTGTACCCATCAAATTTAGTTTATATTTCACCTACTGCTTCAACATCCCTCAATATTTTTCAAGCTCCTAGCCTAGTCGTCCATTTAGCCAAAATCAAAACCAGATCACTGCAAACACCACAATTATATATATAATCCCACTGATGATGATGGTAAAAGTTAAATTTGAGGGGAAATAAATAAAATAAATAAATAAAGACAAGGAAAGGGCACATGAAGCTTAATTTTAACTTCATTTTGATAATGAATTCATCAATCAATAGATTTAGAGCTAAGCTGAATCCATTTTTCTCCAGTCCAATAGATGAATAAGAGATATGGCCTTGACACTTCCCAGATTTGTAACACCTTAAACCCAAAGGTTTGGAAGTTCATTTTATTTCTCTATAAAAGACCAACAGGAACGATGCTCAATGACTCGCACGACTATACCCTACAAACCTGGCAGGCAAGCTAAACAAACATATCAGGTATCAGTTGCCTGATCCGTCTCTCCGGTTTTCCCTTCTTCGACTATGTGAAGGCCACTCTCAATCTTACGGGCAACCTCATCGGCTACCGCCTTCACTTTCCCGCTTGGTTCGTTTACAGGTAATACACCACTCTCTTCGTGAGTCACTGGACCTGTCTGCCATATTCTAATTGTACCATCTTCAGATCCTGATGCATATGATTCCCCTCCAGGGGAGAAACGTACACAGTGGACAGGACCATGGTGACCCTTGTTGCAGCCTACATGGATTAAGCACATCATAATCACAACTCTTTAACACTGACATCGTAATCACTTGCAGCATTTGAAAAATACCCAAACACGAGACGGACTATTCTTAATAACAGCAACAAACAGTAACCAAAATATTGCCAAGTAAATAAAGGTGTTAACGTGGCTATTCAAAGAAATGCTAAAATGGAACCACTTTAGGCATTAAGCAATATGAATATGAAGTTCAAAGCCAATAGTCTTCATAAATATTTTCTGTTCCTAACAATCTTGAGGCACATACCAAGCTCTTTTCCAGTATGAAAATCAAAGATATGGACCCACATGTCTTCTCCTCCAGCAATGAACTTATTACCATGCTTCGGTTCCAGTGAAGCTGATTCTACATTGCATGGCATATCATAGCTTTTCACCAATTCAAAACTGATAAGAACAAATACAAATGTCAGAAGCCTTGATGGCGAAAGAATTAAAGCTTGCACAAACAGTCAAGTGATTTGAACTTACTGATTTGCATCCCAAAACTTAACAGTAGATCCATCAGCAGTAGTTATATAGTGACCATCCTGACTCACTTCTGCACTGGTGACGGGTGATTTGGTCTCGAGTGTTTGGACAATGTTGCCACTTCTTAGATCCCACAACCTACAAATAGAGAAAGTACCAAGGTCCCGGAAGTGACATGTGCATGCATATTCATGAGGCGTTGTGAACACATAAACATTAATCTAAACTGAAATCTCACTTTTTATATTTCTTACTTTCCTGAACTCCAAGTATCTAAGAGATTTCACAATTTCCCATACAGTCTGATACTCTGAAACAATTTATGAAGTCAACCAGCAAATACTGCCACCAGCATTTTGTTCAGCTAAGTCAACTTAACCTAAAGGAGCATTTTGCATAACCTGCAAAATGCCCTAAACTTCCATGCTTAACTTTAACCTTGAGAAACGATATGTATCCATTACACAAAAAAGTCTACCTATTAGACTAGGCACCTAATCGCAAAGTCCTCAAGTGACACAATATTAATATGACATATATGATACTTGTTACAAACGAAATATCTTACAGCAAGCAATGGGAGAAAAAGAAGAGCGAAAGTGCTATCAATTGAATAATCATACCTAACACCATTACTATCCGTACAAGAACTTAAGATCATCTGGTCACTGTGGAGCCATGCAACAGTTCTAATTGAGCCGGCAGAATTATCCACTAGTCTTGGTTGTGCATCTAGACGATTTAAATCAAATATTCGGAGAATTTTCTCAACTCCGCCGGTGAGTAGAAAGTGTGTATCCTGGAAATATAACAATTTACTCAGATGCTGCAACAAGATAACAAATGAGCAAGGCATATATAGATAAATTTATTTTCACTGAAGAATAATTTATTGAAGCAGGAATGTCACTGCATGATGCAAGAATTTAATTCAATATAAACACTCTCATATGTTAAATAAAAACAAAATTTCAATTATCTAAAGGTCTCAGAGGAAAAAATCCACCAGAGCCCACTTAAGATCTTTACTTCAGTCCATCAAAGAGCATATGCAATTATATATAGCAATTCAAGTGCCCAAAGAAAGATGAAGAATATAAATATTGAAGCCGAAAGATTAGTCAAAAAGAAAAGTATGCTAACTCTTTTCAATGGTAGACAAAAAGTTAAAAAAATCCAAAACATTAATTTAATGCAGTATTTTCACTAATATTTGCACGGGATTTCATTAATTGACTCAATACACATGCTAACTTGAAAAAATAACTATACAGACATTTCAAGAAATATAATGTTCTTGCAATAAGTTCAAAATGGAATGCAGTAGTGCTTATGTACTATCCAGACCAGCCCTATCAAGAACAACATTCCGATGAGCAGAGTACATAAGCATTAAATGCAGGCATTAGTTCAAATTATGAAATAATATTTAAAAGAGTAGTTCCAATGGAAAAGTAATTAATCCCTACATCTGAAAAGGCACAAGCTCGAACAATATGCTTGTGTTCAAATGAGTGCAATTCATCTCCTGTCAATGCATCCCATAGTTTCCTGAAAATATTGGAGGAAAATGATAAATCCCATCTCTCAATAACCAAAACATGTCGGTCCACTGAATTTATCAAAAAGTTTCTAACACCAGAATAACCAATCACATAAAGTATGTAATTCACATGTCAAATGAATGTATAATATTATTATTCCATCCAAGAAAACATCAATGTTGCAACACAAAAACAAGCATATTGTCCTTCCTATAGCTATTGTGCAGTGCTCCTTACAAAATCAATATAGTGTTGAAAAGAACCATTTGCCCCATTAACCGTACTTCTTTGCTCAATGAGTTAATGTGGGGCAAAGAGCTCAGCAGCTCACAAGGATGGGGTCCCATTGATTTTCTGGGGAGTGAGGGGTATTTGATAGAAAATAAATGTAAATGGAGAAAGAAAATTATTGTTACAAAAAAAAAAAAAAATCATATGGAGATAAAAATAAATAAATCGAATTAAGCGCTTGTAATGTAACCCATTCGAGAGATTTTAAAAGTAAGACATTAGATATATTAAGTATATAATAGTTATATGAAACACATCTTTTATTATATATACATTATTAATTATTAGATTAATAATATTATATATTTAAATGGTAATAAAAATAAACTATAATTAAATAATAAGTAGAAAAATCTTGGTCCGAGAAATCAAAATAAGAAGATCAAACCATTTCTTTCGACTCCTTTTCAAATGCAATAATTGTTGGTTGATTATATATTTCATTTTAGTTCAATGATTATTGTTTCCTATTTGATTCTATTGAATTCCACATTTGAAGTTGCGATCTGATTGATTCATTAGAAAGAATCGATTCAATACATTTCATATTACTACGAAAATTATGATCAGGGATTACTCTATCAACCACCATCTACTTTAGATAATCATCCTAAAACAATTTTCAACTACAAGGGTTTAGTATCTTACCATGAATTAGTGAATTAGGCAGGGATTTTTTTAACAGAAACTGAATCACAAACAACAAATTAATCCTCATTAGCTTCCATTGAGCTGTTGCACCTATCCTTTCCCCTTTTTTATCATTCTCGCTTGAAAGCTTGAAAAATCTTTGTTTATGTTTATTTTCGTAAAATAATGGGATTTGGCTCATGATTGCCCATTATTCATTCTAGGATTTCTCTGAATTTGGAAGCTACCACTTAGTAGGTTTCCATACCAAGGTTCAATCCAATTAAGTCCGCAGCATCTACCAATTTCACCCTTTTCTTTCCTCCTTTTCTCTTTCTTTCATTTATCATAGGCCTTCTTTTTATGTGATTTAGTTGATATATACATGAGAAAAAATGGGGAGAACAATTAAATTACGTACGCAGAAAAGTCAGCCGACGCAGATGCTGCACGCAACGCTTTGGTATCCAAGCAGGAGCTCCATATTGCACCTTTATGCCCTTCAAATGTGCCAATCCAATCTCCAGTTTCCCCATTTCTTAACATTGGAGTGGAGTCTGAATTTACAATGCATCAATAGAAATATAGTTGATAAACATTAAACTAAATTCCATAGACAACCTGATCAACCACAAACTAGATTTCCTGGCTCTGAAACGAGTATCCATTTCAAGTAGCAGAGCAACAATAACTCACAGTTCTGTTCAAAGCAAAACAATAGCTAAAGGCCAGCTCAACATAATTTACATCAACACTGGATGAAAGCATTCAAATTCACAGAACTAGAAGACTACTTAAGAGTCTGCAGTTCAATCTAACAAGACTAAAATCATTACAACATAACCAATAAACAAAGCAACATTAAATATATATCTAAAAATAAAATTCAAACCGGAAATCAATATGATCCAGAGAAGCAGAACAGAAACCCGGTTCAACATTAGTGTAACTGAACAATAATCCATAGCTGATTATACCAAAATGATCACTAAAACAGAATTCTAAAGAAAACCCAGATTTTAAATTGGTATGAATCGATCAAAAATTGAAACCCATACCTTTACTGGCACTTATAAGAAAATATCCATCAGGAGTTATAGGACTGTAGAACAAATCAACCACCGGCCTTGAATGCCCATGGCACACTAATGGCACAGTCACCTTTTTCTTCTCCATTTCTCCAATTTAAACAACAATAATAGTAAGATCAAAAACCCAATAAAACAAGTACTTAATCCTTCGAAGATCAAATTTTCTTTTCTTAATATTACCAAACAAAGATCTTTTTTTTCTAAAAGAAGGGGATGGAGAGGAAACCCTAAGCGTAGGGTTTGATTTATTTATGATATTGCTAGATTATTCGAAGTGTTTGGATATGAGAATCAAAACAGTATTTTTATTGCTAAAAAAACTACAAAAACGGAAAAGTAAAACTAAAATTTGTATAATATATATGGGCTTTGAGAGCAAGGAAGAACATGGAACTATGGAAACAGATCATTCTCTCTATATATAGTAGTGTGAGAATTTGGCATTTTGTTAGGATTTGCAAAGAAGGACTGCTGTTTTTGAAATTTTACAAAATCAACCATTGAACTTTTTATGTTCAACGAGCAGAGAAATTGCAATTTTATATAAATGAACACGGTGTTCGACGAGCTACTCGTGAACCGTTCGTATAATGTTCGTTTATGTTCGTTTATTAAGTTAAATAAACGAGTATGAACAGATATTTTATGTTCAATTAATTAACGAACGAACACGAACATAAGTGTGTTCGGCTCGTTTATGTTCACGAACAAACTCGTTTATGTTCGTTTATAAGCTCGTTTATATACTCGTTTATATGCTTGTTTATGTTCATTTATATACTCGTTTATGTTCGTTTATTAGCTCGTTTATGTTCTTTAATAACCCTAAATTCAAAGTATATAAACGAGCATGTTCACGAACGTTGAACTGATATGTTCGTAAACACTAAACAAATATGTTCATGAACACTAAACAAACATGTTCGTAAACGTTAAATATACAAGTTGATGAATATATACAAACGAACTCGTTCGCGAACGCTTAACGAACATGTTCGCGAACGCTTAACGAACATGTTCGCGAACGTTAAACAAACAAATTATCGAACATATAAACGAACACGTTCGTGAACGTTAAACGAACCGAGCCCGAACTCGACAAAAAATAAATGAATCAAGTTTGAACATACCATTAAAAATTTAAACAAACACAAACATAGTTTGAACACCTTCAAAAATAAATAAACGAACACGAATATACCCTTGTCCGTTCAAGCTCAGTTCGTTTACACCCCTACTCTAAAGGATCCAAGTGGGATCACAATTAAGTTTAAAAAAATGTTTGGTTAAAACATAAAAACTCGTAACTATATGGAACTAGAATAGCTTCGATCGACTTAAGCTAAAAGAAATTAAGTTATTCGAATTGAAATGATATATTTTATAATTTATTTTTTTATCCGATTCAGGTTTTTGAGTTTTTATATAAATTTAATTATATTTATTTATCATGTTATATTATAATTTGATTTTAATTTAAATGAATTTCGTTAATCATATAATATATATTATTATATTTTTTATATTAAATAAAAAATTAAATAAAATAATCATTTTGATCATTGAATCTTGATATTTTTAGATTTATCAGTATAATTTATCGTATTAAAATGTTTACATTGATATTTTTAAAAAATTTAAAAATATTATATGATAAGATTATTGTGTTGTTACATGTTAATAATATCTTAAAAATATAATAATTAATAATAATTGTAATTAATTTTGAAAGAAAAAAAAAAACATTTTTGTCTTCAATCCCCCAATTTTATTCCTTTTGAGTTTTGAGTCGTTGTCGTTGTTATATGACAACTAAGAAGCAGAAGAAACAACATTTGTCTTCGCCGCCGCTTCACCACTCGAGCCCACCACCAGTTTCTCTTAAATCCTCTCAGGCCACGGCGTTGGTCTTGAATGGGCTTTTCCATGGTAAGAAAACAAGGCCCGTATCCTACGGAGAGATGTCAATTTCACACCTACCATGAAGTGGAGCCCACGGAAAAGTTCCACCAACTCTTACCCACTCCCGCAAAGCCGATACGGTTGGTGAAGTGGGAACGCCACCTCTCCACTCAAATAAATAAAGAACGAAACCATCATCTCCTCCTTCACCAACCAAAACAAGCTGTGAAAAAATGGCAGACAATTTCTGGGGGAATATGCCGGAGGAAGAGTACTACACGTCGCAGGGAGTTCGTAACACAAAGTCTTATTTTGAGACACCAAACGGAAAACTCTTCACACAGAGCTTCATACCTTTGGATCAAAAAGTGAAGGCCTCCGTCTACATGACACACGGATATGGCTCCGACACAGGATGGCTATTCCAGAAGATTTGCATCAACTTTGCAACTTGGGGTTACGCTGTTTTCGCAGCCGATCTCCTCGGACATGGCAGATCCGATGGTCTCCGTTGCTACATGGGTATTTTTCCATTACTATAAACTCTTTTATGGTTTCAGAATGGATTCTAGCTTTGTTTTTGAACTGATTACTCTGTTTTTACTAAGGAATTAGCAGCTAAATCTGGTTCTTTTCGCAATATAGTCTGTTATTCATGTCTGAATTCAAGTACCTAAAAATTCGGAAAACACACGTTAAGATTTAAGATCTTATTTTATTCATAAACTTGTGGATTGAAAGAGAAGTGTTCTTGAGAGAATTAAAGATTTACTCTGTTCAATTTGCAGTACCATGTTTTCAGAAAACTAACAAAATTTTGATTTACTTGCCATTGGAACTTTAAGTTATGCTATTCGAATTTGTGTCTCGAAAATGCATTAGAAGAGGATGTGTCAAGAAAAATGGAACATAGATTTTGAAGATGAATTACTTGATTGCTTTGCTATTGAAGTTGTTCAACAGAACTGCTGATTCTTGATGCAGGTGATTTGGAGAAAGTTGCTGCCACGTCCCTATCGTTCTTCAAGCATGTCCGCAACAGCGATGAATACAAAGACTTGCCTGCATTCCTCTTCGGTGAATCCATGGGAGGAGCAGCAACGATGCTGATGTACTTCCAATCTGAGCCCGGAATTTGGACCGGTCTAATATTCTCGGCACCTCTCTTTGTGATGCCAGAGAATATGAAACCGAGTAAGGTCAGGTTGTTCATGTATGGCCTACTCTTTGGATTAGCCGATACATGGGCGACAATGCCAGACAACAAGATGGTTGGGAAAGCAATCAAAGACCCAGAAAAGCTCAAGATCATAGCATCGAATCCAAGGCGATACACCGGACCACCAAGGGTTGGAACCATGAGAGAGCTGGCTAGGGTGTGCCAGTACATTCAGGACAATTTCTCAAAGGTGAAGGCACCATTTTTGACAGTCCATGGGACAAGTGATGGTGTAACATGCCCAACATCTTCCCAATTGTTATACGAGAAGGCGTTGAGTGCTGACAAAACCTTGAAACTTTACGATGGAATGTATCATTCGTTGATTCAAGGGGAGCCTGATGAGAATGCTGATCTTGTTTTGAAGGATATGAGGGAATGGATTGATGAAAGGGTGGAGAGGTATGGGTCTAAATAAAGTGCTGTAATTGGGTTCCTAATTCTTCTCATACAAAAAAGGGGGTCTTTCATAATTGGGCTTTTGGTGGATGATTAATTTGAGTTTTAAGGACAAAAATCTTAAAGATTATTGTAATAAAGATGATCAATGGAAATTTAATGTTGTTTGTCATGACTATTCGTTATTAAAATCTAATTTGCAAACACAAAATTTTAAATCTTTACAACAAAATCCCTAAACCATTGACCTGGGCTCTCAACGCTTATAGGCTGGTGATATAGTGCAAACTGCAATACTACTTGGATAAGCTCCAGTCCACCCCTTTCGAATATTAGTAGGTGAGCTCATACCTTTGTTGTAGTTATGGTAAAGTGTTGTCCGCTTCTGTACTTTGTAATGTTGTATTTCTCCTGTAAATTAGAATCAAATTTCACAGCAGTATCATATTGAAATACATCTGGTTTGCTCATGACTTTAAGGTTTTTCTTTTTTAATGTTAATGTGATGTATTTAGGCCCCTCAGGTTGCATATAGGGTGTCTACCATCCGACACAGTTTTTATAGGATTTTCATGTATTTGGAGGATTCTTGAGGATTACATCCAGATAAATATCGGATTATATAGATATGTTATTCGGACTTTGGTGTGTGATTGTGGGATATGGATAATGTAATGTGGTTCACTCGGGTGTGATCATTTTCCGCTAAGTTTTTTTTCCATTTGGAGAGTGCACCCTACCATAAAATACTTTGTTTATTATTATTAGACACGCAGGAGCTATAGAAAAGAACAATCTTCAATACCCCCACCAAATCATACATACCAGGGAAAAAACACAGATAAAATATACAGATTTTGACCAAACTTACTAGGATCTATAAGCAAGCAACAAGCTGTTATATATATACATACCTCCACTTACTTATTCAACCTGACACAAATACTTTTAGCAATCATAAAATAAAAGATAAATAGAGATTAATCATCTCAATACTGAAAGAATGAAGAACAAGCACTCAGAGAGATGCACTACTGGTGAAAATTTTCATTTTTTCACTGCCTTCTTTATTGTTTTGATGGAAGATTTGATGAAGTTGCTTCCCACAGCATAATCTTGTTCATCATCACTAGTTACTATTGGCTTCTTTCTCATGCATTCCACTCCTTTCTTCATACCTCCGAAGATCAAAGATGGCGAAGATGGGATTCTTCGAAAGGCCCTGGCACTTTCAGACCTCTTAAGAACTCTTTCCTTCCGGTTTCCAATGGTGTCCACGAAACTTGCCACTTCACAAGCATTGCTATTTCTCCTTGGTGTTTTGTTGCCTTGTACATCAACAATCTCTTCTTTCTTCTTCCCATCATCAGCCTTCTCCCGAACCGTCATTTTCATGGTGAACTCTTTCTCTTTCAGTGGATACTTTTGATCTAGCTTCTTTATGATTTCATCCGTTCCAGTCACTTCCTCTGCATCTGCTTTGTCCAATTCTTCTTGAGTATTCTCTAACAGCATTTGGAGCCACCTATCAACATTCCCTTTCCCCCTCTGTCTCCGGCTCTCTTCATCTTCCTCTCCTTCGGTTCCTTCAAGGACAGGGAATCGAATTTCTTGTCTCTCATCTTTTATTTCAAGCCTCTGAAACTTCTGCTCAATTGGTCTTTCATCTTCTAAAGCAGCTACGGCTTTATCATGCTCCTCGCGCTTTAGTTTCAAGGCATTTTTTGCTGCAACTGTGAGCTCCTCTTCGATTTCTTCATTCTTTTGATCTTCATTTGATGATAAACCAGCTGCAGATGCTTTTTGTTCTTCCTCCAGAAACACTCTCAGCTCCTTATGTGAAGGTGTAATCGGCCTGATTCCTGGTAGATAAAGAACTGTTTTGCTATCTTGACCTTCGAAGAAAGTATCATCCATTCTCGACCGCTTCCTGGCGTGTTCCAGTTCCGGCCTTATCTGCTTCTCGATCTCATCTCGCTGTTTAAATTTCTTGTGGAGTTCCTTCTCTGATGCATCACATATAGCCTTTTGCGCCTCGAGTCTTGCCATGAGAGCATTGGCTGCAGCCTGGTTCAGTCTCACCTGTTCCTTGTAAACAACACTCCTACAAGAATCAAAACAATAAAAACTCTTAAAATCTATAAATATAAGCCTGAAAGTTCGAAACATTGTCATATAAACAGCATGGTTTGGGCAATCTTACTGGTGCATGGCATCCCGAATCATCTTTTCCAGCATAATCCTGTATGAAGATTGTGCCTCAGCCAGCCTCCGACACTTTTCGGCCCTTCTCCGCCTCTTTATCAGCTCTGCTTCCAAGTCTTGAATAGAGAACTTTTCTTCATCGTTCTTCTTCCTCATTTCACTCACTTCTGCATCCAACTTCTGGATTTCAGCTTGCATCTTGCTTGTTTCTTCCCTTTGTTTCAATGAATCTCTAGCCATTACAATTGCCTGATATGGATTTGTAACAAAATCTGGGTTTTCATTTTCCTTCAGAATGCTACCTTTCATTTTTCTTACTGCTAAAAAGTTTCAAAAACACGAAAACATTAGTCCGAGACAAATGATTGAAAAGTTACTCTATCCGACATTCACACTTGAGTCCGAGTAACATATACTAACCCATAATAGGAGACTGTGGCCTTATCTGCCTGTTGTAATCCAGTGATTTTAAAGCTGATGAAGAGTCATATAGTTCCTTTCGAGTTACAACGACAGCAGCCGGAGCAAGCCCAAGTTGATCTTTTGATCTCATAAAATGCTGAGGGAAAGAATGTGAATCCACAGTTTGTGAAGCGTTTATTTCTTCATTTTCACCCTCTGCAAACAAGAAGGAAAATGCCCTGTGCCTGCCATCACAATTCAATCATCAATTTCCATTTATAGATTGCACCAAACTATACAAAATCTTTAAAGAGAAATAAAAAAAAAAAAACGAACCTGAAATCGGAGTTTCGAGAAGCAAAAATGGACAAGAACTGGTTCACAGAAATCCCCAACTGAAAATCCCACCAAGGGACTTGAAATTCCAGCTTGTTATGTTTTTTCTTGCACACCTGCCATTGTAGTATCCTTAGATTGCTTGCAACAGTCAATCCACCCCCTAAAGACATCAAACCCAGCACCATGATTAAAGCCTAACGAGAAGTGAAAACATAACCCAAAAAAGAACCAACAGAGAAAGTAATGTACTTGAACAAGGAAACCAGTGATCAATGTCCCATGAAAGAGGTGAAGCTGAATCAGCATGGTAATACAGGACATTTCCATACGGATCGACTCGGATTACTTCAGGATCAAAGCCGGCGTTCCTGAATTAAAAGGGAGTGATAGAAATCAGAAAAAAAAAGGTGCAAAAACTCCAATTATTACCTTAACACATATTAAGGTTTAAAGAGTTTAATTCAAGTAAATTACCCTAAATGACTGAGCTGCTTCCACAAGAGATTGATGAAGATTTTTGGCTTAGCTGTTGGCCTTGCTTTGGGATCAATAATTGGGAACAGTTCATCCAGTTCACTTGCTCTCAGATTCTGCAAAAATACAAATTAGTGATCAATTTCATTTTAATTAAAAAAACAGAAATCACCCAAAACTCATTTCTCCTTCATCATTGAAGAGCACAAAAAAAAACTTTAAAAAATTACCTCATTTCGTTGCAGAACATAAGGAATGAAAGAGAAAGGAGGGCCATGGTTGTAGGGACCAAGACTACGGTCCCGGCATATCTTTGCATAAGCTCTTGGGTATCCGAGACACTCGTCGATCACCATTTCCTCATCGGCGAAGGAGTAATCGACTGCCATTTTCGTAAACGAGTGAGATTTTCTGGTGGTGGTCTTTTTTGAGAAGATGAAAGAAAGAAACGATAGAAGATGAGCTGTGTTTTGGTTTGGGAATTAAGAAGTGAAAGGCAACGGTCGAATTCTGTGCATTATTAAATAATCTGAGATTTAAATAAAGGAGATTTGGTAGCTTTAAATTGAGTGGAGCCACGTAAGAACAAATTCGGTGGGGATGTGTAACGGCTATATATTCTATATGGGCTGGGCTCAGCTGGTACATACAAAATTAAATACTCTCTGTCTTATTCTATAGGTTTAATTTTGACTTTTTGGAGTTATTTTTTTGAATTTTAAGTTATTATTATTTTAAAATCATTATTAATAAAAATATATTTTAAAAATATTTAAATAGTTTTAATATTTAATTAAAATATTTAAAATAATTATAATCACAGTTAAGAAAATCAATATTAAACATATTGAATGCAATAGAAAAAATATTTATTTTTTAATTTATTATTTAATAATAAATTAAACCTAAAAATTGATTATAAAAAATAAAATAAGTGACAAATTCAATTAAATAATATGTTTTAACTAACAATGGGTGTAATTGTAAAATATATTATATATTTAAAGAGAAAATTTAAATATGAACCTTAAAAATAATATTATTAAGAGAAAAATTATAAATTTTAAATATAAATCATAAAATTATCATGTACAATATTTATGTATCATATTCGTATTATATTTTGTAAAATATTTGTATTTATCACTTTTTATAAATTTTAATATCATTATAGACTTTAACATACCCATACAATAATTCATATTTTAATTATATTTATTTTTTTATTTAAAATATATAGATATTATTAATGGCAAAATATCCTTCGATTTTTCTTTGAGTTAAGCTACAATTTTTCTTTGAGTTAAGCTACAAGTGATTACAATAATAGTATTTGTTCTAGCATATAATTTTTACCATTTGACATTGATCGCTCAAACACTTTGCTAAGATCGCTAGTGCTTGAACCCGTGACCTCTAGAACAACAACTGTTCCTTTAACCATTTGAGTTAGAGTGGTCGTGCTCAATTTTTCTTTGTTAATGTTATGGTTTGTGATTTTTTAACTTTTCTTATATATAATTTTTTTAACATATCAATGGTTGCTTTAATCTTTTATTATTCTCCTCCCTGGTTTGAATTTGAAATTATTTAAATAATGGAGCAGTTGAAGATGTAATAAAAATAAAGTTCATGTCCTTTTGTTGAGAAAGAATTTATGTCCCCCAAAAGGTACACTATTGGTTTGACCGACATACTAGAAATTTAATGAATTGGTTCAGTAGTACTGTTTTAACATTTTTTAAAGAAAAACATGGGAAATACAAGTGGTATATGGTTTAGATTATTTTTTTTAATGTTTATTATGTATTTATTAAAGATATTTTGATCAAATTAAATTTAATCAATAAAATATTATTTGATTTTAAATTAAATAAAGATTTTATGATTTTTATTTTTTTATATCTTATATTAAAATAATATTTAAAAATTAAATCCTAAACCCTATTCTTAAATTTTATATCTGAAACCCTATACCCTACCCTTAAATCCTTAGACTTTAATCATAATCTTAACATTAAATCCTAAATCCTATACTTTTTATTTTAAAATTGGAACATCATAAAAAAAACATAATAAAGAGATAAAAGATTTGCACCCTTTTAAACCTCAAATCATTCTATTTTATAATATTTAGTTTTATATTTTTAAAAATGTACATGTTTGTTGTAGTTATATTGGTATTAATTATTATTTATGTTATATTATATTATTATATAATATATTAGTATTTATTTATAATAGTTTTATTAATATAAGACATGATTAACATATGTATGAAATTTTGAGGTTCGTTAATTGGTTGAATTGTAAAAAAAAATTATATTGTCTTATCATATATGAGTTTGAATTTCGATATTTATCTTGAATGTAATAGCTTTCTATTTAATAAAAATATATACAGATATTTTAATATGAAATTGGAATGTTAATTTTTTTTATCAATTTAAAATTAGAATATTAATTTGGGATAAGATTAAAACGTTTACAAGAATGAAGATCAATTTAGATTTTTTTTTTCGAAATAAATCCTTGAATAATTATGCAAATATCCCATCTTACAAGGGATATTTTTTTAGAGTATCGCATGGAATAATTTTAAATATAACTCATTAAACTATACTTTCAAAATATATATTAAGTGGCAATATCAAAATCTACAAAGTTTTTATCTTAAAATATAAACACCAAAAGAAGAATGATAATATTTAACTGAATTGTTATTATGGTTCCTATTTTATAAAATCAATTTACCTTAAACATTTTATTTAAAAATATTCTTTAATGAATATATAAAAATTAATAGTCAACCGATGATAAACAATTTAAAATGAACTAATATAAATGAAGAATCATAAAAAATATTTTATATTTTTTTTAAAAAAATATTTTTTTTAACTTGTGTGTCATTATATAAAGTCAATATATTTTTTATATGACATTGTAATTGCACCGTACATTAATATGTAGGTTTGTCACGTCATTTTAAATTATTTATCGTCAATTAACTAACAATTTTCATCAATAGAGATACCATTTTGATTCAAAATAAAATAATATGATTAAATTAATTAAAAAATAAAAAAATAACTATTTAATTAAATATTAAAATATATTTTAAGATTATGCCTAAAAATATATAGACATCTGTGTTTTGATTATGCAATATCCAGAAGGAATTATATAGTTGAGAACATGATACAAATTAGATGATTCAATTATAATTATTTTTTCTGTGACTAAATTAATACAACTATAAATATCGAGTGACCAATTGAATAATTATCAAATTTTGGTACGGAAAGACCAGACCACACATCATCCTTTTGAAGCTTGGTTTGAACTTGACTAGGTCCATAATACTATTAATTCTCCCCCTGGTCACATTCCTTCAACGCGATTCTTTTCTTACCCTCATATTTTGGAATTTGGACCCACTTTCTATCTAGAAAACCAAATCACATGGCCCAACTATATATCAATTGATCACGTTTTTAAATAAATGTAAAAATATGATAATGTTTAAAGTATTAAGGTCTCCAAAATTTTTAATTAAAAGATATTATAGGTTAAAAATCACATTTTTATTTAAATGTTGTAATAATATTATGTTAATTAAAATAGCACTTAATTGATTGATGCAATAAGATGATATTATTTTTTTTAAAATAAAGTTAGATATTTAATTTTCGATAATAATTTTTTTATAAAATTTAATTTGAATTAATCGATCAATAGATTAGATATTAATGATTATAAAAAAATTATCATCTTATTTGAATAAATTTAAATTTTTATGTAAATTT
This sequence comes from Abelmoschus esculentus, assembly GCA_035048815.1. NCBI lineage: Eukaryota > Viridiplantae > Streptophyta > Magnoliopsida > Malvales > Malvaceae > Abelmoschus > Abelmoschus esculentus. The sequence goes on along the minus strand of JAUCBN010000020.1, from coordinate 16,825,330 downwards.
ATATTCAATGCATAGTTAATGTATATATTTATATAACGATAAATTATGATGTCATTTGCTGAAAATTTTGTTAGGGGTTAATAATTTTATTTTTCTATAAAACTTTTAGAAAATAATTTTAACGAGACGTCATATATACTTTATTTCGGTATATAAATTAACACTAAAAATAAAATATACAATAAAACACTAAAATGATTTGAAGAGTTGTATTATTTATTTCAAAGCAAGTTGTAGGTCAGTATAACGATAAATTATGATGTCCAATAAAATAAATAAAATATTAAAGTCGATATTAAGAGATATCGACTTCAAATAATAATTTACAAAAAAAAACATTAAAAGTTATTAAAAATACTATTTAAAGTCGGTGTCAAGTATCAATTTTAATTTTTTATTCAACTTAATTAATTTTATTGTTCATAATCATATATTTTTATATAATTATCTTCAAAATGAATGATAATATTTTAAAAAAATAAAATAATTGGTATAATATTTAAAAAAAATAAAAAATCAAAGATAATATTTAGTAAAAATTTTAGACTGAACACCATCAATAAAATATATAATTAATAAGAGAAAATTTAGATTCTAGAATGTGTACATGCCTACCCTAACTATAATATACAACAATCATTGTTGGATTCAAAAGGTTATTAAATTTAAATAAACAAACTTATAAATGAATTAACAAACAACCTTATTTTTTATTAAGTAGAACAAACAACCTTATTTGTCAACAAAAATAAACTAAACATATTTTTGTTTAAACTCATTTATTTAATTAAATAAATATATATTTTTATTTATTTATTTATTTAACTTAAGAAATAAACCATATATGAATAATCTGTGACTGTGAAACACTAGGTTAGCTTATGTCTTAGTCGTTAATGTGTTATTTTTCTCTCAGAAAATATAAAAATTAATTTACTCTAAAAATTATAGATGACGTGATGAAATTGGTCTATAGAATAATTTTTCGGGAGTTTTTGCATTTCTAGAGACGATTCTAGTCAAACAGGGTAGATGGGGTTTTCTTTGTAATAGCATCACAAGGGAAATGGGTCTCTCCAACGTTGGGTTGGGTTTCTAGAAACCATATTCTTCAAAAATGGTGCACCGGCACGGGACTCCTACGGCTATCTATGGCTTCCACGGAAAAAACATGTTGAAAAGTCTTACATTAGTATGGGGTCGCCAGCAGCCATGCACTATTCACATCCTTATATATACACACACACATATGGCCAGGTTCAAAGGCAATAGCTCTTCATAGGAAACCAAACCAAACCATTTGTTTTCTTTTTTATTCTTTAATTTGAGCTCTGGGAACGATCAAGTTTTGATTTTGTTTTGATAATGGAGGGTGGTGACATTTATAAAGCGAGTGCTAGCTTAAGGGGAAGTATACGGGCAGGGAGCTCTTCGATATGGAGAAACAATGGCGTGGACGTTTTCTCGAGGTCTTCCCGAGAAGAAGACGATGAAGAAGCTCTAAAATGGGCTGCACTGGAGAAACTACCCACCGTGGCTCGTCTAAGGAAAGGTATATTGGCTAGCTCTCAAGGTGGTGCCAATGAAATCGACGTTTTCAACATCGGTTGGCAAGAAAGGAGGACTTTGCTTGAGAGGTTGGTCAAAGTTGCAGAGGAAGATAATGAGAAGTTCTTGTTGAAGCTCAAGAATCGTGTCGATAGGTATCTATACAAGCTGTTGTGGTTTTTAATGTTTGGCTACTAGGAAAACCAGACGGAAAAAAGGAAAAGAAACATAACTATTTGCATTGGAATTTTCAGGGTTGGCATTGATCTTCCCACTATTGAAGTCAGATTCCAGAATCTAAATATTGAAGCTCAAGCTTTTGTTGGAACCAATGCTTTGCCTACAGCTATTAATTTCACCACTGGTATATTTGAGGTACCACAGATTCTTTGCCTCTACAGTTCTTGTTCAAGCTTTTGTAGGAAGATTTTTCTGACATTTCATTTCATTTCATTTGTTTTGTATTGTGATTAAAGAACTTGTTGATCGAGATGGGAATTCTTTCTAGTAGAAAGAAAAAGATGACAATCCTCAAAGATGTCAGTGGCATCATTAAGCCTGGCAGGTAACCCCAGTCCCCAAGTTTTCATCTTGTACTGTTAAATTTAAATTTGGGGTTTCCTAAAATGAATCAAAATTCTTTTTTTTCTGATGCATTTCTCACAGGATGACTCTGCTCTTGGGACCTCCAAGTTCTGGGAAAACCACTCTCTTGTTGGCTTTAGCTGGGAAGCTTGATACTGCTCTCAAGGTGCTCAACAGAATTCAGCTTTGGTTCATCTTTCGTATTGAATTTCGGCAATCATCTTGTTTCTAATTTGAAATTGAAATTCTGTTGCAGTGTTCTGGTACAGTGACTTACAATGGGCATAAGATGAATGAGTTTGTGCCCCAGAGAACTGCTGCTTATATAAGTCAACATGATCTTCATATAGGAGAAATGACTGTGAGGGAAACTTTGGCCTTTTCTGCAAGATGCCAAGGGGTTGGAGATCGTTATGGTTAGTATTATTTGATTGCAATCATTTTGATGAGTGGAATATATAACTTTCCTTATTTTTATTCTACAAAGCATGAAAATTTGTTGTTTTGGGTGTTTCAGACATGTTAGCAGAATTGTCAAGAAGAGAGAAACAAGCAAATATTAAACCTGATCCTGATATTGATGTCTTCATGAAGGTAAGATTGATTTAGACATCTTTTATTCTATCTGGCAGAATCAATAGGAAACAAGATTGACTAAGAATAAGAAATGGAAATCAAATTAGGATTTGTTTTTACCAGACAGGAATCTCAGTTAGAGACATAATCAATCATGTATTCATGATTTACTTTGTCAATTCTTAAAATTTCAGGCAGCAGCAACAGAAGGTCAGGAAGCAAGTGTAATCACTGATTATATTCTGAAGGTAATGTTAAAGAAATCCGAAGTATAATGAAATATATCCAAGCACTAAGACTAAAAAAATACTTATAGAACTTTTCTATAATTTTTGCAGGTTTTAGGACTGGAAGTATGTGCAGACACTATGGTAGGAGATGAAATGTTAAGAGGTATCTCTGGTGGGCAAAGGAAGCGTGTCACAACAGGTAATCAATGAAATCGGTTAAACCGTTGTTTCCATTACCCAAGTACCCTCCCTAAATTTCTTGTAACGAAATCCAACTCTCATTACAATTAGGTGAAATGCTGGTTGGACCAGCAAAGGCACTGTTTATGGATGAGATATCAACTGGTCTGGACAGCTCTACAACTTTTCAAATTGTGAACTCCCTCAAGCAAACTGTTCATATCCTTAATGGGACAGCAGTAATCTCTCTTCTCCAACCAGCTCCAGAGACTTATGATCTTTTTGATGACATTATTCTCCTTTCCGATGGCCGGATAGTATATCAGGGTCCTCGTGAATACGTGCTGAGCTTTTTCGAGTCTATGGGGTTCAAGTGTCCTGACAGAAAAGGTGTTGCAGACTTCTTGCAAGAAGTAATGCTCAACGATGGTTCTCTTCGATTCTTCATTGGAAAAAAGTTCCCATTCTGTCTCATTTAGTTTTAACCAACTTTTTTCATTGCAGGTTACATCAAGGAAAGATCAAATGCAGTATTGGGCACGTAGAGACCAACCTTACAGGTTTGTCACGGCAGATGAATTCGCCGAGGCATTCCAATTGTTCCATGTTGGAATGGAAGTCTCAGATGAACTTCAAACTCCATTTGATAAAACAAAGAGCCATCCCGCTGCTTTGACAATCGAAAAATATGGTGTTGGAAAGTGGGAGTTGCTGAAAGCTTGCATATCAAGGGAATATCTGCTGATGAAGAGAAACTCTTTCGTATACATCTTCAAGTTTATTCAAGTAATCACTGCCAAGGACACTTAATTCTTGTACCACAGTTGTTATAGTTCCCATGACTCTCACTAACTTATTTTATTTTATTTTTTATAGCTCTCATTTCTTGCAATAATTACTATGACACTCTTTCTGAGGACCGAGATGAACCGAGATTCAGTTGCTGGGGGAGGAGTCTATATGGGGGCCATTTTCTTTGGCTTAATTATCTTAATGTTTAACGGAATGTCTGAGCTTTCAATGACCATTAATAAGCTTCCTGTCTTTTACAAGCAACGAGACCTACTATTCTTTCCTTCATGGGCATATGCTCTACCAACATGGATACTCAAGATTCCTATCACATTTGTAGAAGTTGCCATATGGGTGTTTATTACCTACTATGTCATTGGATTTGATCCAAATGTTGAAAGGTAAACAAAACAAATGACCATAAAAATTTATTGTGGAACTTAAAGTCTTGGTGTATGTATACTTATACAGTCAGTTGTTTGTTAGCTATGATACGAATTGATGTGAAAGCAATTTATCTGGTGCAGGTTGTTTAGGCAGTACCTTGTACTTGTTCTCGCTAACCAGATGGCTTCGGGGTTGTTTCGCTTCATTGCAGCAACTGGTAGAAACATGATTGTGGCCAACACTTTTGGATCATTTGCTTTGCTTGTAATTTTTACATTGGGTGGCTTTGTCCTGTCACGAGGTATGACAAGTCTTATAGACACATAACCAGACATCAGACTTTTCATGAAAACTAAACTTTTTTTCTTTGTTTTCTTTGTTTAATGTCACAGGTGACATAAAGAGCTGGTGGATATGGGGTTACTGGATTTCCCCTATAATGTATGGGCAAAACGCATTGATGGTTAATGAGTTCCTTGGCAACCAGTGGAGTCATGTAAGGCTTTGAATCTGCAATCTTTACTTTTTTGCTTTTATCTCTCTATACAATATTCTGATCTTTTATATGTTCTTTCGCGCCGAAGTCTTTTCCGAACTCAACAGAAGCAGCAGGAATTGAAATTTTGAGGTCCAGGGGTTTCTTCCAAGATCCGAATTGGTATTGGATCGGAGTAGGAGGATTGATTGGATTCATAATATTGTTCAACTTTTGTTTCACTGTGGCTCTTACCTATTTAAACCGTGAGTATAGCTTTATCTATGTAAAACTTATTCCTCATCATAAGGGAGAGCTAATCTTTTACCTTTTATCAAATAAATATGCAGCATTTGGGACTTCTCGGGCCGTAGTATCAGAAGAAACAGAAAACAACAAACAAGCCAATGGAGTTGGAGTTGGTGGAAGCATTCAGTTAACAAACAATGAAAGTAGCTCAAATCATGTAGCTGGATCAGGTATTGCAACTCACCTAGATTTGTATCAGCGATATCATTTACAAGCCATTTTGAAGAATGCTAAATCCAGTTTATATGCAGAGATTCAAGAGGATGTTCAAAGAAGCATCTCATCAAAGTCCTCGTCTATAACTGAGGCAACCGTCGGAGCCACTGCCATCAAGAAAAAGGGAATGGTTCTTCCATTTGAGCCACATTCCATCACATTTGATGACATTGTTTATTCCGTTGATATGCCACAGGTAACACAAGGTTCCACGTATAAATTCCGTACATGTTCAATAATCGAATTATTCATTTTCCAGTTAATGTGGTCCACTATATGAAAGCTTATCGATTGGTCTGAAACTCTTCAGGAAATGAAAGAACAAGGTATTACTGAAGATAGGTTGGTGCTACTGAAGGGTGTTAGTGGTGCTTTTCGACCAGGCGTTCTTACAGCTCTAATGGGTGTTAGTGGTGCCGGTAAAACCACTCTTATGGATGTCCTTGCTGGTAGGAAAACCGGTGGTTATATAGATGGGAACATTACAGTTTCAGGTTTTCCCAAGAAGCAAGAAACATTTGCTCGAGTATCCGGGTACTGTGAGCAAAATGATATTCACTCACCTCATGTCACTGTATATGAATCTCTGCTCTATTCAGCTTGGCTTCGACTACCCGCTGATGTTAATGCTGAAACTAGAAAGGTTGGCATTCACAAAACTCTGAGCTATTTCAAGTCTCTAAATATTCTTTTATGTATGTTATATGTTTTTAGTATGATAATCCAATAGATGCAATGGGGTATGGCTTATGTTAATGGTTTTATTTTGAAATGTGCTTCCAGATGTTCATCGAGGAAGTCATGGAACTTGTGGAACTGAACCCGTTGAGGCAAGCACTAGTTGGTTTACCTGGTGTAAGTGGTTTATCAACTGAGCAGCGAAAGAGGCTTACGATTGCTGTTGAACTTGTGGCGAACCCTTCGATCATTTTCATGGATGAGCCAACTTCAGGGCTTGATGCCAGAGCTGCAGCCATTGTTATGAGAACAGTTAGGAACACGGTGGACACAGGAAGAACAGTTGTGTGCACCATCCATCAGCCAAGTATCGATATATTCGAAGCATTTGATGAGGTGAGGAACTTGAAATTCAATGTTGAAAGATTTTTTTGCATCATTGTTGTCCGTTCATACGAGTTTATAACCGAAAAAAAAAAACATGAAATTGCAGCTGTTCCTTATGAAGCGGGGAGGACAAGAGATATATGTCGGCCCATTAGGACACCATTCTAAACATCTAATCAAGTACTTCGAGGTACGATGAAATGGAAAACCCTCGAATAACACAGTTAATATAAGCTTATTCTTCCAACACTATAACGTTAATCTTTCTCCAGGGAATTCAAGGAGTTAGCAAAATCAAAAATGGATACAATCCGGCTACTTGGATGTTGGAAGTTACCACAACAGCACAGGAATTATCTCTAGGTGTTGATTTCACTGATGTCTACAAAAACTCAGATCTGTACAGGTAATGACAACATGGAACAAAATGTTGTAAAATGATTCAACCATGTAATTTAACTCTGCATGAGATCGATATCTGGGATAGCTGTCTCAGCTAACTCGAATTTGCTACTAATGTATTATGTATGTCATTTGTTCAGGAGAAACAAAGCTCTTATTGAAGATTTAAGCAAGCCTGCTCCTGGTTCAAAGGAACTCTATTTTCCAACTCAGTACTCACAGTCATTCTTGACACAGTGTGCGGCTTGCTTATGGAAACAGACTTGGTCATATTGGCGCAACCCACCATATACCGCTGTTCGGTTTCTTTTTACGACTGTAATAGCATTGATATTTGGGACAGTGTTCTGGGACCTTGGCTCGAAAACGTAAGCTACAAGTCAAGCCAGAAAGCTCATGCTTAAATGTTGGTTTCCAGCAACTTCATATATCTAACTGTTACATTGTGGAATTACAGGACTACTAGGCAAGACCTAACCAATGCAATGGGTTCAATATATGCCGCTGTTCTTTTCCTTGGTATACAAAACGCTGCATCTGTGCAGCCTGTTGTTGCTGTTGAAAGAACAGTCTTTTATCGAGAAAGAGCTGCCGGAATGTATTCTGCCATGCCATATGCCATTTCACAAGTATGATTTTACAATTTTGAAAACTTGGAAAAACTTTGGAAAGCTTTGAAATGGTTAAGAAAGTTAAACAAACTTCTCCATTTTTTGCAAATTGCAGGTCTTAATCGAGTTGCCATACATTTTTGTTCAAGCCGCTGTGTATGGTATTATAGTCTACTCTATGATCGGATTCGAATGGACCGCCGCAAAGTTCTTCTGGTATCTCTTCTTCATGTACTTCACCTTACTATACTTCACCTACTATGGCATGATGGCTGTTGCTGTCACACCAAACTACCACATCGCAGCCATCGTTTCCTCCGCATTCTATGGAATATGGAACCTCTTTTCCGGTTTCATCGTCCCAAGACCTGTACGTTGTTCTTCGATTCTCCATTGTTTAAGTTCATTCAGATTTCTTATCAACTTAACTTAAACTCGACCGATTTTGCAGAGCATGCCTGTCTGGTGGCGATGGTACTATTATATTTGTCCTGTATCTTGGACCTTCTACGGATTGGTTGTTTCACAATTCGGAGACCTGCAAACAGCCCTTGAAGATGGAGACTTTGTTGGTCAGACTGTGGAACAATATTTCCGAAGTACTTACGATTTCAGACATGATTTCCTTGGAGTTGTGGTTGCCGTAATTCTTGGTTTCACTGTGCTGTTTGCATCCATCTTTACTGTGTCCATTAGGTTGTTTAATTTCCAAAGACGTTAACTTAGAATGCTTTAATTATATCAAACAAGTTTATCTTCATAAGATACAAATTCTTTCATTGTTATTGAAGAGTTTGTTGTAACACTATAAATTTTAATGAATAAAAACTCTTTTATCTCTTCCTATTAAACAATTGTAACTTCTTTTGGTTTATAGAATTATAAATATAATGAAGATAATTTAATGAATAATTTTATTATTGTTTGTTTCTTAAATTTTACTATGTTCACATACTATAATAAAAAATTGTAATAAATTATTGATACTATAAATATTTTCTTTCGCATAATTTATTACAAAGATATTGTATTATCTTTTAGGTTTTTGAAAAATTAAAAAATTATAGGTTTTTAAAATTAATATTGAATGTCAAACACTGATCAATTAATTATTTTTTTAAATACATACATCTAAAAATTACAACGATATAAGCTTTAAATACATATTTTAATAAAAAATATTTTAAACACCTAAAATTCAAAAAAATATATATAATATTTTAAGCATTTATTTATTTTTTTATTTAAGCCAAGTATAATTTACCATGATGCCATGTTTTAACAAATACTGAACTTAGATTATAATAACTATATGAAGTTATTATAATCCACTGTTAATATTTTTAACACATTAAATATAAATTGTCAATGAAATATAAACTATATAAATTTTAATTTTAATACATAAATCACATTTTTCCCTAATAATTTACTAAGAAAGGCAGATTTTGATTGAATTCACAGTTTTCCGATAAACCAGTGAAAAATGATGAGATTACAGGTACAAATAAAATAACAACAATGTAAGATCTTTCAGAACAATCAGCCACTTTCAGATGAACAAATAAACTAATGAAACACCCTCTCAGTACAAACATATCAGGAAAGCAAACAATAGTATCATCCACTTACAGGTTTTCGGCTTTGCGTTACGCTGATCCGAAATCGGTAAACCACTTTTCATGCTTCTCAATATCGGCTTGTGAAACACTTCGCTGGACCTTCGCCAAGGCTTCTTCAAAGTCACACATCGCGACAGGATCCTTTGAAATCTCATCTTTGGACATATTCTTAATCTCATCACGGGTTTTCCCGGCTATTTTGCGCCTCATGCCATTTAAGGAAGCATCACGGCAAACATTGGTGAGATCATCCCCACTATACCCTTCTGTTCGACGAGCCACCTCATCAATATCTACGTCGACAGCTACCTGCCACATTACAACATGGACAAGGTAACATCTTCAAGCTAAACACCATCACCATTATTGTACCAAAGCGACATCTCATTGTATTGATTCATGGCATAAATAACTAATAGCTGAAGGAAAACAAAGAAGACAGTCATAACATAAACCGTAATTAGCAAGTGTGTTTACCTCAACCGTTTTTAAGTTGATCCGAATGAGCTCCTTACGACTCTCAAAATTGGGCAGAGGAATGTATATACGCTTTTCCAGTCGCCTCCTACATTCCATGAAGAACAATTAGATACAACAAATGTTAACTAATAACTTTAATCATAAGATCTACCGAATGTATGACGATGCAAATAAGATGCCCAGTGAAATGAAAAAGAGGAGGAAAAAAAATCAAAACTAGAACACATAAAAAATAAAGAGGACCCACCTGAGCGCCTCATCTATGTCCCATGGGAAGTTAGTGGCAGCCAAAACCATCACTATTTTACGGCTACCATCTTCATTTGTGCCTGTATTATTTACACCATCTACCTGAACAAGCAGTTCAGATTTTACCCTTCTAGACGACTCATGCTCCCCAGAAGCCCTAAACCAAATAAAATAAAAAATGCATTCAAAGTCAAGAGTAGGCAAAAGCCATGCCAGAGAGAGAGAGAGAGAGAGAGAGAGATCAATGCACCAATAAATGCCCAAATGAAGAGAAAGAAAAAGAGAGCATGTCTATCTGTGAAAATTTCAGATTTAAACATTAAAATAAATCCCCCAATCATTCAAGAAAATATACACAAATATTTAACTCTGTAGTACATCAAGAATAAATGAAAGCTAACTTCCAAGATGGATCCCAGATAACAGCCAAACTGTACAGTACAAACGGCAAACTTACCCACGGGCATTGCAAAGAGAGTCAATCTCATCAATAAAAATTGTACTAGGGGCATAAGCTCTTGCAAGATCAAACAAGCACCGGACCATGCGCTCACTCTCCCCACGCCACTTTGAGGCTAATGTAGCAGAGGAAACATTGAAAAATGTTGTACCACACTCCGTAGCAACAGCTTTAGCCAGAAGAGTTTTTCCAGTACCAGGAGGTCCAAACATAAGAACACCTTTCCATGGTCTCCTAATACCCTAAAGACAAATACAAGAAAATAACTCAACCATTCCAGCAGTACATGTCAGAATAAACACATTTAGTATGAGAAAAAAGATATGCAGAAAAGATACTTTTTTAATTTCTGGAAATTTCGGGAAAAAAAACTAATTCCACCTTTAATGATTCCCGTAGTCATAAAAATGCATACAGAAAACTAAAATTAAAATTAATGTCATTGTGTCCCTTTATTGAATGCATAGTCAAGGCAAAGAAAGAAATCAGACGAAATAACATATTTAGTATTTCAATCATAGTATGTGATAGAAACGAGAATCAATCAGGCAATAATGCTTTAATGACAATTCAACTGCAACAATGCAAGCACCTGAAAATATTCAGGCATCCATAGAGGAAGAACAACAGCTTCCTCTAAAAGCCTTTTAGCTTCAGTCAAACCAGCAACATCATCCCACCGTACTCCAGGAGTTGTTTCTAAAACATCCCTTTCCAACATTTCAGCCAAATCTGGATCAGGTCCCTCATACTGTGACCTCTTAGACTTCCCATCTTCAGCATCACCATTCTAAGAAATTCCAAAAGCAAATCAATCACCAAAATATTGAGAACATTGAACAGAAGTAGTTTAACCTTGAAATAGAGAATCTGTTCATATCCCTGTAATTATTTGGGGTTGTATTAAAGTCGCTTAAGATGTTAAGCCTAAACATGTATTACTTTTTTTTTTGAACTACATGCATTACATTTTTGAACCTAAACATGTTAAGCCTTATATTGAAGTCTCAAACTTCAATTATTTTTTTAAGAAAGAAGGTAAAATTAACAGGCAAAATGTTTGGTCAACCAGAACTTACTGCTGAATCTCCTTTGGTAGATTTCCCTGAGCCGGTACCCTTCTTTCCAGTGGTAGATGTTCTGGCCCCCGTGTTAGTTCTACTTGAACCACCTGCCTTCGCACCACGTCCAGTTGTAGCACTTCTAGTATTGCCACGACCCCAAGCCCCATCTTGTGGTGATTTCCTCGTACCCACTTGACCAGCCCTTGCAGGTCTTCTACTTGAAGTGTCTCGACTTGGAGGCCTCCACACATCAGGATCATCCATTGGGGCACCTGATGAAGTCGGGTACTCATCTAATGGTGGCGAAGAAGGGCGCCGCCCATTAGGTGCTTCCTTGAATGACCTTCTCTCAGCATCCAACTGCTTCACAACTTCTGTCTCCTCTGATAGGGCTTTCTTCACATTCGTCCATTTTGCACGAATCATCGGGTCATCAAGACTGTTTAGATGCCTAATTGTATACCAATATATATAAACAAATCAGCTCAAACAATAGTTAAAATAATGCATATTTTTACCAAAATTTGAAACAAATAAGTAAATTATGAATCAATAAAGTAAAATATAAAAATTTATAACTACAAACTACAATTCACTTTCTTAAAATTGGCAATCTGAACAAAAGGGAAATCCCCACCTGAAAAAGCTAACATATTTTGCATTTCCCCCAAACACTTACATTTTAACTGAACTACTAATGCAACTAACTTAACAGCGAATTAGAACTGTATAAAAACCCGAAAATTTAAAGGCAGACCAAAAATAGGGGAAAATATGAGCGACTGAAGGAATGGAAAATAAAAAGAAGAAAAATCACTTGTTGATCTGAGCAATGGCGCCATCAAAGAAGATAATGGAAGTGTCGTAGAGGCCTTCGAGAGCATATTCTCGAGCCAATTTCAAGTGATCTTGTAATCCAGCTAGAGAATTTCCGGCCATTTCGATTTCACCTCGAAAATCCAAAAAGAAAACAGCAAATCTCCCAAATTCTAGAGTTTCAAATTCGAAGAATAAACACCTTCTTTCTCCCCAGTTCAGATCGATGAAAATGGATTAGCCTTCACAGCGACGTTTAAAGTTCAAAAAAATGGGGGAGGTAAGGGAGATTGAGGTAGAAAGGTATGTAATTATGTTTGAACCCCTAATCCACCATGGAAATTACATTGGAGCCATTTATCTTTCGGTAGGTTTTAGGTCGTTAGTTATGGTGGGCCCAGTAACGGAACTTACATTGAAGGTAGGGCCCAAAAAGCAAAAAGGCTTATTATTATTATTTTGAACAAGAAAAGGCTTATCAATTGCTTTGATTTTGATCATTACTTTAAAAAATTGTTTAAATTGTTAGAATTTAATTTTTATATTTTAAAAAAATTAAAAAATTAAATCCGTTGCTAATAAACGCTTAAATTGTTAGAATTTCATTTTTCATTAATTAATTAATTAATTGTTAATTGGTTAAAATTAAATCAATAGTATAAACAATTAAAATATAATTATTTCAAAACTAATGACTAAAATAAGATAAACAAAAAACATAAGTGACTTGGTGTAGAGTTTACCCAGATAAGAATGGTAAAACATTCACCAAGAGAAATGTTTAAAGCCTAATAGCCCAACCCAATCTCTTACATTTGGTTCGTCCACCTTCTTCTCCACTGAGAGAGAAATATATATAAAAATGGCAGATTTGACTACGCTTACGCCATGCCAAGCCACCTGCTTGCATTTTAATATTAGATTCCCCATTATCATGCTCAAAACCAACATGTTCTTATTAATCTTTCTAAAAATATTCATAAAGCAAAGTCTTCTTTGCTTTGTTATCATCATACTAATCCTTCCCTTGGTTTATCATCTCTTTCTACACAATCCACATCAATTACTGCATCAACCCATTTCTCTACTTCAGGTATCCCTCTCTATATATGAGCGTGTCATTGGTTTTATTACAGTTTTTTTTCATGGTTTATGTTATGTTTTATCTACTTGTCCAAAGGGTAGCCACCTGAACAGGTTAGATAAGATTAAGAAAATGGAACTTTTGAGAACTTCTTTTTTTTCTTAATGGGTATTCAAACTAATTTGGGATGCTTCAGTTAGAAATTTAATGATTGTTGATGAGGAATTAGGAAAAATAAAGTGGAGCAAAAATCTAATCTTTTGATGTTATGTTATAATGGGAACAAGGGATGTTTTCTTCTGTTTATAGAATTTCCCTAAGTACCCACTTAAGAGCTCAATTTGCTTAAGTTCATTTAAGCTGCTTGGTTTAATTTCTCATGAACTGTGAATTGTTTTCCTGGTGGTTAGAACTGGAAATTTTCCATATGTAGGTGTCAAGAAAGGGGTTGTTTTTTTCCCCAAGTAAACCAATTTTGGATACTTTAAGTAGACACTCAAATTATTCTCTTCTGTGCTTGTAGTTATCCAATTCTTATGCAGAAATGAGTTTTTTTCCCCTCTCTCTCTCTCCTCTTCAGCTCTACATTTTATTTCTCACAATATAGGTACAGAACTATGATCCTTTAAGAACCATCAAAAATTCAAAATACATAGAAAAACTTCGAAAACTCAAACATATACATATCCTGAAACCCCCAGCTCCGTTGATTGTTGTTTCTTTTTTGCAAATCGTCACTTCTTTTTGTATTCTTTTTGTAGGCGGTGGCAGCTCATGGTTGCAAGATAACACCATGAATCATGATGCTAGCAGTGGTAGTGGATCAAGGGAGGGTACGATATATTCGGTGTTTCCCTCAAAACCTGCACAAGTTTCCTCTGTACAGGACCTTTATGATTTCATATGCTCTGGCTCTCTTTTGGACAAAGTAGGACAGGCTGCTGAAAAGGTGGCAGAAAACATTGACAAGTGGTTGTTTTATGGATCAAAGCTTTGTCGGTTGTTTCAGCTCAATGAACTTTACCTTACCATTCCTGAGAAAGCAAGGTTTTATCACTATTACATACCAGTGTTTTTATGGTGTGAAGACCAGATATCAGAACACAGGTCCCAGTTCAAAGACGGGGAAGAGATTCCTCCCTTAGTGGTACGGATAAGGTCTTCAAATGATTGGCATGTGTGTTTGTGTTCAATTTCCCTTTACAGATTTCGGTACTGTTTTGGATTCCATTTCATAGGATTAGGATATAGCAAAAGGTTCTTATTGCTGAAGGCTTTGTGCCCATATAACCCTGACTCCATTTTGTAGAAGTATTTTTGCCTCATATTGATGTCCAATGCATATTTAGACAGGGATATCAGATGTGATCTGCTAAGGTTCCTTGAAAGACATAAAAAACAGCCTTAGAAGAATTGAACATACTCATACCGAATACATAAACCATCTCCGACTGTCGCATTCTTTTTTTTTTTTTTTTGATAAACCGTCTGTCACATAATAGCATGTCGCTTTCGAACCTGTAACATATCTCGGCTATTTTATGTGGTTGATCTTGTTTGTGATGCAGATTGGTTTCAGTGCTCCACAGGGTTGTGGAAAGACAACACTTGTCTTCGCTCTAGATTATCTTTTCAGGATTACTGGCAGGTATCTAGAAGAGCAAATGGTTAAAAGTAATTCATATCTCGTTTGACTCGTATTCATAATATAAACTGAGAAAGTGGAAGCAATTGAAACTACTAACAATCCACCTTAATCTCAGGAAGTCTGCAACATTATCCATCGATGATTTCTATCTGACAGCTGAGGACCAGGTAATAGTTGTGGAGTATTTGGTATTTGTTACACTTTTCTTCTGTTTTTCTTACCTGTTTCTGACTCGGTGTATGTTGATGTTAGGCCAAATTGAGGGCAGAGAACCCAGGAAATGCACTTTTGGAGGTGCCTGTTGACTTTTCTTTTACTTAAATGTGGGATAATTTGTTTCTATGGTACTTCAATTTTTCATTTTTTTTTTTGAATTATTCGTGTTCAACATCAGTGTTTGGACATGAATAAGAAGATATGACCCTCCAAGAGCCTTCCAAATACATAAAGACATAGGAAGAAATTAAGTATATTGAAATTGGACATATATCCAACACAGCTAATTCCATGCAACATTGTTTTGTTTTGGTAGTCTTCCTATAATGCAATATTTTCTTATTTCAGTTACGTGGAAATGCTGGGAGCCATGATCTTCCATTCTCTGTTCAAACATTGACAGCTCTAAGCAAGTTGACTAAAGAAGGTTTTCTTTCTTTTCTTCACTCGTCTTTCCTTGGCATGATTCGTTGTTTATTCATCTCCTCGTGGTTGGTTTTGTTTAAATACAGGTATGAAGATGAAGCTTCCTCGATATGATAAAGTAAGCTTGATATTATCGATTTTAATTGTTCTGCATTTGAGATTTTTGTTGAACTTCTCTCATTATAATACTATTGTTCTTTACAGTCTGCATATAGAGGTAAGGGTGACAGAGCCGATCCTTCAACATGGCCAGAAGTTGAAGGACCATTAATGGTAAGAGAATCTTCAGCTAGAGCTGGGGAATAATGGGTACAATTTTGTTTGGATTTATATTTGTTTGAAGAGTAATCTATAACTCGTGTTATCTGGGTTCAGGTTATTTTATACGAAGGCTGGATGCTTGGTTTCAAACCCCTTCCTACAGAAGTTGTTAAAGCTGTTGATCCACAGGTTAGACCTATTTTACTTTAGATTCTTCATTTTGCTTGAAATATCTTAGTGCGGTATATTTCAGACATAGATATGGGATATGACCCTAAAAAAAACCCTCCAAATACATGAAAAAACTTAGAAAAGTTCAACATATCCGTGTTGAACACACAGTCTTATCCAATATTCACACCAAGTTTGAACAACATAGAACCAAACTCCAAAGTCTTCAAGGACCACTTAGAGATGTTCCGTGTTGTTCCAACTCTTTATTTGTCTAGAAGCACCCGTGTTTGACATTTAGATCATGCACATATCTGAATAGGGATACGAGGATATGACCTTCCAAAGGCTTACTAAATACATGAAAAGACTTTAAAAAGATTTAGTCGTAGCCGCATCTTCCACTAACACTTGTGTTCAAGCTATTTATGATATAGAATCATAGATCAAGCTGATGTTTACTTTTACAGCTGGAAACTGTAAACAAAAATCTGAAAGCATATTATGATGCATGGGACAAGTTCATTAAGGCATGGATTGTTATAAAAATTCAGGACCTAAGTTGTGTCTACCGGTGGCGTCTGCAGGTTTGAGTTTTTATTTAAAAGTTATTCCTGTCAACCAATCACCTCATCCATAGAAAAAAAAATCCTTCATGTCAATTGTAGGTAAAATTCATCTTTTTGTTTTTCCTCTTTAAATGGTTTTGGGCAGGCTGAGATTGCCATGAGGGAGGCAGGCAAACCTGGAATGTCTGATGAGGAGGTGCGTTTACATGTTATGTAATGTATTACATTGCTCATGTTTTTCATTTTTGGTGAAGTATCCATGTTTGATATTCATATCCGATATATATCTGTATTAAGATATGATCCTAAGGATCTTCAAAATAAATGAAACTTGAATGCACCCATGTCAAAACTCACAGTCAAGCATCGAGTAACATAGCATGTAGCAAAGTATCTACATACCTTATGCTACTCAAACATGCGAGTGTTAGATATGAATATATGCCTTAACAAAGTATATATTCTTTGTTTATTTCTGATACAAAGTCTGGGAATACTGACAGGTAAGAGATTTTGTTTCACGATATTTACCGGCTTATAAAGCTTACCTTCCTACACTGTACTCGGAAGGACCAAATGGATCAGATCCAAAGCATCTCCTCGTAATTGAAATCGATGAAGGGAGGAATCCCATCTTATTTGAGTAGGTTTTTCTTTTATTGTTGAATCAGTATCATCAAGAGGCGTTGCTCCAACAAGGGTACTCTATGTTGACTTGTTGTGTCTAGGCATGCATTCCTTTACATGTACATGTATATATAAACACTTGATTGAAGTTCTTCTTTACTTGTTTGATCATGATTCAAGCTCTCTCTTTTTTTCCTGATAAACAATTCAAACCCTTTCTGACAAGGCGTTCTCTGTAGCATACGGCATACTTGATGCGTCTAGGCATGCAATATTTTACATCTACATGAACCCTTTCTTTTGTTCTTTTTTATTTGTTCGATCATAATGCAAACCTTCTTTGTTTAGGGGTAATATAAGCTATGAGCCCTTTAAGATATATTTAAGTATACCAAGCATTGGAATACGACTTCAATTAAATGACATGTTCCTTGAACAAAGACGATTACATAGATCTAAACGACTGATGAAAGCTTGAGTTGGAATTTTAGAATGATTGTTCTACTATTTAACATTACATCTGCAAATTCCCACATACACTTGGATTAATATTCTGAAACTGCTGTAATCATTTCTCCTTACCTCAGTTGACACTATCAAGTGCAGGTAAACATTCATGTAAAATCTCAGCTGCATTTTCCAGTTCTTTCTCTGAGATGATCAATGGTGGCAGCAGTCTCACAACATTTCCTTTCCCTGCTGTTAATACTATAAGACCCGAATCTCTACATGCATCAACGAGCGGTGAAGCCGACACATCCAGCTCTACTCCAATTATAAGACCTAAACCCCGGACTTCTTTCACATGTGGATTTGCTCCGAGCTTTTGAGTCAACAGTTCTTTGAAGTAATGACCTTTCTTTGAGATGCTGGACAGGAAGCTAGGATTCGTGATTTTATCTAGAACAGCAATAGCAGCAGCGCACACCAGAGGTGAACCAGCAAAAGTACTTCCATGGTCTCCATGGACAATAGCAGAAGAAACCCTTTCTGTCACTAAAGCAGCTCCTATTGGAAGACCTCCTGCAAGAGGCTTGGCAAGTGTCATTATATCCGGGGAAACACCATATGCTTCATGTGCCCACAGATAACCAGTTCGACCTAATCCACATTGAACCTGGGAATAAGAGAGTAATAGCAATAACGATGACAAATGTTAAAATTATTTCAGGGAGAACATGAATTTATTTATAAACAACACAAAAACGAAGGTAGCATTCAGCATAATATTCAATAGTCTACAAATCTTATGCTAGAAATCCTTCTTTACACCCTTTTTATATATAACCACTGGCATCCGACTCAATGGCTGACTAATCTGGATACCATTAGGTACCAATAAAAAGTATTCTCACTTTTACCAATCAAAAAGCTTTAAAATTGGAACTAGTGGTGATTTCTCTGTTACCTATGAAGAAGAAAATATGATTAACTACTTCTGCTTATCTACCAATACACATTGCCAACAAGTTAAAGTTTACTAAAAGTAATGATCCGTGAGTGAAATTTGGATCACCCAGTTCAATGTAATCTGAGAATATCTTATATTTTTGTTTCAAGCAGACTAAATAGTTTTAGGAAATGTATAAACTTGTTTTGCATATTCTAATCCGTCCTTTGGGAAAAATACAAAAAGGGATAAGGAAGCATGAGATCAAACCACAAATTAGATCTGACCAAGGGCATTTATACAGTATGATCTAAAATCTGAATTGAACTTGTTTCTAGGAGATGGGAAGCAATTACCTCATCAAAAACCAAGAGGGATCCGGCATCATCGCATGCATCACGCAAAGCCTGCAGAAATTCTTTTGTTGCACTGTATATTCCACCTTCACCTTGGATAGGTTCAACAAATACAGCAGCAATTTTTCCAAGCTTGATAAGATCTTTAGCAGCCTGTATGTTTCCATACTCCAGGAAAGTGACCCCAGGCATAACAGGCTCGAATGGTGAACGATAATGCTCTTTACTTGTCAAAGCAAGTGATCCCATCGTCCTACCATGGAAGCTATTAGTAAAGGAGATGAAATCCATTGCAGGTTGTTCATTATCGGGATGGTTAAATCTTTGGAACTTCCTGGAAAACTTAATAGCAGCTTCATTTGCTTCTGTTCCAGAGTTCGTGAAAAATACACGATCCGCAAATGAATTAGCCACCAGACGTTTAGCAAGCTCCACCTACGACAAGGAAAAAAATGCCATTTTGATAAATAGGCTAAAAACACGAACGATTCACTAAATTCTGTATATCTTTCATATTCATCAAACCATTCATTTACCAGGAAAGAAGAAGAGAATTTCCATGTAACAAATATTTCAGCAGTGTTTCTACAGTTACTTTTGTTACAATAAAGCAAAACTAAAATGAAAAAAAATAAAAGAATGTAATTTTACAATTTAACAATATTCATGATATCATCACTTACTATTATAACACATATATTTTTCTAAACAAAGGGGGGAAATAAAAGAATCCCAGAAATTACACATAATAAGAAACCTGAAAAAGTGTAAAGATCAATAAGAAAACGCCTCACCTGAGGAATTGAGTAATAGGCATTACTAACATGAGAAAGAACATTAGCTTGCTCTGTAATGGCCCTGATCCAATCAGGATCGCCATGGCCAAGCGCATTGACGGCAATCCCAGCAGCACAATCAAGAAACTCTCGCCCTTCGGGATCGTACAATTTACAGCCCTTGCCACTGGAAAGTACCACCGGAGCTCTTGCATAAGTTCCGACGAGAACTCGTCCTTCTTCCTCTATCACGACTTTGCTTCTGTTCGACTTTGATTTCAGCGGATTCGGTGCTTCCACGTCCACGTTTAGACATGCAGCCACCCTCCCTTTGTTTAGCGGACGGCGGAGATTATTGGCTTTAGAAACTGAAACTGAAATGCCGTGGAAAAGCTGGAGAGAACCCATTGTTTCCGTTCTTTTGAGATTTGTTGCCCTGGTGGGAACTTGGGCTATGGGGAATTGGGGATTAGCTGCCCAAGAAAGGGTTGCGTAGCGGAATAAACAAAAGGTGACGTTTGGGAGAGGAAGATTGCGAGTGGGAATATTAGTTATAATCGTGAGACTAAAATTAAAATTTAGGTCTAGATTATAATTAAGATTAGAATTATATATTGATTTTTTGGATTTAGTATTTGATGGGTACTTAATAGGGTTGGGATCAATATCAAATATAAAGTATTAATTTTTTTTAATAGATAATGTTTTTTTTGTTTATTTTTTATCAAACTTTCTCTTTATTTATAAATATTATAAATATTTTTAATTTTTAATTTTTTAGGTCTATAATATTCTAATTTTATTATTTAATATTATTATTGGTAATTAAAAAAATTTCTCTAATTATTCAAATTTTTTAAGAATAAACTAATTGACCGAATATCTGATATTGATATCGATTTTCATCAATAATGGAACCAAATATTAAATTTAGAATCCAATATGATTGGGATCGAGACTAGTTCCAAATCTAATTTTCAAGAACCAATGATTGCTAAAACCGAAACCAATTTTATTTAAATTGACCGAATAACCAATCTTACCCTCCATAATCGCTAATAATATGGGTTGATTCAGGGTTTAGTAAAGGTTAGTACAAAAATTGGATGTATTTTTACTTTTTTATGTCTTAATTTTTAAAAAAATAATTAAATTTTGAAATTTTAAAAATATATTATATTTTTAATATTTTTAAATTTTAAATTAATTTTTTAATAGAAGGTATAAATATCAATTTTTAAAAAATAAATAAGACATTAATAAACACATTAAAAGGAATGAGGAATTTTATTTCAGAAACTTACCCCTTAAACCTATATTTTTCTTATATTTTCCTATTTTTAAGATAAATTTATTAAATTTAAAAAAAATAAAAAAAATATAAATCATGATCAATTACTCGTTTAACAGCGAAGAAAAACGATTAAACTCTTCTAATTGGATGATATGTTGTATTATTAGAGACGTGAACAACCTTCACAACCCAACCACCATGGTAAACAATCCCGAAAGAGTTCAATTAATTAATTTTCAGCTATAAATTCTCAATTAATTACAAATTAATTTGATTTTTACTCAAGTTTTTGCCATTAAGTGAGATCTATTGACTTTAAGTTTCGAATCTTCACCGAGTGACCCATCGTCCCGAAAGGGTTAGGGCAGAGCAACCTATTCAACATCGATTCATGGGCCGATTCCAATGTCGAGTGCTGGATTTCAACCACTTTTCGAACACTGAACAAGGGTATCTGATTCTCAACTCTCAAGCATCACAAGTATCTCTCAGAATCGAATTGGGAGCCCACATCCGTGACGAGACTCTGGCTAGTTGGACACCAGATATTTGTAGCAACTGGAGTAAGACAGAAGCATGAATGGACATCATCCAACCTAACGTTTCGACGTTGAAATGCAGATACTTATGATAACACCACAGAAGCTGGGATTCAAAGCTCGTCAAGTTTTCAAAAACAGTATGAAACTGAACACGGGGGAGATGTTTAGGGGTTCTGTTAGCTGCAGCGAGGTTGGAAGTTTCCGGCTCGTGGAGCTCAGGGCGACAATTATGGTAGGGACCGAGAGCAACCGATGGAGGAACGTAGGAGTCAGGATCAGTTAACAGAAGGGGTTTGGAGACGTTGAAAATGGAAACGGGAATCGGATATTAAACACAAATAAAAAATTTAAATACATTATACAAATTATTATACGATACGAATATATAAATATTTTAAAATATATTATACGAATTATTATTATATCAAAATTTAACCAAATAAAATTTTTAAACACACTTATAATATGGTATAATACAAATAGAGTAGTACAAAATCTAAAGGAAAGAATCTTAAAAAACAATTTGGTTAAGAAACTAGCAAGTACAAAATTAATAAAAAAAAAGTAACCAATATTCCAAATTTATGAAGAATCACAACTTAACTTATATTTTCCTAAAGTTTTACATTTTAAGAAAATATTTGAATCTAAGGGGAAAAATTAATTAAAATGTTCTTTGAAAGAAAAAAAACAGCAAAAACTATTTGTTGTTGCAACTTAAATAACATTCAAACAAAAAATATTAAAAGTTTTAAGACAGTACTTTTTATTTGGAAAAAAATTTCACCCACATGGGTTGGTCAAACTGATAATAACAATTTACAGACAAATATAGATTTTCAAAAATAGCAAATACGTGTTTACAGACAACAGTACGCTTTTTACGACTTCATGTTAAATTAAATGTCTTGCCTAATCCCTTCTTTGTTTCTTCAAGATCGAACCAGGTGATTTCAACAACACAAGGCAGCAAACAAGTGTGGTACAAAATGGTGATGTTTAAACCTAAACGCCTGCAGAATCCTTTGTTTTTCTTACCACCTTTGTTTCTTATTATATCAACTTTCTTTCCACTTTCTCATGCTCGACAAAACCATACCGTTGATCTGCAATCCGACGGTAACTAATACATTTCCTTTTTAATGTGAAAATCCTTCTTAATGGGAAAAATGGTTTCTTGATTCTTCTTCCTACATGCAGGAGTTCTGAGTTTGGTGAAGCGAAAAATGGAAGAAACTAAACAAGGGAATTATTCCATGATTTTAGCTGAGAACCAGACAAGGAGGCCTGATCCTACGGATAATTTTCGTACATATACAGGAGGATGGGATCTAACTAACCAACATTACTTTGCTGTAAGAGTTCTAAAACCATGTACATGTCTGAATTACTTTTACGATCGAGTCTTAGTTCGGTCGATATCGTTGTAAACCCCTTTTTTTGTATGCAGTCAGTTAGTTTTAGTGCATTGCCATTCGTGGTGATGGCTGTACTTTGGTTCGTGCTGGTTGGAATGTTTCTACTGTGTGCTTGCATATGTTGCTGCTGCTGCAAACACAAGAAGCCCTACGGCTATTCCCGATCTGTTTATGTACTTTCTCTCGTCTGCCTCATCCTTTTCACCATAGCAGCAATGTAAGTACAATTTTACGGTTTCGACTGAATTAGGATTTTCTGTTAATGTGTACTGATATATGCTGTGTTTTTCAGTGTTGGAAGTTCTGTGATGTTCACTGGAGAAGGAAGATTCCTGGGCAGTGTTGAAAAGTTTACAGACTACTTGGTGGATACAGGAATATGGATTTATGACAGTTGTGTACGCATACAGAATTTACTTATATCATCTAGGAATATTGTTCTGAACAAAAAGTATGTGCCTGATGAACTCAAACAAGAGGTGGACAAGGCCAACAACATGATCGACTCAATAGGAACGCTTCCTCGTCTCGAAGCCGAACATGCCACTCATGAAATAAATAAGTTTCTTAAACAAGTGTAAGTACTTAATCACTTCATTTTCTATGCAATTTAGAGAAGAGAAAGAAATACGTACGGTATGTTAATATAGCTTCATTTCTATGCTGTTTTATTGCAGGAATACGACTCTTGTCCTTCTTGCCAGCATCATGCTCGTCTTGGCGTTTCTCGGGTTCTGTGAGTCTTTTGCTGGTTTTGATTGCATTATTTCCCTAAAAAAAAAACTTTCCGCTTCGCCTTAAATTTTACCCAAATTTGTTTATATTTGATCTTACATTGCTATTGTTTTTCATGTCCCACAGTTTTCTCCATTCTTGGCATGCAAACCTGTGTATATATGTAAGTAACTAGGAATTATGTTCGCTTTGTTTGTTAAATTTCCATGTTTCTGTCTGAAAAATCTACACTCTTCCATGGTAGATTCGTGATCCCCGGGTGGATTATCATCACACTCACCTTCCTCTTTTGTGGCTTATTTCTGGTATTCCATAAGTAAGTCTCCAATCTAAGCTATTTCCAACACTTACTAATTAAGCTGTTTATCAAGTTGGTGATTAACCGATTTAACTGCCCGACTGATTCAGCATCGTGTCTGACACATGCGTTGCCATGGACGAATGGGTTCAAAACCCCAAGGCCGATTCAGCACTGAGCAATTTTATCCCGTGTGCAGAAAAGGAAGCAGGCCAGAATATCAAGGAAGCAGGACAAGCAGTAACCACGACCATTAACGAGATGCTCAACCAAATCGTTACCATTGCCAACCAAAATACCCTAAACAATCAAACCGGTCCCTTAGTGCCTTTAGTATGCGACCCGTACAAATATGGAAACTCTCAACAGAGTTGTGGAGATCAAGTACCCTTAAATGATGCAGAAGAGGTAATCCTCAAAGGGAAACTTATAACCAAAACTATAGTATTATATATATATATATATATATATATATATATATATATATATATAAACTCATTAACTAACTAATCTCGACTCGAAGAGGACCACCACCCTTTGATATTAAGAAAACATTAAACTATTAAGTTGTCCAAACTTGTTATCATTCACCATGTTTCCAATTTTGATGCAGGAATGGAAGAAATACGTCTGTCAAGTCTCAGAAGCTGGCAAATGCACCACACCAGGCCGTTTAACACCAGACTTGTACAATGAGATGCGTACCGCAGTGAATGTAAGCGAGGGGCTCTACAAATCCAGTGACTTCCTCGCCGAACTCATCGACTGCACCATAATAGAAGACACTTTCAGAAACATAACACAAAACCATTGTCCAAAGCTGAAGGGCTACACTGCCTGGGTTTACGGTGGTTTAGTCACCGCCACCATTTCAGTGATGTTTTCCATGTTGTTTTGGGTGCTATACGCTAGAGAAAGGCAACACCGAAAGTACACTAAAAGCGTGAATAAAGGGTACGAGGAGGCGCCTCTTGTAGGAGAGAAGAATATGTAGGGACAGCATAAGCATTTCCCACATCGGATAGGACTCGGTTTTGTTTATGCCTGGCTCTAAATGTGCAACCCTTTCTTTGGTGTAATGAAGCATTTTTCAAATAGGATCGAATAAGGTCTTTGCACTTTTGTATGCCAAGAAATAGGTTCCTTTGGATAAAATCACATATTTAATGAAAAAAATTGGAAGAAAAGAAAGCATTCATATTGTATTGTATCCTGCATTTGGAAACAAAAGACTCCAAATTATAGAAACCATGGGTTCAAAAATATTTGATCCGAAATATCTAACTTTTTAGTTCATAATTTAGTATAAAATAATTTATTTTAAAAAAGTATATATTTAGTGGATCGGATACTAGATCCACTAAACATCAAGAGTGCATGTATATGTCAAACTCGGGGAGTAAAGCTAAGTTTAAATGGGTATCCAATCAGATTTTTTATTTATTTTAAATTTTTATTTTAAAATTTAATCTAATATTTATATAATTTAATTCCAAGAGTGACTGTCAATTTTCACATCTAATACTTGATCTAGAAGAATCTATCCCAAATATTGAATACTACAAATGACCCAATTGTGGCCTAAAACAAAGTTAAAAATATACCATATTCGATTATATAAGTAAAATCATTTTATATAGGGATGACAATGAATCGGACTTGGATCGGACTTTATAAAGTCTAAGTCCAATCCAATTAATAATCGGACTTTCAAAGAAATCCAAGTCCGAATCCAAATCCATTTACATAAATCCAAATCCAATCCAATAAAATATCTAAAGTCCAAATCCAATTATTTTTAGAGTAATAACTTAAATAAATATCTTTAAATAAAAAAAATATGTTTTATCAAACAAATATTTTAAATTTATAGCACAAATAAATTTCAATAAATATTATAATCCAATATAAAACAGATTAAAGTAACAACTCAAACTTTTTAAATATAAAAATTTTAAATATTTTTATTCGGGTTTATATATGGATTGAATTCATATCGGATATGGATTTGGATTGAATTCGGATCGGATCATGACAATATCCATATCCGATCCACCTCCTATTAGGACTCGGACATTATTTTTGGATTCGGATTTGGACTTTTTTTAATCGAATTTTTTTCTTCGGATCGAATTCAGATTATATTGCCATCCCTAATTTTATACCTATGTTTTGTATAAATCGAAATAAATTTAATTGAATTGAAGTTTGGAGATTAAAATATAAATAATTTATAAATTAAAAAATAAGTTAAAAATTCAGTTTTGGATTATTTTAGACTATTAATACCAATTAAACTTAATAATAAATTCGTGATGAAATCAAATTTGAAATAGAGTGTTAATAATAAATTTCAGTAGTTTGTGGGCCATTTTAAAAACATTTACAAAATATTTTCAGAAAGTTAAACATTCTTTTATAAAATCAATATCATCATTGACGTGTAGAGTAAATTTTAAGTTAATCCTAGCTAAAGTAGATCATTAAATTTAATTATAAAATTAATGATTGAAATGTAAAGTTTATAATTATAAGGTATTATAATAAATTATAAAATAAATATAAATTAATTTTAAATTAAATAAATATTTTAAAGACAAATGAAAAAATATAAAAACAAAAGTATAGTAAAAATTAGATAAATTATAAAATTTAGAAATAAATATAAGTCAATTTCGAATTGAATAATAATTTACTAAAATGAACAAAAATATTAAATTTAATAATAAAACTAAAAGCAATTAAATGATAATTTTTTATTAACTAAAATTTTTAGGTATTAAACTGAAAAAATAAAATTATAATAAATATTAGATTAAATTTAGTTCAAGTCAAAATTTGAAATTTTTTTAATATTTTATATAATATACGTATGTAGTGCCGGCACTGAACTTTTCCATACTGTCCCAAACGAGCTTTTAAGCGTCTGTAGACAAAAATATCTTAATAAATTTGATGTAATTAAAGCACTAGAACATGATTACAGTATGAAAATAAACGTCAGTTTAGTATTAATAGATTCCATTAGATTCAGCTTAAACATCTTGAGAGTTCCTTCTTAATCTACCCTGATTCACCCTCGATTATTACCTCAAATTCCCGGTAAAAGAGGAAAGTGGCTCCGCTAGAAACCCAGAAAGGTTCGAAAAGCAGAAACCAATGCCAAAACTGAAACCGAAACTAAAAGCAGGGAGCAGGCCACCGTGGGTGGGCTTAGCAGCCGCAGTATGGGTTGAGATTTCAGGGGGGAACGCATACAACTTCCCTCTCTACTCTTCTGCTCTAAAATCAGTGTTGGGTTTCAGCCAGCAACAAATCACACTCTTGGGAGTTGCAAATGATGTTGGGGAGAGTTTTGGTCTCCTCCCTGGTATTGCTTGTAATAATTTCCCTCCTTGGGTTGTTCTTCTTGTTGGGGTATTTGCTTGTTTCTTGGGATATGGTGTTATCTGGCTTGTTATTACCCAAACTATTCAGGCCCTGCCGTACTGGGTGGTACGTTCATCATATTCACTTCCAAAGTTCTATAATTTCAGCTATATGGGTCTAATTTTCTTTGTAATTTTGGGTTTTCTTTACCTTTTTTTCTTCTTCTCTAGTACCTGAAATTGAACTGAGTGTCTGTTGGTAAGATGATGAAAGAATACCCAGTTGAGTTTATATGTCTGCAAATTATGATTATGATCTCATCATGTGAATTCTTCATGAGCATTGCTTTATCATGGTGATTCCACTATTTTTTATTACTATTATTATTTTGTAAATGTTAGTTTACTTTGCATGTGGTGTGGTCAAATCAGCTAAAGTTAGATGTGATATGCATGATATAGGAAAACCATCTGCTTTATCTATCCCCTGTAGAATTTGTTATAACACAGTGGTTCCTTGGACTAACAACAAACAAATGGGTCTAGTCAGCTTCATGAAGTTGAAAGAAAAAATATTTTGAGACTTGGAGTTGAATTTGCCTAGAATATCTTCAGGTGAGGCATTACACCTGGAACTTTGTTACTTGAAATGACTGAGCAGGAGTATGATTTGGGGCCACAGTTCATGATTAGCAGGTTCATCATTGTTTAATAATAACATGAAGCAAAATGATACCCCTGTCTGTCTAGCAGTTTGTAGATTCCCAATTGTATCTTTCTTCGAGTTAATGCTCTTAAGCATCGGACTTGTGTATTGATTGATCTTTAAAACTGCCAGGAAAAGCAGCCCAGTGCTTCTTACCTTGTGGAATTTTATGTCTTGAGATTATGATCCGGGTGCAAATCGTCTGTTTTTTATTGTGTCTCTATTGATACCCACTTTAGGGTTTAAGGTTAGGAGTTGTGGTTAGAAATTAGAGAATTAGGAGTAGTGTATATTTTAGAGGGTAAGATTTATTTTAGGGCGTGGAATTTAAAATTAGGGTTTAAAATTTAGTAAAAGACATAAAAGGGGCATAGGATTTTTACTCTTATGATCCATGCATATTGAAGTGGTGACTGGCGAAGGACAATTACCTTGTTAATGGTGGATAGATTCTCTTTTGAAAGCCACACGAAACATTAGACTGGCTACCTCTTTGTTGTCTTCATTGCATGTGGCAAAATGTTAAAGATGCCCATATTGTTACTGGGGAAGCATCTCGTAGGTCATTTCCCAAATGGTATGTTCCTTTCTCTTCTGAAATGTTAAAAGATGTGAGGTTAATGATGGGAACTCCTAGGAAAATCTCAAACTAACTATAAGTTGCTTAATGGAGGGGACAACACTACTACTATTTTGCATGTTACCTTTGTAACTATAAATCACAAATATAATGTTTCTATGTACTAATTACACTCATTTTAAATGTTATGGCAGTTATGGATTGCGCTTGTAGTTGCCTCTAATAGTAATGCATGGTTCGGCACAGCAGTGCTAGTAACTAACATGAGGAATTTCCCCCTCAGTAGGGGTACCGTTTCCGGCATCCTGAAAGGTTATGTTGGGATCAGTGCGGCTGTATACACTGTATTATTCAGCTCGCTGCTGGGAAACTCTGCTTCAAAACTACTGCTTTTCCTTACTCTCGGCATTCCAGTGATATGTTTGGCCTTGATGTACTTTATTCGCCCTTGCGCTCCTTCTGGAGAAGACTCATCGGTTCATGTCCATTTTCTTTTCACCCAAGCTGCTAGCGTCTTGCTTGCCATCTATCTTCTCGTACTAACAGTGCTATATGACACGGTTGCTCTTAGCGATGCTGTTTCTTATGTGTTACTTGCCATTGTACTTATCTTCTTGCTTTCTCCTCTTTGGATTCCGGTCAAGATGACACTTTTTCGAGAAAATTCGGTGTCACTTACACCATTGGCAGGTTCAACAGAGCATTTGGCTGCAGAAGAAGGTGATTCAACTCAAGCAGATCCTTTGTTGTCGCCATCTTCTTCAGCATCAAATCTTGGAAGTGCCTTTGAAAGTGAATATGCCTCAGACGTGGAAACTCTTCTTGCCTTGGGAGAGGGGGCAGTGAGGAAGAAAAGAAGACCCCGGAGGGGAGAGGACTTCAATTTTCATGAAGCTTGTGTCAAGGCTGATTTTTGGCTTCTTTGGGTTGTATATTTTCTCGGAGTTGGTTCTGGTGTTACCGTTCTCAATAACTTGGCTCAAATTGGAGTTGCATTTGGTGTAGATGATACAACAATAATGCTATCTCTTTTTGGCTTCTGCAATTTCGTTGGTCGTCTTGGCTCGGGTGCTCTTTCGGAACACTTTGTCAGGTTATTTCTCATTGTAAAATTTTATTTTGAAAATTCTGTGAGCTTAAGATATTAATACTCTTCTTCTATTTTTGAAACCATTCAAAGAAATGATTGGTGTTTTCTTGCAGAACAAGAACCATTCCTCGAACATTGTGGATGACCTGCTCGCTACTCTTTATGGTATTGGGGTTTGTTCTGTATGCGTTAGCTCTCAGTGGCACTCTCTATGTTTCAACTGCATTGCTTGGTGTCTGCTACGGCTTTCTATACTCTCTCATGGTTCCTACGGCGTCTGAACTTTTTGGCTTGAAACATTTCGGTATCATTTACAACTTCATTCTGATAGGCAACCCTGTAGGTGCACTTCTTTTCTCGGGTCTTCTTGCAGGTTACGTTTATGATGTTGAAGCCGCTAAGCAAGGAAGTTCCACCTGCTTAGGTCCTGAATGCTTCAGGCTCACCTTCTTGTTTTTAGCCGGCATCTGCAGTCTAGGCACCATCCTAAGCATATTTTTAACAATTCGAATACGACCGGTTTATCAGATGCTATATTCTTCCGGTTCCTTTCGTCTCCCTCGACCTTCAGACCACTGAAAAATCGTAAGTTATTATACCCCAAATAAAATTTGGTGGCATGTCCGTTCCAAACTCCATGAATTAGCTAGTTGTCATCATATCTGGTGCAGATTTTGCTGAGTATATCCCAAGTAAAGCTGTTTATCGAGCTTAGTGATCATATTCGGAAACTCTATCACTGTATTATCTTTCCGGGATGTTATTCCAACATACCTATATATATATATATGTGTGTGTGTATTGAACTCAATAAGATTGATACATGTAGATTTGCAAATATGACATTTCAGAATTGGAGTTCCATGTTTGCAATAATGTTTCTTAAATCATATGAAAGAAAACTTAGAAGGAAAGAAAAGAAAAAGGAAAACAAACACATGTAACTCTAGATTTCTAGGGTTTTTTTTCTAGTACAATCTCTACTTTCATCCCCCAATAAAACAATCATTTTAAGATTTACAGTACAATGCTTTCTTCTTACTCTGCATATCCCTATACCTAACAAGTGGCCCTTTTTCCTTCTTTTCCAAAGGGACTGACTCTTACTTTTTTTTTTCTTTTTTTCTATCAAAGATAAAGAAAAATAAAGGCAGGGGAGACACTTTCATTACTGAAACACCACTAAAGAAAATAAAGATAAAATTACCAATCTACCCCCTCCAAGAAAAAAAAAACACTGGTGGAAACTGCAAAAAAAAATCCCCATCTCTCACCATTGAAATCAGACACTACTGATAAATTTGTTGAAGAAACCTGCCGTGTGGTGATCGTCATATATAAGTCGATATTGTCTTCTTTGAATGTTGTTAGTATTCTCAAATTTTCTTGAGAATGCTTGTGACATTTAAGGATAACCATTGATTTATATATGATGACGATACGGATCATTAATAGTTTGTAACGAAAAAAAGACTAAAATTGGAACAAACCCTTTTAATTTGGTTTCAAATCTTGGAACATGGTATCCCATCTGATCTCTTCAACAGCAGTTGACCAATATCCATCTTCATCTTCCCCATCCATTTTCTCCTCCTTCTGGTAATCAAACACCATTGGACTTGAAAAGCTCTCGACTCTAGCACTCCCTGAACCCAGAAAAGGAGTCCCATTGGTAAGCAACAGCCTCCCTGCTGTTCCCAGCGTCAGCTTCTTGTTCCTCTTCAACATTGCACCTCTCCATTTATTAGCATACCCAGACCTACTCCTCGGGTTAACCACGACAAGAGCCGACTGATCCGGGCGACAAACCAATGTCCCGATGTACTTGGCTAAGCTCCTCTTGGTTCTCTTGATGGCCAAAAGAAGCCTGGACACAGGCCTTGGGGTGACCTCTCTGTGTTTCCTGGCCAACTTGAGGATTTCAAGCCTGTGTTTGGCTATTGAGATTCCCATGCTTTGTAGGAATTCATGGTTGAAGTAGACTATATCATCTTCTTCGAGCTCGTTTTGTGAGAAAGCGAGGGCGTATTCATAGACGAGGGAGGGGTCAAGGCCAGTTTTTGAGAGCCAAGAGAACCAGTCCATGGCACCTTTGTGTATACGAGTATCGGTGCTTCCGGTTTCAAGGGATGGTTTATATAAAGGATGAGTCTACAACGGACGTCGAACACCACTGAACATTATTAATGTTGGACACCGCTGAACATTATTAAATTAATTTATAAAGAATAAAAATCTAAAGGACTAATCATATAATTATTAATAATATGTTGAGTTTATCGTACTTTTATTAATTACATACTGA
Organism: Abelmoschus esculentus; assembly: GCA_035048815.1. Lineage (NCBI taxonomy): Eukaryota > Viridiplantae > Streptophyta > Magnoliopsida > Malvales > Malvaceae > Abelmoschus > Abelmoschus esculentus. The sequence goes on along the minus strand of JAUCBN010000020.1, from coordinate 16,793,403 downwards.
GTCCTTAAGATTTTAAATTTTTATTAATTAATTTAATGGTGTTCAACAATGTTCAACATTAATAGTGTTCAGCGGGTTCGACACTCAGTTGTAGAATTTTCCTTATATAAAATACTAATCCTAAAGTAGCCTACACCTTTGAATTGGTAAAAAAGTGGGAAGACTTCCAAACTTTTTAATTTTATTTTGCTTTTGTAATTGGGTTGTTAGTTGAATCTTGATAGTGACAAAAAAAAATTAAAAAAAAAAAATTGACCTGCCGTGGGGTCTCATCTTCCCTCCGAAAATGGGCAAAGTAGATCAAAGCGTATAGGAGGACCCTATTAAAATGACATAAATTAATAATTTCCTAAAATTATATAAAATATTTTTTATCATTTTATTTGAGTATAAAATTATATTTGTGTTTAATTTTAACTTTAAATAAATTTATCTATATTCAATTGTTTTAATCTGACTTATTTAAATAAAATACATTATTGTTATTACCGAGCATGTTAGATGAACCTAGTTAAGATGTGTGGGCCAAGTAGGTTTTGTCGAAAGCTCCTCCCCCAACACATGTTCTGATTGCCCATCAATCACGGTGTAGGAAAAGGGAGTGATTTGTGGGGACAAACACCGACTGGTTCTTGCAATGGAGTGGCCTGTTGCCTGGTGGAGTAAAAAAATATCTTACACTTCAATAGATATTGAGATATATTATTAATAAACTGAGAAAAATAAATATAGAGATAGAGAGGGTTATTTAGGTCAAAGTTGTTCCTCATAATGAATAAAAATTTTCTATTATTTTTAATATTTTTATTTATATCTCGTATTAAAAAATAAAATTAAAAATTAAGATTAAAATATAAATTTTAGTTTTTTAATATTAAAATACGGAAGATTTGTGTTCACACGATACTCGCCCTTCAACTACTTCCCTAAACTGGTTTCCCTGTGTGGTTCGACTGGTGCAACCATCGGACTAGATTTAACAACTAGTTTAAAAAGAAGATACCTTATATACCTTATACAACATGTTTTGATTATGAGTGTTTAATGTCGGATATCGAATCTGATCTGATTCGATTTTTCGGATTGATGATATAGTAACCTGTATCCGATCCGAAAAAAACGGATATCAGTATATTCGGATATTGGATACTCGGATCGGATATTTGGATATCCAATTATCCAAAAATATACTTTGATTAAACTAATTTTTTGAATTTGAAGGTTGTATTTTTAAAAAATTTAGAATTTTGAATATAATAAACAATAAATTACTAAATACAACAAGAATTATATTTATAAAAGTTTTAATTTTTAAATTTTTTTAAAATAACAAGCACTAAATTATTAAATATAACAAGATTAATATTAATAAACTTTTAATTTTTTGGATTTTCAGATAATCCGAAACTTGAAATATAATGATCCGTATCTGATCCGAAAAAACTTAAAATCAAATTGAATATCTGATCCAAAAATAAAAATCAGATTGAATATTCGTTTTAGTTAAAATTAAGAGGTTTGATTAAATTATTTGTAATTTTAGGAAATGTGTTAGTTCATACCATTAAACTTTTAATTGTTTTAATTATACTATTGAGTTAATTATATAATTAAAAAAATAAGAGTTTAGCATTATAATTAAAAAAATTAAAAGTTTATTTATATAAACGATGTATCTAAAATTCAATGATTTTGGTATAAAATATCATTTATTTTATTAGAATGAGTTTTTTTCTCTCTTCATAATGGTCAATCAGGTACAGCTTACTAAGAAAAATTCAAGCTCTTTATTTTTTTTTATTTAATATTTTTTATAAAGTTTAATTCTAAATCTAATCTTAATCTTAATTTTATCTAAAAAAACTTAAAAAATATTCTTAATAACTTTAGGAAAAAATAGTTAAATTAAATTAACTAATTTCTAACTCTTCAACCTAAATACTAAATGACTAAGTACATATTTTCTAATTATACCCTTATTTAGGTTAGTTTCGCAATAAACAATCATGAGAGAGTTGACTTCAAAGTTCTTCTTGTTTCATTATATTAGGTGTTGTCTGCCATCACTAAGGATTTAATGAGTAATTATCAGTTCATAATATGTGATTAAAATTTAATGCATAATTAAATATTATTAAAAAAAATCATATTTTCTATAAAACCAACAAATAATTTTCTCATTAATTTAAAACATTATTTACTAATAATAACGGTTAGTTTTATTCGACAAAAAGGAGGTACAACAAAATTATAAAATATTTAAAAATTAAAATAGGTTAACCATATTATTTTTTTTTTAAATTTTTAGAGTGTATCGAATTAACTATTAAATAAATAAAATAAAACTGAGAAGTTAAAAAAAATTAATTAAATAAAATGATAGATATAAATAAATATTATTATCAGTGATGAAAGACAAATGTCATTAATATTAACATAAAATTACATATAATCATGATGGCATGTTGATTAAATTATTTTTATCAAAATTTAATTATGATTTATCTTAATGATTGCGGACGTCTATTAATAATTTTAAATATGAAGATATATTGTTTTATAAATTATTTCAATTTTTTTTAAAATAATAAAGTATTTGACTTGAAATTATTATAATTAGTCTGTTTACTGGGTGATGTCTTCCATTACTAATCCATACTTTAGTTTATATTATCTAATTTTCAAATACGAACATAAAAAATTAAAATGGTTCGTTTTTTATTTGAATTCTTGACTTGAACTTTGGCCCTTGTTTTTCCAAATTATAACTATTTTAATTTTTTTTACAAAAAAATTATATTTATTACATTTTCTTTCCATAGACTAATATTAATACTTATGTCAACGTCAATAAATTTCAGTGATTAAATAAAATAAAAATAATAAATGGGATATTAATTAAGTTAAAAGGCCTTCATTAAACATTTTTTTATTTATAAATACTAATTAGCAAGGTCTAATCTGTCTGTCCAATTAGCTGGAGATTACTGAGGATGGAGGAGACAATTAATCCAAATATTGTACTTCACTTTCAAGAATAAGTTTATGCGATGAGAATCAATCCAAACATGTTGCTTTCACAGCAAGTAAACCAGCAATCATGGCATCCGCAATGCCAACAGATGTTGGGAAAGAAATGAACGAGGAGTTCGAAGAGTTACCAAGGATACCATTGATGCTAACTTATGTATGTATGTATGTATGTATGTATGTATGTATGTATGTATGTATGTATGTATGTATGTATGTATGTATGTATGTATGTATGTATGTATGTATGTATGTATGTATGTATGTATGTATGTATGTATGTGTGTGTGTATAATACGTGTAAACTCGGGTCGGATACTTCTCAAGTATTTCCCATATAGCCAGTTAGCTACCCTGTTTGAATATATGTCATGTATAAAGTCTGAAGAGAAAATGCAGAATCTAGATAACAAAGGGATGAACATTCAGAACACGTGCTCTTCTCAGTGTCAATCTATTAAACAATCGTACAAACACGACCGAGCAGATTCGGGTTTTACGATACAACTACATTGAATATCGATTATTTGTTTATTTTGGAGTTTTGACTATCGATTTCAAAACATATAGGTAATCAGCTATATCGGATTTTGCATCGAGTTGAATCCGAATGAAATCCATACCATCTAAGTAAAGATCATTCTAGTTTCATCAAGGAAGCAATTCCAGTTTTCGTACTCGAATAGTAGCAACTATATAGCAGCATAAGTATCACAAAAAATATAACATAACAGTACATGGCAGAGCTTTTCTCTAGAAGCAAAAACAACTCTTCCTCCAAATAATAATGTAAACTATACTAAATCAATAGTAATATTCTTCCTACAGCAAATAATTATACTCGAATCGTTTGTGCAACAAGAATCGTGTACCTAAGAATATCCATACCATAGTTCAATCTGTAAAGTCACAGAACTTACAAGAGATGAGGGTCCATTCGGTATCATCCGCTCCCAAGTCCTCATCATATGCTAAGTAACCTGTTGGAGTTGTTCTGAAAATAATTAAACAGCAGTGTTTCAATGCATAATCGAACCATCGCAGGCTTCCCAATCCATCGAATTGTCTATTAAGCAAGCAAAAAACATAGAAACAGATTAACCATTGTCAAGGCTTCAAGCAAAACTATCAGAATGATACCTTGGGAAAAAAGGCCAGGAACTCTTCAAGAGGAATCATTCGGATTTACTTTGAATGGTATAAATATTTCCGATAGTCCCGGAAATGCTAACTATTATAGCCAATACTAACATCAACCATGAAAAAAAAGTTTCTACTCCAGTCAACCTCAAACTCTCCTCCTGCTGACTTAGCCTCAATGCAATGAGAGCAGGGAATGTAAAACCTAGTGAAACAGCTGTTGTTGCTCCTGTAAATTTGAAAGCTGTCCATATATTCGGGATCATAGTAGATCCGACATAGATAAGCATTAACAATACTACTGTTAATGAGAAAGATCTTTTCCGACTCTCTGTTAGAGGAGCTGATCCCTCAAACACCAAGCTATCCACGGTCTGCCGTAGTGAGAAGTGGATAACAGGAAAAACCAGAACCAAATGAAGAATGTAACCGACCCGGACTATATAATTCAAAGCAGTGCTAAATCGAATTCCAAGATCCCTATCAAAGTTGGTCAAAACATCCCCTTCAGTGTCCTCCCCAAACAGCAAATACCCTGATATAGCTGTTGATGCATAGACTACAACACAAAGAGCAGTTGTGATCCTTCCAACCCTATTCATCTTTTGAGGAGACCGCCCTTCGAGTTCGTTATATATAGGTTGAATATTAAAATGGCAAACATATGCATTTGTCATGACAGGGATAACTACTATTAAATCCCAAATTGCCATTTTCGACCCGAAATCTGGGCTCATCCTTGGAGAATCAATCTTCCCTTCAATAAGCTTAATGAATGCAACAGCGAAGCAAACCACGACGAAAACAACAGCCAGAGCAACCGAAGCAGCCGATGTCATGCTCAAGGAATCAATCCTATTTAACACACAAAGTGGAGCAAGAAAAACAACCACAACAGCCAAAATCAACAACTTCCTATGATCCCAAAAGCCATGTCCTAACCACTGATAGAAAACACCAAGATGTCGAACCGAACCGGACATAACATCACCCATAATAATCAAATAAACAATCAAAACACCTGCATTGTTGACAATGATGCAAATCTCAGACAAAACCTTAGCAGTTCTCCCCATTGCAATCTGCACAACTTCCCCATAAGATCTAGCTTTACAAGAAACAGCATACCTAATCAACATCTCGACACTCATTTCAGACAGAAGCCCAATCAGGATAATCATAAAAATCCCCAAAACAACCCCAAGAACCTTCATAGCAGCAGGCAAAGCCATGATTCCCGCGCCAATAATTGAGGTAGTCAAATTGAAAACAGCACCAGCAACACCAGACCCAGAATTAGATTTACTTTCAACAAGGGTATAATCATCGATATCGACATCAACATCATCATCATCATCGTTGAGATCATCAAACTCATGAGCAACCTTGGGGTAACTTACCCTGTTTCCATCATCGGAAAGGAGCGATTTCTGTTGGGATCTGAAGTTCCCTGGATCATTCTGCATTTGTAATTCTACATGGGAGACTCTGGGTATAGCTGAATAATTACTATCCATTCTAAATCAAAGTAACCGCTAAAAAGCTTGAAACTTTGCAAAGATCTCTCGGGAAAAAATCGAATGTGAAGATTAAAGGACTTACAAAGAAATAGGGAGGAATTGAATTGATTTGAAATGAAGAATGAAGGGATTTGGAAAGGGTCAAAAGAGAAGCAGCAGATCCGTGTTGGGTCAACGTTTTGTGTGGAGGAGAAACAGAGGAAGAGAGAAACAGAGCAATTTGTTTGGAAATAAAGGAGTTGCCATTGGAGGAGATTCTTAGACAGATTTCTCGATTTTGCCACGTAATTTCTTTAACTTGGATCTAAAATTTCCTCATCTCTTACTTTACTTTGCGGTATTATGCCGCTATTATTAGTAATTTATTTGACAATTCTTTGAAAATGATCATTTAATTATCTCACAAGGTTTATTTTGCTCATTTTATGTCTTCTCTATAAAGGAAATCTCTTAAATAGTATTAAATAAATATTAAATTTTAAATTTTATTAAAAACGACTGATGACCATTGCCTTAATTAGTTATGGTTAATAAATGATATGATATTATTAAATCCTAAACAATGTATCATTTATATATTTATTTAATTATAATACTAAATTTTAATTTTAATTTTAATATTGTGATGACATCCCGTGAATAACGATTGTTGATGTAATAAAAATTTTGTTGTTTTAATATCGTTATTGACACTTAAAATAATGTTATTTTAAGAATTAAATTTTAAAAATATAATTATTTTTTAATATACATTTTAACTGTCATTACCGATTAATCGTTATTTGTTATTAATTATCATTTACGATAAATATATTAATAAAATAAAAATTTTATGAATTTTGTAAAATCGTAAACTTTTGTATATATGAGATTCATTCGACTTAAATCAAAGTGGCATCAGTAGAGTGAAGCTTTTCGCTATAAAATAGAAATAGAAGTCTTTACTTGATAATTTTTTACTATAACAGTTTAAAGAAATTTAAAAGACAATAAATTATATTATTTTAAATCAATTAAAGTATAATTCTACTTTTGTCTTCATCTAGTCCTAGTAAGTACAGTTCAAAGTTGATAGGAAATAATACTTTTGAAAATATTTTACTTTAATTTTCAAATAATAATAATAATTATGAATTTTCACATATTTCAAAAATTATTTACACCCTCCTTCAATCTATTAACCACAGCTCCTGATGCAAATAAATGTAAATTAATATATATAATAATCAGACTCACACATCAGACAAATAAAAAGAAAGCTTAAAATCATGACCTGGAATCCATTACCATGGGGTTGATGAATGTTCAGAAATAAGAATCCATAGCTTTGTAAAGCACAAGGACGTCCAAATTTAAGAAACAAATTGAGCAAACAACTCAATCTTCTTTAAAACCTGTAGGAATATGGAATGGTTTTCCATATTTGTTTTCGTTTATGTTAAAGCGATAATTAGAGTAAAATAGGTAGAATGATAACATAATTCAGTTATCGATCATGCTTTTAAATTTGACTAAGCAAGCCAAGGCATGCTCGAATTCGCTGTCTTCTAAGGCGATTGTGAAGCGACAGTAGCCTGGAATTCCGGTCCACGAGCCACTGTTGATGCACAAGCCAGTTGTCTTGGCAATGGCTTCCCTCAGAGATGTGTCATTTAGCTTAACTTCATAGGCGGCATCCTTTTCACCACTGCCTATGTGTTTAAGCTTAACAACCTGGTCGAGGAAAGAGGGCTTCGCTACCATTGAAACACCACCACATGGTTTAAGCACACTCCATCCACAACTTTCAAGGACCTATTACAAGAATTGCAGCAAAGAGAACTGTTTAGGTTGAGGAGAAAAATGCCACTTAAAACTAGTTTAAAACAATCCACTCGCAGAGTAAATACGACTAAGCAAAGGCTAGGATCACTTGATTAGGCAGTAACTCAGCTGTAATTATGGTAAAATCAGTTTAGTTACCAATGTAGATCAATTGTTTCTAACAGTAGTAAGGTAAAAAAATAAATCCACACTTGCTTCACGTATACATTTCACACCATGTTAAGAGATACAAAATTATAACTAAATACAAGGGAAAGCGAAGAAAAATGTGGTGCAGAGAAAAATATGCCTGAGCTATATCGTTTAAATTTTATTTGTTGTTTTAGTTTATGCAAAAATGTTCTATTTAGTCAAAAGATTCTTACTAGTATAGGAAAGAATCAAGTGAAATTTTCATATCCTAATCATATCGTAAGCCTAAATATATTTAAATATGGTAATTACTCTATCACAAAGGCAATGAGAGCAAAGACATTAGGTTGTAAGTGGGAGAAGTTACCTCTTGTAAACGCTTAGCTCTGTTTTCCAAAATTCTTATTTGTTCTGCAACAACATCCAACATGCCTCCTTTCTGCTCTCTCAGAGCTAGCAACTTCTTGATTGTATATTTATCCGTACAATGAGGTTTGCTTAAGCCAGGAAAGCTACGAAATGCTTCGATTAAAAGTGGTTCATTTAGAGACAGAAAAGCAAATTTGAGTGCTCCACTAAGAAGTTTCAGAGACAGTCCCCCGAGCAGAGAAACACAGAAAGAGGGGTTGCCAGAGGAAGAGAGTTTTGACAAACAACTCCCCAAATTCCAGCCACCCCAACCTTCATACTCAAACTCTAGCCCTGAGAATGAAGTATCAATTACCACTCTAGCCCCAAATCTTGCGCATGCACTTAAAATGCTTTCAATCTCATGGTTGCTGTAAAGCAAGCCAGTTGGGTTGATTGTTGGACCAGAAATATATACCCATGGCTTTTTCACAGTCTCGAGCGCTTGGTTGAGTATATGCTCTGTCAGTTTAAAGCCTTGCTCAGAGTTTGTGGGGATATGTACAATGTTTGCTTTCAGAAATTTGGCAGCAGAAACATAATTGCCATTTGAGCCAGCAGGAAAGCACATAGTTCCCCCTTCTTGAACGCAGCAAAGTACCAACTTACTGAAAAGTGCTTGCAAGCAGTCGGAATATATAAATTCTGTGCTGCTATCAGTTGGGAAGCCATATTCGGTCTTAACAAATTGCTTTATACTAGGAGTAACATCAATTTCAGACTCAGTCAGATTTTGCCGGGCAAAACTTTCAAAGATAGCAGCCTTAACTGGAGAAGGAACCGGAAGTAACCACTGATCCACATCCATATGTACAAGGGAGTACCCATCATCAGAAATGGATAATTCAGCATTATTAAGCACCGAGGTTGCAGAAGTAGCAAACCCAATCACGTCAACTGATTTGGAATTTTCAGATATCCTCTGTAAGAAGGAAGAAAAAGCTCCACCAATGAGATATATTAGATGTATAAATAACAAGGCATGGTTATAGATTTACATGACAAGCATAGTTGGGGTGAAAGTGTGTGTGTGGAGTTTAATTTGTACTATCCCTTCAATTCCCTTCTCTTCTATTGCCAATTTGGTTTCAGGTAGGATGATGAACGGTTACATCATTCATGAATGTTCAATCAGAGAACCTCTCAGATATCATAAATCAAAATTTTTTTCCTGAGACCTCACCCAGGGTTATTATGTGCAAGCTAGGCTGAGTTATTCCTTTGTCAAGCTCAGCTCTGCTAGACCTAAAAGATCTTGAAAAATTCAAGCTCCACACAGCTGAGTTTAATAAATTCTGTTCAAGCTCCACACAACTGAGTTAATTAGAATCTAATCCAAACACAAGCACTTGTAAAGCTCTCAGTCTAAGCTGAACAACACATAATTAGTTATTCTGAAATAAAATATTTTTTAAAAAATACAGATGGCACTAATCTATTATATCTACTTTTATTTGGTCTTAATAATAAATAATGCTTCGAATTGTGCTAAAAGTAAAAGACAACAAAGCTCATAGGCTTATAAGAGTCACCAAGACAGATAAAACAAACTTCAAACTTGTCATGAGTGGCTTATACAGTTTGTTGTGAACTCGAGCTTATCAATTTTAACTCGGTTCATTTATCGAGCCTAGAATATTATCAAAAAACTCGTTTATTAAGCTTCACAGACAAATATAAACTAGAACTAGCCAAGCTTGCATGCAAGTTCATCTATTAACAAACGATCGATTTCAGGTTAATTTTTTTAGTTCTAGCCAATTTTTATTGCTAAGAGATAAAAGAGTCCCAATAACTTTTGTTGCCAATCTGAAATAAATCTATAACTTCTCCAGTAAGCATTCTCAAAGAATAATGATGTATATTTTTTATATATACTCAAGAATTAATTCACAAACCTCTAGCTGTGGATGTCTGTCTGTAAGTTGAAAAGATAGAAGCTCATGGAAAATACAACCATAATAGTTCTGGCTAATCAATGATGTATTTCCTTCAAGTATTTCAACAGTTTTTGACAATGCCTTCAAGATGGTCTCTTCTTCTGAAATTATAAAGGCAACTTCTAAATCTGAATAAACCTGTTAAAAAGTTTGTCAGAAATAAATGAATTTGTCAGTAATAATAAACTGAACAGATTGAAACCAATAGTCAATTTAACGGCTACTGAATTTAACCGCATAAATAGAAAAACCCACTGCGATTGTCCTAGTTTCCTTAAAATATACCTGATTCTTTACCAGGCCACAAAGGATTGCTGCATGTGATGGCAAAGGAGTTCCTGATAGATATTTTAGTACCCCAATAGTACCTGGAAGGCTGGATAACTCAAAGTGATCAGATATGTCTAAGAAAATACGAGACCCAATTTCTCTGGTGGCATCTAATAGTTGCACAACGGCAGAACTAGTAACAGCCTCAAAATTGGCTATTCCAGTAACCACAACCTGTGGCTTCAGCTTTTTTATAAGTTCTATTATTAAATCTGACTGGCGTGGGGCTTCAATGACAGTAACTACATCCTCTGACGGGTTAGTGTCTGCAGTCTGCAACATAAATATATAAACTCAATAACTATATTGATGAAGAATCAATAAATAGGGATTAGATTTGCATTGTTATATAATTTAGGTTTAGTTGTTTGATATATATAATGCTTCATTATTAAGAAGATTTTGGATGCTGAATTTTTGAGACTAAATATCTATTTTCTCTATTGGTTCTTTCTAGTTTTCTCCCCTAAATCTTCCATTTCTCTCCCTGTTTTCTCTCCCTAATTGATTCTGGCTATATTTGATTTTTAAATCTAATTTCTATTTTTTCTATTTCAAAGGGAATGTATACTTTTCAGTTTTGTTACATTAGAATTTTTTACCTACCTAAAATTGTATTCAATGAAGGGTTTTTCATTGTGGAAGTGGACATTATCTTGAAACATACCAGTAAAGCATTAAGGTGGACAAATTTGAAATTTGAAATGAGGGACAAATTTGGCTTAGATAGTAATCAAGCTACATGAGCCGACTCAATATAGCTCAATTATCATCAACCCATGTACAGAGCTAAAAGTTACACTTGTCCTCTGGCCTGAATTTAAATTCAAACTCATATAGATCCAGTATATCACATTTTTTGTTGTATACATGAATGAAAAAAATATCAGAAGTTTAATTAGGCTTGCAAAATGCTGGTATCCAGTACTAGAATATTCAAACTAAGACTAATAAGTATCTGAGTGGCACATAATTGAGTTCAGCTCAACTGTAAAAAGGTTGGGCTTAAATACCAGTATGAGTCAGGCACCTGACTAGCTTGCCTCATTTACACACCTAATTCCAAATAGACCGTACCTCAATTGCCAAAGATGTTAACCATTGCTTGGGTAAGCTCCGAGTTAGATGCTCATCAACAATTGCAAGACGGGGGGTAAACAGCCGAAGGGCATTCTCAATTGCCACAGTCCTTGACGGAAAGACAACAACATTCTTGCATATTACAGAAAATGATGTCAGAAGCACAGATGATAGATAAGGTTCCAAGAGATGCTAAATCAGCATTTGGTTGTGCACTACTTTAACATTCATAAACATAGTACTGTTATGTAGACTATTTCTAAATTAAGAAAATAAAACAAGGCTTGCAGCTGCATGATTTATCTTGTAATGTGCAAAAAACTTTAATCTTAGCATAAAAATAAGATATGTTACTATGAAAAATCTCACATCCAGTAGTATTATTACAGAAGTTTCAATCCACTTTGTTGGCTTTAAAATTCTGAAAGCTTTTGGAGCTCAACATAAAAATGCAGGAAACCAGAATTGGTAGTATTAAATAGGAAATAAAAAAGCCACAAGATCATCTGGAATGTCATTTTATTGATCAAGTATCACAAAGCTAAGCCCAGAACTAAACATAAAACTCAAGGACATAGAAGAATAGGCATATAACATTATTTTAATTTTAACAAATGTCAATCACCAATGTAAGGATGGCCTCACAAGGTTTTGATTGCAGAATATAACTGAGGATATGAGTTAACTCTTGAGTAGACGACCCTAAGTTATTTTCTGTTGTGTAAGCACAAGAATGTCATGAAAGACAACAAATAAGATACTCCCTTCTAGTCAGAGTAGAAAGACCAGAAGCAGAAGACTGTTGTGGTTGAGCACTTGCATAATAAACTATGGTTGCATACAATCAAATTGTATCTATGACAAAAGGTATGATTATTAGTAATGAACATTCTTTACTTCTCTGAGGATAATTAATTGCATTCACTACCTTATTAAAGCCTTTTAGTCTTGTAACACTTGAAAATATAAATTTGTTGATGAAGTTGCTAAAAAGAAAGAGTTGTACCAGTAACAAAAAGTATGACATCATTAATCATTTCTGTCATTTTAATAGACAATTCCAAACTGACCAGAAAACCATATAGAAAACAATGTTTTACATAGGTAGAGTTTATTTATCTATTACAAAAGTGTTAATGGAATTTCCTTTTAATAGACAGTTACATGAACTGTTACAATCCAAATATAATACCCTAAACGATGTAAACATTGCATGGGAATTCAACATTTTATAAAATGATACCACAGCCCTTTTCTTCTTTTGTACGCCAATCTCTATTTAATTTACCTAAACACCTACTGATATTAAAAGGAAATCACAAACATTTTGATTTATAAAAGAGAAAACAACACTTGAGCAAATAACTTATACATAGCCACAGGCAAAATGATTAATCAGGTTGATCAGGAAAAAATAAAGGGAAAAGAATTAAAGAGTCAAAAGTGTTTTCTTACATCGTAAGTAAGTGGAATATGGTGATATGTTTTCATAAAGCCAGCAATTAGATTACGAAATCTTTTGCATCCAGCTGGTGGCTCATATGGGAAGCAGGAGTTATCTTTCAAAATACTGGCAAGGTATGCTAGGAATGGAATCTTCTCATCCGCAACTAAATCATCGTCAAAAGATAAATCTAACGAGCTACTGATCTCTTGGAAGCCACTTTTAAGAAATTCAAATATTACTTTGACCTGCCAGTTTAAAAGAATGATTAGCCATTTTATTTTCCCCCAGTCAGGGAAAAAACACCCACTTTCCAAAAAACAAAAACATGATAAAATCCCACCTGGTTTGGTTGACGAAGTTGACAACTGTAAACCGATAATCCGTGAGAGATACGGCCACCAGCCTTTCCATAGGCCCAGGCTGTCCGAGCACAAATAGGCTGATCTCCAGAAAGCCCCATAAAAAATTCAAAACGATGCGGACTATTCTTCTCAATTTCAACTAAGGCTGAGATATCAGTGTCCCCAGCCTGTAACATGATCTCAGCTTAGTATATCTGAATGAAAAAAGGGTTACAAGTGAAAAGTGATTTTCTTGCCTGGAGAACTTTGGTTTGCCAAAGCCTGTTGACACGGAAACCCCTTCTTTCAAACAAGCGTCTACATACTCCTTGTCCCGGACGGCCTCCCATATTGAAGATCATTATACCTGTAACTTTTATGACAGCAATTCCTTCCTCAACTGCCCTGGCAATCAGACCTAAGCCAAATTGATCCTCAACAAAACCCTACAAATGAAAATTGAATGAAAATATTAAGTTGATGTATTCACAGTGGAAAAAAAAACAATAAAGTGTCATCCAACCTGAAGTGCACAATAATTACTCAAAGAGTGGAGAAATTCCTCGCTTGCATTTTCAGTGATCATTTTTGACATTGCCTCTGGATTTGGATTGAGAATCTGGAAAGAGAAAAAGGAGAAGGTATTATGGGACTAATATTCACTGTAACTTCATTATTTACTATATTAACCATATAAGTTGACAACTATGACGGTACCTGAGGTATGCATCCAACAATTCTTTCAAGTTGAATATCATGTTCCCTACAATAAGATAGCAGGTCAGATTCATGAAACTCCACCCTATCCAGCAAGGTTTTCTTTTCAGCATCATATATTGGTTGGCCTTTCTCATCAAAAGCATTCATGTATAAGTTTATCCAAGAAACCTTCACTGCTCTTGGATTTATATCAAGGCCATAAACCTGCAATAAGTGTAATTCAGGCACATAAAAGGATTCATAACTGGGATTGAATACCTAATTTTCCATGTATAAGGTACATAAAAGGTGCAAAAATAAAAAACCTTAGCAGGCAACCATTTCTCAGCAATTGCTATACTTATCCATCCGTTTCCACAGCCAAGCTCAGCAACTGTCTTTTCCTTGAAAATGGAATCTGGGTGTCTATTGAGTCCTTCATAAAAGGTAAATGACCAATCTTCAGGCATAAAAATGCTAGGGATCACCATCATTGTCAGTTTCTTCCTTCCAGGATAGCCTGTGCATAATGCAATGTTAAATATGAAGCATGAGTATGACAAGCATATGACGGACTATGTATGATTCAGTTAATGATAAGTTAAACATAAAGAACATAAACCATTTCTGAATACAGTGGATCTAATGTGTGTTCATGTATGCATCTCTCATTTGAATAAATTAATTTAAGATCCGTTGCTGGAATATGGTTTATGTCAAGTGAGAAACTACCTCATTACATCCGAATTTTGTTCCTAATCTTATTCCTAACAGAATTGTGATATTTGTATTAAATAGTTACAAATTCTAGTAGCAAAAGAGAGAGAGAATCCAAATAAAAAAGAGAGAGAATTGTGATATTTGTATTAAATAATCAGAGGTTTGTAAAGGCAGTATAGAAGTTGGTATAGGAGTACATAATTCTGAACACAATGGTTAAGGCACCAAAGAACTGAGAAAGAAGTTAAAAAAAAAGGCAAAAGCTGGGTCGAATATTGGTCATTGACAGCTTAAAAGAAACTATATTAATTATTATGCTCTTTGATAGATTAGCAGAAAAATGCCCTCATTTTTCATTTTGTGAAGTATATCTCGCATACAGTTTTGGACTCAATGATGCAAAATCTCTTTCTGAAACCCAAGCTTTCATTTTGAAAGAACTTTTCTTTTTTGTATAAATTTTCACTTCAAAATAGTCTGTGTGATAAGAGGATCACTATGGCGGGATAGAAAAAACAGTGCAGATGCTTCAAACTGGAGGAAGTTACTCCAAGTAAGGAATTTGATTTCACAGTTAGCCACTTGACAAACTGGTCAACAATCTGGATAATCCCAAGGTAAAGGTGCTTAGTAACTAAAGTTTGGAGAAAGGACCAAACATGAAAATGTAGGATGGGATAGGCTAATATGGTTCCATTTTCATATGCCAGAGCATTCCTTGTCCAGTATGGCTAAATTGGCAATAGCCGTGTTTTCTGGCATAGATGGATAATAAAAAGCAAATTTGTCCCCAAAAGAAATCTTGACATTTATTTTTA
Organism: Abelmoschus esculentus; assembly: GCA_035048815.1. Classification (NCBI taxonomy): domain Eukaryota; kingdom Viridiplantae; phylum Streptophyta; class Magnoliopsida; order Malvales; family Malvaceae; genus Abelmoschus; species Abelmoschus esculentus. The sequence goes on along the minus strand of JAUCBN010000020.1, from coordinate 16,777,974 downwards.
TTATCCAATCATTTTATTTTCTTAAAGTTTTTTTCATATGACCTGTGTAGTGTGTACCATAAAAAAATAATTCCATGAGCGTTTTTTTTTTCCAATGGCAAAGTTAAGATGATGACACATATTCATATTCCATCTTTACCAAGTAATTTGTGCAATATAGGCCAACATTTCCTGATAAGCTTAATCAATATCTAACCCGTAGATTTTTTTTCCAGTGGCAAAGTTAAAATGATAACACCAGTTGAAAGGGTGATAACTCTATCGCTCAATTATGCGCTAATTGGGGTATACATGTCTAGGTGATTATGTAAACGTTAACATATGTAATTGATTTCTGGTTGTGCAATACAATGAACAATTAAAAAAAAAATGAAATAATATATATAAGTGTAATTCATAAAGCACTTTTCGTGAAAAAATAATGTTTTAAACTTATAAAAACTTTTCCAAATACCAATTAAATAATCTCTAACCCGTAGATATCAACTAAATGGACCCTTTAATCAATTAATCAGCATGTATCTATGTCTGCTAAAAAATTAAAGAGAATTATAAACATGTTTTCTGGTGGGACACGCGACGGGGACACAAGAATACAAAGTAACAAAGCGACACCCAAAAAAAGGATCAGTTGTTTTTTTTCCTTTCTTTCAAGGTTTTCAATAAGGAAGAAACTAATAACCGATGAACATAACCGGTTTAATTTTCGGTTCGGTTTAATCAGTGCCGTTTGTCCTTTTTCCCTCGGGAACTGAAAATTACAAAATTACAGTAATCTCGACTGGTTCAATTTATGATGATAAAGATATTATTAACTAACACTAAAAAAAGAAGAAGATGAAAACCTGAAGAGTAAAAGCAATGACTGAAATTAGTAGAATATGTAATTTTGATTATAGAATCGTACCTTCATTCCGGTTCAAGTAAATGTCCTGGAACCGGAAATGGTACTTGTCAAAGCAATCGTCCGAGAAACCGCCCCTGGATTGAAGATCCGAAAGGAATATCCGGGCTTCGGTGCGGGTCTTGGGATCCTCAAGCTTCTCCAGAAGCGATTTGAAGGCAGCGTACGCAGCATCACCCGACTGCTCGCACTGCTTCAAAAACTCCTCAACCGCCATTTCCACTCTCTGTGTGTGTGAGTTTCCTGGATTTTCAATTCAGATGCCAAATATCGATTTTGGGTAAAATCAGCTGAGTGATAACAGATCTAAGAGCAGTAGTAAAGCATGGAGTTACGCTAAGAAGAAAGAAAAGTCGTTTGGATTGGATTGGATCCTCACCCTTTATATTTTAATTAAGGCATTACCCCAAAACTATTACTATTACTGAACACGTGATTTTACAGAAAATGGTATAAATTATATACGATTTAATTTACGTTAAATTATTAAAAAAATGTTTGTATATTAAAATATAAATTTAAAAAATTATATAAAAAATAAATTTTAGTATTTAGATAAGTTTAAGTATTTGAGATTTTAAAATTAAAGATTAAAATTTATAGTTTCGAGTTAAAATAAGTTTAAATTTTATCCATTTAAATAATCTAAAATTGATTTTTATTATTTTATAATTTAGTTAATGATTTCGTTATTTTTTCTATTTCTTCTTTATTTTAAATATATATTTTTTATCGAATTTGAATTATATACTCTTAATATAATATAAAATATTGATGTACCTCGAGGATTTTTTGTAATTTAACCTTTTAATTTTGTGTGATTTCTTCACTTTTCTTTATTTAGAATTTTTTATCAAATTTGAATCATATATTTCAATATTACTATAAAAATATATTGTGACTTTACTTTAAATATATAAAAGGGATGAAAATTCATTTTAAAAAATAAAAAAATATATGATTAAATAAACGACTTTTAAATATATAAATAAATTAGTCTTCCCAAGATTTCTATAGTTTTACATGAAACATCACTCTTGTTTTCCTTCACCTTAATAACAATAAACAACTTGTACGGTCGTCATTTAGGTTTCTTTCTCCTCTTTCTTTTTATTACATTCAGAAATTATTTATATTCTGATTAAAAATATTTTAATAAAGTTATTTTAATCAGAAATTAACGTTTTATCGAGTCAAGTTGAAGAAATTTGGGTCGAGTTGAATCGAGTCAAGTTTTTGAATTCTTATAAAAATATAATTGTAATTATTTATTATATTATAGTACGATTTGATTTAATTTAAACGACTTTCACTAATCATATAATATATATTTCTTTATATGTAGTAATATTACTTCGGATTTTTATATATCGATATATATCATAAAAATTTGAGAGACTCATCTCGAACTTAAAAATAATTTTCTAATTACTAAAAGTTTTGAGTTATTCAAATTTCTATTTTACCATTCAAACTTTATTTTAAAAAAATCGAATCAAATTTATAAAATTTTAAATCAAATCAAGATAAGTCGAATACTTTCTTATTTTAAAATCAAGTTATTCAATTTTTTTTAAATCAATTTAAATTTTATTTGGCTCTAATTTTAATGTGTATATAGGTGGTAGGCATGGGAGTGGGCAACACTCCCATTCTTTCTTTTCTTTTATTTTTTTAAATTGTGTTTGTCTTTTTTTTCTTATTTATTTATGTTTTTGGTGTGGGCTACTTTAAAGCCTGTGTATAGGGTTATGCACCACAGAAACATAGAAAAACAAAAGAATAGGAGAGTTATGGTCGAACAAATCGGATAGACAGACAATCAAACAGATGAATGAAAAAAATCAAACAAATAAATATATAAACTGAACTAACGAATTGTATAGATAAATAAATCAAACAAATGAATATATTGAATGAACCAGACCGACAAACTAAATCGATAAACAGACGGAACAGAAAGACGAAACAAGTGATTTGTGCACTTATATTTTGGTTTTGTGTGGGAAATAATCAAGATGAATAGTAACGGATCTACATGTGAAATAGAATGGGATCACACCTACTCAGATTTTTTTTTTTAATTTATATATTTATCTTCAAAATTTTTAGTTTTATGAATTAGTCTTTAATTTTTTATAATATTTATGATCTTTACCTAATTTAAAATCTTGAAATTCTATGTATACCCACCCTTAAATGTGTTTTTGAATCCGCCATTAAAAATGGTTTTGTAGGCGATATATTGAAAATGGATTAAAATGAAATAATTTTGAAATATCAATGGCCAATTTTTTAAAAGCAAAATTAAATTATAGTAATAATATGTAATAATTGAGGGTTGAGTTTTTGTTACGACAGTTTTATTAATTATTACGCTAGTGTTTTTAAGACAACTGATAGCAGAGTTATCATTTTGTAATAATATAATAAAGTTTAATTATTATTTTATATTTTTAAATTTAATTATTTTTAAATAAAGTTCAGTTGTAATTTATGTAAAATTAACCTTTTTTTTTTCAAGAAAATCCAAGCCGCAGGCGTGCGCCCACAACGTGGTTGTTCGGCAAAAACCATTACTGAACCCTTAAGCGGAAAGAGTATCAGAGAGTTGAAGGGGAAAGCTAGAGATATACACAATGGGCGGCAACGGCGGAGAGATCCTTATGTTGGAGGCAGCGCCTGACTCTGCTCGGCCTTGGGCCTCGGCTTCCAGCGCCGAGACTTTGGACGCATTACCCTACATTGACGACGACTACGGGAACCCTAAGGTCAAGGAAGAGGTTGATCGATTGGTCGAAGAAGAGATGCGAAGGAGTATCAAGAAGCCGGCTGACTTTCTCAAGGATTTGCCCCCTCTGCCCACCTTCAATTTTCAGGTATTTCCATTTCCCGCCCAGTTTGAGTTTTTTTCTTGATTACTGGAGGTTTTTCTTTATTGAAATGTTAAAAAAATCGGCGTTTGGATCTTAGAATTATGCAATGGTTGGCAAAGAATATGAGCGCGTTAGGGCGGGTAGGCCACCCGTGACCCTTGATTTTTCTTCGCGGTATCAAGTTGAACCACCGCCCCTGAATAAGAGAAACGATGAAACTGCTTGGAAACAGGCCCTTCAAAGGGCTCAGCGCTCATTACAACATCAAGTAACTAGGTCAGTTTGTTCTATTAGTTGTTTGAGTTGGCAAGCAGTAGTACTATAGTAAATCATGATTTTCTAAGAAATTATTGTTCTTGCTTCATGTTATTGTTATTCCATGCTTCTGTGAATTATTAAGAAGTGGGGGCTATTCCACCTAAAATTTAACACTTTTTACATATAAATTTCTATGCTGTTTGTGCATGCCTTGTTATTATTTTTTTAATCTTGTATATGGTTCCTTGGTTTCAGATTGGAAAACTTGGAGTTGATGTTAAAATACGGACCTGATGTTTGGAGACAGAACAACCAACGATTAGAAGGGTTTTTGGCCAGGTTTCTCCCTAACTTGACATTTTAAATGCAACATTGATGTTATTGCCATGGCAAATCAAAAGTGTTTTTTGTTGCTTCTTGTTTGAATTCTTTCGAAGCTCGATCTTTTACTTTCGGGAGTATGAGGCTTATGGAAGCAAGTGCACTCTTTTCTGGTATGATGGATATAGTGCTACCAGTTAGCATATATTAAAGTTCTCAATCTACAGGGATCAGACTTTAGTTGTCTTCCTTGGCTATAATGACAGCCTTAGGCTAGATTTTGCAAACATGTCTAGCATAAAACCTTGCCTGATTCCATAGGGCTTCAACAGATTGGTACTTTAGCTTTTTTGTTGTTTTTAACTTAACTTACTCCAAAGTTTTGGACTTGTGGACTCACTAAAAAGTGTAAAAATAGGATATAGATAGGGGGATTAGTGGGAAAAATATATATTAATACAGTTTTTCGTATAATTAAAATTTATTCTTTTCTCCCCTTACTAAAATACTAATGAAAAGGTATTATTTATTATCTTTAGATACTTAAATTAATTATAAATAGCTAAAATACTTTTATTTTAGTATCCTTGCATGGTTAAACGCATAACATAAAGTTGGACTTCATACATCGAGCAAAAGCTAAAGATATAAGGAAGGTCCAAGTACAATGCCAGGTACTGAGTTGATGTTATAGACTACTAAAGATATAAGTGGGACCATATCCGTATTTGGTGTCAGTGTTCGGTACCCGTTGGTTCAGAGAAGTGGCCTAGTTTGTATGCTGAAAACAGCTTTTATATATACAGTAAACTGTCATCTTTGGTTTTGTAACATGGAAATGAATTTGAGGATGTAGATATCCTGCTTATGGGTTGACTGTTGTTTTGGAGAGCAGTTAAGTTCTGTGCTTGTTAGTATGTGTTGCATTCCTTTCAATGATTCAGTATCACTTTGTGTTAGGCAAGTATCGCAGTTAGGGAGAGGAATGATCCTAGAAAATACTGTGGTTTAGGTGAAGAAAATAGCAGTGATCAAAAGAATTAAGATTGTAAAATAAGTTAGAAAAAAGTTGAAACTCTAGAAAACAAAGGATATATAAACCTCTAGTTTCTTTATATTAAATTTCAAAGAAAACAATGAGAATAATAGTGCTGTCTGTAAAGCTTCCAACTTATATGTTGCCTTTCTTTCTTGCAAAATAGATATCATATAAATGCTAAACAATAATTGCCCTAGTCGTCCATGATACTATAATACCTAATTAATAAATATGAAATGATAAAATATTATAAAATCATTAAAAGCTCATGTGCTAGAAAACATGCTCATCATAGCAACTTATTTTGGGAGTAGTTATTTAGTTAAGAGTCAATAGTCCATAGAGAAGCATGGCTATGTACTCCAAGTATTTGACAAAGTATAAATGGCAAAAGAAAACTGCTTTGAATTTTTTTTTTATAGGAGAAGGTCGTGTGATGCTAACTGAAGTTCTTCTTAGGGCTGAACTGTGGTGGGGTTGAAATTCAAAAATGCTAACCTCTAAGTCTCTGATCATACAATCTGAATACATATTATATATGATATATTGCTTATGTTAATATATTCACTCTATTCTTTCTTTTTCTTCCCTCATTTCTTGCTAGAATGCAAAAACTAGCTCAGCAACAAAATGAGAGAATTGAAACTGTAAACCGTGAAAGAAAGTTTCATCAGGTGATTTAAATTCCAGTTACACCCAATCCTATTTTGATTTTGTGCAATCTCGTATTAGAGCTATTAAGTATATTAATTTTCGACCGACCAGCAAAACACTGCTTATGAGCTTAATGCTTTGTCTGCCCAATGGAATGAGCTCTGTGTGAAAAACATAGAAATTCATGCTGCATGTGCTCAGATTGAAAACTATGTAGAAGAATTCAGGAGAGAAGCTACTGAGAGGTAATCTACCTTTTCGCTTTGGTTTGCATTTTGCATACTAGACGATTGCTAGCTTGGAGCCTAATTGTTTTTAACATTTCAGAGGCTGGAACTTGGAAGCTAATTTGGAGAATGGTGCTTTGTCACCTTCAGCACAACAAGGTAGCTTCTTGTCATAGTAGTAATTGATTCAAATTTTGATGCTTTCCTCAGTGTTCGTGCAACGATTTATGTTTTAAGCCGTAATTTTTGTTCCTTAATATTCTCATTTTCCCAAGTTTATTGAACCTTTTCCTCTACATTAGGAAACATCTAGTAGGAAAAGACGGGAAAGGTTGTACCTTAGACCTTGGCCTTCTGTTAACGGTATGATCAATAACAAGCTCTAGGTCAAATCTAAGTTGATCTAATATTTTATGTTTATATAATTATTTTAGTATACTTTTATTAATTATTAAATTCAAATATAGATGTGAATAAATAGAAAAAAGAAAATAATAGTTAAGTGTCACAATGGTCAATATGTGAGGGTGAAGAATTAAAATATAAAAAATGTTAAATTTAGGTTATTAGGATATTTTTTATAATTGTTAAGGGTAAAAAAGTTTTATAACTCTTAGGTCAACTTTTAATTTTAAAAAGCTCTTATTAGCTGTTTCTTCAAAATTATAGGTTTCCCCCCAATTCATTATTCATCAAACATCCAAATTAATTAGATTTGACCTATCAAACTGTTAATATTAGTTGAAATCTCTAATTTTAACTCAAACCAGTATTTATCAAACATGATTATGTGTCCATATCAATGAATGAAAAAATGAAGTGCTGAAATCCAGCATACTAGACAAGCATAACATGTTGTGAAGATTTATATTATCTTGAATTCATGCCCTTATTGCTTCTTATGTTTCAGGCTTTCAAAAGATGTGAGATCAGAGCATGCTTGTGCTTGAATGGGAAGCTTTTGTTTTCACCATGAAAGACTAGACTAGACTGATGATTTAGTCCCCTAAGAACAACTCTGGTCTTGGTTTACAAAACTTCCCTTTTGTGGTATTCTTGAATAGTTTTGTTTGGAAGTGCCAAATGTTATCAAAATTTTAGCACCAGTTTGAAACTAAATTCTCAATCATCAATTTTGTTGAATTAAAATGTTAAGATTAGTTTTTTATGGGGTAACACACCAACGGATGAAGGTGGGAGGTACTGAAACGGACCTTTTACACTTGATAAAAAAAGCGTAAATAGATGGAATGGCCACCAACTTTACAGAAAGAACCTAACTTCATCCTGAATTTCGAGAAAAAAAAATGCTCAACGACCCTCGAGCCTTTACAAGTAATTCAATTTAGTCTCAAAATCTTTAATAACAATTGATTTAGTCCTTCAACCCTTAAATTGAATCTATTCAACCCAAAAAGAAAAAAATTAAAAAGGTTCGACTAAAAAAAAAATTAAATTATAAAATAAAAATGTTTAAATCAACTAAATCAAAAAATGCTAACCGACTTGATCCATAATATCTACCACATAGAGTATCCGTTTTATAATTTATATTCAAAATCTGTGATTATCTTTTTTTTTTGTTAATATGAACTCGAAAAAGTTCTAACGAACGATGATATTAAAAAACGGCTATATTAATTTTTTATATGAAATTATAAAAATTTCTGTACACATTTTTTATATATACAGAATTTCTTAAAAAATATAAAAAATTAATATATATAATACTTTTATAAAAAAAATATATTCGTTTTAAATTTTTTTAGTGTTTTTTTTAGAATTTTACTATGAACTCTCCAAAATTTGGACAGTTGTGTACTTTACCAGTGACTAGTAAACCGATGTATAAATAAATGGCTAAAACAGGTTTGGAGAACAATTTTAGGAGGAGCAGAGACCTCAACCTGAGGCGCAGGTCAAACTTTATCCGGTTAAGGTAATCCAGGCCGCCTCCACCAAGATCAGTGTCTGAAAGATGCGTCTTCTTTTCTTCAACAACGCTCCCACCTGCTCCATTGCCAATTACCTTTTCCCATCAAAACCCACCCGTGTTACCGCCAATTCTTCACACCCTCAGATTAGCTTCCCTTCACCAGGTAAGTAGATTCCAGTTCCCTTCTGTCTTACCAATTCAATCTTGATTCTTTTGTATTTTTCTTCGTTTTTTTTTTTTGTAACTCTACCCGTATCTGGTATCTATATCGACCCGGTTCTATCCTAACGGGGTTTTCTTTTCATTTTGCGTTTATTTCAGGGCAAAAAGTAGATTTGAGAAGAAGGGCTAGAGTCTGTACTTACGGGATTAGGTGTTCGGTAAAAGTTGATAATGTAAAAGTACATTGACTATTATGTCTCTATGCATATACACTGCAGTATTTTTGTTGTTGTTGAAATGGATGGTGCTTGGTTTCCACTCAGGGTTCTGCAATTGTGAAAGAAAAAAGCGTTTCGGTCATTCTTTTAGCCGGAGGCCAAGGCAAGAGAATGGGAGTGAGTTTCCGTTCTTATTCTTTCAATTGTGTTTTACTGTCATTGATTGAGGTCGTTTTTTATGTATCATCAATGGAGTTTCTTAATCACATGAGCATCATTATTTCTGAGTGTTGAAATGACCTGTAAAGTTATAATGCATTTTTCAATCTGATGTTTTTTTATTTAAATTACACATTCTTTGTTATTGCTGTTTTTCTTTTCCTTTTTATAGTTTTCTTTTGTTTGTTTAAATAGGCTAGCATGCCAAAGCAGTATCTGCCGCTTTTAGGACAGCCAATTGCTTTATATAGGTAAGTAAGAACATCTTTTATCAACTTATTCTTTTTATTCAACAAGTACCATTTTATATGTAAGGATTGTTGCATAATGTTCGGAAAATGTACAGTATGAGGCTCCATGCGAGTTTACACCATGTGGTGTCTTTCACTTTTGTGGTCATTGGGTTATAATGTGTCAGTTGAAAATGTTATCTGTGTCTATCTGTACCTCATGATAGTAACTGTTTACCTGAAATGTTTGTTTATATTTGCAGTTTATACACTTTCTCACAAATGAATGAAGTGAAAGAAATTGTTGTTGTTTGTGATCCATCATACAAGGACATCTTTGAAGGTACGTCTCTCTCTCTCTCTCATGTTCGAGCACACACACGATATATGCATACAAGAACATGGATTTTGTTGGTTGAGGTCCCTTGAGATGCATCTCATTGTTTTTGGTTATCACCTAGATCTTTTCATTCCAGTGCTTCAGGAGATAGTCCCTTTAATATAATGATTTTTGTCCCAGAAACCAAAGACAAAATTAACGTAGACCTTAAATTCACTCTTCCTGGGAAGGAGAGACAGGATTCTGTTTACAGCGGGCTTCAGGTATCTGCAAAATGCTTTTAATTAATAATAAAAGTAAAGAAATTGTTAGTTTCAGTATATCAAACTAATGAGTTGTCTTTACTACATCCTTTTGTTTCCTTATTTTGATGTTTGTGTACTGTGATATACAACTAGTCTTTGGTGCTAGTTTGTGAAGGTTAAATCATCATTCTTTATTAAGAAAAGCTCACTTCAGATGTTGGAGATTCCACTTAAAAACAATTTCTTCATATAAAATTTTCCATTCTTATTTTCCGCAGTTCTTTATGTCTCCTAGACTGGAGTAAGTTATTATTTGTATAAAGATTTTCCATTTTTGTTATTTGCATTTGTTTGTAGCATTATATTCGACCTTTTTCTCGATATGGTGGATAAGTACCAGTATCCAAGAATTCTGATCTGGATATAATCCTACTTCCTGCAATTTTTCTTGCAGAGGTTTGTTTCACACAAATTACTCTAGATCATAAACATCTAAAGATGTACTTTCTTGATCCCAAGGGGATGTTCTCAGAATCTTTGCACTAAAGTAGTGCTGCATGTAGCTGTTGCCTTTTGTTTAACATATCTGACGTTAGAGTTTAGGTTTATTCCTCAAATTATAGTCCCTCCCAAAGCATGTATTCAAAATACTAACCCTCTGAATATAATACTAATCAATCTCACAGTATAATTTGCCAACTCAAAAACTTGTATTTTATCTCTGCCTTTGCTCTAGTACCTTTATTTGAATTGATTAATTTCCTGATTTTTAACTGATAAGTGGACATTCTGCCCATGGCTGGTTAATTTGGAATTTCTTTGATATATTCCAAGACAATGCCTTACTTTGTATGTTAAAAGTCATCACACTTCTTTCTTCTTAATGTATTGCTGCATTTGTCTACAGGCAGTTGATTTGAACTCTGAGCTTGTTTGCATTCATGATTCTGCACGACCCTTGGTAACATCTGGAGATGTAGAAAAGGTTTGGGCTCAAAATATTTGTGGTAATATACAATGCAATTAAATTAAGTTAGTGTAACTCTAGCAATAAAGATAAAGAATTGGAAATTAACCATGCTATGGATCAATCAAAGCACTGTATATGTACTCTCTTACGCTTCTTATGTATGACAAGTGAAGTTCTAGAATCCTGTTCTGGGTACCGATTGATGCAATGAGGCGTTTATTTTGAGTGATTGGTTCCTTACACTAAACTGTTTGGCGGTGACAAGCTTTAAGCTTTGCTTGCAGGGAAGGATAGAAACAGTTAAGGATGGATAATATTTTAATATAATTGACCGGTTTCATAACCACTTCTGTACTCTATGCTTAACCATTGAATTAAACAGTTTTACATAGTTATTTTTTCTTACCAATTAAAGCATAAGAGCATAAAATATTCAGATTCTGATACCACGATGCTTACAGTTCAGGTGTGACAGACAAATTTGATGCCCTGCCCTTAGTCCCTCATGCTGATGGTAGATAACAGTGTCGTGACTCCTTTCCTCATTTGTGCTTATTGGATTTCTGATGCAAGTGCAAAATGGCAATGGAAACAGACAAATAGTGTTGATAGTGTAAAATAGGCATAGATTATGGAGTAGTTAGTGAAAAGGAACAGAGGGTTTTATCCTCCCTGGTGTTTTGGTAAACCAATGAGACATAAATTCTTTAAGGGCGTATCTTTTTATACAAGTCACTCCCTTTTTCCTTTATATCTTTGATAACAAAACAACCACATGTGAATCTTTCAACATATCAAGCTTCAACTTTTCTACAAAAGAAGTTCAAACGGTACCTTATTAGATCTATCATTGCTTTATTAGGTTCTTAAAGATGGTTGGCTGATTGGAGCAGCAGTACTTGGGGTTCCTGTCAAAGCCACAATTAAAGAGGTAGAGATATTAATCTTAAAGTCACTTTCTTATACCCTTCGAATTGAAACTGACTATCTAATATAACCACTACTTTTATTGGCCATGTAAAATAACAGCTTCATGACCTTATAGGATGGAAGAAAAATATATAGATTTCAACATGATATTGCTAAACTGGTGATTGAAGTTGTATAATGAACAGATTCTTTTTGCATTCCCCCCTGTTTTTGTGTCTCTATATCAGTTTCGAGAAATGCTCTTTGATAATTTAGACTTTGGTGTAGTCTTTTACCAAGATAACTGGCTACCTTCTAAATTGTTGGAAGGCTGGGTTGGTAGGAGATTTATCACACATATATCATTTTCTACTAGTTATAGGTATTATTCATGTAACATTTTAACGTTCAAGTGTTTCGTGTATGATGATTCTGTTGGAAGCTCTATGCACCATTAACATGGTTGCCATGCTGTTTGTCTCTAACAAATAGAGACTAATATTTTCATTCTTATTTCAAGACTACAAACAGATTATTGGTGATTATCCATTCCAGTCATTATCTTTTCTTGTTTAACTGATTTAAATGATTATGTAATATGTTCTTTTTTCCCCTGCCCAGACAAATACTGATTCATATGTAGTGAAGACTCTGGACCGAAAAACACTATGGGAAATGCAGACCCCACAGGTTTACTTGTTCAAAGAGATTACATATGATATTATTATCTTTCTGAGAATGATTTAATTGAATATACCGCACACGTAACTGTGCAACTTCAAATTTATCATACAGGTTATTAAGCCAGAGTTGCTGAGAAAAGGTTTCGAGCTTGTGAATAGGTACTTGATAATTCTCAATTTTTGATTCAAACTACTTGTTGACTGTCTTATTTTAAAAAACATTTGGGGAAATTTAACTTAATATTGCATTTCTTTTATTGACTGACATAAATGCATTTATTTGTCTTTCAAATTTTTATTTGTAAAAAATATATAAAGAAAAGAATCTTATATTGCAGACTCATTTATTTGGATACAAAGTTGATCTGCAATTCATATTTTCCTAGATTTCCATTAATCCATTAGCTAGGCATATATGCTCCTATAAATAAGAAATGGATGCATCTTAATTCGTGTATTTCTAATTACTTCCATTTCTCCTAAGAACCATTTTGCTCCTTTTTAACCGAGTTATGTTAACATGGTTCTAATATGACAAAATACTTTGACCCATTTTTCCATTAATCCATTTTGTTCCTTTTTTGTTCTCAAATTTTTCCAAATTAAAAACTTCGAAAATATTAATCCCATCTGAGAGCCACAACCGTGTCTGACTTTCTCACCATCTACCTCTAACAGCAGAGAGATTGTTGACTTCCTCATAAATCTTCCGAGGACACATATCATCTAAATTTTGCTGTATAAACTTTTAACTTGGTACTAAGACTAGAGAGTTGAGATTTTATTTTATTTTTATCCCAAGAATGACAGATGGTTATGTTGATTAGGACACATGCACGTGCTCTCACACACTTTAAATATATGTATACAACTTAGTGTGTGTACAAAACTCGAGGGCTCAGAAAGACAAGTAAGATGCAGACTACGCTGGAGCAGTCTGGGAGGAATGAGGATAGTTGGAAATCAGCAGTGATGAGTAGATAACGTTATGTACATATGAGTTTGAAGGTTGTTAGGATTCACACACAGGCAGTGAACCTCCCTTTTGTTGAAAAGGTTGCAGAACAAAAATAAAAAATCTCCACAATTAATTTTTTTATATATAAAATCCCATCAATTAACTTTAGTTTATTAATGTTCATTAGTTAAATATAGAACAAGGATCATATTATGAGCATCTATGGTTCCCTGCAGAGAAGGACTTGAAGTGACAGATGATGTATCAATCGTGGAGCACCTTAAGCATCCTGTATATGTAACTGAAGGATCTTATACCAACATCAAGGTATTCTTACCCTGTATTCTATGAAAGTGACACTCAAGTATCTGAACGCGTATAGTTTATTCGTTTCGTCCATAAGAGAATGTATATAGTTTATTCGTTTCGTCCATAAGAGAATGTAACCTTATTATATTTGCATCGAAGAATGATGTTCTAAGTTGTATTTGCAGGTCACGACACCCGATGACTTGTTACTTGCAGAGAGAATTCTGAATATGAACTCTGCTGACAGTCCTAAATAACACCTTTGAACACTTTCAAAGGTCTCCCAATTGCTCTGCTACGACGGAATTTGTGTGCATGTCAATATTTTGAGTGCCCCTCCCCAAAGTTCTCCCTCTCGTAGTAGATGAAGTCCCTACCATAAAATTTTGCAATAATGTGTGTTGTCTGTTGTAATTTACATTTTAGGTCAGTTAAACTTGGCATCAACTTTGATGAGAATTATACATTTTAATTTCAGCAGAGCATATCATTATGCTTTATTTTTAATAAATTATGCCAACACTTCTGACTTAATGATCTCACTCTCGTAAATGCTACAAGCCACAAGGGTTGTTGAGATTGGTATGCCTACGCCGCCCATCCCATGATCTTCAGACCATTTTCATACATGATCTAAGGAAATGGATTCTCATCCTGAAATAAAATAATACAAAAACAAAATAACCAATAGAGATACTTATTCGAACTTTTATTCAAATTTAATGAGTTATTATTTAAACAGTAGTAAAGCATACAAGCTACTCCACAGCACCATGTTGCCGACCTTTTGTACCAATTCCATCACCTGTCCAGTTGAAGAGAAATTCCTCAAGCGGATGCCTCCGTGAAAGGTATGCTAACCGGTCTGCAACTACATTTTGTGATATCCAAACATGATGTAATTATACCTCCCAATCACGCATGAGTAATCCTTGAATCACCACACTAAGCGCTTCGGCACGTTGAGCAGAACTATACTCCGGGAAAAAAAAAAAAACAACCATTCGTCATAGGCTGACCAAAGAACGCCACCCACATTAGCATGGCTACCAATAATGTCCATTGCACCATCCGGATTCACTTTGATCCAGCCATCCCTTGGTTTTTGCCAATTTAGAGTGCTAGGATCCCTTGTTCGAATCGGCAATCCATTAGAACCAGAAACTTCCAATGCCCCTTAATCTCCTCCATAAAATGCAAACTTGAGGCAATAGAATCCTCCTTTTACAAATAATCAGTATCGAAAATGATCTTGTTTCTTCTGCTCCATAATCTCCAACATAGAATGGGACTACGGAAAGATTTTGCCACCACATTGTCTTTAATAATCCCTCCCAAATATTGGGCCAATGAAAAGTGAACGAAAACAAAGCAGAAGAAATTAAGCACACGGATGATACTAAAAAAACTGCAACATATATATATATATATATATATATCATAATATAATATTTCTAGTTGCCTGCATCAGTTTAAAACACAATTTCAAATAAAATTAAACAGAGCAAATGCCAAGGGTAGCAAAACCTAAAATACCATCTGCGTTCATCAACTAAGAGAGCTACTCTGGTTTACTTCCAAACTGTAACAACAAAGCTATGAACCTTGCCTGCTTCATGCAACTGGTTATGAGTCCAATTTATGGACTTACTATCAAACTCTGGCTCTCTTGCTACTGCAACTAGGGCACTTATACTGCTTGATATGTTCAGCCTTTGCAGGTGTGATCTTCACGCATTTTCCATGGAACCATCTCTCACAAATATCACAGCAAATCCAGAATTCATCAGTGCCATAGCTATCCCCACAAGCACCGCAAGTGGCTCCCTGTTCATCATCCTCTTCATCTTCTTCCCCACTCTCATCCTCATCCTTAGATGGCAGAGACATCTTTACCATCTTACTCTGAGGTTCAGATTGGCGAGACTGCAAGAAGCAACTTATCAATGTGACATTAAATAGGAGAGACACATATAAACGGTATACAAACAGAAAACAATCAATACCGCCTTGGCGTTTGATTTGCTTTTGCCGCTGCCATTGTGAGTGGCAGATTGGTCTTTTGGTTGCTTCGCATTTCCTGTGACAACTTCAAATATGGTTGGAAGGTCATTTATCATCTGGAAGAGTCTTTTCCTGCAAAATAAGACAAAAACCAAGAACCCTATTAGCTGTGTATCTAATTCAGATAACACCGGATACAATAATATCAGGAGCTAGTGGTTGATATTATGGAAATATCATTTAAGAGATAGCAAGTGAACAGGTACTGCTCTCTATCCCCAGTAAACAGAGTCTTTCCTTTTCTCACACAGCAGCCTTTGTCTCTTACTGTTTCATCTTTCAATATGCTTCCTCACTGTTACCACCAGACCACTGCAAGTATGGAACTACACTCATTTTGCTTCTATAAAATTCAAATTCAAAATATCCGAGACAAATCCATGAGTAAAATATCCCTCCTAAAGCAAGTCTTGTCCTAACCATTATCACTCAATTTGGTTTGTCCGATTGCTTTTCAACTCTTGCCATTTGTCCCTTGTTTTCAGTTCTTTTTTTTGCCTTTCACTTCTCTACTACAAAAGGAAAAAAGTAAGCACAAACCAGTATTATGAAGGATGCTAGGTGCACTCAAGGCGTCGAAACCTCCATATAATCCGAGGTGCGAGGCACAAAAAAAGCTTGCCCGAGTAACATATAGGTAACTATATATATGGAAAATTACGGAGTGTGTGTAAACAAGAACTAAATAAAATAACAATTAAATAATAGAAAAATACACCATTCGTTCGTTAGTAAAACGGAACATTTTAAACCATTATTCTAGAACAAAGACTGGCCAAATAGTTAGGTGGAATCCATGAGGGAGCTTCTTCGGGATTGTCTTTTTCTTCTTTTACCGCGTTTTCTTTTATCCCCTTCTTTGCATTTTCCCAACTCACTATTCAAAATATGATTCATTTTCTTTCCTTTTTTTGTCCTCTCTAAAAATATTATAAATTTTTTTGGCATGGGAAAGCTAAAATCAGCTTTTTTCAAGTTGTCAAGGGCAAAAGACACTCTAGGTTTTAGAATCCGTATCTTTCCCAAGATAAAGGGAAAAAGAAAGTGTCAGACCGAGTGAAGGAGCAATATGTACATGTATGTAGTTTATTATTTTTGTTTGTGTATATATAGAAAATAAGTTAAAGATATATGATTGATGAACACTAAAGAGTCGTCCAATTTATCCTACAAAAAAGGCGAGTTTTCTTCTTTTTTGTTGGCAGAAATACATGATTTCCTGATGATCCCATGTTTGTGGTCGAATGATTAACTATCATGAAGTAGATAGTTCTCTTACCAGAAGAGGTACAGCTAATATTAAAATAAGTGTACTTATTTGCACTGAGTGTGTGCCTAGTAAAATGTGTCTCACGCAAAAGGTTTTGACTTGCTTTTATTATCTGCTGCTATGGCGCAGAACTTGGCAACACTTCATAACAATATTGAAGTAGCAAAATCGAAAGGAGCATCTCATTTAACATTTTTGCATCCACATTCCCTCTCAAGGCCCAAATTGTGTGCTCAAACTGAGCAAGATGTATTTATACAAAGCGAAATATCTCCAAATTCATCCATTACCAGATTTAAAACAACAAAAACAGAAGATTATATCTAGAAAGGAAGAACAAACAAGCTTTCCACAATTTTGTACTTGTACCATAGCATCATCCACAAACTAGGTGCTTTGAATGACTGACCAATCAGATGTTAACTTTGCAAATAAAATTTTAATACTCGTTTGAATAGAACTTTTCCTAAATCTGAATTCTAAGATCCAGCAATAGTCAACCTACGGACATAGAACTAGTATTTAATTATGGTAGATAAAGAGAACAATACAGTTAGCACGAATAGAAAAATAAATCATGATACTGAAGCAATAGAGCTGTGTAAACTGTAAACTGAGACTCAAGGAGGGATATTTGCAAACATACCTCTCATTCTTGCCAAATCCAAATCGTGCACCAAAATAGAAAGCAACAGCAAGCAACCATGAATCACTGTGAACAGCAACCAGAGATAGCCAGTCCTTTTCTTGCATTCCATCTCTAGCAAAGTTTATGCCCAATGCAGGCTCTGGAAGCTCAGGAGGCACCTCCTCAACAGGCAAGTTAACTTCCCAGGTCTCATTTGGAAGTCCATATAGGCATAAGTTTTCCTTCTCTGAAAATAAATTTATTCCATTCAGAGAAAAAAAAATGCAAGCCTAGAATTTTAAAAGATATAAGCTAGCTGAAATGAATTACAACAAACATATAAGACATTATCAAATCTTACGTCATAAAGGACGAATCATGACAGAAATAGTCAATGATAATCGAAATTTTCTAGTAAAACACAAATATAATCAGGTAGATAAATAAATAGTCAATTTAATCAATTGGCTATTAACATCGTATTTCAGTTGTGATTTGTTAATTAGAATCAGATCCCATACTGCTCCCAGGAACTGAAATTTAAGAAGTATAATTACATCTGAGATATCCTGTGTAATCAAGGAGAGTATGAAAAGGCAGCATATTGAAGTCAAAGAGTAATCTTCGCCTGTAAATTAAGAGAATAAAACATTTCATTCCCAGTTTCCCACTCTAAGTTCAAGTTAAGGTACATTCACTGAAAACAAATCCAAAGCCATGATGGACGAACCCAATAATGAAGACAAGTAGTACTGAAAAGCAAATCTGAAGCTATGATGAAGGTAACCATAATGAAGACAAGATAAGTAGTTCTGAGCGTGACATTAAAGAAGACAAGCAGTTCAAATACACCAGCGCAGTCAACGCTACCGCACCTTTAGCTACCAGAATGATGAAATATACGGGGGAAGAAGAAAAAGTAAACCTACCAGGATCACACTGTTGGTAGAACTTTTCAACATCTGCCATAAGAAAACCCAAATTAATAACTAGAATTTCTTTGTAATTCCCAAAACCAAATTAAACAAAATAAAGGGGAAAAAAGGACGCAATCTAACCAGTGGTGAGAGCCTTAATCAAGCCAGAGCGTCTGCCCTTTAAGTCAGTGAAGACCTCTTCTACCGTTCTGGGTATTGGGTGTGGTATACCTTCCATTCGCTTCTCAATTTCTCTTCAAAAGTAAAAATATATGAAGGTAGCACGATGGTGAAATGCAAAATATAGGGGGTCTTCGTTTGAACAGAATTAGAGAGCAGTAAATCAGAATTGAAGCAAAATCTAAATTAGGGTTTTCGTTGTAGGGTTTGGTGGAGGATTGGGGAAGCGGGGGAAATTGGGGATTGGGGAAAGCGAAAGCCAAATTTTAGAACAAACAAAAAGATTGGTAGGGTCACTCACAAATCATAAGGGCCAAATTACATATTTAGTCCCTATATATTTTTTTGTTGTAAATAAAAGGAGAGAGTGTTTCTTTTTCTCATCCTTTTTAGTAAAACATGTCATAGGCCTGGTCTACCACGTCATTCGTGGTCTCTAGCCAATGAAAATCACCTATTCCGCCACTAATCAACCATGTAATTAATATAATTTCCAGAAATTATATTTTAAAATGACATGTAAATTATGAGTGAAGATTTATTGGTTGAAAAAAAATGAGTTGACAATTAATGGTGAAGTGGGTGGTTATTATTGGATGAGACCACGGATGACGTGGTAGGCCGGGCCTATGATATAATTTCTCGTCATTTATTTAGGAATAAATCTAAATTTGTATAATTTTTTTTAATATCTTATTTTTATTTTCTACGAACAATAATGTTCGAATTTAGATAATCGAAAAAAATAAGCTATCTTGTACTACTAAAACTGAATTTAGTTGTATATATTTTTTTAACTCATACTAAATAATAATGATATGATATATTAAACCCTTTTATCTCCTAACTTTATCAAATTGTAAAAATAAAATAAGTCATATATATATAGCTATCATTATATTGTTAAAATTGAATCGAAATGTTGAGAATAAGAATTCATTAAGTTTCGAATAATATCAAAATTCAGAATAAATTAATTCGATCAAATACTTTTTTTATTATAATTTATTCTTCGTTCGTACCCCAAATCTTGAAGCTGGGATTTGCTTCGCTTTTCATCATGATACACTACGAGTTTATCATACATATCACTTCTAATGAGTTTTAAATTCGATCTTCGGTATATAAATTTCTTTTTTTATTTTGTTAATTTCATGTTTGTTGAACATCAGGTTATAAAAGCAGATTTTAAAAGAAATATTATATATGTTATCAGAGATGAAACTGTTGTAAGAGTTTAGGCTTGTTTTAATATCTTTTATTTTTTTTAAAATGATATTTTTATCTGTCTAAATCTTTAATTTTTATTTTATGATTAATGATATTTTATTTTCAGTATCACATTCCTAATTTTTAAAACCCGTTATTGTTATTGTCGATCTCTATCATCTCTTAATTACTGGACTTTATTAGTTAATTATTTTTCAAGTAATAAGCAGTTTAGTTTCGCTTAAATAAACCTCAAGTTCGAAATGTTGTGTATATAAAAAATTCCTACTGATAGACTCACCTACTAAAATTAGATGTACGACGCAGATCGATCCGAATTAATTAGAGCAAAACCCTAAAAACCAGAACAACAATAAAAAAATTTATCTTTTCAAGTTTTCAATTTTGTTATTTTCGTTTTTTTCCCCCACAATTCTAATGTTGTGGCATACTTTATTTTTGTTATAAAAATGATAAAATGCATCTGTCATATCCTTAAATGTTTAGAAACAATAAACCACATCAGCTAAAAATGGAACAACAGTTTAAACTTCCCTTACATATAGTGCCACAACACGGATCAGAATTCAAAGGTTGGCCGCACAACTCGATGTTCAAACCACAAGCTCTTCCTTGAGGTTGGAAGATACAATTCTGTACTCGAAGTCACAAACTCTTTCATCTTACGAGATCCGATTTCATTAATTATTTTGTAATAATTATCATAAAAAACCCAATTTCTTCTATTCTGTTTTACCATTTTACATCAACAGACGTACCTTCGATCATCTCCTTCCAGGAAAGAAACAAAAGGAAAGGATCCCTGCTAAAGCCTCTCCTCCCTTGATTGTTTAGCCACCATTTTCATGTTGTATCGACGGTGATGGGCACGCACATAGCTAGGCATGTGCGCACACCAAGCCTAACGTTACATCTCGTGCTCCTGTTGTTGTTACAATCGGTTTTCGTCTCGATCAGCGACGATACAGACGTTGAGAACCTTTTGTTATTCAAGGATTCATTAGCCAACCCTTCGAATCTAAACTGGAATGCTTCCGTTACTCCATGTCACGGGAATCAAGCGAATTGGAAGGGTATGTTCTGTGTTAGGAACAAAATATGGGGTCTGCAACTTGAAAATATGGGCCTAGGAGGATCGGCGCATCTCGAAATTCTCGATGAAATGCCGACGTTACGCATTATAAACCTGATGAACAATAATTTAGAGGGAAAAGTCCCTGAACTAAAAAGATTGGTTCAGTTGAAGGCTTTGTATCTGTCGAATAATCGGTTTAGTGGCGAGATCCCTGATGATGCATTCCGAGGTACAAGATCCTTGAGGAACCTGTTCTTGTCGAACAACGGTTTTACCGGAAAGATTCCATCGTCATTGGCAACATTGCCGAAGCTTTTAGTCCTAAGCCTTGGGGGGAATCAGTTTTCGGGTCGGATACCTGATTTTAAGCAAAATGTGAAGGTGGCCAACTTTGCTAACAATGAGCTAGAAGGTCCTATCCCTGCAAGTTTCAGCAACATGAGTGCAAACATGTTTTCAGGTAGTTGTTGCATTCATGCTCTTGTATCCATCTAAGCTTGAAAGATTCGAGATAAAATTATAAATTTTTGCTACTAAAAATTTTATGTCATAAGGTCTTAACTGAATTATTAATTGATGAGCATAATTGTGTCACATTTTCATCTTTGATTTACAAAATCATAGTACTTGTTCAAACTAAAAATAAAAATGGAATAATCTTTTCACATGTTATTGCAGGCAACAAGAATTTGTGCGGACCACCTCTGGAGAAATGCCCGGTGACCAGTCCACCACCATCACCTAGCCCATCGCCGGCCCCCTCCGACAGCCCCCAACTTCCACCATCCTTGCACAGAAAGACAACATCTGCCCTAAAAATTGCATTGCAGGTGTTATCCATATTGTCACTTCTGTCACTCATTGCAGCACTCATCTTCATTCTGTGCAAAAGGAAACAAATGAGTTGGGCATCAAAGGAAACCTATGGCGACGACTCTAACAATTTGCCACCTTCCTATATGGACCAAGACAAAAGCAAGGATTCAGATTGTGGGGGATGCATGGTGAGGAGGCCCGTCGTCGACAACGCGAAATTGATGTTCTTGAAAGGCGAAGCCGATCGGTTCGACTTGCATGATCTGTTGAGAGCCTCGGCTGAGGTTCTTGGCAGTGGGAATTTTGGAGCCTCGTACAAGGCGGTGCTGATGAATGGAGAGGCTGTGGTGGTGAAGAGGTATAAACAGATGAACCATGTAGGGAGGGAAGATTTTCATGAGCACATGAGAAGGTTAGGGAGGTTAAACCATGAGAACTTGCTACCACTTGAGGCTTATTACTATAGGAAAGAAGAGAAATTGTTGGTTTGCCATTTCATGGAGGAGGGCAGCTTGGCCAATCGTCTTCATGGTAAGTTTTTAGTAGCCTGCAATTATTTAGTACATTTTTACTTAATAATTTAGATTTGTTCGTATAGTATTCGTGAGACGATACTTAAAATTTAGATTTGTTTTTCTGCAGGCAACCATTCCATAGATAAACCTAGTCTGGATTGGCGAACTCGATTGAAGATCGTAAAGGGTGTGGCTAGAGGTTTAGCTTATCTCTACAACCAACTCCCCAGCTTGGTCGTGCCTCACGGTCATTTGAAATCTTCCAACGTCCTTCTAAACGAAAAATCCGAAGCAATGCTGTGTGATTACGCTTTACGACCGGTGATCAACCAAGAACCAGCACACACGCACATGATGGCTTACAAATCACCAGAACACTCCATAAATGGTCGTATCAACAGGAAGACAGACGTATGGTGTCTGGGAATACTAATTCTAGAAATCTTAACAGGAAAGTTCCCAGACAACTATCTAACAACAAGTTACGACAGCAACACAAATTTGGGCACATGGGTGAACGAGATGGTGAGGGACAAGAGGACAAGTGAAGTTTTCGACGTCCAGATGAGTGGGACTAAGAACAGCAAAGGAGAAATGATAAATCTTTTGAAGATCGGGTTGAGTTGTTGCGAAGACGATCCCGACACAAGACCGGAGTTGAAGGAAGTGGTACGAGAGATCGGAGAGTTGAAAGATAGAGATGAGTTAGAGTTTTCTTCAACAATGGGGGAAGTGAATGCAGATATATCTGGTAGTACCGGTAGAACGACGGCGGGAGGAGCATTTTCATCCTAATCGTAGAACGACGGGGTAACATTTTTATGTAATGTGGTTTTAGTTGATAGAAATTATTAAGAAGAAATCGTTACTACTTTTTTTTTTACCATTTTATATTAGTTTTTCTCTTTGTCTCTCTCAGTTAGTTAATGTAATGTTGGAAGCTTAATTCAATAAAGATTATATTTCGTTTTGATCTAGATATTTTTATTATACAGTATAAATTCTGTTTTGAATATTTCAGATTATTATTTTAATAATATTTTTGGTTATTTATGTAATATATTTTGAAATTGTTTAATATTTATGATTTTTAGATATATATACTTAAAAGGGTATTTTTGGATATTTATTCGAATTATCAGAATAATTGTTATATAAATGTTTTTATAATAAACGATATTTTTATTATATAATTTTACCGTAATTACTATTATTTAATAATAATTTTACAAGACTATTGTTTGTTGCGTAAATAAAAAATAATTAATAACTCGTATATGATATTTTTTAGTATAATATATTTATTTTTATATTAAAATATTTAAAATTAATTATAAATTAAATAAAACTTTAAATTCGATTCAATTTTGCTTAGTTAACCATAGCTTTTAAAAATTTGTACTATAAATCGTCCGAACACTTAGGTTGATATAAATTTTCGGTTTGACATGCTCAGCCCTACTAACAAATGTTAAATCCAAGGACTAAAATGTGACGAAAGAGAACTTTAAGGGACAAACTAGGAAAAATAAAATTTAAGGTGCAAATTGGGAAAAGTGTATAATTTGGGGCGCAAACTGCGTATTAAGCCTTTGAAAAAGAATGTAACCAGTCGCCCTATCTGGTTTTCCCAACCCATTCGGCTAATCTACAAAAAATTGAAGGAAAAAAAAGTGTAATTCAATTACCCCAACTCAGCTGGTTAGCTAATCTGTTTTCGCTGCACTGCTTCCATATTCCGGTAAGCTGCTTTTCCTCTGGTTTTCTCTTCCAGGTTTCTGCTTCATTTGCCATGTACTACTTGCTTTTATTCAAAGGACAAGAAAAAATAGCCTTTTAAGTTGCAGGTCTTAACTTGCTCTTCTAGGAAACTATTGAGCACTTCCGCAAATAGTTGTTTGCTTATAGCTAATGTGGAAAGCTTTGGTTTTTATTTTTGTAAATGTTGATTACTTGATTTTGCAGATTATCTACCTTGCTTCTTGTTTATGGTCTTGTTTTTAATGGTGTTGTTGTTCTTTTCAGCTTTGTTTTTTCAGTGTGAATTCTGTCATTTATGCTTGGGTTTCCCTTGGGGGTGTTGAAAGAAAGTTTCTCCACATGTCCACTAAATCCTTCTCCATTCACTGGAGTTTAAAATCCCTGTTTCCAAACACCTGTTTTCTCCCTTTTCTTCACAGATGCTCTCCGAATGCTCTACCCCTGTCGTTTCTTCACTACCCAAGAATCCATTATCCAAAGCCATGCTTCCCTCAACCCCCATTGGCCCAATCCCATCCCTGTAACCAAACTCCCCATGATCTAGCACAAGCAAGGGAGTCCATTGCAGAGTACCTCCAACAATTGGGGCTTTCTTTGGAAGAATCCATTTCTATAGCTTCTAATTCCCCCAAGTACACCCAAATGCTGGTGGATGGTGTCAAGGAATTGGAGGAATGGAATGCTTGGAATAATGTTGAAGGGGATAATTTGGGGTTTAAGGAAATGATCATTTATATTGC
The DNA here is from genome assembly GCA_035048815.1 of Abelmoschus esculentus. NCBI lineage: Eukaryota > Viridiplantae > Streptophyta > Magnoliopsida > Malvales > Malvaceae > Abelmoschus > Abelmoschus esculentus. The sequence goes on along the minus strand of JAUCBN010000020.1, from coordinate 16,753,320 downwards.
GAAGGAGAAGGGTGATAATGGAAAGGTTGCCTTTTTGGAGAGCGTGGGTTTGCCTCTCTCTTCTGCAATGAGCATTGCGCGTTATTTGACCTCAGAATCTCTGCCCAGTATAATTCGGAAGGTTAGCGAGAAAGCTCATTAAGTTTATATCTGTTTTCTAGCTAACATTTTGATTTGTTGTGCAATAATTCATTCTGGTGATCTTTCTTTTGATAGCTACTAGAATTTATGAAATACTAGATGTGAAATTATGTTTCGTAGGCATTATTTGAATCATGCTTGTCCTTTTTGAAGTAATTTGGCCACACACACACAACAACAAAAAAAGAAAAAAAGAAAAAAAAAAGAAAGAAACTGGAGAGCTTTAGAAATGAGGAGTTTAAAGAAGCAGCCAGAACGTCACTCTAATTTTTTCACATTTAGCCACAAGTTGACATAGTCAAATTGTGAATAATAACACCATCATGCCTTACCAGTATGCAGGAATTTTATGGGTCTCATATTTTAGGAACTGATGGATATTTTTCAATTTTGACGATATTTAAGATACATACCTCTTGATTTCATACAGTTGTCCTATGATTTGTAGATCGAGTGTTCCTAGCTCTTTCATCTTTAGGTTGTTTTAATACCCCATATTAGTGTCATTACTTAGAAAATTTTCCTGCATAATCATTGCATCAGTCTTCTAGGTTATTTCTATAAGCACTGTATTTAAGAAGGCATATGCCTAGAAAAAAGCTTGAATATTTTCTTTTGTATTAACCCTAAAGTAAGAATTAGACCATTTTTTGTTTGTTTGTGTGGGCTTGCTTAGTAGTGGGTGTGCGTTAGTATTTGACCTACTATATGAACAAGCTGTTGTCATACTTTTCAAGTTTTTCTTTAAGGTGACATCTAGTTGTACTCTTGCATTCTGACATGTTTGTCCTTCAGTTTATCGTCATTTAGAAGTCTGTTTATTGATGGAATGATTGAAATGTATATAACATAACCTGTTACAGAACAGGATTTTTGGTTATTAGATTTGACATGTCTAACCTACCGCTTTTTTTTTTGGTTAAAATATTTTACAAATGGTTCACCTTCTGGGCAGCAAGCCATGGTCTAATGAATTGATAGGCCCAATATGAATTCATTTAGATTTTGACCATAACTTTGTTCTTTCGGTAACCCTCCCTAATGATTTTTTGTAGAATATGTGCATGTTCCTGAATCGTAGCTTGGTGCTAAGTTTAAAAAAAAAAAAAAAACCCTTCTGTTTTGGTTAAAGTATTTTAAATCATAGCTTTTTGCTAATATGATCAAGAAACAATAATGTGGTACTTATCCTGCTTCAAATGAGTTCTGCTCTTTTGTAAATTGACTGAAATTAGTTCTTCATCTAAATTTGTTTCCTGGAGTCATTACTTATTTTGGATTTGGCTTTAGGTGAAGTATATGAAGGAAATAATCTTTTCTGTCAGTGATGGTAAAGGGCTTATTGGTAAAAATGCTCGTCGAATGATGATGCACTTGTCAATTCCTTCTGATGAAGATGTGCAACAAACATTATCCTTCTTTGAGAAGGTAAAATATGACTTCCAATCTTCTTTTACCTTATGTGAAATGATATCATGGTTTTCTTGCCTAATGCTTTTTATCCCCCCCCAAAAACTAAACTTTTCAACTGGTATTTTTGTTGTATAGGTTCATTTGTTCAGTTGCTTCTTGTCATGACAAAATTTAGCAATATATGTTGCAGATTGAAGCAAGACGTGGAGGTTTAGAGATGTTGGCCTCATTAGATGATTCTTTTAGATTTCTGTTGGAATCATTTCCTCGTCTTTTATTGTTACCGGTGGAGTCCCATTTGGAACCTATTGTTGATATTCTTGAAAATGTTGGAGTTCCAAGGAGATCTATGGGAAAAGTATTTTTGTTGTTTCCTCCCATCTTGTTTTGCAAGATTCAGGGCATTAAATCAAAACTTTCGGCTTTTGAGAAGGTACCTTACATGATTTAAATTCTAGTTTCATTTAGCCAAGTACATTTTTCTATTGGCAAATGATATGAACAATAACCTTTTTTTTTTTCTTTTTTATACATTGTTTGCCCGTAATCAAAGTATCATTTTTATGAATTTTCTTCTAGGTTGGTGCAGAAAATGAAGATATTGGGAAAATGTTGCTAAAATATCCATGGATACTTTCAACAAGCATTCAAGAAAATTGTGAGCAGATCCTTTTGTTTTTTGAGGAAGAAAAGGTATATTGATTTTATAACCGAACTTGACCTCCTAGCTAGGTGTATTTAAATACTACAAAGTAATAAAGCAGTTCTGTTGGTTGACAGTCATGTCAATTATAGCTATTGACTTATCCTAGAAAGTCAGTCTTAAATCCTGTTAGAAGTAGTTAATGAGATTTGACTTATAACTCATGTAATACTCAATTCTTTTCTTATCTTGACTAATAATACAGATTCTTCTTCTATCTTCTCTCAATTTTCTTGATTTCTTCTTTGACCTTACACTCAAGAGTTGTTTTTTCTCTTCAACCCTCTTGTGTTTAGCCTTGACTATCCAACGCACATCAGTTTTACATTTGCTTTATATTCATGTGCTCGACTGTATACTTAGTTAATGTATGATTGAGTTTTGATTTTGTCATGATGTTCATGGTTTACTTACAACTTAATCGAGGTTCTAATATTTTGTTATTTGTTTTGAACTTACTAATGTAATTGTCCCATAAAAATAACCCAAAGCTTATTTTTTTAGTTACTAAAAGAAGAAATTGTTGGAGGATATGATAGTCTCTGAAAGTTGCATTGTCTTCGTTTTCTTTTCTATTGGGATAATGTTTTGTGATGGATAATTATTATTTTTGGTTTTAGATACCAAAACTGAGTGTTGACCGGGCAATTAGAAGCTGGCCTCATTTATTGGGTTGTTCTACAAGCAAGCTGAAGTTGATGGTGAATCAGTCTGGTGAATTGGATATTAGAAACAAGAAACTTGGTCGGGTTATTGCCAAAAGTCCCCAACTCCTATTAAAGAAACCTCAAGAATTTCTCGAGGTTGGTGGTCATATGTTTTTGCATGGGTTCTTGTGATAAAGTTTCTACCTTTTTTTTTTTTTGCAGTTCATGCTTCATCCCATCTCTATTTGTTGAATTGCCTTTTAAAAGAATAATTGGCTTTAACATAACTTGAAAGGTGATCTAGTTCAGGTTTAGCAATTCCATGCTAGATGTTCAAAGGAATTGGCATGTGGTACAATTATATCTCATTTCTGGCATGAAAAAAATGAGGATGCCCTTCTCATGGTCCTATCAGTTACTCCTAGACAGTTTCTTGTACCTTTCTGTTTCTCAGGATGTGTCGTTGTTGTAATTTGTCTTAATGATGAATAATTCATTTGTAACCATACATATGATTCTAATTATCAAGAAATTTTGAAAACTAGACTTTTGAAAGGTACCCATCCCCCCCCCCCCCCCCTTTTTATTCTGTATATTCAATTCTTCCATGTGGAACTCATTGACTGAAGTTTGATCACACACAACACACTCACAGGAAGACATATTTTTGAAACAGAGGGACGGGCCTAGGGTTGCTGATGTCACCTCTGACTTTTCATTTTTGTGATACTATTTCCTTTTGAAACCAGCTTTTTGTTGATTTCTGGGTATTAGGGGCAATCCAGGAGTCTAACTCTGCTGTTTTTCAATGGTCAAGATTTGTTGATCTGTTTCTTCAACTACATAATCCTAGTTTTTTGTTTGTGAAGCTTAGCTGACTCTTGAATATAACTTGTATCTCCCCAGCCCCAGGGATTGTAAAAAAGACTAGTTCCCAAGGATTGTGAAAATGAAATTGTGGCATTAAATCCTAGTTGTGAAATTTAAAATTTATTCATTTACATTTCAATCAATGAACTTTATTTGCACTGCTTTCCTTTTGATTTATTCTATTCTAATCTATTCTTTTATTTCTTTCATAATTCTGATTATTTCTCTTTATACAGGTTGTTCTATTTTTCGAAGGTCTTGGTCTTGATCGGGAAACTGTGGGGAAGCTACTCTCTCGCTGTCCAGAAGTTTTTTCTGCCAGCATCGATAAAACTTTGAAGAAGAAGGTTGAATTTCTTTCAGGGTTTGGCATTTCCAGTGAACACCTTCCTCTCGTCATCAGAAAATATCCAGAGCTTCTTGTGTCTGACGTGGACAAAACTTTGCTTCCTCGGTAATGCTTTTATTTCAGTACACTTTGTCTATATTAGTTGAAGTGTTGTGGTGGAAAAATACCCAAATACCAACCAGGCATCATGGAAAAAGATAACTAATTGTCCAAAAAGAAAAGAACATAAAATGAAAATCTGAGTTTCACTAATGCATTGTAGGTAAAAATGGTATTGAAGGTATTAGCCAAAAGAAAAAGATACTAAATCTCTTTTTTTCTTTTATCAAGTTATTTCCTGTCAAGATCACAGGCAAAATGAGTTTTGATGGCAACATCGCGCCCTTCTAATCTTGAGATACAGTATGTTGAACCAACATAGGAATGGATTTGAAAGACGGAAGTCGGATAACACAATTAAATCTGGAAATATAAACATTTGATGTCATGCATTTTTTTTTCTTTAACTTCAATGTTATGATGCAAACTATGGTTGTGAAGTTACAGATTCTGCAGTGATGAAACAACCAGTGTTGTTGTAACTCACTATGGTTGTGATATGAACAGGATAAATTATCTGATGGAGATGGGGCTGTCAAGGAGGGAGGTTGCTTTAATGGTCCGTAGGTTTTCCCCATTACTAGGATACAGCATCGAGGAGGTATTAAAACCGAAACTCGAGTTCCTTTTAAACACCATGGAGAAGCCAGTGAAGGTTGTGGTGGGGTATCCCAGGTTCTTTAGTTATTCACTGGATAAGAGAATAAAACCCAGATTTTGGGTACTTAAAGGAAGGAACATCGAGTGCAGCTTAGAGGAAATGTTGGGAAAAAACGACGAAGAGTTTGCTGCTGAGTTTATGGGTGTTGGAAGAATGCCTGTTTCCCCGTCTCCTACTTTTCAATGAATTGTGTTAAACTTGCAGGTTTTGTTTGTAAATGCTAAAGATTGGTAGGCAACGTTTGTAAATGCAAAAGGTAATGTTTCACCATTGGCAGCTGTTTTGGTAGAGGTAAATTTTTTATTTTAACCACTAGACTCTCATCGATTAATTCGGATAGTTTTTATAATTGTTTTTTATTCACAATATTAAAATTTGAATATATAATTTTTTTTTCGGTTTATCAATGTTTTGTGCTGACTAAGTACAACTAATTTTAGTGAGTTTTCTGTATATACAAGATATCAAGCACAAAATTTATATAAGTGATATCAAAATATTTATTATTTGAATCAATTTTACTAATATATTTAAAAATTATTTTAATTATTATTATACAACTTATTAATTAATTAAATCTACATTATAAATAAATATCGCAAAGCTATATTACTCAACCCAATTTGTTTTTGCTATTTTTATCTTTAATCCCCCTTTCTGTTTTTGCTACTTTTATCATTAATCTCCCTTTCATTTTTTATATAATTGCATTATAAATCCTTTTAATCTAAATATTAATTAAACAAAATTTTTATTTAAATATTTTTGAAAAGTAATCAAGCCTTGTTAAAAACCCTCTAAACCTAAATAAAAAAAAATACCCATTTTATTAATAAAACGAAAACCCAGATTACACAACCAAACTACCATTTTAAATATTTAATACCAAAAGAAATGGTATTAAATATTTAAATTTAAAATGGGCTTTCGTTTTATTAAAATTGAAATAAAAGAAAACTTAAAATTTCCATCTCTTGTTAGATTTATCATTATGATTATAAAAAAAACTTCCAAAAATTATATTCTCAATTGATACGATAGAAATCATATTGATTCAAAAAAAATATTGCACGGTAATACAACCAACAATTAATTTATTAATAATATACAAGTAAAACCAATTTATTTTTTTATGCAAAACGGATCCATCCAATTTCTCTCAATAATAAATATTTATAAAATTGCCAATTATCATACAATGTCTCATGACAGCAGATCGAAAAGATCGATTTTCAGACATTGAACAAGACATGCTTTCAATATAAAAAAGGGGGGTCTTATTTCTAAGCCAAAGACAACAATGCAACCATAATTAACAGCTTTAACACACACCACAATATCCATAAAACCAAAACTAGTGGTACCTGTAGTTGATATTACTGCTGGTTCTGCTGTCTTTGCTGTGTAAAATTGGGGTTGTTTTGAAGAGCTGCCATATTAGATTGTAAATTCTGAGCACCGCCCATATTACCAAATGCGCCTTGTGCACCATGCTGCTGCTGCTGTTGTTGCTGCTGCATGGCCATAAGCCCCCCAGGATTGGATCCCATATTAAACACTGCAAGCAAAAAAGACCAAAATCTAAATACTTACGGTAATAACGAATGAGGGAAGAAGCAACCAAGCACCATTAGATATAAAAATATATGTGTATATGTATGTATACATGAAAGAATGTCAAGATCATTACCATTCATACTTTGATCACTTAGGATTTGTGATGCATGTGTCCGCTGAGGATTGCTACCAGGTAGTCCAAACTGCAAAAAGAATTGAACTGAAGGAATGAGCTATGTCACCCTTATGAGTTATGAAGAAAAACAGGAATGTATATGAGCTATGTTACACTTATGAGGTATGACCAAAATAGGAAGGTATGTAGCATACGAATAAGGACATATAGACAGATGCAGTAGATACAAACACCATTTTTTTTTTGAATTTTAGGATTTTTAAATATTTTTTTGAATTTTTTATTTTTAATAAATCAAGCATGCTAGAATTTTTTTTGAAAATCAAAAATATAAATTCTGATTTTTCTAATAATATTTTCCAAAATCTTTTACATTTTATGATTATATTTATTTTTTTCTATTTTACATTTATGACACGTAGCTACTCCTAATTGCATCACATGACAGTTTTTTAACGGAATTGGTCTAAGATGTTAACATGAGACACAAAATGGAAGTTTATGGGCCAAACTGATTGAAAAAATAGTAAAAGGGCCGAGGTGAGAATTTCACTAAAGTACAAGTGCCAAAATAAGTATTAAGCCTTTTTTTAAATGTCATTAATTACAGACAAGATAAATTTCACAATATGCATGATTCGTATGATGAAGGGAAGTCTCGCAAAGGAAAAGAAACCCGGTAAAACCTTTAGCAACTAACCTGCATCCTTGGTAAGAGTGACTGAGAAGACATAGTTGCAGACATGTTTGGGATCTAAACCAAGACATTAAAAATATAAATTTAAACCATGAAAGAAATAAGTTTAATATAAAAAAAAGAAGACAAAAATACATTATGAAACAATACAAAGATTAATAACATAAGCAAATCACATTTAGTATGACTGAAGGTGCAACAGAAATGGCCATAACAAGTTAATAAAAGATAAAAACATAGAAAACATTCCAAACGATGAATGGCAATTTAGCAGTTAATTTAGAACACAGTCAACGTGAAGAAAAACAGCAAATGCATGTTTCATGCACTTGTACAAGAACAAGAGTAATGGTCATAAAGGTTATAGCTTAACAACTATAACTATACATTAAGCACTCAGAAGATAGAACACAACATTAGAAATAAAAGAGGTGCATAGGACCCACCAAGATGAAAAACTAAGTTTTCCTAAAGGAAATTTGTCAAAATTAAAACATTTCTTTCATTAGTTGCAATTTACAACATGCTACATTTGAAAGATTGAAAAAGCATTAAGGAAACCCAATTGTTATAGAACCCTTGCTGAAATAAGCAAGGGGAGGGGTGGACATTCTATATAATGTTTTAGAGGAATAAACGCAAGAACACAGATAAAAGAACAAAATGAAGTCATACGGCTAACCATTTGAGTACTTGGTGTCCCCTGAGCAGCATTGAACAGTGCAGTATTTGCTGGACTGGAGAATTGACCTAAATGGCGACTCAACTGATTTCCTTGATTGAGATGGCTTTGGCCCATTCCGTGCTGCACGTGTCCTGGGGGAAGCTGCCTACCCTGAAATTGCTGATGGCCCAAGGGTTGGGAAAACTGCATCTGACCATGTAACTGATGGAAAGAGATTCAGGTTTTAGTTGAACCAATAGCATGAGGAAAAGGTGTATTTTAGAAGGGTAAAAACATACTGTCATACAGAAAATAAACTGAAGAGTACTAAGAGCTTGGAAAAAAATTCAAGATTTCTATAAATTCAGTAAACAAAAGGAGGGAAAACCAAGACTCAATTTTTTTGACAAAAAAAATGTCGGTCGTGCTTTTACTGTCATACATTTTGCTCAGTAACTTTAATATATAAATATTGATCTTGCAAGTGTAGAGCTGACTTACAGAATAGCTTTATCATAAATAACTTAACCCACGATCAAGACCCGTGAAATCATACTTAAACTTCCATTTAATATAAGCTATCCAAATGCAGGCAACAAGCTCCAATGACTTGACTCTACAGAACTCTAAATACTTAAAATTTACTAGGCTATGGACAATAATCATATTCAAAATCCACAAAAAGCCATATGGTTTTTTCATCTCAAATACCCAAAGCTGGAATGCAATACATGCATATATGAAAAATGCATTTGTAATTCAGCATAATTTTCAGATAAAACATGAAAAAAAAAACGAAATTACCGATTGAAACTTCTGCTGAGCCTGACCCTGAAGATCATGAAGCGGCAGCTGATTCTGCACCAAAGATATGATTTTTCATAATTATTGTACAACTATAATGGCTGAGAAGCATGTGAAGCAATTCTATATTTCAATCATTGATGTCGGTGCATCTATGCCCTCAGGCACAGTCAAAAGGAGCAAAACTGCTTTACAGCCCTTACAGCCCCCTAGGCACAGCTATTTCAAAGAGGCAACTGCTTTAATGGGCTTTATTCTCGGCAAAAAAAAGCCAGCTTCGCTGCTCAGCGAGCAGACCTTCAGTTTTCTTCTTCTTATTTTGGATGTCAAAATACCATATATGTTGTTTATTTTATTCCCGCCAACCAACATGATTAAATTTCAAAACAAATTAAAAAAAACGTAACATCAAATCTCCAACCTTTACCTACCCATTTTTTACTCAATCTGTGTTGTTAAGGCACCGCAAAAATGGAAGGTTACACCTTTAACTTTCTCAAGCGAGGCCATTTTAATTGAGCGCATGCCTTCATGCACTTTATACTACCGCCTTTCACTTCAACACTAGTCACTAAGCAATAAAATGGCGGCTTCACGGATTTGAAGTCCAGTTTTAAGTTTTAACTTAAATTTGATCTGTTTTTGGCTTTGTAGAGTGTATTGTAATTCTCTTTTTCTAATCTGTATTTAGAGAAAAGATTTTACCTTACTAATTATTATTTAATATTATTTTCATGTATTTCATAATTTTTGTGATATAAAATTCTCACATATATAATAAGTATGTGCCTTATACTAGTTGGGCTAAAGCTTTTTTGCACCTTGCGTCTCAAGCTAAGTAGAGGTTTTAGTGCCTCAACTGTGCCTGGCACTCTTTGATAACACTAGTTTCAACAAAAAACAAATAAAAGAACTTGATCAAATTTGCTTAGAATAATAAGATTCAGCAAAACTATTGTCCTTACCTCATGATAGTTTTGTAAATCCTTCCAACACAACCAAGAGTCATAGTTACTATGTAAATCACAGCATATGCTTACATGCATATGCACATATAGATGTCAATATGCCATGAGTTACTCATTGGTCATTATAGCCTCAGATAAACAATAAAAGAACACAAAAACAGTAATATTTATACCTGTCCAAGTCCTTGCATTGTAGACTGCCTAAACTGTTGTTGGGCAAGGAGTTGCTGTTGATGCTGAGGTAATTGCATCATTTTTTGCCTTTGCTGCTGCTGCTGCTGCTGCTGGTGTTGCTGCTGCTGTAGTTGTGTTTGTTGTTGAGGAGATGGTGTATTCATCATAGTTGTTCCAGACCTTGGTGAGTTGGCATATGGAAGTGGAGAAGTTGTGGTGTTATCAAAGGAGGTAGCACTAGTAGCGGCAGGAGATGCAGCTGATCTACCAATAAGTTGTGCTCCAGTAGCCTGACATAAGAAAACTAGAAGAGTAAGCTATTGCAGCAATATGAACTTTGAACTTCAGAAGTAAGATATATAACCAGAAATGATCAAATGATGCAAAACAGTTGTCATAGGATGAGAATCAATTGATACTTGATAGGTCTAATCAAATTATAATGATTAAAATAGAAGAGATCTGTCTGTTCTCCCATGAATGACATATAAACAAAGACTAGGAATTAATCAAGAACAAGATTCTAGTGTGACCTTTGCACTGAGCCAATACCCATAATATTGTTGCTATATTGGTTAAATTTTACACATAAATGAGAACATTATTTTACATTATCCTAATCCTAGCACCATATAACAAGAACGATGAAGAAAACATATGGAGCCCGCAATCGCTTGAAGTAACAACAAATAGCAGCCCAGAATGTATTCAAAAAGAGTCCAAAATAGAGATCATACAGACTTGGACATCAATGTTGCTCTTTCAAAATCAGATATTCAATGAGATGACAACAATCACAAGAACACAAATAGCCTTTTCACCTTACAGTTTGACAAAATCAGCAGGTTTACTTGCATGTAGGTTTAGGAAAAGACCGATTAAAGGAAACTTAACAACTAACCTGCAATAAAGACCCTTGATTGCCAATGTTGTTTGACATAAGAGGACTGTTCTTCGTGTACATGCCTGTAAGAAAATTTAAAAAATGCTACTAAAAAGTACTAGAAAAACTCTATTGTAATAGAATAAATAAATGACATAGTTGCACGAAAATTACCGGATGAATCGGTAAAAGAATGCATTCCATCAGTTGCAGGCAAGATATCCACGAGATGCAGTGGAAGCGAAGGTGTAATTTGCTTCTGATCTGCTGGCAGACGCAGACCTGCATACAAAGATCAATCAGTAAGTGGTTGATAAGCATGTAAAGATCAAAGACCTAGACCAATTTTTAAAACATAAATAGATCATCTACTAAATTTTAGAAGTTGATTCTAAAGAGATCATCCAAAATTCCATTAAACTTCAATTAACCATAGAAATCAATGCAGAAAACATTCATATACTGTTCTGTAAAACTTCAATTACTTCAACTACTACATCAATTGGCAGAACTTGATTATATATGACCAAAGCGAAATCCTATAGAACTCTAGGATGAAACTATAATAGATTGTCTAAATTTAGACCTATTTTCAATGAGAGATAAAAAATTGAAGTGACAAACATTCCATATGGGCCAGCTTAGAATAAATTAACATTCCCATGATTATGAGAATTTGAGCCCAGGAAGACAGTAAAGGGCATAGATTGGCCCCTCAAACTATTAGTAGAAAACCACTTGTTGCCTGCAGCTGCAAAAACTAGAAAGATAAATTGTTACATCTGATTGATATAATTATAGTTGCTGCATTAACAGCTAAAGACAATCACCTTCACCAAAATTAACCGCAGCACGGAGTATGTTCTCTTGATCTTGAATTTTAGCAGCCTGACCCTTATCAAGAGTGGGAAGAATGGCTGGCCCTTGACGAGAGCCAAAACAATATGCTTTGCGTGTATCAGCTAATACTTTCTCAGCACTTTCACAGGCAGCGGCAATCATATCAATTCTAGCCTGTAAAACAAGTAAACTCACATGTGACATGCCTGAAAATAACCAGATTCAACCAAAAAAAAAAAAAAAATTGTATAACACTAGCTCACCTTTAACTTGTCAATTTGTGAAGGTATTGGCAGATGTTGCATTCCTAGAAGCAACTGCTCTCGCTTCAAATTATCCTCCACTTCCATCTCAGGCAGTAGCTTTGAGGATAACATAACCGGTAATACTGCAGCCAAATAACCGGAATTAATTACTCAGTAATTACTATAAATAAAGATAAGGCATTATTTCCAATCCAATTTATCTCATCGGCATTTAAAGGGGAAAACAGCTAATGAACTTGAAAAATGACGCACTGGGAGCATTGTCGGCATTAACATTTTTGGGATGAACAACGAAAGCCTTCGAAACCTTTTTTATTTCGTCCACAATGTTGAAAAGCTCGAGATTTACCATTGAATATTGGCCCAAAATATCCTGCCTGTTTTACCAACAAACAAAAAAGGGAAACCCTAAACATATAGGAAAAATCTGAAAATTCAAGGTTATAAAAGAAATAATGCGAAAACCGAGGACCATTTGGGGGTGGTATTTGTGCGAGAGTAAGCGTCGAAATCTTCAAGGATCCGAGTTATGGCCTTGAAAAGGGAAATTGCTCTGGTCTTTAAAGATTCTAAATTGAGCTGTTGTTGCAGCGCCTGATTCAGCCTCTCCGCCCCTGCCCCTGCCTGATTCTGTTGTGGTGGCTGTTGCTGCGGCGGGGGCTGCGATGGGTCCTGAATCATTCCCTCCATTTTTCTTTAGATAATAATCTTGGGGGTTTCTTCTAGATTACAAATAATGTTTCGACTTATTGGGCGATGGTTAACATATAGGTTTAACTTGGGTAACAGCCCTAAAACAATAGGTTAAATAAGCTCCTAATCCCTATAATCTTATATATTTAAAATTTAGTCCTTATAATTTTATTTATAATGATATAACATAATCCTTATTTTTAAAATTTAAAAGTTGAAGCTCAATTGTTCGCGTAGTTAATATTATGGTATTTATTAGTCGTGAATAATTGAATAAATTTGAATATGAATAAATAAAGATTTTATGTTTTCTTAGTATTTTTATTTATATCTTTACTTTAAATATTAGATTTAAGATTTATAATTAATATTTAGAGATAAAATTAATATTTAAGTTTTAAATTTAAAATAAAATTAATCTTTTAGGATACAATATTGAGATAAAATTTAAAATTAATGTATATAATTTAAAATTTTTAGTGTTGTATAAAAACATTAAAATACTAAAATATAAAATATTTTTACTAATCTAAATCGATAATATATTTTAAAATATATTATCGATTATTAATAAAATAATTTCGCCCCTTTAACCTGTTTTTTCGTTAGATGTGATTTTTTTGTGACTACAAATAAATGGTAGAAGCTGTAGATTTTAAATAATTTATTCAAAATTAGTTAATTATATTGTATTATTTTGAGTCTTAATACCCGATTTTATATTTAATTTAGAGAAACAATTTTTTTTTTTAAATATAAATTTCTGATTTTATGCAGGTTACTGAACATCTAACTTATCGTACGTCAGTCTGTATTATTTTTTAATAAAATGATAACTCATACATACTGATAATAAATTAATTTTTAATAAAAATTATTAATTTTATTAAAAGAAAATATATTTAAAATTATAATAAAAATTTATATCTCGATAAACAAATCTAAATATATACTTAATAAACAAAATTAACTATTATAAAATCATATAAAGACTAAACAAGTAAAAATATAAGAACATGATGTAAAGACTCAAAATAAAAAAATACAAACATCACTCAAATCAACAATGATAGATAAAATTATCAACAAACAATATAAAAATAGATATTATAATAAAGGTATATCAATAACAAAAATATTATGCAATTCAGTCGCAAATAAACGATAAATACAACTATATATCCAGATATAGTTTAAAGATTCAAAACAAAAAAATTAACATAATTAAAAAATAAACATTATTTTAATAATCATGATATCATCGGATTCAACTTTAATAAAATCAAAAGAGCACATCATTAAACTATTTTAGTAGGTTTTTCTCTTTTTTATCTATAATTTTATTTTATATGTAATTTTATAAATTGTAATTAACAATCACATCACTACCGTTAACTTTTTCCATTAAATTTTAACAATAATGACTTAAATAAGTAAGGTTTAAAAATTGAGTGACATGATTGACAAACTCTTTAATTAGGTGACCAAAATAAATATCGCCAATTAATTGGGTGATAATTAATATTTACAAATTATCTAACTTTTTATGAGATTTTATTTCAAATTTATATTTTGAGTTTTTGTTAATGTGATAATTAACGACAACATTATTCCATGTTAATAGTAACACATGACCCAATTTACTATAATTTGGCAACAAAATATGATATTTTTCGAAACATAAATTTAAGCCTGAATCAACAAATTATATTATTGTATAATCATAAGAAACATAGCCAGATACATATGTATTAAAAAGCATTGTCAGCATGTCATTCTATCATTGCTAATTCTGTGATCATAAAACTAAACTTTTATGCTCCAAGTATACTTACTTTTAGAAAACATCGGGATGGAAATGCCCTTTTATGCTCCAAGTATACTTACTTTTAGAAAACATCGGGGTGGAAATGCCCTGGGATGGAGTTGCTTTGTTGTGCCTGCTTCAAATGCATTGTTAAGGCGTAGTTATTTACCTGCAAAACACACCATCAATTTTGTTAATATCATGGCATGATTTTGATTTACTTGTTTCGCCTGTATAGAGTAATCCCAATCTTCATCATTTAAAACATTTTAGGGTAAAATGAGGAGTTGCAAATTTTTGTGATTTCTGACCTCAAGGGTTCGCAACTGTTCCTGGTATTGAGACACCAACTGCTTCAAATGTTCCAACTCGTTGTTTTTGTCCTGGTACTCTTTTTGACGTTCATGCTGGATAGCCACTGCACGCTTTAGTACTGTGTTCTCTTGGATCAACAATTGAGTTTGTTCCTTTAACATGATATTTTCCTAACAAAAATTTGCAATCAACACTTGATGCTTGCAAACTCAAAAGCAACATAAAAGATGAAATAAATATTGAAACCCATGTTTGATTTCACAAACATGTCGAACAATAAAAGATCATTAAATATTGCAACTGCAGACCCAAAAAGCCAAAACAATAGAACTTGTTGTATTTGAATATGGGAATTGAAATCTGAATATCAAACCTCAACAACACAGCTTCTCACATCTAACTTCCAAAATCCAGTTTTGGAACCACATTTCAAACCATTGCCTTTACATCTCAAAATCACTAACTCGAATGAAATAAAAAAAGCAACTCTCTTCACTCATCTCCCTAGACTGGTTCTTTATTTCCCTTGGCATGTATCACAACTCTCACAATAACTTCTAATCTTTAAGGGGAAATATTCAAAGATGCAAACTTTAGCTTCTATATAATTATTGCTTCATTTCCAGATTTCAATTTTTAGTCACCATTTTATTCTGTTTTGGGAGGAAATATTATGGGCCTTGTTTTTTTTTTGTATAGGGATTAGGTTAGGCATAATTTGAGACTCAAAATCAGGGATGGGCAAGTGAACCTGCTGTTGATACAACATGCTTAGGCTCAGCCCAAAATAGGTCGGTCCCATGACATGATTAAAAACTGTATAGCAATTTGCCTAAAAGCTGTTTCAAAATTTTTGCAGGGCATACAGAAGTTAAGAGATACATACTTTAAGAAAACTTTGTGCTGCCTCCTCAGCAACACGTTTATTTATGGACTTCTCCAGAACCTCCAGCAATTTAGAGGTACGGGCTTTAGCATCATCCACACTTGCAGCACCCAGCATCTCCCTCACAAACAAGTCCACCCATTCTGCACCATCAACAGGCAGAGTTTCAGGGGCCGATGGAATCTGAACAGCAGCAACAACAACAACAGCTTCTCCATTGTAGGTTAATGTACCTGCAATTTCAACTACATATGTGAGATTTCCCTACCTAACATAAGTAGTAAGAACTACCCATTTTAAAGGGTATAGTACCACACACAGCACCACAATTATTCGTAAAATGATCAATTTTGTGGCAGTAGATTTGGTGAAAGTTGCATATATAAATTGTTCCACAGAAAATAATCTACTGAAATTGATTAACAGTAATATATCTCTGGAGGCATGTAGCTTAGGAGGACTAAAGTCGGAAAGAAATTTATCACTTCTTTTTCTCTTTCAAAAATCATTTTTTACTGGTTTATAAATATGATGAAGAAGAATAGGAAACTAATTGCATAATCTTACAGTTAACAGACTCTTAGAAGCCCTCTATATTTTACACCCTTCTCGTGCAGCATTTAATTTATCCATAGACATATGAACCGTTCTAAGGAGTAAGGACTAACAAACACATACTAGTGTTGAATAGCAACAAAATCAAGCAATAGGCTGATTGACACTGAAACTGACAGGGAAAAAAATAATTGAACAACATATGTGAAGCCAAGTGAAATTCTTGATAGGTCATCAAGAGGACCTAGTTCCTGATCAAGACAGATCTCATAAGCTAACTGAAATTCTTGATAGGGAAAAAATAATTGAACAACATACATTTTGCAAGAAACAAGTGGTATACCATTCTCAGAAGTTGCACATACTTCCTCAACAGGACCGATCTTTTCCCCTTTAGCCTCTGCTGCACCTAAGTGAAGTTCCTGAAGCCTCTTGATCGCAGTGTCTATATCGTTTCCACATTCAAGTAATGCTCTCTCCAGAATCTGAGGAGAGTAAATAGTTAATAGATGTGCCAGATGGATCAATATTAGACGGCCAACCATAATCTCTTGCTCAACAAGAAATTACAAAAAGCAAAGACTACAAAAGCTAAGCAACGGGTTTAGAGACAAAAGATAAACCTCAACTTACTAAAAACAATTAATCTCATACACACTGACTTTATACATTCACAAACCTAGCTAAGTCCGTGATTTAGACCTTACCGGAAAAAGGATTAACACAATCCCAACTTAAATATTTTCCGATTTATGGTTGCAATCCACACAAGTGCACTTGTTAGAATTTAGAGAAAAATAATCGAAAGGATTGCAGGTTTAGAATTTTGCACTTTGACCACTACTTTCAAATCTCTTCGCCCAAACAGAATTACCAAAGCAATGAATCAAGAAAGGTTACAACTTCGCTACAAATCTTTGAAATCCAATTGCTAAATAACAAATAAAACATGCATTTCTACATCTAATTAATGTATATATTTAGTAATAAACATGAAAAGCAAATAAAAGGACCGGATATACCTCAGGGTCCATATGGGGAAAGAGAACACGGAGGTGGTCGAGAGGAGAAGGCGGCGGAACAAAACGAACGGAAGAAGGAGAGCAGCACCGGGGCTTCTTTGAGACAGAAGCCGATGGCGACGGGATATCCTCGAAGAACGATCTCTTGCTCCCGCACACTGCCGCAGACATCCTTCGCTAAATCAAAGTAGAACTCTCTTTCTACTTCTATCAATGTTACTCCCTCTCCTTCTTTCTACCTAATTTGAAAGAAGAAGAAAAAGATTTTCCTGGGGTAATCTTTGTGTTTGGTTACCAAGAAATGGATGGGATTTGTTTCGAAAATACTTTGGGATTTAGGTTTTCTGATCAGTGGGATCCTTTTCCTTATATAGCACGGGAAATGAACTGCTGTAGAAGAAAAAATGTGTTTTTTAATAATTTTGAGAAATTTTATAAAAAGAATAAAAAATAATAATAATTTTGAGAAAGTTTAATACTACTATATTTTTTTTTCAAAATTTTGAAGAGGTTACCAAAAACCCAACGAATTAAAAAAATATTTTTATAATTTTAAAAATATATTTTTAAAATAAAAATAAAAGTAATAAAGATATATCATGAAAAAAATTGTTTTAGGTTACCAAATGTTATACATTATTTTTTTTTTTTGAAATAAAATTTTAAAGTATCTTTAAGACATTTTTTTTATTAAGCCTTTGCATAAATTGGAAAGAAGGGGGAAAATGGTGGGCAGTATTAAATGACGCGTTCGTTCGGTCCATGTACAAAAACAAAGCAACCAAACAAAATCCAATCTTTCTGGCTATGCCCTCCTCTCCTTTGCTTCCGCCCCTTTTGCTGTTTCCATTGAAGCTCTGGCTCAAGAATCAAACGTGGATTACAAGATCAAACCCAAGATTTTTCTCTTGTTGAGAGATCAATTTTATCAACACCCATTCTCAAAACCACTTTGATTTTTTTTTTTTTAAATGGCAGCCACTGCTTCTTTATCTGTGCTGCCTTCATCACTTGGTTTCCCAAACGAACGTCCTTCCGGCACTTCCCAATCTTCTTCTTATTCCTGTTCTTGTTCAGTTTTCTTCAATGGTGGGTCCCGTCTCAGGTCCCATGACAGCTTCGCTTGTGTGAGTTTCCCTTCTTCTACTTCTTCCGCATGTTCTTGGAGATTGAATAATGGTAGGGCTGGTACTCAACGTTTTGGGACGCTGGTGGTGGCTGCTTCTGGGGATTATTACGCTACTCTTGGTGTACCCAAATCTGCTTCCGGTAAAGAAATCAAGGCCGCTTATCGTAGATTAGCTCGTCAGGTACTCCACTTAGTTCAATTGTTTGGTTTCTTGTTTTTCTTTAAATCTTGCAAGTTTGTTTATTAGTTTTGCTTTTCCTTTCTGGGTTTATATACTGGTATGTTTTCTTGTAAAATCTTGCATGAGAGGAGAAAAAGCTCTTTTCTTAGGTTTTGAGTTATGATAAAGAGAAAAAAAATCTGACTGAGAGCACAAGATCTTTTCTGAGTGCTTCTGGATGCAATTATTCGTGAATATGAAGGAATATTTGGAGGGAAGAATTTAAGCCTTACAAATTGTAGTAAAAGAAAAAGGATAAGAATAAGATTATAGTATTATTTTTGGTTTTAGGCTTCTCTATCTCGAAAAAGAAATAAAATGGGCTTCTTTGGTCTGATTTTAGCATCTCATTTTTACACAAACCTTATCATCTTTCTTTGACTGATTGAACTATAACATATAATGCATCATTCTAGTGATGCTCTGTTTGCTAACTGGTGCATTCACTATCAGTATGAGACGCTCAGCGCTATTGTTTGTATGGAAGTTTTATTTGTGTAATTTGACTGTATTCGGCCTGTAATTCCCAAGTAGCTGATAGCCAGCCAAAACTTATATATTATTGACTAGAAAACTTTAAGCTTCTATGGCTGCACCTGTAAAAGATGTCTTAAATGGTTTGCTTTCTTGTAAATATCCCTAGTCTGCTTGTACGTAAGCTGTTACCAATCATAATATCAGCGATGGAATTGCTATGATTAGAAATCAAATGATTCTGTATGTACCTCATGCACCCTATCACAAGCTGGTGTTTTCTATATTGTGCTTTGAACTTTCTGATATGGTTTGATTCAATCAAGCTATTTCCTTCACCCTAGGAAATAACCTTTCAGAGAAGGCAAATCGGTGTTCTTCCTAGTTGTTTGCCAGTTCAACACCATTCTTTCTAGTTGTAAATGTGCCCTCATATATAAATCTGAAGCTACAAAGTTTGTATTGACACTGAAAAATAATGAATTATCTATTTTCTATACTTTTGTTTCATTTCTCTTTGTAGTCCTGACATTGTAACTTTTCATTTTCATTTGAAGTATCATCCTGATGTTAATAAGGAGCCAGGAGCAACTGAAAAGTTCAAGGAGGTTAGTGCTGCATATGAGGTATGTGCAAAAAGTTTTAGACCAAGATGCATTAATGTTGTTTATCATTGGCCATTTAGATTGAAAGGACTGTGAGTACAGCTTTCATATTTTTACTGCCTTGAAATATTAAGTCACAACTTCTGTGGTTCGTCCTATGGTTGCATTATAAAGGTCTTGATATTTATAATGTTGATTGACTTGATTGTTTTATGTTTTGTTCCTTTATTAATGAGATATCAATTTGTGGGGCTGGGAGTGTTGGGAATTTTCTTTCCTAGAGGAATCTTTGTTTACATTATTGTATTCAATTTCATTCATCACATTGTCTTTTGAACAATGAAGTGCAACTTTTTCAGGTGTTATCAGATGATAAAAAGAGAGCTTTGTATGATCAATATGGTGAAGCTGGAGTCAAGAGTGCAGTTGGGGGACAGTCCAGTGCTTATACGGTATGCATTTACTTGTGCGTGTTTTTTACGTTTGTACTTGTAAATCATAGCTAGGGTTTTCCCCCCATATAGAGATGTATACTTTGATTGTTTTACATTAGATGAGAAATAAACTATGCACTATGCAGCACCCGTGACGCTAGACATCTGTCTTTCTATGTGCAACTCAAACATTAGTTTTCTTCTCCTGCAGACTAATCCCTTCGATCTATTTGAAACATTCTTTGGACCAAATATGGGTGGTTTTCCTGGCATGGATCAAGCTGGATTCAGAACAAGCCGTCGAAGTACCGTTAGTAAAGGTGATGATATACGGTAAGTTGAGATCTTTGTTTGGTGTTTTGATGATTGTTAGTGGTCCTTGTTCATTCGCATTGGTTATAGTGAGATTTGATTGACTGATTGCTTTAGTATTTTACTAAGGTTGCTACAGTCATCAATTCATCTGTTTTGATTTATAAATATGAGATTGACCTCATCTAACACTGTTTACTTAGTTGTTTGCTCAGTAAGTTCATTATTTTACAGCATTTCTTTTTTTTTTCTGACAGTGTTTTCTTGCCTTTCATAATCACACTTCCCAATATTTTTTTAATAATTTAATTGTTTTCACTTTATGTCAAACCATGCTTCTCTCTTCCCTTTTCGTTTTTCTTAATACTAGAAGGAATACCTCAAGTCAAACCTGCAATATCTAATTAAATCCCATTCCATTATATATCACTTGCCTATTAAGCTTCAAATATTTCTTCTACTTTTGGTTATGAAGAAATATGTTTATGTTAGATAAGCCTTGTTCAAAGGCTTTTATAATCAATGTTGTTCTGACAATTCCAATATTTTCAGTTACGACATTACTTTAGAATTTTCGGAGGCTATTTTTGGAGCTGAAAAGGAATTTGAGCTTTCCCATTTGGAAACATGTGAAGTTTGTCTTGGAAGTGGAGCTAAGGTTGGGTCAAAAATGAGGATATGCTCAACTTGTGGTGGAAGGGGTCAAGTTATGAGGACAGAGCAGACACCCTTTGGCTTGTTTTCACAGGTAATTGGAATTTTTCTTGTCTAACAAATTATTGGTCGCCTTTATGATCATTTCCCGACATGACCTTTTTCTATGTCTTAAGTGGCCAACTGCATTAAGGATCAGGACCTTGGTTGTAGTAGGCATTTAGGATCTACTCGATATGCATATTTTGTAGCCAATGGTGAAATTGAGGTGGGTTCTCTGGATGGTCAAAAGAAGTTGGGTTCACTGGTACTTGATCGCATTTTTTGCTAACAAATAAAAAACTATATTGTGTAAAAAAAAGAGGTGAAAATGGAGAATTTTATACAAAAGAAATGTGTACTGCCTTACCACTCGGAAATTCTAAGAGAGACATGTAGGCACATTGTTAAAATTCCAAGACTATAGTGATAAAGCCTCTGAAGATTACAATATATATTAGGAAGATATTCTTGTCAATGAACCTTTCAATCCCATCTATGAAGTGATTTTTGGCTGCCTAGGTAGAAAACTGATTATGCTGTTGTGTAATGTATTACAGACATTTAAATTGTAGTTTTTCTTTTTATTGATTCCGATTGTTGAACTTGACTCGAGAAATATAGAGGAAGTAACTCCCAAGACCTTTTTCTGTTCTGTTTTTTTTTTCCTTCCTTTTTTCTTTTTCTTCGGGGCAGAACAGAGAGATTAAAGAAGGGTATTGAACATTAAATATTTGTATTGAATGTAGGAAGATGTGGCGGCTTGATAAGGAAGCAGTCGTGTTTAAATATTATGATTTGATTTTTTTTTTCTTCCAAATGTGCAGTTCCAACCTTGATTGATATCCCTCCGAACCTATGTGTGATGATTTTGTTATGAGATGTTTCTTATATAGCTTCTCCATTGCAACATGTTAGGTTTCTGTTTGTCCAAATTGTGCTGGGGACGGTGAAGTTATTTCTGAATACTGTCGGAAATGCTCCGGTAAAGGACGTATAAGAGTAAAGAAAAATATTAAAGTCAAAGTTCCTCCTGGGGTTAGCGCAGGAAGTATCCTCAGAGTTGCAGGGGAGGGTGATGCTGGACCAAAAGGGTATGTAGATGGTGTTTTTTTGTACCTCTGATCGTGATGATGTCTTCTTTTATTAAAAGCTGATTGCATTAAGTTATATTTTTTTTCAATCCTACTAGGTAGATTCTTCCTTTTTAAAATATAATATTGCATCTGTACTTTGATTCCACTGCTTATATTCAGTATTTTGATACGCACACACATATGTTATCATTGAAGTATTGTCACAGAAGTTTTCTTCCTTTTTAACCAATCCAATTTATGTTATTCCCTTTTGTTCTCAACAGTATTTTTTTTATTAGTTTCATATTTATTTTGAAATTCTGTCGCCTATTTCTCTTCTTGTTGAATACAAAAAAGCTTTCTGGTTTTTTCAGGGGCCCTCCAGGGGATCTTTACGCATATCTAGATGTTCAAGAGGTCCCAGGAATTCAAAGAGATGGCATAAATCTTTCCTCGACAGTGTCCATTAGCTACCTTGATGCCATATTGGGATCTGTTGTCAAGGTGGATCACTGTTCTCTCTCTATATTCATACATTTATCCTTGATGCTTTAGTTTTCATATCGGTTCTTATAAATTAAATGCAAAAGTTTTGAGTGAAAAAGCATGTATTTTTCTTTATTCATGCATGGTTTTGGAGAGTAATTTTGCATGTTGTTAACACCTGCAGCTGCAGATTTTCTCTTTGATTGTTTGGTTCTTATTTGGTTGAAGATTGTTCTCAACATTTTATTTTTCAATAACTTACTCTGCAACCCTATTCTTACCTGTTATCCATTACCTTACAAATATGTTCTCAAGTTTCTATATAAATTATCTTGTCCAAAAAAAGGGTGCTATAAACTGGAATAACTTCAATCTGGGAGAGATGCATATGTCATTATGCCAAAAAGACTCTTCTTCAAAGTCTCACCCTTGCCCCCCACACATAAGAAATGTTTTTGGTTTCCTTAGCTATATCTGCTAAATTTTGGTTTGCTAACGCTATATAAATATGTATGTTGGTGACAGCTCTATTCCTATTTTCCCATCGCTTTTCTTCATTACTTTGTTACACGGACTTTTGAGCATTGGTAATGTACCCGGCGGAGATATGTTCAAAATTTTCAAGATTTCCATCTGTGTGGAGAGTTCTTGGAGGACCATATCACTATAATCATGTTCAAATATGCTTGTGATGCGGGTGTTGTGTACTTCAAGAAAAATGAAGAACCAGAGAACATAACTTTATTAAATATTTGACTCTTTTTCTCTAAAACAGGTGAAAACAGTGGAAGGGGTTACCGACCTACAGATCCCACCGGGGACTCAACCAGGGGATGTATTAGTCCTTGCAAAAAAAGGCGCACCAAAGCTGAACAAACCATCTATACGTGGTGATCATTTATTCACGATCAAAGTTGCCATACCAAATAGAATCAGGTACAAAATTATTTTTTATTAGCGTTTAATTATGTGGAAATAGGAAAGACAAACTGTTGTGAATTAAACATGTATTCCATTAGGACCTTATTAAGTACCTTCAGTTGAAGGTCAATTTCTCATAGATCCTCGACCTCTATTTTCCATTATTAATAAACACCTGTGCATCTTGTTAAATTAGACTAGTGTGTGCGTCTCTCTCTCTCTCTCTCTCTCTCTTGTTAAAGTAATATAAATGCCACTATGCTATGATTCAATATAGAATTTTGCCATTGCACTTCAATATTGAATTTTCCTTTATATTTTCAAATTTCCTGATTTTTCAATAAAAAAGGTGATGAAATTGGAGTGCTGTGTTATTGAAACTTGCAAATTTCCATCAATTTCATTATTTTTGTCCAAAGTTCTACAAATTGAAAGTATAATGGTCAAGTTTAAGATACTGAAGTGCAGTTGCAAAATTCAATGTCACTATTTTATGGTGGCAATTTGGTAGACCTAGTCTCCTAGATGGTGGAATTAATGCTATATTTAGACTTTTTTTAATTACAATTTTTTATTTAAATCTTGTTAAGGAATTGCATACGAATAATTCCCTTAACAGCTTGAATTTATCTAAATTAGTTATTTCCAGTAACTTCATGTTGATTCTTCCTTATATTTGCAGTGCCACAGAGCGAGAGCTACTTGAGGAACTTGGCTCTCTGAGTAATTCAAATGGCAGTCGTGCTCGAATTCGCCCCAAGACTCAGCCTGCAAGTAAGCAATGACCTTTTCCTAGTGCAAAAGACTTTTTGTTATTTAAAGTGTAGAAGTCTTACACGCTGTCATATACCCTAAACTGTCTGAATTTAATCGATCGCTGTCATATATATTTATCAAAGTAATCATAGATATTAGTTGTTTATTGTTTGTATTTCGTGAATTTAATGTATGAATTTACTTGTGCAGCCAAAACTACCGGAAGTAAGGTTGGTACCGAAGCAGAGAAAACTGAAGCAGCAGCAGATGAGAGTGATCCGTGGATGAAGTTAAAAAATTTTGCTGGGTAATCACTCTTACTCTCCGTGTGTGCATGAGTTCTCACAGGCTCGCATTTCTTCATGCATGTGCTGCTCCATAATATATATATATATTATAAAGGGAAACCCTCAAATCTCAATGATATTTTATTTCTTTGGCTTGGGGTGTGGACCTTTCAAGTTTTATGACTGATAGTGGTGCAATATACCGGGATGTGCTGCTTGTATCTTCGTGTTGCATGTTTTGCCATTTTAAAGTGTAAACCATGTCATGTACATCCACCATAACTTTAGAATTTATGAACCCCAAGCCAGATATTTCCTTGCCTTTTGTTCAAGTGTCAGTTTCTGTATTACTTTCTTTTTTATGATGATACAAAATGTGATATTTTGCAGGTCGATTGCAAATGGTGCTGCTAAATGGCTAAAAGACAACCTTTAATTGATTGGTCCTGAGTAACATTTTGCTAAATCATCACTCATATACCAACCATGGAGTCAACTTAGCTTGGGAATTTGCTTGAACTGCTGCAAGGTCTTGGTTTTGCACTAAAGAAGAGAATTGTTCTAAATTTTCATTTGGCATGAACTGTTTCTTATTGCACACTGACACTTTATTTTTTTCACAGAAGTATATTAATGCATATGAATTGATTCGTGCATTTTAATATATCTAGAATTTTAAATTGATGTGTTGTAACAATTGAGTGATCTGTTTATAAATTTTTAAAATTCAATAGCCTATTATGATCTTATTAATAATTAAATGACTTGTAGAGTAATTTATTCTTTTAAGAAAGGGTTTAGAATAGGGACGAGCATTTGACTCGGATCCGATGTGTTCCGATTGATCCTATAACGGGCTAAAGCCTAAACAATGGGTTGTGGTTGGGTGGCACAGAACTGAGCCCAAATCAATTACTTTCCGGTTCGCGTTTTTCGCAGAACTTGAATTACCGGATTTCGATTTCTTTTTCCACCTTCCTTTCATCGGATCAGAATCAGATTGATTGAACAGTCAATTCCATATATTTATCAGAAAAACAATAAACCCTAGATTTCTCAGAAAGAAGAAAAGTATCATCCATTTGTTTTTGTTTTTCTCAAGAAAGCGATAATGGTGTTAGCGCAATTAGGAGGGAGCATCTCCCGGGCTATACAGAAGATGAGCAATGCCACGATCATCGACGAGAAGGTTTTAAACGAATGCCTTAACGAAATCACCAGAGCACTTCTTCAATCCGATGTTCAATTCAAGCTCGTTCGTGACATGCAAACTAATATCAAGAAGATCGTCAATCTCGATGATCTAGCCGCTGGTCATAACAAGCGCAGAATCATCTAACAGGTATTTCTCTTTCAAGAATTAGTTCTGCGCTTTTTCTTTTATTTTTCTCTTCGAATTGGGAATTTCTTTCAAGTTGAAATACGTTTCTTTTCCGTTTCAATCTTTAATATTGTGTTTTAATTCATTTCTGAAATTAATGAGATCTCTTTTCCATTATAGGCAATTTTTAATGAGCTCTGTAAGATGTTGGATCCTGGGAAGCCATCTTTCACACCTAAGAAAGGGAAAACAAGTGTTGTGATGTTCGTCGGTTTACAAGGTGAGCTTTCTTTTTCATCTTCATGATGATAGACTTATGGTTCAAATGGTTCTGAGAACTGCTTTCTCCTATAGTTCTGAAATATCTTGCTATATTTCAAATGCTTTTTGCTTAGTTAATATTATATGTAAGACCTGAATTTGTATTTTGGGATCCATTTATGAATATTTTCAGGGTCTGGTAAAACAACTACTTGTACAAAGTATGCATATTATCATCAGAAAAAAGGCTGGAAACCAGCTCTAGTCTGTGCTGATACATTCAGAGCTGGTGCTTTTGATCAGTTGAAGCAAAATGCTACTAAAGCTAAGATTCCATTTTATGGGAGGTACTTTTTTCATCTATTTTTCGTGGTATGGAAATGGGAGTCTGGTTGACTGTTTATTTCACATAATGGGGATGTGAAAAGAGAGTGATGTTGTCTCTAGTTAATTTCAACAATGGTTTAAAGGCATGTAGTTGGTTAATAGTGTTTTTTAAATGTTAAAAGGATATAAGAGGGAAGCATGAAAATAATAGTTGGCATGTATTTAGCTACTTTTCTTTTCTATTTCTTGACTAAATAATGTGTGTTCTACACATTTTTATATATTCTTATTGCATCCACCTAAGCATGTTATTGTCTAACATGCATGAAAAGTCCTTTATTCCATCCTTCCTGTTGGATTTAAACAACTTTCATTTGATTTTTGGAATATATACTGTTGGTTATAGCCGCAATTCCTGATGTGGATTTTAATTTTAGAGAAAGTATTCACCACTTAAGTTTTCCCTTGATTATTAGAATGATGTTTCCTGGTATATATCTGCAGCTACATGGAGTCTGATCCCGTGAAAATTGCTGTGGAAGGTGTTGAGAGATTTAAGAAGGAAAATTGTGATCTTATAATTGTTGATACCAGTGGGCGCCATAAACAGGAGGCCTCACTGTTTGAGGAGATGCGTCAAGTATCTGAAGCAACGGTATTATCCAGATTTGAGATATTCATTTTTTTTCTCAGGATAATTGATGCTAATCTTCCCACTAATGTTTTTTTTTCTTCTGTATTTTCCAGAAACCAGATCTTGTTATTTTTGTAATGGATAGTAGTATAGGTCAAGCTGCCTTTGATCAAGCTCAAGCATTTAAACAAAGTGTTGCAGTCAGGGCTGTAATTGTTACTAAAATGGATGGTCATGCAAAAGGTGGTGGTGCTCTCAGTGCGTAAGTACTGTGATTGCTGGCTTCCTTCACTTGTATATCTACTCAAGATAGTATCTACATTTTCTTTATCACTAAGCTGAGTTCTGATGATATGTGGGTTTCTTGTTTCTCTCTTTCTGTGGTTATACCAGGGTTGCTGCTACTAAGAGTCCTGTCATTTTTATTGGGACTGGGGAGCACATGGATGAGTTTGAAGTTTTTGATGTTAAACCCTTTGTAAGCCGCCTTTTAGGTATCCATCTGATTTGATTGTTATGTATTCTTCTAACCAAAGAAATGAGTGTCAGGATGATGATGATTGCTTGAAACATTTATCATAGTTTTTATGTTTTTGAATAGGCATGGGTGACTTATCTGGATTCATGGACAAAATTCATGAAGTTGTTCCCATGGATCAACAACCTGAGCTTCTCCAAAAGCTTTCAGAAGGGACCTTTACCTTGAGGATTATGTATGAACAATTTCAGAACATACTCAAAATGGGTCCAATTGGGCAGGTTATTCTCAAGTACTCGCTTTTTGTTTTAACAGTTGTGCCTTTTCATAATTGTGCCTTGTTACGGTGCTGTTCATATATGTGAAATTTGATGACTGAATGTTTATTTTGGTTTTTTATGTGTCTTAGATTCTCAGATATGCATATAAATAAAAGCTTACCATTTGGCCTCGGACATTTTGCAATTATTGCAGTTTGCTGCAAAGTGTTACTAATAAAAGTAATTCTTCCTCTATAGGTGACACCTTAGTTTAGACTGTGAAAAAAAATTGTGGAATGGACATAGATATTAGTTAATAAGAGATAAGATTTATGTAAGATAATTATAATATAAGCTTCAATGAACGGCCATTACACTCCTAAGTCTAACATATAAAACTATATGACGGAGGTGGCACTTCCTTCCATGTTCTGAGATCCTAGTTTGTTCCTTAATGCCAAAACTGCTGCCTCTTTAAGTTTATCCTGGGAAATTTAGTTTTACAAAGTTCCAATCTTGTTTCTTAGTGTTGAGAAAATATTGATCTTGTTGTAGTGAAGTCTCTGCTTTCCTGTTAAGCTGGTACCTTCTGCATTTCTTCACGATGTATTTGCAATTTTTGACAAAAAAGTGAAGTTCTAATTCAGGCTTTTGGATAGTGATTCTCTCCCCAATATATCCCCCCTCATCCAGCTATTTCTTTTTTTTCTTCTTTTTTTCTAATGTAGTTGAGTTGTTGATTTCGTGGGAACTTTTTATGCTAATAATTTTGCTTTGGTTGCTTTTCTGCAGGTTTTTTCGATGCTTCCAGGATTTAGCGCTGAACTAATGCCGAAAGGTCGTGAAAAAGAAAGCCAGGCAAAGATCAAACGCTACATGACCATGATGGACTCAATGACAAATGAAGGCAAGCTAATGTTCACTTCTGCTCTAGACATTTATATTGCCGAAGTATAGTATATTAGAAGAGTCACCAGCTTTTCATCCATTGTTGATTGTTTGTTTGTTGCAGAGTTAGACAGTACAAACCTGAAGCTCATGAACGAATCAAGGATGATGCGGATAGCAAGGGGGTCCGGTCGTCATATTCGAGAGGTAATGGAAATGATGGAGGAATACAAACGGCTTGCTAAGTTATGGGGTAAGATGAAGGGTCTTAAAATCCCAAAGAAGGGTGAAATGAGTGCCTTGTCACGCAACATGAATGCGCAGCACATGAGCAAGGTCCTCCCTCCTCAGATGCTTAAGCAGATCGGAGGTATGGGTGGCTTGCAGAACTTGATGAAACAAATGGGTTCGACCAAAGACATGATGGGGATGTTTGGGGGTGGCGAATAAGTAACTTTTATGGGTGACTTCAATGGTCTACTCCTAAATTCACCTGACACTGCTGAGCAACGAGAGGATCGGAAGACACTTGGTGCCGAGGCATGAACTAAGCCACCTCTCTCTTTTAAGGTAACAGTCTCTAAAACCAAACTCCCTTGCTTGTTAAGATGTACCTTTTTTAGTAAGAAAGATTATTTACCTTTAGTAGTAAGAAGAAAGATTTTGTTACTTAGTAGACATGCTGCATGTTCTGTAATTTCAGCATTTATTATCATAATGTTATACCGTAAGGAAAAGTTAGAGATGTGGAGATTTTAAAGGAAAAGATACCCCTCTCTCTCTATATATATGGGTCAAGATTTACATGTAAAACTCAATTAATTATACACTAATTTATGATAATTTGAGGAGTAAAATGAATAGATGAGGTGATATAATTTAGGCACTTATTGTGCCATTTTTATTTAACCAGTTAGTCTTGTCTGGTTCAGAAATAA
Source organism: Abelmoschus esculentus (assembly GCA_035048815.1). NCBI lineage: Eukaryota > Viridiplantae > Streptophyta > Magnoliopsida > Malvales > Malvaceae > Abelmoschus > Abelmoschus esculentus. The sequence goes on along the minus strand of JAUCBN010000020.1, from coordinate 16,723,670 downwards.
TTATATATATTAGTATCAATTGAAATGTTTGTAATTCATTTAGGGTAAATTATAAAGTTTATCATTCAATTTTCTTTTCATTCATATATTGGTCTCTAATCTTTAAAAAACTTCAATTTAATCACTAAACTTTCGAATTGTTCTCGACACATGCGATAAATCATACCCATGAAGGTGAAGGTGATCTGGCAATCCATGTGCTGGCATGAATTGCTTTATGCTTATGTAGTAGTCATGTGTTAATACGTTATTTTTTTTTAATTTTATATTTTTCTTCCAAAGATGAATAATTTCATCTAGTATCATAATCAACATGAAATTATGATATAGCTTGTCTCCTACTTTATCTCCACCGTTTGGGTTGGAAGAAAATATACTATCATCAAAATTAATAATTTTTGAAAAAAAATAAAGGTTTTGAGGTTATTTTGTAAATTTTAAAAATTAAATGTTAAGTCATTATAAAATCATATTATCATCAAAACAAGAGCATTTCTAAGTTCAATAAATTTTAAAATTTTAATGATCAAAATAAGAATAATTATTTGATTATAGTTAGTGATTTTTTATTGTTCTCTTGATACTTTAAGACTTGGTTTCATTTACATCGCATATATAATTTTAGCGAGTCATCTACACAAGACGTTAAATTGAAAATTTACTTAAGCGATATTAATTTGTTTACAACTTAAATAAATCTTAATGAAAGTGATTTATTTATAAACAAGCTTCTAAAGACTTTCACTTATTTTTTTTATAGACTTTAGACAATAATCTCAAAATTTAAAGTCTAAATTTTAAACTATAAAATTTAAATTTAAAATTTAACTATAAAATATAAAATCTCAATCTTAAATTTTAATAATTAAATTTTAAAATTAAATATTTGTTATTTTTTATTATTAATGCATAAAATATTTTTTTAATGTACCCTAATTTTGAAAAATAGTAAAAATTAACTGAATTTTCGAACAGAATAATAAAAGAAATCGGACCATTGAGATAGTCCAAATCCAATTATGACATCGTCTCCTCTGTCTTGTATAAATGCTGCTAGCCCTAGCCCTAGGTCCAATTCCAATTTAGGGTTTCGGCTTCTTTCTTTCGATTTCTCTCTCCCGAACAAAAAGAAAGCTTTGAACTTCATATTTCGCCGCCCTTCCAGCCCAATTAAACTCCCTCTTCCTCCTTCGCGCTTCCCTCTGTTACCAGAAATTCAAATTATTATTATTTTTAATTCCTTTCGTTCCAGGAATAAAAAAACAAGCATATAAATCTACATCTTTTGTTTCGTATCTGCTTTCCGAGGTTTTCGGTGAAACAAGGTATTTTAACTCGGATCTATATGTTGGATTTTGCTTATTTCAGTATAATTTTGTGTTACTTTTGAGTTTATGGATATGGCTTTGATTGAGAATTGTAGATTTTTTCGATGTTGCCGGTTCTTGGCGTTAATGGGTTTTGCTCGAAAACTTCTTCGTAGCTCTTATATTGTTGCTTTTCTGCTCCCATAGCTATTTCCCCTCTTTATTTGCATCTTTTAAATAACCCCTTCGCTTTTTTCTACACATTATAGTTTCGTTTGGACCTTGTTTTCTAGGTCTGTTAATACTTGAGAGACTGATAGTTATTTCGTGTTTATGTTGCAATGGGTTTACACTGAAGCATGGGGCTCCAATTCTTGATTACATAGACATGGTTTGTTATCCTGTAAATCTGAATATCTTTGGTCTTGTGAAGGACATGTTTACTTCCCATAAGCTATAATGGGGTGGAGAAGACTCCAGAGTCCAGGGAACTGTCTTTATTCAATAAGTTTTGGCTCTATTGTTAATATCAAAACTTGATTTGAATATCATCAAATCCCTTTGCATCAGTCTTTATCTGGCTACTACAAACTGTTGTCTTTATGTGATCTGCCCCGTGTTTTTCGCATTGACTTTTTTTTAAAATAATCTAAATGAGAACTTGTAATCAGATGTGTCTTCTTTATTGCAGGACTGTACATTGAGATGGAGACTGCAATCGTTCCCGTCACCATGCCTGATACACCTATTACTCCTACCGAGAACGGTGAGCCACTTAGTTCTGAAGTACAGCTGAATAAACGGAAAAGGAAGAAGTCTATTGTCTGGGATTATTTTACCGAGGAGATTGTCGGAGATGGTTGTGTCAGGGCCTTCTGTAATCAGTGCAAGAAATCATTTGCTTACATTTCTGGTACCAAGGTAGCTGGAACTAGCCACCTCAAAAGACACATTGCATTGGGTATCTGCCCTGTAAGTCGAGAGAGAAATCAGCAAATGGATCCCAAAACTGGTAATACCATTGATGAACCGCGGAAAAGACAACGAACAACTCATAGGATTGCAAACATCCCTTTTAACCAGGAAAACTGCAACCATGAGATAGCTAAGATGATCATAATGCATGAGTATCCACTCCACATTGTGGAACACTCTGGTTTTATCGATTTTGTCCGGACTCTCCAGCCCCAGTTCAATATGGTAAGTTTCAACACTATTCAAGGAGATTGTGTTGCTATGTACTTGAAAGAGAAACAGCGTCTTCTCAATTTTATCAATGAAATTCCAGGTCGGGTCAGCCTTACTTTGGATTTTTGGATTTCAAATCAAACTGTGGGCTATGTTTTTCTAAGAGGACAATTCATTGATACTGAATGGAATTTGCATCGCTGCCTGCTTAATGTAGTCACGGTACCTTCTCCTGATTCAGACAGTGCCTTACTGCAAGCTGTTGTTTCTTGTCTGTCTGATTGGTATTTAGAGAACAGGCTATTTACCCTTACTCTTGATCAGTCCTTCTCAAATGAAAACATGAATGAAAGCCTAAGAGCTTTGTTTTCTGTCAGGTATCCTTATGTTCTTCATGGTCAGTTATTGATTGGAAATTGTTTTGCTCGTGTTATAAGTCTTCTTGCACAAGAGGCATTATGGGCTGTGGGGGAAACTGTGAAGAAAATCCGGGAAAGTGTTAAGTTTGTGAAAACTTCAGATACTCATGAAGAGACATTTTTCCAGCTAAAGGAAAAACTTAAAGAACCTAGCTTGAAAGAGATATTTATCGATGACCAGACAAAATGGAACACGACATATGACATGTTGGTGTCTGCCTGTGAACTCAAGCAGGTATTTCTTTTCTTGGAGACCTCCATTCCCGAATATAACATAGCCCCATCAATGGATGATTGGAAACAAATAGAAATTCTCTGCACATACCTGAAGCTTTTCTTTGATGCTGTCAGTATTTTAACTGCCCAAACATACCCGACTGCCAATGCATTCTATCATGAAGTGTCAAAAATTCAATTAGAGTTGACGCATGCCTCAATGAGCAATGACCCATTTATCAGCAGCTTGACCAAGCCTTTGAAGGAGAGGTTTGATAGATACTGGAGTGACTGCTTCTTAGTTTTGGCGATTGCTGTTGTAATGGATCCAAGGTTCAAAATGAAACTTGTTGAGTTTAGCTTCTCTAGGATATATGGTGATGATGCTGGAATGTGGGTTAAGATTGTTGATGATGGGATTCATGAGCTGTACCTTGAATATACTACACAAGAAGTTCATCCAGCTGAAACATTTGTCGAAGAACGGAATGAAAGCAGTATCCCTGAAGATAATGGGAGCATCATCCCCAAAAATGAATCCCCTGAAGGTGGACACCTTCAAGGACTCCCTGACGAAGGATACCTTAAAGAGGGGACATGTCAAGAAGTAGCTTGTCATGAAATGGCCCTTCAGGAAGTAGCCTCTCAAGAAGTACCTTCTCAAGATCCCCTTATTTCTATTGGAGATGGACTTTCAGATTTTGATGTCTATATCTCTGAGATGGGTGATAGCCATCAAATGAAATCAGAATTAGATCAATATCTCGAAGAGTCTCTATTGCCTCGTGAACAAGATTTCAATATTTTGAGCTGGTGGAAACTAAACAAGACCAAGTATCCTATTCTCTGGAAGATGGCTTCTGACATTTTGTCAATTCCGTTTTCTACTGTTAGTCCCGATTCTGTTTTTGACACAGAGACAAAAAAGATGGATAACTACCACAGTTCATTGCTGCCGGTGACACTCGAAGCTCTCATCTGCGCAAAGGATTGGCTCCAGCAGGGAGGAATATCACAGTGTTGCATGCAATAGTTAAGATGGAGTTCTAGATTGCTGGTTTTGTTCAGTCATCTTTTTCAGGGTATGATAGGAGGTCTCATGTCAGTATAAGTCCTCTTCCCCTCATGTTCTTTAGATGTTTTAGAGGATCATTGTTAGTTGAGTGGATCAAATTTTCTTTTGATTCACATTATTTTCTGCATGTGTTTGCTAAGCTCCGATTGTTTGATTCGTTTCTTTCCTTTCATAACAGATGTATGGATATATCTAACCTTGTTTAATATTTTGCCGGTAATTGGCAGCCAGGGCAGAGCTGTTTCCCAACTTGCCCTGCACATCATGTTATTCTTAAGATATTCTAACATATATTCTATATATATATATATATTCAATCCCAACATTCATTTTGGAATGTAATATCTATCTAGTTTAATAAAAAAATATTTTAAAATTTTTCTAGAAAATATATGATTATGAAAAATCCAAAAAATGTGTAAAATCAAAATTATGCTTATAAAATAAAATTTTATTTAGTTTCCTTCTTTCAAAAATTAGTTATTATTATTATTATGAGAGGAGCACATACATTTCTTCACATTGAGTAGACAAGTGATCAACATGCTTTAACAAATTCAAAAGACATTTTTGGGTACTTCAAATATTCTACCAAATACCAATTCTGAAAGTGCTTTGATGTAACATATGCTTCAGAGTTCAGAAGACTAAGAAGTTTTCTAGGATATAATGACTAAATGGATATACTAAGTTCAAAGTACTAAAGTAGCTAGTATGGCAAATTGATGAAGTTTCAATTTGACCCTGGGTCAAGTACAGGAAGCCTGCAATGTAGACTGATCGATTTATCAGTTTGATGCGTACCAGGAATGAAGAACTGAAATATCATGGTCAAACAAGAGCCCTGCGAAGCAATCCCGTAAAATGTACAGTCCGGCTTTGCCAGGTGACACTGGAGGCTCCTAGAGAAGTGTTTTACACTCACTTGAACACGTTGTGCGTCTCCCCTCGAGATTGCTCTCTCTGACCGAGTCTGAGCACTCAGATTTCTATCATCAGATGGAGATTCAGCTTGTTCTCCAATAACCAACAATTTACAGAACTCCGCACCAAGTGTGATCAAAGTTGTTGAGATTTGCACATGTAGATCTCCATACTTGCTTATAGAGACATTCAGCAAATCACCAACATGCTTCATCCGTTCCACAAAGTTCTGCAATTGATTCAAGTCTGGAACTTGAACCAGAGTCTGAGGTAGATCTTGTGCCAGATCAAGTGCAGTTTGAAGCTCAAGCACTTCAGCCCTAGACAAAGGTTTCGATATCGGTACATCCTGAACGACAGCAGACTTGTAACCCTTTGTCTCAAAGGTAAGAAAAGGCATTGGCCGAGTACAATTGAGGGGCAACTTTTTGACCAACTTAATTTGAAGACGGTTGGCAGTAGGCCCGTTACCAAATTCAGTACAAATGCTTACACTACTCCGAACAGCACGGAGCAAAAGCGATACATCAATTGCAAAAGCAATGCGGTCCTCATTCTGACTCGAGATACGATAGTCATCAAACAGAGCTTGCTTGCGAAACTGTGCAATGCACTGAACCCCATCGCCATTAAGAAGGTTGTGAAGAAAGATAGCATGATCTCGGGTAAGAAATAAGTGGCATATCTTGCCCATTTTGTCTAAGGCTGGTAGAAACCTCTTTTCTAAGAGGCTCACTCCATGTTCAGTCAAAAAAGCCTTAAACTTCATATCAGCTTTCCACTTTTCTAGCAAAAGGGTTAACTTTGTTAGTACATAGCACTCTGTAGTTAGATCATCAGATATAATCACATAAAAACTCTTCAAATTCAAGACATACATTGCTAAACGGCTGTGTTCATAAATGACTATCAATTTAAATGATAATAGCTAAAACCTGATTGCAGAAAATTTTCGATCATAGTTCACAAAGGAAGGCTAAATCTGCATCTTTTAAACTAGGGAAATTTTATGCCAAACCCATCTTATATGGCAAATTAATATTAGCAGATTTCGACGGTAAATAGAATACACAAAATTCCCAGAAATATACATAAAATAGCTTTAAAATCAAGAAAAAACAAAGAAATGATCAGATAAGAGTTATTTTGCAAATTAATTGAGGTTTAATTCCAATCGAGCTACTGAATTTGAAAGAAATCCTTCAAACTCTTCCCATTTTTAGTCGTTTAACCTCATGCTTGAATACTTACCATCTTTTCTTATTCACATAGAACCCAAAAGAATAAGAACTGTTTTCCTTCATTTTCTGAGGAAATAAGCGTAAAGATTTGGGAGAGGAAGAGCTTACCTTTTGCGAAATAGAAGATCGCGCCAAACTTTGCGAAGTGCTTGAAATGCAGGAGGGAAATGAAACAAAGGGTAAAGTAATTTATACTAGTATTTTCTTAAACAAAATCTCTCGCGGCGGAATTGGAATTATGAGCGGTATTTATCGTTGGCTTATTGGAATTAATTAAATCTTAATTTGTAATTTAATTTTTTAAATAATATTCTTAATTTAATGAGATGCTATTTTAAAATTAATTAAATTAATTATTATGATTTAAAATAATTTAATAAAATATTAAAACTCAAATAGGAAAATGTTAAAACTAAACCTTTGATATCTATATGACTGCCATTGAAGCATAACAATGACTACAACAATAGCAGTACATGAATCATTTATTACAGAAAGTAAGACAATGCAACGAGGAAGTTGAAACAGAATTAACAATTTTCAAGATCAGCCAAACCGAATGTTCTTTCCACAGCTCTGCACCAAGAATCCACCTTCTTCTGCCTCCGTTCTTCGTTTAATTTCGGGGAGAATGTGGTTGAAGTATTGAGCTTATGCCCAGATGCAAAAAGCTCATTTTCTTTCCACACACCTATAGCTATTCCAGCAGCATATGCAGCTCCAAGAGCGGTTGTTTCTATGTCAGCAGGTCTCAACACGGGGCTTCCCAAAAAGTCCGCCTGCGATCATCCACGCTTAAAACACGAAATCAGATGAGAGAGCATGAATGGTTTAGAGTTTAGACTATCTCTTCAATTTTATATACACACTCTGGTATGTATTGCAAGGCAGTTGAGATTCTAAGAAGTTCATATGGTACAGTTAACAGTACTGAGCCAAAATAATGTCAGCTATGCATAAAAAACAATGGCATGGTCCAGGGTGACTGCTTACCATGTCTATGAAGTTCGCACACCAAACAGGAATGCTTAAATTCATTGACATGACAGCAACAAGCCGTATAATAGCAAGTGAAAAGGAAAACAAAAAACAAGAAGTAATGAATAGATCCCTAACCTGAATTTGCATCAATAGGTCGTTGACAGTGGCACCTCCATCCACCCTAAGCAAGAACTCTCCCTTTTCATTCTTAACCTCACCCTTCTCACCTGCATCTTTGTGCATTGAATCCAACACATCTTTCACTTGAAAACACATGCTTTCGAGCACTGCACGAGCAATGTGAGACTTGTTTGTATACCTTGTGATTCCAATGCAAACCCCACGAGCATCATCTCGCCACCATGGAGCGAACAATCCATTAAAAGCAGGAACAAAGTAAACCCCACTTGTGGAATCGACCTTTGATGCCAAAGTTTCAATCTCTTTTGCAGTGGAAATCATTCCAAGACTATCTCTTAGCCACTGAACTGCAGCACCAGCAATAGCAATAGATCCCTCTAAAGCATAGTTGGTCGGTGCTTTTGGACCAAGCTTGAATGCAATCGTGGTTAGGAGCCCGTGATTTGACTTAATGGGCTCAGTACCTGTGTTGAGCATGATAAAGGCACCAGTTCCATATGTGCTTTTGGCTTCACCCTTTAGGCAGGTTTGACCAACCATTGCAGCATGCTGATCACCAAGACATCCTGCAATAGGAACATCAAAAACTGGCCACCCTTCGCTGATTTTACCAATGACCTCGGCATTACTTACAATTTTTGGCAGAATTTCAGCCGGTATTCCAAGAGTTTCCAATGTTGTTTTATCCCAGTCAAGGGTTTTGAGATTCATGAGCATAGTACGTGATGCATTAGAGACATCTGTGACATGTAATCCACCGTTTACACCACCAGTTAAGTTCCAGATTAACCATGTGTCTATAGTTCCGAACAATGCATCCCCTTTCTCAATAGCAGCTTTAACCTCAACCTTGTTCTCCATCAACCATAGCAATTTCACTGCACTAAAATAAGTGCTTAAAGGCAAACCACAAGATTCCACAAAATGTGTTTTCCCTCCTGGTAGTTCTTTCTCCAATTTCCTAATATGAAGAACACCTCAAACATCAACTACACGGAATTCGGACTGTCATTACAAAACAGCAAGTGAAAATCAAGGAATATGTTGATCCAATTCTCCATTCATCAAACACATTTATCTTGGAAAAATTAACCATACCTAAGTCGAACCACCTGCACATATTTAACACTCACAACTGCGTCGGAGTAACATAGAACTCAAACTTGGCTATCGGCAGCAAACTAAAGGAATTCATGATTTACAGAAACGAAGGGAATATAAATCAAACCAATTCCAAGTATAAAAATAATTCGTTGTTCATGATTGACACTTATCAATAATCAAAAACTATTAACAACCAATTCAAAAACCAAACAAAAAACTGAGCAATATCAAAGAGCCAACAAACAAAACTAACGAGGGAAATTGATAAAAGAAAAGGATCACCTGCAAATAGAGCTGGTACGAGCATCCATCCAAACAATGGCGTTATAAAGAGGACAACCAATAGATTTGCTCCAAACAACAGTCGTTTCTCTTTGATTTGTCAATCCAATTGCTTTCAGTCCGCTGTCAACATTGTGTCCATCAGCAGTAGTCTTGTCTAGTGCCTTTGTGATGCACAATCTCATGCTCTCCAATATCTCCATTGGATCATGCTCCACCCATCTAATACCCCAAAAAAATTATAAAAAAAAAACAATAAACACATCAACAAATTTCAATCTTCACGTGATTTCAATCATACCCAGATTTTACCCAACATGAAAAATGTATTTGGAAGTGAGGTTTGAAAGGAATACCCGGCTTCAGGGTAGAACTGAGTGAACTCGACCTGATGGGAACCTATGACTTGAGCGGATTCGTCATAGATTAAGAACCGTGTGGTGGTGGTGCCTTGGTCGATTGAGGCGATGTAAATTTCTTCCGACATTTTTTCTTCTCCTTGGTTGTTGGTCAACTTGGATGCAAGGATTAAACAGAAGAGTAACAGAGAGAAGCGAGAAAACTGGCTGGCTTCTATATATCGGAATGGTCGTTGGTTAGTATTCTTTTTCTAGGAAAATATTTCCTTATTTTCCCGGGAATGTGGCCGAAAGTTTATTCATACATCTTTCAAATTGGTAATGTACATACTACATACAACGAGGAAGGAAATAAGCGTCATTTATAATTTCTCCTGGTTTTGATTTTGGGTTAACGGATTCTTCTTTTGTTTACTTCCGTATTTCTGGGATTTTTAGTTGTATTTTATTTATCAAATAAATGTATTAGTGGTTTGTTTTCTTTTTCTTATGATATATTGTTTTTTTTATAATAAATCTATGATCATATAAAATTGTATATTTTTATTTTTAATTTATTATTGTTAATGTCTTTTAATATTATTTTAATATTTAAATTTTTTTATAGTTATTTTATTCCAAGTCAGCAATGGTGCATTAAATATTACTATACTTGTCTGGAATTGGAAAGGAAAGCACTAAACAAGGATCATCTATGTATCTGATCTTAAGCTTGGTGCTGCTCCAGGACAACTGGAATGCTCTGCTCATGCCGGAAGAAGTTGTCTGGATCAACCTTGCTTTTCACTTGTACCAACCTTTGGAAATTGTCCTTGAAATACATGGCTCCCCAAGCACTAGACTCGGAGGAGAGACTGCTCCTGTTGCTGCGGTTCATTCCCAAATCCAGGTCCCTGTAATTCACATAGGCTGCCCTGGGAGATGTGGGAACATAAGCACTCATGTAATCATACACTCCCCTGATCCAATCCATGTGCTTCGTCTTCGACTCGTCGCTTCCGTCGTACCACGATGTCACGTACTGGATCTTGAACAAGTTCCCTTTCCTGTGAGGGAATGGAATGGCGGATTCCGAAATGTTTGCCATCATTCCTCCGTAAGGATTCCATATCATCAGGGGAGAGTCTTCTTTCAACAGCCTTTCCCATAGTCCTTCAAGGCCGGTTTCGGGGATAGGTTGTTGCACGAAGTCTGATTTGGCTTTGAAATAATTCTTGAATAGGGACTTCCCTTGGAGTAGTACCTCTGGAGGTGTGTCACTAGGGTACCCTGCAATGTAGAGCACGGATTTTATCCAGCTCGTTTCGATGCAGTCTTTATGTGTCAATCCTAACTCCGGGAAGCTTTGGTTCATTACTCGGAGGAGCGTCTCGGCATCGCCGAGGAATAGGGCATTGTAGGCGGTTGTAACTGTTCTGTCACCTTTCTGGCCTGCTTGTGTCACTTGAATCACGACTCTGATGAATAGATTATCATCGAGCTTATCTGCAACTTGCTGCCACCTATAGAGTGTCTTTGTGGCACCTTGTTCCAATGTCTTTGGAACGGTGAAAACGGTCACTGTTTCCGGAACCGGAACAAGCTTTATCTTCCATTCGAGGATGATCCCGAAGCTTGCTCCTCCACCTCCTCTGATAGCCCAGAAAAGATCTTCTCCCATAGCTGCTCTGTCTAGAATTTCACCATTAACATCGACAATTCGGGCATCAAGGACATTGTCCGCACCTAGACCATACTTCCTCATCATGGAACCATATGCACCTCCCGTTATGTGTCCACCGATGCCTAGGCTAGAACAAAGACCAGCAGGAAAGCCATGAGTCTTACTTTTCTCAGAGATCCTATAGTAAACTTCACCAACCGTGGCACCAGCCTGCACCCAAGCACTATTGTCATCGATATCAACATGGATGGATCGAAGCCTAGCAAGGTCTAACAAAACGAAAGGCGTCTCGATTTCGGATGCATACGAGAGGCCCTCATAGTCATGTCCTCCGCTGCGGAATCGTATGTGAATTTCCAGCTTTTTTGCACAAATCGCAGCAGCTTGGACATGAGACTTGTATGAAGGAAAGAATATAAATTCTGGTTTTTGAACCGAAGGCAACAAGTACCGTAGGTTTTGTGCCGTGGAGTTGAGTACAGAAGTAAATGAAGCGTTGGATTGTGAGCAAAGATCATGACTGGATATGGGATGCTTGGAATTTTCATCCAAGCATTGTCTGAAGTTATCTTGAACCAATGTGGGAGTTGCACAGGAAGCTGAAAGCAGGAGTATAGCTATTGCAAATAGTGTCAGACTTGCCAATGCCATGATTTCACTTCACCAATGGCCAATGGGTTCTCTTTGTTTGTTTCTACTGTATTACTTCCGATGTACTAATCTATTCTTATAGGCACCAAAACGTGTGATGGAGCTAATCATAACGTCATGACAAGGTAAAAATGTCTGCTAACAAGTGCTTTATTTTGAACCATCCGATCGTGTATCCGATCTAAACTTAAAAAAATAATTTTATTAAATTTGGAACTTAAAATTTAAATTTCTTATCTGATTTAACATTTTATCAAACTAAATTAATTAATAATTAATCGATTTATAAAAGACTTGAATTTCTAAATTTGTTCAATTGGGAGATTTGGATCAAGTTGAGTAAATAAGTTCACACTATGTAATGGGTTCATATTGTTCTTGTAATGGGTGATTTAGGTCTAGTTTAAGCATCGTAGCGAAATTATATTCATCAACGAGTTTGATTTAATTGATTAATAATTTTTATATATAATATTTTTATTAAAAATATTTATTAAAATTAAATATATAACATAAATCAATTTAAATTAATTAAGATATAGTTTAAAAATTAAGATAAAATAAAATTTTAAATCATTACTTGTATGGAAAATTTGTAACATTTTTTCTGAATATTTTTTTAAAAAATTGATCCTTTCAAATTCCGTCATTAAATTTCCATTCTTGCTTGTATTTCTTACCTTTGTTCTCCATTAGTGTTCCAATTGAGTTTCCAACCATGGATATTCATATTGTAATGATTACAATATGAACTTAACTCTGTGCTAAAGATAGAATTATGATCTGAAGGAAGAAAAAGGGAGAGGGATAGGAAACCTTTATTGTCACTAGGTTATAAATAAGATAGACAGATTGCAAGCTATTTAAGTTTAATTTGGTTAAAGTTTGGTCAAAATTTGATTTGATTGGACTTAACTCGAACTTGGCTCGAGTTTTTGACGAATCAAGACGAACTACATGATACTCGACTCAAAATGCTCACGAGCTACTCGAAAAACATAAATATACTATTTTTATTTTTTTTATAATTTAAAATCTAAATTTATAAACTTAAGACCCTAAAATCTAAACCATAAACATAAGTCTTAAACCCTAAATTAATATACTAAAACTTAAAATTAACAAGCTTAAGTTCACACAACTTGTGTATCAAAGTTTTATCTCCATTGGGCTTTAAATGAAACGTGAGAGATAAGAGTTATTCGAATCTAACATGGTCAAAGATCGGTCAATACTTGACTCAATTAGTCTCGAAAAAAGCTTAAACTCAACTCGAGTTCTTAACGAATCGAACAGAGCTCAAATATTTTAAACTCGTTTAAAATTACTCAAACTTAAACTCAACTCAAAAATCTTAACGAACCGAACTTAACACTACTAAAATTCGACTCGACTAGTTGACACCCTAATTGTCACAACCCCTGTCCCTGTCCCTGTCCCTGTCCCATTCATGCCATAAAATTTCAATGTAGGATATAAAAAATATTAAAAGAAACAAAAATAAATCTATTCATATTCTGCTGACATTTCCTTTCCCATTCCTTATCCTTTCTGTATTGCTCTAACCTACCATAACTTTGCAAAAATACCTAACATTAGATCTGGTTTCATGACATGACAGTTTACAAAAGATACAAGAATGAACAACAATGATGACATGTTTTTTTCATTTTAATTTACTTTTAAAATGTTACAAAAACTAAAGTACTTGGAGGGTGAAACAGAGTATGAACAATTGAAATGAAAATCATTAGCTACAGAAAAGATATAAGTACTATCTATTTTATTTTAATAAAGTAATTTTATTATAGAAATTTCAAAATATTATTCGATAAAGTTGTAATTTTTTTAAATATTTTTTTAAAATTAAATAATAATTAATTAAATTAAAATTTAATTTTATTTCACTTTTTTAAGTATAAATACTTATGTTTGTATTATAAAATATTTAAAAACAATTATATATTAAATTAAAATTAAATTTTAATTTTAATTTAATTAATTACAAATTTTAAATTTGTGAATTATAAACCGTTCATACAATTTAATTCATATCATTTTTAATTTTTTGTTTTCACGTGCACATCTCTAGTTACGTAAACGTTTAGTTGTAATACATAAGAATTGAACCATTGATTGGTAATTTCTTCATATGCTCATGCTATTAAGTTTTTGTTAATATTAAAATTTATTATTTAATTATTTTTTTAAGATTTTGACTCTTAATTTTTTAGTTTAATTATTTTTTAAGTTTTTCAATTTTAAATCTAGAAAAATAAAACTTTAACTCTCTTAATTTTATAGTTTAATTATTTTTAAGATCATATTCATTTAAAAATTAAATAAATTATTTTCTCACGATTGAATCAAGGTTTCGTTCCTATATATATTCTTGTAAAAGAAAAGAATTTAATAAATAAAAAATCGAGATCCCAGATGAAAGTTCAGGGACAAAGCTGTTTCATATATTTTTTTAATAATTTTTTTTTTCTTTTTATTACGTCTCTTTCTATGTTTTTTATTAAAAAATTAAAATTTAAACTTTAATTTTTATTTTCTACGTCTTAAAACCTAAACCTTACATTATACCCTTTTCTAAACCCTAACCATAATATTTAAATTTAAACCCTAAATCTATTAATTTAAAACAAAATACCAATAAAAGCACACCATTTGCAATTTTTTTCTACTTCAATCTCAAGCTTTGACCACGTAATGTCTCCGTTTACATCGCAAACTCAAAACCCAAAAATTATTGAGTGATTGCAAGCACTACAAATCTAGGGACAATAATTTTGATTTTCTACTTTTTCGTCCCCAAATTCAACTGTCACCTACCCCTCTGCAGAGACTCTACTGGTTTGAAAATGGTGTAGTAAGGAAACATTCAACACAACGGTCTAACAAAGCAGCAGGGTCTTGTTGGGGGAACAGGCTCAAAGGACAATCAATGAACACACTGGTACACAAACACGGCGTCAACTGGTACTTAAGTTGAGTTCTTCTGTATCACCGATTCAAAAATAGAAATATTATATTTTTATATGAAGATTTGAATTTATATAAGATAAATTATATAAAAATTCTTAATTGTTAAATTAATTAGTGAATCTCATCAATGTTTTGTTTTGAACTTTAAATATAGTTTTTGAACTTTAAATATATATAAATCCATAAAGTTAAGTAAAACACGTTAACGTAATTCTAGTTTACATTAGATTTTGGATTGAATCTCGAACATCTTTTACCTTTCTTTTAAAAAAACTTTTTAAATAACTGGATTTGGCATTTTTTATATTGTCCTTTATGTTTTCAGAGTTTTGTCTTAACTAATCTATACCAACTTACGTCTTACACTTAATTTTACTGGATAAATCTTAAATTTTCTACAATACATAATGTCTTAAACTCGAGACATACTTAAATGTTTTCAAACTGCTTTGCGATTAAAAAGTTATAATGTTTGAACTAATTTAGTGATTCAACTCTTTTATAAACACTTAATATATGAATTACTGAATAATATTTTAAGGTACAAATTAACAATGTTTGGATCCAAGTGCATGGAGTTGTAAAAAGCAGATGTCCAGGTCAACATCTAAAGCAGAATACAAGAATCTTCACAACTCTGTCTCTGTATTTGTACTGAGATGGCTGGAACAGGAACAACTACGACAAGAAATAAGGGTGACATTGCAAGGGAAACCAACTGTATGGTGAGATAACACAGACGAATGGACAAAACAACAAACCTTTAAAGGTTAAATTTGTAGTAAAATAAAATTCATTTGTTATCTTGGGATCCCTCCCTAATAAAATCAGAACATTAAAAGTACTTGACCACATCATACAAAAGAGAATCACAGGTTATGATATGATTTACCCGCTTGGAATTCAGCGTGAAGCTTTACTTCTAGCATCATGTGACCAAGTGTACAGAGGAGGAACTCGGTTCGGCATAATATCACCGTGTTCGATACGAACATCATTTGTCTATCCAGTCTTTGAACAACAACATCATGTATAGAGGAATGTTCACTGCAGCAATAAGAAAAAGCATTCGGAATGTTCGAATAAATCTCTGTATCATGGTCCTCAACTTTGATTTGCCTGATCTAGGGGGTAACTTCTTTGGATCGACATCGGAATCTGCATTTGTGCCCAGACTCAAGCAGACCTCTGACTGTTGATTAACATTCTTTTTAGCAGTTGCTCTGATCACAGCATTGCCCCTGCAAACAAGGGAAACAAATGAAGTAAAAGAATCAGAAAGGGAAAAAATCTGCAAAGATCAATGACGAAAGGGAATGGGAATGTTTAGTAAATTTACAAGTGGAAATATGCTATGAGTAACGTATAATTAATCGAATAAAATCTAAAATATACTAAAACTACAGTTTTCATGTACAGGCTGTAGTTATTAATGAGCGGTAAATATGAAAATGTTGAGCTGAAGCACCTCTCCAATGGGACTTTATCATTTGCTTGTGCGACCGGTTGGGGTAAAACCTTTTGAATAAAATGCATCGATCCATCTGCACCCCAAATCATCTCATACTCGCAACTCTCATCTTCATTTTTCTCTTTTTTCACATCATAAAAGTTGAAACTTATCGACTTTCTGACACATTCCACAATATCACGAATGTGACCGCAAAAGCTTAGACCATTTGTTGGCCACAATACCAGACAGAGGATGGTCAAAACAAATAGTATTATATACCTGAAAATGAGATTTTTAAAGAAATATTACTAAGACATTTACAAAGCTCGTAAGTGGAAACTAAAACCATTACTCTCTATAAAATAGTTACCATATGTAAATGTGTGTTTGCATCGGAAGAAAGCACAGTTGAGTAAGTACAGCTTCTTCTGGCCTCGATGTATCTGGGAGTGAAGAATTTATAACAGATAAAAGCATGAAAGACGGATAGAGGTTCCCTTGCTGCCAACTTATAGTCCCTAAAGTGTGCTGCATGTTATGAGCTAAAAATGTCAAGTCATGAATAAAAGGAAAATGTGCTAAACATCATATCCTCACCTCTGTTACAGGTCCACCCTTTGATTCATGTGTCACTGTACACTGATCATGATCATGACCAGATAAAACAAAAACCTGCCAAAAACACAAAATTCTCTCAGGCAGCTTGATGGAAATGTCTTAAAACATCACTTTTTAATGCATGTAAGACAATTCTCTATGTACATATGAATGCATTTATCCATAAATGTGTATATATGCAAGCATTCATATATATAAATGTATATCTTTGATAGCAAGTGCCCATATACAAGATCACTTCAGGAAATGATTAAAAATACCGGTTTGATTAAGTTTAGCAACTGGTTTGATGATTCCTCGGTGATGTAGTTTTGATACCTGCATTAGATTTCAACGGTCAAGAAAGTATAACCCTAAAAAACAAGTGTTATGACTTAAAAGTAGACTCCTCATTCCTGTTATAGTAAGAATAGAAGATGAAGAGGCTTACGTTACTTCTTTGTTGTAAATATGATACTGTATTCGCTGAACATGAAAAGGGTAGGAATTTGTAAGTCTAAATACCAATCAGATTCAAAATTGAGAAACAACTAAGAGGGACTAACAATAGCCCTGGGATTATATAGAACACGAAAGAAAGTTCATTTCTACCAAATGCGGGGAAGGAGGGAGGGAGAGAGACAGGATAATAATCCTGAATACCTGATTGATGATTGGAGAGCTACGATGCAATCCACAATTGGTCCCATCCCGCCGATATAATGGAATATGGGTCATCAAAACTCTTGGATGTAATTGATGATCTAAAGGAATGTGAAATATAGATAGAAGTCATTTAAACAGTAGAGCCCAAACATCACAAAACAAGGAAATGCAAGTCAATATCATAAACCTGAGGAGACATTGCTAACAAAATCCCAAGTCGCTGAAGAAAAACTTCCTTCTCGATTTGCTGCATGTGTGCAAAGGTTAGACTTGCTATTTCAAATTTGAGGTGACATATACCAACTTAGAAAATTAAATGTCACCACATTTTCAGTGACTCCATTAGAATACGATATATTTGTATATATATTTATATAAATCTCACTTTGAGACATCCGATGACATACTAATGCATTAAGCATGCAATACTGCAGAGTTTATAGTTATGTGTTAAAAAAACATAAGAGAGAAAGTAATTAGGAGTAAAAGATCAAAGGTATCCAAGTTTATGCTATTGGCATAAAGTCAAAATATACTCCATCGTTTGATTGAATAGTGATTTTGGAACTTATTCTTTTTTTTTTTGAGCAACCCTCAACGTTTCATTTTGGTCAAAATGGCCCCTTTGCAGATGAAAATTGTAAGAAAGCTAGCGGTAAAAGCGTGCACTACCATATAGGTTTGTCATGCCATTTTAAGCCATTTACCATCAATTGATTGACAATTTTCATTCGCAGAGAGACCATTTTGACTCAAAATAAAACGTTAAGGGTTGAATTGCTCCAAAAAAAAGAATATGGTCCAAAATGACTATTCAGGAAAAGTTGGGGGCATTTTTTGGCTTTATGCCTATGCTATCAGATCACCAGTTTCGTGAACACAAAAATTACAATAGATGGACAATAATCAAATGCCTTTTTGTTTACCATCTAGAGTTTGAGCATCAACAGCTATGAACTCCACTTTCCCAACATTAAATCGATAATTTCTGCTCCCAAATTCTTTTTCATACCGTCTAACCACCTACAAGCATGTAAAACTATGAGCTGCTATATTTCTAACTAAATAAAGGACCAAGAGCAAGATATAATTTTATATCTGTCAGAAAAGCAATTCGTGGATGACATAAGATTCATAAACAATTTAACTCAAGAAATTTCAAACCTGAAATCCCTAAACCCATTAACAATGAATTTTACTGTACTCAAACCCTAGAAATCCCTAAACCCATTAAACCTGAAGCAAATGACTTATGTGCACACATATTCAGAAATTTCAAAGTGAAGACTAAAGCTCACATCTATAGCAATTTAACTCTCCAATATATGTACTCTTCCTATTAAATGTAAAACTTAACTTAGCCATGACCCAACTGCTAAGAGTATTGGTCACCCATTCATTTTCAATCCCTTCCAATATCACTCTAAATAGTTTAGAATTCTGGCCCTCCTTTAGTTTTAATCTTTTTATTACTTCCTATTAAATGTAAAACTTAACTTAGCCCTGACCTAACTGTTAAGAGTATTGATCATCCATTCATTTTCAATCCCTTCCAAAATCACTCTAATGGTTTAGCATTCTGGCCCTCCTTTAGTGTTAATATTTTTCTCTTTTCCATATCATAGTCATTCGACTCTCATCATGGAAATAAAACTACTGGAATAAAATCATGCTTAGTTCTAAGAAGCAAACAACATTTTTAATATCGAGTAAATACCTCTGGCTTGTTAGACAAGAGAGATGCATAACCAATATCATGGTTTCCAGGAAGGTGATAAACATCAACGTTGGAATATATTTCTTTTGTATATAGACCAAATATATGCTTCAGACGGCTTAACGATTCCTGCCATCTGATCAACAAAAGAATGTCAAAGGCACTTTAAATTAGAAAGGCAACTTGAGAGTGAGAAGCAAACCCAGTTCCTCATTAGACAAAGAAAATAGTGAAGCGAAGATACGAAGAAATGATCTTGATGGTGGTGGAAGTAGTACTAATAGAACCTTATTTAATATGCATTTTGCAGCATAAGCATGGAAGGAGGAGGAAAACATCCATGCAAGAGAACAAGATGTGACATTTTGTTTCCCAGAATGTGTTTTTAATGCCTTAAATTTCATTTCAAAATAACAATGATGGGCTGAGTAATTTCAAATAGCAAAGCCTAACCAACCCAGAAAATGCAAATTTATATAGATAATTTAACTTAAAACTAGATAGAATGAAGTTTCAAGTAAAAATGGATGGTTACAAGCCTTACTCTTCATCTGATAAAAAAGGACCTCCATCAAAATAATCACCCAAAAACAAGACCACATCTGGTTTGAAGGGAACGATGGATGAAAAAAAGGCTCTGCGCATATACAAATCTGTATAGAATTGTACAATCTCCAAAGCAAGTGATTTAGGAGGCAATCGAAGGGAGGTTTTATCCATGATCTGTTAAAGCCATCAAGTATGTATTAGAATGTGACAGGGATTAATAACATGAACTAAACAAACACACCTGAGGATCAGCAACAACTGCAACTTTCACATAATCAGCTACATTACTTTGTCCGTTCGTCTAAACATGCAAAACAAAAACTGTTAGTTCCACTGCCAATCTGTTCACAAGCATGGGGGCATATGCAATAAAGCATGTATATATATGCTCATAAGATTAACAGCATTGATGTGTTCGATGTGAATTATACAGTGTTATCATTCATAATTACACCTGGAGAATCATTAATTGAGCTCACTATAGTTTTAAGGAACTTAAAAACAGGTGCCAAGAATTCCTGAAATGAGTATTATTCAAAAACAAGATTCCCTATTTACCGAGTATAACAGATTAGCAACAAAAAAACATCATTGCAGTTTGTCGAAGCAAATAACAAAAAGGGGGAAAAATCAGTTAAAAACTTAAAAACAATGTTAATTGTACCTTACAAGATACTAAATGCTACCCTTGATTTTTTTTTTAATTATTTCTGGCTTAATACAACTCAATTTTGTGCCTTTTTCAACCGTTAAAAGACAATTTTGCTTTTATAATTGCATCTTATAAAATCAACATATTTCTCATAGTTTAACATGTTAATGCTAGTAAATTAGAAAATGGAAATGAGATCAGTTCAATTATTAAAAAAAATAGTGAAAGGAGATGGGAAGAAAATTACAGTGCGATTGGAAGAAGATGATGAAGAAAGGTGAGGCCACGAGCAAGAGGAAAGCAAGGGCATGTAAAAGGAGAACATCTCGCCGTAAAGGATGGTTGCCGTCCATATCAGGCATAGAACCACGGTCAGCTTCTCGTGCTCTTTCATTTTCTCTTCTAGTTTTTGCTCGGATTTACTTTGGAGCCGTCGGAGAGTAGGACACGGCGACGAGATCCGGCGGATCAGTGCTGCACAGTCTGAGTCTAACGAGCTAACTCGATATTTTTTTCCTCTTTTGAGCTAGCTGCCAGAGAGTTGAACACAAATGTTAAAGACGGTGACCGCCGTTAAATCCTCATTCTATTACACTGCACGCCAGCTCAATAAAACAATGACACGTGTTATCGTCTAATGTTATAATAGTAAGAAGAAGAAAATTAAACCGCTACATCCGACTAATAACTTGAAACAAAGTTGAAAATAAATTATTTTGATTCAAACATCCTATTTCATTAAAATAATAAAAAAATCTATAGATAAGTATATTTTATAATTATTTAAATTAAAAAATATATTTTAATTAATTTTACGAACAAACAACTCACATAATATTATACGATAAAATTTAATTATATAATGCATCAGATTGTAAACGTCTTTTAAGTGTCATAAAAGCTAAGTTATACCAGTAATCATTCAATTCTTAAGTAATACAATTACTATGCTTTTAATTGAAAAAAAATCATTTGTCTTTTTTTCGTGCCTTCTTTTGTGTCTCTTTTGATTTTTTTAAAAAATTTGAATTTTAAACTCTAAACCCTTATTTTTTATATCTTAAATCTTAAACCCTACATTCTAAAAAATACACCTTATCCTTAATTCTCTAAACCCTAATCAAAACCTCTAACTTAAAACCCTCTAATTTAAAGTGGGGCATAAATAAAGGCATAGAAAGAGGGCAGACGATTTACACTCCTTCGTTTGGAAGGATGAAACATCCTTCTTTGATGCTGATATCGGACCTGTTGGGCTTTGGCAACTAAAGAGTTCGAAAGGTTAGATTTTGAGTAAACCTTAAACAAACAAACAATACATAACAGCGGAGACTTCTGCAACAATCATACATCAAACACGAATTTATTGTTAATCAAGTTTGGAGTGTTTATAATTCCAATAATACAACATCAAGATCATACGTTCACACTTGTCTGTATACCACAGAATACAAATACACGTTCATATACACATGAGCAGAGTTGGGATGCTTATTTGATTACCCATGCTGATGGCAGAACCACCAAGAGTTTCCTGCAGGTGCAGGTGGTGTTTCATTGCTTGTCTCCTGTCATTCATTCCTTTTTGAGTGTTTATTTCGCTTTCAAGGTCAGTATGGTAACAAAAATTAGTTCCACAACTTGGACGGAAGAGAGATAAAAAAAATGTCTTCATGGTTTCCAGGGTGCAGGAGGCGGTGGTGGTGTGGGAAACATTGGAGGAACTGCGGAAAAGATGGTATTCTTGTCGATCCCGGTTGATTTGTCACCGGACAATGCTACGAGTGCAGCGACCAAACCTGCATTGCCTGCAAGAGTTGGCTCTGTGTAGTTGTAGTTGGTGCGAACGTCGTGGAATCCGTCGTGCCTGTCAGGTCCAGCAACCATGGCTCCCACGAGTGTGTTCGGGTTAGGCTTTGTCGTATCCCTCCATTTCCATCCTCCTTTACAGCTATATTTGATATTATTCTTGGGGATAGATGCACCTCGATGGTGAACACGTTTCGGGTAATGGTTACCAAAGCCGACAACATAGCTCATTTTCCGAGGATTTTTGCCAAGAATATAATCAATCTGCCAAAACAACAGCCAGATGAACAAATTGTTGGACACCCTGCCTTAGAATGCCTTTAGCCAGAAGAACAGACTATGACATACCTGTGTTTTGGCAAACTCACGCAGGACATCAGTTGAATAGAAATTGGGACCGCAATACCATCCAGGTGTATCGGCAGCATCAAGATAATCACTGTAAAGGGCCGCTAAGAAGGCTGCATTGACGACATACTGCAAAGGTTGAGGCCTTCCATGGTTCAACTGAATCAAACCTCCTGCACAATGTCCAGAGTTAACGTGGTAACGAGAAAAAAAAACACAACCAACACACTAGAGTATTACATGGTCAAAAAGAGCAGATACGTTTACCTTTCGTCCTATTGAAGCTAGTAAAAAACGGAAGGAATGAGCACATAAATATGCTGGTTTGATTGTGAAATGTACTCAGAATTTCCTCGTATGGATACCCAGGACTCAAAAACAATCTCAGCCGGCTCAGAAGCACCTAAAACACAAAACATTGGTTATATTACCGACGAACACAGAAGCTATTTACAGGAAAAGGTCTTGATATCAAATAGTCAAAACAGGGCAAACAGCCATACAAGGAACAGAACTAGAAAAACAGGCAGAAGAGTTACCTGAGCACCGGCAAGCTTATTATCCCAGCTAAGAACACCATAATCTGGGCCACCCCAGAAAGCACCAGCATGCTTGGCAAGTTTAGGATGAGTGGCTAACTGAAGGTAGGACGAATTCCCAGTGGCATAGTATAGCCAGGCTCCACCCCAAACAAACTCATCCCAGTAACTTGAGGAATTATAAAACAAAGCAGGGTCCGAACCACCAGAACTATATCTGCCTCTTTGGTTCCTAGCGAATGTAAATAGTGTCCGTGCACCCTGGACAAGCTTTTGAGAGTATGCCTTGTTGTCTTTGAAAACGATGGAAGCAGAAGCCAAAGCAGCAGCCATTTCAGCAGCAAGATCGGAGCAACTATGGCATTCATATACAGGACGAGGGTAATCAATGTCCTCAGGACGCATCCAGCAATAATGATCATTCGGGGTTGTACTGCCTCCAGATGTATCTCCTACCCCGACCTGCAAATCCATAAGTTAGCATCATTAGTAATATGGTGGATTGATAATATGATTAACACAAAGTATAACAACAAAGTTATACCTGCGCCGCAATCCTGTCAATGGTATCGGCAGTATTGTTGAAGGTCTTGAGAAGATAATCAGTACCCCACTTGATGATCTCTTTAACATGATTGAGCTCACCGGCTGCTTCATATTTAGCACTGTACTCAATGACACTCCAGCTCAACATGGTCATTGCAAAAGATTTAGGAAAATTGAACTTGATAGCATCTCCGGCATCGTAATATCCTCCGACCAGATCTTTCATCAGAACGGAGGGATCTGATTTCCCATCTTGGAGGCACGAGTTCCGTCTCCACGACACGTTATTATGTTTGGGCAGCTTCCCAGCTACAGTGGATCCATATGTATTAGAATTACGATTAAAAGTAATTCAACAATAACACAACCAGTAAAGTGTAGATCTAAGATTAAAATAGTGATATGCAACCATAATAGTGATCTCTATATACAAATTCACAAAGCTATATCCACAGCGACAGTACTAGCATCTCTTATGTCTGCAATCCCGATAACCGCAATAATCGGGACACGACCACCGTAACGACAACAGTAGATATTTACTTCTATTATTAGCATGTAAAAAGTAACGTTGACTTATCTCATATGAATCTAATCAATACCCTATTTAGCAATGTAATCATGCTACATTTCAGGGACATCTGAAGCTGAATCCAGTTATTCAGATGAGATCAATTGAAAGTAAAAAGGGATATGAAACGTACAACGCTGAGCATTGAAGAACATGAGCGCCTTATGAAGAGCCAGCGTGTAGTTATCGGGTGGAGGGTGTCGGTGGTGATGACGTGGAACCGTCTTGACGATGAGAGTGATGAATCCGGCTAGGAAACCGGAGACAAGCAGGGTGCCGACAGTCCACACAAAGATCTTGCGACTGACAATTATACATCCTAGATCAACGTACTTCTTCTTCTTTTTCTGCTCCCCGGGACCAAGCAGCCAGCTTTGCTGTGTCTCATCCAAGGGTCGTGAGAGTGCAGCCCTGTCCAGTTCCTGCAGATTCCTGCTCCTGTCATCGTCGGTTGCTGAATCAGTTGCGTTTATCTCCAGGGGACCTCCCCACGGATCTCTTCCATACATGATGGAGAATCGGGATAAAGGATGGCAGAGATAGACGGAGGATGCAGCACACCGACAGATCTGAGGACGGGAGGTGGATAATGGAAAGAATGTGTGTTAAGTTAAGTAGGTGCTTTGGTTCTCCAAAGTGGTGTTGGAATAAAGACAATGAGATTGCTAATATTTAGCTGTGTGATGTGGACAGTTGTATTGCTGTACTCAATCATACACACCTCTCATTATTTACATGTATTGATTCATAAAAATAATCCAACTTATAATTAATATATTCATTCGGTTTTATTTTAAAGTGGGTGTACATTATTAAATTATTAAGAAATAAATAGAAATTAAATTATAATTATATTGATGATGAAAATTTATTAACAATATTATTTTAAGGTTTAAAGGTTTAATTTACTATTTAAACGATTAATTTGAATTATATAATTTAGAATTAAAATTTTAGATTTAGAGTTTAATATTAAAAATAAGGATTAAGATTTAAATTTTAAAATTGTTTTTTTAATAATAAATTTTGAAATTAAAATAAACATATTTATATATAAAAAATAACTTATAATATATCAAATAATAACTTTTAAAAATTAACAAGAATAATCTGCAGTAATTTAATTTAATTTTTTTTAATAAATTAATAATAATTATAGTAATATTTATTCTAAAATAATAATAATTTAATCTCAAGTCTCCCGAAGGCGTAATCAGATCCAGCTGTTTTGTGTCCTGTTTTCTTGTTTTCCACTTCTCCTTTCCTTCCTCCTTTTGTTTCAACTACCGACAGATCAGAGGTCACGTCATGCTGTTGGATACTAATCCGTTGCCTCACTGACTGAGAATTGCTTCAAAGGTAATAGAATTTGTAAACTTTGAAACAACGGAATAAATTAGGTATCTGGAGAAAATATTTAACTTTGGTTTAGATTTATAATGATTGTTATTCTTGAAAATTAAGATACAACGAAATAATTAAACGATCAATATTTATTAATAAATATTATTGTGATTATTGTATTTGATTAAACAAACTTTTATCTAGACTTCCAAACATAGTTACTTGTCATAAAGTAACTTGTCTGCATCTAGTTTTTATAAATGAAGTATTTACTTTGTTTTAGGAGCGACAAGTCTGTCCTGGTGTCAATACTTTCTAATTTTTAATTCAACCGACAACGGATTGATTTAGTATATCACATGGATCGTCTGCTATTCCTTCAATCTTCCGCTGGGCTTTATGAGATTTCGACAAGTGGAATATTTTTAAAATCAACTAAGCAACCGAGACATAATTCAGAACATCAAATCATTCATACATATTAATGCTCTATTAATATTTTTAAAAGCACGTATATATTTTTTTAAGCAACCATTAATACATATTTATACATAATTTTGATTTATCAAAAATAATAATAATCTTAAATATATTATATAAAAATAAAAATAATATTATATTAGGACCAGCGAAGTTCATCTGAATTGAACTCACTTTTTGGGTAATTATTCGGACACTGATTGGGTCCGAATAAGATAAGTATTAAATTTGCTTGAAAGAACATGTTAGGCCCAAAAGAGATGACCTGGCCTGATTCGGCCTATTCCGGACACTATATCTGTTGTACTGGGCTTTTAAACTGTCGAACTCGGGAGATTATATCATAGGTCCGGCCTACCACGTCAGTCGTGGTCCTATCCAATAATAACCACCCACTTTACCAATAATTCTCAACTCATTTTTTTTTTCCAACCAATGAATCTTCACTCATAATTTACATGTCATTTTAAAAATATAATTTCTGGAAATTATATTAATTATATGGTTGATTAGTGGTGGAATGAGTGATTTTTATTGGCTAGGGACTACGGCTGACGTGGTAGGCCGGACCTATGATATAATCTCTCGTCAAACTTGGATTCCAACAGATCAAAAAGTATTCAAAATATTTTATCGTGATTGTAGACAGATTAAATTAAGATATGAAAAATTAATTGGTCTGATCAGATAATACATTAGGTTTTTAAGATTAAAAATTTAAATCACAACTTTATAACGAAGAAAATTAGATTAAGAGAATTTTATATTGAATTTCGGTAAAACTTAATCCGGATTAGTCAATGTAAATACAATAAAAATTAAGATTGAATCGATGGGGAATGGGATTGAATGCATTTGTATTGTGATTTTAAGTCAACCATATTTGTATGTATGTCTCTGATTCACGGGATACCTTCTTTGTTTATTACCCCTCTGACTCGTGCTGACTCAGTGACTGACAGCTCCCATGAATATGAAGGCAAGGTACGCACAACTGAGTTGGGAGTCCCAACCAAGCAGGCTGATTGTCTTAATTACAGGTCTAGAAGAAGATGATGATAGAGTCAGAGAGTCACATGTGGGGTCAGCTGAGGGTCAAGCTTTTGACTATTCCATTAAAATCCATCGGTGCTTGATGCTGAAGAGGGAAGACCTCAGTGCTGTCTGATCAGGCTGGTACAACACCTTGTCTGTTTTACGATGAGAGAGCCACATTCTTCAGATTATGCAGTTAAGTAGTGGTTAGTTGTGTTTTTTATTGTCACAACTCACAATATAAATACCAAAATAAAGACAAAAGATAATTCGTCTTTTAAGAAATATAAAATTTGTTATCCTTACATTTAAGAACAGAGTTATAAAAAAATATTTTTTTACTTTAATTCTTTTATATAAAATATTTTAAAAAATTTTAAATTTATCTCAATTAAAATTATTTATATTTTATCTTATAACCTCATATTCCGATTTCATTCTTATAGAACTTGCCTTGCATTCCTGGGACAAGTGTTATTGATGGTTGGAATGTGATAAGTCTGTTTGACCACTGACCAGCTTCACTTGGACTGTAATTGTTTGTGTCCTGACCTGAATCTAGTGTTGGACCCTCTGCACGTACCTTTCTCACATGAACTTGTAATTATGGTGCTACCAACTCCACCTCAAATGATCATAAAATGGTGTTAGAACATAAATGCTATATAAAGGTGGGGAGGGGATTTACATCGTAAATGATGGATATATACTTTAAAATCATTACTTACATAAAAAATTATTACGAAACAATAATATTATCATATTTCTTTTAACGTATTCATTGGAACGAGTTTAATGATTAAATCTTTTATATTTTGTTAACTCATATACAGGACAAATATTTGTCACAAATTTTAAAATTATTCTATGCCTATAGCTCCTTGGGTTTGATTTTTCAAACACCTTATTCCTTCTTACCCTTATAAATTATTATACAATTGAATTATTTATCTTACGGCTGAAATTACAAGTTCAAAATCAACGTTAGATTACAATCCTATGAATGCAAATTTGTTTACGAGGAGAACTTTATTCGAAAACAGAACCAACTCTTTTTTGAAATTAAATGATATAGTTCACTGAATTTCAATAAAAACGTCATTCTTTTTTTAATTGTTTAAAAATGATTATAATGTAATATTTTTATATTATTTTTAATTTTTTATAATGCATATATCATATAAATAAAAATAATTTGTTTTTCTATTGGAATATATTATTTTTATTTTGAAAATTTAATAAATACCGTACGAAAGAAAGTAACGGTTAAATATCGCAAAAATAAGTACATATTTATTTATTTTTTTAAAAAGTGAACTGTTTTTTTTTAATAAATTAACGTATGAAGTTCATTTAAGTATAGAAAGTATATTCTTTCATTTAAACGATTTATGAAATCGTACTCTAGCTATTTAGGAGATTATTTCACTAATCATCTACATAAAAAATATTTCCTTAAAAAATTAAAAACAATATATATTAAAAATATATAAATGTTAATATTAGTGTAAATTTCTTGCTATAAACGCCAGGAAAATTTTATTTTTTTATAAATTATTACGACGATTTTTGTTAAAACGCTACTATATATTATTAAAGATTTATTATTTTTGTGATGATTGTTTTATAAATACCATAATAAATATAATTTTAATGACTTTTGTTTAAAAAAAATCATAAAATTATCACTATAGATCTACTTTAGTGTAACGACGAAAAGTTATAAATTTATTTTTTTTAACTCATAAATTCATTATTCATCGCCAGGTTGAAATTAAAATGTTAGATCTCATGGAATGGACCCCATCCATCGAAAAGTATGGCCAAAATTTAAATATATAAAATTCAATTTCGTGCAATAAAGTAGTAAAAATTATATCGCAGCAAGTCAAATAATATGGCTAATATTATATTATTTAATGAACCAAATCTATCCATCCTACTTGGAACGAGCTAGAAATCTCTATATGATTGGTTTTTATAATTTTTATATATTTATCAATATTCAATTAATTAATTAATCTGATTAAATACCGTAAATATCGAATATCTCTTTTTATCGTATAATATAAAGTTAAAATTATAAAATATATCAAAAGTTTAATTATAATATTAAACCTTTCATGTTTTTTTTTCCAAATATTTTTATTATATTCTTTTATTTTCTTCTTCCCCTGAACTATTAGGTCAGCAAAGAAGTAGTCTCTATCACTCACAATTCTTTCCTCTCTGTGTATCTAATTAATAATTAATATCTAATTTTGATAAAAATAATAATTAATATCTAATTATTTATATTAAATATGTATAACTTTCGTATTGTGCATGAATGATGACTGGAATAGTCAATAGATCCTTCTCGACTCCCGACGACTTCGAAATAAAAAAGACAAAAAAATTGAAATTAATGTCTCACGTCCACACATGACAAATGATAAAAAAGAGTCTTGTTTTTTTAATGCTTACAGATGTTAATGTTTTGTCATGCAATGTTTGGTGATAATGAGCCGAGTCCGAATCAGATCAGGTTCGGTTCGGCTCGGAAACATGTATATTTAGGTTCAGTTCGGTTTGAGGTTTATCGAACTCAGAATTTTAGGCTCGAATTCGGCTCGAAAATAATATTATTGAGCTCGGCTTGGACTCAAAGTTTGTCAGGCTCGGCTCAGCTCGATTTGACTCGAAATGAACAATTTTTTATATTATTGTGTTTTATTATTTATTATTTATAATTTTGTAAATTTGTTTTAATTGATAATATTCAATTTAATTTATTTTTAATAGATTTACTCTCATTTATTTTTTTTGTTAAACAAATTATTTTTAATGTATATATAAATATATATATGTATGTTTATATATAATTATTCTGAGCCTGTTCACAAGTTTTTCGAGCCGAGCTTGGATAAGTTCAGCTCGACTCGTTTAGATCCCGATCCCGAATCAAGCTCACTCGAGCCGAACCGAATCCAAATAGCTTGCGAGCTGGACAGACTCATTATCACCCCTAATTATATATATATTTAAATTTAGATTAAGTTTTATT
The DNA here is from genome assembly GCA_035048815.1 of Abelmoschus esculentus. Lineage (NCBI taxonomy): Eukaryota > Viridiplantae > Streptophyta > Magnoliopsida > Malvales > Malvaceae > Abelmoschus > Abelmoschus esculentus. The sequence continues at coordinate 16,693,776 of JAUCBN010000020.1, read as the reverse complement.
TTTTTATAATTATTGTATTAAATATATTGATTGATTATTGTATATTACAGAGACTAATAAATTTATATACAAATTAAAAGATCATTGCTTAAGATCTAACACGTAACTAATGAATTAATATACAAATATTATTCCATTTTATAATTATCTGTTTATTAAATTTTATAAATGTATTTTATATAATTTATTTTTCTTTATTTATATTGCGAGTGTCATATGTACCATTTTTTTTTCTTTTAATAAGCTACGTACACATTGCCTTGATATGAACCGAGAGTTGTCTAATGAGACAAGGGTTTGGCTTTTACGTGACAAAAGCCAGCATTTATGGAATAATATTATAATGAGATATTTTGTGAAGGGGAAAGATTTCAGTAATATATAGGTATATGATTTTAAGATTTATAGGATTATTATATATAAAAGATTTATAAGTGGGATTAAGACTTCCACACATTTAATTAAGTAGAACCTAAAGATTAAGATGGTGTCCAAACACACTAGAAATATATAATGACATCGAAATATAATTAAATCATTTAATTGTCTATGAAATTGTTATAGTTTACAAACTCTTGACATCAATATATTTTTAATTATAATTGATATTACATAGTTTAATATTTTTGTTGGTGCTAGGTTAATTCGTGACATTAACTTAATCATATATATATATATATTAACATTAAATTTGAATTAGTATATTAATGAATCGAATATAAATAATTATACCAACGTTATACACTCACTAAATTAAGAAATTGAGTGATGATAGAGCAAGTGTGGTTAAAATGTGCAAGTCCTACATCGTGAGTGGTCACGGGTTTCTCTTGACCGACGCCTCGTCTCCTCTCCCCCACCAAACCTCCATTTGCAATTGCATCTCCCCCACCTATGACCATTGATTAAGTCCTCTCTCTTTCTATCTCCATATCTTGCCATTCAAGCCCCCACTTCGCCACCTCCCTAACCCTAACAACGATTTTTCTAAACCTACAATACTATACGTAACATTTATTTATTTTAATTATGATCGATTAATATAAAATGATATTTAATCTATTTTTTTACTGCAAAAGCATTGACGGATTAAAAAATTATTTAAGGGTAGAAATACATGAAATTTTTAAATTTCAAGGTAAACACAACTCATAAATATTAAAAAAAATTAAAGACGATCTCATAAAATATTAAAAATAGCAGACAAATGTTTTGGCTTTAAAAACTTCAGGGTAAGTCTACACAATAAGTGCATCCGCCACAACATAATGACCTAACATTTTATTTTATTAGACCATTAGTTATTGAGAACTCAACAAGCGGTCCTAATAAAAAACGGATGATGTTCATCTTAGAAAACTTGAGTTTAATTGTTATATCTGTAAAGTATGTGTACATTATTAAAAGATTAAATATATATATATAAGTAAATATTATTTCGTAATCATCTTTAAATTATTTTAATATAACATAAATTCTTCAATTTAATTAGAAAAATTCATTTCTATTTAATTATAAAATTAAGTGCACAATAAACTATGCTTATAATCAGGAACAAAACCATAGGAAAAATGAGAGAGAAATTTTTTTTCTAACTTTAAATAATTTAATTGTATTTTAAGTTATTAATAATTTAAAATTTATTGTAACTAAATTTTTATTTCTCTAAAATAAATTTGGTTTATTATTTTAAGATATTTTTAAAATAAATTAGTAAAATTAAACTTTGATCTTTATTTTTTATATTTAATTAATTTTTTTAAAATTCAATTTTAAATTATAAATAAATAACAACTCTTTTAATTTTTATAATGTAATTAATGTTTAGAACATATTATTTTCAAAATTAATCAAATTTTTTTCATAGTTCATTCTTGGCTTCATCCTTATTCATAGTTCGTTCTTGGCTTCATCCTTATTCATAGTTCAAGTTTATCGACTGAAATAGCATTGGTGCAGTAATAGAGTATATGATAAATTATATATTTTATCATCCAACTTTATTTTATCTTATTTTAGTCACTAAAATTTTAAAATTTTTATTTTAATCATTGAAATTTTGATTTAATTATATTTGATCATGTTACCGTTAAATACTTAATAATGTTATGACTGGACACCCATCTTTTAAAAAATATAAACCCTAAAACTTTTTTATTTTTTTAAAATATTTATAATCTCGAATTACCTTTAATTTCTCGAAGATAAAGATTTTTTTTTCTTAGGACAATGCATCTTCCATAGCTCTACCGGACGATTTAGATGTTCTACTAGTTTATGTTGTTAGTGCTGTAAAAGCAATTAGAGTATACAATCCAAGTAAGTATGGTTGACACGTGTATTTATAGTTTTGAAGGTCCTATAATAAATGAAGCTTAAAAATATGTTTATTAAGATTTAAAATTATGATGATTTATAGTTTTAAAAGTATTAAAATATGTGTTTTAATAATAAATGGATCTTAAAATCTTTATTAATATTTGAATTCGTTATTGAGTTGTGTTATATATAATTTTGAGATAATAATAGAAACTTTATTTTTTATTTAAAGGATGATATTATATTAATATATGAAAATAAAGTATCAAAGACGCATCGTAGTGGTGGTGGTCAACGTCATGTCCGTTAACACTCTTTAATTCGTATAACCGAAAAAATTATTCGGTGAATCATGTTTATTATGTCATCCGTGATCTCAAACAATCAGAACCGTTCATTTTAACTTTTTTAAAGTAAATCATCACCTCTAATTTTCCTACATGTAATTAGTAGGGATAGTTACTAGGTAATTATTTAAAGATGAGCGATTCTAATTATTTAGACTATAAATAACGTGATGGACAAGATTCTCCTAATAACGAGTGCGTAGGGCTGTAAACGAACTGAATGTTCGGTGAACAGTTCGTGAACCGTTCGGCGGGAAGTTCGTTTATGTTCGTTTATTTATTAAATGAACGGACATGAACAAGATTTTTCGTTCGTTTAGTTAAACGAACGAACATGAACAAAGAGCTCGTTCGTTCATTTATGTTCGTGAACGTTCGGTAATCTGTTCGTTTATGTTCGTTCATTTATGTTCGTTCGTTTATGTTCGTTTAAATTTATTCACTTATATCTAAGGGTGAGCATTAGATCAAGTAAGTCGAGTCAAAAAATTTTGAGTTACTCGAGCTAAGAAGAGTCTTATTTTATGACTCGTTAAAAACTTTCTTGATATAAGCTAGAGGTGTTTATTGTTCTATTAAAACGAGTTAATGAATCGAACCAAAACAAAACTAGTTAATCAGTTAAATTTTAGGTTTCATCTAATAATAAAGAGTTTTTTTTTTTAATTTTAATTATTGACTAATTTGGTTTAAAATCAATTGATTAGTTGAATTAATCGAATTAATCCAAAATATTAAATATTTAGCATATTATATATGTTATTTATGTTCGTTCGTTTACGTTCATTTATGTTCATTTGTTTACGTTCGTTTATCATTTAAACGAACATGAACTAACTACAATCCTTAACAAACGAACACGAACAAGAAAATTTGTGTTTGTTTATGTTCATGTTCGTTCGTTTGTTCAGTTAAAGTTAAACGAACGAACATGAACACACCCTCATTCGTATTCGTTCGGTTCGTTTACAGGCCTACGAGTGCGCAGCCCACAATTACCGGCAGCTTCTAATTAATTCCATGGCCATCTTAGTATAAAGACTTAAAATGACTATGTGGTATAGGAGAAATTATATTACGGGACAGTCCCACCACGTCATTCATGGGACGGCCAATAAAAAGCATCTATGTAATTATTTTTTTTACCTCATCATTTTTACCAAGTGAATTTTCACTTGGTAAAAACTGTTTTAAATTTAAATTATAATAAATTTTAGTGAAGTTTTACTTGATAAAAATGATGAGGTGAAAAAAATAATTATATAGATGCTTTTTATTGGTCGGTCCATAATATAATTTCTCGTGATATAGGGTTACAAACAATGTAGTTTTTTTTCTTCACAAATAATTAAAGAAATTTAATTATTTTTAAATGTTTTAAGAATATATATTATTTTGAAGGAATTTTTAAAAATAATAATAAAATTTGAACCCTATTTTACAAGAAAGAAGAATTTTAACTCCTTCAGCTGTTTCGTTTTTGATAAATGGACTAAACCTATAACAAATTTTTTTATTATTCTGCGATTATAAGGTACGATCTTTACTCTTACTCTTCTAAAAATATATACACATTATACAAATAAATTGTTTGAATTTAAATTTTTAAAATAATATATTTTTTTTACTAAGATCATTCCATGTGTTTAAACATATAGACAAAAAGTTATATAATTTTGATATATAAGTTGTGTAAAAAAATTACACGACCTACATATTTAAGTTATAAATTTTAAAATTTAAACCTTAAACTTTGAACCCTAAACAACAACCTAAATATTTAAAAACTGAAATTGAAGTGATTGCGTAAACTTTATATATCAAACTATTTTTTCCTTTTAAAGAATGGGTAAATTATATATATATATATAATTTTATTTTACACAAGCATACTCATTTAGACTACAAAATTTAAATATTAAATTCTCAATTCTAACCCTAAAAAATTAAACTATATATCCTAAATTCTAAACATTAACCTTAAATTTTAATTCTAAAACTCAAACCTTAAAATTAACCTTTGACCCCTACAAACCGAAAGACTTGTACAAACTAAAATTTATTAGTATATATATCATTTTTATGAAAAATATTGAAAGGAATTTTCTTTTTTGAACGAAGAACAATGAAAGGTTTTAATATATATGAATTTACTTTTATAAGAAATGAAATTAAAAGGGGAATAGGAATTAATTAAATGGTGAAAAGGGAAGAAATGTCCAAGGGCACCGCTAATGGCTGTGGCCACCCTCTCCTCTGTAGAGACGTCATTTTCTCATCTCAACGCACCTTTAAGAATACCTTCTTCCTTTGTAGGCCCTCAATACTTTTTAATTCTCAAAATGAACCCCCTTTTTTACACAAATTACAAGTCGCTGAGTAGGACAAATCTTTAGCCCTTTCTCTACACCTTATCTCTGCCTACCACTTGCAGTATCCGCTGGATCATTCTTTCGTGCAAAGCTCTAAGGGTATAAAGAGGCCTGCCCTGCCTAATTCCACCAAGGAGGAGAGGAACTTTTCAAGTGTTGTAGTAATAGTTTGCATATAAGCTCCGTTGGCTGGTTAGTTCATGGAAATAGCAGGCATGGGAAACGACAACACTGCTAACGTTGACTTCGACGACGACAACAACAGCAACAGTGGCAGCAGTGGAAAGGATGAGCACGATCAAGACATGGTGATGCCCGGTTTTAGGTTCCATCCTACGGAGGAAGAACTTGTGGAGTTCTACCTTCGCCGTAAGGTAGAGGGAAAGCGCTTCAATGTCGAACTCATTACTTTTCTTGATCTATATCGCTATGATCCTTGGGAGCTTCCTGGTATATATAGATGTGTGTGTGTGTCTGTGTGTATTTCCTCTCTAGTAATTGCTATCATGCTTTTTTCATACATACATTTATATCGATCCAGCAACAATCAATAAGTCACATGATTCTTGTTGTTGTTGTTTGTATATTTGATTTTCTGGGGCGTTACTCGTCAGCCATGGCAGCGATTGGGGAGAAGGAGTGGTTCTTCTACGTGCCTAGAGACCGGAAATACCGAAACGGGGATCGACCGAATCGTGTTACAACTTCAGGCTACTGGAAGGCCACGGGAGCTGACCGCATGATCCGAGGAGAGAATTCTCTATCCATTGGCCTCAAGAAAACCCTAGTCTTCTACTCCGGGAAAGCTCCCAAAGGCATCCGAAGCAGTTGGATTATGAACGAGTACCGCTTGCCTCACCAGGATACCGAACGCTATCAAAAGGTACGTTTCTATACAAAAAACTAGTTCTTGTGTCCAAACCCTAATTTCTCTTTTCGAAAACTCAAGCTTCAACTCTTTTACTTCTCCTAGAACTTATCACTGTAGAAAACAACTTCAATTTTGAGTCCCAAAGGTTCAGTTTCAGTCTAAATCCTTATGTTCAGGCTGAAATATCGCTTTGTCGCGTCTACAAGAGACCCGGAGTCGAAGATCATCCGTCGCTCCCCCGGAGTCTTCAAACAAGAGGGCAGCACACAGAAAAGAGATATCCTCAGGTGCAAGATGCAGCTCAACAAGCCATGGAAAGGTTTCAAGGGTTTATAGGAGGACAATCACAGCAAATAGAGATCGAAAAGATAATTGAGACTGATGGGAGTAGTAGTACTACTTCTGATGCTACAACTTCTCTCGGACTTTTCCAGCAGAATGCGTACCATCAAATGGCTCCCATAAGAACAACACTCGGGTTACCATCCGGGATAATGGAAGAGGAGGGGCTGATCTTTAATCATCAGTCTAAGCAAGGCTGCACTTCTTTACTCCCCAACTCTCCACCTCTCTTTCCGATGGGCTCGTCTTCGGTTTCATCGAATACCGTCAACGATCTTCACAGGCTAGTAAGCTACCAAATGAATCAGCTGCAATACTACAATACTTATCATCATCATCATCAACAGCAGCAACAACAACAACAATCCGAGTTTTCGATATTGCCCCCACAATCACAGGCTCAGGCACAGCAGCTTTCACTCAACATGCTACCCGGCTCGCTTCCGCCAACAACCTTCTCGGATCGGCTGTGGGAGTGGAGTCCAATCCCAGAACCAAATAGGGAGTACAATAACCCTTTCAAGTAATAGATATGTATTGTATGTTTCTACTGGTATCAGTTGTGTCCAGTCTCTAGAGTCTAGTCCTTTATTTCTCTGCTAGAATTTGATCAGACATAACTCATATCCTTCAAGATTAGCACAGCTGTATTAAGTATTTGGTTCTGGATTAGGGTTTCAGACTCCAACTTAAGGAAGGAGCATATATATTGCTATCACATAGTGCTGTGGTCATACATCTTGAAGATAAAATCATGTATCCCAAGCATCTGAATCATATCAATGCACTCTTAAGGTCAGAACTAGATCTCTTTAATCTTCAAAACATCAACATTGAAGACATAAAAGATGGTCTTATTGATGATGTTTTTCTTGTTCTTGCATTGCATCGTATTTGATCATACATCGAATTCCAATATTCGTTTCGATGAAATTTAATTAGTTGTTGGATTTGGAGACGACGTTTAAAGAGCATATACAGAGAGAAGATGTGTAATCTGGTGTAGTTATTTGCAGTGGCTGAGGTTATAGGGCATAGCTGTATTGTAATGTAGGCACTGCAGCCACTGGTAGTCTTTATTGTTGCTGCAAATGCAAAGTCAGGAAAATCCGCATGTGCACACTTTGTGGTGGGCGTGCTTCCATCACTGCGGTGGCCTTTTGGAATTTCAGTTTAGAGCTAAGAGTAGAGAGGTCCATGGTGCGGGCATCCGTTTCATCCTACGAGTCTATGACTTAATACTTCATTACTAGCCCATCTCTGCATTTCTCAGCCGATGGAAGTAGATAAATGCATAAATGGACATTCCAAATTAGAGAAACGGATTAGATGAATTTTATTCACCACATTAACTAGATTCGTCTATCTCATTTTTTATAATGTGAATAATCAACTTTTTCTATATGTAATTAGTGAGTAATTATTTAGAGATGAACGGACTTAATTACTTAGACTACGAATTACGTGATAAACATGATTCATTTAATAATTTTTACTTAACGTGGCTTACAACCATTTATTTTGCAACAAAAATAGTTGCCTCCTACAGACAATTAGGGCTCTTTGGAGTTGTATTTGGCTAACCCGGTCTGTTGGGATTGTATTTCTATTCGCAATTGTTATTTCTCAATAGGTTTCTTTAATGGAAAAAGTTTTTTTTTTCGTAAAAAAAAAAAATCTAAGTAAGAATTAAGGCCTAACTAAAATGCATCAGAACAGGCTGCAGTAACAAACGATGTCAAGACCAGAAACAGTCAGTCCCAGCAAACTGAACATAACAACGAAATCAGACAGCAACTGAAATCCTGCAGAACCTAAGAGCACAAGAAGGGATACAGAAAAAAGCTGAAATAGCAAAGAAACTCATCACCAACAGGCAACAGGGATGTCAATCCCAAGGCGCAACAGGCACGAACATCGACCAAAAAGGGCACCACAATATTATTAGTGAGCAGTGAGCACACACGTTCAGCACGGAACACCGTGGCAGCAGACGCACAAAATGAGGAACTCCTAAAAATCATGGCACCCGAGGCGGAATGCACTCCCAGCTGGAGCCAACTTCGGGTAATCAAACGACCTCAAAGCTCAAGCATGACAGAATAAGGGCAGCATCCGACCAATGCCACTCTCGGCCATCTTATGGTAGGGGTGTAATTGTAAATGAGCAAAACTTAAATGAATAACACTGTGTTCGAATATGTTTATTTATTTTTGAAGTTTATTGTTCTATTCTTGTTTGTTTAAATTTTTAATATTATGTTCGTGTTTATGTATTTAATTTTTAAGTGTTCTTGTGACGCTCACAAATATGCTTGTTGATGAAAATGGTAAAAATATGTTACTAGTTCTAAGCTTCTTATATTATATAGTTTGAACTCTAAAATTCACTATGTGTTCAATTTAGTCTCTAATTTCACCGTTATTTAAAATGTAAAAAAAGGAAAAGAGGAACCTTTCAGCCACCGCGGTTCTCCTTTTTCAATTTTTTTTCGTTTTTTGTTTTGATTGTTCTCTTTGATCGGTGGTCGACAATTAATTTTAATATTGGTTGTCGATCACCAGATTTATTTCTTTTTCTTGTTTTATTTTAATAAGGATCTCTATTTTTCTGTTCTTGTGACATGTTTTTGTTTTTGTTTTAGGGTTTGATTCGTCTGTCTTTATGACATGTTGCAGCATACCCTAGCGATCGGTTGTTGTTCGCACAGAGATTCAATCGATGCTAGTTTTCTGATTTATTGTTTTGTCGGTGGTTACTTGGAAAGACTTATCCCCACTCGGTTAATGGTTGTTTGCCGATAAAATCAGTCCTGTGTAGCGGTACTTTTTACACGACAGTTTGAATCGCCTACAACTCCTTCTTCCTTTACTATGCGTCTCGTTTGGATAGAGATAAGGAGATTCAAGAAGTTGCTGAATTTTATTGGTATGCTCATTTTCATAGGAATTTTATTTTTCTTTGCTTTTAGGTTGTAAGAATTTTTAGATTTTTAATCCAATTATTTTACTTCTTAATTACGTTGTAATTATAATTTTCTATGAATTTAATAAAAATTCAGTAGCATTTGTCAAAAAAAAAGGAAAAGAGGAATAAGATAAACAAGCCTATAAATGAGCTTGTTCATGAATATAAAAAAAAAACGATCATAATTTATGTTTGTTCATTTATTAAATAAACAAGTCAATACCGTCATCCCAATAAGGCTTTGACTTATTAAGAACAAGAACTAAGTATATATTAGACTGGAATATTGCAGAAAAAAGTTATTATAATTATATAATTTTGAAAGTATTTATATTTATTTTCTGCAATATTAAAAAATAAATAATTATTTACGGTCTTTATCTGTAAGATGTATATTTTTATAATATTTAAATATCAATGGTACACATAAAGAAACACTAAAAGTTGAAGGTCCTTGATTGTTACTTGTGTAATTATTACTTCAATTGGATAAAAAAAAGTTAATATGGATAGTTACAAGCATATTATAATTATAAGCATTCTAAATGTTCAATATTGATTAATATTATAAAAATAAAAAAAACATAATAATATTATATAAAAAATCGATTTGATTATAATACATATTTAGATCTTTAATGTGATTTTAATTTTAAAGGAAGTTAAAGGATTTTAGATTAAATTTATTGTGTCCGAGACATTTTCTAATAAAATGGATATTGTATTCACTTTTTTTATGAAAAAAGAGTGCTAAAAATTTTAAGTCAAACAATCGTTAATAATGTTGGTATGGTGAGTGGTGATAATCAAGGATGATGGTAAGTGATCGTTAACGGTGAAACTTTTTGGTCAAATTAATATTTTATCTAAAGTATATATATCAAAAATAAAAATTAATCTTTTTAATTAATATATCATATCATTAAACTAACTGAAGTTAATAACTTAGTGGCCAAAATATTATGGAAGTGATAAAAATATAATAAATCGATAATTTAAATGATTAATATGTAATGTTTTTGAAACGGATGGCCAAAGGGGAATACATATTTAAAAGAAGTGACCAATTCTGTAATTTACACTTTTGTTTAATATCTTGTTACTGGTTGAGGACTTGAGGTGTCTTTCCCGGTTACATTTTTTTCCTTTTAAATTTATTTTCAATGGTCGAGATGCTCCCTTTTCAAATCCAACGGTTGAGATGCATTTTTGTAATTTTTTTTATTTATGATAAAGTTCATAATGGTCACTAAATTATCAATTTCGTTAAGTGGGTGATACGAGAGTTTGGATAAAATTATTTAATAGTTCAATTATTTTTTTATATTTATATATTTAATTATTGTACTCTTAATTTAAAAAAATTAATAAACTTTAGTCCATTATTTTTAAATTTTATCATTTTAGTCCTGTTTTTATTAAAAATAATTTTTAAAAAATAGAACTAAATTCATAGTATTTGTTAATGATGAACCTAAATTTATTATTATTTTTTAAAATTAAGACAAAATTAATTATGTTATTAAACTATTTTACCTTAATTAACAAGTTAAGTCGAGTTAACCCATTTAACGACAGAGTTCAGTGACCATCTTGTAACAAAATTGGTAATATAGTGACCATATTGTAATAATTAAAGGTTTCGTGATCAAAATGAACATTAAAATATAGTTTAGTGATCATTTGTATACTTTACCCTTTATTTTAGAAAGGTTCGAGTGGGGGACTCGAGTCTTAAAAGTTCAAAATTGAATCTAAAACCCTCGCTTACAGAGACATTGGGTTCAGGCAGCAGCACAGCGAAGGTTTTGACTGAAACTCCAAGGCACAAATTTCATAATGATGGTGGCGGGGATGGAGGTTCCTGTCATTGGCAGCGACTCCATTAAGTGGATTGACCTCACAATTCCTTCATCCATCTTCCACCTTGGCGACGGCGGTTTCGCTCCCCTCACGGTGGATTCCGCCTCCGCAACTTACATCGACGGAGATGATCCTTTCTATCTAATTTGGTATGTCTGTTTTATTCTCTACATTAGTTCATCAACATAAGCATTGTTACTTCTTTTCTTAAATTCTTATTCTTATCTTGTTCGCGACCATCAGCCGAATCCATATGAGTCAACCGAATGTTCTGGAAATCTTCAAGCTCTCGCAGGAATTCCCTCACAACACTGGGCTCCGCCTTAGTTTCGGTCACCCACTCTCGCCTTTCGTTTTTGTTAGCTCCCATCCAACCAAGTCGCACTACTTGCTTTATACTGTGACAGTCTCGGGGATTGCTTATTTCGTTAAACTTTCCAAGGATTTGACTTCCTTTTGCTCCATGGACGAACTTGTAGAGCTTGATGTGCGCGTTTATTCTAACTGTAATGAGCCAATTACTTGTATGGCCGCAAACCCTGGATGTCTTTTGCTTGGGAGAAATGATGGATCTATTACTTGTTTCCAACTTGGCTCGCTTCACCAAACTGCTCCTGGTATCTATTCCTTTTACAGTTTGGTCCGATTTTGTTTTGCCATGGTTGTTAATTGTATGAGAACTTGCTGACTCTTAACTTTCCCAATTTAGGTTTTGTATCTGAACTGCGTGATGATTCAGGGGTTAGCCTAGGTCGATTTTGGGGTTTCATGTCAAGGTATCGTTTTTCTATTTCGAGCAATATCTATGCATACATACACACAAGCATGTACCTATCTAACAATTAGTGCACTTCTTTGGGCAATGTATGTCCAGTGGACTTGTCTGTTTTAATGATCTATATTTGGTGAAAATTTGGCATGATCCATCAAAATGTGCTTCAAGGCTGTATTTGAATCATGGGGAACATATGGAAAACATTGAAATGTATTAAATGTGAAAGAATTGGAAGTATGGTATATGGGGGAAAACGTTTTCCAATCTTGTTTATGTGTGAAGGAAACTTGAGCATAAACTATTGAACTACTAAAGGAAGAGTATGCCAATTTTTCCTTTTAAAATACCGTTCCCATGTTGTTTCCTTCATTTTTTCTAACATCCAAAATAACATTACTTATCTTTCTCAAGGATGATTTCAGATTTGGCTTATGTAGTGTTTATTTACATGTTAAAGGAGAAGCTTAAAATTATGTTTGCACAAGACAAATAATTTACCTACTCAATGCTGATCTGAGTTTCCAAAATTATTTTCTTTATGTAATGTTTACTTCTATACCCCAAGACCTGACTCCTGGGTTCTTGGTGGATAATTAAGAATTGTGTTGGAAAGATTTTTGGAGTGAGAACTTTTTTGAGTAGTTGTAATCTCAATAAGTTAATTTTTTCTAGTACAAGCTCCATATAGTGTGTATCATAGTCCTAATAGGAGTATGATTCTTGCTAGAGCTTTAATCAGCCTTTAGATACATGTGAGTGTAGATGTATGAATGGATCTGAGACCACGTAACCCATATTACGACTATAATAGAAAGCATCAAACTTATGTTTTGAATTTTATGCTTGATTTGATTATATCTGTGTCACTATCATTGTTTTCTCTTCTAATATAGGCTAGTTTTCTTCATATGTTATGCAGGGGGAGGGTTGTTGGGGCTGTCCAGGATTTAATAATAAAAGATATTCTTGGGAAAAGAGTTGTATTTGTGCTTCATCATGATGGGATTTTACGAGCATGGGATCTTTTATCTCACAACAGAATTTTAAGTCATGCGATGGTTGTGCCAACATCACTTGAAGGTGATCCTACCTCCTGACTACACCTTTCTTCTATAACTGTGTCTTAGCTTACATTATGTCCCTTCTCCATATGTTCCTGTTTTATAGCTTCTCCTGTCGAGGGGAGAATGGCTTTCCTTTAACCTTTGAAAGTAAACATAATGCTGAATGAAAGCCTTTCTGAGATAGGGATCAACTGGAGTATTTCTCTTGATCTCTTAATCTCATGGTAGTTTTCATCTAGTGATTGCAGAAAACCAATGTAGTTTCCCCATAGAAGCCATCTTCTGATTGTTGAAAACCCTACATTCAAATTTATGTCTCAGAAATTAGATTTGTTTAGTATCATATGTAATGACCTTTGAGGAAGGATTTCAGCATTTATTTGCTTTTTATGTTCACAAGTGAGAGTACGTGCAATAGGATTTTGTTGCCTCTCTCAGGTTCTTATTGATTGAATTTGCTGTTGGCAATTCGTGGTTAAACCTTCTTGATTGTTGTACTTGCTCACTATAGTTTTGACGTTATAAAAGAGGCTACATATCAGCATCAAGAGTTGTGTGTACATCGAAGACAGATGTAAATAGCTTTATTTATCTAATTTCCTTCTATATAATTATAGTTGATTTTTTTAGCAACAATTAGCCAATTTAGCTTTTTAATTATTGGGATGATCCAGATGAGTTTGATATTGATGGTCTTCCATGTATCTGTGTTGCTATATTGCATTTTTGTCCTTAAAAGTCAACGTCTAGTAATTTCAAAAACCTTTTACATTAAATTGGAGCACTTGGGGGTTCTTGTAATTTAAAAAATGCTTCTATATGAGGGAATAACCATTTTTTTTCTGAAACACAAACTTTCCAACACCCACTTCTAAATGATGTTCTTGCTACCCCAAAATTACACTGCAAACTTTCTCTAATGTTTATGAGTTCTTTCTCGTATAAAGTACATCTCCATGTTTTATTGTTTCTTGCAATTGCAGGAGCTACACCATCAAGGTTATGGTTGGGTGACTCTAACAATGATTCAAACATTGTTCCTTTGGCCATCTTGTATAAGAGTACTTTGGTATGTATTTCTGAATTGACTTTTGGGTAAAATAACATTATGCTAGGAATGAAGAATTTTCTGCTGAATATTTTATTGTTAACCTTAATTAGATAGGCCTTATCCCGAATTTCAGCCATCTAATATAAATTAAGCCTTTATAGACAACCTGTCATTAGGAGAACCAAAAACTCAAAGAGTAGGGCATTCAAATGTTTTGAAGGAGAAAGATGGTTGCTATGGGTCATTATAGCTTTTTCTTATCATCCTAGAAAATGTCAAAAAAAACAAAAAACAAACTTCTGTGGAACTACTGAGTGAGATAAAAAAATAAAATAAGTAGGTATTTTGAGAGTGAGCAGCTATTAGAAGTTCAGATAATGATTAAGTAGCCAGTGACGAGGTTGACCAAAGAAATGAATCACACAGTGACTTGTGAGATCCAATGACAAGGAAATGATCAATTTTGGGGATTGTGGTCCTTTGGTTATCTTCTATTGTAAGTTAAAGGATTAGGTAATTGTTGTGGCAATTGGTTAAAAATTTCTATTCCAATAGGTTTTGGAGAAATCTTAAATCTTTTGTTGTTATTTTTATTTATAATTTAGTAAAGTTGATTGGGAATATTTTTTTGCTGTATTTCTCCTATGTATTTACTACTGTTGCATGCTCATTTAGCATATTCTCCATGAAAATGTGAACATATTCCAGGAGTCATTTTTGAAAAAAAAAGGACCCTAAGTTTCTAATTTTATATTATTAATTCTGTTCACATAAGACAAGGGTGCCAGTAACTTGTTCTGCTCTTTGCTTCAATGTTCATTGATTTCTTGGTTTACATTTAAGGAAGTTGGCATGGAGATGATTTATGTTTATGGTCTCTGCTGTTGTACGGGGGACAGGATTGTCTTGTCTGTTGATTCTTCAGTCAAAAACTTTCCTTTGGATGAGGTAACAAACTGGTTTGCCCATTCTGCCATTCAGTGAACCTTTTCTCCCTCTCTTTTATGTTTTTTTTTGGTTTAACATTTGTTTAAAATTGACACGATAATTTTTTGGATATCTTGCTGATCCAATTTTTTCAGGGGGGATGCATTGATGTCAAACTTACATCAGACAGGATCTGGATATTAAAGGATAATGGATTTGCATGCCACCACCTTTTCAACAGTAGTACCATGTGAGGCTTGACATGCCTAACCACTGGAAGCTATTTAGTAATGGTTTTACGATAATTTATTGTGCCGCATGATTTTGCAGTACTAATGGTTAGAGATAGGCTGGCTTTAATGTGTGAATCATATAGTTTTCTAGATATGGTTGTGTTATATGTGTCCTACATTCTTTGTTTAAACATCATAATCTTTCATTCTCGGTGGTCTGTCTCTTTGTGTATGGTACATTAAGCATAAGTAGTTAAGGGTCAGATAGGGCTAAAGCACATACAAATAACATAGACATATTAGTTGGATAGATCGGGTTGATTTTGTGCCAGATCAATTTGGATTTTAGAATTTTCAGGTTATTTCGGGTTCATGTTATTTCTGTCTCGAATCAGTTATGGGTCCTTTGTGCTTGCCAGTCTGGTTTTTCGGATCAGGTCATCATGGATTTTGGTCATTTCGGCTTTCTTGTTTTGGTCATTTTGGCTACAGATCATTTTCGGGATCCGGTCATTTCTAGGTCTAGTTGCTTTTGGCAGGTTTGGGTTGTTGACTTTCTATGGTCAAATAGGGTTGTATCTGGTTGGGGTTAACTAGGCCAGTTTTTTTGGGTTTGGGTTATAAATTGACAAGCATTAAACAAACATATACTGGCGCTGTAGTGTGTTTACTTACCAATT
This sequence comes from Abelmoschus esculentus, assembly GCA_035048815.1. Classification (NCBI taxonomy): domain Eukaryota; kingdom Viridiplantae; phylum Streptophyta; class Magnoliopsida; order Malvales; family Malvaceae; genus Abelmoschus; species Abelmoschus esculentus. The sequence continues at coordinate 16,677,964 of JAUCBN010000020.1, read as the reverse complement.
TGGTATGTTCTAATTTTCTCCAAAACATTTCTGCTAGGGAAGAGGCACATTGTTATGCTTTACATGAAGAATTTATTGCAGACCAGCTATTGCAAAGTTCGGAACACGCTTCAGATGATCTTATATCAATAACCAGTTCAATTTTTTCATCTGGAAAGGTTCTCTCATCTTTGTTTCTTTCTTGAACTTTTATGGATTTGTTGTTTGTATTTATGTTCTATCGACGGCCAAGTGCATTGTATTTGTCTCATTCAAAATTTGTCCGCAGCTTCAGAATCTAGCATATAATTGCTTACTTTATCCTCTTCTATGTTGAAAATAGAAGTGAATCAACCTTGCATTTATTTAGCTTTTCCTTCCAGTCTGGGTTTGTTTTTCATTTTTATTTTCTTGTGTTTGTACTGAATTAAATGATTTTCAGAGGCATGTTGCTTATAAAATCCTTTCAAAATTTTGCAGGATCAGATCGTGCCATTTGTATCTTCTATTTTCTTTCGCAGGCTTCTGCATCCTGGGGTTTACCATAATTTTGTTCTACGTTCAACTTTTCTCGATTATAGCAAACACTGGACTGATAATGAATTTCAGTCATTAACTGTGGATGGACTCAAAAAGGAGATTCTTTCAGTTGTTGAGCATGAGGTTTTCTTTGCTTCATTGTTTTAGTTATTCCCCTGGCAAAGTTTATGTTCTCTAGAAAACTTGTTCGGTTCTAACTTTTGACAATTTTTTGGTCAGAGTATGGTTGAAAGTCCTATACCAATATTTCAAGGGTGGAAAAATTTTTGTTGTCGATATTTTCAACACTGGTGTAAAAAGAATGCTCCATCAGCTTTGATTATACAGGCCACCTCAGGTGCTGTTGGTCTTATCAGAAAACATTCAGTGTCTTTCTTCCGAAGTTTGGAAAATACTGAGCTGCTTATTGATGGTATATGAAGATTCTTGTTGTGCATGAATTGCAATTAAATTATACTTGGTTTATACACCATATATACTTATTGTAACTGTTAAAATGTACTCTCTTTCTTTTATATTCTGCTAGGGTTGTCAGAAGATCTCGGTAATCTTGGTAGCTTTGGCTTTGATTTGTTTGATGACAATTCTGATCGCATGATTCTTTTTGAAGTGCTGAGATGTGTCATGAACATCAGCCAACAGTTGGGCAAAGCAGCTTCTTTTGTCTTTTATGAATCATTTGTCAGCAGACAGAGTATATCATCTGAAGAGATCATTCCTCGCTTGGTAAAGATTTTAGGAACTGGATATGGTCCATCAACAAGAGCAGGCTATTTATCTGGTCTTGGCTCCGATGTTGCCTTGGAGAGAGAACAGATAGATCATATAAATCTAAGAAAATTTTCTGTTGACATGCTATTATCTCTTCATGATCTTTGCAAAAAGGCCGCCTCATGGAAAAAAATCCTGGATATCCTAGAAAGCTATCTACAATTTCTTGTCCCTAAAAAAATTTCTCAGAATTCAGAATCCGAGACATTATTTTGTCTCGACAAGTCCATCTTGGTTCATGCTTCCTGCCAGATTGCTAAGGTGATGTTCGAGTCTGCATTGGACATCCTTCTTTTTGTAAGCTATCTGATGAGCATTGGTGCACAGGTGAGTTATCCCCTCTTATGTTTGATTTTCTATCAATCTGTTATGAATGAAAATAAATTGGATACATGTCCATGCTTTTGCTATGTTTGGGTCTGACTGGTCATAGTTTTATATCAAAGGGATTCTACCTTATTATGCATATTTTGAAGCAGAAATCTGATTTTCTATCAATCTGTCATGAAAGAAAATAAATTGGATACATAAAAAATTTCTTTTTAGATTGGTTTTAAAGGAAAGGCTATTTTACTTATCTGCATTAAATTTTAATGATCACTTGATCACTTATGTTGAAGCAATTCTAATATATATTCCAAAAAGTTATCTTATTTTATGAAATGTATAAGTCATGCACCTTATCCTACTCCTGGATCCTTGTTAAGTATATTGGATCCATGTGCTTAAGATGTTAAACAATTAACAAATCATCATTTGTAACTTGCCCAGAATACATAACTCAAACTAAACCATATCAATTTCTTGACTTTGTACATACATGTATACATTTATCTTGTTGGCTCTTTTCATAGAAGATGAGTTTTATTTAAGTTATCGATGTGTAAAAGTTATTTTTTAATGCAGATTAACATGGTGCATGACGACATAACTAGAATACAAGTTGACTTGGTTCCAATGATTGAAGAGATTATTTCTGAGTGGCTTATCATTCTGTTTTTTTGCACGACACCATCAGAACCACCTGCAAATGAAGATTTCAGTTCTCAGCTTTCATTGCTACAGATTGGTAAGTTTCTTATGGTTTGCTGAGCTGTTTTAGGTAATCAAAAACCATCATCATTAAAGAGCATACTATGGCATTGAGAGAGAAACTTGTTATTACTTTCTAGGTAATTTAATTGGTTCCTGTTCTTTTTAATGTTTCAGATAATAAAATCAATAAAAGATCGTGGAGGGAGAAACTCGGAAAATGTGATTTCACATTAGCTTCTTTACTTCTACTAAATAATCAAAGTTCCTATGGATATGCGAGACATCTTTCTTTGGGATGCCTCCTTAATCCACATGAGATAATTACTTCAGTGCAAAAGTTTGCCAGCTGGATAGTTTGGGGAAATACTGGGGAAGTGTCTTCTTCCTTCTTGAGGCGCTCAACTGAAATAGCAATGGTCCTTCTTAGGAATAGCCAATATGATGCTGTTGAGGTTTGTCGATCATTTCTTGCAATTGTGACTTTTTAAATCAAGAATTAAGTAATATCTGAGACTGAGAGTTTATCTAAAATTAGTGTCCCGACTTGTTTTTTGTGGGCCAAATTTTTATCCTGTCAAAGTACCTACTTGCTATTGCTGAAGCCAATGTAAGAAATGAAAGGAATTTCAGAAGTGTTCAAGATGCTAGTGGTGATTTGTGCTTACTTCAACATCTCCTTGGATGCTGTCTTGTTGCTCAAACACAGCGGGGGTTACATGGAATCCTTAAAGGGAGGAAAGTTGGTGAAGCTGTTAGTTGTTTCTTCAGGTAATTAGTAATTTAGTTACATCCTAGTCGTCAATATTTTTTGGCTACTTCATCCTATTGAATTTGAACCTACTTCCCTCTTTATTCCATTTATAAATATTTTAACCACCTATACTTTTTTGAATTATGTTTGTAAAACCTGTAAATATATGCTGGTCTATATAAAAAATAAATAAATGTAAAGTATTTTTAAAATATAAGTCTGCACTATATATAGTTGAAATTCTATTATATTAACTTATAAGTAATTTAATATTCTTAGCATTGCAAAATTTTATCAACTATAGCAACTGATATAGATATCTCACCATTATCGAAGGGTGATAATAGGTAGTTATATTATACCTTTCATCATTTTGAATTAATTGCTATTATATTAGAAGTAAAACTCTCCTATGAAAGTAATGCAGTGCAATATGAGTCTTGCTTATCTCCAAAATAAATTATATTTTAATGAATAATTATAATTAGTAAGTATAAACAGGATTTGGAGCCTGTTTGGATTTGTGTTGAGTCATCAAATGGGTCTTTTACTGGCTTTTACGTTATATTATCATTCAGTTCTTTTATTTATGTCTCTACCGAGTTGGCACTGTTTGTTCTATGCAGAGCTGCATCAGGAGAAGGAGCTGCGCAGGCCTTGCAAAGTGTATCTGATGAAGCAGGGTTGTCGTATCTTGGTTTTAGTAAGTTCTTCTAAAGAATATTGTTGTTTTCTAAAAAAAACAGGACAATTTAATTTCTTGAGCAAACAGATGAGTTTAATTTTCTTGTTCAGATGGTCACGTATCTGCTGCATGGATGCTTCATTACTATCAATGGGTAATGCAGTTATTTGAGCAATATAACATTAGCGACGGTGCTTGCCAATTTGCTCTTGCTGCACTGGAGCAAGTTGATGAGCTTGACCTTGGAAATGATGGCTTTGAGAGAGATTCATCTAACGAATCCACTACTATCATCAAAGGACGTCTTTGGGCAAATGTTTTCAAGTTTACATTAGATCTTAATCTTCTGAATGATGCATACTGTGCAATAATTTCAAATCCAGATGAAGAGAGCAAGTACATCTGCTTAAGGCGCTTTATTATTGTTCTCTATGAATGTGGAGCTATAAAGGTTCTCTTACACATCTCACTTATTACTTGTTCCAGTTATTCCACCTCAGTTTAGTGACTTGCATATTTTGTTATGGTTTGTATGCGGCTAATTACCAGGACAAGTAAAGCACAATGGTTAAGGAGTAGCTTCAATGCCATTGACAACATCCTAAGAAAAAAATCATAAAAAAGTAGTAAAGCAAGATTTGACATTTTGTTTTGTTTGAAAATAAAGGTGTTGAATCAGAGTAGGGAACAAGAAAAGGATCCATGACAGTAGCTGTAATGGATGTAAATATTTGTATGGAATTGCAGCTTTCCTTGTTGTTTCTTTATTTTTTACCATTTTGCTTTCTCTGCATCACATATTCTCTTCATTTACCATTCTTATTCTCGCAATGTTTGTTGTATTATTTGGCCAGTTATATTGCGTCTCAGTGTATAATAAATAAATTGACACTTGCTGAGAATTTTTTCTCCTCTCATAGCAGATTCTCTGCAACGGTCAATTGCCGTTGATTGGTTTAGCAGACAAGGTTGAGCGTGAACTTGCATGGAAGGTATGCAATACTTCCTAGTATATTTGAAATTTATTGGATGTTCTTGATTTTATTTTCTTGCACACTGATCTCTTAGGCATCCTTTAATGCTCTAATTTGTAGGCAGAACGCACAGATATCTTGGCAAAGCCAAATCCATACAAATTGCTTTATGCATTTGAAACTCACAGGCATAATTGGCGGAAGGCAGCTAGTTACATGTATCTGTATTCTGCTCGATTACGAACTGATGCAGTTTTGAAAGATCAACAACATATGTCAATTACACTGCAAGAGAGGTTGAATGCACTCTCTGCTGCCATCAATGCCCTGCATCTTGTCCATCCTGCTTATGCTTGGATTGACCCCCTGCCTGAGGGATATCCTCTTCGGAATGATCGCTATCCGTGTAAAAAGGCTAAAACGGCTGGGAAAGAGCATTGTAATTACTACTCTGACATAAAGCTATAGTATTCTGTTATGTTCTCAATTTTGTTGTAATCTGCTCTAATCTTATCTTTATAGGAAAAGTGGACCAATTTGATTTGTTATTATTTCTATGTACGTCTTCTGTTCTCTAATCAGTTTCAAAGTTGTCCATGACCTTACAAGTGTCATCACCCTCTTTCTGCTGCAGCTGTTAATGATGCACCAACTCAGAGGCAACACTTTAGCATTGATATCAAGAAACTTGAATATGAGATTGTTCTAACATCAGCAGAATATCTTCTTTCACTGGCAAACGTCAAGTGGACATATTCTGGTATTTTCCTGAAACCCTTTGCTTTTTCTAAGATTGTTTTTTTCTTAATGATTGTCATGCTTAATTATAATTTCTTAAACAACTCTATGAATAAGAAAGATGCATGCAAAAATAAGCAAGATTACATTCCAACAAATTGAATCAAACTCTAGAATTTAACATTGCTAGTAATTTGCCAAGTAACCTAAGTTGGGGTAATCCTACTACCAAAGGTGATTAAACAATATCCAAACCAAAAGCCCCCTTGGAGTTTGTTTCAACTGCCAAGTTTGTTAGTTCATGTAGTCTTGAGTTTTGTTAGAAGAAAATGAAGAGAAAAATAATGGGAAAAAATCAAGCTAGTTAATAAAATAAGAACGACTACTAGTTCATATGGATGTTTCTAATTTATAGGGATTTTGTAAAGAAAAATCCTTATATAGTTAATATTCTATTTAAGTATGCCAAAAGCATCCACAACATTACTCCCTTTTGAAGAAAAAGCTTTCCATCTAGTTATGTAACTTGCTCTCGAATGGGTGGATTTGGTTTGCATTCAATTTCCAGCCAAAATAACTTCTTGTGCATCGGTGTCCTGGAACACACAGTTCATCACAATTATAGCATAACGGCTTGGCACACCTGTCTGTGATTGTTAACTTAATAAATGGAGAACTTCCGGAATTAGTTGAAAATGTGTTTCCTTGATGGAAATTCTATTTTAAATTTAGTCCTATAGCTTGGAAGTTTCAGGTTTCTCTTCGTTTAAATTGGCTTGGATAATTCTGTGTAGACAGAATAATTGTTTTTCCATATGCTTGGAAATGCATTTTTTAAGAAAATTAAGTCTTGGAAGATTTAGCTTAGTAAAGATTGTAGAGAGCAACCTGGTTATATATGAACAGATGAAGTCGGTATTACTGTTTTTATGATTTTTTATGCAATTTGATAAATTTGAGAAGTTTAATATAATTTATCAGATAAATTTTTCTTTCATTGATTTGGATCAATTTTAGGCGTATGCTCTTGTGTACATCTGGTGTACTAGGCTTATGATTTTAATAAATGTTTTTTGTTTGAAAGAAAAGTGAAGAGGATGCTCCATGTCAATGTTTTGCTGAGTGGAGCTTTATTACCCTCTTTTAACAGTTACTTCATTTTTTGATGATTCATTACATTTTCAATTGCATTCCAGGGATTGATAAAGCCCCATCAGATCTGGTTGAGCTTCTAGTTTTGACCAATTTATATGACATGGCCTTCAGTGTTATTCTAAAATTTTGGAAGGATTCAGAACTGAAGAGGTGGAAATATTTCCCTTTCTTCTGCTTCATTAAATGTCCTGATTATCATGTGCTTCTGGAATGTCTGTTGACTTTTACTTCATGGTCCTCTTTGGTCAGGGAATTGGAAAAGATCTTCTCTACAATTGCATTAAAATGCTGCCCTAGCACATTTAGCTCATCTAGGACTAGGTAAAATCCGTTTCCTTTCACACTTCATTTGTTACCCCTTTTACTTATTTTGATTTGCCAATGAAGCATTTTTTTCATTACATAATTCGGCTTTACTTGTTGGGTTGATTTCAGACCGCACAGTCTATTATTGACTTCATCCAAGGATGAAGTGGTTGTTCATGGTTCGCCTGATATGGAGCTTGCTAATGAACAAAAGGCAAATTCTCACTGGGAAACTCTTGAGCATTATCTTGTAAGTATCTTATGCCTGCTTCAGTATTTTTCAACTTGTTTTTTGTCACTTTAATAAAATAAGGCTAGAAGGCAAATGCAAATAATAAAAAGAAAAACCGTAAACTGATAATTACTCAAAACTAAAAGAAACAAGTAAAATGAACCCCAATCTAACATGATTATTCTATATAAAATTAAAATCATGCATTATATTCAAAATGTGCTGTTTTAATTTTTTATTTTTCAAGCACATCAATTGGTTTCTTATCACAATGCACTTTTTGATCCCCCCCGCCGAAGCAGAAGGCAATTTATGATAGAAGCAAGCAAGTTATAATAATTTTAATTGGAGATAATATGAAAGAATGGAAAATCGGCATGAAAGTTTTCAGATTGACTACCTAACATCTGACATTATGGTTTAACCCTTTATGCTTAAAGGGCAGCTGGTTTCTCATACAGCAGTTCTTCAATATATATTTGGTCTCCTATTTAAGTGTTTGTGCTGAATGTTGAGATTTGGTATCAGTTGTCAATTGATTTCCATTTCTTTCTTGGGATTAAAACCCTGAGTAATTGAATTGTGATTTGATTTTAAAGATGTGAAGTACAAAAGCGACCTTAAACATTTGCCTTTTCTTATTTTCTTGTTTCGTCCGACTCATCTTGGGATGTCTGTGGCAGGAAAAGTACAAATATATTCATCCTAGATTGCCGGTAGTTGTTGCTGAAACACTTCTTCGTACTGATCCTCATATTGAATTGCCTTTATGGCTAGTTAAAATGTTCAAGGTAATACTTCTACCCACAATATAAATATTGAAAAGTGAAAACTATTCCGGTCTTTCATCTATCTGCTTTTCATATGGTATGAGATTCTATGATATTCAAGTGAGAACCGAATGCATGGCCTTAATGACTTAGAATGGCTCTATTAAGATGACACAACAATACATAGGTATGAAGAGGAAAGAAAAAGGACAAGGCTGTAAGACGATATATAATTGTTTCACATGAAAATCCTTCAAGTTAGTAAAATGATTCTTATGTAGCCATATCCAACCAGCTGAATTTTCTGGAATAATCATTTTCTATCTGTTTTTCTTAGAGACTGTTAATTGGGTTGGGGGGAAATGAAGGCAAAGAAAAAACCCAAAATGAGTTTGAATGTTCACTTGTCTTTTTATCAACTCTTATCTTGCTTTCTAAAGTTTTTGCTTACATCAACAACCATTCATACCTGTTGGCTCAAGGATAATTTTATTTAACTGAATGTAACTGATCTGCTTGAAAACTGTTTTTAACCTTATCATGACTGGATCAGTATTGCCTATTCTTATACTTGTGATTATCACATTCTATTGGGTATGAGCAGGAAAATCAAAGGGAGAGCTCTGGCAGAATGGCTGGTCCAGACCCTAGTCCAGCATCCTTGTTTCGACTATATGTTGATTATGGTCGATATACAGAAGCAACAAATCTGTTTCTTGAGTATGTAGAGGTGTTTGCATCAACGGTAAGTTACAAAATTTGAATGCCATTTTTACTTGTTTAATGCTATTCATCCATTTTCCATAATGGGTATACATATAAATGCATATATAATGACACTCTTAATGTCAGAAAAAGCCATCATATTTCAATCCATGTTTTACTTTAATATTTGACACCCAACATTTTGGTCTTTCCCAAATGGGGGGAAAAGTGCTTAATGAAAATGAACCCCAGAATGTTTTACCAATAAATATCATGGAACCCAAAAGGAAAAGTCAAATTACTTGGATGTTTTAGCAAATTGTTGAAGATTTTTCTCTGCTGTTTTTTATTGTTATCTAAATATGTTCTTCATTTGCTTGCTACCATGTGGTAGTTGTATTCTGGTAGCTTTGCTAATCATTGTCTTCTGTAAAACTTTTCTGCAGAGACCGGTAGACATAATTAATCGGAAACGACCATCTGCAGTATGGTTCCCATATAACACGGTAGAGCGGCTTTGGTGCCAACTAGAGGGGTTGATCAATTCAGGTCACATGGTTGATCAATGTGATAAACTCAAAAGGCTACTGTATGAATCTTTACTAAATCATCTAAAGCAGGTATGTTCCCGAAGGATGTTTTGAATTAATATACATGTTCATGGCTTTTCACTGCTGACTAATTTGTCACAATTTCACTGTGTTTTCAGCTAAAGGTGGATTCAGATGATGCTGTTTCTTCAGCAAGCTAAAGAAAACCTCCTCACAAGGTAACATCTGGATTCTGGAATCATCATCCCGAGTTGTTGAAAACTCTGTTGTGGTCAGTGTTCTGATTGCTGCACAGCATCTTAACTCGACCATATGCTCGTTGTAAAGAGAAATTACCAGATTTTTGCATGTTTTGCAGTTACCTTTTACTATTAGGTTCAAGTGTTTTCATACTGAATACCGAGTAGTACCAATCTTTTACTTTAGAAAATCCAATATCAAAATTTGTATGCCCCAAAAGTGTTGACAATTTCAAGACCTCCATGTGTTGTAAGCCTGTTTAAGAAACTATATTTGTGTATTGTTTGTTATCCTTGCATATACTCTATTTTGTTTTTTCAATTTCAAGTAATTGCTTTGTTTTTAATTTTATTATTATGGGGTTTTATATAAAAAAATCATTGTTTTGGATAATCATAATGTGGAGTTGGGAGAATAAGCATAACATATAAAGCTTAGTGTCACATGAATTGATAATCTTTACGATGAAAAATTACATCAATGGTTATTTTTACGATCTCATCTATATGAGATTAATTATATATATTTTATCTTCTTTATCAAAGGAATGATAAAACTATTTTTAAATTTAATTCATAATAAATATTAATAAAGATTTATTTATAAACATATGATTAAAAAATAATAAAATATATGTATTTGATTGGTTGATAGTGATGTGATAAAAATAACTCATAATATATTTTTTTATAAGATTTATTCCGGACCAAACTTGAGACTTAATGTGATTTAACTTAAATATACCAACCATAACTCTAAGGGCACTCTATAAGCATTAATTATATTGACAATCATAACTATTAATAGCATAACCCTTTAAAATACCAAGTACATTTAGTATGGAGTTATTGGAGGATTACTTATTAAATATTATCAGTTATACTATAGCTCACATTTATATAATAGTTTTGAATAAATAAAAAATTTTAAAAAATATAATTAATTGTTACGTATATTTTTAGTCAAAGAATTTATGTCAGATTCTGTCATGCATATAATTTTTTTAAATTAGTTAACAGTGAAAACTTTTATATAAAATTATTATTTTTTAAATATTATGTATAAAATAAAAATTTTAATGTAGTTAATGTATCAGCGAGTTAATTAACCCTTTATTTAATCGTTTCGTAAGTTTTTTCCTATATAAAATATGTTGGTGTAAGAAAACAAACTGCAAGTCATTTTCAAGGCAAAGTGTCGGTGGTGTAAGACTCTTCCGTTACACATTTAACGACTACTGCACTATCTACTCTCTTCTTCTTCTTCTTCTTCAACTAAACTTTATGTTTCAGCTTTTTGTTAAGCAAAACTACTCTTCTTTTGAGGTTTGAATTTATACTTTTTTGGGTTTTCCTTTGTATCACAGAAATTGAGAGAGAAGGAATGGGGTTTGATTTGAGGCAAGTTGTGGCGGGTATACTCACTGTCACCATGTTTGTGATGCTTGCTCAAATGATCAAAAGAGACCATTTTGATGCTCTCAAAGTAATCATCCCCTCTTTCTTCTTTGATCTAACTCTCAAGTTTTTAATCTTCGTTTTTGTAAAGTTTGAATTTTTATACCAAATCCACTCCCCAATTCCATAGCATTGCGTTTTTATTTGATTAATCTCTGACTCTGAGACACTAAATAAAAAACAAGTTGCTTCAGTTTCCACTTTATCTGTTATCATCACATCTTGGTTTGTTCTGTTTTAATTGATATCAAATCTGCAACTTTAAGAAACACAAGAATATGTGCTGACCCTGATCTTCAAATCTGGGGGAAAGTGTTTTCTAGGTGAAGTATATGGAAAGCTAGATTGAATTAGGTATAGAAAACAACCCATTTGAAATATAGGAGAGTTAAATATTTGTTAGTATTTCATATTTGTAATCTGAGTCCTATGCCTTAATTCAACTTCCCAAGCCTTTGTGACCAACTAGAGGAATTGTAAATGTTTTCACCTGATGCCATTCTTATTTTCAGCTTTGATCTGTATGCTCTAAATTTGTTTTTTTCCTGTTCTTTTTACATAGGAAAAACTTCCTGGAGAAGCTGAGGATGTTCAGTTTGATAGTACCGATGTTTTCGAGAAGGTCGGCCACGTGAAGCTTTCAAAGAGGAGCAAAGGGCCTTGGATGGAGGACAGTCAAGAACTAAAGCCATGTTGGAGGAGGACCGCTTTGGGTTCGTTAACTTCTCTTAACGTCCTCAAAAAGATGGATTGTTTTATAAATTGGCGAATACTTGTATCATTATCCTGATGTCTGCATTCCCTACTGTGACTTCACAGGCAGACATTTATGTAAATGTTTCTTTTTAATTGGAATTCTTACATTGTGACAGATGAGATAGGGCAACCAAGAGGGTATGTTACTTTCTCATTGACTAATGGTCCGGAATACCATGTCTCTCAGGTATACAAAATATCTATTTTGGTTATAAATTTATCGATATATAGTAGCTTTGCTGTTGTCTTTTCTTTTCTTACAAAGAAGAAAGAACCTGTGCTTAATACAGTCAAAAGTCCCTAGTCCATTGCATCCCCTGAATTTTCAGATGTGTACATTTCACCTGAAAATAAACCATAGATCAAATTGTTGACCTTGGTATACTTATTACTTTAAAAATGAGTAAATGACTGTTACTATTGGTACTATTGACAATTTCCCATACCTTGTGAGGTGTTTTCTGGATCTTTATTTTTCTAAATTACTCGATTAGGTATGGAATCTTGAATATTAAGTAGTTTTTTAACAAAGAGTTTAATGGCACAAAGTGCTAGCAAATTCTGAATGGTAATCTATTCAGAACGTTTTGCTTGTTTTCCATCTAATTATTATTCATTCCGCGGTGATTGGTGAGTGCCACTTCAGATAGCCGATGCTGTGGTAGTAGCAAGGCACCTAGTGGCAACACTTGTACTTCCGAACATTAGAGGAAGCAAACCTGGTGATGAAAGGTTAGTGCTCTTATTAATTTTGAAGATGTTGTATTCTCTCCTCTCCTTTCCCCCATGGTAAAATTTTTATATTGTTACTCATTTCAATAAAGAATATCGAGTAGTACAAGTTTGAGTTAATCTAAGTTCAAAATCTGAATGGTTCTATGATGATTGAAAATCTTCAGAAACTTTGAAGATATTTATGATGTTGAGAAGTTCATGAACAGCCTCGACGGGGTTGTCAAAGTAGCAAAAGAATTGCCCAATGAGATATCAATCCGAGATCTTGCTGCCGTGAAGGTTCCGAATCGTGTCACGGAAGATCACATTGAGGAAAACATAGAACCTATTTTTAAATCAAAGGGAAACATACGGCTTGCTACCTACTTCCCTACTGTAAATATGAGAAAAACCGCACAAAAGAGTAGTGCTGATTCAGTTGCATGTTTGGGAATGTTTGGAACTTTAGAGTTGCAACGGGAGGTCAATGAAGTTGTTGATTCAATGATTGAGCGACTTAGAACTTTGAGTCGCAAATCAGGCGGCCAGTTTATAGCAGTGGACTTGAGGGTTGATATAATCAAGAATAAGAATTGCCAAAGAAGTGGCTCTACTGTAACAAAAAGTTGTTATAATGCACAGGATATTGCTTTGTTTTTGAGGAAGGTCGGATTTGATACTGATACCACCATATACCTGACTCAATCAAGGTGGGATAACAGCCTTAGTGTCCTCAAGGATATCTTCCCCAAAACATACACAAAGGTGAGTTAATTCTTCTTTTTGATTCTCCCAATTATCTGCAATGCTTGGTTTTGACAATCAACCGGCACGGGGTTATTCATTGGTGACTAGGGGCTTAGGCACACAGGGGGAACTAGTATCCGACATTGGGAAGGGCCTTGTTGCCTAATTTGGCAAAAAAAAAAAACTTGATTATCCTACTTGAAAACTCGAAAGTTTTATCTAATCTGCAAATTTGGTACAATTTTTAATGGTCGCCGATAAGCAATGGTTACTTGCAGCTCAGTGTTTGAAACTTGCTCTTCCTATAAATCTGAACCTGTGTTTGCTTGTAGGAAACCATAATGCCAGAGGAGAAAAAGGTGAAGTTTCTTGAATCCGAAGATTCAGAAGTAGAAAAGGTTATAGACTTCTACATATGTTCCAAGAGTGATGTTTTTGTTCCGGCCATATCCGGCCTGTTTTATGCCAATGTAGCCGGAACAAGAATAGGTTCAGGGAAGCCTCAAATCCTTGTTCTGGCAGATATACCGGATACTGCCATGACGGTCACCAACTACCTCTCTCCTTATGTTGCCAAGAAGAACCATTTGGCTTATTCATGCTTTTGCTAACCTTGTTTTTTTGAAATTCTTCATCAATGGTCCAGTGTACAACTTCATTCTTATATTTGGTGCGCATTGATTCTATAAAAAGAACGCAAGTGTTCGTAAATGATTAAATATGATTTCATGTTACATTAATAATGGATTTGAGCCGGGTAAAGTTATACTAGTTTGGTTTGGGTGTTTATTAATGGATTGGGTTTGGGCTTTAGATAGAGTATTTGGACTTGAGATAGCATAATATTTTTTAATTTTTTAATGTTCAAAATTTAATAATAACAAAAATGTAAAAATGGTAATATATTTCATACTTCTGTGCCATTTATTTACATTATTAGATATGTTTATATAATTTGCAATACATGATATATTATTAAAATTCTAATATTTTAATTTCACTAAATTAAATTTAGGTTTACATTTTTTTCAATTTTAAAAGTTGCATTTGGTATTAACCGTACATTTTAAGTCTAGATTTGGGATAGAATGGTTTTATTTTCAATTTCAGTCACTCAGTAGAGAAGTAAATAGTTATTTGTGGGAGAAGCTGTAGGCCCACCCAATTTTTATTTTTTTATACTCATAATTCATATATTAATTTTATAAAAAATATAAGAAAATCATAAATTGTTTCAAAAAAATATATATATCCATCCCCTTGAGCTAGAATCACTTTGAAAACAATTTTCCCTTCGTATAGCTTTCCTTTCACTTGTAACTACAAAATCAACTAGGTAAAATCCTGTGGGCTATGGCATTCCATTCATTTCTCTAACGCAGGCCACCATCATCCATATTCACAGGTTACAACTTATCATTGAATGATAAAGTAGACAATTTAATTTCCATGAAGATCAGGAAAAACATAACAAGGATGCAATAATGATTTAAAACAAAAAATATATCTGGGATCATGATGAGGATAGGTCTATGGGGTTGTGGGCTTCAATATCAACGTGCCGAATGCCGGGAACAAGTTCTTGGATCTCCTTTTCAAGTCGATCGACTTCACTTCCTAATGCTGTAACCACTTCCTCACCTGCAAAAGGAACTCCGTTATACACAGTACAACTCAATTTATTATAATCACTGGTTCATCTACTTGCATACCATAGTTTGACATGATCTTTAGCAAGGCAGAATCATCTTTCTCCTTTGAAGATTCTCGAAACTGTGTACGACACAATTCCGGTTAGTAGACATGGATATTAAGCATAATAAAATACAAAAGATAAATGTTTTTTTAAAACAAAATCGAAGATCAAACCAGTTGGACGCTCATCCTTGAAATACATGTAAATCTATATATATATTGCCCAAGGTACTGGTTCTTGATAACAGACAATGCACGCGCACAAGCAAACAGTGTTTTGGCGTTGCCAAGACATTTAAATTTCAAGCCATATAACGAAATTGTTATTAACATGTTGAATTAAAAGATAACTGTGAAATTATGTTATCAATATGCTCACAAGGACTGGTTTTGAGAGTATATTGAAATTAGATTATAATTGTGAAATTCATGCACATGGGACAAAAAGGCCAAATTATGGGCTATATTATTAGTTAGCACTTAGCCATACATAAATAACAATACATATTGAACATGTAAATGTGTAGAAGACGAAAAAAGAAATCGGAAACTGAAATATTAACCTGTCTCGCCCACTCTTCACGTCCTGTTCTGTCGAGATAATTTTGAACCACCACCACACCATTGAAATCTGTAGTCCATTGTCACAGCAATACAAGTAAACGTCAAAAGGTTTCAACTAAAGTAATGCCAATTATTTATTTCACCAGACCAGATTTAGCACAAATTCCGTGCTACTAAACCTAAATTCCCTGATTTACCGACGATCCTAAATCCAAAAGTATGGAGTCGGTACATTTTTCTTCATAGGTACATTTTTCTTCATAATTCCAGAAAGAAAAACATCATATAAATGTTCATAACACAACAACATTATCGATCTGTTACTGACGGCAAGAGAGAGAGAGAGTAAAATGTATCTCTTGCTTTCCAGTTAAAATACCATATTGGAGGAGATGAAGAAAATTTGCAAAAATAATATAGAAATAGAAAGTATTATCATTAAGAAAACTAATCTTTAAAAATAATCAGAAGAAAGTAAAAGTTGGTGTGAGAAAATCACCTATCTCTGCCTTGAATCTGAAGAATCCAGGTCCAATCACCTCACTCTTGCAATCATATAAAGCATCTACAACCTGCAGAAATTTCAAGCCCCTCAAACTTTTCAAGAATGATTACAAATGTAATGGATATCAAGTCAAATAATTCTAGTAGAGATATACCGGATCGTTCTTCAAGAAATGGAGAACCTTCTCCATATCATGGTCGTCAATTGCTCTCCCTATCAAGGCATGCCGGTTGCGCTGGATGAGAAATATTGCAACCTACAACAAACCAAAAGATGCTTGAAATTATAATATTATAGTAACACAGGCTTAAGACTTTTAACTTGTTTCTAACTACAATTCCCCTCCCTCCACCCATCTCCACTCTTTAGTTCACATTCACATGTGCACATGTACATGTCTTCTCTTGCAGAGCCAATCTGTCCAAAAGAAACTAGCATAGTAGTCACAGCAGCAAAGACCAACTAAGCTTTTTCTACCATCATAATTTAAAATTACATGCATCCCGCAAGTATTATATGCCAACAATTAATTTTTAGGAAACAAAAAACAGACATCTTGAAAAAGAAAAGGGAAAGAGGAAACAAGGTAGAAAGATGGCCCTTCAGCAAACAGCTGTTATATATTACATTTAATCCAAAAGAACCAGCTAGAATTATGAATATAAACAGTTAGGATTCAATTTCTAAATTGACCATACTATAGCTGCATGGTATGACAAACTACACGTGAAAACAAAGTTGACAACCTACGGGCCAATGGAAGGAAAAATATGAAGATTTCCTCGTGTATTAATCACAAATGAATCTTGTTTCAGCAACCTAAATCGTAACCAGGTTATTGAATAATTAACAATATTTCGTTATGTAAGAATTCACTTAAGCAATGTCTAGACATCCAGGTTCATGCTGAAGCCATCAAAGTACAGAACAGTACCCCCAATCATCAATTTCATAAAGGACATTCCAGCCAAAGTTAACACTGCTCTATGGCCATGCATTCCAGCAAAAGTTCAAGTGCACCCTAAAGACAACATAGTATGTTTTCTCAGTAACCCATAAAAGCACAAAATGCCTAAAGTCTGATTGTAAACATATCACCTTTAAAAAAGATAAAATGGCAAAGGGAGTTGTGACTATGTCCTTAATTCAAGAAACTCCAAGCTTTTAGTTAAGAAAAACACTACTTATTGACTATGAGAAACTAACAATAACCACCCTGCATGTTCAAAGAGTTGGTTTGCATTATATCAGGCACTATTTCCAGATAGTCAATTACAGATGTAAAAAAATTCAGGTGTAAAAGTATAACAGACCATTCCGAGAAGGTTGCCGACTATAATGGAACCTATGGGATCATATATGGCATTCCCAGTTGTCTTCACTGCAACCAGTGATGCTGCAGCTATAGCAAGACCAGTTACGGCAGCACCATCCTGCAAAAGTTGACACAATCTATTGTGAAGAAAATAGAGAAACAAACCACGGTAGCTAAGATAAATCACAACTATCATCATGATTCTTATAATCTTCTTTAAAAAAATTGAACAAAGAGAAAAACTGTGCAATAAATATACATTCACAGACTAGATAGGTGCAGTAGTCAGAAAAAGGGAATTGGGAAAAGATACAACATAGGGGTAATTCAGCCAACACTCAACATCATCCTTAAGGTGTGTAGGAGAAAGAGAAAGGAGAAGAAGATGTCAGGAGGCAAAAGTAAAGCAGATCAACAATTAAAGAAACAAAATACTCCATAAATCCCCCAAAGACAGCAGTATAGTTCAATAATGCAAAATATGGCTGCACTAGGGAATTCTTACCCCTGGGTAAGACGATGTGCAACGTAACTGAAGGTTAGTGTTAGTGCTTCCATCCTCTTTATTTTTATTTTTTATTTTTACCTATGCAAGTCTTAAGGGACAAACATGTGAAATTGAATGCTTAAATTAGCTAATGGTATACATTGACCATAATTAGGCTCTTCTCTTCACTAAATTAACAGATCTATCCATAGCTTTAACAGTTTCAACTTTCAAGTACAAGCACTCTACAAGGCAAAATAAATAAACTTAAATATTATGTCAAGAATTCATATCATCTACAGTATTACTTCTACAGCAACTGGATGTTTTCAAGTTCATCCTAACTCTTTAATGATGTTCCAAATTTCCCAAATCAACTTTGCATCTAACAAGTTCATTTCTTTAACAACCAAAAGCACAAAAAAGGCATAGTGAATTACCTCTGTCATGACTGCAACAGATGTAGGATCATGGCCGCGCCAGACATAGTCCTTCACCTTCATTCCCTCTGCTGCCGCACCTTTCTTGACAGCTTGTATGGCAACAACAAGAGAAGCACCTGAAGGGAAGATATGATAGTTTAAAGAGGGAAATATGATGAAGAAAGGATCAAGCAAATGCACTTTTGTGGGACTCATAATAGCCTACAATCATAATGTCCCAGTTATACCTTCAATTATAAATGAACCACCTATGACCAAAGCTGCATACTGAATATTATCTGGGGGCTGAAGAAAACAGAAAGTGAAATAAAATGTCATTTTTGAGAGCTTAAAAAATAAAAATGAGGAAAAAAACTAAAGAAGCATAGAGTATATAATATATGTAAATATATGAGAAAAATTAGTCCAGTACATGTGCTATCCATAGGTTTTGAACTCCATGAACAATTGTAGCGCCGGAACCAAGACAGAATATGCCAACAGCAGATATCAAGGACCAAACAAATCTTTCCTTAGAATAGCCGTATCTGAGAAAATAGCAAAGGTTTCAGCCTATCCTTAAAACATGTGAACTTGCATCTTGTGTTTACAAATAATTCCTTGGTGTAGCATGTATGCGCCAAATTAAAACATAGGAATTAGCTGAAAAAGAAATCACCTATCTTAGTAGAAAGAAAATGTGATATTAAAAAATATAAATTTCTTAGCTTTATACTCTTTCTCAAAACAGCAACCAGTTAAGTACTTGAATTCTTAAAAAACAAGTGAGTATAATGCCAAGGTGTAAGGTGACAAATAAATAAATGTATACATTTCTTTATTTAGAGGACATTTCAAAGAATGGGACAACTAAACCATGCAATGGCACATCAAATATCCGTGAACACTAAGATGCAAAATGCAATACTGGAAAATCATAATTGGTGCATAGTTATTATGATTAGTAAATAGTGTTTGTATTACGGGAAAGAGACTTACGGATGCAATGCATCTGGGGCACGCCTTGAACTACTCAAACCATAAGCAAGCAATGCCTACAATGCAATATGTGTTAGTTTCTGTGCATTTCATAATCAATAAATTTAATCAAGGGAGTGTGAGATGGGGAAAACAAAAAGGAGCGATTTAACTACCTGATTAGCAAAATCTGCAAGCGAATGAACCATTTCAGCTAACATAACATGGCTAGAGGTCACTAACCAGACCCCAAACTTGAGCGAAAAGACAAGGAAGTTGCACCATAATGCAGTTGTAACAGCTCGTTGACTAGAGTGTACAATATTTAAGGCAAACAACAAAATGTCAAGGCAACAAGATATTAGTCCAAACAATCAGAAGGAAACAAAAAGAGCTCAAGCTACTTATAATGATATGTAATAAGCAGTCAACACACTCTTAGTTTTAATCACCAGGATTCAATCAAGCCACTACTGAATTCTCCTCTAACCTACCCCATTTAGTTCTTTGTTTCTATTTGCTAGCATCTAAAAACTGAATTCGTATGCAAAACAAAATTAAAAGAAAAAAGAATATTGCTGTTCTTCTGAAGAAAAAAATAGGTGCTTTTTCAACGCCCATTTTCGAAAAGATCAACTAGAAAAGTAAAACCAAAAGAAAGTACCTGTGCTGATCATTGATTTCAATCTTCTTTATTGGTTTCGCCCTCGTAAAAAAACCTGCATATAAATGTCGATATTCAATCGTAAACAATTCCCAAAGAAACAAAAATAAGCATCTTCTTTACATAAGAGATGGTACTACTAACTCCGATAGGAAGAGTGAAAATGCGGATGATGCTGATAACTGGAGGGATCATCATCGGGCAATACAAAACCCAGCCAAACGCAACGTTTCGAAGCTCTGGGTTGCCCAGAATTAGTTGTATATGGACTAAACTGAAAGAAACCCGGATTTTGGGGGTTTACAAAATCGAAGTGGGAGAGAGTGTTGAACGATGAGCTGACATATATGGAGGAAGGGTTGGAGGAGCGAAGGAATCGAGAAATGAAACGACACGACGATTGCATCTACTTGGATTTCAAATTCCCAAATAATATTCGTTTTTCGTTTCCGGGAAAATTGAAGCTGAAACCTGAAGGTATAAATTTCGATTTTTCTTTTCCGTTAAAGATAGACCCGTTCTGGGGTAGTAGGGTGGGGGAAATGACAAGGGTTTTAGGTTGAAGAGGACAAGATGGAAAGCTGGGATAGGAATAGGAATGGTGATTGTAATGAGGATTTACTCAGGGGTAAACTACTTCCAAGTGCACTCAATTCTATCTCTGATACTTAAATTATGAATTTAATATAACTAAATTTGGATTTAATTTTTTTATCCAATCAAACGATTAGTTAAAAAGTTATAGAATTAAATAATTAAAATTAAGAATAAATCTTTAATTCGACATACCTTAAGAAATGTGTTATAGGATTAATTTTATTAAATATCAAATCAGATTTTAAGAAATATTTTTCAATTTAAATAAATATTTAACAAATATATAACTTAAAAAATAATATAACATTAAAATATTATTTTTTAGGTCAATATATATGATTCTGAATTTTTATTTTTTTCGCTCCTTTGAATTTTTATATTTTATTTTTTATAAGCTCTTAATGAACATAGTTTTAACATTCTTGAGGTGTATTTTATTTTTTATTTTTAGTAAAATTCAGCTCTTATTTAAAAAAATAACTCCCCTAAAGTCTAAGACTTTGACACCTAACCTTGTCGTTTTATGTAACATTTTTACAACAGCAGAAGTAAGAGATGAACAAATTATTTACTGTAATTTTACATCAAGTTTTTAGTTGAGGCTTTGAAACCATAACAAAGCTACTCAACGACAGACAAACAAACTGATGAATGGACAAACATAACCATAGCTAACAACGCATGGTCTCATGTTCGACTCGTTTCGTACATAACGGACTCTAATGACATTTTGTTACATGCTCAACTGCGACAAACGAAACACGACCGGAGACAGGTATATATACATATCCTGCATGCTTTTTCTTCTTACTATTTCTGAAACCAGACTCTGCAAAGAAGAGAATTCAACCAACAAACAAATGAAATTTTGTTCAAGGTTCGTGGTCATCTGGACCTTCATCACCTTCCTGCAACATGTTCATCAGCATGGATATCTGTTCTTGAAGCATTGCGTTCTCCCTCTCGACCTCCGACCTTTTACTTTTCTCTTGCAAAAGCTGAAGCT
Source organism: Abelmoschus esculentus (assembly GCA_035048815.1). NCBI lineage: Eukaryota > Viridiplantae > Streptophyta > Magnoliopsida > Malvales > Malvaceae > Abelmoschus > Abelmoschus esculentus. The sequence continues at coordinate 16,656,625 of JAUCBN010000020.1, read as the reverse complement.
GAAGATGTTCTAAGCACCTAGCGTCTTCTTCCAACTGTTCGTTCAATCCATCGATTTCCCTATCCTGAAAATTTCATCCATTTCAGTTGCAGATTATATAAATCAAGGTGGACTCTTCGTTTGTTTTAAGTATTCGAATTCAACACATATTTAGACATGAATACGACAGATGAGACAAAGACCTTTTGAAATGTAACACATTCATAATCTATTCATCCCTACCTTTCTGTTCATTTCTTGGACTGCAATCCTACGCATGCTCTCGACAACATCAACATTTACCAGCTTCCTCTTCTTACCGATCAGCCAGCCCTTTGGATAGCTTGCAGCATCAAAGTCGGGCGGAGGGAGCAACGATTCAGCCGATGGTCTGCGGCCATTGATGTTTTTTATAGGTTCCAGTGGTTCAAACAGAGACCTCCGGCGCTCGGAAAGTTCGGAAGCAGTTGCGGAATCTGGTGCATTGTCTTGCTCAAGAGTTTGTTCTTCCTGTTTGTTGGGTGCCACATTAGCAGACTCTTCTTGTGTTACTTTGTCTAAATTCCTCCCGCTAGCTGTCGGACCAATATATTAAAAAACTTAAAATTTAAAAAGAATATTTTCACAACGAAAATTATAATAATTAATCTAAATTAATCGGATATTAGTTGTTATACATAAAAATACTTGCTACCACTAGACTAACTAGAACTCAAATTCTGAAGCATAAATAAACCAAAGTGCAACACTAAATAAATAAAAAGTATAAATAAACCAAAGTGCAACACTAAATAAATAAAAAGTGCGGCAACTTTTCGATGACGAAGAAGCTATTGTAGGTAGCATCAGGAAAAACGTGTTGCTTTAGAAAATCGAAAATAAGAGTATGAAGAAGTAACCATTTTTCATAAACAAAAACACTCTAAATTTATAATCTCATTAATGAATCAATTTGGGGGTTCTCTGAAACCAGTAATTTACCAAATGAATTTAGTTGAAACGAAGGTGACAACAAATCAGGTTTCCCTAATTCACAGTAACAAGTTCAAAAAGATGAATGAATTACGAAGGAGACAGTTGAATTTGACTAAAGGTTATTCTGTGAAATCATGCAACACAAACAAACAGACAAGGAAAGTGAAAACGAATACCTGATCTTTTCCTGGAATTCCATGAAATCCTAGTTGTAGCGACGGTTGAAAACCCTTCCAAAGCTGCTGCTGCTGCTGCTGCTGCTTTTTCATCGACCTCCATCTTCTTCAAACAGAGATACCCAATCCTTTGTTTTTAAAACCCAAAACCCCAAATTACGAAAAAGAGCAAAAAAGGGTATCTGCTTTTCCTTTTAATGATCAGATTTGGGTTTTGCTTTGTTTGTTGAATTTAGATTTTTTTTTTCTTCTAATGAATACAATTACAATTACAAAGATACTGAATTGGTGGAAGGGGAAGCCTCATCCTTTTGTCTTCTCTCTGCCAGCTACTTTTCTTTGCCTGTATTTTCATTCCATTTCCAACCTTTTACTATTTAATTAAAACTTCTGGTTTTAAATTCTTGTGTCGCGATCACTAATATATTAATTCTTGTGCAAACAAGTGTTATCATAATTTGGGTATCGCCACGTGGATGGATATAAGAAAGGATATCCCTCGGTAAATTCAACCTTATGTTTCTTTTCGTCTGAGAAAACAGAGCTGTTTCCTTGGAGTTTGGGCCTATACATTCTCTATATCTAGATTCGGTGAAACTCAAGTGATAAAATGTAATTTAGAAAAGAAAAGAGCAGAATATGGTTCCAGTACACGACAGAGATGAGGCAAATTTAGCCATTAAAATGGTTAACTTTTAAACAACTGCAAAATAGACATCCTTTTGTTGATGGAGACATGACACCGGTGATCGATCATATCCGATTCAAAACAAACTGGTATAGCAAAGGAAAGTTTGATGCTAAAGTAAATGACTGAGAATGAGTTAGCCCCCCACCGATCACACACGGAATACACGGTGGATTGTTGGCTTCATTTTTAGGGGTCATTCGCTGTAAGCAGAAATCATGAAAGCAGTGACCGCATGACAAAACAGCGACAGGGGGTGGAGCAGTTAGCGGGAGAATAGGGCCTTCTGGAATCTGGTCTGTAGGAAAGATCCCTCTCGCATGACAAACAATTACACCCACTTGGTTGAAGAGAATCTGTATCTGCAAAGAAATGTTCCTGGTTGTTACTTCTTGTCATGTGAAACATCAGGCCAGTAACTTATGTTTTCATTATAATTAGCCTGTGGCTAACCAAGATATAGCAGATGTTGGTCCAGTGTGATCAAGTATCAGATGCACAGATAAGTTGAGATATGAAGAGAGCGTCCACAAGTTGAGGCAAAAAAAAAAATTGACCAAGCAGGACTTTGATAGTGTACACCATTAAGCAAAGAGGAATCAAAGAATGATGTTACATTAGAACCGAGATAGAAACCAAGAAGTACCTTGCCATTTTACATGGGGGGATAGAAACCTTGTTGCTGAGGCAGGGATGGTAGTAGCTTGTACAGGTGGTTGAGGTGTTACTCTTACAGGTGGAACAGTAGATATGGGGTGGACCATGAATGGAACATGTGAAATGTAAGGACCATTCTGTGCCTTGTCTACTGCAGATGAACAAGCGGAAGACTTCTCTGCCCTTTTTATTTTAACCTGAGGAGTAGCAGTTGGTGGTTGGGTTGCTTTCCTCTTGAGAGATGATCTGGACAGATTGTTAGAGGTTGTGGCAGGTCCATTTCGCCCGGTAAATGGTTGAAGTTAAATGTTTTAGCAAGAGAGGCTGCAAGCAATCATCAGATTGTTTTGATTGATTACTAGGAACACTGCTTGATGATCTATAGGCATCAGATTTGGAATACAACTTGTGTGAGAAACAATCTCTTGAATTAGTATACCGATTACTCGGGAGGATTTTGCCTCAAGAATCATCGAAATTGAATAGGTTTAAAAACACAATATCCTCTAACTTAAGTGTGAGAAAGGCGGGTGGTAGAAGCATTCATGGTATTATGATGGCTATTACACTTGTTTTCCGAGGACAAGCTAAAAATAAATGAACTATTACAACAGTGATGCACAAGGATGTAATATCTCTACCGTCGAATGTAACTTTATTTCCAAACATTGCAATATATAAAGCTAGAAACATGGAGTCCTTGTTCCGTATTAATGAATAAGTGTTTCAAATGCGTTTTTGTTCCGGAAAGTGTTAATTTTTTTTAATAAATTTCACCCAAATATTAGTGTCAGGACAATTACAACTGGTAGCATTCAAGCAAATATCTCTTCCCACGAGATGAGAGAACCGACTAAATGGATCTTACCTACACAGAGAAGGCTGATGCTTAACAACTACTTAAACTCCGAGAAGACATGGTGAATAATTTATCATTAAGGGTCCATAAATTATTGCTTCTCAATCTGATATGAACAAAGAAAACCTGAGATTTAGCTGGCATTGCATGAAAAAAGGTTGAGAAAATGTCATACACGTATCAAAGAGATGACATGAGCCCTTCCATATATATCTTCATCAAATGGTGGCTCTTTTTACTGATTTATCAGAATGTATATCAATTCTGTATGTATAGAAGCAATATATAGACATTCTAACACAAAAATGAGCAAAAACCGACAATTAATGGAAAATGGGACATTCAGGTGGATCTATCATAAATTATGGAAAGAAGCATCGACAACCAAGTTGCAGAAAACATACAAGGCCTATGTAATGTATAGACAATTAAGGAAAAGGGGAAGAAGATGCAGAGAGATAGAAGGGAAAGTGATGGTATGGATGCAGAGAGGAGGGCATCTAAAGCAAAACACCATGGGAAGAAATCTAGCTCCTGATAATTGGATAGATACAAATACAGGGCAGCTGCAACAAGAACGGAAACATTCTAACACTTCTAGAAATGGGCATCTACCACTAAATCAACTCAAAAGTAAGGTATTAGTTTAGGCTTGTGCAAAAATAGAAGCATCACATAGATAATGGCATAAATATTTTGGTAATTCATAGCTAAAACTGTTTGTATAAAGATTATGTTCCATCATTCACCTAATTTGTTTTCACATAATATGTTGGCATAAATGCATCATTAATAGGTATATATATCATAAAAGCTGTGGTGCAGTAAAATAAGAATGAATATAATATGCATAAGAAATATTCATAAAATTAAGAAAATCTTTGCCAAAAGTGTATACTGAAGTGTTAGTATGAGGCACACTCATACAGACAACAAACGGTGATCCAATTTTGTCCCCCTATTACTTCTCATTATCAATGCGCATTCTCAACACCTAAACCATACAACACACCAGAATACTTTTCCAGAGTACCACTAAAGAAGTTCTCCTTGAGTTTCCTGAATGTACAAGATGTGAGCAAACTATCCGAACCCGCTTGATGACAAATCCCAACTCTTTCCACTTCCAACAACTCGGCGAGCTTGTTCAACCCACCATGCAGGCTGTTACAAAACTTCATCAAATGCTTGATATCATAGAGCGTGGGAAAGTAAATATTGATCAAATTGAAGAACCCAGCTTGTGTATCTGGTAAGTTCTGGCAAGTCAAGAGCTTAAGCAAGTAACCGAAATCATAACCACTGTGGAAAGTAACCCAATGCACACTATCGTTCAAAACAATCCCTGAAGATATTAAAAGCTCACCAAATCTCATCGCATCGATACCCTTCTCGTTGTTCTTCTTGAAATCAATCCCACTTTGCCTCAAAAGCTCAATAGAATCATTAGCAAAGACATCTTCGTCAACGTTAAACTCGCAGAAATTAAACTGCCAAATGCAATATTTATCAGTTCCACAAGTAGGCAGGTTCCCTTTCTCGTCCGAAAAGGTAAGACCCAACTGAATCAACTTTAACATATCAACATTGTCTTTCAAAGTTTGGTAGTGATAGTCATAGCTGCTCTTGAAATTCCCCACGGGACGTAATACAATGCCCGGAAACTCGGTGTCCATGGCAATGTACGGGTAATCATCGACGATTTCACGAATCAAAGCAAATTCTTCCTCAAGATTATCATTCCACACCTCGCGGATTTGGATCGAATCGCTCTTTGGCAACAGAGACATCGGTTGAAAATCAATAGGAGAAGCTTCTTTTTTTAAACCAATAACAACCCAAGGAGACAAAGATTCCTTAATCACCATGAAAACCCAAAAAGAAATCAGACTGAGATCGATCAGATATGCAAGAAATAACTCTATAAATCACCCAAAACCCCAAGCATAATATACATAACATAACCCTTTAAATGAAAATTTGAAGAATTAAACATGAAATCATTCAGAATTGAAAAAGGGGAAACAAAGAAGAAACTTACCGTGAAAAAAAGGGGGCGAAATTTCCCCTGAAAGATCCTTCCTCTCTCTCAAAACGGTTTTGGATTAGAAATTGACGGAGACCCTAGAACAAAGATTGATTTTTTTTCTAAAAATGTGGTGGTTGGGTTATCGTTGAAAGTTTTTTTTTTCTGTTTGTTTCCTGGGGAAAAAAGGGGGGTTGCTTCAGTTTTTCTTTCAGAATAATCGAATCGAATGTTTATTACTCCCAGTAAAATGTGAATTTTTATTGTTGATGTGAAGGATCGAGACGATGAGATGGTGAGAGAGAAAGGGGTGGCTTGGAAGCTTTTCCTTTGCTCACCTCTGACCTCACCTCCTCATCAGCAGGATGAGAGAGAAAATCTCTGATCTTGATTTTCATTATAGCCCATTATGCTCCCGCGTTTTGCGCTACAACATCTGTTCGGGTCGGATCCTAATCTACACTCTTGTATTTTTGGTAAATTATTATGGAAATGGAACTCACTTTCGTGTTGTTTTTCTCTATGATGATTAGTTTTTTTAAAAAAATATGCCTAGAGGCTAGACCCTTTCAACTATCGATTTATTATATTTTCATCTTTTAAATTAAATTTTTGTTATTTTAAATATATAGCACGTTAAAAGTATGCAAATAAAAAGTTTGACTAAAAATATTATTAAGTCGAGTTTATAAAATTTGATAATTAATATATTTTATGATTAAATTATTATGTAAGACATGACATCGTGGTAGTCTATCCTTTATTTTTCATTTAACAGTTGTAAAGTTTTGGTATAGAAATGGAAATAGTAGTGAAAGGTGACAATTGTAGGAGGTGGGAAAAAAGTTTTAGAAAGATCCGGAGCCATTGAAAGGCCAGTATTTTTACACCTGCTCTCAGCCAAATTTAGCCACCTTTTAAGGTTATTCAAAAAAAAAAAAAAAACAGAGCAAAACTAATGGAACACAAAGCAGTTTTCGATTCAAAATACTTGTCTCCACTCTCTGGAGAGACTGTCATCTTGATGTTCATTGCTTCTTTTTTCCCTCCTCATTGGATTTATGCATGAAGGAATCAAATCCCACATTCCAACTTTGCCTTGTCGTTGAGGGTCTTCTGGGATTGGAACATGCATGATTTGATTGCAAGATGTTTGCTTCTTGTTCTTGGGACCCTGATTTCTTTGGTCCATTCAAAGACAGATTCACCAGATGGTATGTAATATGTATATGAAATATCAACATCAACATAAATCTGCACATTCTGACTCTTGGTAATTGCATTCTTGTAGTTTCTGCCCTTAATGTGATGTTTAAAAGCCTAAATAAACCTTCCCAATTGCATGGTTGGCAAAGCAGTGGTGGCGACCCTTGTGGTGATTCCTGGGAAGGGATCAAATGTTCAGACTCATCTGTAACCGAAATGTAGGTTGATCCTGTTACTTTTGTTATTCTTCCATCTGTGTTGGGAACCAATCTTGCATTTTTCTATATTCAACAGGACATAATTGGATTAAAATATTGCAGAAACCTAAGCGGTCATGATCTCAGTGGACAATTGGGGTACCAGTTATCGAGCTTGTCTTCAGTAAAGATCTTGTGAGCATTTGCTTCCAGAAATAGGAAAAATTTAATGTTATTTTTCTGTTTTTCTATTATTATTTAAAATTTTACTTGTTAGAAAACATAATCTGAAGGTTACACATTGTTGGTCCTAATACAGTGATGTCAGCAAGAACAACCTCAATGGTGATATTCCATATCAACTACCTCCCAATGCTCAAAGCATGTAAGTCATATTATCATTTGTTTGATTCTCTACTATGTCACACATATCTTATGAGCTCAATTTGCAGAGACCTTTCTGAAAACAATTTTGACGGTAATGTGCCTTACTCGATATCTCAGATGACCAACCTCGAAGAAATGTAAGTGAAGTACTTTCTTATTTCATTACATAATGGTCTGTTGTTACCATGTCTAAGTATTTGGTTGGTTGCTGTAGAAATCTTAGCCATAATCAACTCAATGGACAGTTGAGCGATATGTTTGCGAAAGTTCAAAATCTTAAATCATTGTATGTATTGGTGAAAAAAGAACTTTTCTTTGTAAATCTTTTGCAAATCTCAGTGCTTGCTAACATATGAACTGACATACAGTGATGTATCCAACAACCAACTGTCTGACAAGCTGCCAAATTCTTTTGCAAATCTTTCAAATTTAAACACTTTGTAAGTGGAAAACTTTCCCATTCCTTTTTAAGGTTTTATTTTTATCTTTGCTCTTACAAGTGCCTTGTTTCTAACTCTGTTTTCTCTTGTACAGGCATCTGCAGAACAACCGATTCACTGGTACAATAAATGTCCTTGCCGACCTTCCCCTCAATGATCTGTACGTGGATACAAGCTGAAAATGATAATTGTTTTTCCCATTCATACATTGAAGCTGATAAAAAATCAGGGAGACCTTACAAGTATCAATCACTGTCATTTCTTGCAGGAATGTTGAAAACAACAAATTTACTGGATGGATTCCTGATGAGTTGAAGGGGATTGACGAATTAAAGTGAGTATCTTACAAAAGTTCTCTGTTTATAATTCTTTTAGTTCTATAAAAGTTGTTTCCTTACTTGTAATCATCCCTTTGGAAGAACTGGAGGAAATTCTTGGTCAACGGGGCCAGCTCCCCCTCCACCCCCTGGTGTACAACACCGCCGTCGTCCCAATAAACAGAAGGACGATAGTGAAGGTTCAACGAAATCTCTTCAAATGGGATTAATTATAGGTTTTTCATGTTTTGGTGGAATCTCTCTTCTCCTTTTTCTTATGTTTGTATTAACAAGAAGAAGGTCACCTCCCCCATCCTCACATTTCCTTGATGAAGATGTGATCAGCAGGCGTAAAGGTTTTACTCCCCTTCATTCACAGGAGTTAGGCACTGAAGCATATGTTGGCATTTTGAAAGAATCCAAAGGTATATGTTCATTTGTGGTTTCTGCATGTAACAATTGCAAGTAGAGTTGCCTTTCTAACTGTTTGCATCATGCTCATTTTTCATATAGATGCAAGTGTTTTCTCATTGTTTCAATAACTGCTTGTTTTCCTATGATGCATGGTGCGAATCAAAGTACACTTTTATTTGAATTTTTGGGATTTGCAAAAGAGGCTGGACAAACTTTTCAAGTAGATATTTGTTTCTGTCACACTAAGATTTATGCAGAGAACAGGATTAACATGTTTTAGATATATCTTGACAGGCTCCTTAGTCCTTACTGTCATTTTTGACCTTTTTAACATCTTTTGATTGCTTGGAAACTAACTAATAATAGTTCTCCAATGATCAGTTTAACTGATTAAATGATGTCTGTTGATGACAGATTTTAAGTCAACGGATCCAGGTAACAGTGATATGAAGTCATTGTTAAAATCTCCATCAATGGGCCTTAGACGTTCGGTTTCAAGTCGTGTTTCCTTCAGTGAAAATGAGTTTGCAAATCGACTGAAAGGAAGAAAGAGCACTTCTGTTCAAGTTCTGCCTTATTCTTTGGCAGATTTGCAGAAATACACTGATAACTTTTCACCAGATCGCCTTCTGGGCGAGGGCACCATTGGACGTGTTTATAAGGCAAAATATCCAGAAGGAAAGGTTAGCATTTTGGTTCTCTCATTTTTCTTTTTAAATACATTTTTAAGATGCCATCTCATATGTTTCTGTACTTTTATCTTGGTCACAGGTTTTAGCAGTGAAAAAGATAGATTCCTCTCTTTTTCAAGGCCAGAAGCCGGACGATTTCTCAAAACTTGTTACAAATATCTCAAAGCTTCACCATCCTAACATTGCTGAACTTGTTGGCTATTGTTCAGAACAAGGGCATAACATCCTAATATATGACTATTTCAGGAATGGCTCACTTTATGAGTTCCTACATGTAGCAGATGATTTCAGCAAACCCCTAACATGGAATACCAGAGTCAGAATAGCTTTAGGTCTAGCCAGGGCTGTTGAGTAAGTCATTATATATCCATATATGCCATGTTTGCTGCTTATGAGTTTAAACTGGATCAGGAGATAGTTGAGATAACACCTTTTTCTTAACTCGTATGATATTACATTACGATGTCTTAGAAATGTTGCTGGTCTTTTCCTTGAAAGTTTAACCCAGTGGTACAAACTGCTTTGTTCAGGTATCTCCATGACGTCTGTTCTCCATCTATAGTTCATAAGAACATAAAGTCATCCAATATTTTTCTTGATCTTGAACTCAATCCTCGTCTTTCCGACTATGGCATGTCATGCTTTCATCAGGTTAGCATTACTCGGAATCTAATAGATGTTTTTTCCTTGTGAGAGAATATATATGTCCTTTTTTTTCCTGTTTTTTTTTTCAGGTTAGAGAATATTTTATTAACTTTTTCAACGGGTTAAATTTTTCATCCAATATTGCACTTCAATTGCCTTAACTTGTTTTTCCAGCGTACAAGCCAGAACCTTGGGATGGGATACAATGCTCCAGAATGTATAAAGCCATCAGCATACACATCAAAGAGTGATGTGTACAGTTTCGGAGTGGTAATGTTGGAGCTATTGACCGGCCGGATGCCTGTGGATAAGTAAGCCTAAATCACTCGTATCATTTAGCCAAATTCATTCTCGTGTGTGAGCTAATAGTTGAAACGCCTATGCTTTCTGTATCAGTCAAAGACCAAGATCTGAGCAATGTTTAGTGAAATGGGCCAGACCTCTACTTAATGACCATGATGCACTGTTAGGAATGGTTGATCCTGCCTTGAGGGGACTCTATCCTCCCAAATCACTCCCTCCATTTGCTGATGTTGTTTCCCTCTGTGTACAGGTAAACAACAACTTTACAGTAATCATAACGTCTCTATGAATTTACACCTTTAAATCTAAAGCCTTAAACTTCCAAAAATTCATATATACAACTTTTACGTCTCTATGTTGTTCTTGTGGTTTGTTTGCTCAGACGGAACCTGACCTCAGAGCTCCGATATCCGAGGTGGTGCAAGCATTGGTACGATTAGTTCAACAATCATCATTAAACATGAAAGAGGATCTTTCATCTTCTTGCCGAACAACTGACACTGAATATGAAATTGTTTGAGTCTTTACATTATTATTCTTTACATAGATTCTTATGTATAAACTCCTAGCATGTATCTTCTTGTAAAATAACATAGCTTTTATTCTTTAATAATCATTTCTCTTACATTCTCAGAAACGTAGCTTTGGAAGGTTGAATTTGTAAATTGTCTAATAGAATTCATTTTTCATTTTCATGAATCTTAAGTACTGTGTGCAGCACTAATTAATTTCTTTCTGATTCTTAATAAAGATTAGAAAACCAAACTTAGCTTTGATAGCAAAAATTTCACAAATCTAATTAATCATACCTAGAGACGAGGGGAATGAGACTCTTAAGAGAAGGAAATGGATGCTTCTGCTAAGTCTAGAAACATGGCCTAAGAAATATAATGTAGTAAATTCTTTTACCAAAGAGTTTAGGAATTAATGCAGGAATTAACTGAAAATTTTAATTTACTTAAAAAGAACACAAAGGAAGGTCCCCAAGCCCTAATTGATGTATCCTTTTAACTGAAGTTGGCAAAGGTTGGAATTACATAAAGCACGACCAGACAAGAAGAGAAGAAGTTACCCCCTAATTTATTAGTCCAATTAATCTAGTGTGAAAAAAGGGGGTTATTCGTTATTAAAACAAGGCTATTTCCATCTCTACCAACTCAACCAAAATCACTATCTATGTCACAACAAAACAATGCCTCATCTCACAACGTTTACCATAAAAACTCAACCTGCCCTCCATTGTTTTCACTTCGGAGTCGTAGTTTCAAGGTTCAATCACAAATAGAGGCTGCAAAAGGATGACTTGAAATCAGGGTAGTTAAGAATCAAATATACTTCAATTTTACAATTCAATACACACACATGTATGAAATTGAAATCAGGGTAGGTAAGAATACTCACCGTGTCAACGCTGACTTGTTTGCCATCTTCTGCAATGATCTCAAGTATGGTTCCCGATTGATCAGCCTAAAGAAACAAACATTTTTTCAGTTAAGTAACATAAGCAACAGTTCGGCAATTTCATAAACTGTGGTTATGACAACATTCTCTTGATTAAGGTCTGTATAACACATTACAGTCGGTCACTACCACTGCTGCAACTATGGGATGCAATCACCAAAGAGAATCAAAATGCATCTTTATGGTTAGATTTTGAGAGTGCTCCAACAGGAAAAGCTAATCCAAAGTATGTTTTGCCTATATTTGGCTAGCTCAGCTTCAACTAACTAGTTTAAGCCAATAGCTACTCATTTTTTCTGCAGTATATTGATATAAAAGAGGAGACAAAAAATGCATGCAATGAGCCTCCATAAAAATTGTAACATGTTCATAAATAAGGTTTGGAACATTTTTCTTCTCACAGGACAGGAAAATAAACATCAAGTCCCGTAAGCTTAAAGTGTAATCAAGTCCTAACCTGTAGATCCAAAAGTTATGACTGCTAGTTAGCAGGAATTTTATTTCCTTTTAAGTTTGTAGGCTTCAAGCAGAACACTCCACATCTTTACAATCTACAGGTGGCTTGCGGGATTTTGCTAGGGAAACTTGGTACCTTGACGGGATGAGCAGAGCTGTCAAGTACCTAATGAAAAGTGGTGACTACTGACTAGCTCCTATAATCCAACAATCTCACCCCACACTGATTCCCTAGTGACATTCGGGAGACCTAAACTGCAACTTCGCTCTAATACTTGTAGGCTGTAAGGATCAAGTCTCAACTACTACACCAAAAGTTACTGCTGTTAGTAAGCAGGAAATTTATTACACCATAGCTAGCAGCACAAAACCCCACGTGCAGACATGCTGCAAGCAGGCCAAAGGGGATTTGCAGGAGACTTGGTATCCCGGCAGATTGGACTATCAAGCACATGATGAGTTTAAGGTGATTGCTAGCCCTCATAAGCCAAAAGATACATTGACACCTTCATTAGCACATTTGTTATCAAATTTCTGTCCCCATTCCTCCGAATACTTGACATGTAAACTAAGACACCCCAAGTCTTTGAAAGCTTTAGAGTTCATCTCAAAATTTCTTTCAAAGTTTAGACCTATATAAATCAACATTAACATTATTCTATAATGCGAATATAGAAGTTCTAAAATATTAACAGGACAATATGTCAAGGAAGAGTAGCATTTGTATGACAAATCATTATTATATCTTTTCTAGGCAGAAAGAATATGAACTTACTTCTATTTCATTCATCAACTTCATTGCCTCAATGATGCATAAGATCTGACCCTTCTGCACTTTGTCTCCAACCTACAGAGAAAGCTGTTTGCATAAGTCCAAAGAGCCAAACAGAATCAACTACAGGATAGACATAAATAGCAGCACCATTAAAACCCACTAAAACCCAACATGGAATATTATTCACCTTCACAAATGGTGGTTCACCAGGAGCGGGACTTTTGTAGAATGTACCAGCCATTGGACTTTTAAGAGGTGGAAGTGATGATTTGGCTGACTTAGGAGCAGCTGGCGAAGGTACTGGAGTTGGGGCAGCAGATGCTTGACCAGAAGGTGCAGGCACAGGTGAAGGGACAGATGGGCTTGGAGGCATTACTGGAGGTTGAGAGGGTGACTGCATCATAACAACCGGAGCTGCAGATGGTGGTTGGGGTAAGGCCTCTTTTTTCCGGATCACCAGTTCGCAGTCAAGTTGTTTAAGATGCAACTCCAAAATATCTCGTGAATCAACTAGCCTAGAAGAAAACATATAATAACCATTAAATTGAGTAAAATGTGGGGAAATGAAAAACAGCAAAAAAATCAACAATGAAAAGCATACTTTACTAGACTTGAAACTTGATTAAGGAATTCTGAGATTGATTCTTCTGTGGCCAAAGCTGGAGGAGATACATCGCTTGATGGCTTAGCATTTCTTGCGTCAGCGTTTGGTACCCCTGATTTGTCTGTAGGTGTAGCAGAAGCATTTGATGATCCATCTATGGCAACCTTGAAGGCAACAGATGATCCCAAATTAAGGAATCAAAACTTGGAAACCAATATTCTAACCAAAATAGTTTAAAGAAGCTTACATTGTTAAGTTGGGTTTTCACCACTGCAGAAGAGTTCCGACCAGGTAGCAAACTCTGCAATGTAGAGAGCAGAAAAATTTTCAATTCAACTGAGAAAAACAAGAGTTAAAGTAAACTTGACAGAAGAACACAATTTCAGATGGCTTTTTTATTCTCTCTATAATTTATAGCAAGAAAGCAAAATGTTTGATGCCTGCACAAGTAGAAAGATGTAATTCATTCATCAAAAATATTTTCTTTATCCAATAATAACAACCAAAGCCAAAAATACGGGGCTAGTATGCAAATAAAACAGCATTCTAGACAGTCCTAAAAGCCAGCAAAATCGAATTCAAAGATAAACAATCACATCCTCTTCTCTTTGCTACTGATTTCACCAGCAAAAAGACAATTGATTCGTGCTTAAAATAGATCAAACAATGGCGATCAACAATTCACACTCCGCTACTCTCAAACGTAGCACCAGCAATAAATAAAATCTAAAGACAGATTCACAGCTTGCAAGCAGCTAAAATGTAGAGTGAATAATTAAGAAGGATTAACTTACCTTGGAGAACAATCGAAAGTTTGGGTTCGAAGAGAAGCGGAAGGATAGGTTGGAGTGCTGAAGGTTTGAGGAAGTAGGCAAAGGAGCGACGGCTTTAGCAACGGAAGTGAATGCAGCGGAGGCTGGTGTTGAGAGTGAAGACGCCATCTTTTTTTTTCAAGCAACGTAGAGGGTGATTGAATCTGTAGAGAGAAAGAGATTGGTAGGAAACGAGAAGAAAAAAGGAAAGTAAAATGAAAAGTGCTTTGGGGAATCCGTCGAGAAAGGAAGTGGATGAGTTGAGTGTTTAGGTGTCGATGAAATCCAAGGGAGGCGATGTTAGATTGTGAGCTGAGCTGGCAGAGTCAGGGATTGGATTATACCCGGGCCAGGTATTCGCTCGGTTCGGTCCACTAATTTACCCCGGAACCGAGTCGAATTAAAATAGATAATTTGATTTTTTTAAAAAAGAATTTACTGGAATCAAATTGACTTCACTCATAATTTAGATCAAACTCAACTATTTTAATTAAAATATATTAACAATATTATAAAGTTATATTTTAATAAAAAAAATTGGGTGATTTGTAGTTTATCCTGATTTACATTCACAATTACAGGGGTTTGTAAAGACAAGTATAAATGTACCTCAATGATAGTTCCTAGATAATCTAGAACTGCAGGGATCTTGGCTTGAGCAGAATCAGTGTAAATCTGGAGGACAAGAATAGAACAAATAAGGAATTTAGTCATGCTTCAATTATAAATTGAAAAAAAAAAAGGCTTTAAGGGTTACTTCTGGCTTTTGCCCCTGTAGTAGTCCCAATTCATCATTTTCTACCCTATGGTATTTTCGCATCAATTTAGCTCCTGAAGTAGTTGAATTGCATCACCGTTTCCCCCTTACTGATGGAAGTCAATGCTATTTTTTCAGTCAAGGGGCAAACAATCATACAATTCGGACTACTACAGTCTACAGGGGCAAAAGTAGTCCTTGAGCAAAATAAAATGTCAATACTACAAAAGAAATTGCACATACATACTATTTCAACTCAGTAAAATGAAAAGGAAAATTATAAAAACCTTATTTATGAGATTCTTCTGCAAAAGTTTGAGTGATTTAACCACCTCCTCTTCTTGACTTGCACAAAGTGATTTGCCCTTTACAACCTCCAACTAAAAAATAGTTCAGTTCAGTGGTATTAGGTGGCACTTTTAGATCCATGATGACTCCTCGAAAAACCTTCTGAAAGAACCCAGTAACCAACTGGTGTTTCTTTCCATCCATATTAACAATCACATTTGAAATATATTACACTTGAGAACTGCATGTTTGGCAAATTTTTTGACTCTTGCTTCACCCACCCAGCCTGGTAATTGGTCATATTCATACTACCTGAGCGGCGAAAAAGTATCATTCTTGCCTTTTAAATTGTCTATATTGAATTATCCACTTTCTCCAGTAAACCAGCTAACTGGAGCATTTTGAAATCCTAATCATCTATAATGGCATAAGGTGGATAATTTATTTGAGAAAAGGAATTCCTAATATATTTAAGTGTGAACATAGTCAAATAAAAAGCAGGTAACATAAGTGCTGCAAACAATTTTGGCAAGGAGTATTTGATCAGTCGGACACCTGGTGTGCCTAAGTGTGCTTTCTTGAATGGTAGTACGCATAAAAAAACTGATATCATCTTAACTTTTTTAATAAATTACATTTTTGGGGGGTGATTGATGCCTTTGGTGATAACTAGTGCCTAGAATGCACCTTGCACTCTTAATAAACTGAAAGTACCAGAGAGCTGTTAGTATAAAATTCATGTTACCATTCAAGAGGGAGTGGTTATCATCTTCATGTTACCACTATTTTCTTAAGTTGCTGAGAATCCTAAACTCTTTTCATTTACCTGTTTTTAACAAAAAGGCAGTTTAGACACCATGCCAAAGTTTAACACACTTAAATGTTTTATTCATCTTTCTCAAATCCAAACAATGTCTTTGATCATTTATTACCCATTCGTTATGGATGATTAATTTAAGGCGATACTTTTATAAAACTCAAAAGGAGAAAAGATTGCATAAAACTTGAAAGGTACAAAGATTTTAGTTACCTTGAAATCAGACGCAATTAATATATTTTCAAGTTTTGCTACCAAATTATAGGAGATGATGTTGAACAGACAGACCATCAAGATCAATACCACCCTTGCTATTAGAGGAATCCACTTCTATTTGACCCAGCCATTTGGGAGAAAACAACCTATAAATGTTGATAGGATCATTTCCAGCTTTTCTTCAATTTTGTTCCACATCATAAAAGTAAAAAGAAACGTGAGATGGAATGAAGATAACATATGACCATATCTGACGGAGGAATATCAGAGCCATTGTTGAATCATCTGCATGCCAGAAGTGTAAGAATCCCCCCTCCAAAAATAACTTAAACACAAAGATGATGGGCACTTGCAGAAGCCCAATGCAAATATAATAATAAAAGGGAAACCCTGGACGACTCATAGTCATAAAAAGAATAAAAAACCAAAAACTTTAAATTTAAAAGGAACCCAGAATCATAATCGAAAAAGAAAACGCAGAAAAAGTAGAGTAGAGTAAAGATAGTAATTGCCTTCTAAGGAAGAGAATTGATGATGGGTAGTTGAATGTAAGAAGAAGAATAGTGGCGTTGCTGAGATATCTTCTGGAGAGCGTCTCTTTCAAGAGAATCCAATTCTTCCACGCTCAACTTCCATTCTCATTCAATGTCTTTGTACAAAACTTCCTATATAGTGTGGGATACAAAGCTTCCCAGCTGACAGTTGTACAAAAAATCTTGATAAAATTACTAAAATGCAACTTCATAAAGCTCTAAATCTTGCAAATCATATTTCCTAGATCCCATTTAGAACCTGCTTGAACAGTTCAATCGGCTGGGACAAAGCTGGACTTTCAGTAAGTAATATTGCGTACTGAGCTTTCTGAAATATCAACACTAAGAAACACTAAAAGGAATCAAAGATGCAATAAATTGTTCATGATACTTTTAGCTAATTATGATCGCTATTGCATGCTTCTTTCCATCCATATTAACAATCACATTTGAAATATATTACACTTGAGAACTGCATGTTTGGCAAATTTCTTGACTCTTGCTTCACCCACCCAGCCTGGTAATAAAATTAGAACGTTTTAATAATTAAAATATTTATTTAAAACGAAAATTGTAGCTTAAAAATAAAATTAAAATATTTAAACGTTTTGGGATTAATCTGAAATATAAGTCATAATTTGAAAAAAAAAATTAAAAGATTCAAACGTTTAGAGATCATAGCATATTTCGTCATCACACTCGCACTCTTCTCGTTCCCTTCGAGCGGGTTCCAATCCGATGAGCTACTCGTTGACGACGAAGAGTTTGGTCTCGAGGGGTCTCCCCACCTCGCTCCCCTGAAACCAACCTTACTCGATCTCCGCCCGTTACCGCCCCGACCCGGAAGAGACATTCGGATCTAGACTCCGACTCTAAGATCCAGTTCTCTCTTGAGAACGCTTTCGGAGACTCCGATTTCTCTCCCGCCGGCACTTTTTCCGCCCGCCTCAAAACTTGGAGCCACGGCGGCCAGGTTTACCAACTCTTAATTTTTTATGCTACCAGTTTTCCGCCTCAAAACGATCTGCAACGTTTTTGACAGAATGTTGCAATGTTAATTTTTAGTTACTAGTAGTTTTTAATTTTATGTCCAAAACCAGTTCTTCACATTTTGCTTTGGGGATTGAAAGACAACCAATGGTCTTCGTGGTTAACGGAATAGGAAGATGTAGTCAACCTGTGAGAAATGCTGCTATGATAGGAATTATTTGTCCACCAAAATTTTATCACTCTACTCAATTTCCTTGATTTTTGTCATTGTAATTTAATCTTGACCCAAGTTTGGATGAATTTTAACTGAATGGTATCTGTTAAACATGTCTCAGGTGTCCAAAGCCCCTGAATTTTTTTTTAAATTAAGTAGCTAAGTGATTCAAGTAGTACTTCGTTTTGTACTAGATCTTAAAAGTGGATATTGGACCGCTGTTGGGTTTATGGGATGGGAGAGGCTTATCTTCCATCATATAGCCTAAGATCAGACATACAAGGAAAAGAAAAACATTGTGCACACTAGAAATTATAAATACGTAACCTCACATTTGCCGCTAGGGACATCTATAGGTAATAGGATATATACTCAACAGTTTTTAGGACAAATCATTCCTTTCAGGGATTTAAAGGGAACTTAATTTACAATTTAAGGTTGTTGGATTAAGGAAAATAAAGGGTAGTTAATTGGCATTAAATGTGATTAAAGCAATATTAAAAAAAATAGAAGAAAAATATAATTTAAGCACTATAAAATATAAGCCTAATATATATATATACTTTTTTCTTTTCTTTTTCATTTTGTTTGGTGGTTTTGGTTCTGAATTGACGTCAAAGCTGTTTCTGAGTCGGTTACTTGGTAATACTATTACTAGGGTCAGCTATATTGACTCGAAATGTGGCGTTGTGGGGCACGGTCCGGACGGAGCTGTCAGCTAAACCCAATGACAGAGAGGCATCCTGTTTGACATGTGTACCCGGAAAACCAGGCGAAATAAGGTAACGCCTTCTGCCCTTTCAATGGAATCGCGCAATTTGGGTGTTCCGATTTATTGATAAAATCACCAAAGGAGACGCAGAGTGGTTTTTTGTTAGGTTCCACTGTTTTTAGGGGAAAAGTGGATATCTCACGCGATCTAACATCGCGTGAATGCGCATCCCAGTCGGTGGATTTGGCGGGGTTGAGAAGTTGAAACCGTTGCATTCCCACAGCCACGTGAGTCTCACATGTCACTTTTTTAAATCTCAAATTACATTCTTTTATAATATAAAATGAGTCAAAAAGACATTACATTATGAACCCCTTAAACAAGAGTAAGAGGAGCTGAAGACATCTCTTTGTAAAAATTATAGAATTCCATTACATGAGATGTCAGGAAGGGATAAATATGTGTGATTATACTATAATAATATTCATTTATATTAATTTCAGTCATTTAATAAAATATTTTATTTAGATTTTAGTGAGGAAGGGATAAAATTTAATAATCAGATATATTTAATTAGTTAATTTTATAAACGACATAATGAAAATGACCTATAATATAGTTATTAAAAAAATTATAATTATAAAAGATAATAACTCTTTTATCTAATCTTTTAACTCAAAAAGCTCTTAAAAGGATTTTCTTTCAAATTTGAAAGATTTTATCTCACTATGTTGTTACAATCTTCTTTTTATCGAACATCCAAGTTAACTGATCAAAACTTTAAAATAAAAAATTGTTTACGAAACAATGCCTAAATTATATAATAATTAATATATCTTAAAATATTATAATAGTAATTTATTTTTTAAATACATCATTTTCACCGATGATAAAACTCAATATTATCTATAAAAAAATTATTTAAAAATATTCAAATTTATGAGAAATCGATAATAAATTATATTTTTTAAAAAAACTAAATAATAATTTTACATTATATCAACTTTTATTTTTTTATTATTTTAGTGGGATTGTATCTCATGCATTGACGGAGTTATGTATAGGGTGAGAAGGGGATTGTTGCCCCTCCTAAATTCTTTGGATAATTATATTTTTAATTTTTTTAATTTAAATATTAATTAAATAAGATTTTTATCCTCCCTCAATTTTTAATTTAAAGGTTTAATCTACTTTTACCTTTTTAACATTAAATCCTAACTCCGTCTCTGACCCGAGAAGTCCTTCCCACCTTCCACCATATATTTTCACTACTAAAAAAATTATAGTATAAGTTCACTTGACATGCAACGTAGAGACCGTATGTGTACTGTATTCATACCCACTTATGTACGTGGAAATTTCTTTGTTTTTAAATAAATATTTAGAGTATTTTTTTTCCAAAAAGAAAAGGAGAAATAAAAATAAGTGAGAGTGCATCCATATTGTTTTGCCATGTATATTCGTATCTCTCTTTCCACGCGTTGCTAAAACCCCATGCACTGAACTCAAACTTAACTCGCATCACTCGGACACTCTTGCTAAAAACTTTCACTCTCAGATTCTATACTTCATTTGCTATCTAATATCTTCAATGGCAAGCGTTTCAACCATCCTGAATGACACCACCACCACCACCATCACCACCGTAGAAGGCGGATCTAACCCAACACCAACTGTTTCCGACGTCAATGCAACCACCATTCTCTCACTATCCACCGAGACCAATACCGAAAACACTACTACTACTACTACTGCTGTTATCACAGTGGCGGCAGCCAGAAGGGCGTCGGCGACACCCACATGCATTGGGAGAAGCAACGCTGGAGTGTCTTGGGGATACAGCTTGGAGAAAGGGAGACGGTCCACAATGGAGGATGCGGTGTCGGTTCAGTCTGGGTTTATACGAGTTTGTTGCAAGGACGCCGGTGGATGTACGGCACCGGAATGTAAATACTCATTGGAGGAGTCACCGGTGCATTTCTTTGGCTTATTTGATGGCCATGGAGGTGACCAGGTAATATAAATTTTATATTTTAAATCCATAATGTGTGTATATAACGATTCTTAATTTTATCCTTCTTTTTTTCTTCTGTGTGATTTTATCAGCCATTGTTTTAACAATTTAACGTTAAATTTTGAGGCACAGAAAGATTTGGATTTTTTTTTTAATTTGTTTGGTGATTTTGTTGCTGAAATGACACTGTTAAACGAAGGTCAAAGCTGTTTCTGAGTTGTGTTTCCGAGTCAACTTAGAGTAGTAGGGTCAGCCATATTGACTCGAAACGTGGCAGTATGGGGGAACCGAGCTGTCAGCTAAACCAAATGACAGGGAAGCACCTGTTTGACACGTGTGTCCGGAAAATCAGACAAATAAGGGTAACGCTTTTTTTTCCTGAGGTGAGATACCTTAAAAGGTGTTAAAAAAATTTGCAATTAATTTTTTTAATAAAAAATAGTATAATTTTTTTATCATTTTTATAATTTTAAATATTTTACCAAAATTCAGTATATACAATAATTTTTATATTCTTTAAAAAAAATTAATGTTAAAAATTTTATAATTTTTATAAAAATTTCAATTACGCCTATTTTAACCGGTCTCATCCTTCAAATTGCATCGCGCATTTTGGGTCTTCCGATTTCATCCGAGAGTGGGACCCACCGAGAATCACCAGAGGAGAAGCAGTGTAGTTTTTTTTGTCTGGTTCCGCTATTTTTTGGGGGAAAGTGGATGTCTCACGCGATCTAACAGCGCGTGATTGGACTGCCCAGTCGGTGGATTTGGCGGGGTTTGGGAGGTTGAAACCGTTGCATGCTCACCACAGCCACGTGAGGCCCACATGTCACTTTTTATTGGACGCCCAAAAACTCAATTTTGGGTTTTAATTTCATTAAATAATTATTTTAAAATATTTGAAATAAATACATTTTAAAAATTACATAGAATAAGGGGGGTATCCTCCCTATTCTTTCCATTTCCATCGGTTTTGTTACCAAAATCTCCAAATCCCTAACACATGAAAATGTGATTCCGTTGTTCTTTGAGAGACAACGCGGAGTACAAGGAAACATGCACTGATGAGGTAACATGCATTCATATCGACTCTATTTTTTGAACTTATTGAAAATGATATTTTCATCTTCCTTTTTTCAACTTTCAAGTGTTTTGTTCCAGTGGAATCGGTGAATTGGGAGTATCTTTTATTGATTGTGTTGCGGAAATATATTAAAATTTCTTATTAATTGATTGAAATTTAATATTTTCCTTTGCTGGTTTGATTTAATTTAATATTCGTACATGATATTTGATGAACACTACCTTGTTTTTTTTTTTCTTCTTTTTTCTATTCAAGAAAAAATGGTATATGTTCTAGATATTTTTAGCATTGCTGCTATGGCTTGTAAAACCTATGGAAAAGTTTGTTAAGCATGTGCTGATTCAGTGCATCTGTTTGGGAAAAAGGTTGTTACTTGTTATGTTTGTATGGTTTTAGTTTTTCAAATGCAGGCTTTTGTTTTTGAGGATTGTTGTCGAAGGCAACTTATGCAGGCTTAAGGATTGGGGCTGTGTTGAGTGTTTGGATTTTTGCTTTATTTATTTGAATTTTCAATGCTTATTAGGAAATGGAGCTCAGTTTTTGCCTTTTCAAGCATGGATAAACCTCTGTATAAATACATGGGAATTTGATACTTTTGGTCTCTATATGAGCAGAATAATAAATTCAAAGAATTTGTTCAACAATATGGAACTATTAGCTAATTGGTAAAGAAATTTCTCCTGATGTTTAGAGTGAAATTCTACTTTCCAATAGGTGGAAATTGCTTTGCTATCATATTATGGGAAGTTTGAGTGATTAAACAAGTTGCATTGTATCTATTTGAAAGATTGGAAGAGTGTAATGCTTCATCTTCTAACATATTTGAAGAATTTGGTTGTTTATTTTTAAATAACTATAATGGTGAAAATTTATTTGGGAGTCTCCTATAACACTCCTTTACAACATAACTAACATTAATCAGAAGGTGATTGTGATCTTTGTTTAAAGGGCACAAGGCCTCCTGAGGTGCAAAGGGTCTCTGGAACCAAGGCACACGCGCATGCCTTCTGTAGCTGAGGTGCAAATGGGAGCAAAGAAGAGAAGAGAGGGAGTATGAAATTATGCAGAACAAAGCAAAGAAGAGCGGGAGTAATGACACCCTACAATCCAATCAATCATTGTCTTAGTTGTATTGATATGGTCTTCTAGTTCTTTCTTGAGAAATAATAATAAGTTACCTTTATTATAGACGAGGGAAGAGCATTAACGACATTGTCCAATCCAACCAATTAGAGAAATCACATGCCTAGGTAAAGCAATATACAACATACATCAATAATGTAATGTAAAATACCAAAAGTCATTCCCACACCTATAAAAGAGAGAGAAGAGATCGAAATGAAAAAAAAAGGAGAGAAGAGAAGGAGAAGAGAACGACGTACCTTTGTAGAGAGCTCTTATGGCCATGGAAAGCTTTGATGGGTCCTTGAAGAGGAGGAAAAAAGTTTTTTTTTTCCCCTTTTGAATCCCTAAGGCACTAGAAGCATGCTCTTTGGTGGGCTTAGTCAAAGGTGATTTTTTGTGCGCTTGTTGCGCCCTATGCCTTAGACGCGCTTTTTAAAACTTTAGGAAAACTAATTATGGCTTAGTAACTGGGTAAAGATTTATAAATTGGCAACATTAGGGATGACTCAAAGTTGCCTTTGAAATGATATTGTGTAAATAAGCTAGTAGAGCAAAAAGGAAGATCCATCATAAAGGAGACACATTTTAAGGTACAAATTTCGTTTCTTAGGACTTCCTCATGTGTGTTTCAAAAAAAAATGAACTTGGAATTAATTATAATTATGGAAATGGAAATCTAAAATGACAAGCGTACCATTTTTCTGAAGAAAAAGGAAACCAAAAGGTGAAAAGTTTCCATGCCTCATGATCCCATTTTTCGATTAGACCAACATATAAGTTTGTGGGGGATGGGAAAGGACTGACATGTGTGGAGAATGTGAACTTTTAGTGAATATGGAAATTGAAATGTCCACAACTATTTTGTATTTGTATTTGACCATGTATGTAGGATGGAGTGACTACTAACAAAAGGCTTAGAAATATGGTTGATAATCCATTATGGGTCATATTTTTTTAGGTTAGTGTTCTACAAACATTATGGGATCATATTCTCTAATTTATAGTTGATTGTTTGGAGAGTGTGCATGCCACAAACATGAGCAATTGAATGAACTATAAGCTTTGTTTTGAAGCTTTTGGTAGAGAAGATACCCTTTGGTAGGTAGCATGTGTTTGTGGCTTGGTTTGCATGAAGAGATAGAAATTGCTAAGTCTTTGATAGTAGACCAAACTATGATGTATAAAGAAGTTCCTTTTAGAGCATAAGACACATCTAGGAAACTTGTGGCAACTTTCAGGGAAGTCCTTGTGGCTTCAAATAGGTCGTGTTAGGGAGAGTTTGGATACCTTTCCTTCTGAATGTGTTGAAGTTAAACATGTACGGGGCAAAGAAGGATAACATTGAGTTTTCTAGTGTTGGTGGATTGATCGGAGATCATCATTGATTCATGGTAGGATGGCATATCGACTATGAAAGAAAAGTTGTATTCCTTTCCCATGAGAAATCTGGTGTGGTGGAACGGGATCAAAACTTTTGGTTGGTCAAGAGAGGATCTTTTACATAGGTTTCAAAAGAGCATATGCGTTGAATTATCAGAGGTTACACACGTCTTCCACGAGATTGATGTGATTTGCAAGCACATATGTGCCTTTTATCCATGAGATATGTAGTGGAATGTGATTAAAAGTTTTGGTTGCTTAAAACAGGATCATCAATTGTAGTATTTCAAAAGATCAAATGTACCTCATAAGGAAGGTTGAAGTTTTAGAGATTATACACGTCTATAATGATGGAAATAGATGTTTTGATTCACAAGCATTTATGTGCATATTGTTTAATTTAGCAAATAGTATTGGTTTCCCCTTTGAGTGGTAGCTTCTGAGGGGGAGTCAAAAATCAAAATCTTGTACTAATCGGTACGCATCTATACATACATGTATACATGTTTGTACGACTGATATGAGACCAAAATAATTTGATATTGATACCATTTAATTTTACCTTAAAATTGGTACATACCAATTGTACAATTGCACTATCTATTAACCTTTATATTGTTCCCCCTCAAAACAAGAAAAAGATGGAAATCATAGCTATAGTTAGTCTGTGTTTGAAATGAAGTTATGAGTTTTCCGTTCATGAAGTAAGAAAATCTCCAATGCCTTATAACGACTCCAACCCAGTGGGCCTTAGCAAAGTAATCGTTTATCAACATCGTTGTCGAAGTTCTCTTTATCATTTCTTTTGTACTTTATCTATAAGTAGACATCAACCCAAGATGGGAAAGAAAGTCTAGAAAAGATGTCGCGACGAGTACTTTTTGACTTATAGAGCCAAGTCCTTTTCTTAACCTAAATCGGACTTGGATTCCACCATGTGATACTTTATAGGACGAACAAGTCTTAGGTATTGAGAAATATAGAACTCTACAACCTCTAGCCGCGTTACTCCATTTGTGATATTTTAGGTAGATCATGATACTTGGTGTTTTTTTTTTGTAATTCAAGGAATGGTTTTGTTAGAAATTACTACACATTTGAATTACAATATCTTATTTGCTCTCACCATTTTGAAATTTTAGTCTTGATTAATGAAAATTATTCCAAGATTGTTTCTTGATGAGTTTGATTCGAGTGGTATTTTTAATAGTGTTACCATATAAGTCAACATGATTCTATTATCTTTTGGGTCGGAATGTTAGCTCACTAGTTTTATGTTGAAAAAGTTTCCACATAATTTTTGAAAATATTCTTTCCTTTTCTGAATGCTAATGAGTTAAAAAAGTACCAAGTGAATTCGGAGGTCACTACTTGCCACTATCATGAAAAGACATCAGGAAATATGTTATGGGTAAAACATATCCACATTACCCTGATAAATGTATTTTTATGATTGTCTAGATTTATAGACTTTATGGGACACAAGCATCAAATGCATTTAATGAATATTGTAGTAGGGACAATATATGCAAAGCAAATCTTATTGATCTGGTTTTCTAATTTGGGTGGTACGTTGCAGGTGAGTAACTATTGTGCAAATGAGCTTTGTGAGATTCTGGCAGAGGAGTGGGAAAAGGGAAGCTCTTTAGATGGATGGAATAAGAGGTGGGAGATTGCTATGTGCAAGGCTTATGAGAGGGCTGACAATGCATTCAAAGATGAGGCATTAGCACCCAAGTTTGTTGGAACAACTGCTTTGGTGCTGATTGTCTCACCCTGCCAGATGATCGCGGCTAACTGTGGTGACTCGAGGGCTGTGCTTTGTCGTGGGACACAAGCAATACCATTGACTGTTGACCATAAGGTTTCTCATTTAATTTTTTGTCTATCCTCTTTTTAAATTTTGTTTCTTTGCATTTTGCCAATCATTGTGTTGAGAGACCCTCTAGGCACTACCCTAAACACTATTAGCATTCTTTTCTAAATCGTCTTCCATTTCAAGTTGTGGGATAAACAAATAAACAATTTCCATATCATTGATTAGGAGTATTTATGACGATTGATGTTGTTGAGACAAAGAAGTAAACAATTTCCTTAGCATATATCTTATGTCTTACATTTAATGATCTCATGAATCTCATCTCCTGATCTTGGGCAAATGACAAGGATCATATGTTTTCCTTTCATTAGAGTTAGAAAATCCTACTAATTATTGCTTTTGAAATTATCCCTTTATCTTTCTGTCTCTACCTTTAGCAATGATATGTGCATATATTGATTTTTGGTTAATACTTAGGCTTCATAGTTCATATGTACTTCATGAGTGAAAAGGGGGGGGGGGGGGGGGGGGTTACCTTTATGGCTTATCATAAGCTTCTATACACTTTGCTACATTTTATGATGTCTTGTCTTTGTCACGGTATCCAAAAGTACGACCCAAATATCTTATCTGCTGATGTATATGTTCTTACACTCTCCTCTTTATCTCTGACAAGTATGCACATGCTTCACCGTAAAATATAGTGCAAATATAGGCATTATTTCCTGGGCCCTTTCTCTTTTACTATCACTTGGTTGAATATGTACTCTTGTTTTCTGCAGCTTGACCGAGAAGATGAGTTAGAAAGGATCACTAGTAGCGGAGGTAGAATTCTGAACTGGGGCTGTTTAAGAGTGGAGGGAATTCTTTCCATGTCAAGGGCAATAGGTTTTTCTTGCTTCTACACCATCCTTTTTAAATATATATGCATATATTTCCCTGGCATGTGCAAGAGAATTTCCACACAACTTAAATTCATGTCTATGGCCTGTTTTTCTGCCAAAACAAAATGGTTGTTGATTATGTGGTTGCTGAAATCATATGAATATTATGGGTACCATACTTTGTTTCCTTTCAAATAAAAAACGATAACTCACAGCTTAACCAATCAACAAATATGGCAAGGCAGTGTAGCAAATTATTAGACTATAAACACACTTTCCTAGGTTTCCTTTTATTGTTTTTTATCACAAGTTTCCTTATAGATTTAGAGTACACTATGTCGACAAAATTTATGACTTCTATCTATTTAATAGCTCTAATCCAGTAATACTGAAGCACATTCTGGAGCAATCTCATGTATTTGAATACATGCTTGTTGCTATTTTTATCTACCACAATGCCTGCAAACTATATCAGATGGTTTCATAAGTATCTCCTTGTTATATGTTACAGTGCAATTAACTTCTATCAAATAATAATTCATTCTATCCCCCCTCCCACTTAAATGCTGGTTGACCTTGAATTTCAGAACTCAATATTTGATGCTATGTCCGGTACTCTTTTTTTTTCTTTCTGTTCTGTACTCTGTTTTGTTGATTGTGTATGCTTATTATGTTATTAATCTGCATGGTGTGGTTTTCAGGCGATCATGATTTGAAACCATGGGTAATTTCAGTGCCTGAAGTTACTTTCATGACAAGGACTGATGAAGATGAATGTTTGATTTTGGCAAGTGATGGCCTCTGGGATGTTTTATCCAATGAAGAGGTTGTAAGGTTAGCTCGCAAAGAACTAAGACAGCAACGCGGGCTTGCTGGGGTTAATAATGATGGTCAATATCCACCAGCTTGGCATGTTTCTCAGCATCTTCTTAAGCAAGCTCTTGATGCATACAGTTATGACAACATATCCATCATTGTCGTTGACCTGAAAATTCCTAGGACAAGACGTCCGAGACAGCTTTAAAAGGTACTCTCGCTCTCTCTCAGCACTTTTTCCTTCATTATCCAAATATTCTTCTGCTATTTCTGTAGCCTCTATTCTTGTTTGTGAAATCATACCCAATTAGGGCCTCAAACGGTCGAACCACATCCAAAATCAAGATTGGTTCACTTGAGTGACTGCTCAGGCCTCAGTGTTACCATTGATTCCTCCATTTAGTTAGTTTCATATGGCTAGAATTTTCCATCTGCATTTCTGAAAAGTACTTTGCAAAATCTTTTTGTGATTTACATGCTTTTTATAGACGATGAGAATCTTGCTTTAACATGACATGTAATACTTATACTCTATGTTGCTCGAAATCGGGTGTCAGCATTGACTATGGGTATGTTCTATTATTTCGAAGCTTGTTCAAGTATTTAGAGGTCCTCGGTGGATCATATATTCATATTCCTATATCCATGTTCGGGTATGTGTCGGGCATTAACATGTAAAGAAAGAAAACTAAAAAGAACTAATCCTGATGACTTTTCCTGACAGGTATGCAATAAACGGAAAAGGGAAGGCCACCAATATCGGAGACGACGACAGTGTTGGCAAATAATAAGGTGGTTCTAATAATAAATAAAGACTTTGCATGACCATATACCAGAAGCTTTTACTTTTTGATAAAGAGTTTGGATGCCAATATACTGTAAGAGCTTTAGACTTTGAATGACAATATAATATAAGCTTTACATATTGCTACTGTTTTGCCTTTGTTTTGGTATGATTTTTGTGATGGACCAACGTCTTATATTGATGCTTATCTGATCTGATGGTCTAACTAATAACCTAAGTAGATGACTGGAGAGATGTGTGGTTTTGATTGGGAAATTGTGAGATTGAAAAATAGTATTGGGCCTGGCTTTCTATATTTATTTCTCTCCGTTTCACAGTCAATTATGGGCGTAACCTGTAGTGTTTAAGCATTAATTATGATTATATAAAGATTTCGAGATTAGACGGGCTCTTGTTTTAGATTAATTTCAAAAGATCAAAATAAAATAGGCATAATTCTTCTATTTAAGAAAATTATTTTCCTATACGCAGCTTTCCCATTTTCTTTCAACCACGAAACACGCGCAACCTGAGAATCAAATTTCTTCAAGATTAAAATCTTAACACCCACATTGAAATATTTTAAATAATTAGAATATTTTTAGTTAAAATAAAAAGATATTAAATTTTTTTATCATTAAAATATCTACATAATATATATATTGTCTAAATTCTTAAAAATTTAACATATTATTAAAAAAAATATTTTAAATATTTATTTTGATAAAATAATATTTTAAATATCTAATTTATTTAAAAATATATATTAAATATTTAGTTTTTTAAAAATATTATAAGTACTTTAATAAAAAAGTTAACATATTTTAATTATTTTTTGGTGATATAATCGTAATTAATTTGTAACGGATGTGCGAACTTTGTATTTTTACCTTTATAGGGGAAAAACAGGCAAAGCTGAGTCGGCAGAATAAAAGCTCATACTCTCCCCTTCTCCGTTCCGGCAAGCTTTTCCCGGTCTCGAACTCAGATTTTTCTGTTTTCTCGTATAGCTGTAAATTTATATGCAATATGAATTAGTTGGGATTTTCACTTGGTTACTTTTTCTTCTTAATATATTTGGTTGAAGCTGTATTTCTGCGTCCAAGTATTTACAGGTTTGATTCCAATTCAATCTTTACCTCTTTCTTAGGGTTTGTAGAATTCGGAGTTTAATTCTTTGCTCTCTTTAACTCCTTTAACGCTTTTTTTTTCTTGACCTGGTTAAATTGAAATTTTGGCGGTTTATTTTGCTAGGGTTTGGCTACTTCAGTTGAATTTTGGAAATTAGGATTTCAAGGTTTCGGAATTATTCTTGTGGGATTTTTTTTTTTGAAAGAAAAAATAGGAAATTTCAAATTCGAGTGGCTACCCAATTCAAGGTTTTCCAATTTGGATCAATTACTGCAAGAAAACTCATAGAACCTTGGATTCAAGATTTTTCCCCCCATCTTTTACAGTCCTTTTTCTTTCGGTTTCTTATTGATTTTTCTCTTTTTTTATACTGTGATCAAGGGAATAAAGGAACACGAGAACAATGGCCTCGTATAGGCCATTCCCACCACAATCCTTTCCTCCTCCACCACCTGCGCCAGCGCCAGCGCCAGCTCCAAATCAAAACCCTCTTCCACCTCAACAACATTATGATCAAAATTACAATCAAATGAATCTGAAATCGAACTATCATTACCCTCCTTCTAGACCACCGCCTTCACAGCAGCAGCAGCCACCGCCTCCGCCTCCACAGCAGCAATATTCATATCCCCCTCCTCCGCCTCCAGATTCTTCCTACCCGCCTCCCCCACCCCCTCCTTTGCCTGCAATGTCACAAAATACATTCAACTCACAGCCACCTGTGTATTATCCACCTTCACAGTATAGCAATCCAGCAATGCAGCCACCTCCTCCGCCACCTCCCCCAAGTTCTCCAGGTTCTTCAATCCCTCCACCACCTCCTCCAAGTTCCCCACCAGTGCTTCCTCCAAAGGAGAGTTCTGGGGACAAAAGGTTAAGTGAACGTGGTAAAGGTGGGGATAGGGGGTTTTCAGGTTCTGGTCGGCGTGAACATGGTCATTCTAATCACGGGATTGGAAGTAGAGAGCACAAACCAACCTTGCCTCCTTCAAAGAAGCCAAATGGACACGCAGGAAGGGTGGAGACAGAGGAGGAAAGGAGGTTGAGGAAGAAGAGGGAGTTTGAGAAGCAAAGGCAAGAGGAGAAACATAGACAGCAGATGAAGGAGTCCCAGAAGGCCCGAATGATGTCTTCTGCCAAAGGGCATGGTTCAATGATAGGCTCACGGATGGGAGATAGGAGAGCTACACCTTTTCTGAGTGGTGAGAGGATTGAGAACAGATTAAAGAAGCCTACTACGTTCTTATGCAAGTTGAAGTGAGTATATGGAAATGATATTTTTTCTTGTTTATAAATTTGTTTGGTTCTTGGGCCACATTAAATTTAGACATCGAACTTATAAATTTCATGTTCATGATATCAAATTTACATATTAAGCCTTTTAAATTTCACGTTTTATCTAGTTTAAGTTTATTGATGTCATCTCCTGTCCTACTTTGTTATTTATGCTGGTTTGAAAATATCCCTGGATGATTTATGATGGAATTCGATAGAATAATTAGTGCTTGACATGGCTCTGATATTTGCTTTGGCTTAAGTAGGTTGATGGACAATAGATTAACATGAAAGACATCAGTACTTGTTCCTTCATGGTGTAGAATCTATACATATTGTAGCTAAAGTAGTTTAGTCAACAATTGTATTTGAATTATATTTTTGCTCAAATATGTTTTTTTCCCAATATTTCCTTGCAAGTTGCATGTCCATGTATAATATGGTAATACTTTTTGGCTGAACACTGTACTTGATCATTATTTTCTTCATGCAATTTCCTTCTATTTTCCAATATGATATATATTTTTTCATGTTGGAAAGTGTTCCTTTTGGTTACTTGTATGACTATTTAAGTCTGAAGAATATTTATACTATTTAGTTCGATATTGACAATCATTTATATTGTATAGATTCCGAAACGAACTTCCTGATCCAAGTGCACAGCCTAAGCTTATGGCATTGAAGAATGATAAAGATAGGTAAGAACCAGCCTTTTGCTTCAAAGAATGATGTATTTTCTATTTTTATACTCCAGGATCCAGTAAATTTTTTGGCTGTCTGATTGAATGTTTTTACCTATTTTCTTTTGATTTTCTTGTTAGTGAAGTTTGATCTTTCTAGTGTTCTGTGGAGAAAATATTATCGGGCTAGTAAAACTTTATTCTCTTTGTGATATTTCCTGTTAATCTGTACTTCTTTCTCACAGGTTTACAAAGTACACTATCACTTCTCTGGAGAAAATGTACAAGCCTAAACTTTTTGTTGAGCCAGATCTCGGGATACCACTTGATCTGCTTGACCTCAGTGTATACAAGTATCATACTTTACCTGCTTAAAACTTTTTCTTATACCTTTGCTTTTTGGTGCTGTGGTTTTGATTGTCTATTCTCTTTGTTTATTTAGTCCTCCTAGTGTTAGACCTCCTCTAGCCCCAGAAGATGAGGAACTCTTGCGTGATGATGTAACTTTAACCCCTGTAAAGAAAGATGGCATAAGACGAAAAGAAAGACCCACTGACAAAGGTGTTTCTTGGCTTGTTAAAACACAATACATTTCTCCACTTAGTATGGAATCAACAAAACAGGTAATTACTGGCCACTGTGTTGTATTCTCCGTGATGATTTTTAGAAGCTGTGTGAAAACTAAATACATTGGCGCTTGCAGTCTTTGACTGAAAAGCAAGCTAAAGAACTGCGAGAACTTAAGGGAGGTCGCAATCTTTTGGAGAACCTTAACAATAGGTTTGTTTTCTTCCAATCTTCCTCTATGAAGATAAATTATTATTTGAAGCAGATCTGAAAAAAATACAAAAGAAATGTACTTCCCTAAAAATGTTGGCAATTTTATCAGGGAAAGACAAATAAAAGAAATTGAGGCATCATTCGAGGCATCAAAGTTACGTCCTGTCCATGCTACCAATAAAAACTTGGAGCCCGTCGAAGTTATGCCTCTTCTACCTGATTCTGATAGGTATGGAATTAGTCAAGGGCCGTCTGCTTTGTCTTTACTTCCCTTTTTGGTCACTCATACATTTAGAAAACATTGTTGGTTAGATTATAGAACTTAGAGATTTCAATCATTGGTCATTGTGCTGTGTTACAGCATTCTTATATCTGATGTCTGTAATGTGATTGTAACAGGTACGATGATCAGTTCGTTATGGTGGCATTTGATGGTGCTCCTACAGCTGACTCGGAAATCTTCAGCAAGTTGCATGGCTCTGTTCGTGATGAGTATGAATCAAGGGTGAGTTACAAACTTTCTAGATCGTGTAATGTGCTTATAAAATTAGTTCATATCTTGAGATCAACATACAACATGCATTACTATAGTTGCCAATGAAGCCACAGTTGCAGTAGCATGATAATTATTGTAAGTTGGCACCAAAGGTCAGGGTTCAAGCCCCTTGTGCAACCTAACCCACCCCCACCCCCCGACACACACACCAAAAAAATGTAATGATGCATGTGTAGAAGGTGCATTACCATAATTTATTGATATCTTGGCTTTTTGGTCAGAAGAATCCTCTAATCTGCAGTGTGATCAAAATAATGTGCTCTGCATATATCAGTTATTATTGATAACAAATAATAAATAAAAACTAATGCAATATGTGCACAAAATATTTTTGCTGGCTCGAGGATTTCTTTGGGATCTGTTACTTTTAAGTACATCTTTCATGCTTGGTTCTGTTTTATTTCCCCAATATTAATCGGCATTGCTGTCTCTAGACCCTAATAGTATAAATGAGTAATTGAGTATGCCACAAATACTTGATACTGTTACTGTGGCTTTAATTTTATGGTATTATTGGCAAATTAAAAGAAAAACTTGTATAAATTTACCCATGGCTAGTGGGATATAATGGCCACTGATGCTTATATTTATGGATTTGGTATGGTCTTGATTTTTTTGGTGTGTGTATTTGTATTTTATAACTGCAGGCTATTATGAAAAGTTATGCGGCACCAAGCTCAGATCCGGCAAATCCTGAGAAGTTTTTGGCATACATGGTGCCTTCCATTGATGAGGTAGATTTTCCTTGGATTCAATATATTATATATCCATCAACACTGCAGTTTTTGTTATACCTAACTTTTAATCTGTTGATTCTAAGTGAATTATGATTCAATTTTCACTTCTAATGATGCCAGCTTTCGAAGGATATGTATGATGAGGATGAAGATATCTCATATTCTTGGGTTCGCGAATACCATTGGGATGTATGTAAACCTGATTTTTGTAATGTTACAGTGCACAAGCTGGAGCCAACTCACTTAAATGCTCAAAAATATCTTTCCGACTCTTTTACAGGTACGGGGTGATGATGCAAATGACCCAACAACATACCTTGTTTCATTTGATGAGGGAGAAGCTCGATATGTGGTATTCATTTGATCCAAATTTATATCTTTTTCAATCCATTTTTGGTGGCAATTCTTTGATGAGTCCATGATGGTAACACTCTTTCTCATGCTGCAGCCTCTTCCGACAAAGCTTAATTTAAGAAAAAAGAGGTCCAGAGGAGAGGGAAGGTCTGGTGATGAGATTGAACATTTTCCTATACCTTCCAGAATTACTGCAAGGAGGAGATCAACAGTTGCTGCAATAGAACTGAAAGAACCTGAGGTATGATAATAAGTTGTTACGCAGATTCAGGTAGTAATTTTTTTTATATGCATGCTGTGTGAAAAATTTACACAAGCCTGCATATTTACTCTTTAAGAAATAAAATCTAAGTTCCTAACCCTACAAAATAAAATCTTAGTTGTTACCCGGCATGTTCAAATTTTTTAAATTTTTCATATATCTGGAAGGTCTTTGGAGTATCATATTCTCATACTTATGTCCAAATATCAAATATGTGTGGTACACGGAAGATATAAAGTCGGATCTATGTAGATCGTGAGGCCTTATAGGAGTTTGAGCCACTAGAGAAATCTAGTTCTCATATACATTTTTTTTTCTTGGTATACACAGGTTTATTCCCACCGTGATGGTATTTTGAGCTCAAAGCTAGGAAGGTTGGATGCTGAAGATGGGCTTGGGAGACCACGGAAGCTTTCACGACATCAAGATGTCGATCAATACAGCGGAGGTGAAGATGACTTGTCTGAGTGATGCAACAAATGCATGGTGTAAGTCCTTTTAGAACGTTTTTGAGTTGTTATTTGTGTAAGTCAACCAAACAAATCAAAGATTGCGGGATAATCCCCCCAGGCCCCACCCTTCATTGAAATTTCAATGTAGCTTGTTATTTGTGATGCATATAAAAGCTTGTTATTTGTTTTTGGACCAGCAGTGGAGTCATAGGTTTATTCTAATTGAAAATTCAATGTAGCTTTCGGATCCTTATATAATTTGTCTTCAATTTATATTAAAATCAATCATAGAAGTTAGACTTATTAGTTAAACAAGCTTAACAAAATCAATACAATTGTTACTAATTAAATAAGCTAACCCAAAATTCGTGTTAATGGGATTTTACATCAAAGAGTTTGTCCCACATCAAAAGTACTCAAAAGAATCTAATAACACCAGACAAAGAGATAAACAAAGGAATGCCGTCTAAATACTAACATATATATATATATATATATTACTGTTTTCCTTTCTCCAATGGAATATCATTAAACATGGTATGAAGATGAAAGGTTGTCTCTGCTCTGTAACTATCTTCCTTGGACCAAACCACTAAACACTTGACTGTTCCCGGCGAGAGTTGCTTCCCATTCCACCGATGACAAAAGGATCTGTGACAAGTTAATCACGACTTGTTTCATGTCCGGTCGTACAATAGGATCCTCGTCCACACATTGCTTTGCCAGCATAGCCATCTAATTAGCAAATCATACCAACGGATTCAATGCTGAATCAGAACACTGATATGCAGATTTTTCTAGCTTTGAGAATGTCACTTCCGAAATGATATAGTAAATGACATTCTAGGCAACAAATTTGATAATGCTTTCATCAAATAGACATAGATAAAGACCAGATATTTACCTTGAAGACGCAATCATGGGGATAAAGATCCAGCATATTCGGATCGATATAGTCCTTCATGTTCGACACGCTCATTGAGTCCGGTGTGTTCCGGAGAACAGTTAACATCTGCAAAATTGCAATATACAAGATACAGCATTAGTACAAGATAAGATGAACATCTAACATAGCATGCTTCAGAAACAAAGAAAAAAGAAATGTCTTTAGATTCTTTTTATCTGTTTCCAGCTCAATGAAGTATGTATCTTAGAATGTGCTACAATGGAACTCACAATAGATGCCAATGAACGTCTTTCGGTATTTTTTGTCATGGTGCCTTCAGTTCGTATGATGGCCTCCTTTCCAGATATAATCTCAAACAGCACAACACCAAATGCATACACATCACTTTTCGATGATGCAAGTCCATCGCTCAAATATCTATAAGAATAACAAAATGAACAGTTAAAAGAGTTTAAAAGAACATTTAGAGAAAGACAGTAGCCAACTAACAATATCTGTATTACTCGATCCGGATATGATCAGCTTTTTCATATATTAGGAGGGTCACTGGAAGGTCATACCCCAGTCTTTTACCTCAATATGTATCTGAAACAAGTATTGAATATGGATATTTCAAGAAAACTGAAGGGGCGGACATAGAACAATACTCGTTACTTACTCTGGTGCCAAATAACCAAATGTACCGACAACTTTTGTTGCTGTTGCTTCTTCATCATTTGTTTTTCCAACAAGCTTTGACAATCCAAAATCTGAAATCTAATCCGAGAATAAAGTCAGTCAAATATTCTCAAGCACTCTTAAAGTGAAAAAATCAGCAGCATTAACATGATTGAACCTTCGCCCTGAAAGAACCATCAAGCAAAATGTTGCTTGACTTGATATCTCGATGAACATAATGAGTTTTAGTATGCTCGTGGATGTACTCCAGACCTCTAGCAGCATCAAGTGCAATCTGAACCCTCATTATCCATGAAAGTGGTGTATGACCTTCAACCCAGTAAAAATTCACAGCATAATTAGAATAAGAATTTCGCAACAGATAATAATACAGGAGATCCGAGTCATCCAACATCCAGAGCAGACACCTCATAGAATTGCATCGAACATTTTAAAAAGAACAAGCTGCATAAAATTATTATTCAACCCCAAAATCTTGTTTTGGCTTCATATTTGGCAAAAGTTTTATGAATAGGCACTAACTCAGTGCCTACTTATATGGGAGCCGCAAGTGGCATTTAGGCCCCTGGTCTACTAGTCAATCAAGAACTTGAAATTTTGTAATTCTTCAACATCGTATCCTATCCCCAACCTATGGAAGTTTTAATACAACCGACTGAGCCAGTAGGAGTCGAAAGCCTCAAAATATTTGCTGGGTTATTCTACTCGAAACAAGGCATGAGACGCCGGGATAATGAAAATAGCTTCCCCTCGCTATGAAAACTTGTCATGGGTGTTTGCTATCAGCATGGTGAACACACTACGGCTACAAATGATCTGGCACCTTTATTTATAACATTCGATCTATTTTAACAGTACTAGCTGTCTGGTTCTATAACCATAATACACATAATTGCCGAAATTTACAGAGATAAAAGCATTCAACCTAGTAAAGTCATGATACTTTGCTCTTAAAAAATTATATAAACTATTAGAACTGAAGAGGCACTGCTATAATCCTTACCTTTGTTCAGGGGATCATGTAAATGGTTTCTAAGGGAACCCTTTTGAGCATATTCGTAAATAAGGAAGAGCTCATTATCACTTGTAGCATAGCCGATCAACTCTACCTTCAACAAAATCAAACCAAAACAGGAGTCAATGGCTTTGACTGGTTGTGGAAGAAAGTGTCAAAATTTTGGAATTATACAATTGTTTATCATATAGAAAGCATTACCAGATTTGCATGATGAACCTTGCACAAGACTTTCATCTCTGCCATAAATTCCCTTGTCTTTGTGGCGGTCATTCTTTTGATAGCAACTTCCTAAAAGAACCATATAAACAAAAACTTAATGGGATGTTAATCTATTCATGTCATATAATCTAAATCCCAAAATAAATCGAACAAACCTGGTCATGTAGGAAACCGAAATACACAGAACCATAGGTTCCATGTCCAAGAAGATTAGAATCCGAGAACCCATCAGTCGAAAAAAGAATCTCTTCATAGGTGAAAACCACAGGCTTCTCAACATCAAGTACATCAGTTCCTAGAGCTGAGAGAGAAGACAAAGAAAAGTTAGACTTCAAGAGTTTCGGATTGGTCAAGGTGGCAACTGGCAAGGGTGAGTTTTCATAACCAAATATGGTAAAATATAAGATCGGATGTAATGTCCAGAGTATAAATATTGCTATCATTATTGTGATTAATTAATCTTTTTTTAGCATGACATACATACCTCGCCAGATTTCAGCTAGTAACAACTAAAAGTGGAAGTAACTAAGAAATCACGGTGTAATAACCTTTTGGGACAGTAATCTGGTGGTTACTAGGTTCACCGTTGATTTGGCTCCGATTCTCGGACTTGCCGCCAATGTATCTTCCTGAACCACAACAGAAACTTGGCTTCCGAAGAATGTGAAACTTGTGAGAACTCTTGACATCATGATCTTTGGCATGATCTCCTCGAGTTTCACCAAAGCAATTTGAGGGTCTCAAGGAAACACAAACAACTATGCTTAATATGATGAGGGCAAGGCCAACACCCAAACCTCCAATGATCCATCCATATGGCACATGAGTGTTAGGACTTACTGGAACTTCTGCAGAAAAATTTAAAATACAGCAAATTATATTTCCTACACAAAATCAAGAAAACAACTGTTACATTACCCCTCTCACGGATGAGTATTTACCAGACATTGCCGTAATCCAAGAAATTGAACAAGAGAGACTTAACATTATAACCACCAAAAAAGAACTGTCAAAAGCTTTTTTTTTCCAGAAAAGAGAATCATTTACACTTTAAAGTTTAAATAGAGCTTGAATCCATATATTGTTATGTAAAACTTGCAATTTTTATTTCGGTATGCAGTATACACAAAATCGTGCCATTTATTTATGGTCCTCAGCTGCTATTTTACATCCATTAGAAACAGACCTGGACATATGTGTGGGAATAAGAGCCTCCATGAACCATCAAATACATGAAGAAACATAGAAAAATGTTGAGCAAATCCGTGTTGGACACATATCTGCTCACACCTGAGTCCGAGTTAACATAGTTTTAATTACTTCACTTAGATTTACCAATTCATACCTGAAAGTGTGTCAGCTGGTGGTGCAGGAACAGGTGCCGGGGAAATGTCGCTCTCAGCATGATATGGTTCACCAGGAACTGCAATATATATAACAAGCTATGGTCTAAAACTTTCTGCTATAATACAGGAACTGAATAGTATGTGAATCCAACAAAATTTAAAAGAGAAATGGTGATATGCGGTGTGAGGCGCAAACAACAGAAAATGCAAAAACACAAACTAATAGCCTTACAGTTCAAGGAAATGGATGATAAAACAAAGTAACTCGTTAAATCTAATCACAGATATTCAATTAGAATATGCATGACCGTATTACTGATTTCATTAGTCCAATTTTGTTGCTATATATCCAAGTGACATTATCACCTTCCCCCAAAGTTCACATCATGACTTCTGATACAAACCAAGTAGGTTCCAGAATCCAAAAGTGAACTGAATTCGCTAATAAGTACCAAATTATCTGATCAGTATCCCAAACTTCATTTTCTACATTTCCAATTAGTCGAACAACAAAGCCTTGTCCCCAATGCTAAACTTTCAATCACACAGGACAAGGCAGAACTGATGGCAAGATTTGTCTTTAGCATACCTAGCTATAGACTATAATAAACAGTGGACAAAAGATCTCATTTTACTAACTGAATTAACACCTATTTTCTAAAAACTTAAAAAGAGTTTTCAGAAACTATGAAAATATCATCAAAATCATAAACATCCATCTCTTGAAAAGCAACTGAAAATGCATATCTCCAAACAAATAGCATTCTTCATGCAAATCCCTAAATCTACCCCCCCCCCCCCCCCCCACACACACACACAAAGAAAGAGAATGGTTTGGGGGCAAACCTGAATTCAGTGGAATATAGTACAAAGCACCAACAGTGACATTATCAGGATTTTGAATCCCATTAACTTGCTCAATACTATCCATGCTAACCCCAAATCTACTAGCTAAATATTGCACACTGTCCCCATCTTTCATCACATAACTCATTAAGTAGTTCCACAACCCACTTGAACACCCACAAAACAGCCTCAAAGACACAACGGCTCCAATCCTTGCCGGCCTGCTAACATTTGGAACCATTGCAAGCCCATCATAAGCCTCTAAAACCATGTCATAAACATACCCTTGATTTGATCTCACTGTAAAGGTTGTGTTTGTTACATAATTCTTGGGGTTTGTCAAGCAAGAACAGTTCTTTTTGATGAATATGTAACCATGGGTGCCCTCTCCTTCAGCTGTTATGTCTTGTGGTAGCACATCGAACATGCTCTGGATCACCGCCATAGTTTGGTTCTCCTGTGGCTTAAAAGCCAAGAAAGATGTGCATAACCTTGATGCGTCCGAACAATTCATAGGTATTGTTGCAGAAGAATCCAAGGCTTGGAGGGTTTGAACGAGAACAAGAAAGATTAGTGTTAGAAAAACTAAAAAATGTGAAACCATGGGATCCATATTCCCGCCCCCCAAAAAAGAAACTTTAAGCTAAAATTAAGTTTAAGAGAGTAAAAAAGGGATTTTGATCAAACAACTATGTCTAGTTAAAGAAAATTTAAGAATTCATGAAGAAAAACAAGACCCAACATATAGGCACAGTTTAGTTCAAAAAACAAAAAATAAGAGAAAAACTCAGACAAATCACAAAAGGGAATCAAGGTTCAGTGAAACTAGAGCTAAGTGACTAAGTCCAGTTAAAGGAAACTTGGTGCTACCATGTTTTATCCTTGAAGAGGGGTTAAAGGAAATGGTAGATTTAGATAGATGGTAATTAAAAAAAAAGACAGGAAGATTTGAGGGAATAAGACAGTAAGATTTTTGCAAAAAAGGAAACGAAAAAAAAAAACTTGAAGAGAAAGATGGGGAGATTTTTAAGCTTTATGGTGGTTTGAAAGACAGAAGTAGGAAGGGGTAAGCTGACATAAACAGTAAACAGAGCATATTTTGTTTTGTTCTCTTCTCTCCCTGTTCTCTGGTAACTCTTACTCAGCCTTCACTGTAAAAGAAAGAAAGAGGAAGGTATTCACTTATTTTTCTGCTGGTTAAATTTTAAAAATTATTTTTAATTTTAAATTTAGGATAAAATATTAGAATTTATAAAATAAATATTAATATTTGTAAAAATTAAAAATATTATTAAAAATTTAACTTTTTAATTTAAAGATAAATTTTATATTTTTAACTATACCCTAAACATATTGTACATTATCTTTTACACCATTTTCTTTCTCAATGAACATGTAGCATTCTGTTATATTAATGACTGTAAACATTGTTTTAGAGAAATATATTTGAGAGATTTTGTATAGTTAAATTCTTAAGATATTATATTTATATAACAATTATTAGGGTAAAATATTTATTCCATACTTCATATATTTTTGTGTTTCTACTTTAGTTATTTAATTATTTTTTTATAAAACAATACTTAAAATTATATTTTATTTTTATTATGATACTCATTATTAACAAATAACAACAAAAAAATAATGTAATATTTTTATTAGATACTAATAACAACAAAAATATTATATTAATTTTATCGTTAATTTTTGACAATAAGACACTAATATAAAAAAATATATTATTTGATGTTAAATATTGTAAATAGAATAAAATCCATGTATCTGTAAAAAAAATGAAATATTCCAATTTTTATAGCTAATTTTCATTTAAAACTATTGAAAATAGTATAAGATATTATATTGATGAACTTAAAATTATGAGTTGAGAAATTTCAAATATATTATTATTATTATTATTATTATTATTATCAAACAACATAAATATACAATATAAAAATTAAGGTTTAGAAATTTTATATTATAAAATTTATAATTTAAGATTTAAATTTAAAATTTATAGTTAAATTTTAAAGTTTATAATTTAAATAAAAAATTTTAAAATAAACTTTGTCTTAATTTAAAAAATATTATTTGAAAAAATTATAATCTCATATTTGTAGGCCCGCACGTGGGTAAGCGGCAGCTGTAAAATAAAATTAATTTTTTTTTTTAAATTTGTATGGCCAACAAAAGAGAAGAATTTGGTGGAATATTGAATATAAATAAAATGATTAAAAATATAAAAAATAGAATTTATTTTGTAAAATAGAATATTTATATAGTATTCGGAGATAATATCATTTGTATATGGTGTTATTCTTTAAATTATTATTATTTTGGTATAATATCACCTACACATAATATTATTTTTTAAATTATTATTATTATTTATAAAAGTAGTTCAACTTTTATCAAATATTATAATAATAATAATAATAATAACAATAATTTAAAAAATAACACCATATACAAGTGATGTTATTTTTAAATACTATAAAAAATTATCGTATCTTATAAATAAACTCTTTATTTTAATATCATTAATTATTTTATTAAAATTTAATATTTCGATCAAATTTACCAACAAAAAGAAGGAAGATATTAATTAATTAATATATTATAAACTATAAAGTATTAGGACAATGACCGACGGAGAGAAGTAACCTCGACCTCCACCTGGAGCAATGGTTAATAACACAACACTCACTAAAATATCTATATTTATTATAGGATTTTTTAGACATAAAATCTGCTTATTTTAGATTTAAATCTTGTAGAATAATAAATTTTAAAATTTTAAAATATATTTTCTAGTTTAAATATTAAACTTTAAAATTTTAAAATTTTAACTCTAAATTTTTTATTTAAAATTTTATTGGTTCAATTAGGTATATAAACAGTGACGGATCCAGAAATATATGTGAGGATAGACACAAATGAAAATATATTTTAAGATAAGTATAAGTCATAAAAATCTTAAAATTTTCAGGGTAGACACAATTATAAAAATTTAAGGACTAATTCATAAAGATTTCAAAAATCAGAACTAAATATATAAAATTTTAAAATTTCAGGATGCGCACTCGATCGAATGTTAATTAAAAATTGGTCTGTTTTGATTTTATAAGTTATAATATTAATTTAAAAAATTAACAAGAAACCCTTAAAAACAAAACAGTCAACCTTTTATAAAAAAATTATTATAACTTACAAAATCAAAATAGACCACTTTTTAAAATAAATTTATTATAAAAATTGATACCTAAATTTATTAACATTTTAAAATTTGAGATACGATGTTGAAAAGAATTTTTTAAAGGGTAAATTGCAATAAAGATCACTTAATTATGAGTATAGTTACATTTGAGTCACCTAATTATTGAAAGTTACATTTAGGTCACTCATTTATGGGTAAGGTTACATTTGGGTCACCCAATTATTAAAGGTTACATCTGGGTCACTCAATTATAAGTAAGGTTACATTTGGGTCACCCTTTATATTTGTACTTTATTGTTTTTTCTTCTAAATCACTTGTATAACCTTGTTAACATTAGAGTGCTTCATTTGAAATTTTAATTAATTTAATACACGAATC
This sequence comes from Abelmoschus esculentus, assembly GCA_035048815.1. Classification (NCBI taxonomy): domain Eukaryota; kingdom Viridiplantae; phylum Streptophyta; class Magnoliopsida; order Malvales; family Malvaceae; genus Abelmoschus; species Abelmoschus esculentus. Next base: position 16,613,286 of record JAUCBN010000020.1, on the reverse strand, counting down.
GATAAACTTTTTTTAAAATATGAAGAGTAACCCACATGTAACCTTACTTGTAATTGAGTGATCTAAATGTAACCTTTAATAATTGGGTGACTCAAATGTAACATTACCCATAAATGAGTGACCCAAATGTAACTTTCAATAATTAGGTGACCCAAATGTAACTTTACCCATAATTAAGTGATCTCCATTGCATTTTACCCTTTTTTAAATTAATATTATTTATAGATGTGTTATTTTAATGATCGATCAAGTAATGATACGATATATCCAAACAAAATACTACTATTATTTAAGCAATTAATATCTTATCAAAAACTTAGTTATTGAGATACTAAGTCAAACATACTTGGCACTTTAATTAGTAAGCCTAAAAATGGACAGTGTGTAGAAATGAGAGAAAACAATTGAATCAAAAAATGGAATTAAAGTGTTTAGATGGATTATTAAATATAAATTTAAAAATTTGTAAAGTAAATTCGAGTCGAGCTCACTCAAATCAAATTTTAATTAAATTAATCTCGAATAATTTACGAGCCGATAAATTCATTATTAACTCTAATTGTGGGACCCGATGTTCCATGATGTGCATCATTCCATGTGTTTTTTGTCTGGGACCTAATTTCCTTGTGCCCTAAAGATTATTCTATCAATAATTTTGTGGTTGTAATGATTCATTTTCCCTTGGATATTTGGTTATTTATGAGATTATGTAAGGATTAATTGATGTTGGGTACGGTTGGTCGTCGGAGTAAGTAAGATTTAAATCCAAAGACAGACTGGATTTGTCATCTTCAACAATATGGACAGCAACAACAAGTACTTGGAACTGCCTTTTTCATGCAAAGTGGACAGTCCTTTAGGATACAAACTAAGATTAAGAATAATTTGGGTAAGTATTGATATTAATTACTATAGTTATAAATTTTAATAGAGTAAATTACATCAATAATTATTAACTTTATAAATGTAATGACTTTATATCCAGGGACAGAGTTGTATGGTGCTGGGGACAGTCATTTTTTCACTTTTGTCTCTCATTTAAATTCTTTTAAAAATTGTTTTTTTTATAAATTTGTCCTTTTACTTTTAAAAATTTATGTTTTGCCCCCTCGACCTTAAATCCTAGCTCCGTTTTGTATCCATAAACTTTTTACATATTCCAAACTCCATTCAAATATATATTCTATGCTATTTAAATTAGTGTTAATGCATTTTACTTGAAATTATAAAACATTAATTTAGTATTATATAAATATATTATACTTTGTAGAAATATAAAACATTTTTTACTTAAAATTATAATTACAAGTGGGGTAAATTACACCTCTAGTCACTAAACTTTTAGTAAGTTTCTTTTATGACTATCGAATTATGATGAAATTGATTATTAAAAATTCAAAACAAAACAGGAAGCTTAGATTTAGATCTGCATTCAAATTTTAATCTGAAAAAAATAATAATTTATCATTGTCAAGGGTCTAATGTCAATAGCTAATTAAAATAATGTATTAATTAATTAAAAAATTTCTGGTTTACCGAACGTTAAAATTCGACCGTTTATAGCAATATCATTAATTAATAACAAAAATTAAGATGATATTGAAATAAAATATATGTAATTGAATAATAATTTTAAAAATCTTAATGAATTGTTTATATAGGACCTTAGTCTCTCTCTTATTTGTTTACATATAAAAAACATGTTACCAATCTGTTCATCTTAATTTTTTGTCTTGATAACGGTAGAAGAACTACACGAGGTTCTGTCGGATTTGTCGTTTGAAAACAAAAATCCAAGCTTTATCTTTTTATGCCTTTGGTTTTCTTCATTTAAATCTTGTTTATCTGCTTGCAAACTGAAAATATTCTCAGGATTCCGACATCGGAAGTAACCCATTTCTCCTGTGTTTTGATATTTTTGTTTGGTTTCTGTGTCCTCGGTTTTGAACCTGAAAGAAATGGGGAAGACAACAAGGTGGCTCAAGTCGGTGTTTGGCATGAAAGAAAAAGAAAAGAATCCATCAGTTTTACACGACAAAACAGATCAAAAAAGGTGGAGTTTTGCCATGTCCGGGAAAGATGTTGATGCAAATTCTCAAATTCCAATCCATGTCAGAAAAGATTTTCCCTACGTGGATACTGCTTGGCTTGCATCCTACGAGAGAACCCAGAACAAGCATGCAGTTGCGGTGGCTGCTGCGACAGTCGCCGCAGCTGATGCAGCAATGGCAGCAGCTGAAGCAGCCGCAGCCGTGATTAAGCTGACCAGCAATGTCGGAGCTACCTTTTATGGCAGAGGGAAAGACAAGTGGGCTGCTGTTAAAATTCAAACTGTGTTTAGGGGATATTTGGTAAGTAAACTTTCGTTTACCACATTAAAAAGTTGGTGACATTTTGGTAAGTAAATCTAATTTGCTTATACTTTTTAGTCTCGGAAAGCTCTTAGAGCATTGAAAGGACTGGTTAGGTTGCAAGCTCTTGTTAGAGGCTATCTTGTAAGGAAGAGAGCTGCCGCCACTCTCTACAGTATGCAAGCTCTTATCCGAGCACAATCGGTTGTTCGATCTCAACGATTACGTCGCTCCTTCAACAAGGAGAATCGGTACTATCCCGAAAACCGGCCTAGGGAATCGATTGTGAGTAGCATTGCCCTAACAAGTTTTATTCTAGTGTTGTGTTTTTCAGTTGCTTTAATTGATCATGTTTTTCTTTTCATTTTCAGGAAAGATTTGATGAACCAAGAAGTGGATTTCAGAGCAAAAGATTCTCTACATCGATCGGTATCGATGCATACGAGGACAACCCGAAAATAATCAAAATTGATACGTTCAAGACACGATCAAGGTCTCACGAGTCCAACGTCGTGTTATCAGAATGGGGGGATGACTTGCCTTACCAAACAATCTCACACCTCTTCCATGTGTGGTTCCGGCCCGAACATCACTACCTCATTACCAAGATCTTAGTGATTTTGAATGGTTTTTTACCGGCAGCGATGAATGTAGGTTTGCTAGCACTCACAATACTCCTCGTTTTGCCAATGCAACTCGGTCCGATGCTCCTGTGACACCGGCTAAGAGTGTGTGCGGAGACGGATATTTTAGGCCGTATTCGAACTTCCCGAGCTATACGACGGACACTCAATCGTGTAAAGCCAAATTAAGATGTTACAGTGCTCCAAAGCAAAGACCAGAATCAGGAGCCGAGAAGAGGCTTTCGCTGAATGAAGTCATGGCCGCTAGAAGCAGCATGAGTGGAGTTAGAATGAACAAGTCATGTTACCGACCAAGTTCATGAATGTTTGAAAATTTGAAGGAAAAAAAGGTTATATTAAATAAATAAATATTATTAAAAATAAATAGGTTATATTACATGTTTATTAATAATAATCCGACTTTTATCAACAATAAGTATCATCGAAAATTCTTAAAATTAATAAAATTACAATTTTGATCATCGACCTTATAGATTAATTACAGATCAAGTCCAATTATTTTCAATTTGATCTTAAAAACCCTAAATAGAAGAAAAGTTTTTCGTTTGTACCGGGACAAGAGGAGGCCTGCAGCTTGCAAAACATAAAGCAGGTGACCTGGAAACTTTCTTGGCAATGGCGGGTCTTGGAAGAATATACAATCTATGGGAAGAATCCCCCAATCTACCCCCGTATCTTTTACAACCTTTCATTTTCGTCCTGCAATGCCGTTCTTTCTTTGCTAGTTGTCGTATGTTTACAACGCTCGACACGCACGTAAACGACTGGGATTTTCCATGGAAATACTTTGAAAGACCTCTCCTGTAATCCGGGACGAACGCATTATTTTATGTTACGAGAAACAATACGATATTAATACGAACACTTACTTGATTGGGAGTTGAGCCATAAGTTCTGATAATTCATATAAAGGTCCATTTGGATTGATGAAAGTCGACGAAGACGAAGACGAAGATGCATCGTCCATCATGTCTGAACATGATGAACAAGTTATTAAAGAATTTTTCATCGACGACGACGATAACGATGAAAAAACTGAAGTTTCATCATCGTTGTCGTTTTCCATATCTATTTGTTGTTGATCTTCTTGTTTATCTCTCTTCTTCTGATGAAGAACAAAACCAGGAGACTCCAATGTTTCTTTTACATCATCTTCTTCACCCATTTCTGATAATCGTCTGATCCGATCGATGAAACATATGAAGTTGAAACCTGAAAAGGATTTATATTTATATGATGCTCGGCAGAAGAAAATTTGATAAAGAAATCAATGGATTCGTTAGGGCTTTTTTTAGATAGAAAAGAGGATAATCATTACATGACAGCAAAGACACAAAATTTATGTGATGCTTAAGAAGACAGAAGGAGCTGTTCATACGACATGAGTTTTCTAAGATAAATGAGGATTTTTCGTGTGGAAGTCTACATTTAATATTGGATAGAATTTTATCATATAAAAAAGTTATATAAATATAAAAAAAAATATTTGGTACACATATATTTTAAAATTTAGATTATACATCTTTATTTATTTATTTTAATATTATTTATCGTATTTGAAATTTATTTTTAATATATATTTAGATTTTACAGGATCAAACACAAGCCCTTTAACCCAAGTGGTTAAAAGAACAATTGTTCTTCTTAGAGATCACGGGTTTAAATACTAGCGATGTCAGCAGAGTGATTGAACGATTAATATCAAATGATGTCAGATTATATTATAGAACATATACTATTATAATCAGTATTAACTTGTTCAAAAAAGAAAGATTTTACAGGATAAGACAGATAATTATCTTTAATTTTAAATAGTTTAATTATTTTTTAATCATTATTAGTTTTATTTTTTTTAATTAAGTCTTTATACGTTTAAAATATTTATTTTTTAAAATCCTTTAAATCAATATTAATTAAATTAAACATTGACCCTAATTTTTTAATTGAATCACTTTCTAAAACTCTTATATTTTAAAATTCGTAAAATTAAATCTTAATTTCTTTAATTTTTATAATTTAAAATTAATAAAATAAATGAATAAATAAAAGCATAAAATGTGGTGTGGCATGAAAGTTCCATGCACCTTACTAGTTGGGTTAGATAGGTCATCGTCAAAAAGTAAAGCTGCCATTGCATTTATTTATTTAGAACGAAATTGCATTTATTAATTTAAGAGGGTTGCCCTTATCCATATATTCCATATTATCTTGTTTACACCTTTCAAAAAAAAATATTCTCTTGTTTATTTTAATTATTTATTTTTATCTAAATTTGTATTAATAATGCAAAGTGGATAATTTCGTTGCCTTTCAATTCCAAAGCCCAATCCTCACCGTCTCACATCAACCTTTAACCACACACATTGGGTTTTTTCTTCTAATTTTGCGTTTAAGATAAATAATTGAAATTTTTTATTAAATTATTGCAATTTCTATATTGTCAAAATCATGTACAATAACATTGTTTTTATATATAATTTTAGCATGTCCTCAAATAGACCGTAAATGGATAGATGGTTTTTGATTATTTATATCAATTATCAAATATAATAACTATGATTTTGAATAAAAATAAATGGATAAATAATATAATTATCAAAGTTTTTGAAAATGAAATATTTAATAGTATTAAATTTAAAATAACAACAATAATAACAATTAAAATAAAAAATTCACGTGATTTATTATATTTTAGTGACATTGCCAAAATGAGATAACAATACAATTTATATATTTTAGTGACATTGCCAAAATGAAAGAACAAAAAGAAACCCCTAACAAAACCAGGAATCATTCACATGATTTATTATCAACTCCCAAAAAAGAAAAAAGAAAATAACTTCAAAGCCAGTTCATGGCCATGGAAGACAAAGATGCAAACCCCAAAACCAACAGGAATTAATTTAAAAGCTTGGGGAGGGGAGGTTAAGGCCTACATACCCTGATCAACAAGGTAATCACCCAACCTCTCAACCACCATGTTGCACTGTCCTGGAGTCACCGGTTCTTCGTATATTCCGAAAACCAATGCCATCCCAGTTTTCTTCACGGTCACACCGCCAGCTCCCTGCGAAATTAATCACAACAATTTAATGTGAGTTTCTTTAGCCCTCCTCAATCATACACCATAATCAGTTCAACCATAACTTAAGAGTATGCAACAATAGAGAATAATTCACAATCGACAATGACAGATGCAAGTGTTTATTACTTGTACTTCTATGTAAGATGACATTATGCCAGTATTTTGCACAATCATCTGAAAGAAGTAAATTTAGAATAACAATTTCAGTATAACTTCTCCCCAAAATGGTCCCCGTCATCTTGGCAATTCTAATACAAAAAGGGTAGTTGCACATTTGTGTGTACTCCAACAAGAAAATTGATGGACGCTTTCTTTGGTTGACATTACATAGAAAACAATCATAGCACAGCTAGACATATGCTATGTACATATGTAAAATAAGATAATAGCTGCATTTTGAGTCTAAAAAGTAAACTTAAAAGCAATATATAATCCATGTGTTTGGGCTGTTTAGTGAACAAGAGACTGTCATCGAAAGGGACTAGCAAATCAAGGCTAGATGGAATTGTTGAGTTCTGGAAAATGGCACCACATATGAGACCAGCAAGTATTTGCCATTTCCTAAGGTTCATAACTGAGACAAAGTTTTTATCGAATCAATTAAATAAATTCAATCCTTAACCTTTTCATGAAATCAGGATGGACGTATAATTTTATTAGGTTAGAGGTACAACCATCCGCAATCAGAGTCATGCATTTGAATGAATGATTAATAAAAAAGAGCAATGGATTGACCTTCTTCCCACGAACCACAGCTCCTGGTTCTCCCTGAATCACCATGTACTTAGCGCCACCGAGGTGCAGGCCAGTTGGTGCCAGAGACCCTGGTTCATCAAAATCTTTCAAGATCGCCTTAATCTCTTCCGGCTTAAACTGCAAAAATAGAAAACGAAGATCGAAAATATCAATTATGTATTACATAAAATCAAACGAAATGAAATATCCAAATAATCAAACACAACATTGTATTTGTATCGATAAATCACGAGGAGTAGCACATATCAAACTAATTAATTTATAAATTAAAACCGGATAATCAACAATATAACGAGAACCGATCCAAAGAGTAACCTTAGGGAAAGCGGCGCTCTGTGCCCAAACACTTCCGTCGAGGCCGAGAATAGCGGCGGAGGAGAGACGGTTGCCGTTCTCGAGTTCGCACATCAAGTGCTCATCAACGTAGGTTTGCCACGACATTCTTGTTTGTTTGTTTGGATCAAATCAGAAAAATCAACCCTCTATTTTTGAATTATCTTATTCCTTTTTTTTTTTTCACAGCGGTTTTTAAATGGCCAATGGAGTGTATAAATAGGAGGGATTCGTGGTTTCAAAGGTAACAGTAGAGAGAAGTGGGGCCCATAAACGAGGAATTAATTAAGGGATGGAGCAGCTGACGTGGCTGCTCCCCTTTCTTGCCACCTCAGAAAGTCCATAACTAACACTGAAAAAGCTCAATCAAATTGATTTTGCCTTTCCATTTTATTCTCTCTATATTTATATATATTTTTCATTATTAACAATTTTGATGTGTTTAATAAAAAAAATATTCTTAAATAAATTTAAAAATGTCATTAAATTATCTTAAAATTCATTTTGATTAACCATTTTTAAATATTATAAATTAAACTTTAAATTTTATTGTAAAATAATCACAATATTATCATTTGTGATTCTATAAAATAAAAAATTTCAATTAAAATAAAAATAACAATAATAAAAATTTATTCCTCTTCAATAAAAATTAAAAGATCCGTTTGATGCAACATTCGGATCCTGGTATGCTTGGGCTCAAAACTATAAACTTTACCTACTTCAAGTCTATCATTCTTGGAAAACTGGTCCAACTATTCCAAGTCTAACATTCCAAATAAGGAAAAATACGTAATTACTTCGACTCTTCATTTTTTTAATATATACTCGAATATGAGTATGGAGATATAATCCTCGCAAAACTTTTCGAATTCATAAAAGTTTTAAAAATATTAAACATTCGTGTTAAATATATACCTAAATTCGAGTAACATAGCATTAAACCACCTCTATAGCGGTATGGATGGTGAGTAGCTACAGTACTGACTACAATATTGATAATGCTAAAAGTAGCTACTTTACCTAAATTTGAGTAACATAGCATTAAAAATACAGTATCCGATTATATCCCATCATCATTTTATTACAGCTTTAACGAGAATTAACAATAGAATAATCATAATATAATAAATCGAAAATGTTAACGATTGCAATATATTTTTTCGGTCCTTATCGATAAAAATACTAACATATTAAAACACGAGTGACCTTTTATTTCGTTGACCTAGGCTCATTCTGACTTAACTAATATAATACATTGGGTCAGGAAGCTTGAAAGTCCTGTTGCCAACATTAGTCCCCAAGAGATCACTCCATTGATCCCCCATGTTTCCAATAATTCTATATCCTCTCTTCTCTAGCTTCTCCCTTTCCCTGGATTTGTATGACATTGCTTTTTTGCCAGAATAAGAGGCTGCCCTGAATTCCAATACACAACAAAAAAACAATGATCAAATAAAATCAAGACAAGGACCCACCATGTTTTTTATCCTCTCCCTTTTTACTCACTTCAGTACAAGTTTCTCCCATGTGTGATATCCAGCTTGTCTTAAATTATTAGCTGTCACATTTCGTTGATCTTCGGGTCTTCCTGTCAAGAACACCACCCGTAGACCAAGAGCCATGACCTTTTTGTACAGTTTAAGACTCTTTGGTAAAGCTGGGGCTTTGCCTTCATTTATCCATTTGTTGAATAATTTGGGATTATAGGGCTCCACCCTGCTCTTATGGATCGGTCAATTAATGGGTCTCGGAATAAACAAGAACAAATCTCAGGTTAAATAGTAGTAGTGAGTACGTACCCGAATCCATGGCGAGCGTAATACGGCAGATTGGAGAGTGTGGTCTCGTCTATGTCGAAGATCCATATGTCTTTGCCGTCTCTGCCGAGGGTTAGGCTTTGAGCATATCGAATGGCTTGATTAGCCACCATGTTCGATTTATAACAACTAATGGGGCATATACCCCTTTGCCCCATGTCCCATTGTTCCTGAGTGGAGCAACTCCAGGCCAATTGATCAAGTAATTAATGGTGATTCAATAAAATATGTTTAAACATCCTTAAAAACATTGTTTTATGATAATTTTTTTATAATATTTAATTTAAATTAATAGGGTATCATGGTTAAAGAAAAATTAATTAATTAATTTTTTTTGAGTAATTAATTAAACATAAACAAAATGGGGTACTTGATTATAGAACCCAAATATATTTCTATGAAGAAATTATACAATGGATTGGAATTAACGTAATTAAAAAGTCAAACGAAGATAATTAAGGATCTACCGAATTTTCACTGTCCCGACACCATTGCAAGTTTTAAGGAGGGATGTTTTATTTTCTTACTTTAATGCTTATATCACGAATATATATTTAAAGTATATATTTATTGGAAAATTTTACAATGAGCGTCCAACACCGCTGAATACCACTAACGTTGAACATTGTTGAACACCATTAAACTAATTAATAAAGATTACAAATCTTAGGGACTCAACATATAATTAATAAATATTTAAAATAAAATTTTAATTAAATTATTTTTTAAAGGAAAAACTATATGGATGGTCACCCAATTATCACATTGTTCTTGTGTTAGTCACCCAACTCATTTTTTTCATCAAAATCATCATTAAAATTTTATTTTGTTATATTTTGTTCATCGATTGTTAAATATTTAATGGAGACTATGATATAGTATGATTTAATAATAATTTTAGTCCTTAAAATTATTATATTATATCAAATTAATCCAAATAAAAAATAACTCATCAAATATTTTAACTAAACCTCAAATTTTTTATCCATTTTTTTCTTCTTCTTGAAACACTACTTTAAAAATTAATTTACACTCTCTCTTATTTTTCTTGTGTCTTTGAACAACTTATTAAGTTTTAGATTATAAAAATCATTTTAATTTTATAATTTATTCTTTTAAAATCTAAATTAAAAGAATAGTTTTTTTCTTTGAATTAGGATGACATTTTCGTCGAATAATTTTTTTTCAACCCAAAAAAGGTTGTGTTCCGGCATCTGAGAAGTGACTGATACTAAATTTGTGTGAATTTATAGGAACATCCATATGAAGATTGAAAATTTTATGTGAATTGATAAATCAAATTTTTTTATGGATCCGATAAGCATAGAAAATGATAGAAAAAAAATATACTAATAGTTTGGGAAAAATCAAAGAAGCTAGATTAGATTTTAAAAGAACAAGTTATAAAATAAAAGTGTTTTTCTATAATTTAAAATTTAATAAATTGTTCAAAGACACAAGAGAAATAAAGAAAAAATTGTCAAATTAATTTTTTAAATTAATATTGCAAGAGGAAAAAAATTGAGGTTTAGTTCAAATATTTGATGAATTATATTTTATTAGAATTAATCTGATATAATATAATAATTTTAGGGACTAAAATTATTATAAAATTATTATTAAACCATGTGATGTCACATCTTTGTTAAATATTTAACAACCAATGACCAAAATAATAATGAAACAAAACGTTAACAATGATTTTGATGAAAAAAATTAGTTTAGTGACCAACCCAAAAAATGAGTGATAGTTGGATGACCATTTATGTAGTTTTTTCTTATAGAAAATAATTTAATTGAAATTTTATTTTAAATATTTATTAATTATATATTGAGTCCTTGTGATCTTTAATCTTTATTAATTAGTTTAATGGTATTCATCGATGTTTATCGTTAGTGGTGTTCAGCAATGTTCGACACACGTCGTAGACTTATCCCTTATTTAAAATATATAATTAATATATTTTAGTTAATATATATATTAAAAGTAAGTAGTTAAAATATCTTTTGATTAAAATACATAATTAAAGCGGAATCAAACTGTTTCACTTAAACCGACTCATATTAATTAAAAATAAGTATTTAAAATATTTTTTTTATCAAAATGGATTTCTAAAATTTAATATATAACATTAATTAAAAATATTTTAAATATTTATTTTTGACCATTTTTTGTTATATATTTAGATCAAATAATATAAATATTTTTAATTTTAATTAAAAATATATATTAAATATTTATTTGTAATGAATTTCCACGGAGACAAAAGCTTACTTGAGATAATAATTGTTTACACAACAACAAAAGTGCCTTCAACCATTTTCAGTTGGATTTAACCCTAAGCCAATCAGGAATATATCTTCGTGTATTTAGCTTGTAAAGTTTATTTAATTAAGTTAAAAAAATTATTATATTTTTGAAATAAATGACGGGATTTAAATGCATATAAAATTATATAATATAAATATTTTTATATTTAATTAATTGATAAATCTCAACTTACAAATTTAATGAGATTTAATTGTTAAATAATTGTCTAAATTACATTTTTTTCGTATAAGTGTCTATCCTATTTTTAGGCCAAATAAATCCCTAAATCTGATCATTGTTGTCGTTGTTTACCACACTCTCAACGATGAAATAAAGTCTTTTTTTCTTATTGTAAGACTCGAACGTTGTTCGTTGATCAATTGTCGTTTGTCATTAATTATTTTTTTGTGTGTGAGTTTGATTTTATTTAAACGATAAATACTACATCCGTCGATTATCCATGACAAAAAGATGAAAGAAATATCATAAGGTCCGATGAAAAATTTATCGTGATTTATTTTTATAGACACATTAAATTTAAAATATAAATCTTTAAATTAAATTTATAATCCTAAAATCTTTAAATTAAATTTTAAAATCTTTTATCTTTGTCAAATAAATCGAATACATTCTCACTAACATATCAATTAATCTTATTATAAAAAAAAATATACCGATAGATTAAAATTTATCGTTATATGGTCTAAAATCTTTTATCGACGGATCAAAGTGATATTTTAACAAATAAAATATCTATAGCAACGAAAACATCCGTTAATCATCTTCTGTTAATCCTCGTCCTAAGGATTTATCATACTTGATTGAACCAAACATACATAAATTGGTCGTTCATATCTTGCATGTCTCTTTCCTTGTTTTCCGTTAATCTGAGGTTAGATTAAACGAGTTTATATCATCCACAAGCCTTTATGTATCTATTATAGCATATCTAAATTATGCAACACTGCTCTTCTCTTCTTCTACATTATTTCTCAATCTTTCTATATCTAGTATGAATGGGGTTGCCTAATCTCGTTCAGACAGAATCAAAGAATAATTGTCCTTGTCTGGTTTTAGACTTTTGCATCATTGATGAACAAGACGAAGATATGATATGTCTTCATCTGGGATTCATAAAATAATATGATCCAATTCAAACGTTTATTAGAGCTACGATGGGAAGAGAAAACTTATATTTTAAGCCATTTCTGGCGAAATTCGGGGTAGTTGTTGCTCTCTCCTTTGCTGGTTTCCTCTATTCTCGACTTAAAACTCGAAAGATTAAACGATATTTGCCGTCGCCGTCGTTCTTCCGTGTCCCGGGTTTGCAGTTTTAGCCTTTTATGGATACTTTTTTCCTTATTAACTGAATTGATGATCTAAAGTTTGGTATTGTTTTGATTTTATACATAGATTGTTTTCTTGACATTGATTCCAGAGGAAATGATCTGCAGAAAGATATGTTACCAGAACCTGTAAGTTTCTTTGCATAAGCCGGAAAATGTTGGGATTCGAACTCATACAATAGAATATCAACTCATAAGAATGATTAAGCCGGAAAATGTTGGGAGAAAAATATGATTTTGTTTTATAGTTAAAATCAAACCTGCATGCATCGTATGTAGATATTGCTATACGCCTGAAAATGAGAATTTGGTCTCCTCTAACAGGAAGAAATGTCCATGCAACGAACGAGTGTTGATAATGGTTCTTTCGATCTTTCCCCGAGCAAGCCACACGGAGGGGATGTGTTTCTATCACCAGAGTATTCGGGCAACGTCGGGACTTCTCCTAAGCTCGAAACCGAGACACCGGTGTTAGACTTAGACGATTCGAGAGGATTTAGGAGTGCAGAAAAGGATGATTACGAACAAGAAATCAAGTACCTGAGGAACATGGTGAGGGTGCTTAGCGAAAGAGAGAGGAGCCTTGAAATCCAGCTGCTGGAATACTATGGACTTAAAGAACAGGAAACAGTGGTTCAGGAGCTCCAGAACCAATTGAAGATGAACAAAATGGAGGCCAAGTTTTTAGTTCAAAAGATCGAGTTGTTGCAGTCGGACAACCAGAGATTAGAGGCGCAAGTTGCTGATCACGCGAGAGTCGTGGAGGAGCTCGAAGCTGCGAGATCGAAGATCAAGGTTTTCAAGAAGAAACTTAGGCAGGATGCTGAGCAGAGTAGAGAGCAGATCTTAAGCCTTCAAAAGAGGGTTGTTAGGCTGCAAGAACAAGAACTCAAGGCGGCTGCAACTAATCAGGATTCGCAGTCGAACTTACAAAAGCTAAAAGCTTTAGAAGCGGAAGCAGAAGAGTTGAGGAAATCTAATAGGAGATTGCAGATGGAAAACTCTGAACTCTCAAAGAAGTTGCAGCCTGTCCAAATCAATGCAGATTCTGTTTTGGACAATCCCGAAGCCGAGGTAGTTTGTTTGTCCGAACTTTTCATTTTTCTTGAAATATCTTAATCCGACATTCATGTTCAATGCAGCAGACAGATGCATCAAATGAAATGATGAACAATTTGAGGCAAGAAAACCAAGAACTGACGAAGCAGATTGAGAAGCTGAAAGCAGAGAAATTAACGGACGACGATGAACTGATGTACATGCGTTGGATCAATGCTTGCCTGCGACACGAGCTGAAGCACTATCAACCCCGTGCTGGCAAAACAGTGAGAGATTTAAGCAAAAGCTTAAGCCCGAGGTCCGAAGAGAGAGCCAAGAAGCTCATACTCGAATACACGAAAGCCGAAGGCTCCATCGGGGATAAAGGGATGATCAATAACCCGGATTTCGACTTTGATCAATGGTTGCACTCTTCGTCACAAGCTTCCATCGCCACTGATTATTCTTCGGGAGAGAATTCATCAGCTTCGAAACCCGCCAACAAAACTAAGTTCTTCAAGAAACTCAGGAGATTGCTACAGGGAAAAGACACGAGCAAAACTGACGAAGACACCGATTCCTCAACCCCGACGAAGAGTCCATCAGCCATTTCCTTGGATATCCCGAGATGGAGTACGAAAGATCCGGAGAAATTCCGAAGGAATAGTGATTTAGGTTCTTATGGATTCAACAAAATGATGTTGGGAAATGATGGTCTCGAATTACCGATCGAAACCTCGAAATTTAATCAGGATTCGAATGCCATTTCCAAATCTGATTTGCTCAAGTTCGCCGAAGTTTTGAAACAACCAGCGCCTAAACCAGTGAAAGGAAAGATTCAGAAAGCATCAAGCATCAAGTAATAGTTTACTGGGATATGTTGTCTTTGAATGCTTGGTGTAAATCATTTAACAAGCCATTGTATATATATTCAAATATTATTGTATATAGATCGATTGAGTCTTAACTTGGATAATACTATTACTTTTACAACATAAAAAATATAATTCAAATATATTTAAACGAACACGAAAGATGAGTTGTTTTGAATATGCAGAGGGGTGACAGGTGACCATTCATTGTGATCAAAATAGAATTTAACCCATAGTTTAGTGATCATTCATATAGTTTTAAATTCGAATATTTTAAATTTGAATTATTTTAAATTCGAATCAAGTAAATTTAACTTAATATTAAAAATACTGTTTCCAATTCTTTCTTAACAGATTCTGCCTCTTATAATTGCTTCAGCCATTTTCACTTGCCTTAGAGGTCCAATGATGAACACCTGCCATACATTCAAGAGATATGCATAACTAATACATCTGCAGAAGCTCTAGTTTTGAGTTTATAATTAGACTTTGTGCCAGCATATGCAGCAAGAACAAAGAAATCAGACCATATACAAATACAAGCAATAACCATCATATAGACTAGCCAAAATATGTCCATAAACTCACCTTGTCTGGAGTTCCTTTATCGCCTCCGATCAAGATATCGGCGCTGCAATACGGATGATAATGTGTGAAGCACATGATAGTTTTGTGTTGATAGTTTGAAATAGATAGACTTACTTGCATGATTGTTTAATCGACATGATCGAAACGCCTTTCTTTCCGATAATCTTCCCCATTTTCCCGGAAGGAACATTAATTACAGACAAGATTTCTTCTTCAGGAGCATTTCCTTTTGCTTTGAGGCTATCTAAGATGTGAAGCTGAAACTTAGCTTTTAATGTATAACTTCATTGAAATGTTAATTATGAAACCAACAAATATGAAGTCTTTTATTCAACAAAGGTGATTAACCTGGAATGGCCGGAATCGGTGGCCAATCTGAAAATCCTTTATCCCCGACACAGAAACATCGACAATGTAATGCACCACGAACAGCAAGTTGCCATAACATTTGTTCATTTAACTTGTCCATCATCTTGTGGTGAATGTAGGGAAGAAACCGAACATCATCGATAGCAGCTCGGATCATCATTTCTGAAAAGGGTCTGTATGTCCAAAACTTCGGGTCCTAAATCCATAAACAGAACACATCTAATCTCCAAACTAAAAAATTCAAAATGATACATAAAAAATTATGATGGGAAGAGAGTAATATAAGAGAGTACAGCCTCTTCAGGTCCACTTATGATTGAAACTATAGGTCGAGTAAAACTCGATTCGAAAAAAATTAAATAATTCAACTTGAGGTAAAAATACTCGACTCGAAAAAATTTCAAATAAAGTTTGAGTTATAAAATAGAAATTTGAATAACTCGAAATTTTAGTAATTAAAGAATTTATTTTTAAGTTCTAGATGAATCTCTTAATTTTTTTATGATATATCTTGTATAATTAGAGAAAATCATTTAAATTAGAATTAAATTATACCGTAAGTCTGTAACATGATAAATAGTTAAACTAAATTTTTATAAAAACTAAACTCGACTCGAATTTCTTAAACTCGAATCGAATTGAAAAAATTTCAAATAAAATTTGAGTGATAAAATATGACTTGTAAACTCAAATAACTCAAAATTTTTTTACTCGACTCAACTCAATCGAATACTCACCCCTAATTAACTATATGTAATATAATTCATTGAGAAATTTGTATTGATTTTGTGTTTTGGTGAACATATGCTTAACCATGAGAGGGTGCATATATTACTTGCCTTCTTTAAAAGTGCACGAACGTCATTCTTCTCGACGTACGATATACCTACACCATTGATAAATGAGGTAAAAGCATCTGAGAAAACAGAGCTGAAGATCGAAAATGTATGTATAACGATCAATGATCGGAAAAATCCTACAGACAGAACATCTGATTTAATGTCAATATTGACAGCAAGGGGATGATTGAATTATGGCAACGGATTGACCATTCTGTGACTATATAAACATTGTTGAAACCATTGAAGTTCGTTTACAGTCAAGAGTGAATCAAAGTAATCTCAGTACAAATGAACTGGTAAAATAGGAAAATGGTAATGAAATTGCATAGTACCACAATACTGTGGATCAGCAAGGAGGCGAATGAAGGAAATGGGGTCATCTGATGATCTTCGTCGTCCCTGTTGCTTCTCGATCAGAGAATATGCAATCTGTATACATATGAACAACAAAATTCAGCCAAGAACATATGTATATGTATATGTATATGTATATGTATATGTATATGTATATGTATATGTATATGTATATGTATATGTATATGTATATGTATATGTATATGTATATGTATATGTATATGTATATGTATATGTATATGTATATGTATATGTATATGTATATGTATATGTATATGTATATGTATATGTATATGCATATGTATGTAAAATGCGAGAAAAGTAGTTGGCTAAACCTGGCCACTTCAGAGTAGCACGCAAAGTACTACCAGTGCCTATTTCTACAGAACAAATCATATTTGCAATCTTAAAGAGATACTACAAGTTAAACACCTAACAACATCATTCATTTCTGATCCGGATCCTGCTTATTCTTCGATATAAAAGGGGTATGACAAAGAGACAGAACAATAAACCGGTGCTTAGCTTATGCAGACACTACAGCAAGTATAGGATTCGAGTCTTAGTTAGCAAGTGCAGTAAATTAAGGGTATACAGTTGCAGTAAATTTCCCAGTTTATGGGATTAGTATTTGAACCCACCTGAGTATCCATCACGTTATGTAGCTTAATACCAAACTGAAAATACAGTGCCTGCATGACATTGTTCATGATTGTAAGCCGAGACCATAAAATATTTCTTCTATAAAACACATAAAATACACAATTTGATCTTCTGCTCGACCTCACTATCTCGTTTACAGTCATGGATAACTTTAGTGATGAAGCTAGACTCAAGAGCAGGCTTGCAGGCTTGCATCAATTTCTCCCCACCTTCAGTAACATCAACCAAATATATAGCATCCGAAAGTGCAAACTGCCACAAAACGGGAACAATTCATCAATCAATCAATACTATAGGAAACAAATCCAAAAACGGGTACCGAGTTATGATCTTCCGAGGACTTCCCAAATATATGGAAATCTTGGGAAAATAGGATCTGCCAATTTGAAATGCTCACATCGAGTTCTCAAGTCTGAATTCGAGTAACATAGATTGACAATACAAGTATAAAAGCACAAATAGGAAACCTAGGCAATTCATCAAACACATTGGTTATCTGGTATTAGGATTATCTAATGAGCTTACCTGCATGATGCAAAGTGTTCCGTATTGGCCGAGTTGAACACCTTCGCAATCGAAACCGATAATCAAATATGTTTCAGCAGAGGGGAAAAGAAACTCTTTTGGGAGGTGAGATGCATGAGTGACAATGTGAATTGGAACCAGTGACAAAACAGCCTCATAATCCTTGTGTCTGTCACCTATGAAACACAGAAACGTTTGTCGATTTTAAATGGAACATTGAAACTAAAAGGACAACAAATGCATTTAAAAAGAAAAGAAAAACATTGTACTGAGACAGAAACCAGGGATATCATAATCTAGAACCGAAGTGTTAAAAATAAAAATGAGACTTTATCAAGACCCAGAGTCCCAAACAAGTAAAGGAAAGACAGAGTTTTTACCAGAGCCAAAAGGTAAAGGAACGTATGTCTGGTATGGAGTAGAAAACGCCATTTTTGAACTCTCAAGCTCACAAAAATTCTTACTCTGCATTCACAAATTCATCATAACCGAAACAAACCAAAGTAAATAAAACAAAGATGGTATTTTATACACCTTGGCACTTTCTTTCCCTTTAAAGCAAATGCTTGAGAGTGGAACAGTGTAAAGCTCGGTCGTCTACTTTTCTGCATGAACAGTGTGAGCTGTGCATGGGAATTGCAGCGAAACACAACCAGGTTCTGCATGAAAGAAGTGTGAATCGATAGATTCAACTCCACTCTCAGTTTTAAGCGCGTGAATCTAAATTTTATTTTCTTTATATATGATTCAACAAAAAAATAAACTAAAAATTAAGGTTAATTTATAAGTATAGAATTTAAAATTAGAAAGTAAGATTCAGTTTTTAATAATTAAATTGTATAATAACATTAAAAAAGGACAAAAAAAAGTTTTTGATCGTGGAATACTACACATTAATTATGTTTCCACACGCATATTTTGCTTCATCTCTGCCAATTGTAGCAGAAGAAAAACGTGTGACAGAGTACCTGCAGGCTGCACTGCCAAATATATAATCAGACTAGAAGTGTGTTTCTTGGTCAAAGGGTGAAGTGTCCATGTGAAATGTAACAAAATCAAATCACAATAATAAACTAATAATCATAATATATCAAAAATAGATAATAAATTAAAGTTATAAATCTGGACAAATGTTAATGCGTTGGTAAGATATAATGCAGTCCAAAGAAGAGAATCCGAATTTAAATTTTAAAGGCGATACTGTTAAGAAAGATAATCTTATACTTTAGACATAAACCTTAAAACGGATATGTATATTAACACGTAGAGGCAAACCAAGTAAGGATTGTGTCCGAAACGAGTCATGACCAGGACCAAAGTCTGTACAACCTTTCCATTTCTAGTGTAAAAAGATGGATGATCTGATCTCCCCACCGGATTTCTAGTTAAAAGATTGGCCTAATTGTTCACACCAAACATGTGGCCATGAAACCAACAACGCCTCGTTAATCACGAACCAACTTTCTTACACTTTGGAATTTTTATAATTCCCCCACAATTTCTCTCAGCATTTCCAAGCATCGGGTAACCAATTGAACACATGACAAGTCAGCAACACAATCTGTTCATGGTGGTATTCCTGTTGCAGGTGTTGTGCATTGGCAATGGACACAAGATATTGTGATCTGAACAAGTGTTCCTAAGGACATTAAGGTTTTGTCAATCTGCAGTGGATTTGGTTACCATATGGGGATCAAATCCCATTTTGTTGCATGTAGATTGGTTCCGGGTGAAACATTTTCTATTACCGTATGGGGATCAAGGTTTTGATCTGCATTGGATTTAGCTTCTATGGATGCAAAGAGAGTGGCTGTTTTTTTGGTGATGATTTGTGGTGAAACGTCGGAAATGATGACGAGAGGCGGAGAAGACGAAGCGAAGGTGATGATCAGTCCCTTGTTCCCTAGGCTTCATGTGAATGAATCAGATAAAGGAGGGGGAAAGGCACCTCCAAGGAATAAAATGGCTCTATATGAACCCCTCAGCATCCCTTCCCAAAGGTTCAACTCTGGATCACTATCGACGCTGATGCCTCTTCGACCGAATAATAATAACAACAGCTCGGTTCCTTCGAAATCATCAAGCCATGTAAGTTTGCTGATGATTTCCTATTGTTGATTCATTGTGTCATTCAAGTTACCTTGTTGTGAATGAATGGTGAATGTTCTTTGTGGTTCTGTTTCGTTTATTCTATCGGTTGAATTCGATGTGATTAGATTTCTAGGTGGGTTCATTCAAGTGTTGTAGATTTAACCAAATACTTGTTTAACCATCGTAGTCTCTCCTCAGTTGCATTTTCTGAGAAAACCTAGATCCTGAGTTATATGGAAAATTTTCTTGTGTGACAAGAAATTGTTCGTATCCGTAGGGCGGTGCTGACGAAAGTAATATGTTTGTGCCATTCTACAATAGTTTGGATACTGCACCTGCAAATGCAATACCTCAAGTTTCTAAAAGCAATCCATTGCAGCCACTGCATTTCTCTAACTGTAAGAACTTTTCATCAAGGAAGCTCGGATTTAACGATGACCTTATGGTTCCTACTCCTATTCTGTCTGGAATAGATAAAACTTTCAGTTGCAGTCAGCAAAGCAAAGGTCCGGAAAGTTTCTGTAAATCGAACTTGGACACTTCGGTGCAACTTCAGATTGCTAATAGAAAGAATATGAAAGAAAGTGATTCCGTTGATTCGAATTCAGGAAGATGTGTCATGAACAGAGGGGAGGAGAATGGGAGATTTGTTCGAAGTCATCGCGATCTCATGGAAAGGCCTAAATCTATTCCATCAACCAAATGCAGCTCGGTGGACTTATTGAATGGTGAAGATGGTTCAAATGCTCAGTTGCATAATGAGCATACGGCGGTACTGTTAGAAGACGATACGATCTTCAGGGAATATATTTCGGTAGGATCTGGCAGGTGTGTTGAAAATGTTTCCAAGGTGGGAAATGAATCATGCTTGAGAGAATCACTTGGAGTTGATAACGAAAGTTCGAATATGCTTGAAAACAAAAGTAAGCCCCTAGAAGAAAAGAAGTGCAGGACTTGGCAAGTTGGGACTATTAGCAGAAATAAAAATGCCAGAGATGCTTCCATGGTGAAGTCCATATCTCCATTGGATATTTGCCCTGATGATGTTATGAGAATAATCGGCGAAAAGCATTTCCGGGAAGTACGAAGAGAGCTTGTCAAGTAAGTATCCCTCCTTTGTTGTTGCTATCTGCATCTGCATCTGCTGCAAGCTAATGAACATCTGAATACGACTCATATCTAGGTTCGACACATACCGATAACGAACATTCATATCTAAGTTAGAGTAACATAAGAGAGTGAAAATAGTCATCTGCAATGTTGTTGATTTGGAAATACTAACTGTTTGGCATATCACTGTTTTCAGCCACCAAAGAGTTTTTGCCTTTCAAGTCTTTGAATTGCATAGACTAATTAAGGTAAAATGATAACTAAATTACCCTACTAATTTTGTTTTTTTTTTTTCGATCGAACAAAACGAACAGATATTTATATCTGCATTGATTTTAAACAGGTTCAGAGGTTGATTGCTAGATCACCACATATGGTGCTTGAAGATACCTTATACATGGCTAAACAATCTTTAGATGTTTCTTCAATCGAGAAGTCGACGTCTAACTATCTTCTTGAACCTCCATTGTTTCTGAAAGATACTTCTCACAAACCGAGTATTAGCATCAAACACGCCGATGATGATGCAGTTGCTAAGCTTCCTCTTCCTTTTGCCATAGATGATACCAACAAAGGACAAGGTAAACATCGACCCAGAGATGTGCCGTTTTCGGGAAATCCATCGTCAACATCGATGGATGCAAATACTTCGCCGTCTCAATGGTTAGTTCCTATAATGTCTCATTCCGAAGGACTTGTTTACAAGCCCTACACAGGCCCCTGTCCTCCAACTGTTGGTTTCTTGGCACCGATCTATGGCAACTGTTTGGATTCTAGCCAACATGGAATCGGAAACCCTCCTTTAGGCCCCACGTACTTTCTACATTATGGTATGCCAGTGAGTAATCCATCAGTTTCTAGATTAGCAGTCGAGCAGATCAGCTCGATCAACGAATTCGGATCAAAGGGCTATCAATTCTCGACAAGTGATGTGAACTTCACCATACCTGGCCAGAGTTCATGCAGTGTGTCAAGCCAAATGAGCCAAGCGATCTCGTATTGTACAAGGAAATTACCTGAATTGATAGAGAATGAAACACAAGCAAGTGTGGCTAGTAGTCCATCCAAAAGGGCTAAAAGGGATGCACTCCCTCTTTTTCCGACAGAACCAACAATGCCGACAGCGAATCGTGATGCTCCGATCAGTTCATCGAGAGGACAGGCGATCAAGGTTGTGCCGCATAACCCCATATCAGCTGCCGAATCAGCAGCTCGGATCTTTCAATCTATACAAGAAGAAAGGAAACAATACAAATAGTTTTGTATGTAATGAGGATCACCTAACTGAAAATAACTGTATTTGTGACACCCCTGAAATTCCGACCGTCTGGGAGTTGTTGCAAGGTTTAACTTAAATAAATGTCTGTCATCAAGTTCTGATCTGATAAGTCCAATTCGTTATCAACCATTTTATTTACTTTCGTTACAGATGCTACTGTGAGCCTCCTGAACCAATAGAAAATAACACGTGTCATCTTTTTAAAAATAATTTTTTATTTACTTGAGGTACAGTAACGATATTAGTCCTCAATGTTTTGTTGATATTCTAATTTCACTTTTAAAATCTAAAAACTCAAAATTAAATATTTATTTAAAAATTATTAAAAAATATATTCAGATGATATAATATTAATTAAAATAAATTTTATTCCACTTTTTTAACTCAAAACAAAATTATTATAATTTTTATTTTTTTTAATCTCGTCCTTTTCTTTTATCTCACTTTACAATCTCTATCCTCAAAGGAAAACCTAATGTCATAGAAAAATCTAATTTTCCTTTTCCAACCCCCCTAAGTTTAAGCACGTGTGCGTGCATGTTAATAAGAGTTAAAATAGGTTAAAATATATCTTAAGTTTTTTTTTTTTTTTATCTTTATACATTTAAAATTAAGTTCATTTATTTTTTCATGAATTCAATTCTTGTTAATAAAATGATTTCTATATGTTTTTTTATAATTCAAAAGAAACTATACACACGAGATTATATAAGACTATATAATAAAAATATAAAAAAAAAATTAACTAAAAGATTCGAACAAAAGATGGATACAAACAGATTTAACTGTGTTAAACAAACTATAAAAAAAATCAAATTACCGAAAAATTATCGACAATCATAAATCATAACCTAACACCGTAAAAAAAATTTATTTACGTACTCAAATCACATATCTAAATTCAATTTTTAAATGTATTTTTATATATTTTTTAACCGTTAAAATAATATATTTTTTCATACTATTAGGCTTCTTCTAATCTTTCCAAGTGGCATTTTTATATATTTTAACTGTTAAAATAATATTTTTTTATACTATTAAGCCTTCTTCCAATCTTTTCCAAGTGTAATTTTTTTATATAAAAATTTTAAATGTGACCCAATTTATATTTCTTGTAAAAAAAATCATTTCTAAAACTAAAATTCCAAAAATATTGTCTGCAAAATCAGTTGAGATCCAACGAGAGAATAGGCTCATAGATTGAGACTAGCCATAAGTTTTTGGTTTCATTTTCTCAGAGCAAAACTCCCCAGAGGAATGATGGACGTTGTTGCACAAGCTTTTCAAACAAAACACAAACACACAGACAATCTCAGTTCTAAAACTCAATAAAGAAGCCAACAACAGACAACCATTCTACTTGTTCCCAAATCCAAGGTTTCAATTTTCATTGATTTTGTCTCTCTTTTTTTCCTGTTTGATAACTTTAACAGATTTGTAACGTTAAAAGTTGTAAGAACAAAACCATTCATTTTACTGAGAAACCATGTAAAGCTCCTATCTTTAATTGCTAAGTTGATTTAAAGCTCCTATCTTGCTATTCAAAATGTTTTACATTCTGTGATTATTTTCTTGGAGATTAAATTCTGTGTATTAGCAATGTTTTACATTGGTTATTTATGTAAGTGATCTATTCCATGTTATACATGATGATTGATGTGTATGCAGATGTTTTGATCTCGAAAAGGGTGTTTCTTGGTTTAGTTTATAGAGGAAAAACAAAGACAAAAGCTTTTGAGGGATTAAGCATGCAGTCAAGGATGTTGGCAATGGAGGAAGGTAAAGATCAGGCCACTGTAATAAGAACAAATATCTCCAGGACATTGCCTTTGAGACTCCTCCTTTTCTGTTTGTTGTTTGCGGTAATGGCGATCGGGTTGTCGATCATCTGTATGTATTCTGTTCGGTTCTTTATTTTCCAGCAAACGAGCACCGTAACACCATCCTCTTTACATCCGTGGTTCGACGAGTCCGATACCATAGAAAGATGGATTAGGCCTCCAACAAACTTGTGGCATTCCATCAGTGACACTGAACTGCTTTGGAGAGCTTCATTTGTTCCTAAGATCAAGGAATATCCTTTTCTGAGAGTCCCCAAGATTGCCTTCATGTTCTTGACTAAGGGGCCATTGCCATTGGCTCCTCTTTGGGACAGATTTTTCGAGGGGAATCAAAGGCATTACTCTATATATGTCCACGCATTGCCGTCTTACGTTGCTGGCTATCCAAAATCTTCTGTTTTCCATGGGAGACAAATCCCAAGCCAGGTAATTAGCAGATTGAGTTATGCTAACTTCTTTCTTTTCTTTCCGTTTTCGGTTACATATGGAAGACTTTGATGCGTATTATGCCTAATGTTGCAAGTTGTTGTCTGAATATGCAGATGGTGGAGTGGGGAAAGATGAGTATGTGTGAGGCCGAGAGGAGACTCCTTGCAAACGCATTGCTCGATATCTCCAACGAATGGTTCATTCTCTTGTCCGAGTCTTGCATCCCTCTGTTTAATTTCAGCTTAATCTATCACTACATATCGAGATCGGAACACAGCTTCATGGAATCGTATGACGATCCCGGACCTTACGGGAGAGGCCGCTACGATTCACGCATGGAACCAGAGGTTCAACTGAGCCAATGGCGTAAAGGGTCTCAATGGTTCGAAGTAAACAGGAGGCTTGCCGTTGACATAATTGAGGACATCAAGTATTATCCAAAGTTCAAGGAGTTCTGCCAGCCAGCTTGTTATGTGGACGAGCACTATTTCACCACAATGTTAACCATCCAAGTGCCTCATCTCTTGGCCAACCGGACCCTTACGTGGACCGACTGGTCAAGGGGCGGCGCTCATCCAGCCACATTTGGGAAAGATGATATGTCTGAAGCTTTCTTTCAGAGAATCTTTGAAGGTCAAGCATGTCTTTATAATGGCCAGCCAACAACTGTCTGTTTTCTTTTTGCTCGGAAGTTTGCTCCCAGTGCTTTAGATCCTTTATTAGAATTAGCCTCCAGAGTTTTTGGAATTTGACCCGGTGTAAGTTGAATTTCATTCTTTTTTTTTTTGAAATTTTTCCATGAATTCAAAGATCCTTAGAAAATTATATCCTCATAATGATGTCCAGATATGCAGACATGCGATGCATATCTAGACATCGACTGCAAACACTTAAAAGAAACTGATAATGGATTGTGTTGGATTATATAGGTTTTGACTAAGATTGGTAATCAAAGTGAGTGATTGAGCTATGCATCATCCTGTCTATTGCCAGTAAACATCAGCATTACCCTAAAAATACCACATTTACTCTACACTCACTACCGAGTCCAAGTAGGCTAGTAGCATAGTCTTTTAACCTACGTTACTCGGACTCCTCCCATGTCAAACATGTACCTTTATTTGACACTTACTTTCGAGTCCGAGTAACAGTCTTTTAACACAGGCTTAAGCTTCAAAAATCATGCCAAAAAATACACCACCATCTACAACCCGGCAACCTTTTTACCAATTGCTTTCACATAGATCCAAGCATCCCATATACCCTACATTCTTATTGGAATTTTAAAGGCACCAGCTCATTTATATAAAACACAAATAACATATAACATTAGAAAGCAAAATCCAATTCAGTCAAATGTACACAGAATAAGATCTTTAGGCAACAGTTATAATCCGAAGAATTATTGCTTATTATATATAACATGCTCATTCAAATGTATTCCAACATTTTCTTTAACCTCTAGCCTTGAGCTCCGCAAGCCGCCTTGACAAATCATCCTCCTCAACCTTCTCCTGTGTCTTTGTTGGAATGGCATGAGCGGCTGCCTGGGGCAACCCAACCGAGACCTCCAACCCGTAATCATCAGCCACTTGCTGCATCAAGCTGTTGACATCACCTTCTGGTGTGGATAATGAAGTGGAGCCAGCCATTGCACTCTCCATAAACTCTGCCTGAACCTCCATATTCACAAATTGCTTCTCAAATTGGTCCATTGTCTCAGACATTTTCTGCAAATTGCCTGCAACAAGAAAAAACCTCAAATTTGACCACTTTAAGATCAAATTTAATTTAAAGTATAGGGAAAATATTTTTTTTAATATTGTAAGAATTTTATTGGTTTTCAAAATATTCTAAATCTTATATTACCTTCTTTTTTTTTTTTTTTTGTCTCCTTTAGTTCAAGCCTAAACTACCTAACTATTAATTCCCCTAAAAAATTGTTAGCATTCCAAATAGACACAAAAGAAGAAACAAAGACGATAAAGGATTTAAAATTTAAATAGTTTTTTAAGGAGGAATTACCGGTGGTCAGGGAAGATTCAAGCGACTTGACGATATTAGTCATGGACTTGTTGATGGTGGTCATCTTAGCCTGGGTATCGAGCCTAGAAACCACAGCATCAAGTCGCGAGGCGAGCCGGAGGTAGTTCATCTGCTCAGTGCGCTTGCGGATGGCATTCTCGGCGTAGATCCGAGCCCCATCCATGTTACCTTTCTCGATTGCCTTCTTCACCTTCAATTTCTCGGATTTCTCTTCCTTCTCGCACTTCCTCGCCTGGCGTTGCAGCGACTTGGACGTGAATTTCAACTCCATGATCTGGTTCAGGAGCTTCTCTGTGTTTCCCATGGCTTGATTTTTCGTTTGCTTGCAGAGGAAGATTTGATTCGGAGAGGAATTTAAAGAAATTAGGGTTCAAAATTTTATTCTTTTGTGATTTGACCGAGTTTGATAGTCTTTTTTATTCTGGAATTGGATTTTCTATTTTATGACAAATTACATTAAATATCACTCGGTTATTAGTAAAATTATATATGGGTCACTTATTATTATAAATTATAATTGGATATTTTTTATAAATACAAAGGACATGAAATTATTATTGTTATATAGTAAAGAAATCACTCAATTATTAATAAAATTATACGCATATCAATTAAAATTTTGTTACAATTAAATATTTTTAATTAAGATTTAAACGGATATCAACAAAGTTTAATATTTTTAAAATTTATATATCCTATTAATTTAATAATAATTTAAAATAATTCAATAAATTTATACTTTCATATCTAAAATATATTATATATATCAATTTATCATTTTCTCCTCCAATACATTTGTTAATATTAAAATACTTTATTTAAAATTATTAATTAATTTAATATATAAATATATATAATTATTTTTTTAATTTTAGATTTGTAATTAATATCTATATTAAAATAAAATTTATTAAATTTTGTTTAAAATTATTTATGAAAATTTTTAGATTTTAGCGACTCTACTATATATGGAGAGGAAGAAATGAAAAAACATGAAAAAGAAAAACCATGAATCATCTAAGGATGAAATTAAAAAAAAATAAAAATTATGGTTAATTTTGATTTAAAACAAAAAATAATGATATAATTGAACTAAAAATATACTTTTTATTAATATAATGTTACATGGCAAATATTTATTGGTCTTGTTTTTATAAAAAAAATATTTTTTTATATTTTAAAAGTTAAGGAGAAAAAAATTACTATTAAATTAAAAATAAAAACTAAATATATGACATTGAGTAATTGAATATAGTTCATGACTTCATGTCCTAAAATGGCGTTTAACCAAATAAGGGGTGGGGGAGACCAAGGCGAAACGCTGCGTTTCGAATGAACATTTTCCATTAGGTTATCTTCATCTCCGAGAGGAAAGCATGAAAAAGGAGAATCAAATCCTAAATACACAAAAACATTAAAAAAAGTTCTCAACTTCGTAATCATGACTGGTAATTTTCCTTTTTAATTCGTTATTTTTGTAAAAGTTGATCTTTACTAACAAATTCATTATGAATTGCATATCAAGTTTGTTAAGACCAACCTTCAATTATATCCAATGGAGTAATCGAGTTATTAATTTTCTTTTATTTTCTCCTTAGTATTCTTTTGTTTTTTAGGGTTTCCTGCTATCCATTTTCTTTTGTTTCTTTAAAGAGTTATGCAAGGAAATTAGCTTTTTTGGGTAATCAGAGATTATTCTTTTCTTGTTTTTTAATCATTCTGGAAGTTTTTGAAATCTGGGTTTTGCAAAATATTCTGAGATTTACCTTATAATGATTGATTTTTTGATACCGAATCCAGTATTAGTGAAGCAAAAGTTGTAAAAGTTCAGTCTTTGAGAGGAACACGGGCACAGATTAGTGGTTCAACCTGACACATTGCCCATCAGCCATCAGGTTATAAGAGAACTCGCAAATATAGTTACGCTAGTCAGAAAAGATGTAACTTTACTTCCCAAGCAGCGACCAAGTACCAACAGAGTGAAATGTGGTCAACCTAACATTTACTAATATTGATTAAACCTATCAATTGAGGGAAGAATGTGATGCTGTTTCGAAATAGATTCAAGGTGTACTTCCTTCAACACTATTTCATTGATCTGAATTGTGTTTACAGACCACGTGCAGGAGCAGGAGATGGAAATTGAAGCCCTGGAAGCAATACTTATGGATGAATTCAAAGGTCCATCCCTTCACCTTTCTTTTGTTGGGCTTGCCCTTTTTCTCTGTGCTAAAATTTCCTGTTATCCTCTTGACCTCTAATGATTGTTGCTTTCTATCAGAAATTCATTCTGGTGAGAGTGGGCTAAACACTTCGAAGAGGTGCTTCCAAATAACATTATCTCCTCAGGTGTGTTTTCTACCAGAAATTATGTTTCTGGATTTTCATTATGTGATTGGCCTTTCTTTACAAGCCATTGATTCTAAGAGTAATAATGCTCATCTAAATGTTTTAAGAGTTTTTGGATTTGGTTTACTTGGCTACTGTTTTAACATCATTATTCATTCTTTTGACTCTTATGCTTTGGCAACTAATTTTCCTTTCACTAATACACTTCTTTTTTGTTTGACAGGATGATGATGCAGATCAGTCAACTACAACACCAGGTTATACTTTTTATTCATCTAACGAATTGTAGCATACCATGTTAATGTGCAGTTACATTTATAGGCAGGCATAAAAAATTAAATTTATAACATCAAACTTGATTCAATTTGTTTAATTTTGGTAATTCTTTTTGCTGCCCTTAGTTTCATGATTGTCTGTTTCTCTGAGAACATAAGCTGTTGTCCTAACTTCTTTTGCAGTTCTTCTGGGTTTGATTTTCTCGCATACTGACAAATATCCAGATGAGCCTCCTCTTCTGAGTGTAAAAAGGTCAGTATGTCCTTTCAGTGCGAACACCAATTTGCATGGCACTTTCTAGAAAGATATTTCTCAGTCCCCTGCTTTCTCAAATCGTCTGAGAAGCAAAATTTCCCCCATTGTTTGAATCTAATTTTTCCCTTGCTTGATGGGAAGGATGGAATAACTTTTAGTTAAACGGGTCTGCCATAAAAGTATGGAGTTGATTATGAATCTTAGACATCAAATTGGAAATTTTATATCCTCTCACAGTTCCATTTTCCCAACCTAGCATTAGCAAATTCTTAATCCTTCTTTGTGACACAGTTGGTGTTTTTAGCATTTATCTTTCAAGCAAGTTGGAGACTACCATTTTGTGCAAGTTTATTGCTGATTGCTTTATTCGTTCATAAGAATTTATCTTGAACGCTTGGGATCCTGTTTAGAAGATTTTTGCGCCTCATTATCTCGTTCTTCTTTATCAGCTGTTTTACGTAACCTGCTTTTTTTTATTTCCTTTTTCCAGTATTCGGGGAGTGCACACTAGTGACCTGAAAATTTTGAAAGAGAAACTTGAACAAGAGGTACCTATCAGGGATTTATGTTTTTTCATATTACTGGAGTTTATATACAATTTACTATTTAAGCTTAGTAAAGCTTTCGGGAATTATTCTTCCACAACTGCAGTTTTTTGCTCTTAATAGAGTTAACATCATGTTTTCCCCAGCTAGTGTCACCACACTCAAAAAAATGTAAATTCTCCTGATCGGAAGTGTTAAAAATGCATGGAGAATCCCAAATTTTCCAAATATTTACCTAATTGAACTGTCTCACATCCATCTTTAGCTGGGCAATAGTATCTGCTTAGTAAATTAATCTTCCTTCATATGGGAAGGTTTCAGTAAAAAAAATGTTATTTTTAGTTGGCATGCCGATCAGTATCTTTTTCTTATATGTAAAATGGTTGTACAGCTTAAATTGCCGAGGTTGTGCAGATTCTCAATTGATTTTGTACTTTACAGGCATCTGAAAATCTTGGGATGGCTATGATTTACACTTTGTTTACATCAGCCAAGGAATGGTTATCTGATAGATATGGCCAAGATGCTGATGCTGACTATGTTGAAGAAGAAGAATCAATAAAAGATGAGGTGTGGCCATTTACTATGTGGTTTAAATTTCCTCTATTCTTGTGGGCATGCAATGTTTGCATTTGTATACAGTTTAGACCTGTAGAGTGATTGTTGCTTTCGGCCTCGGGTGCCCTGATGCCTGCCAGGGTGTTTTCTGGTGATTCCTAATTGAGAGGAAGGATAGATTTCAAATTTTATGCTTTCAGATGCATAACTGTGAAGTTTATGCTCAAGAAACTTTTGTCATCAATGGGTCTCTTATCTGAGCACTAATTAGAAGCATGTAAGATATGGAGTTATTGTTACTTTAAATGCTTGGTACTAGAAAAAGAAAAGGTGTAAAGCAAAGCTCCTGTTTTGCAATGTTATCACTGTGTCAAATGAATCTCAACTAACATTGGCTGGAGTGTTGGACTAATTGAACTGTGAAATTAGGAATGAAAGTGCTAAGATTCCAAAGATATACTATGCTAGTTTGCTATACAGACAGAGTTTTGGACAGTTCATATTTACATAAAAGATTGGTTGTTTTCCTGGTAAACAATTTTAGGGACTTAGTTTGTACTGTTTTAGAAATATTCATGATCGTTGCTTGTAACTGTTAATGAAAATCGGTAAGTTTGAGAGCACCATACTTTCTCTTAATACTGGATATTAGTCTTTACATGATAGAAGCTACCTTTTCCATCCTGCAGGTGATTATTCCACATGGAGAGCCTGTTACTGTTGATACATTTATGGCATGGAGAGAAAGATTTGAGGCAGAGTTGGCGCTAGAACGAGCCAAGTGAGTTTGGTTGTTGAATGCCTTTCGTCCATGTCATATATGGATATGCACACACATATTACCTTAGTTTTTTGTTATCAAATCTGCAAGTTTGGTAGTGCTACACATGCTAAAGATCATTCTTTTTGTTATCGATATGGTATGAAGTTTTTCCTTACATTAGAAGGTTATACGGGCTTCCCTTAAGGGTTCCATACCATCAGGAAAATAAATAAATTGCAGTTTCTCTTCTCCTTCCCCTCTCATATTCCTTGAAAAAGAAGAACAAAAACAAAAAATCCTAGAGATTCTTACCTTCCAAGTGAGCTTTGCTTTATTGATAATAAAGCACAATGAGCACCTAGATGTCAGAGAGGACATGATCTGTTAAAATCTTTGTAAAGCTTACATTGCTCTTAACATGAATATCAATGGCAGACATGAGTACATGGCCAACGTGCTTCTATAGAAAGTTTGCCTAGTTTTCCCTTATATTTGGAGAGTTTGTCTCGTAGCCACTTTCACTTTGAGGTGTTTGATATGTATGCTTTAGAAAAATAGTCAAAACGTGGGCCTGGAATGCAGAAAACAGTTCCATTCTAGCTTTCCCTTGTCTAGTTTAGTTCATGGAAAGCTTTTGTAGTTTTTTCTGGTTCATCTGCCTCTTCATTATTACATTTTATGCGTGGAAAAAGAAAAGAAGAAAAATTAAAGCTATGTATCTATGCTATGAAAATTAGAAGGCATATACTAACTTGTCACAAATAAACTTTCCCTGCATAAATTTTCAGGCTAATGCCGGAGTCTGCTCTTACAGCACCTAAAGAAAAAAGGCTCACAGGCAGGCAGTGGTTTGAAAGCGGAAGAGCTACTGTGGTAACTTATTTTTCCTCTCTATGACATTGTGGACCATTGCCAATTTGTTACCATGGGTTTAGTCGGATTTTTGAAACAAACTCACCATTTTTTTTACTCTAAATTGGCTAATAATCCCAAATGATTAGGTTGGGTTTGAGATGATCTGTTTCCAATTGTCATATCTGTTGATTAATGATTCTTTTCGAATTTGTGTTTCAACAATTTTGAAAATGGAATTTATAATTGTGAAACCACTAGTAATTCTTTGAATATGTTACATCTTTCCGTTGAACCTGAGACTTAATTATCCTAATCTGTAAATTTGTATTAGTACTAAAAGAATAAAAATGTATATGCAAGATAGTCTTTTTAATGCAATTAACACTAGGTTTTTTATGAATAATCTAAAAGTGATAACAAAATAGTATCTGCTCATGGTTATTCTTGACCTTTTGATAATGCACACACCATGCAGACAAAGTGATTAAACCCACTTTAGAGAGTATCTAATGGGGTTTAATTGGATTAATGGACTCCTTTCATGGTGAAAGCAGTCCATAAATCAGTGGAAACCGAATGCAATTTGTGATATGATATGTATGTGTCTTTAATTATTAAAATGCATCTTAACATGGTGACTTCCTCTTCTGCAGAAAGGTGCAGCTCATGTTAATGAAGAATCAGACGTGGAAGACGAGGAAGAAATTGATTTTGATGATGATGATTTCGAAGGTGAGTCCTTCAGCACACAATCACGCATTTGGCAGTTAATAGTGCCAAGACCATTCCATTAAATGCTTTCATAGTTTTGTTGGCAAGATGAATGGAAGAAATTATTCAATCTCTTTGGTTTTATGGCAGATGATG
This sequence comes from Abelmoschus esculentus, assembly GCA_035048815.1. NCBI lineage: Eukaryota > Viridiplantae > Streptophyta > Magnoliopsida > Malvales > Malvaceae > Abelmoschus > Abelmoschus esculentus. Next base: position 16,580,125 of record JAUCBN010000020.1, on the reverse strand, counting down.
AAGAAGATATGCTTGAGCACTACCTTGCTGAGAAGTCCGATTCATCCACACATTCTTCGATGAGAACTGCCTAAAAGAAAGTTTTGCAGTTTTTGAATGGAACATTTTTTGTCCACTTCTATTGGAACCATAGTTTCCACTGACTTGCTCTCATTTTAGTTTCAGGTATAGTAGCTAGGGTTTATGTTGCAACATTATGTTTCTGATTGAAGCAGCAATGTCAATGTAAAATTTCAGCAATTTTGCATGTTACAGCTTGATCTTTAAAATGTAAAACTCGAATGTTAAGTCAAGCTTGATCTTCTTAGCTCAGATCAGTTATACCCATAGTCCTAATACTTGTGGATTCATCAGACAACGTTTACAGGGTATAGCCGTTTCACATATGCAGAGATGCAAGGATTCTTAATTTCGGACACAAGCATGGAACAACTTCAATGATCATCAGTACCATTAAAATGAAATTTGAACATGGAAAAAAAGTGTCATATCAGTACCCTTCTAACTGCCATCCTCGTATTGGTCGACATACCTTACATAATGCATATAGGTTGTATATGTGTGTGCATATATCCGTATACCTGGATTGGATTGTCTAGGGGTGATAATAAGTTGAGTTCAAGACTGGACAAGTTTAATTTGAAAATAGTATTAAAGGGTCTAAACTTGAAACTTGTTAAAATTTTAGATTTGAGTTCAAAGTGGATAGTTTGAGTTCAATTTGTGACTTTTAAGTCACTATAATATTATATTGTATAATTTGTTTGTATTTTTTTGGCTAAGCGTATTGTTAAAGTGCATATGATATATATATTTATTTGAGTTTATTCACAAATTTCAAGAGTTGAACTTGAGTCGATTTGGTTCGATTTATTAAGGTCTTGAACCAAATTTATTTGATTGCTTCGTTGATTTATTATTTTAAATTCCTTACGATTAATTAGATAAGCAACGTTTAAATTATGATAAAAATAGTTTTCAAACGTGACGTCATTACTGGTATTGATGATGTTTATCTCTTAATAATATTTATCCGTATCTTCTATTTTTGATCGATCATTGCGCTGTATTTTAATTTCATGAATCCTCAAGTTCAGTACGTGTTGGTGCTTATTCAAATACAACTGGTGCCATGCATGATGAAAGAACAGATCAAATTTCAACTAGTCTAGACACTTGCCAGAAACAGATATTGAGAACTTTTATCACAGCTCAATCACGAGCTTTAAATTTTCGAGTCGAATCAAAACAAAACAAAGAAGATGGAAATGAGCGGTAGGATTTGAAGTTGTTTCTCAGACATGGTAACCTATAACTGTGAAGCCTCGTCCAATGATCTCCCCACCAAAGAACCAGGCATAGCACTCCACTCCAATCAAAGCAGCCATGCTCACATTCTCAAGCTTCCAGGCTTCCCTTGTTTTCAAAAACTCTTTAAGGGATTCAAGCTCATTCCAAAACGCCTCGTGTCTTCTCGGAATACTGCGTAAACATCAAACCCTAGCTTTAATCCTGGATATAGGGTCCCAGAATGTACCATTTTGGCCGATAAAGAATGGACCAAGGGTACTAGAGGACAGTAACACCCCCTGGAATTTCAACTTATATAAAATGTTGTGTCCACTCCTGTGGCCAATGACCTAGTATAAGTATAACTAAACATTGAATAGTTGGAAGAAACTACCTGGCAAGTCGTGTGTAAAACAATTGTTTTGCCAACAATTGGCATGTTTCTATGTTGGATGGATCTTTGATGTATGTCTTATTCTTTTCCATCATCTCCTTGTAGTAAGAAGTTCCATTCTTGGTCACAAACTCTGAAATTTGAGCAGCCCTTGTCTGAAACTGTTGAAGCCTTGACGCCATGGAAATTACCTTGAGATAAGAATCACACTGGAATCAAGTAATGTCTATTAACTCTAAACAAACGAAAGTAGAAACAGAAATAATTGAAAACGATCAACAACAAGAGACAATTAACAGGAAACGAAACCTAAATAAATAATGATGAAAAAATGGAGATTTTCTAGAGAATTTTGAATAAGAAAAATTACCCTCTGGATAAAAATGATTTGCCTGTTCTCTTGTTCTAGTTTTTGGCAAAATGGGAAGTCTCAACTGTGTGCATTTGAAGGGGTGACCTCACTGATTTGATGCCATGGAAATAGGAGAAGTTTAGTTGTTTACTTTGGACTAGTTTTACAACTTAGAAGTATTCAAATGGTAATTAAGTCATTTTACGTATAGTCCATGTAATAAATGAAAGTTATAGATTTAGTCCTTATATTCTTTCTTTTTTTTTTAACAAAGCTAATAGTGATTACAAGTAGTATCTGTTCTAGAATATAATCTCCACCATTTGACATTGATCGCTCAATCGTGCATTTAGTCCTTATATTCTAATTGGTCATACTTAGACCTATTTTTCAGATTTTAAAACTTTGGTCTTGACCCATAAATAATTGCTACATTTGCTGAGTAAAATTCTAATGTTAGTCCCTTTAATATGTATAAATAGTAAATTTGGTTTTTATTCTCCAATTTGACCACTTTAATTCCTTGTAATTTAATTATTTTGTCCTTGTATTAATTTTATTCTTCAATATTAAATAAAAGATATTGGTATGAAAATTCATAAAGCTCTTTTCAATGGATTCTATCTAAAATTTACATTTTAACATACTAATAATATATTAAATAATCTTTTAAAAATTTATACATAAATTCAAAAAAAAAATATTCATATTATTAATACGATTAACATATATACACCAACATATTTTTTTCATGTCATATATACACAAATTCAAAAAAGTATATTATTTTATTTAAATTAAAATTATCTCAGACAAAACTAGATGGGCCAAGCAATCTATAAACAAGTCTAAATTTAAAGGAATAAGTCGACAAAACAATAAATTTGAGAGACAAAATTGTCTAAAACATAACCTTTTTACAGAACATAAGTAATCCAATCCCAAAATTGAAACTTTATTCAACTTTTTGGTGTTGCCACAATCACGGCAGTCCCTTGTCAAAAGTTAAAATGGTATTACCTAGTTTGATTTGGAGTAAAAAGTGTAAAGTCAACCCAAAAACATACAATTTGTCTGTCTAAAACTAAAGGATGAAGCTCCAAACATGACCAGTAAAGAATCAATAAAACAAATTTGAACACACAATTTTGACACAGTCTTCCCACCTATGTGACAAATATAGAACATCCTTCAGTTTTCTTGTAGGAGATCAAGGGGAGGGAGGAGGAAGTAAGAAGGGCGGGGGGACACGGACAGGACGGAGGAATTTTTGGGGATGGAATGAAGGGAGGACGAGACACAAGATTACGAGAGTAGAGTAGTGCACACCTGGGAACAATGATAGGTTTGCATCCTCATGGATCTGTGACAGCCATTTCCTGATCTTGAGACTACACCGCGGGAATGTGACTCGTTTTAGCCTTTTTAAGTCACTGCTTGGAGGGAACGGGAATGGAGCCTTTCACCATCAACAACCGAAAAAATAGTTAAACCAAGCAAGTACACTTCTCGGATCATTTCTATGCATAGTACATGTATAAGCTGTTTGCAGCAGCACAGGCAATCAGGTTTTCAGTTGGGTGCCATGCTAGGTGTAGCAACTTAGTTGTGAAATCAAAAGAATTTCCATTCGAATCAACTCCGGGACTCTCTGATCCTGATTCAACAAATTCACCACCATAAAAACTTCAGAGTACAAATCAAGAACTGAAAATATTCATTAAACTGTACCCTGCACTGGAAGGAAGTAAGGAAATAATCAAAACAAGGATACAAATGAACAACGAACCATAACCTCTTCTGACAACTCGTGTTATACTGCTTAGGGGTCTGGAAGGCCTTGTGGGAGTCTGAACTTGTCTCCTGGAAAGACAAATGGATGTTTATAATTACTTGAGTGTAATTCTTTTTTCTCATTTTTGTAGGCCGACCTGGAATCAAAATTTACCTCATTGGATTTTTGCTGGCTTCCAAAGTTGCCGACTCGGTGCTTCCAGGGGAACAACCAAATACACGGAATAAATTGCTGAAAGTACAGGGAAATATATATTCTATTACATGGAAGAACACAACAGCAACAGATTACGAGACATGCTTTTGGATGAAAACAAACCTGTAGGAACCTGTTGCCACTTGCAATCCATCACCACTTAGGCAACATTCAAATTTGTCAAAGATTGAATCATTTTCATATAAATCACACAGCTGAAATAATTAAAGAATGCAATAATCAGCTCTGTCAAAGCATAACACAGATGTGGTTAATTTTATCATCTGTTTCAGAACATAGAAATCATACCTTTGGTCGTAAATATTCATGAACCTGGAATGTAGCAACTGGACCTGAATCCATATTGATGTCCCACAACTGACAACCAAGTGATATGTAATCAAGTCAGATTACAAATCCTAAAATGCCCATTAAGGACATATCAAATGTATATGATATCAAGGACACTACGTTTACAGCCAACATCGAAAGTCTCACAGTTGAAAAGTAGGAATACAGGAAAAAGAAAATTAACTAAAAAGGTAGGTATTTATATGAATTAACAATATTATGAGAGAATCAAATTTAAGTAGATCTGGCAAACTTGACCTGAGACCTAAAATCGACCCAAATTCGATTTGAAACCCGAACTGAACCGAAATCGACTCAAATTTTAGTTGAACAGAAAATGGTCCCAAACTAATTTTCACCCGAACCTAATGGACCCAAACTGATTTCACCTGAATTGAAAGCAACTCGAACTTAAGGCAACCCGAAATAAATAAAAGATATTTTAATAAATAAACATGGATATGAACTATTGCTCGACTCACCAAAAAAACAAATATATAGGTTATTTAAAGTCGCATATAGGGTGTAAAAAACTAACTTGACCTGAAAACTTGACTGGAACTAATCGATATACTATTAACCTGATATTGACCTGACCCCAAAATAACCGACCTAACATCAATCGAACCGAAAATCAACCGATCCAACCCGATACTCGAACTGAAATCACCATAGCCCAAATTAAAACAAACCAAACTTGACTCGAAATCGAACCAAATATGGTCAGACCCGAAATGAACCAAACCGAACCGAATGACATGTTTGCCTCCTCTAAATTTAAGTATGTTCAAAAATTATAAAAGACGAAAGAAAATGAGCATATGATTGATTCAAACAAAGAATGGAGGAGGAATATGCAACAGAAACTTTAGAATGACTGAATTGTATATTTATGTTCAATGAATAGACAAAGCTATCCTAACATTTAAATCTTAACCCCCACCAGATTCATGCCTTCATGATAAGCTCTCGACAGAATAATAAAATTGTTCGGCTTTCTAAGTCCAAGACAAATTGCCAACAAGCCAAATTGTTGTTTCCATTTTAATCACATTTGTGATAAATGTCTAAAAACCTAGACTGTTTAATCAGACAGATATTTGCAGAAAAAGACTATTTCAGTTTCATGCTTTCTGCATACGACATTGCATCAATACAGTCAAATGCTTTCATCGTCTTACTGAAAAGGTGAGAGATAATTATGTTGGGGTCACATAAAGTCGTTGTGGCATGCTTAAAGAAGAATTACATCCATAAATATGAAAGTTCATGCAATGCTAAGAATAATTATAAATTTATATGTCAACACCAAAAACAATAAAATAAATAAATAAATAAATAAAGCAAAACAGGAAGAGAAAGAAACAAAGCAACACCTTAAGAGTCATGTAATCACGGCTAAGAATATATCTCCCATCCTTTGAAAATTTAATATCTGAGATTGAAGCAATTATCTCTGTAAAAAATGATCTAGAACCAGGTGCCTCTGGTTCTTCAAACCTGTTGGCATAGAATATTACTTGTATTTTAGAAAGAATAGTGAAAGCAAATAGTAAATATATAATACCCTCACATATCAGGAGCATGGTATTTTAAATTTTTGTTGCAAATCTGGTTAAATTCAACAGAAGCATAAATGGTATAACACTTACAATTTGGCGTGAGAATCACACAAAGCAGATTGTCGCAAATCAATGAGGCGAATTGAACCCTTTGAACTACTATAAGCTAGGATATTACAGTGGGTAGGGTGAAACTCAGCTGATGTTATAACCTCTGCAAAGATAGACATGACAATAGTTCAAACCTTTCTTTCACGAATTTATTAGACAGCACTGGAGTTGCATATACTTTCAGAAGTCAAAGCAGCAGATGTACCAACATGTAAGAGGCTTACCAGTTAGATCCTCCATGTTTGCAGGCTTTACATCAACAATATTGAAACTTTGACTGCTAATTTCCAAGTTCCAAAGGTTTATACGTAGATCATCAGCTGATATAAAAGTTTCTCCATCACTAGGAAATGTAAGAGAGACAGAGAGAACGGGAGACTATCAGTATATCTTTGATAGAAAAACAAACTAATACGAAAGCGAAACACTGAAACAGGTTGTGTTTTCAAACATAACAAGCAAGCTTTTCATACAACAGCTTACTATTTTCTGATAAAATAAAAACTTCATGCAAGCCTAAATCTTAAATATCACCATAAGGATTTCCAAAGAAATTACATGAATAAGAATAACAGCAGAAACATCGTGTACAGATAATTCAACTTCAAGACATATACTAGATAATTCTATTATAAAAGATTAATATTTCTAATTCTAGATTCAAATATTTCACATGAACTAAATAATCTAATGCCTCAAGGGTTGCATGGGACAAATCATGTTCAATAGATAGAGCCTGTTAACATGTTCCCTGCAAATGTGATTTCTCCAAGGCCTAAAATGGAGATGAATAATTTCCAAGGAAAGCTCCATCCATATCATTTTAGTGCATGGTTAGAAGTTGAAAGCATGAACAGTGTCCCCCAAAACCCATTTCAGAATGACAGTTTCTTGCTCGGACATGACAACATAAGTCCGGAACAGAATGTTATCAGGAGGAAATAAGGATTCATTATATCGTTACTTGAACAAACAATCATCCATTATCATTATTAATACAGATTCATATGCCTTCAACAAAACAAGAAGTTTATCTCTACTCCAATCTAGAACCTAAAACTATATAGCATCACATTCTTGAGATACACCTCAGAATGACAACGTATTAATAAAATATACCAACAAAATATAGTAAAGCTTAAGCGATTATCAGACTAGAACTCTTTATAAGCCCATTGAAGTGTGGGCTGATGAAGACTTTTCATACATCAGGGAAGAATAAGTAGGATGCATGGACCTATCTAGGAAAAAGAAATCATACTTTCTCTTCAATTGATTTCCAATAATGCAAATATAGGAAGCCAAAACACCATAAAATTGAAATAAAAACAAAATCAAATAGCTACCTGTTATTTGAAATAGAATTGATGTGATAATCATGAGCATGGCCATATACCCTTCGACATCTAGCCACTAGGTTGGTCTCCTGACTTGTTACCTAGATATAGTGAAGATTAAAGGTTGAGCAGCCAAGACATTTAGACAACAAAAGAAAATGGTCCTGATTATTTGACAACAAAATCCTAACACTCCCCCAGCAAAAAAAGAAGAAAGAAGAGAAAGAACAACCAGATGATCTTCAAAGGACTTGCGTGACCTACGATCATGAAGGCCCCGTCATACAAAAAATAGGCAGAGCAGAAAGTGGTAGAATCCTCAATGATAAAAATAATAACAGAATCCAACAGAAGATAACATAAAAACTTTGTAAGTACATATTTATAGGAAATTATGAAAAAAGGTGAATACTGAATATCATTTGTCTTCATCACCAAACGATGGGACCAAGAATCACGGGCTTTGCCCCTAAATGCAGTTTAGCAACAAAGAGTAAGTCCTATACCCAGTTGAAGGACTGTTCTTAAAAACAATGAGTGCTAAAAGAAGTTCATCACCCTACTTTGCACTTGTATTACAATTTAAAAAAATATATCACCCCCAACCTTGAGATCATTTAAAACTCATATGGTTCAAAAATGTATACAAATATTAGCCTAAAACTTCATTGCAACGAATAAAAAAATATTGTTTGAGTACAACTACCACAGGTAAACGCAACGATGGAAGGCCTCTTGGTGGGGGCAAAATGGCATTGCTCAAATTGTCGTAGGATCCATCAAAGGAGCTTCCGTTATCAAGACAAGGTTTAGGGATACTTGAACTAGCAACACTGCCATTTCCTACAGCTTTTGATAGATCCAAATTCATGTCATAAATTTTCTTGACTTTCTTTTCTTGTACCTGTTGAACCCTCATACAGAGAGCAGATAAATAAGTGGATCAGAATGCAAGGGCAGAGGTACCCACAAATCATAATATCAATTATTACAAATGCTCAACACCAATGCTCATCATAACATTAGCTAGGATAAAATGCGAAATATTACAGAACTTTACTCTTTTCTAAGCATTTCCTAGGAATAAATCTATCTATGGACCATTAACTTTGCAGCGGTTTTGCAGAATATATTCCATAATAAATGAATGAGCATCCTAAAACACCAGCCACTACTTATTGCAGACAAAGTGTTAATATGGACAATCTACAATCAACCTGAAACAAGACAATAGTTACAGCACAGATTTCCTTCCTACCTTCCAAAATTTGATGGTTTTATCATTGATGGAAAGGAGAGAAAGGGCACCATTGGCTGTTTGACACCATCTGATTTTATTGATTTTTTCCTCTATTTCCAAGCTCTTGAGATAGTCAAACTGTATTAGCCAAAAGAAAATTGAGATAGTTAAACTTGAAAGAGGGGGGAATATTGTATCCTAAAGTAATGAGAGAGCACCTCAGGCTCATGGCTCTGGAACTCTGTTTTGTAACGAAACTCAGGGTGACGACTAATTGGATAATCCATTCTCTCCAGATCCCTTCTTGATACACCATGCTACAATTGCAGTAATATAAGTTAGTTATACAGTTGCAACCCAATAAAAACACTAAGGTAATAATATTAACATCAGCAAAGGTAGCATAACCCACATCCTTTGCGTCTGTCCTCTCGAAGAAAACAACACGGCCCCCACGGTCACCAGTAGCAAGATGATCCCCAGTTTTATCAAATTCAATGGCAGAAATAATATCAACTGCAAGAAGAAAAATATTTTCGTAGTAATAATGTTGTACTGCCAGTAAGAGCAATGATAAAAATAAACTATTTTTTCTATCAATGAATCACAACTCTCAGTCTTTACTCTCTTGACAACATTTTTCTTTTCTATACTACATCTTTCTCTCTGAGGGGGGGAAGGATTATATTTGATAAATATAAGCTATTTCTGGCATGCGGCATGCCTAACATTTAGAACCCACAACATTGTAATGCATATGCTCATTGCCATTGCATCACTATTATTCTCCCAAGCTTAATAAAAATGTTATTGTGGCAATAACGAGCTTAATTTGGAGAGACAAGAAGAATGAAAAGAGAACTACCACGCAGCTAACAAGAATCACTAAGATCATACGAAAGTCAAGATAATTCCTTTCCAAAAGAATCCTAACGAGAGACTATGATTCATTGTTTTGCCACTCAAAACAGAATTCTGCAATATTTAACTACACTTTAGTCATTATTGATAGAAAAATAATTGTCATTTCTTAATGAATCCAACCTTAACTATTGCCACGCATACTTAAATGTTTCTGAAAGCCTAAGGTCTCTATTCATTTGTTTCAGTAGCATACTTCAACATTTACCCACATTATACTTGCACAGGTTGAACTCAAATTGTTAAGTCAAGTTTCAGAATTGAGTTACTGAATTTAAAATGGAATCTAAAAGATCAAATATCTACCAATCACTGAATTATACCTTTCTTACATGCACCATACAATCTCACATTATTCAACTCATAATCTCACTTTGTGTGTCCCATTTTAATGGGAAGTTTAGCATAATATAACCAATTCGTATCAGAAATAAACCAGAAAATATGTACAGAAACCACTCAAATTCAAGGACTGCCATTAACAAAGAAAAATGGAACAACCCTTTGTGCATGCATCATCACTAACTTCAAGTTCACTTCCACACGACCTTTCCAACAAAATACCCAGAATGATTCAAAGCATTATGTGGTACCAAAACGATGCTAAAACCTAAAGCAAACAAAAAAGTCAAAACTTTTTTCCAACCCATTAACCTAAACAATGATTACTCAACAACCCATCACCCCAAATAGATCCAAAACACCAAATTAAACCCCAGTTCCAATAAAACCAACAAATTACCAATTGGATCCAAAAACAATAATAATTTACCTTCCTGAACTTGTTCTCCGGGGTTCTTTCACCAAACATCTGAGAGAATTTCCAATCCAACTGTTGTGGCGGACCTCCTGGAGCTGCGATCACCTCATCACCTCCATGCATCTCTCACTCTCTTTTTTCGGGTTTGTCTCTGCCTGTAATTCTCACTATCTAATAATGAATCACGGGAATGGAAAACATAAAGGCCTAGATTGAACCACACTCCCCAAATCAAATCAAATATGGCATCTTGAGTTAGCCATTTTTGTTTTCTCTTCTATCCTAAATCCGAAAGTTGAATAAAATGAAATATATTTGTTTGTATTTCTAAAATTCAACCATTGAATGAAACACAAACAACATAGACCCAACTTTTTTCTCCCTCTTGTTTCTTAAAAGGATTGAAATGACTGAGCAGGAAAATGAAATTCTATCTCAACAATGCTTTTGTCATCTCTATTTTAATCATGTTTGTGTATATGATAGCCTTACGGACCGTGAGGCTTCCACTTTTTTGTGTTTGGCTTTGATTGGGTGATTAAAGTGAAGAGGGTGTAGAACAAAGTGGAACTCTGGTAATCACTGACTTTAAAAAGCTTCTGCCGACTTCTGAGACCGTCTGATTCAAAGGGGTTGGGAACTCAAGGGATTGGATCAACAGAGATGAACTATGAGTTTACTTTCGGGCGATTCTGAGGTATAAATGGTATAGGTTCAGTAAATATAAATACATTGATTCAATGATCTCCGAATCATATAGATAAATCAAACTATTAAAATTATTAATAAGATATTAAATTTATTAAATTGATTTATTTTAATTATCGTCTTAAAATATTAACCAGAGAAAATCATATTTAAAATCTATTGGGTGCTATAACCACACTCTTATTAATGCATCAACTTACTCTTGGTGTTATGAGTGTTGTACGTTAAATTTTTTTTTTTCCTACTTATGGATGAAAAAACATGTTCCTCTGGATCTGTTATGTTTTATGGTACTTTGTTTCGAATCTCTTGTCCCCTTTATATGAGTTTGGAACTCATGTTAAAATTTGACCCGATACTGATCAAAAGATTTATGACATCATTCAATCCTGTACATGGGATCTTAGTGTCGTAGTAGTCCGGACAGATTCAGGAAGGGCAGGAAGAGTGTCACCAATGGATGAACAAAACTTAAAATTTAAAAACGTAAGATAAAGTCACAATAAATATGATTTATTAATTACAAAATGGGTGTGTAAGGGACAAGAGTCACTCTTATTAATCAACATGAGTTTATCTCAACGATCAATAAAATGATATAAAATTCTTTGACGATATAAATATATAATTATTTTTTTTTTTGTTAAAAACATGTTTACAAAGATATTATTATCATCAAAGGTGATTTAAAATTTTATATAAAAATAAAATATCAAAAAATTATATTAAAAATATAAAAACATAAAATTAAATTATAAAATAATACGAAAAAAATATATAATCCAAATCACTGAATAATTTTAAATCTGCTTCAGTTTCCCGAACTTTCCAAATCACAATATTTAACGCCAATAAATCCATTGTCCACCGCGGATGATGATTGGTCACATGAGTTCCGCATGGGAGTCATGATCCACTGACATAGAGATTATTAAGTAAATCATATTCACCACATCATCTATAATCTAAATAATTTAATTGTTGGTTTTTAAATAATTATATAACTACCCATCCACTAGAGAAATTATATTATGGGACAGTTCCACCACGTTATCTATAGAACTGACCAATAAAAAGCATCCATGTAATTTTTTTTTCTACCTCATCATTTTTATTAAGTGAATCTTCTCGTAAAAATTGTTTTAAACTTAAATTATAATAAATATTAGTGAAGATTTACTTGGTAAAAATGATGAGGTGGAAAAAATAATTACTTAGATGTTTTTTATTGGTCGGTCCCATGGATAACGTGATAAGACTATCTCATGATATAATTTCTCCACCCATTAAGTACATATAAAAAAAAGTGATGATTCACTTGAAAAAGGAATTAAGATCAACGGTCTTTATTACTTGAGACCATAGATGACGTGATAATTAAGGTTCACCTAATAATTTTTTCACTAACAAGTTAGGGGTTATTCAAACATCAATTTATAAAAAAAAAATGATTATTTTTAGAAGGATTTATATCAAATGCATTATATATTTTAGTTTTAAAATTTAAATATCTAAATTAAAATATATACTTTAAAAATAAAAATTTAAATTTATAAGTAATAATTATAGTTTAAGAATTATGATTAAGATTTAGACGGTTTTAAAATAATAATATATTAAAAATTTTAATTTTGATTTATAATTATAGTTTAGGAGTTATGATGAAACGCACCTATCCACGTGCCTTCACATTTTGCTATAAAGGCATTTGCCATTTTGCCATTATGCCATTAGATAAATTGGTTTTCCTTCAATTATTTGACATTCAATCTTGATTGGGTAAAATTAAATAAAAATGTACCCCCCAAAGCTTTAACAAATAACAACACGAGTCCTTCAAACTTAAACTTCTATTCAATTATTGATTCAGGGGATCAAACCAGAAGCATAGAACAATGTTCAACAAGAAACAAGACCAATTAAATTAAACATCACAATCAAACAAACAAAAACAAAGAATAGTAATGAACAGAATTATGAAGAAGATATCAAACCAGAAGATTCTTCATCATCCAAATCATCTGTCCTCCTGAAGGAAGCGTGGAACAAAACCACACCCACGCCAACCAGAAGAGACCACAAGATATTGGGAGTGGCATCGGTCAACAGCAGGAACACGATGGTCAAAAAACCCAACACGATCAGAACCACACGGTCGTCGATCGTGCGGCGGAAGATAATTAAAGGCTCGTCCCGAAGGAAGTATAAGACCAACCAAGCGGCCATCATGGCTACGAAGACTATGAGGGAGATGGGGTGCCATAAAAGGCTGAGGAAAAGGATGATCAGCACGATTATGGCGTAGTTCATGCGGAAGTAAGAGACGTTGCTTCTGCCCCTGGAAATAGCTTCGGATAAGTTGCCGGGGAAGTTGAAGGAGCGGATGTTGAACATGAGTTTCCATGGACGACGATCTCCGAGCCCTTCTATCACACGTTCCTTGGCTCGAGATAGGTATTCGATGTTGGACGACGGTCCCGGCGAAGAAGAAGTCGGGATCGTGCCGTAGGTTGTCATTTTCCGGGAGTGAAGTTCAAAAGGTTTGACCTTTCCGAAAGGCTTTGGGGAAGAAGAATGGAGAAAAATCGAGAATATACGGAGGGAGTGGGAAAATGGGAAAGACGTGGAGGAAAAGTTAAAAGGAATAAAAAATTGCAGGGGACGGTGAGGATGGATTTTATTTAGATATTTCTGTAAATTTCTCGCACATAAAAATTTCGTTTTTTATTTAGATATTTCTGTAAATTTCTCGCACATAAAAATTTACGAAATTATTTATATTTTAGAGTTTATTCTAAATTATTTTATGTAACGTTTATTTTTTCATGAAAACATATAAATTATTTTAAAGTCTTATTTTTAAATATTATTTATAAAAAAATAAAAATTTAATTATTACATTATTTTCATTCCGCAATCATTTCCCCTATTTTCTTAACTTTATGCAATTTGATAAAATGAAAAGCTTGTAATTTAATATCGACTGTAAAAAAACATATTTTAGACTTTAAATACCCTTCGTAACCTTAATAAGTTATTATTGGGGTCTGCTAAAAATAAAAAGTTGGGCAATGGCCAATACCAATATTTTATGGAAAATAAACTAATTGGTAGCTTTGTTTCCATTCAACCATAATTTATGCTGTTAAATATCTGCAAATAAATTTATTTATATTCTTAAATTTCACCGGGGTTCGTCTTTCCTTTTCTTTATTTTTATAACGTTTTGTTTTGATTTTAGTGTCTCTATTATTCTAAAATTTGAGATTTGATCTTTATAGTATAATTTACTACTTTTATATTATTAGTTTTAATGACAAAATAAGAGGCATCAAAATAAGAGAAGTAAAGAAGACGACCTAACATGATTGTCACGAATTCGGATAATTCATTTTTATGGATTTAGAATAGAAAGTTATAATTAATATGATAATTTTAACAATAAAATAAATAAAAAATATAATAAGAAGATTTTTTTTATTATCCGCCTCCTCATTTCACTAACTCAAATATTTATAGTTTCTAGTGATATAAATGATTGAATATCATCGTATTTAGTGATGACCTACGAATAATTATTAAAAGTACAACTTTTAAATATGTGAATATCGTATAAATGTGTCTGGTATATTAGGTCTTGAGATATTTTAAAACTTTCGAGTTTGTTAATAATAGAAAGAAATTTTTAAAAAAAAAATACATATATCATAAATCATCTCTGATATTTAATAGATACGAAAGAACTAAAAGACATTTTTGTAATTATACAGAGATAGTAAATTTGAGTGTAACAATTAATATATCTACATTGAAGTGAAATCCTTGTAAAAAGTAGGGAATTGCATATAAGATTAGTAATGGAGAACTTCACTAGTTTTTCAGCCCAACTTTCCATTTTTCTTCTTCAACCCATCATCCCCTATTCATACTTTTTTTTTTTTTTTATCGAGTTCATGTTAATTAATTCGGACTAATTCGGGACGTATATTATTCTTTTATCTTATACCTTTCAATACTCAAAACACAACAATACAAATCTTCCATCCCATCTTTGATATTGCTGCTATCAATTTGAAGGTTCTTAGCAATGGAGGGCAAGAGAAAAAAAAAATCTTGTACGGGACAATTGGAGCATCCATTTCCCTTTGATGTAAATTCTTTAAATAGAATTCGTATTTTTAGTCATATCGTGTTTATCGAGATTATAAATTTATCTTTTTGTTTATTTCAAGTGTATGCTTAGTAATGGAAATCCTGCCCGAATGCAACCATCACCAGTACAATGAAAACAAAGTTTCAATCTCGAGAATGTACAGCATCCGGGCGAGGAAAATACCGAGTCTGAGTGAGTAAGTTCAGTGATTATCAATACATCTTACTATTTTATACGAGGTGAACATAACTCAATTTAATTTTTTTTATTTTACATGAAAACACTCAATTTAAATTATAATATATTTAATTAGTTTGAAAAAAAAAATAAAATTTGAGATAAAATTGATACTTTAATAACTTAATATTGTTAATAATTAAATAAATCAAATTTCAAATTTGAATTTAATTCCTCAATTTAGTATGATATATATACTCGATTAAATCAATACATTTGATATTATAAATTTAAATAATTCAATTTAAAATTTATAAATTTGGTTTTAAATTTAAATAAATCGATTAACTTAATTTTTTTTACCTTTAGTCGCCTAAATCGTCTGTCACCCCTACTCTTTCCCTTCCATTAATGAATGCTGTTAGCATCCAACTACTTTATCTTTATAGTCTTCAATAATTAGTCTTGGTTAGATTTGGGACTATAAATTCATCCGTCTCAGCTTCGGATACCGTAGGAAGTTCGTAGAGCATTAAGAGTATTATACGTTTATACTCAGCATATAACAATACCTTTTTATTTCATAAATAATGGAAAAAATATTAATATAGGTCTTACTATTTTTTTTAATTTAAATCAGAAAAAATAATATCTACGATAATATTGTAAAAATATGTCCAAGATACACCTAATAAAAAATTTAACCATAAAACAACAACATTAATCAATATCAACAAATAAAAGAAGAAAATAATCTATATTCATTATTTTATAAGATACTGACAATATTTAAATTATCATACTCAGTCGTAATATTTTTCATATTATTATATTTTTTAATTAAGAATTTAATATTATTATATTTTATCACATCAATAAAATTATTTTATGTACGAAATAAATTTATAAACATGATTCACCAAGCATCTAGAATAATGATGAATTCATCATGTTCATATCCAATACGTGTAAGTAATAATTTTTAATATTTTTTTAAAGAACATATAAAAGTTTGAAAAATAAAATAAAAATACACTTATAAAAATATCGATTAACATTTAAAGAAGAATTTTTTTTAGTCTTGAATTTTTTATTGTACTAATTTCATAATTTGATCTTCAACATGGTTCTAAAACAATTTACTAAAAAATAATATACCTTTTTAAATAAAAATTATTAATTATTAATTTTGATTCACATCATATTTAAAAATTCAATCATAAATATCTTGAAAATTTTCTTAACTAAATAAATGTAATTATTCTATGTATAAAATAATTCATATAAACGTTTAAAATTTAAAATTTAAAATTTTATTTAGAATTTAATATTTAAAATTTAAAAATTTAAATCTTAAATTATAATTTTACACACTAACTTTTAATAATATTAGTAAAAACACACACGAATGTCTTGAGGATTAAAACACCGCCGGAAGAGTGGGGTCCAAAGGCCTTTTTAAAGGGTCCCACATATCACTATCAAGTTGTAAAGCTCCAATGTTATCTTGAATGCACTATAAGAGCATCTACTTTTGTTGAATAAATAGAAATATAATAAATTAGTAATTTAGCACTTAAAAATCTAATTAAACACCTCTAATAAAAGATAAAAAAATATCAATATTAACATAAAAACAATTATATAATATTGTTTGAATTTATTTTTAAATTATATAATTATTTTTATAGAAGAGTTAATGAGTTATAAGAGCATCTACTTTTGTTGAATAAATAGAAATATAATAAATTAATAATTTAGCACTTAAAAATCTAATTAAACACCTCTGATAAAAGATAAAAAATATCAATATTAACATAAAAACAATTATATAATATTGTTTGAATTTATTTTTAAATTATATAATTATTTTTATAGAAGTGTGAAGATAATTTTAACCATTTGATATTATTAATAATTTAACCACTTTGATATAATTATTAGTGTTTGAACCCGTGTTCTCTAAAAATAACTATTATTCTATTTATCATTTAGATTAGAAGACTCGTGTATAAAAAACATGATTTCTAAGTAATTAAGTTCCAAAGATTATATTTTTTTACATGTCTCAAGGTTTTATGAATAAATTGTTTTAACTCGACAATCATATACAAATTATATGTTAAAATGTATTAAATTAGATTAGTAGTGTTCTTGAAATTGAAATATGTATACGAACCCCAAAAGCATATCTTCAGATATAAGTATTTAAATGCAGCTGCAAAGCACTACCACTCTTTGCAAAAATCAAAGCTCAAAGAGAAAGAGAAAAAGAATCCATTAGATTATATTAAATTACGGGTTTCGCCCTGTGTTCCTCTTTACAGTCTCATTTAAGGGAAAGAAAAAAGATTTATTGGACAATCAAACACTTAACCAGCTAGCAGCAAGGCTATTCTTTTTGTTTATTTTGTCTCTCTTCCCCTTCTCTCTTTGATCTTGTCCATTCTCATTGCTTTGTGTAAACAAAAGGGTCATTTGTTTAGACTTCAGAGTTTATTTTTTTTTTTGATATGGCTATGGGTTCAAACTCCAAGCTTCATGTAATGTTGAATGCTTTGTTCCTTGTTCTTTTAGTTTCCTGGGTTTATTCTGTTTCTTCTTCTGTTTCCTATGATAGTAAAGCTATCACCATTAATGGCCAAAGAAGGATCCTCATTTCTGGATCCATTCACTACCCAAGAAGCTCACCTGAGGTGAACTTTGTAACTTCATCCCCCCCTACAAATTTATTTCCAAAAAAGTCAGTTTTTATGGCATTTTGATGCATATCTTCATCTGGGTGCCTCTAAACCTCTAAAGTTCCCTCTTTTTGTATGCAGAGTTTATCATCCTGTTAATGTAGTGTGTTGCAAGTTGTTTGGTTCTTAAGAAAACGTTCCTAAATTTCGGTCCTTTTTTGCTACAGATGTGGCCAGATCTTATAGAGAAAGCTAAAAAGGGAGGGCTAGATGTAATTCAGACATACGTTTTTTGGAATGGCCATGAACCTGCTCCTGGCAAAGTAATGAATGAACAACATTAAAAAAAAGCTTATTTCTTGGTTTAAGGAGCTAATGGCATAAACTTTTTCCTGAACTTCCTTTCCTTTTTTGTTACCTTAGTATTATTTCGAAGGCAACTATGATTTGGTCAAATTTATTAAGCTGGTGAAGCAAGCTGGTCTCTATGTTCATCTGAGGATTGGTCCTTACGTTTGTGCTGAGTGGAACTTTGGGTAATGATAAAATGTTCTATTTTCCAAAGATATTTAGGATTTCACACTTAAGTGTAGTTCAAGCAATGAATTTTATTTGAATTTCCAGGGGTTTTCCTGTTTGGCTGAAGTACATTCCCGGTATCAATTTCAGAACAGACAATGGACCTTTCAAGGTTTGCCAATTTCAATCGTCTACCTGTTGATTAATTGGATTCATTTAATTTTCTTATCTAGTTTAACCTCTTGATATATATCATAAATTTTATGATACCCCCCTTTACTGTTCTGGAATTTATTTTTTTGAGTAACCAATCTACGATTAGGATCAAATGCAAAGATTTACAAATAAGATTGTGGATATGATGAAAGCAGAAAGGTTGTTCGAGTCTCAAGGAGGTCCTATTATTCTATCTCAGGTAGATCTGGCACTTTGTTCTAAGTTTGTAGATCTGGGCACTTAGTTCTAAGTTTTCTTGGTTTAAGATATGTATATTAGCCATCTGTTTTGTGTTTGGTTATAATATCTGCTTTTGACAGATTGAAAATGAATACGGGCCTGTGGAATATGAACTCGGTGCACCTGCTAAAGCTTACAGTGACTGGGCAGCTAAAATGGCTGTGGATCTAGGCACTGGTGTCCCATGGGTCATGTGCAAGCAAGATGATGCACCTGATCCTATTGTAAGCATACTATGCCTATTTACATTTTAATCATATTCTTCAAACCTTTTTTCTTTTCATGCTCTATATCCAATCTTATTGGCCATCATGTCATTGTTCAACCTTCTTTAGTATAATTGCACATGGCTCAGCTTTGCTCTTTCCTAGTCATATGTGCTAGAATGGATACATTAATTTCTTGTTTAATTCCCATTGAACAGTGTGTTGCCTACTTGTCTTAGTCATAGTTTAAATGATATATTATTTTCTCATTGCACATGGCTCAGCTTTTCTGTTTCTTAATCCTATATGTTTATATTTGTTTTATTGGACTGGATGACCATGTTCCTTCCATCATTTACTGTACCCATTTGAACTTACATGCTGCTGTTGGGGATGCCACACTTCTATTCATTTCGAGGATTCAGAACTTTTATATTTTTTAATTCCAACAGATTAACACCTGCAATGGTTTTTACTGTGACTACTTTTCCCCTAACAAGGCCTACAAGCCAAAGATGTGGACTGAAGCCTGGACAGGCTGGTAAGCCTACTTTTATCTCTGCAAGATTTGTCTTTTTGCAGTTATCCCTTGCTCAAAAGAAATACATGTTCACCATAAGTTAAGGGTGTCTCCTGGCATATGAATGATGATTCTTTAATATTTTACGATGTAGGTATACTGAGTTCGGAGGGGCAGTTCCTTACAGACCTGCCGAAGACATGGCATTTTCAGTTGCAAGGTTTATACAGAAAGGAGGATCGTTCATTAATTATTATATGGTAATCGAATTTTTTTTCCCTTTCAATTTACCAAGTTCAAGCACTGGATGAACGAGTCTCATGTACTTGTCTTTTGTGTTATAAGTATCACGGAGGAACAAATTTTGGCCGAACTGCTGGGGGACCTTTCATTGCTACTAGCTATGATTATGATGCTCCTCTTGATGAATATGGTATTCTCAAAGTATCAATGGCACATTTCCCCCCCTCAAATTTGCTATGCATCGTCTAGTTTCTTTTGTCTACTTGCTTTGAACCATACATTCTATGCCTTTTAGGATTCATATTGAGTATGAAAGTATATTATAGGAGGTTGATTTGAAAGAGCACTGGTTCTTGTCATGCAGGACTTTTGAGGCAACCCAAGTGGGGACATTTGAAAGATTTGCATAGAGCGATAAAGCTATGTGAACCAGCTTTAGTATCTGGAGATCCCACACTTATGCAACTTGGAACTTCTCAGGAGGTTATTATGACTTGTATTTCTAAGAATCTGGATCCTAATTTGAATTGTTTTACATCAAAACTTACATATAAATTCCATTCTAAACGTACAGGCTCATGTGTTCAATTATAAATCTGGAGGTTGTGCTGCCTTCCTTGCAAATTACGACCCAAATTCATTTGCGAAAGTTGCCTTTAGGGACATGCATTATAACCTTCCGCCTTGGTCTATAAGCATTCTTCCTGACTGCAAGCATACTGTGTATAACACTGCAAGGGTAAGAAGAAAGATTTAATGAACTTGAAACGAGGTTTATTCCTGTTTTCAGCAATACTATGTGTCAAGACTGATTTCTGGCAAGCATCTGGCCAATAACTTTGATCAAATTTAATATCATGGCTTTCTACTATTTAGATGTTTCCACATTTTTAGATAGAACAAATATAAGAGCAATCAGCCAGAGATTTTTCTTTTTCTGTTGACCATGTGAGATAACAATTACTTTGACATTGATAAGAAACATTTCATAACAGGTTGGTGCACAAATTTCACGGAAGAAAATGGCTCCCGTTCCATTGCATGGAGGATTCTCTTGGCAAGCATATACTGAAGAGACAGCATCGGATGTTGACAGTTCGTTCACAATGGTTGGGCTGTTGGAGCAGATAAATACAACCCGAGACTCGACTGACTATTTGTGGTATACAACAGAGTAAGTAGTGAATAGTAACATCTCTGTGCAATTCCCAACATCTTTCTTTTTTTCAACTAATATATTGCAAAGCAATAGTTCTTTTATTTAAGAACAAAGCTATCTTCTATTGAACTTATTCCCGTCAACCCCATTTGAATTTCTAATGCTCTGTACGTGCTTTCCATCACCAGCGTTGAGATTCACCCCAGTGAAGAATTCTTCAAGAATGGCAAATCTCCTTTTCTTACTGTCTTATCAGCTGGCCATGCTCTGCATGTTTTTGTGAATGGTCAACTATCAGGTGAGCTTATCATTGATTTTAATTTTCTTTTTGAACCACTTCAGATGATAGCTGGAAATATAATGCAATGTTTTTGGCCTTTGACTCCGGTTGACTTCTAGAATGTTACTATTAAGGGGAAAAAATAGAAAAGTGCAAACCACAATGATTGGTTATTCGAGTTTATACATGTAAAAATTTGGAATTATTACGAAAAGTTAAAAATGAACATATACATATAGAAGTTTGGGTGTCCATGTTTTTGCTTTTAGACTGCCAAATGTAGGTCAATAGTACCATTTTAGCTTGCGTCATTTGTTTGTCTATAAGATGATTACTGTTTCTTTCCCTCATATTTTTTTCTTTTCCCTCTTATTGATTTCGTCAGGAAGTTTGTACGGAAGTCTAGAATTCCCAAAACTAACATTCAGTCAAAGTGTTAATTTGAGAGCTGGCATCAATAAAATTTCACTTCTAAGCATTGCTGTTGGTCTCCCGGTATGCTCTCTCTTTCTCTTTGTTTCCAGCTTTGTCACAGTGGATTTACTTATGAATGATTTGATTTTTTGGTTTGAATGCAGAATGTTGGTCCACATTTTGAGACATGGAATGCCGGTGTGCTTGGCCCGGTTACATTGAATGGTCTTAATGAAGGAAGGCGAGACCTCTCATGGCAGAAATGGTCTTACAAGGTCTTTCACTTGCATGCTAGTGTTTATTCTCAAGTAGTCCTGATGTACTGGAGTGTTATTTGGTTATTTATTCTCTTGCAGATTGGCCTTAAGGGAGAAGCATTGAACCTTCATTCACTAAGTGGTACTTCATCAGTGGAGTGGGCGCAGGGGTCATTAGTGGCACAAATGCAACCACTGACATGGTACAAAGTAAGTATCTCAAAATACAACCAACTAATAAAATTTGGCAGTTCTGATTGCGAGGTATTTTTATTGAAAATGATAAGCAAAAAGGGGGAAAATATAGAAATAAAAGTGCAGGTGAAGCCGCCTTTGGATCGTGTTTGTTTACATTCTTCAATTATGCAGACAACTTTCAATGCTCCAGCTGGAAATGCTCCATTGGCTTTAGATATGAGAAGTATGGGAAAAGGTCAGATTTGGATAAATGGACAGAGTATTGGACGCCACTGGCCAGCTTATAAAGCATCCGGAAATTGCAGTGTCTGTAGTTATGCCGGAAATTATGATGAGAACAAATGTAGAACTAATTGTGATGAGGCCTCTCAAAGATGGTAAGGAAACGAACTATCCATTTAAAGTTTCTACTACAAGCAAGGAATAGTTGATAGATTGACGTGGTATTATACTATAATGTTTAGGTATCATGTTCCTCGTTCATGGCTCAACCCTACAGGAAATTTGTTGGTTGTGTTTGAGGAATGGGGAGGGGACCCAAATGCGATTTCTTTGGTTCGGAGAGAAACTGACAGTGTTTGTGCTGATATCCATGAGTGGCAACCAACACTAACGAATTACCAGATGCAAGCTTCTGGTAAAGTCGACCAAGCATTAAGGCCAAAAGTCCATTTAGAGTGTGATGTGGGGCAGAAAATCTCAACAGTAAAGTTCGCCAGCTTTGGAACTCCAGTAAGGGGAATGCGGAAGCTATAGTCAAGGAAGCTGTCACGCTCTCCATTCTTATGATGCTTTTAATAGGGTATGTTAAATTTGCAGTTTTGGATATATGCTCAATATTGTCCGAGTCACCTATATTCTTTTCGAAGATAATATCAACCGCAAACTCTACCTCATCTGCATTGTTCGTCCTTGCAGCTCTGTGTTGGGCAAAACTTCTGTTCCGTGACAGTCGCACCAGAAATGTTCGGAGGAGATCCATGTCCTAATATAATGAAGAAACTCTCTGTAGAGGTCATTTGCAGCTAATGGAACACATCAAGTACATGAATCATACAGGGTCTGGATTACTTATCTCCTAATCCAACAGTCCCATTCATCCTTTTTATCTCTCTTTTTCGAGTTCACAACCATTTGTTTTAGCATTTGAGGGTGAAGTTGTACAAATACACATCACACCCTCGGTAAAAGCTCGGTATAGACCACTAAAAACGATTGCAGATAAGCTCTGTGTGCGTATGTATGTATACATACATACATACATACATACATACGTACAATGTTTATCCATGCATGATATACTGATTCTAAGAAGTGAATGAAATCAGTCTGTAGAAGCACATCGGGACAACATTAGAGTCCCTGTGCAAAATGTTTTGTTGTTTTAGGATCTGAAAAGAAAAACCACTGGTTTTTAGTGAAGTTGTCTTGTCTTGTGTAATTCATGGGAAGCAAATGTCTCATTAGTCATGCCTTTGTACTTGTAAGAATGGATTCAGAAGGTTGCAAAATCAAGTTATTTCAGATTGCCTAAACTTTATACTTATCGTCTTGTTGAGGGTGGGGAATTGGATCTCCTCCGATCATTAAAATAGAGTCATAGGGATCCAAATTTGACCTAGAACTGTCGAGTTTTGACACGATCCGATATGTATATTTTTTATATTAAAAAATTTGATTCATATCGGATCAGGTTTTTAGAGAAATAAATTAGGATTGAGTTTAGTGTAAATTTTTTTGACTCGACTTGATATATATTTATATATATATAATATTTAGTATTTGATTGAATCAAAATTGAGTTATAATTTTTATTATGTTGAATCCGGTCAAAAAGGAAATATAATATGGTTAGATCGGATCAAGATCAAGATAAATACTTTAATTTTTGGATCGGGATCGATAGCCAAAAACCCATCTCGATTTGATCTATTATTATCCCTATATAATCCTTGTATTATATTTTTGAAAATTTAAGCCTATTATTTTTTATTTAAAAATCTTAATTCTTATTAATTTCTATTAAATTCGGTAACAGTTGACATGAAAACTATAGAAATAATATTTTGGTTCTCTCTCTCTCTCTATATTTTATAAATTTGATATTTAAATTATTTAAATTTAAACAAATAAGTAACAGGGATTAAATTCAGGTGGGGTTTTGTGGGTCCAACTAACGTATCCGCTTCCTCGACCTTCAAACGCGACGCTCCTCAACAACGCGTGAAGCGCAGTACTATCGTTTGGCTGTGGTCAGTCTCTTGTCACTTTTACACTCTGAAAAATAAATAAGTTCGCTCCTGATCACGTTTCCTAGGGTTCTCCAATTTTCCTTTTCCCATTGCATTTTCTTTTATTGCTTCCCAAACAGTCGTTTCGTCGACAAAAAAGAAGATGAGTAACGATGACGAATCCGATCTCGGCGTCGCCCTTCCCGCCGCTGCTGCCGGTATATCAACTTAATTATTCTCTTCCCATCTCACCTTTTGGAAGTAACATTGGAAATTTCCCGTTTGATTCTTTCTTAATCTATTTTGCGGTTGTGATTTCGATTGTCATTATATGGAATTACGTGATTTTTAATGATAAAACATCTGATTGTTCTGTCCGCAGCTTTGAGCCCAGAGGAACGCGCCGGGCTGGTTAATGAACTTAAGGTAAGTAATCCTATTTTATTTTTAATGCTTTTGCTTTTTTATTGTTAAAATGTGAAAATGGAACTGAAATGTCAAACGAGTTTTGGAATATGAACTAGCAAATGAGAATTGTGCTTAAGCTTGTTTGTATTTTGAAGTAGTGTGAAGTTTTAAGCGCTGATGGTTCTCCATTTGACGCATTGTTTTGTTGATTGTGTGGAAACTGTCAACTTTATTACTTCTACTATGTTATTTCCGTTAATGTCTTTAGCTCCCTTTTTGCAGAATAAACTTCAAACTTTAGCGGGACAACATGCTGATGTACTAGAAACTTTATCACCAAATGTCAGAAAGCGTGTTGAGATTCTCAGAGAGATTCAGGTTGTACATCTGAATTCTGATTTGAAATTTATGTTCTCTCTGTGTTTGTTGCCAATTTCATTCATGTGATTCACATCCCAGTACATGCTATAGCTCAATCAATTGTTTGGGTTCTTAAAACTGTTATTGGTTATTACTTGAGACATTTTCATTCTTAGCCTTTTTACTTTTTTCGGGTGGGGGACAAAGAGGGGGTTTGCAGGCGTAGGACTCGTGCATTTTCTGTCAATCTTTTTCCTTGCAATCGATATCTTGCTTTGTAAGGTAACTTCTGTCAATGGGAAAGTTGTCTTGTTAGAGGATGAATATTGGTATGTTGATTGGTGTTTGAATCTGTTATATGGATTACTTTTCAGATAATGCCATCTTAAATGGAGACTCTTAAGTTCATGACCGGTTGATATTCTAGCATGTGTTTGATTTCTGTGGTGGATGTTTTTCTTAATTTTTTTCGTTTTTGTCTGAGTTCTTATGTAAGGTCCCTTAAGGGGAACTTGTATATATTTCCTAAAATATTGGGTTTACTAATACCTGAACACCTGATAGTAAGTACAACTCATCCTTTCCATGTAGAACTATCCAGTTCATTACATATTCAAGCTTCTCCGTTCTTCTGTTTTCTTTTATACTTTTACTATCAACTTTCCTTGAATTTGAAACCAGATCTCATAGTATGAATTTTCTATTACCCTAGGTTTTAAGTTGATTTTTGAAATATTTCTTATGATTGGATTTAATATAAATTTTCACTTGGTCTTTTGGTGAAAAATGCTCTGATGTTTAACAGAATTGGAAGGCCGACACCTTTTCTCCTACAATTCATTGGAGTATTGTACTGTTTTTGGGTTTTGGAATAATTCCTTGCATGTTCATTTTGCAGAGTGAACATGATGCACTGGAGAAGAAGTTTTTAGAGGAGAGAGCTGCATTGGAAGCTAAGTATCAGAAACTTTATGAACCACTTTATACCAAGGTCTGTGGGGTTCTTTTTTGGACATTAGTGCTTCATTATATCATGTCCAAACCTTTGTATGTTATGATGTTTCCTGTTTCATGAATCTCAATTTATGCACATGCATATTTTTTGGCAGATTATATGAGTCTTCTTTGTCTTGATTCCTTTTCTTTTAATAACTGAAAATGCAGAGGTATGAAATTGTGAATGGTATAGTGAAGGTTGAAGGAGAGACAAATGAAGTTGGGATGGACAAAGAAGGGATTGAATGCATAGAAGGTGTTAAATCTTGTTTGACACATGTCATGTTTCTGAAATTGTTCCAATGCATTATTCCTGAGATGGTTTGACATAACCTTAAATGCAGAAAAAGGAGTGCCTGAGTTTTGGCTCACTGCAATGAAAACGAATGAAGTTTTGGCTGAGGAGGTATGTCAGTCGTGTAGTTCTTTGTCTAAGGCGATCTATGTTTATTGAAATTTTGTGTGATTTAATCTTTGCCGATACAGATTACAGAGAGGGATGAAGGGGCTCTCAAGTATCTTAAAGATATCAAGTGGGGCAGAATCGATGATCCTAAGGGTTTCAAGCTGGATTTTTTCTTTGATTCTAACCCTTATTTTAAGAATTCTTTGCTGACTAAAATTTATCACATGGTTGATGATGAAAATGAACCCATTTTGGAGAAAGCAATTGGGTGAGTTAATATATGCTTTTGTACCAAGAAAACTGTTGGTTGTCCTTCTACACACATCTTAAAACTTGGGGTAATTTGTAGAACGAAGATTGAATGGTATCCTGGGAAATGCCTTACACAGAAAGTTCTGAAAAAGAAGCCCAAGAAAGGGTCGAAGAATGTTAAGCCCATTACGAAAACTGAAAATTGTGAAAGTTTCTTCAATTTCTTCAACCCTCCTCGGATCCCTGATGATGACGATGATGATATTGATGATGAGCTTGTAAGTTTGGCATTTTCTATCGGAACAGGAAGGCTAACTTAATAATTCCATGTGTGTATTCTTAGTTTCTCTGATATATCTATCAACAGGCTGAGGAACTTCAGGATCGAATGGAACATGACTATAACATTGGGTGAGTCTATGATATCTCTTTTAGTAGAGCTATTTAGAAAGTCCATTTCTTTGGTTAGTACCTCACTGGGTATCTTTATTTCTCTAATAAGTGTTGCCAGTGTGGCACATTAAATCCTCTTCTTTTATTGCTATTTTGAGAATAGAATCAATTTTCTCCTGAAAGAACTGTCATTATGTTTTGTGAGGGCTGAAAATTGGGGGGAATGTTATGTTTCAAGTGAAATGTCACAATTTTGCATATTTTTCGTGCAATTTTTGCATTTTTTGTTTCTCAAATTAAATTTTTGATTGATTTGTGTAGGTCGGCAATCCGGGACAAACTAATTCCTCATGCAGTATCATGGTTTACGGGGGAAGCTGTTGAGGGGAATGAATATGATGGCTTAGAAGGAGATTATGACAGTGATGATGACGAGGATGAAGACGGGGATGAGGATGATGAGGGAGTAGATAGTAAGGGTAAAAAACAGGTTAATAATAACTTGTGAACACCTCTCTGAACCTATATCTCTCACTTGAAGATCCTTATTTGTTTCTGAAATTTCATTTCATTTATTATTTTATCATCCCAATTGTTGAACATTTTCGGCATCTAGTTATTCAGTCTATTGTGTATAGGATGAGATGGTGTACCATATGTTTACTCTAAGCATAGGGCTTTTATAAGCCATTCTATTTGTGTAACGTGTTTTTTATCTTAACTGCAGAGCGAAAGTGCAAATTCTGGACAAAGTCAGCAAGGTAAGCATTCTAAGTAACAGTAATATATTGGATATTACCTTGGTTGCTTAAAATTTTGAGTGATAAAATTATTTTTATTTTTATTTTCTGGAGGATTGGGTTGCCCTTTACTGATATATGACAGTGGAACTTAACTATAAACCTATGTACTGTTTCTAAATCGTAAATGATTTGTTTATATAGTTTCATGCAACATATAGTGAAAGTGTTCCATCTATTTTTTCTCAATGTTTCCATGTCTTTGCAATTTTCAAGTTCTATAATCTTCTCATTTGCTTCAATTATTTTTGCATTGCATGCCAATTGCCAAACATTACAAGTGCAATTATTCTCTTGATGGGCTTTCGTACTACAAAAGAAGCAACTATACCTACTTGATTCCTTTGGTTGTTTCTATTGCTGTGTCACATCCATAGCCTCCTTATTTTTTTCTTGTATACCTCATCAAAGTTAGATTTGTAGGGGATATATTGATTTCATCCATTTTGTTCCTGATTATGATCCAATTTTTCGTTGAGTTTTTTAACTATGAGAAGTTATAAATAGGTCTCGATTAATCGTGAATAATAAATTGGTCCAATTCTGTTAAAATTTAAACAACTAATGATATGCTAGTTAATAAAAAATGTTAATAACATATTTAATCGGTATCTTTTTTTTCTTTTATTTTGATTTGATCTTAAATTTAAAATTTTCTCTCTCAATAATTAAAGTTTACTCCTATAATATTTTAGTTCATTAAATCTTCTTCCCTTCTAAAAAACAAACTTCCATTGACGTTAACAATAGCCATTTGCAACCCCATTTGTATAAGCAATGAAAAATTATTGGAGAATCAAAACCTCCATTGATGTTTATGGTAATCATCTACAATGAGATATTCACAACAGGAGATGCATAACTTTTGTTTTTAGACGAAGATGAAATTTAAGAGTTAAGATTAAAATGTTGTAATATTTAAATGTTGAGAGCTAAAATTTTAAATTCATGATTAAATTAAAATAAAATGTAAATATTAAGGATTTAAATTATTATTATGCAGTTTTTTAGTTGTCACATCACCATTTATTTATTTTTTGAACAAAATTGGACCGATTTGTTAGTTGCAATTAATTAAAGGAGCTATAAGTAACTTCTCATAGTCATGAGACTCAATAAAGAATTAAGCTACAATCGGGGAATTATTTATATAGTCTATGAACAATATAATTATAATATAAAATATTTGCAATAACATAAACCAGTCATGTTTCTGTGTCCCATCCACTCCTATTGCAATAACAAATCCATAAAAATGTCATAATTTTCTAATCTCTGATAAAGATTTCTCTCTGGTGTTTTGTTTCTGTGAAGTAATCCTTTCAATTGATTTTTGCCTTGTTCATGCTCCAAGCATTCAGCTTTGCAATCTTCACGGCTTCACTCCCATTGTTGAAAACGTACAAGTGGGCGGCGTTGTTAATTGCCAGTGTGGGATAAACTCTAGCTGAGATGCAAGCTTTGCCACCTCCACCAAAACTCTCAACTATGGAATGATCTATCTGTAAAAACAAAACAAACACATGTAAAGAAAAAAAATGTCCAAACCATTCAAAACGATGAACCAGGTCAAAAGAAGAACAGATGGTATAATTTTCCAAATGTAGAAAGTTTGGTACCCACAACAGCAATCCCCCATTTTTTCAACAATAGTGTCTTGTTTTCCACTTGATGATAATTGGCCTTGTGCCAAATGTTGAATTATCTAACTTATGGTTTCAGACTAATCTGATTGATTCATATGGTTAATTTCAATATTTCAGAATTCGAATTCGAACTTGAACTCAAACATTTATAGCCAAAGCATTTAGGTCATTGGAGAAAGTAGAAAGTGTGTAGGGAAGCTGAATTTAGCCTACTTGTTTGTCAGTGAACCTCAAAGGGTAAATTATATATTTAATTAATGCCATAATATCCTACTGAACTCACCAAACTTCTCAATGACAAGTTTTGATGAAGAGGGTCCACATCCAAGAAAGCCCCATATGTTGTCTTATCATTGTTTTGGTTTAGGGAGGATCTGTGTACAGAAGAACAAGCAAGTGAAGTTTCTGTAAGCATAGGAGGAAAATGAAATTGTAAAGATTTGAAAATGACGTAGTGTGAAAGGGGGGACCTGCTTTGGTCACTGCACATCAGCACCACATGTTTGTTCTGGGCGTGGGCTTTGAATATTCTGAAGAAGACTGCCGTGTTCTCGCTTAAGCCCTTGGAAGCTAAAACTAGCAGCCCGAATGGACCCAGACCACCTTTAACCGACGCACCCTTCTGGCTGCATAGGAGCTGAGGGTTGGTCCACCTCGGGTTTAGAACTTCAGCTTTGTCAAAGTCAGTTATCTCGAACGAAATGTCAACATCTGCCTGTGAAGCAGTAACACCAGAGACTTCAACAACCGATCCCCCCTTGAGCAACTTGCTAGGTAAGCTTACGTGGTTTGCACGTAGCTTCTCGATTTCTACCACAGGCCATTGTATCAGTTGTTTTCCAGACTTGTCCAACCAAATTTGTCTAGGAATTGCCTGCAAAGTCAATCCAAGATTTGTCAACAAATCGAGTTATTCGAATAAGTTTATAAACTACGGAAAAAGAAGCTTACGTGAACTCCGGCCCATCCTTTCTTGATATCGTCGGCGACACTCGATGATTCATTCAACCAACCACTTAAGACTCTCCTGTTTTTGATACTGTCCAAGAATGTCTTGGAAGCATAGTATTTGCCATAATCATATCTCAAACCCGAATCGTTCTCTACAGATCCCTTGTTCGGTGTATAGACGTCCCTCAAACTATCATACGACCCGACTGTGTAAAAATCGTGCTTCGTATCATCTAAGCTGACTTTAAGAACATGCTTAACAGACGGACCATTAAGAGAGGTGTCAACACCATTTCTACCACGGAGTGGAACAGGGTAAAAGTCAGGGCACTCCCACATCCCGGTGCCTTCAGCCGCATGCAAAGGAGTCGTAGCCTGAACCCAATTCACAAAATCTTTGCTCTTGAAAAGGATGGCTAATCCCCGGCGATGGATCTTGCTTCCAATGAGCACCCTCCATTTCTTATCAGGACCTAACCAAGCAGTTGTTGGATCTCTGAAGGAGCTAGCATTGATCTGGTTCTCAGCAGTGGGTTGCATCAAAGGGTTCTTTGGTGACTTCACCCATTCTCTGAGGTAAGGATCAGACAAATTCTTGGGAACCGCCAGGTTCTGCACTTGGCTGTTTTTCGGGTCGATTCCGGTGTAAAGCATGGCCGGTGTGCCACCAGGGAGGATAGTAGCAGAACCAGACCAGCAACCATTGATATCACCTGGCTGTGAAGGATAGATAGCTGCCTCATGTGGTGTCCAATTCACAAGATCTTTTGATGTGGAATGAGCCCACACAATGTTGCCCCACACCGCACCTTTTGGATTATATTGGTAAAAAAGATGATAAAGTCCCTTGTAAACCATAAGCCCTGAAAAAACAGCACTCGTTTAGCCACTTTTCTTATCTAAAAACATGCATTAGAAACCAAACCAGCCAGGGTTTTCAATCCAAGAAGCAAGGCACTAACCATTAGGATCTGTTCATCAAAAGTTAGCCATTTGCAAATCCCAGCAAAACATGGAACCAGAACACAAAACCATAGTTAGACATTCAATAAAACAGATCAAATAAGAATTCAAATCTCAAACAGAAGCAAAAGGAAAAGATTCGTTAGGTGAATATATATACCATTTATCCAGTTCTTGGGAGGTTGAAAATGATAGCCAGTTCTATAAGGTTGAATTGCAGAAGCAGTAGACTGAACAGTTTGAAGGTTTCTGTAAACATGATGGGAAGCTTCAAGCTCCACAATTCCATGGCTGGCAAAGACAGCAAAGAATAAACACACCACAATAACACAAGATTTGGCCATGTTTTGCAGAAGTGAAGATGAGATGAGAAGTGGCTTCAACTATCAAGGTGTATTTATAGAATGAGAAAAAGCATAATTTGGTTTCACAAGGATCATCAACTTAAACTTAAAAATCAAAAAGGAAGAAAATTCAAAGGTAGCATTAAAGGCTATAGGGAGGGAAATAACAAAGAAATTGCTGACATTTCCCACTGTATTTTCATGTAGAAATAATACAGTGAATTAGGTCAAGTTGTAAGTAGGTGACTATTTTTGTGGAAAATCTTCCATTTAATATTCATATTGTTGCATGGGTTGACTTTTATGAAATAAATATTCAAAGTTTGAGAAAAAAAGAATGCAGCTGTGTTTTGAAACCGATTAATCAAACTCATTATCAAATTGGCTAATACTTAATTTAGTCTAAAAATTAGTCTAATCTTGACTCGTGTTCAGATGAGAAAGGACCCCTCGGTTAGGTTTTTTCTTCCTGTTCAATACTTACGTAAACTTTAACCCAAACAAAATAAAATCCTATTTTCGAACAAACATTACTGTCGAAAGATAAACATCATTTACACCAACATAAAAACGCATACAATAATAATAATTCATTTACAAACTAACATTTTCGAAACTCAACTACCACTTATCTTATGTTATTGTGAACATAATAAAGTTGAATACTTCGATTCTTGTCCATCTTTTTCCTTTGTATCTTAATTCTATCGGATAAGCCTAAGTATTTTCTCGTGATTATGTATACACTTCATACCAGTTGCAATGGTATGACACGTGATAAATAATATCTACAAAGACATTGGATTGTTACAAACCATCAAATTACAAACTTAAATCTTTCCAACAAAAATATGTGGTGTTAAGCTCTAGGGAAGAAAAAGGAACATGGAAAACACGATGAAACAACTTTTAAGGAAATGTTGTATGAGTTTATTTTCAATAAATAAATAAATTATTAGGGTTTTAATAAAAAATAGTTCTTTTCATTTTTTTATGAGTTTGTTATAAAATCCTTCGTTGTATGAGGCAAGTCGAAGCTGCCATTGTCCACATGATTAGTATTATAATTAGAGGATAGGTTAAACTTGAATAATATATTAATATAAAAAAATAATAAAAATGATGCAATAAAAAAGAGAAAGGAATGAGACTGCATGTGAAAAAATATGCAAAAGGAGGTCTGAAGATAATGGATTGGACCTCTAGACTCTATCCATATCTCTATATTAATATTAATATTAATAATAATTAAATTTTAAAAAGTTGACTTATTTATGTGTAATTATGACCTTCAAAGTTTTGAAAAGTCTTAGGAATCATGTGGACCAGACAAATCTGATCCCACTTTGTTTCTGTAGAGTAAATTGTCTTCCACGTGAAGAAAATAAAATAAAATAAAATCACTTTTCGTGCCATGCGGGTATTTGCACATAGATAGTACGTGTTTAATATTACACCTCGTTTATTTATTTTATTTGGGTTTAATCTCATTCAAGTATTAAATATATAATATAGGGTAATTTTAATTTTGCAAGTAAGTTTAAAATGATGTCATGTACTTTTATAAAAGTAAGAAAATAAAAATACATTGAAAATTAGTTATTATAGATTGATTTAACAAAATAAGATAGTGTAAATAGGGTTGGAAGGACTGTTCATATAATAGATTTTTATAATTTATAATTTGAATTAGCTAGTCAATGAAATAAAATTCAATAGTTACTTAAAAGTATTTAAGGTTTACTTTTGTTGTATTTTATTTAACTAATAATGTATAAAATAATTATTATAAAAACTACATTTCATGTTGCTTAATTATTTGTTAAAAATAATAAAAATGTCAATTAAAATATTATTAAAAATTATAAATATATCACCCAATTAAAATATTATTATAAGTAAATCATTGATCATTAAATATTGGATGTCAAAAGTGACATGTCTGGATAATAATTTTAGTCATCAAAACTTATATAAAATATTAATTTATTTATAATTATAAACAAATCTTTAGGTGTCTTTATATATGTCCAATATCAAAATAATGAGTTTAGAATTAGTAGTTAAGATTTATAATTTAAGATTTATAATATATAATTTAATGTTTAAGGATGAAAGTTTATAATAAATTTTAGGATTAAGGCGTAAGTTTTATATTTTTTTAATTATAAGACGTAAAAATATACCATAAATGGATTTTTTTCCCCTCATACTATGAGTTTTATCAATTTACAGATAGATGGAGAAATATATTTCTTTACATAACATTTGTGTTTAGAATTCAAGCTCGTGGAATCCAATAAATATTTCGATAAAAAAATAATGTTTATTTTAAAATATACGAATTTAAATCGTTTTACCTGTAAAATATATATATTATCAAAATATTAAAAATATTTACAAGCAGATACTACCTTATAACTGATTTCAGTTTCAAACTATAATTCAACATCGTTTGTGTCAACAAGTTGTACAAGTGAAGTGCATCCGTATGTTGAAGACTTGTCTTTATTTTTTATTTGTATTATTTGGTGGAAAGTCATATATGATCTAAATACATCCTAAATTTTGAAATTTTTTTAAAGTAAAATTACTTTTTGAAATGCTAGGTGGATATTTATTTTAATAAATTTTAAAATCAATGTTCTTTTAAATAAAATACCTAGTTATTTATACATTTATTTTATTTTTTAAAATTTAAATATTTTAATTTTATTTTACTTCTTACTTATTGTGTTGATTTCACAGCTCGTCAAATAAAATTCAATAAAAGTAATTATAATAAAAAATATTTTGATATACAAGCTACGTAAACTTTAGTTAAATCTGATAATTTTAGAGTTTAGGGGTTTAGTTTAAGGTTTTAGATTTTTTAGTGTAAATTGGAATGCTTGTGAAATTTTTTCACACAATTTCTGTATTTTTTAGTTTAATAAAAGTTATATTTTAATACACAAATTGTATAAAAAATTTATATAATTTTTTTATTTAAACTATAAAGTTTAAACCATAATTTTTAACTCTAAATTATAAACCTCAAATTTTTAAGTTGTTAAACCAATTAACCAAAATTGTATAACTAAAATTTGCATTAACTATATCAAAGAGTTTTCCATAATGTGATAATATAGATATATAATAAAGTGGGCCCCAAATGGATTTTTTATAAAGAAAACTGATAGGCACAAGTTCTACCAGGGAGGATGAGGCCCAATTGTCTATATGGGTGGGTCCTCTTCAGAGGGAGATTTTCCAAAGATTTTTATTTTATTTTTTACTCAACACAAATATATATATATATATATATATTTCATCAGAGTAAAATGTCTTAATATAAAGTAGATAATGTTCATCTTAAAAGAAATGAGCTTAAATCTCTTTATCTGTAACGTGTATCTCAGTGATGGATTTATATGAGAAAAAGGGTGGTCCCGTGCACACAATAAATTTTTTAAAATTCATATATTTAACTTTGATTTTTAAAATTTTTATAAATTAGTTCTTTAATTTTAATTTTTTTTTATAATTTTTACTCACCCCGAAATTTAAATTCTTATGATTTGTACTCACCTTAAAATATATTTTGACTTGTGTCTACCCTCACAAATATTTTTAGATCCGTCACTGTGTATATTCATATTACATTATAGTCATCTCTAGATTATTAATTTTTTTATATTATTTCTCGATAATTAGATATCAATTTAGTTAGAAAATGTATAATAAAAAAACATTCTTTCTTTAAACAAATTATAATGATCTTTCAATTTTTCATACTTTTATATTTTTAATAAAAAATTTAAAAATTATTCATTTTAAAATAAAACCACATTTAAAACGATTGATATTTTTTTTACAATTCAACATATAATTGATGAATAAATTTTAAAAGATTTGATATGTAATTAATTATATTTTAAAATAGAATTAAAAGAAATTCTTTTATGAATTATTTTTATCATCTCATTCACGATCTAACCTATTTAAATAAAATTATGTCATCATTATTTTTTACATAATATTTTATTAAAAATTAAAACTATAAATCATCATCTTCTTTCTTATATTTCATATATTAATTCTAATATGTTAGAGTTTAAGATTTATGATTTAAAATTTAAAAGTAAAGTTTAAAATTTATTATTTTCAATGTAGCATAATATATTTTTTAGGACGGACATAAAATATTATAGATCTAGGATGCAATTAAAACGAAGAGTTTCAAATTTTGTTGAAGAATTTAAAATGTCAATTTTTTTATAACATTTGTTTTTGAAAAATTTAAATATTTATTTTTTAAATAATACTCAAATTTTTTATACGAAATTTTTAATTTTTTTTAATGTTTTTGCCGCACTCGAGACTCACCCATATTTTTGTCTATCCTGTGTCAAGTGAAAAAGGGCATTTTGCCGCCTCTTCTGACAAACATCCAACAGTGTCAAATTCCCTCCAATCCCCGTCAGCCGCGTGTACTAACATGGGTCCACTGTACGTGTCCTTTTCACGGGTGTGATCACAACAAGAACTATCCTCTCAAACTGAAAATCCCTGAGCTCATGCTTCCTTACAATAATTTCATCTGGATATTCTCAATATTTATAACAACCGTTGATGAAATCTTCCACGTGTAAGGATACGATTTGACATACAGATTGCAGTGCATGATCCCGTGGTCAAAGAGGAGGGGCCCCTTTCATTTCTCAATCATTTAGTGTGGGACCAACCTTTTCTTTTTCCTTGTTATGCCCACTCGTGAACTCTCCCGGTTCAAGAGAATCTGATTATCTCCCTAACCCGACTATTATTAATTATATTTAACATTAAATATTATTACAATTTTATATAAATTAATTAATTAATTAAATTGACTCACTTAAAAACTGGCGAATGGCAAGATATCCTTGGGTTGTTGCTAAATCAAATCAAATATCAGCCAGCCATGTACCTAAAAGTTTGGTTTAACATTTTTATTATTAATTTCGTTTTAAATATAATCAACATCGTTTAAATATTTTTCGTTAATAATCCTTTTACACAATTATATAGATTTAAAAGAATTATCTGACAC
Organism: Abelmoschus esculentus; assembly: GCA_035048815.1. NCBI lineage: Eukaryota > Viridiplantae > Streptophyta > Magnoliopsida > Malvales > Malvaceae > Abelmoschus > Abelmoschus esculentus. The sequence goes on along the minus strand of JAUCBN010000020.1, from coordinate 16,543,025 downwards.
ATTTTAATGAAATTTAAATTCTAATTTTTAATGCTTTAATTATATCGTCTATTTACAAGAATGTTACCTTATAATTAATATTTTTAAATAGTCTTAAAGATATTATTAATCCTTTGATAAAATATATATATTTTATAAATAAATAATTTAAACTCAGATCTACTAAAATCAATATCGATAACCATATCCCCAGATGTCCTGTAAGACGTAAATTGCTTGAATTATGGGATTTTGTGATTAAAGACTCCATGTGTTCCACCCACTGAATTGACACATTGAGTCTTTCAATTTCCTAATTTGTGGATCAGCCTACTAACTTTTTTAGTACCATACAATCTATATACAGACTAAGATATTTATGAGTCCACATGCAAAGATTATTAGATAAATTCTGTTCATCACGTCATCTATAGTCTAAGCAATCAGGATCGTTCATTTTTAAGAGTCTGGGATGAGATGACAATAAAACGAAATGAGTTGAATTTTTGGATACACAACCTAATTTAATTCAATGCCAACATGGCATGTAAAAATATAAACTGAAATTAAAATTTTAATAAAAATCTTGATTTTTCATACCCTAACTCAAATTTCTCAATAAAAATTTGGATATTATATGAAAATAGGTATAGAAATAAAAGAAATGATATTTTAGTAAATATATCGGGACAAGTTGCAACACCTATACTTAATGACATTCTCATTTCGATTACTTAATATACAATAAACAAAGGTTTTTATACCCATTTGTATAATAAAACTTATTTTAAATATGATTATAAGACGTAAAAATACATGAGAATAATAAAATATATGAATTAGTGCATTAAATTTTATGACACCTCTATCTCAGTTATTAAGTGACATTAACGCCGAAAGCATCTTTTCTTTCATCTAGAGTGTAACTTTCATTTAGAGTATCTCTTTTTAGTTTTTAATTTTTTTTTAATTATGATGATCAGATTTTAGATTTATCAAACCATGTCTTTTATTTTTTTATTATGTCTAAACTATTTAAATCTCTCATTATTTATCGTGCACTACAAATAAAATGACATATAAAAAACACATATTCGTCGATATATGGTCTAAAAATCTTTACCAACAAAAAGAAAAAAAATTCCGACACACAATATACTGTCGGTAAAACACTAATCAATATAGATTTATACCGATGAAACATACTGTCGATATAGATTTATTCGAAATCACGGAATAATATATATTATACAACAATAACTATACTTATCCAAGTAAGACTAAAAACTGCCTTATTTTATTTTGAATTATAGTTATTGAATCTTATATATCTGATTATTGTAATGGCAAAAATGAGCTGGGGGAGCATGTTAGAGACCTGGGTCGACAAAGATCTCATTTCAAAACCCTAAATATTTGAAGAATCAAACACAAAATATGACAAAACAAAATATTATTGATTGTTCAATCCATTTTTTTATTTTTCCTTTTTGGGTGTAGAATAAATTAATTTCTCTTGAAAAAATGTCTTTACACTCAATACAAAAGACAACAATGACATACACAACATTCAAGAAACTCATACCTAAGACAACACCATGTCAAACATAAGCTTAGGTAGAAAGAAAATTATTTATGTCGGTGAAAAGAAAAGGAATTATGTAAGAAATATTTTTTAAAATTTATTAATTCATATTTATTTTATTAAAATATAACAACTTTATTATTAATAAAAAGAGATTACAAGTTTGATATTAATGTTAAATATGGTTGTAATCCAACTAAATAAGTTTATAATCGGTTCAGGTACATTTAATCAACCTTGTTAATCCTAGAGTCTCTATTAATAATGTTTTCTCTTTGCATTAATTTCTGAAATTGACAATCAAGTCAACCCTAGTGTGGTAGACATATCATTACAATCCCCCACGTTTGTGTTCAATGGTTGAATTTAAAGATGTTAACTACCTTGATTTTTAACAACCTTATCAATTAGGAACATAGCTGGAATTAATTCTTATGGAACAACTCATTAATTATGTCTGGTTCAATCATGATTCTTTTTATAAAAAAAATTATTTTTGTTAATAGTTAGCATCGTAAGTTAATACCTTCTTCTTAAAAAATATATCAGATAAATAATATTATTATTTGATGAAAAACGACAATCAAACGCATAGTTATGAGCTAATATTAATCTTGGAAATCTTTTATCTATTTATTTAACAGTTTAAGCTAATATTAATCGAGTTAAATATAATAGTACAACGATATATAGACTTAAGTGATTATGAAATGAAGCAAAAGACATAACTTTTTAGCTTGCTTAACAGAAATTTAATCAATGGATCGATCATGTCAGATGTCTCTGTCAAATGTAGAAAGTTGAAACAAAGGTTTACCACCCCAAACATGGATGTGAAAAAGAAAAGTAAATAAAATAGAAGGTAAAAGAGAAAAAGAAAATATTAAAATCGTCATCTCCCCTCTGTATATTCTCTTTGATAATGGTAGAAAACAGTATAGCTTTATTTATTCTTTTACTGGCAGACTGCATATTAAACCAAAGAAAATAAGCTTTGTTAAAGGCAAATGGACAATAAAGAAAGAAAGAAGGGATTTTTTTAGGGTTGAGGATGGGAAGATAACAAAGGAAGAGACAGAAAGTGCAACGTCATAGTTGGTCCCGTAGGGTTCCCCCATCCCCATTAGTTTTGTGATTTTGGGTTGTTGTTTTTGGACTGCTTCTGCTTGAGCCTTGAGGATTAATACAGACGAATCTTATCTCTCTTTGAGTTTTTTATGAGCTGAATCTTTCTTTTTCTTTCATATTTGTGTGGTTAGTGTTGGATTTTTCGCATGGTGTTTAGCTACTTAGCTTAGGTAAGTATGGTCTTTTGTTGAGAATATGCAGATAGAATCTGTTTGAGTTCTATCTGGTTAGTTTTTTTTTAGTTATTCTTGCACATCTTTGTTTCTTCTGATAGGTTTTCTGAAAAAACAAAAGAATTATCTCTTGGGTTGAGGCCAAACCAAAGAAAGAAACCATCCAAGTTGTACGATGAAGATGATGCATGGTATTCTTCGTCATATGAGTTAAGCCAAGCTACTTCAGTTTATATCAGATTGGTTTGGGTTTTTGTCTTTTGATTGGTCCATGTGATGCAAACTTGGGAGTTTATGTAAAGAGTACAGATGATGACAAGCTTGTTATTCCAACAAAAGCAGCAAGGTTTGGAAGAGAATATTATGTCTAATTTGACTTCTGCATCTGGGGAAGCGAGTGTTTCTTCAGGGAATAGAACTGAAGTTGGCACCCAGTATCCTCAACAATACTTTGCTACTCCACCGCCTCAACCTCATCAGCCGGTTAAGAGAAAGAGAAGCCTCCCAGGCAACCCAGGTTGGTTTTGGTTTCAACTTTCAAGCATTTATCTTAACAGTTAACAGTTATATATTCATGTTTTGTTTGAGCAGACCCAGATGCAGAAGTGATAGCTTTGTCTCCTAATACACTGATGGCCACAAACAGATTCATGTGTGAGATCTGCGGCAAAGGGTTTCAAAGAGACCAGAACCTTCAGCTTCACAGGAGAGGGCATAATTTGCCTTGGAAGCTAAAGCAAAGAACGAGTAAAGAGGTGAGGAAGAAAGTGTATGTGTGTCCAGAACCCAGCTGCGTGCATCATGAGCCGTCGAGGGCGCTGGGGGACTTGACCGGGATCAAGAAGCATTTCTTCAGGAAACATGGTGAGAAGAAGTGGAAATGTGAAAAGTGTTCCAAAAAGTATGCGGTTCAATCGGATTGGAAAGCTCACTCCAAGATCTGTGGCACTAGAGAATACAGATGCGACTGTGGAACGATCTTCTCAAGGTAAATAAACTAACCTCCACCTACTCAAAAACTTGCACTTTTCTGAGTCTTGCGGCTGCACTCACTTTATGACTGGTTTTACGTTTCAGGAGGGATAGTTTCATCACTCACAGGGCCTTCTGTGATGCTTTAGCAGAGGGGAGTGGTGCAGCTCAGCTTCATTTACAAGTGCCCCAATTCAATCCTCGAGATGTCTCAGAATTTTCACTTAAAAAGGAGCAACAAAGTTTCACATCTCTAAGGCCAGAGATTCCTCCATGGCTCGTGACCCAACCAATGCTTGGTACTGGTCTGGGTCCACCCCATACCATTGACCTTTCCTCATCATCATCCTCAATCTTCTCCCCAACATTAGATCATCAAGAATTTACACCAGCACACTACCATGATTTGTCACTTCAAGAGAACCCTACCCCTACCCCTAGTCTTCCTCCTTTCCATCCTTCCCCACACATGTCGGCTACTGCATTACTTCAGAAAGCAGCTCAGATGGGCGCAACCATGAGCAGCAAAACCGGCTCGTCATCATCACCAGTAGCCTACTCGATGAGACCCCACCACCAGCAAACTCACGTGTCTCTTGATTCTACTGGCACTGGCAGTAACAACAACAACACAATAGCTGGTTTTGGCCTCAACCTTGCTCCATTCGCCAACCATAAACATCCTTCCGGCCATATTCAAGACATGAGTAACTCTTTCGATTCCACTCCCTTCAATGATATAGCATTTTCTGGGATCTTCAACGCAAAGGTCAGTGGCGGCAGTACCTCTCAAGGTGAAGGATTGACAAGAGATTTCTTAGGTCTCAGACCAATCTCTCACAGGCACAGCCATATTATCAACATTGCTGGTCTCCATAACTGCATCAACACTTCTCACGACCAACAACACAATCAATCTCAGAAACCACCGCATGGTTAGGTAAAATTACAAACTTTCTTTCCATACACTGTAATCTGTATCTCCTCAAATACTATTTCTTTTTTATTTCCACGTTTCCCTTCTACCTCTGCTACATTCTTTCCAAAGGGAAAGACCTCTGAAAATCCGCTTCCTTAATCAATGTTATATGCAACCATGTAACAAAATTTCCCCTTTTCCTTTAAACTGATCTGAACGACGTGTGTATATATATATATATATACTTTTTTTCTTTATATAGAGCCTAGCAGGCAAAGGAATTCGTTTTCAAAGATTTATGTTATAGTTAAATAACATAAACTTTGGGCGAATGTTATAATCAGGACGCACCCCAAGATTTATTTTACCTTTATTTTCTATAAAATATTTTAAAAATAGATTAATTATATTTATCACGCTTTTAAAATATTTGTTTGTCCTTAAACTCTAATTCTAACTTAATCCCTAATTATAATAATACTCCAAAGCAACTTCACGATGAATATGACATCCAAACTATGGATTTTATCTTACAACTATGGATTTAGTTAATCTTGTTTTGTAATAAAAATTTGTTTGGTGTTTTTTCAATGCTTAGCCTTAAACATCTTATTTTGTTTGTTAATTTTGTCTAGACTAAGATCAAATAAATTATTTTTAGAGTGTATTCGAACTCCTCGTTATAATTGTACGAGAATATAATCAATATTCTAGTAATTACATCAAATAATTTTAATTTTTTTTGCATATTTGACCGATAAAATGTAATTACATTTTAGTTCACTATATCGTATTTGGTAGTGGAAATTATAATTATATGATTATATATGTTTAAATTTTAAAAGTGTAATCATGTCCTTCGATTCCATTCAATTCGACTAACCAACAAAATAAAATGGTTGGTCAAACATGTCATATTTATCTAATTATACGTAATTAAATCCAAATTTAATCATCATTCTTATTCCTTTAAGTATTAATAAAGCTACCATTATAAAAAATATATTAATAAAGCTATTTAAACTCTTACTTCTGCCGTTTGGATATTATTTTTTTTAATATTTATTTTATTATTTATATTCGAGATTTATAATTCTTTCTCCTCATAATATTTTTTTAAGACCTAAGTTTTTTTTTTAAAAAAAATATACCTTACTATTACAGTCAACATTCGTCGATGCTCCAAAAATTTAAGGGAGGAAAAGAAGCCCTAGGGTAAATTTTAACATACACATTGATAATATATATGATTCACTTACGAATTATAAATATAATTTTTCAAATGATGATTAAAATAATATTAAACTGAAATAATAATAAAAATCATGAAAAACATTATTATTTCACTTTTTAAATTTATTTTATTTTGTACATCAATCTCTAGGTCATTAGTAATATTCTTACATTGTATGTCACGAGAATTAGAGTTAAATCCCTACTCGTCTTTGTCCTTATCCCCCAATTATCATATGTACAAAGAAAATATATATATTTTGAATTTCAGAGTTTCAAAAAATATATTTTGTTTTCACTATCCTACCGTCTTTCTAAATACTATTTATTTACACAATTATTGGTTGCGAGTTCTGATAATAAAATACTAATAAATATGTAGTCTGTTATTACCTATTAATCTAGTCTAGAATTATGGTCTGGATGAAGAACCAGTATGTTGTCCTTAATGAAGAAATGTCAAATCTGAGATTTGGACTACAATATAAAGAGTGTAAAGTATGAGGGGGTTGAAAAGATTTACAATTTATAGCATTCTTCTTCATGCCATTATGCTCTTTAGACATATTTTAAAAGAAATATAAGATATGATCCATTATAACTTATGATCTTTAATGAGTTTGATTAAGATTAAAAGTTGAAAAAATTATTTAAAAAAAATAAAGAGATAATTTTAATCATCAATTTACACTTATTATTTAAGTAGATTCTGACAAAAATATAATATATTATAAAAAAACGAATAAATACGTGACAAGTTAAATTATAAATATAAAAAAATTATATGAGATATATTGCAATAAGATCACGACATTTGAAAAATAAACACACTAGGTGGACATAAAATACTATTTGACCTCTATTAATAAAAATTACTATTTGACCCAGTGGTATATTTCTTCTTACAAAACTTTTGCAGCATGTTTGAGTATGGGAGAGAATCTTAAATGCCCCTTGTTACCCGGCGAATGATTTGTTTTTTACCGTGAAATCAGAAGAGATCAAGTCAAGGCAAAACTCAGGTGTGATGCTCCCTTTTGTAATAACTTATTCATTCTTCTTTCGTGAAGCTAGAGTATCCGTTCCCGTTTTCTGATGCCGTTATTCCGGATGAAGCACTCGATGATGCATGACTTCCGGTGCTTCCATTATGGAAGCTCTTAGATGCTACCGCTTGGTTCGTCTGAGTTGCAGGCATTTGCCCCTCCTCGGCTAACTTTCTGAGAAGATTCATCACAGTGGGAAGGACCTTGGTAGATAAGGAAAGAAGACCAGGAAGCTGCAGCATAAAAGGTAGTAAAACAGTCATTAGCTAAACAAATATTTTGAAGCATGCTCAGATATAATCCAGGGACAAAAGTTGGATACTCACAGCACCATGGCGGAATTCACCCGAAATGTCAAGCTGCACCCAGAGAGCTTTTATAACAAGGAAACCAACAAAGATGACACACAGATAGAAAGGATTCCTGCGACAAGGGGCCTCTAAGTAAGCACCAGTAACAGACAAGGATAAACAATATTGTTGAATACCCGACCAAAAGTAATTCAACAAGTGCAACACCTTAGAAGAGTCATGAATTCATTAAATCCCAAGACTATCAAGGCAACAATTGCCCATGGAGGTGGCAGCCAGTTATTGTTACGCTTGTTTGCTTCCTGAAAGTAGAGAAAAAAAATCAAGGAAAAAACTGAGATATATTAGCAATAACATGCCTACTTAGACCAAAATATAAATTTCAAATTCCAGTGAATAAAATTCGACAGTAATAACTTGTGCTACAAAGAGGTGGTACATGTGAAAAATTAGGGAAACACAACAGAATTTTAGTGGCATTAGTTAACATAATGCAATGACAATTCAAAATCAATACTAGATTGGGAAGGGGCAAGATCATTAGAATTTTAACATTCATGCCTGAGCAGAAATCGCCTGCGTGACAGTGTACTCTGTCTCAGCCCTAAATTGCCGCCACAAAGACTTGCACTGAACAGGTGTGATCAATGTCTTAGCAACTGGAACCTATACCAAAATTAACAGTCATAAGAATAAATCGCACATGATACACATTCAAAAGATTAAGTTCTAGAGTTAGTGAGAAAGACGTGCATCAAGACCCTAGTGTTGTTTCAGCATTATAGATTTAGTATGTTAATGTCACACAAATTTGCATTCATGGCAACATTTATTGTCAGATAACTGTAACTTTGTTTGTACGAGGCAAAGAAATTTCAGTAAATAGTATGCAATGGTCAAGCAAGTTCTATAGTTGAACTAAATCTCATAACCATCTTCTGCAAGAACAGGACATTACCTGCTCCCAAGTGCTAGAGGCTAGTGGATCAAATGTTGTAATGCTCCTATCTGTTATAGCAGCATTATTTTTCGTATCCACCAAGGCAGAAGTTAGTGTATGCTCAATATTATCAACATTATCATCCAACCGGATTGCAGCTATAACAGATAGCAACTTTAAGGACTGGCAACAGAAAATAAACAAGTTTAGCAGAGAATAAAGAGTCGCATAATTCTTAAAATGCAACAAATGATTACACAAACATACTGCAGAGCGAGCTGTTTTAGTGATTGCTCGGATATCTTCCTTTCCAGTCCAAACACGTGGCATTGAATCAGAATCATGACTAAACAATGTTGAAAACCTGTATAAATCTTGTCAATTTTGGTGATACATAACATCCAACAAATTAAACTCTTTAACTCAAACATTTAAATTTGCTATTACCGGTCCTTCATACGGAGCAGTGCCCTTCCAGCTTCTTCCCTTGCTTTTGTTTCAACAACACCTCTTGCATAATCCTCCAATCTTGTTAGCATCTTCTCCTTGGTTTTTTCATCCATGTCAAAACCAGAGAGGGCATTGGAGAGTCCAGAGATAGCTGATTCAGTTTCACGCTGGAGAAGTTTCTTTATTGAGGGCCATGTATCATCATTAGCACCATCTAAAAGTGCTTCAACAGGTCCCGATAATGCTTCGTTCAACTTTGCCTGCAAATCCACCATAATTATCAGTATGATTCCCTCTGGTGCTTTAATCAGTTATAAACATGTATTGGGGATGCCACCATCATAGAAATCGAACAGAAAATTTTTTTAGAGTAATCACATATGAAGTGATATGTTTTTTACCATAAATAGTATGGCAGATGAAAAAGAAAACACCTAAGGACCCAATTTCATGTTTGTCGAAAGAATTAAACTAGAAAATGACCTTTCTTATTAAAACCAAGACTGCATGCCCATAAAGTTTAGTTTAATAACCCAACTATGTAATAATCACATCTAAGTTAATCGGCTTCAATATTCCTAAACTAATTCACATTGTGTCCAATGACGTAAAATTTCAACAAGTAGAAACACAGTACAATATAGACAAACTAACTGAACATGACATCTTAATTAATTGGGCTAAAATTGTTTTTAAGTAACACACATTTGGACCAAGTCAAAAATTTCAACAAACAAATGTCATAACAACACAGTATCAACATCAAAAGCATTGCCTCCTTGCAACCCTAAAATAAAGATGAAAATGATATGCAATTTCCTGCTTTAAAATTTTGCTAGGCTACTCTATGCACCAACTTTTCAAAATATTGATTCATTGGTATGACTTATACAGCAAGAAATCTGGAAACAACAGAAGCCTTGATAACCTTGGGGAAATAACTTGATTAAATGATTGGTTGGAGCAGAAATAAGACTGACATACCTCATAGGATGAGGTCAGCTCTGAAAGTTTGGCAGCTCCGACAGAATCAATATGTGCATCAATATCACGACATAGTTTATCCCTGACTTTAGAGGAATCCCAATTTGATAGTTCCACAACAGCATCTGAAAAAAAAGAGGAAGTTGAATTCCACATTCACTAAGTCAATCCTATTGAACAAAGAAACCCTTATTAACAAACAAGGATAGCACCAGCAATTAAATTCACCCAATATACGCAGGCTCATTATTTAAAGTTTCAATTCACAGTAATGTTTTAAAAAATAATTTCATCTGATTTGAATATTTCATTACCAAGCAAACCGTTTTAATGATTTCTTTTCTCTTTTTTCAGTTCATAGCTCTTGAATTTGTGTTTTGCAGTTCTGTTTCCTTGTTTTAAAGCTAAGAGAATAGTTCACCATGTTCAATCATACCTTCATACCCTTCATCAAACAAAGCCATGTAAGATTCAGTGCAGTTGCGAGCAGCCACAGAAAATCCCTCCCCTTCATTCAAAGCCTTTTCAAATGCTTCCTTAAATTTCTCAAGAGTTTCAGACCTTAAATGTCCTAGCATGGAATGGTGGGCTGGTTGGACAAGCTAAATCAGAAGACAAAAAGAAAGTTAGTTGAGAAACTTTAAGGGTAAAATACCTCCAATGTCACTTTTGTTTTTGGCCTGTCCTATTTTGTTCACTTGTTTTGAAAAAAAACATAAAAACAACAGTGTGGATCACATTTCTTCATAATAATATCCAATGAGAAGGGTAAACAGCGGAGAAGTGTGAATCAACAGCTTACTCATTCATACAACAAAAAGTATCCAGTGAGACCAAAAATAATAGCAAACAAATAAAAGACGAAAAAATAGTCAGCTTCAATAACCTGATTGGCCAAATCAAGAAAAAATGAGTAAGACAATTACCAGAAAAATATAACTCTGTAAATCAGAGTAGAAAAAGTATACTCTGTCGTATGTTTATTAAGATGAAAAAGGAAGTTATATATAGGCTTCCTTGTTACAAGAGACTTAGAGAATAAAGAAGACTAAATAGAATAGATCTCTTATCAATTAAGAGATAAACTAAATAAATAAATAAAACTCCTAAAAGAACTCTCTAAAAGAAATCCTAGAAAATAGGATTTGATAATTCCTACTTAATAGGATTCCTATCCTAAAAGATATCCAACAAACTCATTTAACAAAACTAAAACCTCTAGTCAAACTAATTAAGACCAATAGAAGAAAATAAAAATTAATTCGGAAACTCAAATAAAACGATCCAAACAAACCAAAAAACACATAATAATTTCGGAATCTCAATGAATACGAATAAAAGGAAACAAAATAAACAATATAAACATACCAAAAAAATCAAACAAGAACACCATACTACATTGCATTATTCCTTGGTTACAAAACCAGCTTTTAATCATTTAGGAAACCCTAATTACTCAAACACTACTCAGTCTGCTTCCAACGCTAATCAACAACACTTGAGCGTAAAAAAACAACTATTTCCATAATCCCCAAGGACTATAAACCCTAACCACTATGATTATCAATCAATAATTCTTTTTTTACCACAAAGATTGAACCTCCGAGAGAATAAAAAAGCCTTTTTTGTTTTTAACCAGATCGAAATAATTTTTTATTATCTTTCTACACCTGATTAATTGAATCTTGTTCCCTCTTTAATTGGTTACCCTTTCAAGTTAATCTAAATTCATTGAATTAACATAAATGAATAGATTAAAGACAATTAGAGGGAGTAATGGTCGGTCAGCATTTCTTTTAAACACATGTGAATTACATCTGCATATTACATGAATTTTATTTTATTGTTTTACCCAGCCAAGTAAAGCTTATGTTACTGGATATACAGGAGTTAATGATCCAGTGACCAAAACATAATAACTTCAGAACGAAGTCACTGAAACGTAACTTTTTCCTAAACGGCATACCAAAAAATAAGACAGGCCGAAAGCAAAAGTGACCTTGAGTAGTTTACCCAAACTTAAATAACAAATACTAGACAAGAATGCAGAATGTGCTATTACATGAAGCAGTTTTTCTTCTAGCTGCTTTCGCTTTGCAGATCTAACACCTTCATCAAAATATGTGGCTTCTGAATCATACCTAAAATGATAACAAAATGAACATAGAAGTTGGTGGCTTGGTGCTACTAATAAAGAAAAAAAAAATCTTGAATTGATTAACTAACAAAACTGGCACTTATTTGGCCAAGGTACGCATCAAGATAATTTTCATCCACCACCAATATAATGAAGCAACAGATAATTATCAGTTTATCACCATCATGACTCGCAAGTAATCAGATTGCTAATCAATAACGACAGCATAATGATTTATCTTTTACCCTCAAAACTCTATAGAATCACTTTAAAAAACGAATGACTTCTATAATTTCTTTAATCTCAAATGGTCTTTACCTAAATCAGCTTAGCTCTTCCAATTTTTAATAAAGCTAGTAGCCTATTTGAGATTTAGACACTGAAAGACACATCTTGTGTTCTTATTAAAGAAGACTTACTCTGATAGAGAAGTGCAGAGAATTGAATTCAGCTTCTTCCCAAAGCCAGCAACCAGACCAGACTGCACAGCTTCTTCTAATAGACACCAGCTCTGCCATAGAGGTAATAGGTTGGCTTTAGTTTCTATAAAAGTAACCAGCTCCAAAAATTACCACGTGTTTAAATGCATATATTCATGAATTCCACATACCTCATTTGCAGTGAAACTGACATACTTTTCATTGGCAATTTCTTCACATCGTACTGTAGCCACCATGACCTGTGGGCAAATGAAACATAGATAAAAGAAAAACCAACAGAGAATTACAATTTTCATTTAAGCTTAATGCTCAAAAGGTTACCTTATGGGCTGGAAGGTCAAGGTCCTTATTCTCTTTAATGACTTTCCAGATCTGTTGTGCACTAAACAGGAACCCTGAAGCAGGTACCACTCCCCTCCGATCCCCAGCAAGTCCTCCCGGTGCAATAGAGTGGAAGAATCGTTATCTCAAATTAGCAACCTTCATCATATTATTAGAATCAGATGAGCTGCCATTTGAAAGTCAGTCAAATATCTCAACAGCACCATCCAAAATTCACAGAAAATTACACAAAAGGTGGATCTTTTATTTTAGACATTACAATCAGGAAAAGCAAGTAAAGAAATGTAATAACACAAATGGGGGGGGGGGGGGGCAATCACCAAACAATGACTACGGTGCCATCACAAGCCTATAGGAGTAGATATTCAACATGGTCTTCTTTCCATTTAGAAGAAAAATCTTTGGAAAGGCCAATAGAGCAAAGTTTGACTTTAAGAGATGATCCAAACATGGTACCTGCTCTTTAAATAGCTCTTCCTTTTCTTCATAACTATTAAGTGCAACAACCTCAACCTGGCCATTATCAGCAATATCAATAACCGTCAAAAACAATACTCATCGGGAAAGTTAAAGAGGCATTAAATATTTAAATTTATTTTGCATAAATCACAAACCAACATCATACATTGAAAAATTCACTTAATGGAGTTTCCTTATGTGCCTGCGGCTTAGGAACAGAGTCCCATATCTGCAATTCCAAGAAAATGGGTCAGAAGAAAGAATTAGTGAAGTTAATCAGAAATATGAGAAGCATAAGCATTATATATATATGTACCTTCTGAATATCCTCTCTCAGAACAGGTTCTAAATTTTCTAGAGGCGTCTGTAAGAAATGAAAGGTTAAGAAACCATAAACTCAACTGAGATTAGAAAACCCTTGATACATATTAACAATACAAGCTTATTTACTACAAAAAAATTGAGGAAAAGGTGAACAAAAAATTAGCCCCGCAGGAATAACATGCTCCATAAAATAAAGGTACCAACCCTTGTTTTATCACGGATGACAAACATCAAAGTCGTTTTGCGGGGACTAAACAATCGCATCATGACCTGCAAACAAATACAAGTAGATCAAGAAAAGAACCACTCAAAATTCAGGGCACTGCTTGGAAAGGGTAGCCAGATCACAAATACCTGGAATACAGTCTTCAGAAGTGGCTTGTTGGCAGCTTGCTCACGACCAATATCATGACACCACCTAAATGAAAAAATGCCCAAGAATTCACTCGCATGTGCTACTGATGGAAATTAACTCATGTTCAAAACAATGTCGAACACCATAGAGGTGTTAAACCTTACATGTTTATGAGTACTATATCTGAAACTGCCAATGCAAAAAGTGCACTTTGTTTCTCAAATGCTGTGTCATCCTAGAATGAGGCAAAGAAATTAATGAAAAGTAAAAGTTGGGAAGATCAGATAAAAGTAAACCAAGCAAATATACCCACAGATAATTCACTACACATTCTGCATTTATAATCTAAATTCCAAATCTGAATTGGTTCAGCTTAATCCATCACTCTTAAAACCCAGCGTAAGTTACCAAATTTTATTGTTAGCTCATAATCATTCTGTTTGTTTTTTTTTTTCTTTCAATTTTACCCAGTCTACTAATCTATGGCCCAGAAAATCTAGCTATTGAACAATTCACCTATTGTATAATTTTTATTACAGAAAAATGCAAAATCCAGAATTAAAGGCTTGACTAAAAAAATCACTTATGACTGACCTTTAAATTGATTTTACACTGATAAAATAAAAATAATTCAATATTACAACAATTTCCTACCTGCGCAAGCTTTCTCCATACAACTCTAATCACCATTAATAAGTATTAATTTCTCATTTCATAGGTGGGTCTTACACAAGTAAATGGTATTGGCAAGCATATTGAAGAGCAATGAAGGAGAGCCCAAGCAGGGTCCTAGAGAAATAACTAATTGATCAATAAATCAAAATGTGTATCCACAAATGTTTTTGTTTCCTTTTCTTTTGAGGGCATGGAAGGAGGGGTAGCATAAATAGAATGTTTTCCAAAAATATTAAGAAAAAAGAAATAAAATCTTGAGCTAACATGGGAAAAGTAAGGGATAAAAGTAAACAAAGCAAGCAAAAGAGGTCAGTATATAAAGAAAATGTAGATTCAACTTTGGACAACATATGATGATATGATAGAATGCAAGGTAGCAAAAGCACCTCCCCGCGTTCTCTTCCATCAGTGCCCTCCAAATCCATTACTAAAGTGCAAGGCTGTATACCATCACACTTTGCCATCCAAATACCTTTAGTGGTCTGAGACCTGACAGACAAAACATGGCATTAGTTGTTTGAGACTTTGAGCCAATTGAAACAAACGTAATGAGTTATTAGAGAAACATAAGTTACCTTCCCTTAAATGCATCCATTTCCCTGAAATTGGTGTAAAATAAATGATTTAACAGCGTGCTTTTACCTGTTGAGATCATGGAAGACAAAGTGAAACTTCAAATGCAATAAGTAGAACTTACATGGCTAACATGATAAAATGCCAAAATTAAAATCATACATGGTGTGTATTAGAATAAAAGATAGCTGATGCAAGAAAGGTATATAAAGAACTAATTACAGAAGTTTCTGACAATACCATATTGAAACAAACTCATATCCAAGAGATATGAGAAATATGCCACCGATGAAAGCAGAAGTGACCAAATTTCAGGCTTATCATATCTCAAATGTAACTAAACTCACATATTTCTTATTCAGTATTTAAAGAAAATTGAACAAATAAATGAAGCAGCTTAGTTGGAACTAGAAATAGGCACTTGTGGAGCACTAAAAGGACAAGTATAAACTAAGATGCAAAGAAGAAATCAAAGCATACCGCTGCTCTGAGGTCCCATGATAGATACCACAGCATATGACAACCCGCATTCAGCAAGCTTTATTTCCTTGATAAAGCGTTCGGTTCCAATATCATTGAAGGTACCATCTCCATCAATAAGTTGAGTTGAATAACATTCCTCAGTCTTAGCTGCCAAAAAAAATGTTCATACCAGGTGTAAGTAAAGAGAAGAAAAGCTTCCATCACACAGCTCTAAACTAACTGTATGTGGTACATATTCCCCGCTGATGTTAAAATTAAATTTTCCACATCAATTGATCAAGGAAAATATTAAGAATACCTCAACTAAAAAGAATTGCCATATTTTCATTAATTCAGCCAGATAAATTTAGCAACTTTAATATCTAAAGTAGCTTATATTCAAAATCGGGATCCCCCCCCCCCCAAACACACACACACTATTTTTTAGTTTTCCTCTGCTTTCTCGGCAACCAAAGATGCAGTATACATAAAACAAGCTATCCCTAGTCCCGATCCAAACATCAAAAAGAAAATTCAGATTTACAATACTCAAAGAAACTCTTAAAAACCTAAAAACTTCAAATAACGGATCATTAACTAATTATAAAAGAGGCGAAGTATTACGGCGGAGTTGAATGCTGAAACGCTCTCTTTCCAGTAACATCACATAAATTAAATAAGAAACCAAAAAAAAGAAAATAAACGGATCAATGAAAAGAGCTATAAATAGAGGATAAATGATAACGCTAAACAAGAACAGAGACTGAATTGAGAGCGTACCCATTGAAACTTGTTTGAAATTTGATAGCTCTGAAACCGAGGAGATCGATGTCAATGAAAGACGGAGAAAGCGGCAGAGATTTTGAAGCTCGTCTCTTCTTTAATTTACCTTTTAATTACTTTTGTTTTCTTCTTTCTTTAAAAGTGGGCTGCTGAAATGGACTGGGTATTCATTTCATTTCAATGACGGCAAAGAAAGTGGATTAATTCATTATTACTTCCATTTTATTTAACTAAATTGCATTTATCATCTCATAAAATTTAATCTAAATTAACAATTTCTTAAAATATTTTTTACTATTAAATTTTAAAATTATAAAATAATTATTAAATTTACTGTAATTTGATTAGTTATTCAAATTGTATATTTAAATATCAAAATTATTTATTTTTTGCGGATTTAAAACGGATTCAGATAATCACTCTTGAATATTCATTATTCATGTTTGCTTTTAAAAATATTTTAACTTTGATAATCCAATCTTTAGTGTATTCATATTCGAACTTGTATGAATTTGGATATTCGATATGTAATTAAAGTTTTAAATATTGTTTTTAATTCAGATTTTTGATGAGTTTTGAATGGTAATACATAAATAATATGTGAATAAATAATATATTGATATTTCTAAACAAATTTTAATTGAAAAGTTGCATATATCTTACACTGGAAGAATAGGAGAAGATGAAATGTTCTTCTTTCATTTTTTTCCTCTTGTTATGTTAAACATATTTCTTCCGGTGGTTTCCAAACAACCGTAACGGCAGCTCCAGGCTCACCACCCTGGCTGATCATCCTGTTTATATGATCATAGCTTCAGTTCCAGGATCAGCTCCGGTTACTCTCTACCACGCACCACCACCAGTTCACGCTCCGGCACCCGCACCAGCATCAGGACCACCACAAATGGTTCTATCGGTAACCGAACAAACTGGTCAAGGCTACTACGCCAACGTACCAAGAATCCCACAAGAAGTTTACCGGGAACAACCTGTTTACAACAAGGTGGCGCAACAACAACAACCTCCGCCGCCTACTCAACACCAGCCGATGTCGACCATACCACAGCAGGTGGTGAGGTCGTTAGTCTAATTAAGGACGAAGATTGGTATTTAACCTACTCATGAAAACCCACTAGCCTTCTCATGAAACTATTTATATTTATTCAGATTTAAAAAATAAAAACCCTACATTCATTTAAGGAACATCATCATCAGACAGCATTATCCTTGCTTAATCTATATGAAAGTAGTAACATATCCATCTTTACATATATACTTCAAGAACATAGAACCAAAGTAAATCTAATCCACGAGTTTCAGACTTTAAGTATAAGATGTGATTATGCATGCCTAAGGGTCCCGAGATCAGAATCTGTAACATATTGATATTGCACACTAGATAATGCTGATGATGAAGAAGATGATGGCATTGATTTGATAATGGCATCAATGTTCTCCGTCACCAGCATGTCGTGTGCAGAGGATGAAGGCCTGGAGACTAGTGAGTCTGTGCTTTCTCCTTCAAGGATTTCACTGAGTTTGGGCATTGCTGGGGAAGCCATCACCGAGTTTTGGTAATCAGTAAGAGCAGGGGTCGAGTTATCAAGCTGATCAATAACAAAATCTGGAACTAATTCAACATTGCTGAAATTCTGTGGGACGAAAAAGTACGGTGTATTTGAATGAGAGGGTGTTGGTAGGAGCATTGGGGTTAATGGAAAACGAAGGTGAACCAAATCCGTGTAATGATTCGGGTTTAGCTTGAAATCCATGCCGTGTTGAGCTTGAGCACCAAGGATCAAATTAGGGTTTCCATTTTTAGAGATGAAAGAAGCTTCGTCTGGTGCCGTAGAGCTCTGGAAATCAGCAAAAGAGGCCAAAGATGGAACATGAGGAGAGAACAGCTTCTTCTTTATACTTGAGTTCCAAAAGTTCTTCACCTCATTGTCTGTTCTCCCTGGTAAATGCTTGGCTATCTGTGCCCATCTGTTCCATGTTCAAATGAAGAAGATCTTAACAAAACAAAAGAGACGTACGTAATGATGATGGGGGTGAAACCAGTTTCCATAACGATGAAAGAGTCAAAAATATATAAGTTTATTTGGATCGAGTACATAATAGCTGAAGTAACCTGTTGCCTAGAACACTATGGAGTTCAACGATGAGAGCTGCCTCTTGTGGAGAGAAACTCCCACGTTTCAGATCAGGTCTGAGGTAATTTATCCATCGTAATCTGCAACTCTTTCCACATCTTTGCAGGCCTTTATCATCAAACAAAACCCCAAAACAATAATTCAACCAAGATCATACAAGGGAAAGGGAAAGAAAAGAGGGTTATCTGAATTAAGAACCTGCAAGTTTAGGGAGTGAGGTCCAGCAACCATGGCCATAGGTTGTAATGTAGTTAATGAGTTTCTCATCTTCCTCTGGTGACCATAGCCCTTTCTTCACCTTCTGCTTGTTGCAACAAGAATGGTGTCTCATTTCTCAGACTATTGCAGCAAATGGCAGGCCAGAATCAGTATGAGATTGTTTATTGTAAAAAGAGGAAGACTTGGAATTGAAGACACTGGGGTCTGGAGGTATGAATTTAATGTAGGGAGCTGTACCGTGGTGGACCAGTTAGGGTTTGTGAGCAAAAGGCTAACGAATCTGGTGTATCAACCTGTAAGTGTTGTATGGTCTATAATGGAATCCCCTCCCGGGGCTGTCTTTTTACACGTGTCACACATGCAAGCTTGTGGGACCGAATCCCCGAGTTACGACTTCGTGTAGTTGTTGAGACATTGTCATTAGATTTTTCTGACCTACCAATCCCTTTCTTGTATTCCAAACTTCCCTTGAAGCTTTCCTCGTAATCTAATCTAATCAAAACAACAATAATACTCATAGGGAAATCAACTGATCTAACGGTCCTGATTGATGTGATCTAACGGGAACAAGATATACATTAGAGAGAAGATCCTGATATTACTTGTGTACCAACATGAGCTAGTACAAAATCTAATGTAAATTCTCATCATAAAATATTTTCATTAATTTAATATACAAAAAAATGCACGAAAGAGTACATAGAATTTAAAATCAATGTTATGTAATGATTGACTTGGGGATACCCCTTCTAATAATATATATATATCTTACGAATAAAATGATTTGAATTGAAGTCTTTTAAAATGAACATCTTTTTTATCGGGATCATTTGTTGGTTCAATAAAAATAAGTCATCAATTGATAAATATTTATTAAATCCGATAATTAATATTAGCTAAAATATTTATCCCATTTAATTTATTAATTCAAGTACTTAATACGGTGTATCAAAAATTTAAAAACTTAATTAATTTTATTAAAAGAATTCTAAGTTTTTTAATCCCTTAAACCATCTCTAAATTTATCATAAATTCGTGTCAACCAAGCATGTATTGATAAGTAACGTGGTTTTAGTATATTTGTAAGCAACCTTTTCTTTTTCCTCTTATTAATATTATAAGATATATTTTTATTTGAGTCTGATTTGAAGAAAAAAATATTTTATTATTTAAAATATAAAAGAATATATGTAAATTAAAAATAATTATAAGATAATATATATTTATACATAAAAGATTTTATTATTAAATTTCAATTTATATATTAATTCCGTTAAACCATGTTTCAAATTGTTAAAATCTAAGTCAAATCCGACCAATTTAAATTCACTTTGCCATGTTTGGTCCCTGGTTCAATATTTAATTATAAGCTGAAATGTCAGCATTAGAGTTGGTTAATCATAATTAATTATAGTGAAAGTAACGTTGTAGCTAACCCTAATAAATGGAGCCGAGATGAACCTACGAAACTTATTTCTCAAGGAGGAATAAACCAAAACAATTCATGAAGAAGTAGGAATTGTACAAAAAAAGATGTGTCTGAATTTATATTTTACCCGTCATCATGGCTTGACTAATAGACATTCTTGTCCTAAACCATGAAAAAAACAATGTATGAACGTATACATCCTTGTCCTATATAAATTATATATTCGATATTTCACATTTTCACAAATTCTTTCTTAGAAGGAAAAATATTTTTCTTTTTATTTCGAGTATTTTCTATTTAATAATTTTAATAAAGATTAATCTCGTTAAAATAAATACGATCGCTTCTATTATTATTTTTAAAACCACCTGCAATTACACATGTGTGACGTAAACCTATTTCCAGAGGCATCCATTTTGTACGGAAATGGAAGGAAAAAGCTTGAATTGGAGGAAGGGAGCGGATTATTAGAGAATTATTTAATATTTATTATTAGAAATTTATTTTTAATATTTATTATAAACTCAATCCTATTCTAATAGTTGGACAACCCCTTTATATTTAAAAGATGATACCACACAGCATCATACGTTACTTTGTTGGTAAAAAATAATATAATTAATAATGTTTATCGTTTTCATAAAATATTTAATATATAACTAATACGAATATCATATTTTTATTTTGAAAATAATATTAAATATATTTATTAATAAGTTACTAATATTTTTATTTATCAATAATATTATAATAGTTAAGATGTCCATCTTATTTTATTTTATATAAATTTGAATTTCGCCGTAAAAAATGTAATACACAAATGCTTATATATAAAGAACAACCAAAATAAATAGCCTTATCAACGAGTAGCCGGAACCCGGACCCTAGGACTAACGAGTCCGAGGTAGGCAAGCCTAGGAGACAAGTGAAGCTTTGGACTCGGTCTGGGAGACGGAATGGGATCAGAACGAGGGAAACCCGGCTTGATCCTCGGTGATAAATTCACATGTTCAAGTGCCTTGAGTTGCAGCTGTGCCGGGTAATCTCTCACACAACCAATCCGAGGACCCATACCTGTGCTCCATTTGTATCTCCCTTCAGTCACCTTCCCCAATTCAACCACCCTGCTTTCATCTCTTCTAATGCAACTCTCTTCCTCCTCAGCATGAACTGGATCTGTGTTTTTGTTTGCAGATGACGTGTTTTCAGATGTCTCTGCTTGTTTCTGTTCCTTGGGGATATCATCATCTACAGGATATTTCTGCAGACAAATAAATAACACTATGGTGAGTGGTGACCATGACCGCAACCGAGATTTAGTACTATGGGAGGGTGTCGAGTTACCTTAACGTTGGTCAAATCGACATGATGTTCCTCTAAGAAACTGCATAATTCCATGAAGTTCTCTTGTGTCGGCCTATAATGACCACTGTAGGCCCATACTGCCTGAAAAAATACCAACAACACACACCCTCGTTCAAATCAAAATTTCACATATACATGTTGAAAACAATCAAGATACTCATGTTAAACATACGTGCAGAGTTCCTTGATGAACAACCAATCTGCCGGATGCAATGGTGGCACCGCCGGCTAAGAAACTCGAGTGCTGAAACAGACCTTTCACTTTCTCACCTACGTATAGCACTCGGCATGTACTCAGTACAAATATCCATTTGCTTCCTTCCCTGGTGTTTACTGCTTCTTTGTTTTGTTTGTATATCAGCTTACCTTTCTCCAACATAACTTCGTATGCTTCCCTTTCTTTCTGCAAAACCAGAGTATTATCATTGCAAATTCCAACGTAGAAATGCAACTATGCAGGTACCTATAGGGTAATGGCAAGTATATTACTGGTCCGAGATATTTGATACACTGACGCTGTAAAACGACTCTCGAACATTTATCGAGGTTAACTGCTTTGCCATCTCCAACATCCAACCTTCATTATCATGAAAATGCAACTTGATTAATTAACTAATATGGTTGTTAATAAGCTAATTACTTCCTATATGAGTAATTATTAATTACCAGTAGAAGAAGGGCTGAGAACTTGCACTCTCGAACCAAACATCGTAGTAAAAATGCAGATTGTGACCGTAACGATGGCGTGGATCAATCTGTATAACGTGAAGTTAACTCATAAGTGGGAGTTTACTTGATCAAAAGAGAGGAAAAAAACTATTGAAACTCCAAAAGCTTGACTTACAGCTTCAAGCCAATGACGTAAAGCCAACTGCTGACCTTTCACGTCCTTCGACAACCCTTTCCCTACCTATACGCAGGAGGAATTGTATCAGAATATACAGTCATGACATGGTGGACTTTGAACATTTTCATAAATACATGTTTGCTTTTATAAGGGGAGGAGGAGAAGTTGCCCGGAACCAGACTTCAGTCCCTATGTTAAGTTATGTTGACAAATTCATAAGCTGCATAGAAAAAGACAATTACTACACGAACCTTGGCTGCTCTAGTCCGAGCTCGTGACCATCGGGAAACAGCCGTTTCCGATTTGTCGGAATTAAAGAACGATACAGAGCTCCGTCTAAGAGCTGCAAATTCTAAAGCCTTCCACCTGAAAATGAATTGAATTTGCATTAGTGCAGAAAAAATAAGAAGGAAGATGAATCAAGGAGAAGTACAAAAGCAAACCAGAGCTCTTCAACAACAACAGCACAATCTGCAAGGTTTCTCCGAGTCCGGTAACTCTTGTAAAACTTTTGCAGCTTTATTGCTGCTGCATTAAGCTCTTCCTCTGCAGAATCGTAGACATTATCCTGTGCCGAAACAGTCATTTTAAGCTCCAACTTCACCGGCTTCTTTCTCTTGAAGCTCATAGTCTCTCCAACAACAACATTGGCGCCATCTTTTTCATAATCCCTTTTCTTGAAACTGCTACTGGGTGTCATCAAAACCATCTTCCCTTCCTTCTGCAAATCCAAATCACCCATATCAATAAATACTGAGGTGGTCGGTGTTGCTGTGTTAAGATGAGTGTGGTAGCGAGCTCCTTTACATATAGTTGTGAAAAAGATTTGAGTTGAAAACGAGAAGATGTCCAGGAAATAACTGAAGCTGAATAAAACATGCAGGTCATGCACCTTCAAATACGTAAGAGAAAAACACGAGAGAAAATGAGAGCCGTTTTTGAAAATCTCTGTCCCCATCAGACCAGATGATTTGAACAGAAAATAATACATAACACGATTTGTTTGAAAAACAAGACTTGAAACATTCCCCATCATCTAATCTTTACTTCCTTTGGACACACCACGTTTAGTTTTTTATTTTCTTATGTTAATGTCAGTGAAATTGAGTTATTGACATTATATTATTTTTTTATTTGAAAATCTTGGCGATACCACTTAATTATAAATATAAAAAATTAAAAAAAAAACAAACTTTTAAATGAAAAATAACACCAGAGCTCATTTTCAAAAATATATTTTAAATTCTAAAATAGTACTCCATAAAAACCCTTAATGTATTTAGACCTAATTATAGTAAACTCGTTGACCCTTTCTTAAAATAAAGATGTTTTCTGTGTGTGGAAGTGAGAGAGAGTAGTCAAATAATCTGCTACATCGTTTCCATTATAGAAGATTGCGTCTCCCTTCTTCTTCTTGTTCTTCGTTTTCACAAATGGAAGAGTATTATCATGTGATTATGGTCGGACTTCATGATTATTCCTTAATTTATATATATTTTAACATAAAGTTTATTCTCGTTGCTTTTTATCGATCCTAAAATGGTATCATCAGCTTGTATTATATTTAGAAAAATGCACTTTAAGTAACGAAAGTGTTTATCACAGGAAACATAAATAACGATTGTACATGGAAAAGGAAGAAAAAAAAACTAACCAACAAAAAAATACTTTTAGTAAGTTTTAATTTCACGATTTAAAAGAATAATAAAAAAATTAATTTAATCAATTAATAAATATATTTATTTATATTATTAAAAATATTATTTTATTTTATTTAATTGTAAAATGATAATGTTTATAAGTAATTAAACTCTTAGAGACGGATGATAATGGAGATGGTGAAAACTCAACCCAAAATTTTAAAATATTATTATCTAAATTTATTTTTCTAAAAAAATCATTAATTAAATGACATTAAAGATAATAAAGATATAATAACCGTGAATGAAAAGCATTAAAAGATTATATTAATAACGTTTTAATTCATTTTCTATATGAAATTTAATTAAGAGAAATTTGAAGGTAAGTCAGGAGCAATGAAAGTTTTGGTTGTAGTCCCGACCAATCTTCCCCCAGTCAAACACTTGAAGGAAGAAATATATGTGTGTTGGTCAAATTTAAATAAACTTAAAGTCAGTCTTCATGCATGTGGGGCATATTGCCTTGGTCCGTAGGGAACAAAAAATGCTTATCATGACTACAAAGAGTTTATCTCATTTACACCAAGGCTTTCCAATTCTTCTGGGACTTTCAACAGTTATTTTAGTTACAGAAACTTGCAATATATTATAGTTTTTACACGGAAGGACAGAACTATTCAAGGGATGAGACGGGCTAGTATTTTTATTAATTTTCTGGATATGATAGTATTTTAAATTATTTTTATTTTAAATATTATAATTTTTTATTTTAAATTTAAATATTTAATAGAGTTTTATCTCTCTTACTAATTGATTTTCGTTCCGTTTTTGTATGTGTATATATATTTATGTGCAGAAAATAAGGTTGAAGATGACATACTTCTTGACCAGGAAAAAAGGATTTACTTACCTTATGGTTATGGGAAGGTAAAAAACCCAATTACCCGGTCTTAGTTTTGGATTCGGTAATACTCGATAGATTTTTATTTGACATTAATTTTGGTAGGACTGAATCTAAAATTTAGGTTTCAGTCATAAACGGAACCGAGACTGGATCTTATTTTTTGGACTCGGTATCCGATGGGTACCCAGTAGAACTGGAAACAATACCAAATATCCGGTATTGATTTTCTTTTTGATTATTTTTCTTATCAAACTTTTTCTTTATGTATGAATATTATGAGTATAACTAGTTCTAAAATTTTAATTTTTTAAGCCTACAATGTTCTAATTTGATTATTTAATATTATTATTGGTGGTTGAATTTTTTTCTTCTTCAATTACTCAATTTTTTAAGAATAAACTAATTAATCGGGTACCCGGTATTGAAATCGGTTCTTAAAATTTAAAACCCAATATAACTAAAACCGAGACAGATTTTAATTTTTAAAAACCGATATTTATCGAAACTGAAATCAATTTTATTTAAATTGTCCGATACCCGGTATTTGCATACCCTGCCTATGGCTGTGTGATTCACAACATGTCTTGATTTCACGACACCTCCCTCTCAAAACCTTGAAACATCATTTGCAAAACTAGCTAAAATTGATCAGCTTTTTATGATGGTCCTAAATTTTAAAATAATATTGAAGGTGAGTTGAGTATTTTGAAAATTATTATTGTTTAAATATTTTTAAAATATGCTTATTATGTATATCGGCAAACGAGAATGGTGAAGCGAGTGGGGATGGGGATTTAATTCGAGCGAAAAATAATTTAAACATAAAAATAAATAAAATACATAATTTAATCATTTATTTTGCTACTAAATCTAAATTAAATTAAAAGAAAAAATGGTAACACATTTAAATTATATTTCTTAAATTAAAGATATAATGTCAGCACAAACCCTCTAACTCAAGTGGTTAAAGGAGTGGTTGATGTTCTTAAAGGTCACGTGTAACGGAATGATTGAGTGATCAATGTCAAATGGTGGAGATTATATTTTTCTAAAAAGAAGCTCCTAATCTTTTATTGAATAGTTATTTTAATCTTTATTTTTTTTTAATTATACTTATTATATGTGGTCAACAACAAGCTTTTGACTTTGTGTTTGAAGAATGGGAGTGGAAGACAAAGACTGAGACACGTAGGATAAAGATGCCCCCACAAACAACAAACGTTAAAAAAGACTGGTTCTTGTTTGTTTGGGGAAATCCATATTTACGTAAAAAATAGAAAGGAAAAATGAAGATTGGCAGAGAGAGCTACAGGCAAGTTATGGTTATGAACTTATGGTTATTCTTTGAAGAAGAATGGTTTCCCTTCAAGTGTACAAAAACCAAAAGAAACCATAAGATTAAAAAAAAAACAAAAAACTAAAGCAGTAGCAGGCAAGGAACCAAGGGAACCCGGGAAATCCCCACATTGCTTTGAAGAAACAGAGGGGGCGAAGAAGCCTTAAGTCCCTGGCTTTCTATCTCTCTGTTTCTCTTTTCAATCTCTCCATTTTCTCAGCATTAACCAAAAGCTAAGACAAAATCTATTACTCTCTACATTCTGCAAAAGATATTGCCCACTTCATTTGAATCACATTCCCAAATGGTTTGTTTTTCGGTTAATTTGGTATTGAAGATGAACTACCCTCCAGATTCAAGGTACCTTTTTTTAATGCTTCCGGTTTCTTCAAAAACAAATTTCTTTGGTTAAATTTTGAAATTTTTGAGTATTTGGGTTATTTTCTTTTAGGTCAAGTATCAATCATCTTCCAAGTTTCAGCTGAGCATGGAGTGTTTCTTCTGTTTACAGATTACCTTGGAATTTCTTTTTATCTTTCTTTTGGGTATCGAATACAGTGTACATACAACATAGTTTTCAGAATATTACCAGTGCTTTTGACATTTGAGTGTGGAGTTTTATTTGTTGTAATGTAAGTTGCAGTTTCTAAATATTTATAATGCTTATGTTTAATTTCTCGAAAATCAGGAACAATAGCAAGGGAACTATACTATGAGTAGCTGCATTGATATCCCACCATTGAGGGATAGATTCGGAGCTTCTCTTTGTATGAGACTAGTGTGCATTTCTTTTTAAGGAAACAAATAAGGTTTGATTCTGAGAAGATGGCAAAGGGTAGGATTAGAGCAAAGCTCCGAAAGAGTCAGCTTTATACGTTCTGTCTATATCCAGGTGATATAGGAAGGGAGGGACAGTCCCTGGGAGGGCCTGGATTCTCAAGAATTGTGTATTGCAATGAACCTTTAGTGCATAACGAAACCCCTTTGAAATACCGATCGAACTACATATCAACGACCAAGTATAATTTCTTCACTTTCTTACCAAAAGCTTTGTATGAACAATTCCACCGAGTTGCCAATTTGTACTTCCTTGGATGCGCGATTGCATCACTTACTCCCCTTTCGCCATTCTCTCCCATGAGCATGATTGCACCCTTGGTCTTTGTTGTAGGGCTAAGCATGGCGAAGGAAGCTTTGGAGGATTGGCGAAGGTTTATGCAAGACATGGAGGTTAATAATCGGAAAGTTAAGGTTCATACAGGGGAAGGTGCTTTTGGTAAAAAGGCATGGGAGAATGTTGAGGTCGGAGATGTTGTGAGAGTCGAAAAGGATCAGTTCTTTCCTGCGGATTTGCTACTATTGTCATCAAATTTTGAAGATGGAATTTGTTATGCGGAGACCACGAATTTAGATGGTGAAACAAACTTGAAGGCAAAGAGAGCTTTGGAGGTGACCTTGGATTTTGATGAGGATAAAGATTTCAAGGACTTCAAAGGAATAATTAACTGTGAAGATCCCAATCCTAGCCTTTACACCTTTGTTGGCAACTTTGAATATGACGGTCAAGTTTATGCTCTCGACCCTAGCCAAATTCTCCTTAGAGATTCGAAGCTGCGGAACACTGAGTTCATCTACGGGATTGTGATTTTCACTGGCCATGATAGCAAAGTCATGCAGAATTCCACCAAGTCACCTTCCAAGAGGAGCAAAATAGAAAAGAAAATGGATTATATAATATATGTTCTTTTCAGCGTCCTTTTGGTGATCTCATTGATCAGCTCTTTGGGCTTTGCTGTGGAAATAAAGTACCGTATGCCAGAGTGGTGGTTTATGCGACCACAGAATGCAGATAACTACTATAATCCTGGAAAGCCTGTAATATCAGGGCTTAGTCATATGGTGACTGCCCTCATGCTTTACGGATATTTGATACCTATTTCACTTTATGTTTCAATTGAGGTGGTGAAGGTTTTGCAAGCAACCTCTATTAATCAAGACATACAAATGTATGATGAAGAAACCGGGAATCCTGCTCAAGCACGGACATCAAATTTGAATGAGGAGTTGGGACAAGTAGATACAATCCTTTCAGATAAAACTGGCACTTTGACCTGCAATCAGATGGATTTTCTCACATGTTCCATTGCTGGTACTGCATATGGTTCGAGCTCTAGTGACGTTGAACTTGCTGCTGCACAACAGATGGCTAATGACCAGGAGGATAAAGTTGAACTTGAGACTGTTGTCAGTTCCAACAGTGAAAAGGATCATAAATCTTCCATAAAAGGGTTTAATTTTGAGGACAGCCGCCTCATGAACGGGAACTGGTTGAAAGAGCCTAAAGTAGAAAGCATCATGTTATTTTTCCGAATATTAGCAGTTTGTCACACAGCCATCCCTGAGCTGAATGATGAGACCGGCAGTTATACATATGAAGCAGAGTCACCCGATGAAGGAGCCTTTCTTGTTGCAGCCAGAGAATTTGGTTTTGAGTTTTTTCAAAGAACTCAATCAGGTGTGTTTGTACGTGAAAAATATACAGCTATGGGAAAACCAATTGACAGGTTCAAATACCGAATGCACATTGTTTGCTCTCTTTACTAAGCCCTCCTGAATTTCCTTTGTTTTGAGTGTCTTAATGGTCTTTTGGGCATCTTGTAGGGAATACAAGATTCTGAATGTGTTGGAATTTACCAGCAAAAGAAAGCGGATGACAGTTATAGTAAGGGATGGAGAGGGGCAGATTCTTCTCATGTGTAAAGGTGCTGACAGGTTAGTCTATCTGTTGTACCTTGACCTCATCAGGGTATGCGCAAGGTATCCTACACCTGTGTTTGCCTGCAACGGACTGATGGTTTGTGTTCTATTTGTTATTCCTCCTTTTGTCACAGCATTATATTTGATCGGTTGTCAAATGATGGAAGATTGTATCAGGAAGATACCACTAAGCATTTGAATGGGTATGGAGAAGCTGGATTGCGTACGTTGGCACTGGCTTATAGAAAGCTCGACGAGTCAGAGTATTCTGCATGGAACACTGAATTTCAGAAAGCAAAAACATACATTGGGGATGATAGAGATATACTGCTTGAAAAGGCTGCAGAGATGATGGAACGGGATTTGTTTCTCATTGGTGCTACCGCTGTGGAGGACAAACTTCAGAAAGGGGTATGTATTATCATTGCCAGCTTTCTCTAAGAAGCTTCTCTTTCTGTTTACTTTAACAAACTTGTATCTTCATATCAGGTACCTAAATGTATCGATAAACTTGCACAAGCAGGTCTGAAGCTATGGGTTCTGACTGGGGATAAGATGGAAACTGCTATAAACATAGGGTCTATCTCCTTTCATTTCTCTCGTCATTACTTCCTCTACAGTTGATAACCTGAAAGGTCTAAAGTTTCTCTTTGTGATGCAGATATGCTTGCAGTCTGCTAAGACAAGGCATGCAGCAGATCTGTATTACAGCGAACGATTTAGATGCCAAAGAGGTATGTATTTCTCTGTGAAGGAAGGACAGGGATTTTTCTGCAGGAAATTGACATCATTTGATGTTAGACTTTAGTCACATTTCTTGTTACTTATCAGGAAGTTAAGGGTGACATATTGAAGCAAATTAACAATGGTTCACAAAAGATCAAAGAAGAAAAAGATCCACATGCTGCATTTGCATTAATCATTGATGGAAGGACTCTTGCATATGCTTTGGAAGATGATATGAAATATCATTTCTTAGAGTTGGGAGTTCAGTGTGCCTCTGTCATATGCTGTCGTGTGTCTCCGAAGCAGAAGGCATTAGTAAGATATATTTTCTATCCCTCCTACAAGTCGGGTGGTATTCCTGAGTGTGTATTCTCTTTATTTAGTAAATATTTTTGTTTTGGAGCCAGGTAACAAGATTAGTAAAACATGGAACTGGGAAGACCACCTTAGGAATTGGCGATGGTGCAAACGATGTTGGAATGATTCAAGAAGCTGATATTGGAGTTGGCATCAGTGGTGTGGAAGGTATGCAGGTTGGTAATTTACCACTCTAACTACAGTTGCAATATATTTTCCTCTAATGATAGTAGCAAAAGAATCTTTTATTTTCATATTCGTGACGCTTCTCAAGAGTGTTTATTTCCCATTTGCAGGCTGTAATGGCCAGTGACTTCTCCGTTTCCCAGTTTCGTTTCTTGGAAAGGCTTCTTGTTGTTCATGGACATTGGTGTTATAAGAGGATTTCCATGATGGTAATAATGAGGGATTGTGTGCATTAATGTTTCATTTTCTTGCTTTTTGTAATGCTTGGTCCTCCTCTAATGCTGGGCATTTTGGATTCAGATTTGCTATTTCTTCTACAAGAATATAGCATTTGGCCTCACCCTCTTCTACTTCGAGGTATTCACGGGCTTTTCCGGACAATCAGTTTACGATGACTGGTACATGTTGTTGTTCAACGTTGTTCTTACCTCACTGCCTGTGATCTCACTAGGAGTTCTTGAGCAAGATGTTTCTTCCCAGGTCTGCTTAGAGGTTAGTTTGTAAACACTTCTTTCATTATCAATTCATCCATGTTACGGTTTAGACTTCACTTGTAACATTTTGCCTCCACATTTCTGTTGCAGTTTCCTGCAATATATCAACAAGGAGCGAGGAATTTGTTTTTCGATTGGTATAGGATACTTGGGTGGATGGGCAATGGTCTACTGGCATCTCTCATCATTTTCTACCTCAACATTATCATTTTCCATGACCAAGCTTTCCGTGCAGATGGACAGACTGCCGATATGACAGCCTTGGGTACAACGATGTTCACTTGCATCATTTGGTCTCTCAACATCCAGATTGCCCTCACAACGAGCCACTTCACATGGATCCAACACGCCACAATATGGGGTAGCATTGTCGCTTGGTATCTATTTCTCTCAATTTACAACATATTATCTCCGAAAATCTCTGGCAATGCCTACCAAATTCTAGTGGAAGCCCTTGCTCCGGCACCCATATATTGGACGACCACCCTCTTGGTCACAATCACTTGTAATCTCCCTTACATGGTTCTCATAGCTTACCAAAGATGTTTTGAGCCAATGGATCATCACATCATCCAAGAGATCAAGTACTTCAGGAAAGATGTCGAGGATCAATGCATATGGACTAGGGAACGATCAAAGGCGAGACAGAAAACCATGATCGGGTTTACCGCACGTGTAGACGCAAAGGTCAGGCAAGTTCGAGGGAAGGGTCATAAAAAACAATAGCCTTTTTGAAGATTTTTAGGTGTCCTTTTTTTTCTATTACTATCCATTTATTGATCTGTTTAGATTATGAGTCCAGTTGATTATACGAAGTCCTCTGGGTGCTGGAGCTCTATTTCTGTATGTACACTACTTTACACACCAAAAAAAAATCTTAGCCTGTGAAAATAGTCAGTAGAAATGTACATTGTTGAAAAACTGATGTAGAGAAGGAAAAAAAGGATATGAAACAAGTCATCTTCCTTGTTCTGAACCAACACTCACTTGTTTGATGTTTTCTTCTTGCATCTCTAAATTTTTATTATATACATTCATATAGATATAATTCATGGCAGTATTTTCTTCACAGCAAGATGATGATAAATGTATGTCTTTTCCTGGTATTCAACATCTTTCAGTTTGGTGATGGTGAAAAGAAATTGAAGCTGCTTCCAGTTAGAAAAGTAAAATTTTTGATAGATCTCTCAAACTTTGGAAATCTTCAACAAAGTCCCTTGATTCAAACTCAAAATATTTACCAGTAACACTGCTAGATTACCAGATCTTGATAAGACTAACAGCACATATATAATTTGATAGGTATATATATAAGATTCAGAAACTTTTCATATTCAAGAAATTTGGGAGTAGGGAAAAATTCTCAAATCCCAAGTTCTCAGCATCATTGACATATTACAAAACACAGAGCAAGTAATGTATCACCTCCAGCCATAGACAACTTGGGTGTAGGTGTCCTTGATCCACCTGAAACTCTTCCTCAAAGACCCTTTCATCTTGCCTTCGACTGCATAAACCTTGTAGCTAGCAACCCTTTTCTTCCTCTGCAACTCAGGGTCATTAAAGCTCCAGCTTTTTGAAGAAGAAGAAGACCCAAGAGAGCTTTTGTTCTTCTTGATCTTAATCTCTTTGCCTAGCTGATTTGGTCGAACATGAACGTAATTGACATAGCTAGCACTGTAACACCTCAAGTCTTGCATGTTGTCAGGCCCTCCTCCTCCATAGTAACTCTGAATCTGCAGCCCCCCATCCCTGTATGACTTGGATCTGTAATCTTCCATCGAGATTGAATATGGAAGATGTGGCAGTAGTGAAGCAGGAAATAAATATCGTTGTGGAGTTGTTGAATATGGGAGGTGATGCCATTGGTTTTTGTTTGTAAGCAGTGTTTATTTATTGGTTTCAAACAGGAAACAGCTCAAGTGGGTGGCTTGTCTGTAGTTTTCTCGAGTGGGGGTTGTTTTAAAACTGAGAAGAGGGGATTAGGGACGTGACGTTTTCTACTTTAGGTATCCACGCTACATGGCATGGGGCAGCTACTTTTGAATGGGATCCCCAACTTCAGTTCCACACTTCCATGTGACATGCTTCATGTTTGACTAGGTACAAAATCATTTCAAACAACCCCAAAGGATATTTTGTTTTTGAACAGAATCCAGATGGAGTGTTTGAAATTGAAACTTGAGCGAGAATAGTCCAAATTTTACACCCCCAAAGGATGACTTTTGACTGCAGTGGAGCTGTTGTGGTTCTCCCATGAGCTCCAAACTATATATTTTTATTTAAAACAATAAATAATATTTTTTAAAAGATTAAAATATTAAATATTATTATACAATTAAAAAAAATTGAAAAAACATATAAAATAAAAGTTATTTTGGCTTTTTAACTATTTTTATATTTTTAAATAAATTTAATTGCTTTGTATTTTAAAATTTCAAAATATTATAAACTTTTGAAAATTATTATTTATTATTTTTAAATAAATTTCAAAATTAATTTTTTTATAGTATGTCTTCCGCGTTTATTATATGTTTGATTGGTTTAAATTTTTAGAAAAAACTGAAGACAGCTAAGTAAAGGTTGCAAAATTAGACAAGCAAGTGAAACCAAGATTAGGTGGGAACACAGAGTGTTGACCCTAACCGACACTAGATAATATATTGTGTACAAGGCTACAAGCAGTGGTACAGCCAAGCCAAGCCAGACCAGACCAGGCCATATGTATAATGATGAAATACAAAAATGGCATACAATCCAACAAAAAACCCTAGCTAGCTGTGCATCAAAACTAACATAAAACCATTACAAAGGTGTAGGGGAAATTGGACAATCTTAATGTAGCAGTGGTCAGATATGTTTAAGAACATTAACTAAAGAAGCTATATGACAGAAATATGCCTCTTAACTATATTTAGGAAGATAATTTCATCAAAGGAGATCAGCAAAGTTTTGTGGCAGCTCCTCGATGATCACATTGTAGAACCTCTGGATATCATACAGCATTCTCTCATCATCATTAGTCACAAAGTTAATGGCAACACCTTTTCTTCCAAACCTTCCGCTTCTTCCAATGCGGTGGAGATAGTTTTCAGGTTGAGTAGGGAGATCATAGTTTATGACAAGAGAGACTTGCTGCACATCAATACCACGAGCAAGGAGATCTGTAGTGATGAGGACACGAGAAGAACCAGAACGGAATTCACACATGATGATATCACGAGTATTCTGGTCCATGTCTCCATGGGTAGCAGAGACTGTGTGGTCACGACTTCGCATTTTGTCAGTTAACCAGTCAACCTTGCGCCTTGTGTTCACGAAAATGACACTCTGGGTGATTGCAAGAGTTTCATAGAGATCGCAGAGTGTTTCAAGCTTCCACTCTTCCTTTTCAACATTTACATAGAACTGCTTGATACCTTCAAGAGTTAGCTCATCACACTTAACCAAAATTCTCACAGGTCTGTTCATGAACTTCCTAGTAATCTCAAGGGCTTCAGGTGGCATTGTGGCAGAAAAAACTCCAACCAGAATCCTGGTCGGCAGCAGCTGGAAGATATCATAGATCTGACAGACAGAACAACATTAATAGAACAGAAAATACCATAGCCAAAGCTTTCAGAACTCAAAATCATTAAAAGGGAAGACAGCAAGATGAAGTAACAAACCTGATCCTTAAAACCACGGGAAAGCATTTCATCAGCCTCATCCAAGACAAACATCTTGATATAATCTGGACGAAGTGACTGCCTTTTCAACATGTCAAAGACACGACCAGGAGTGCCAACGACAACATGAACACCACTTTGAAGAATCCGTTGATCTTCACGAACAATTGTCCCACCAACACAAGCATGGACTTTAACACCAAGATAATCATCAAGTGCCCGCATCACCTTCTCAATCTGTTGAGCCAATTCCCTTGTGGGTGCCAAAACTAGAGCCTGGCATTGCACTACATCATAGTCAAGTTGCTGTAAAATTCCAGAGCAGAATGTTGCTGTCTTCCCAGTTCCAGATTGGGCTTGCTGAATTACATCAAGACCCTTGCAGAATGGAACAATTCCTCGTTGCTGAATTGCAGAAGGCTTCTCAAAACCTAGTTTAATATTTTGAGGGGGATGAGGATTCAGCATAAATTACCAAAACTAGAACTTAGAAATACTATACATGTACACAGAAATGGCAGAATATGGTGCTTGGAGCATTTGGAGAAGCAGACTACAAAATCTATGGTTTTTTGTTCAAAATACAGTACATACCATATGCATAGATACCCCTCAGAAGATTCTCTTGAAGTCCCATTACATCAAAAGTTTCATAAACCTCATCATAACTTGTGAAAAAAATCTTGTCCATCAGTTTGGAGCCTGTGCAAATTTCCATATGAACATCACCAAGTTGTCGAAATACGAACACATGCAAAGGGAGGAAAGTAAGTGGTCTACAAATAAGAAACTTACAACTCATCCATTTTCTGATCATACTGACGAGCATCGAACTGAGATCCTTCTGGTGCCAAACCTGCCATGCTGTGCACAAGGTGGAGAATATGAAGATCAATAAGCATAATCTATGAAAACTTTTTAACTGCATTAAAGACCAAATTATTTTCATATTTGCAAAATATGTAACAGAAGAGCCAAACTTGCACGCCAGGATAAAGAGGATAGCAAGCATTAACTTCTGATTTAGTATCTGGAGAAGCTATACAAGGAGGCAGATGGCTATCTGATATTTTGATCATAAGTCCTTTAAACCAGACACCACATTGCCTACCTCTCCAAAATTC
This sequence comes from Abelmoschus esculentus, assembly GCA_035048815.1. Classification (NCBI taxonomy): domain Eukaryota; kingdom Viridiplantae; phylum Streptophyta; class Magnoliopsida; order Malvales; family Malvaceae; genus Abelmoschus; species Abelmoschus esculentus. The sequence goes on along the minus strand of JAUCBN010000020.1, from coordinate 16,507,550 downwards.
ACTCAAGTCCAGAACATAAAGAAAAGCGTTTTAACACATTGTTGGTACTAAATATATAAATACATGTACATAAGACACATACAAAAAACACTATATCGTGACTCATAATCATCACTATACTGGCTAGTTTACACAAAACTGTTTAAATTCTAGGAAAACAAGCAAACTGTATAGCTCTATGCATACATTTTTACGCATACAGAAGGTTTATGGATGACCGACCAGCTGTCACCAATACAGAAGTAAAATACATAGTAAGCAGATTTTTATACAAATGGAATTGTCAGCTACTGGCAATGCTAGACCATAAGCTACAATCCATTCGAACTGTGAAAGCAAATACACATATCAGCTAAAGACTACAACATACCATTCTTGTTAAATACTATCAAGGCCGCATTAAACCAAAGCAACATACCAAACTAAACTATCAAAAGTTACAGCATCAAAATGTTTTCCTCAACCAAATAACCACATATTGCGTAGTTAGAGTACCACTACCAATCATCTCACCCTATTAATTGTAAGAATTCAACTCAAAAGAGACTGAGCGTTTATATCTGGTCACAGTCGGATTAAGTAAAAAACTTATCCAAAGCAGCTCAAATTTGGAGTCTAAAATACAAAAACAGAAGAATTTCATTATCTTCTTCAGCAGCCAACAATTCGTTTCCCTTTGACTTTGAGAAACAAATATAGCAAGTCTAATCTTGCAAAGGTTCAAACTTGATCAATTCTCAAACAAACAAAAAAAAATCAAATTTACAAAACAAACCCACAAATCAAATACATAAGCCTCGCTGCTCGGAAACACCCAGTGCTGACCACACTAAGATACACGAAAGCGCAAATAAAGCCAATTGGCCAAGCCTAAGCAATTTCAGAAAAAATCCAAAACATACAAAGAAAACAGCCCAAACCCAGATCCCAAACAGTAAAACTAAATACAATAAATATCAAATTCAATCCAACAAAAATAATAAACCATGGAAACAACAGCAAGTCAATCAAATACGAAAAAGGATGGAAGAAAGTAGAACCCAGGAAAAATAAGGAGAGTCTAAAGAAGAAACCTTGAAGCAGATGAAGAGAGCAAGAGAGAACATGCGTTTTGGAGGGTTTTTTCGGTTGAGATTTAGAGAGGAAGTGTTAGGGTTTCCCAAACTCCTCGGATCAGCGCCGTGGAGTTTGAAGGAAAAAACAAAGAGGGGAGCAAAGCAATTGTGTTTAGGCTTTTGTAACGGGTAGGTTTTGACTTTGTAAAATATTTAATAAATTTATTACTAGTAATTTGATAAATGATTTATATAAATTCTTTGATTTTATGTTTGAAATTTTAAATTTCTTTTTATTTAATTATAAATTAGATCCTCGTATTTCTTTTCTTTTTTTTTTCTGCTGTTCATTTCGCTTGCCTTCCAGTTTCTTCAATTCTGATAGTGATATTAATTGTCAGGCGTCGGATACGAGCAATTTTTAACAACTTGGATTGATATGTTCCAGATTTGAGGGTCCACATGGGACCTATGTTAGAACTCCATTGATCCAATGTTCGTGGATGGAAAAGATCAAGTTAATTGAGTGGACAAGGTCCCCTCTTATTGTCTTAGAATATGATTTCATAATTACATAAAGGGTGTTTAGCCTTCTGTTCCCAGCAAAATTCTTGTTTGGCTACTGGAATTCTTAGGTTCTGGATGAGATGCAGACTATGCAGTATGGATCTGGTTAAGACATTAGATTTAGTGATTCAAGAAATAAACACGGTAATAATAGTACATTAATACTTTTATCTTAAATATGTGATTAGTCAGTGCCACTATGTACTAATTAACATTTTACAATTATAGTATTATTTCTGGAGATCAACCATTAAAGAAGTTGTCTCCAGGTATATTAATCAAAAGACATATTCTTCAATCCTCCAAGGTGGTTTTTCCACACTGGAAAAGGATGGAAAATATAAATTTGAAAGAGTGCTACTACATAGGAAACTCTTCAGGTAGATTTCCAGAATGACTCCAGGTCTCCTGGTCGCTGCAACAATTTTATCTTCTATGATGAAAATGACTTGGCTCTTTCCAACTGCTGAGCAGGTCCCCCGTTGGATGGAAGGATGCTGGACTTCCACTCACTGGTCATTGACTTTAGCCGTTGCCTTGAGCTGCTTTTAGTGATGATGTTTGAATTCGGTTTCTACATTAAGATTGTTTGTCATTTCTTATTCATAATGCATAATGTAAAATAGACTAGTGACCTGCAATATTCATGCATTGAGTCATTGACTAACCTGAGTTTCTAGTGATCTATTCTCCGGTAGTGAATTATGAATGGGTGACTGAGAAGCCACATTTTCGCTTTTGTTGGCTTCATATTCAAGCCCAAGATTCCTGAGGCGATTCAGCTCCGGTAACACAACTGAATCAAGGTCTGGTCTGTCCCTTTTCCTTAGTTCACAGCACTGTAAAGCCAGTTTTGCTAATGATAAAGCCTCTTCAACTGGCCAATCGGGTACTGCTGGATCAAGCATTTCTGCAAAGGTTCCTTTCTCGATTGCTTCATGAACATGGAAAGCTAGTCCTACTGGTGGCTTTAACGTTATAAGCTGTAATAGAATCACACCAAATGAATATAAATCTGATTTTACACTTAGCATTCCTGTTTGCTGATACTCTGGATCGATGTAAAAGAATGTTCCCTGAGGTTGTGTTAAGCGATGTTGAGTGACACTATTTGTTGCTGGAACTAGTCGGGACAAGCCAACACCACTAATCTTGCTCACATAATTCTGGTCTAAGAGAATGTTTGCAGGCTTGAGGTCACGATGTACCAGTGGTTCTGGCTTTGTCTGGTGGATGAACAGAAGGCCCGTGGCAATTTCAGCAGCTATTCTAAAGCGGGTATTCCATGGTATTGGGGGAGTATTGTCTTTACGGGAGAGCCGATCCTCTAAGCTTCCGTTTTCCATGTATTCATAAACCAGACATCCGTTCTCAGGGCAGGCACCGATGAGCAGAACCAGGTGTGGATGTCTCATGCGACTTAGAACCTCAACCTACATTAAAAAATTATTTAATATAAATGAAAGAGAGAAAAAGGAACAGATATCATAGATTCTGGCACTATAAATACATTTGGCTAGAGAAATTTCCTAGTTTGGGGATCTGTGGAGAACATATTTGTTTATTTTCTGGGTCGGATGTATCTTTTTAAAGGCTTTTATTAGTCATCAGCATCTTAAACCGGTCCATATCAGGCGTAGTTACCTCTTGCTGGAATCGCTTCTGTCCTTGTGACAAATCTGGCCTTAAGACCTTGATTTTTAGTTTCTCTGCCTCAACCAAAGCCAGCGCCTCCTCCTCGGCAAGCCTGGCTTCCTCTAATTTGCGCTCTTCTGCTTCTTTCCATTCCTCAAGCGTCCTCAACTAGGAAAACAAGACGTCCAGTCAAGAAAACTGGTAATCTGATGCACAAGTTTGTTTAATATGATCATAAGCACCCGATCTTACCTTCTCTTTTGCCGCAACAGCTTCTTTGCGGACTGATTTAAACATTTCCATTGAACTCTTCAATTCTTTTTGAAGTCTCCTCATCGCATCCTCCAAGCCTCGCTATGTAGCCCATGCAAAGGATGAACCATGTCTCAGTGATATATTTAGGTCATAGGAAGTAGGAACCAATTAGTAATGTCAGGAGGTCAGTGTATGTTTTTTGTTTGACCAAACTTAGTTCCCTAATGAATTTAGTACAACATACTCACAGGAGTCAGACAGGCCAAGGAACTGGAACTATAAACTGTACTATCTGAACCCTGAGCACATGGGTCGGCTGATAGACAATTTGATGGCCCTGGAAGAATAGTTCTCTCTGGTATGGAAATTCTCTGAAGGGGTTCTTCTCTTTTACTTCTCTTTGAAGCTTTAGGTAATGGATCCGGTTTGTTTCTCTTCAATTTGTCACATGGTTGTAATTGAACAGAAACGTTGATTCTATCAGAGGTTATTCTGTAATTTCTGCCTTTACCGATTGAAACATTTCTGCAGGTGCCAGCATGGAAATGGTCAGATTGAGATCTACATCAATGCTAGCGGTGTGAGTAAATATCTCTAGAATTTTAGAACATGCTTAGATCCCCATCCTTGGGAAATTAAGTAGACTATTAGCAAGATTCATTTTCACTTTTCTCATCCTAGTAGAAAATTATGCAATAGATGTCACAAGCCATGCTAGATTTTCCATCTTAACTCTCAAGGATTAAGACACCATGGTGAGTTCTGATACTGGTACTCATATAGAGAGCCTACGGAGTAATTGGGGGTTGTTGGTTTTGACTTGGCACCTACCAATTGAGAATCACCAAGAAGTTATGTTGTGGTATATTTCATGTTACCTGCCACAGCTTGAGTCTTCAATCTCTGAGGTATCAAGTGCACGTTTAGTCAGAAGTGTTTTCAGATGTCGTGGCTTGTGCAACTTCGTGCTTGTGCTTTTACAAAGTGTCAGAGACCTACTCGCTGACCGGGAAACTTGAACTTTTCCTTTTGATATGACATATACTCCACACGATTCTGGTGCAAGTTTGAGCAAGCTGGTTGGGACATCTGGAATTCTGAGTTTCCTGAAAAGACAGTTTCAAAATCATGTTAGGGGGAACATATCTAGTACTAGAAATTGCAGGAAATATCAGTAAAATTTTCTGTGATGAATTTCTACTCTTTCTTCTAAGATGAAAAAGAGTTTCTTTTACATTGATTTTATGTTGTTAGTTACTTAGTTACCAACATATCATGCATGCTGCATGCACATCTTGTGGTCATAACTCATGTCGGAGCCTTATTACTCTTCCATAATTGTGGTTCCTAGAAAGCTGGTTTCACTTATTTTCTGAAGGAAGATTTCATTGTTGGAAAAACACCAGATTATTGACTAAATGGTAAAATAAAATACACTTGAGAGATAGGGAGAAGACCTTGTAAGAACATTCCGGGTGGAAGCACCAAGAACGATGTTTCCGATGTTGTTGTTGTTGATATAATCTACCAGAGCAGTTGGTACATCAATACCATGGATGACCACCTCATGTGATTCAATCTGAAAATTCCCCAGTGTTCATGAAAATGTCTTCTTCTAAATGACATGTTACAAGCAACTGTGGTTATGATAACTCACCCCTTTTCGAGCGCAGTATCCTCTGGAAGAAAGGAAGTTTTGTTGCATCTCAGCTTCAGATGGTGGCCGACCTTCTGTAGGTGTAGCTTGAAAGTGTTCTGTGAAAAAAAATGGGGCCAACACGACACATATCAAATGCAACAAGAAATGAAAGTAATGAAAATCCCCATTGAATGGGAGGGATACTTACGCGGATGCATGGTCTTGTTTGTGACATGAACGAGGAAGCAGTTGGAGTTGGGGAGCAACAAGTTATCCACCGCCCACTTGACAGCAAGCTGGCTACTCCTGTTCTTGTCGACGGCAATGGCTGTTAATGTGGAGGTTTCTTCCATTGCTGATGCTTCCATTGCGATCCCGAGGCAGGTCCTTGTTAGGGTGAACAAAGTAATGCATGGAAGAAGAACATATATGGATCTTTGCTTTGTTTACTCTTTGCTAAATTTAGGTATGGGTTGCTTCCACAATTACAGGGAACAAGAAACCAACATCTTGCCTGTCAGCTTCTTATGTCCTCCATTCTTTCTTTGTAGTTACTAAGGATTTACTGTTGGGGAATTGGTTTTGCATTCTACTCAAATTCTTGGGAGTTTTAAACCAGAAAATTAGGTATAATTTATTGCACAAAATATTAACATTATCGAGTTATTCAATGTAATTGAGATATTTGATTTGTTAAACAATTTTAGTATTTTAATATTAATATAACGAAAGAAACAAACTATAATATCGTGGTTATAATGTTTCTATATAATATTCAATCTATAATATAATTGACATATTCGATCCGTCAAACAATGCTAGTGAATTATCCTTGTTTAAATAACAAGAACTTGAGGGCGATGAATTGAACAACACACCGTAGAATTAAATAAATGACATTGTAAAAAAAAAACAGAGAAATAACGGCTAAAACAACTGGACCAACTGAAAATACATGAAAAAGAAAACAACTGAAGAGCTCTACAGTTGTTTCTTTTGCAAATCCTAGCCAGTACCACCAAGAACACCCTTGAGTTTCTTAACTTGAGCATCATCAAGGAACGTAGTTTTCTCCAATATGGGAGATGGCAAATCATTGGCAAACAAAGCAAAATCAAGGATTTGAAGACCAGGAAGTGGACTGTTAAACGTAACAATGGCTAGAGATGGTCTTTTACTGGAGCTTATCTGAAAATGCAACAATCCTTGTGGAAACACCATAATGTCTCCCCTTCTCAGTATCTTCAGGTAAACGGCATTGGACGAAGAGATGAAGCCGGCAGTAATTCTACCACGCACGACGTATAGAAGCTCGGTAGCGGCAGGGTGAGTGTGCATTGGAACTACACCACCAGGAGCCAGGTCCAAGCGTGCAGCGGATATGCCTAGCCCGTTCACCGCCGGATATTGTGCGGTGAATGCAGGGCTGACTGCAGCTTGGATGATGTTGGAAGTGTTCCCTGCTGTGCCTAGTCCTGAGAACGCGAAGTCGTCGGATACTACTTTGGATTCTGGTTTGCAAGCATACCCCGAAGGGGTTAGAACTCCATCCAGGTTTGCAACACAGAAGTCCTGTGCTAGGACATGGGTGGAAGTGAAGATAAGGGAGAAAAGGAAGAGAAAGTGAAGCATTGTTCGAGTTGGGATAACTAGTTCTTTCGTTGCCAGTGTGGTTCTCTTGAGGGATTATGGGTGGGAATATATAGAATGACAAACCATGGGGAAATTGGCTAAAAGATCACATAATAATGATAATATTAGAACAAAACTTCTATGTTACTAATCGTATTTTTTTTTAGGTTTAACTCTAAAAAATTAAATTAATTAATATTATGATTTTATAAAATATCTTGATTAATCAATGGAGTGACAAAAAATATTTATACTTTTCTATTTTATGTAAATTTAAATATTAATATTTTTCTAATTAAAATGAGAATTTTAAAAAATATATTATCTTGTTAAAGTTTTATGAGTTTATAATTCTAATAATATAAATTATAGAAAATATATTAAAATTAAATTGAAATAATAATTTTATTTGGCTATTGTGAGTATCTATCATTTACATGAGGAAGTGAGGTGCTTGGCATCTTGATTTCATCCTCTAGTGGATCACCTCATCTTGTATGAGTGTTGTAAAATCTCTCCACTTTTTCTATAATAAATCAACAACGATTCAGCTAAAAAATAAAAATGATATTTTAATATTTAAATAAGTAAATTAAGTAAATCATTATTAAATTTTATTTTTAAATTTATTTTGATTATTATAATTTCAAAACATTTAATTCATTCATTAAAACTTAGATATTAAATATTTTTTTTATCATTTGTCTATTATTTTTATTAACGATGTTCATATACTAATGAAGAACTTGATTGATAGACAAAAATTAATATATTGAAAAATATATTTCATACGACAGAAGAGAAAGATTGACAAGAAAAAAATTAAAAAATAATTAATTCGTAAATTTTAAAATATATTTTTAACAAACGTAAGTTGAATTTAAATTTGAAAAACAAAATAAAGTGAATAATAAAATTAAAATCAAACGATACTTATTTTAGTCATTTAGAATTTAAAAATAACAAAAAAATTATATCTAAATTTTAATAAAAATAAATATTTAATACTTAAAATAAATTTATAATAAAATTTTAATTATATTTTATACAATTTACTCTATTTATTTATTTTTATTTTAATGATACTAACTTGTTCATAAACAAAGTGGGGTGTGATAGTTCGCTGTACCGAATGCTCAAGTTGACGGTGGAGACAAAAGAATGAAAGCGAACCACCAGCCGGTCCAACCTTGTAGGCTTCCGGCCTTTTTCCATTCTAGGCAAATATTAAATTGATGACAAAGATTTAGCCTAATGCACTCCAATTTATGTTAATTTTATATATTTCCACTAAATCTAACAATATAATATTGTCATAAAATTTTTATGACCCGAGTTATATATGCTTCATTTATAATGATGTACATGTCGGATTATCGATAATTTATATAAGTATACATCAATGTAACAAATATCTGAAATTTTACGATTTAAAATTTTAATATAATTTAATTTATAAATTTTACTTTATAACTTAAATTTTATTTAAAATTATTTTGATTTGAACTGAGTTAACTTATAAAATTTGAGTGAATCGAATTTAAAAATCAATCTATTAATTATTAAATAAATTGAATAACTCCATATTGGTCCACTATTCCTGTGACTCAAACTCTGTCGATGTGTATATATCCTGTTGTGGTCCCAACTCACATGGCAAAGTGGTCTCATAAGAAGCCATGGTGCACTGCCAGTGCCAGCTAAATGTCTCATGCTCATGCTATCCGCAACCATGGTCACTTGAGTGGACTAGAAGGATTCCCTTCAGGACAAGTTGGCTACCCAGAGCTTGACATATGTCAAACATCTAATGCAGCTACCTTACCCAGTATCTGAGCAGTTCACAGATTCCAGGAAACCAGGATAATTCAGAGTCTAAATAAAAAAATATATAATTTACATGTAACTAAAATTTATTTGGGCCATTCAACTGTTGTACATGGTGGACGAGACCCAATAGATTGCCCGTTTCAATAACAATTCATGTTCCCGTTTTCAAAATTTATAAATATAATTCGATTGGTATTATTGTCGATGTTGAAATATAAATATAAACATATATGAATATTATTACCTAATATAAAACAATCCAAACCTGATCCTAAAAACTCAATGAAAGTTCGTTAGTTGAAATTAAGAGTAAATTTTTTTTGGAGAGATTGAATAAAATGAAACAAAAAAAAAAATTAATGAATCGGATACCGATAATTATATTAATATATCAATTAAATAATTATATAACATTTAATATTTTGTTTTAAAAATAAAATAAATGATATTTGTTTTGGGGATATAATCTTTGTATATGCTTTTTTCTGTTTTTGATATTATTTTTATACTTCTTTGGATGGTCATTTTTTTTAGTTGGATTGATATCATCTTAATTGATCAATATAATACTTATTTTATTATCCTGTTGATCTTTCTTGTTTTAGATCCTTAGATTAGATTTGGATATATAATTTGTATTAGTGGATAGTTTTCTAATGACGTCGGCTTTAATTTATGATTTTTTGTGATCTTTCAGTAATTTGATCATCTTTTGTGGTTCATTAACGATGCAGTCAGATCTATGTTTGTATCATTTTTGTTTAAATTTTTAATATTTTTATTATATGGTCTTTATATAATCTATAATGGTTAATTTCTTATGTCATTGATTACTGAAAAATATCCAAATTATATATTTAGTTAATTTTTTATAATTATAAATTCTCTTTGTAATTCGATTATTTTTTCAAACAAAATTAACGATTTCCTTAAAAGGTTTTTTAAAGTATTTTTTTTACTTCAAAGACAATTTTTTTGAATAAACTAATAATGATTACAATAGTATATGTTCTAGAATATAATCTCTACTATTTGATATTGATGGCTCAATCACTCTGCTGGCATGGTACTCGAACTTGTGATCTCTAGGAACATTCAACCACTTGGGCTAGAGTGTTCGTGATCAAAGACAAATTTTTAATGTACGTCTCGTGATAAACAATTTTTTTAACGTCCAATGATCATCACCTTTATTTCAATCTTATCGAAGTCTCAATTATTCATTCCCAGCCCGCGAAAGGCACCTAATCAATTGTAGTACAAATTAAGTGTGAGCCTTGACGCTGCCACTGTCTCGAGAGGATATTTTTTTGGTGTGGAGAGGCTAAAGAGTTCCTCCATATTAAGATCCTCTTTTATCATGTTACTCGGCAAGTTCCATGTAAATCCATGCAAAAGATTAGCCAAAGTTGCTTGAATCACCATAATTCCCAGAGGATATCCGGGGCACATCCTCCGTCCAGTTCCGAATGGCAGCAACTCAAAATCATGACCTTTGACATCAATAGCCTTTCCAATGAACCTATCGGGACAAAAAGTCATTGGGATTGTCCCAAACTGTAGGGTCTCTCCCGATGGTCCACACATTTACAAAAGCTCTAGTACCCTTGGGAATGTCGTAACCGGCTACTTGGCAGTCTTTGCGAGTCATGCGAGGCACTAGCATGGGTGCCACAGGGTGCAAACACATTGTCTTTTTCACAATTGATTAAATGTAAGGTAGGTTCACGATGTCCTTTTCTTCTACCCATCTGTCTCTACCGATTACCCTATCTAGTTCCTCAGTAGCCTTGGGAAAAAATTCAGGCTTTCTCAATAGCTCAGAAATTGCCCATTCTACAGTCAGAGCTGCACTCTCCGTTCCTCCGGCTATGAGGTCCTGAAACATCATCAAACATTAGCTAAGTTTGACATACCACGTGTAATAATTTCTTAAAATTGCAAAATAAAAGAGCTATAGATTATCTTTATAAACAAGCAATGAATTATTATCATCTGAATAATTGCCTTGACTCCATTTCTTTCAAGTTTGACATCAAGATTGGGATCCTCAGTGAATTGCAAAAGCACATCCACCATATCCTTGGCAACAAAATCTTTAACCTCTCTTCTCCTAGCGGTATGTTCATCTAAAAGATGTTCCAAGAACCTATCGAAATTCTTGCTCAACGCCTTCATTCTCTTAATATGGCCTTGCAAATCCATGAATCTTAGCCACGGAATCGAGTCCCTGATGTCCATCGCCCCGCTGAGCAGGAACAACTCATCTAGCATCTCCTTGAACTCCTTCTGGGTCACGATCTCATTTTCGCCGGTCTCACCCGTGTACTTTTTTCCCAACATCATCCTGATTGTCACGTTAAGGCTCAATTCCAAAAGATGATCTTTCAAAACAATCGTCTGACAGGATGATTCATCCAAACCTTTTAGCAACAATTTCTTTTTGTTCTGATACCACTTGTCACGTGGCTAAACTTTAAAACCAGCCCAACGTGCGATCTTAGGCGATGTGACTCAAGACAAACACCTAAGTAAGCCTTCTAAACACTTTCGAAAGATCAAACTTTCTAAGAATCGACAAATGCAAAGCGTTCTAAGCGGAAACAGATCAAACGAGATAAGCGAAGAAGAACACTTCAAAAACGATCGTCTGACATAATGATTCGTACAACCCTTTTAGTAACAATTTCATTTCTTTTCTTTGGATATACTTAAATGACTCCAAGCGATTTGCACTAAAAAGTTCCATCATGCATATTTTTTGAACTAGACGCCAGGACGGTTCGTATGGTGACCAGATAATATCGGAATAATTGTAAGAAGTGTAATCTCCTGCGGCGGTGTTGGAGCGATCGGAAAAGATATCATCATAGGTTTTAAGGAAGGCTTTTGTCATTTCAACGGATGAGTCAACGACGACGGGGAATGACCCGAATTTGAGGTGCATGAGGGGACCATATTTTTGGGAGAGAGCATGGATGGATTGGTGGGGAAGTGAACCGATGAGGTTAAGGTTGTCGATTATGGGCCAGGGTTTTGGTTCGGACAGTAAATTGAGTTTTTTATGGCGGTAGAAACGGAGGGAGAGGAGGATGAAGGCTAGAGTAACCAGCCATGGCGTGAAATAAGAAGCCCAAGATGGGGTCTCAATTTGATATGGAGATAGTGAATAATGTACTAAGAATATACGTGATTGTGGGGGAGTGAAAATAAGGGAGTTGTATTTTATTGAAAAAATTATTAGATGAATTTTAGTCATTGAGAGATTATTTTATAGACTAATTTTAGTACGTTATTTATGGTTTTTAACCATTAAAAGATAGTCAATTAAATTTCATTTTCTGTATTATTTTTTCTAATTAATCAATATTTAGTCACCTATTACCTCTTTATATGAAAATAAAAAAAATGAAATTCATTCTTAAAAAAATGACATGAAAAATATAAAAATTAATTGGCTACTTTTTAGTGGTTAGGGACCATGAATGATATGATAGAACTGGTACATAAAATAATTTTTCCTATGTGGTCCCACCTAATCAGATTTGTTTATCTCAATTTTTTTTCAAGGTGAATTATCACATCTTTTCTATATGTAATTATTGAGTAGATAATTATTTAAAGATAAATAATTCTAATTATTTGGACCACAGATGATGTAATAAACAAAATTTATTTAATAATCTCTAACCAATTTGGGTTAAATATTTTTATGCGAAAAATGATTTGAAAAATCTCCTTAGAATTCATTTGAAAAAAACATCTCATTTGAGGAAGTTACGTTTTATGAAAGTAAATTTTTGATTAAAGCGTTTTTAGAAAATATCCGTCAAAAATCATCTTTAATAAAAGTAGTTTTATTAAATTAAATTTAGTTTTAAAAAATACATAAATAAAAAATATTTTTAATTGATTTTTGACAGGATGAATTTCTATATTATTTTTATATAAAAATATTTAGCTAAAATTATCGTATTTATATTAAAAACATAAATATAAAAAACAGTTACAATAAAATCTGATTTTATCAAAGTTGATTTTAATTTGGTAATATGATTCTCTCTTAATTTTATGTATAGAAAAAACATATTTTAATTTGGTAGTTTTTCCCGCCTAATCTCTTACAGAATTACAAACACAAGAAATAAGTGAGAGAAATTATAGAAATATTATGACTGAAAATTTTAATTTAAAAAACATTGTTTTCACTCATTTATTTTCCATTATATTGTGATTTATTGTTGAGTTAAGAAGATCGATTTCTTTCAACCCGTCTTTGAACAGTGAATTAATAAAAATAATAAACATTGTTCAAAGACGGGGGAAAGCAATCAATCTTTGAATAGTGTTTTCCACTCAAGCATTGTTTCAATAGTGTTTTTTCCTAATAAAACAAATTTAAAAAGAAAAACATTGTTCAGAAACGGGTTCCTTTCACTCCGTCTTTGAACAATGTTTATTATTTTTATTAATTCACTGTTGAAAGACGGGTTGAAAGAAACTAGTCTCCTAAATTCAATAGTAAATCATAATATAATTAAAAATAATTAGGTAAAAACAATATTTTTTAAATTAAAATTTTCAGTAATAATATTTTTATAATTTCTCCAAAATAAGTGACATGAAACAGATCATAGCATTAATATTTGTCCAAATATAGATTGTCTAGATGGAATGGATCACGTTTTCCATATGCGATGCTAAATTGCTAAACATATCTTACATGACTCCTTAGATTTTCTTAATAAATTTTTAGAAAAAACTACATATTTATATCTTAAATATAGTAATTTTTAAATTAGATTTAAGATTTAACCGTGAAATAAATGTTTAAATGATATTCTTTCTTTCGATTAGGTTTAAACTATTTTTTAAGTCAAGTAAATGTGTAACTTTTTATTCTGTAAAACATTTAAAGTTCTTTATTAATTCTCTTCGTTAAAGGGGTACGTGTCATCTTTTAAAAATTTTAGAATTATAATAAAAATAAATAAAATTACTTAATTTATAAAAACTCTCTAAATTTTCAGATTTCACAAAACAAACTCAAATTTTTAAATCTTTAACTCTTCAAACTTAAATTTCGACTGCTTGTCACGATTTCATTCACCTCATTGATCACTGGAATTTTATGACTATTTTCTACTATTCTGTCGTCGAAAATCGATCGATATTGTACGAAACGTCAAAATTATCGAATGATTTTTTCGAACGATTTATGACGAACAACAGTAAGACAAACGCCGAATGATGTGTAAGTTGATCAATATGAGAATGTCGTTTCATTTCATCGCCATCAATGTCGATGGGAGTGGCCGGAATTGAGGGTTTAAGAATTTTGTGAACCATTTTGAAAATATTTAAAAAATTTATGATATGTTTTTATTTTATTAATTTTTTATATAATTTAAAATTTTTAGGTGATAATACATCTCCTTTAACAGAGAGAATTAACAATCCTTAAATGAGTTACATAATAATAAAACGTTAGGTAGTTACTTGGTTCAAAAAATAGTTTATATACCTATTTTACTTGAAACCTAAATTTTAGGAAAAACTACATATTTAATATCTCAAATATGATACTCTTCAAATTGGTTTCAAGGCAATTTATTATTTAGTATATTATTTAAATTAAATTTGACAAATAAATTACATTAATTTCTTATAATATTTAAAAATTATTCTCCTTAAATACTTCACATATAAAAAATAATAATAAATTATCATAAATTATTTTTTATATTTCTAAGATTGTTATATTTATATATTATATAATAAATTTAAATTAATATATTCAAATTTTTAAAAATAATATCTATAATAAATATTTTATTTCTATAAAAAATATTTTTTAATATAACCTCAGACACATAATTCTTAAATCAAACATTTCTAACTTTTTAAAATTTGCTTTTCGTAATATTCTTTAGAAATAATGTTAAATCAGCTCTTATTTAAATTCTTTTTGCTTTGATACCACTTGTCACGTGGCTAGACTTTAAAACCAGCCCAACGTGCGACCTTAGGCGATGTAACTCAAGACAAACACCTAAGTAAGCCTTCTTAACACTTTTGTAAGATCAAACTTCCCAAGAACCGACAAATGCAAAGCATTCTAAGCGGAAACGGATCAAACGAGATAAGCGAGGAAGAACACTTCAAGAATGATCGTCTGACAGAATGATTCATACAACCCTTTTAGTAACAATTTCATTTTTTCTCTTCGGATATAATCAAATGAATCCAAGTGTTTTGCATTAAGAAGTTCCATCATGCATATTTTTCGTACTAGACGCCAGGACGGTCCGTATGGTGACCAGATAATACCGGAGTAATTGTAAGAGGCATTTCAATGGATGAGGCAACGACGACGGAGAATTACCCAAATTTGAGGTGCATGAGGGGACCATATTTTTGGGAGAGAGCATGGATGGACTGGTGGGGAAGTGGACCGATAAGGTTAAGGTTGTCGATTATGGGCCAGGGTTTTGGTCCGGGCAACAAGTTAAGTCTTTTACGGTGGTAGAAACGGAGGGAGAGGAAGATGAGGGCTAGAGTGGCCAGCCATGACGTGAAATAAGAAGCCCAAGATGGGGTCTCCATTTGATATGGAGATGGAGAATAATGTATTAAGAAGATACGTGATTGTGGGAGAGTGGAAATAAGGGAGTTGTATTTGATTGAGAAAATTATTAGGTGAATTTTAGTCATTGAGAGATTATTTTATAGACTAATTTTAGTACGTTATTTATGGTTTTTAACCATTAAAAGGTAGTCAATTAAATTTTATTTTCTATATTATTTTTATAATTAATCAATATTTAATCACCTATTACCTCTTTATATGGAAATAAAAAAATACAACACCCATCGACACTTGACTTACTTCTTTCTCGGAATCTGGCTTGAATGTTCCCCCATAAGAACCAATCTCCCTATAAAGAGCATCAAACTCTGATTCAGTTGTCCCTCCATAAGGACTGCTCGCCTCGACTTGCACCGCGATGTAATATCAACCGTACCAGGCAAATCTTGATCACTCTCCTTATGTTCAAGAGATACCTCACTCATTAACTCGACATTTTCTCTACACGTCAATCCTTTGTCCCTGGTGCTTGACGCCCCATTGCTCCGCGACAATGCAACACCCATCGGCACTTTGCTTCTCTTGAAGTTTGATGCATCGGCCATCTCCCCCACTAATGGCTCTTCGGCTTCCATGTCAACAGGCTCGGGCAACACATGCCCAACCAAGGAAATGTCCCCAAAAGTCGCTTCTAACTCGATGGCTCCTTGGCTTGGAGCATCCTCGACAGGTTGAATAGTTGTCAGATTCTTGGTCCCTTGCCCGATGTCTCGTCATACGGGTACAACACATCGTTGTCTCAGATCCAAGATGCACATGACATTGGCACACGGAATGATGATCGCTTGAACACGGTCAATGAAGTTTAGTCCCAAAATAAATTCAAAGTCATCTAACTCGATTACCTTGAAGTCTTCCTTGGACTTTCAATCACCGATCTGTAGCTCAACTTTTCGCAATGTCCCTATAACAGGAGCTTCCTTGGCATTCACAGTCTTGATCTTCTCGGTTGAATCCACAACTTTAAGACCAAGCTCCACTACAGCCTTCTTGGACATGAACAGATCACTTGCCCCAGTATCCACCAAAGCACTCTTCGATCGTCCCGCCACGTTGATGTCGACAAACATTAACACGTCCTACTTCTTTCTTTTCTTCTTGGCAGAACTCAGAATCATCGAGTCAAGCTTCGTAGCCTCTTCACTCTCGGACTCGTCCTCCTTGGACTGTATAACTCGATCAGGGCACTCTCGTGCTAAATGCGTCCCCTTACATCAGTAACACTTACGACTCACCCTTGCTTTCCTCCTATGACGTTGGCGATTGCACCAAGTCTACCTGTCTCACCATCTGAATCGTCATCTTGATGGACTATGGCATCAAGGCGGCTCTTCTAGTTCGAACAATCATTCACTAAGTGTGGACCATCACAATGGTAGCACTGTATTGCACCTCGATCTTTCCGTTCATTAATCTTATATTTTTTTTGTAGAGAGGAGATTTAAATTTTGGACCACGAGTTTTAATACTTGATTAACAAAAATTTTACATCTTTTCTCGATCGATTATCAATAATAAAATAATAAATTTTAAATTTTAATCTTAAATTTTAAATATAAATTATAAATCTTAAACTTTAAAAAATATATTTTATCCTTAATTTTCTAAACCTATACTTTTACCCTGAACATTAATTCTAAATTTTAAACTTATTTTTTTAGTATGAAGACATAAAAGGAGACAAATAATTTATATCTATATAAACATATATAAATATATAGTTAAAAGGATTCTACGATCAAGATATCTGTATAGAAAAAAAGTTTTATATGTAGAAATGATTATCCAATTTTGGTTCATATCGAAACACTGTTAGGAACGCCCTTGCATGTTACCCTGGGGTTTTAGCTAGGAGTAAGCAACTCATATGGTAACACCCCAGCTCCACACCGGTTCTTGAGCCTATTGTCACGACCTGCCAACAACAATGAGGTTAATAAATCATCATTGGACATTCTTGAGGAATCCATGCACCAAGGAAGCTTACAGAATGACCTAGAATGACCTATATCCATCTCAAGGATTCCATCACGTTCTAGAATGTTCCAAGAGGTTCCACCAAGATCTAGACACGTCTAGAAGGTCTGAGAAGATTCTAGAAGACTCTAGATAATTCTGGAAGGTTCTAAAACATTCTAGAAGGATGGAGAAGATGCTGAAAGCATCTAGAACATTCTAGAAGGATCAAGAATGTTCTAGAAGACCCTGGAAGACCCTAGAAAGATCATGGCTACTCTGAAAGTCTCTAGAGTTCTCTAGAACATTGTAGATAATTGTAGACATGTATAGGATAATGTAGAAAGCTCTAAAATAGTATAGATCTTTGTAGATATTTATGGAGGCAATATAATAGCCGTCCAATCAAAATAATCTTAGTCGTTCATTAGGGACTTGAGGTCTATAAATAGGACCACCTACCTCATTTGTAAATCATCAAGCAAAAGTGTAAGCATTAAGCCTTGTAAAGCTCAAGAAAGTGTTCACTTCTTGCCTTCTCAATTCTCTTAGCTTTCTAACCCTTGACTTGTCCAAATTAAGGCTTGTTAGCATTGATCGGGAGTGCTAACGCCGCACGGATGGTTCGGGAAAGACTAAGTCCATGACAATTGGTATCAGAGCGTGTTCGATCACTCTCAGGACATGACCAAGATAGGGAGAAACCAAGTTGCTAGCTCAACCGAGGCAGAAGTCACACAAGAGTAACGAGGGCATGAAGAGGTAGTTGATCCTGTTGCAGCTAGGACACGAGCCAAGTCCAAGAATCAACTATCTAGCTTGGAGTCTCGTATAGCCCATGTTGAGGAAAACATGTAGGGCATGGGTGCCCAAGTGGACGACCTTCATCAGAGAGTGGAAGGCCCTGAGGCAGAGGATGCCGAGATCCACACGGCCATGAGGGCCATGATACTCAAGTTAGAGAAGTCCATGCTCGGGGAGTTAAGCCAAGTTCGCGACCTTCTCATGAGCGAGCTCTCGAAGGTACGTTCTTCGCTTGAACCTGAGCTAGACAACATGCATGCTCAAGTCGAGGCACTACAAGGCGGTGTAGCCTTGTGCAAACATGCGATGGCTGTCGGGTCAAGCATCACTTATGAGGCTAGAAGGGTCGAAGTGCCCAAGCCAAAAACTTTCTCAGGGACACGCAACGCCAAAGAAGTAGACAACTTCTTGTGGGGGCTAGAGCAATACCTTTGCGTTGCCGGAATCATGGACGAGGCAACCAAGGTTGAAACCGCAACATTGTACCTCACCGATCTCTCCGAAAAAGATTCACTCTTCAACTTCATGGATGGGCTCCAACAATGGGCCAAGGCCGAGTTAAGGCGTCAGGGAGTGCAAACCCTTGTTGATGCCATAGCCGTGGCCGAAAGCTTAATTGATTATTCTAGCCACAAGGAGCCTACATCTAAGCCAAGGAATGGTAAGAGTAATCAAGTTGTGGGTTGGAGAGACAAGAGTCCTCGTAAAGATGGTCACCATGAGGGTCACTCAAGCAAACCCAAAGACTCGTCCTCATGGAAAGACAAGGCCAAGGATAAATCCCAAGAAGCTCGAGGCACCAAAAGATCACCACCAAGTAAGTGTTTCATTTGTGATGGTGATCAATGGGTTCGGGAGTGCCCACAGAGGCAAACACTTAGCTCTCTCCTAGCCAAGCATCGAGAAGATAGTGATGCCGAGGAGTCTGAGCTCGATGCACAAATGGGATCCATGCAATAGCTAAACGTGATGCAATCCACCCCGAAGACCAAAGCCAAGGGGTTGTTATATGTGGACGTCACAATCAAGGGAAAAGCATCAAAGGCAATGCTTGACACAGGTGCGTCCCATAACTTTGTTTCTCTTGATGAAGCAAAAAGGTTAGGTCTTAATGCAACAAAAGGGCAAGGATCCATCAAGGCAGACAACTCCACTACCTTGTCAATCCAAGGCATTGCACGTGTAGTCAAGACCAATGTAGGGACATGGTCTGGCCACCTAGACTTCATAGTAGCCTCGATGGATGACTACAAGCTCGTCCTAGGCATTGATTTCTTTGTCAGGGCCAAAGCTATTCCGATGACATATGCCAACATCTTGTGCATCACGGAGGGTCACCAAGCTTGTGTGGTGCCAACCATCAGGTCCACCAAGCCAAATTCTAAAGTGATCTCATAACTTAGAATGGAGGAGCTTGAAGAATTCAAGAATGTTACACCTCCAAAGTTGCGAAGGAGGCTACCACCAAAGGGAAAGGTGAATCCTAAGATCACGTCTAAACCGAAACGAAAGCAAGTTGAGAGTCTAAGGAAGAACACCAACAATTCCATGAAGACACAACGAGGGCGTCGCGAGCTTAGGTGGGGGAGAATGTCACGACCCGCCAGCAACAATGAGGTTAATAAATCATCCTTGGACATTCTTGAGGAATCCATGCACCAAGGAAGCTTACAGAATGACCTAGAATGACCTATATCCATCTCAAGGATTCCATCACGTTCTAGAATGTTTCAAGAGGTTCCACCAAGATCTAGACACGTCTAGAAGGTCTAAGAAGATTCTAGAAGACTCTAGATAATTTTGGAAGGTTCTAGAACATTCTAGAAGGACGGAGAAGATGCTCGAAGCATCTAGAACATTCTAGAAGGATCAAGAATGTTCTAGAAGACCCTGGAAGACCTTAGAAAGATCATGACTACTCTGGAAGTCTCTAGAGTTCTCTAGAACATTGTAGATAGTTGTAGACATGTATAGGATAATGTAGAAAGCTCTAGAATAGTATAGATCTTTGTAGATATTTATGGAGGCAACATAATAGCCGTCCGATCAAAATAATCTTAGCCGTCCATTAGGGACTTGGGGGCCTATAAATAGGACCATCCACCTCATTTGTAAATCATCAAGCAAAAGTGTAAGCATTAAGCCTTGTAAAGCTCAAGAAAGTGTTCACTTCTTGCCTTCTTAATTCTCTTAGCTTTCTAACCCTTGACTTGTCCAAATTAAGGCTTGTTAGCATTGATCGGGAGTGCTAACGCCGCACAGATAGTTCGGGAAAGACTAAGTCCGTGACAGTATGATCGTCATTCCTTTTCTTTATCTCCTTTTCTACCTGTCTGATCTCAGCTGCAAACCCGAAAAATGATTCAACAATCTCGGAATCACCCGACCAAGTCGATGGCTGTTGTCGTTCCCCGAGGTATTCCTCGTCAGGAGAGTGTGTCGACAAGGTTAAGTTAAAAATAAAATTGATATTTTAATATTTAAATGGGTAAATATAATAAATTATTATTAAATTTTATTTTCAAACTTATTTTAGTTATTGGAGTTTTAAAACATTCAATTCACTCATTAAAATTTAGATATTGAACGTTTTATTATTCATCTATTAATTTTTTGACGACATTCATTTACTAGTGAATGAAGAAGTTTTTTTTTTTGTCAAGATTTGAATGGTGAAAAATTTTATTGGTACGAGAAAAACAACATACTGAGAAATAAGTTTCATCGATGAAAGGAGGAAGATCAACGAGAAAAATAAAAAAAATCAGTTAATTTGTGAACTTCAAAAATATTTTCTGACAAAATAAAGGTCAAATTCAGACTCAATGAACGAGACAAAATGACTAATAAAATTAAAACCGAACGATACTCATCTAAAATCATTTAAAATTTAAAAATAATAAAAAAACGTTTAATATCTAATTTTTAATAACATAAAATATTCAATACCTAAAATTTAATAAATAGATTAAAATTTTAAAATTTTAATAATCAAAATAAAATTAAAATTAAAATTAAATGATTTACTTAATTTTAACAAAGTCTTTAGCTTAATACACTCCAAATTATGACAATTTTATATATTGCCACTAGAATCAAATAATTTCATAAAAGTTTTATGACCAAAGTTGTATAACATTATTGATAACATGTTTGATTAAAGACAATCTATATATAAGTATACATCATAACATCAAATATTTTAAAAGTTATGGTATTAAACAGTGAGATTATAAAATTGTTATTCTTATCCGATCTTAATTAAACTCAACGATTATTTTGAAGTTTTATACTACGAATAAATTGAATAAATCAAGATTAGTCCACTATTCATGGTATTTAATCAATATAATTTAATTTTACGATAATTTATAATTATTAATGACTTAATTAATATAATTTATATAATTAATTTATTCCATAATTTCACGATATAAGTTAGAGGATGAGTATAACTTTTGGTATTTAACTTCGATATTTATGTGTATGATACTAAACCATTTTTTGATACAATTAGATTTTTTTTTCTTTAGTAGATTTAGATATTTAATTTTTTTTTTTAAAATTAGATTAGAGTAATATATGTTCTATATATAGCACAACAATCATTCCTTTAATCATTTGGGTTAGAAGATTTATGCGGACATCTAAACTTTTCTTAATTACACATATTTTACTTTGATTATTTATAATTATCATGCCGTTAGACTAATTAAAGAGATAACATATGTTATTTATTTTGATAACTTAAATAAAATAATTTTGTTGGTCAAGGACGGTAACACCAATCTTAGTGTAATTACTGATTGCTGATAATTTTTCTATACATTTTGTATTATATATTATATTATTTTTTATTTTTCTTTAAAAATAATTTTGTCTTTGTATATGCTTTTTTCTTTCTTTTGATATTATTTTTATACTTTTTGACACTTCTTTGGATGGTCGTTTGGTTATTTTTTTCTTTTATAGTTGGATTGATATCATCTTAATTATCAATATGATACATATTTAATTATCTTGTTGATCTTTTTTGTTTTAGATCCTTAGATTAGATTTGGATATATAATTTGTGTTTGTGGATAGTTTTCTAATGGTGTTCGACTTTAATTATGATTTTTTGTGATGTTTCAGTAATTTAATCATCTTTTGTGGTTCATTAACGATGATGCAGTCAGATCTATGTTTGTATCATTTTTGTTTGAATCTTTGATTGAATTTTTAATATTTTTATTATATGGTTTTTATATAATCTAAAATGGTTAATTTTTTATGTCATTGATTACTGAAAAATATCCAAATTATATATTTAGTTAATTTTTTTATAATTATAAATTCTCTTTGTAATTCGTTTATTTTTTAAAACAAAATTAACAATTTTCTTAAAAAGGTTTTTTAAAGTTTTTTTTTTTACTTCAAAGACAAATTTTTAATGTACGTCTCGTGATAAACAATTTTTTTAAATTGAATTTTTTTTAACATCCAATGAGCATTACCTTTATTTCAATGTTATCGAACTCCCGGCCCGCGAAAGGTACCTAATCAATTGTAGTACAAATGAAGTGGGAGCCTTGGCGCGGCCACTGTCTCGAGAGGATATTTTTTCGGTGTGGAGAGGCTAAAGAGTTCCTCCATATTAAGATCCTCTTTTATCATGTTACTCGGCAAGTTCCATGTAAAAGATTAGCCAAAGTTGCTTGAATCACCATAATTCCCAGAGGATATCCGGGGCACATCCTCCGTCCAGCTCCGAATGGCAACAACTCAAAATCATGACCTTTCACATCAATAGACTTTCCAATGAACCTGTCGGGACAAAAGTCAGTGGGATTGTCCCAAACTGTAGGGTCTCTCCCGATGGTCCACACATTTACAAGAGCTCTAGTGCCCTTGGGAATGTCGTAACCGGCTACTTGGCAGTCTTTGCGGGTCATGCGAGGCACTAGCATGGGTGCCACAGGGTGCAAACGCATTGTCTCTTTCACAATTGATTGAATGTAAGGTAAGTTCACGATGTCCTTTTCTTCTACCCATTTGTCTCTGCCGATTACCCTATCTAGTTCCTCAGTAGCCTTGGGAAAAAATTCAGGCTTTCTCAATAGCTCAGAAATTGCCCATTCTACAGTCAGAGCTGCACTCTCCGTTCCTCCGGCTATGAGGTCCTAAAACATCATCAAACATTAGCTAAGTTTGACATACCACGTGTAATAATTCCTTAAAATGACAAAATAAAGGAGCTAGTGATTATCTTTATAAACAAGCAATGAATTATTATCACCTGAATAATTGCCTTGACTCCATTTCTTTCAAGTTTGACATCAAGATTGGGATCCTCAGTGAATTGCAAAAGCACATCCACCATATCCTTGGCAACAAAATCTTTAACCTCTCTTTTCCTAGCGGTATGTTCATCTAAAACATGTTCCAAGAACCTATCGAAATTCTTGCTCAACGCCTTCATTCTCTTAATATGGCCTTGCAAATCCAGGAATCTTAGCCACAGAATCGAATCCCCGATGTCCATCGCACCGCTGACCAGGAACAACTCATCTAGCATCTCCTTGAACTCCTTTTGGGTCACGATCTCATTTTCACCGGTCTCACCCGTGTACTTTTTCCCCAACAACATCCTGCTTATCACGTTAAGGCTCAAATCCAAAAGATGCTCTTTCAAAACAATCGTCTGACAGGATGATTCATACAAACCTTTTAGTAACAATTTCATTTCTTCTCTTCGGATATACTCAAATGACTCCAAGCGTTTCGCACTGAGAAGTTCCGTCATGCATATTTTTCGAACTAGACGCCATGACGGTCCGTATGGTGACCAGATAATACCGGAGTAATTATAAGAAGTGTAATCTCCTGCGGCGGTTTTGGAGCGATCGGAAAAGATATCATCATAAGTTTTAAGGAAGGCTTTTGCCATTTCAACGGATGAGGCAACGACGACGGAGAATGATCCGAATTTGAGGTGCATGAGGGGACCATATTTTTGGGAGAGAGCATGGATGGACTGGTGGGGAAGTGGACCGATGAGGTTAAGGTTGCCGATTATAGGCCAGGGTTTTGGTCCGGGCAGCAAGTTGAGTTTTTTACGGCGGTAGAAACGGATGAGAGGAGGATGAGGGCTAGAGTGGCCAGCCATAGCGTGAAATAAGAAGCCCAAGATGGGGTCTCCATTTGATATGAAGATGGCGATGATGAATAATGTACTAAGAAGATACGTGGTCGTAGGGGAGTGGAAATAAGGGAGTTGTATTTGTATGGGAAAATTATTATGTGGATTTTAGTCGCTGAGAGATTATTTTATAGATTGATTTTAGTAAGTTATTTATGGCTTCTAACTATTAAAAGGTAGTTAATTAAATTTTATTTTTTATATTATTTTTTTAATTAATCAATATTTAATCTCCTACTATCTCTTCGTATGGAAATAAAAAAGTGAAGATTCATTTTTGAAAAAATGACATAAAAAATATAAAATTAGTAGGCTACTTTTTAGTGGTTAGAGATCATGGATGATATGATAGAACTGGTACATAAAATAATTTTTCTTATGTGGTCTCAACTAATCAGATTTGTTTATCTCAGTTTTTTTCAAGGTAAATTATCACTTCTTTCTTATATGTAATTATTGAGTAGATACTTATTTAAAGATAAATAATTCTGATTGTTTCGACCATGAATGATATAGTGAATAGAATATACTTAATAATCTTTGGTCAATTTTGGTTAAATATTTTTATGCGAAAAATAATTTAAAAATCTCCTTAGAATTCATTTGAAAAAAATATCTCATTTGTGGAAGTTACGTTTTATGAAAATAAATTTTTGATTAAAATGTCTTTAAAAAATATCCGTAAAAAAATCATCTTTAACCAGAAGTAAGTAGCTTTATTATATTAAATTTAGTTTAAAAAATACATAAATAAAAATTATTTTTAATTGATTTTTAATGGGATGAATTTCTATATTATTTTTATATGAAAATATTTAGCTAAAATTATCGTATTTATATTAAAAGTATAAATATAAAAGCAGTTACAATAAAATCTGATTTTAATTTATATTAAAAATATAAATATAAAAATAGTTACAATAAAATCTGATTTTATCGTAATAGGATTCTCTCTTAATTTTATGTATAGAAAAAGCTGATTTTAATTTGGTAGTTTTTCCCGCCTAATTTCCTACAAAATTACAAGCACAAGAAATAACTGAGAAATTATAGAAATATTATGACTGAAAATTTAAATTTAAAAAATATTATTTTCACTCCTTTATTTTTTATTATATTGTGATTTATTGTTGAATACAAAAGATCGATTTCTTTCGACCCGTCTTTGAACAATGAATTAATAAAAATAATAAACATTGTTGAAAGACGGGGGAAAGCAATCAGTCTTTAAATAGTGTTTTTCACTCAAGCACTGTTTCAATAGTGTTTTTTCCTAATAAAACAAATTTAAAAAGAAAAACATTGTTCAAAAACGGGTTCCTTTCATCTTGTCTTTAAACAGTGTTTATTATTTTTATTAATTCATTGTTCAAAGACGGGTTGAAAGAAACTAGTCTTCTGGACTCAACAGTAAATCACAATATAATAAGAAATAATTGGGTGAAAACAATATTTTTTAAATTAAAATTTTCAATTATAATATTTTATAATTTCTCCAAAATAAGTGACATGAAACAGATAATAACATTAATGTTTGTCCAAATATAGATTGTCTAGATGGAATGGATCACGTTTTTCATATGCGATGCTAAATTGCTAAACGTATCTTACATGACTCTTTAGATTTTCTTAATAAATTTTTAGAAAAAACTACATATTTAGATCTTAAATATGGTAATTTTTAAATTAAATTTAAAATTTAACCATGAAATAAATGTTTAAATTATATTTTTTTTCTTTCGATTAAGTTTAAACTATTTTTTAAGTCAAGTAAATGTTTAACTTTTTATTATGTAAAACATTTAAAGTTCTTTATTAATTCTCTTCGTTAAAGGGGCACGTATCATCTCCTAAAAATTTTAAAATTATATTAAAAATAAATAAAATTACTTAATTTATAAAAACTCTATGAATTTTCAGATTTCACAAAACAAACTCAAATTTTTAAATCTTTAACTCTTCAAACTTAAATTTTGACTACTTGTCACGATTTCGTTCACCACATTGATCACTGAAATTTTATGACTATTTCTCCACTATTTTGTCATCGAAAATCGATCAATATTGTACGAAACGTCAAAATTATCGAATGATTTTTTCGAACGATTCATAACGAACAACAGTAAAACAAACGACGAATGATGTGCAAGTTGATCAATATGAGAATGTCGTTTCATTTCATCACCATCAATGTCGATGGAGTGATCGAAATTGAGGGTTTAAGAATTTTGAAAACCATTTTAAAAATATTTAAAAATTTTATGATATGTTTTTATTTTTATTTTATTAATTTTTATATAATTTTAAAATTTTCGGACGATAATACATGTTCTTTAACAGAGAAAATTAACAAACTTTAAATGAGTTACATAATAATAATAATAATAAAACGTTAGATATCTACTTAGTTCAAAAAATGGTTTATGTAACTATTTTACATTAAACCTAAATTTTAGGAAAAACTACATATTTAATATCTCAAATATGATACTCTTCAAATTGGTTTCAAGGCAATTTATTATTTAGTATATTATTTAAATTAAATTTGATAAATAAATTACATTAATTTCTTATAATATTTAAAAATTTATTCTCCTTAAATACTACGCATATAATAAAATAATAATAAATTATCATAAATTATTTTTATATTATTAAGATTGTTATATTTATATATTATAATATTAATAAATCTAAATTAATATATTCAAATTTTACAAAATAATATCTAAAATAAATATTTTATTTCTGTAAAAAGTATATTTTTAATAAAATCTCAAACACATAATTCTTAAATCAAACTTTTCTAATTTTTTAAAATTTACTTTTTCATAATACTCTTTAAAAATAATGTTAAATTGGCTCTTATTCAAATTCTTCTTCAAATTCTTCTTGGATTGAAGAGTGAACAAAATATTCATTAATCTTATACTTTATTTTTTTTAGAGAGGAGGTTTAAATTTTGGACAGAATAACAAAAATTTTGTATCTTTTCTCGAATGATTATCAATATTAAAATATTAAATTTTACCCTGGATATTAATTTTAAACTTTAAATTTTTGTTTTTAGTGTGAAGGTATAAAAAGATACAAATAATTTATATCCGTGTAAACATATATAAATATATAGTTAAAAGGATTTTACGATCAAAATATCTGTATAGAAAAAAGTTTTATCAAGTAGAAATGATTAATCCAATTTTGGTTCATATCGAAACACTGTTAGGAATGCCCCTGCATGTTACCCCGGGGTTTGAGCTAGGAGTAAGCAGCTCATATGGTAACACCCCAGCTCCACACCGGTTCTTGAGCCTATGATCGCTATTCCTTTTCTCTATCTCCTTTTCTACCTGTCTGATCTCAGCTGCAAACCCGAAAAATGCTTCAACTATCTCGGAATCACCCGACCAAGTCGATGGCTGCTGTCGTTCCCCGAGGTATTCCTCATCAGGAGAGTGTGTCGACAAGGTGTCCACCACGGCCATGAATTTAGTAGCTTGTACTAAACTCGGCAGTGCTGAAAGGAAATATTTTTGTGGATCAGCTACGAAATTAGCATACTCGGGGTCATTTTCTTCTGGTATTAATCTTCTCATTAGAGGTGGACGGTTTGGCACGTAACCACCGTAAGGGTACTGTCCGAAATTGAGTGCGGCATGTTGGGCCGATGCGAGCCAAATGATGGTGGTAAGGATGGAGACTAGATCATCAGGGGTGTTCAATGTTGGCCACCAGTCCTCGTCGCTGATATCTGCGTGGCCTACGTGGATGGACTCGTAGTACCAGCATTGTAGCTCTCTATCATTGTGAATTAGGCTTGGATTTGGATAGTAACGGTTCACGTATGTTCGGACCCAATTCTCAATTGCATTCCATATTAGTAGACCATCGGAAGCGTATGGGTAGTCCTCTATTAGCAGCTTTAGACCATGTGGCTGTGTCGGGTCAGGTACGGCAATTCCTCTGTACAATGAAAGGACAATCTTCTGTTAGATACACTTAGATTTTCTTTTGCCAAATATGGCAAAACATAAATTCCATGTTAAGAAAGAGGTCTGGTTTTGATTGTTATGTTTTGTACCAAATTATATTTCGTATTTTAAATGTTCATAAAGTTATAAGATTACTCAGTAGCAATTTACCTGCGGATTAGATCAGCAGGTAAGCCTTCCTTGTCAAAGCGCCAATGGCTCCTGTAAGCTGCGGCACTCATCTCCATGCAGTAGCGACCGGGAGTGAAGCAAGATTCGATAACACCATCGGCATTGAGCAAGCTTTGGCGAGCTAGACCATTGATCTCTAGTGTATATCTCATATGTGGATCCAAGAGCTTGAAAACCGGGTGCATTGCACTCAGCTGCCTATGTGCGGCCAGTATAAAGGGTTCCATGCATGCATGCGTTCGTAACCTGTTGCCATCGAACAAGTTTGGTTATATCCGCAGCTTATGTAATCAAGATGAAAAGTGATGTAATTGATGTTAAGAAAGTTCAGCGTTACTTACCAGTGGTTAACCAGTTGGTGAACTCCAGCGTCATTTGAGCAAACATGAGCCTTTGCAAGCTGCCAGATCCAATTCGAAGTTGCATCAACCGGAGGTGTCACGACACGCTTGGATCGGAAACACGGAGCAGTGTGAGGGAGACTTAATTCAATGGCAATCGGCTTGAGACTCCCATTGGGAGTCAAGAAAAATATGGTACGAGTAGCGTATGATTTTCGACCATCAAGTGCATTGATCCGATCAAGAAACGGTAGATAAAGGTCATGATAATCCACCATAAACAGCTTATTTTCTTCCAAAGCCTGAATTCAATTTACAAAATACAAGACAATTAACATGTTTTGTAATTAGAAAAAGATAGTTTGGGAACACAATGATTTGATAAATTTACCTGTTGAACAGTCATGCCATTAAGCTGGCTGGCTATGTGCTCTTCCTTGAGGGCAGATTCCTGAGGGCCATACATCTCAGGATCCAGCTTGCTTACTGGTGGAAAAACTGTGATTCTCTCGATGTTGACAGGGTTGACACCGGCCAACGCTTGACGGGCAAATTCGTCATCCCGCACCCAAGCAAACTTGTCCTCTGCACATGTGGATCACATGTAGCTTTAGCATTTACATGTTTGATAGTGCACTTCGCTATCAAAATAATTGAACAAACATGTACTCACTGGAAACAATTTTTGGAGTCTCATATTTGAGAAGACCTTCGCTGGACTCTTGTATTTTGGTGACCATTTTAGGCAGGGGAAGGTTCTTCATCGCTTCATCTTGTAAACCTAGTTTGAGGAGTAGCCCTTCTTTGTAAAGGTCATCGATATCGGCAAACGAGTTGATGTCGCGGTTGTAGGAGGAGATGCTGGCTTTTAACTGCGGCAACAAGTTGTGAAGCACTGCCCTCAGCCTCCCAGCTGAGAAGGCGTTCTGCTTTGACTCCTCAAACTGTTCATCTCTAGGCACATAAGTTGGCATTGGCTTCTCCACCCTGCTCTCTGCTAGTAAATCTGTCATTTGCAAAATAAAATCCAAGTTTAAAACTATAGAAAATAAAATACAACTTATAATATTAAAAAATTAAAATTACAGAACACAAAACCTTAAACTCGAGACTTACTTAAACGATATTAAATTGTTTATCACTTTAATCAATTTCATTCATCGTCGGTAAATCTACCTCAAAGAAACAGTAAAATAAAAGAATGTGGGAGTACAATGGACCACTACTTCCGGTCCCCACCTTCGTTTTGAGAACTATACGATCACAACATGGTGCTCCATTCCCTTTTATAATGGATGAAGATATTTCAGACATGAACACCACCTTTTTCTAGCTCTAGTTACATGATTTTTCTCAAAAAAGTAGCCTTGTTTACCACGTGCTTTTTCCCTTTTTCTTTTCTGTTTTTTTTTTATACTAATTCTCAAAGCATGCAAGCTATCAAGTGTTTTAAAAATGGTATGCATCTGTACCTGTTTCAGTAGGAAGACGACCAGTGCGACATCGTCTTGGGTAAGGAATTTCTTTCCCTCCAAGCGTTGGCCTAACAAAATCAACTCCCCTATCTGGATTTCCCAGATCATTATATACATCGAAATCGTAAATTCTGTCTGAAAGTTTTCTGACTCCTTTACCATTGCCTCTGATATCTCTAAGCTCTTTTTCTCTTAATGGTCGAAGACTTTTTGGTGTCTCGTTCGGTAAATAAGGCTGTTTAAAAAATCATAATTACAAATTATGAGACTAACAAACAAGAAATAAAATAATTTGGGAAGAGTTAGCAAAAGGAGAGAGTGTTCCTACCTGATTAGAGAAGAAAATCCTTTTACCAGGATGATCTCTGTTGGATTGAACCCAGGAGTTACAAGGGAAATGAAGAGGGCCACATGCAAAACCTTCAATGGTGATGCTCTCAAGAAAAAACTCTTGTTGGTGCTTGTTTGTTACCGTGATCGCCCCAGGAAACCCGAAGTCTGACTCCACCGTAAATTCAGCCGTGTAATGAACCCTTTCTGCCTTAACCTTTGCTTTCTTAGACCAGTCCTTCAACACCGCTCCTCTGCTTCTCTTTGGAGCCTTGGTTTCTGCAAAAGGGACAGACACTTAGTTCTAACTTCTAACCAGGGTTCAAATAACAGTAGAAATACTGTCTGACATAATGACCAAAATTCTTGATTAAGATCGAAAAAAGTATAGAAGAAGTCGAAGAAAAAGACATACTGTCATCTTCTTCTGTGCTGATGAGTTCCAAAACAACGTTCCTTCCAATCTTCTCAGTGAAAGCATCGAAATGCTTCATCAAAGTCTCCTTAAAATCTTCCTTGTTCTTGTTCCTGACAGTAACCACAGCTCGAACCTTAAATTTAGCACTCTCGTCGCTTCTGTCCGGCACAGCCTTGACCAGATTTTCGCTAACGGCAGCCACAACATGAACTTTTGCAACTCTCCTCAACTGCACCCTCTTCTGTTTCGATGGAAGCAAGACAGGGTTAACCAGGAACCGGTTCTGGTTCTGTTGGAACAGTAAACCAGAGGTTGTGGTACTATCAAATGCTGATCTCGAAATCCAAGAACAACCCATCATCTCTTTAGCCGCTGCCATAGCTTCCTCCTGTCTTTGGGTATCAAAGTGCTGTTTTTGGAGAATAGAACTGAAGTTTCTTTAAAATAAAAGGAAAACAGATTGATTTTTTTCTCCTTTTTGAAACTAACAGTAGGCAATCTCTTATTTATAGATCCTGGTTCTGTACTACTGTTTTAAACCGTTCACACGTTTTTTTCCCAATGATTTCCTTAGTAATAGGGATTCTACTCGTTAATGGAGGAAATTAGACCGGCTACTATATAGTCAATTTCGAGGATATTCATAAAATTTATTTCGTAACATGAAATTTAAATTTATAATTTTATTTAAGTGACTTCGTACATCATTTTGTAATATTAACAATCTTTAAATTATTCACATAATTTTAAATAAAAAATTATTATACTTAAAATTCATAATGTTACGCATCAAACTAAAACTAAATTTATATTATTATCTTTTAAATAATATTTATTAAAGAAAGGTATCAATTAAGACCTTGTAATAGTATATTTTAGAGATTATTGACTATATTTATATTATTTTATTTTATTTCATTGTGAATTCAATATTATTTTAAATTTTTGTTTATTTATTTACGCTTATAACATTCATCTTTTTAAAAAATTGACATATAAGTTATGTACATATATAAATCATAGTCTTATTTCTTGTTATCCTTGTTCTTTGTATTATTCAAACCTAATTAATTAATCAATGAATTAGATAATAATAATTATATTAAAAAATAATCTCAAGCTTTTTCGTTATTTATTTTTTTGGGTAAAATCCACGTCAATTATAGGTTTGGTAAAAATATATTATTTTTTTAAAATATATAATTTAATCATTTAAGTAAAATTTATTTATAAATAAGTCATGTTATCGTCAAAATTAAAACATGATTTAATATAATAATAATTTTAACCTCAAAAACTTGTATATTCTTTCAATTTAATCCTTCAAATTAAAAAAAATTATATTGTATCTTTCTAACATGCCATTTAACCTTTGTTATACTTCATACTATTGTCTATCAACTCGATAAATAATATATGTGATAACTTAATAGAAAATCATTACTACTAAACTACTGATATATTGATAAAAATATGAAACAAATTTATTATGACTTTAACATCATCCGATAGTATACACAATCATTTTATTAATATATTTTTAAAATTTAAATAATCAAATTTATTAATTTATTTTAAACTATAATTAAATTAATAAAATATTTATACTAAAAATATTATTATATCAAACTATCTGTTTTATTTTCAAAAGAAAAATAATTATAACAAAATTTTAATTAAATAACTAATTATAACTTTAAAATATATATTTATTATACTAAATTATACCAATTTTTTGGTAAGACAGAAAAACGGAGGGGGAAAAAACGAGTCAAACCGAGTACTTTTAATGCCTTGGCATGGGGTATGGCCGTAGAGGTGCAGCAGGCAGCAGCCAGTTCGGCAGAAAACCATATTTTTCAATGCAGTGTGCCATCCTCCTCTGCTTCCTAGAGATGGACTCTTTTATTACCGCACTTTCTGCCACCTTGCAATAATATCATTAGTTTCTTTTATTAATATATTTCATTCAATTTATTAGATTACTTTTATATTATCACTGAATTGGGTAGTTTTATTACTGAGGACGAGATCCGAATTCGATGAATTTTGATCTAATTTTATATTATAAGATTATTTTTTTAAATAAATTCAAGTCAGATAATTTTTTATTATCAAATATTATATTAAATTAAGATAAAAAAATACATGACATGTTTGAATATCCTCGTAAACTTCCTAAAATGGTCAATTTTGATACATGGAAAATTCAGTTATGTTATATTGAATGGAATTAAGTAAAACCATACCTTATAATTAGAAGCATGACCACGGCAGTAGTATCTCGTGACTAAGTTAGGCTATAAACTTTTTTGACAATTTAAATCAGATTGTTTTATATTTTTTAAATAAATACTTTTTGCACGTTAAACATTTTTGTAAAGTGTCTTTAGAACATTAAGGGTGCAATTGAAAAAAAAAAAACTAATATTGATGACTTTTTTGTTATTATATTTTTTCACTTTGGATTTATTTATTTATTTATTTTGTGTTTATATCTGATTCTAAATTTGGATAAATACTAAATTGTTCAACTAAATTGTTCAAGTCTAAGTCACTTAAATAAAATAACTAAAATTCACTAATCATTTAAAAATAAAATTATAAATTAATGGTAGAAAAAGTCATGAAACCAAAAGAATCCCACAAAAATATTAATAATTAATCCATCCACAATTTATAATAAAAAAATAATTAAAAAAAAAACAAAAGATTAAAGTTTCAGTTGCGAAAATATTTAAAATCTATATATAATTAAAAAGGTGACACGTTTTTTACGATTATTCTTTTCTATTTTTTTAATGATTTGTATGGATGTGATCATCTTTTATACGTGCATGTCTTAGTTCATCAAATCTTATCCTTATCGAAATCTGATCAACTTCAGATTATTAATTTATTCTTAAACTATATAAAGTAGAGAAAAATGACGAAAACAATAATTAAACAAACTAGAGGGGTATAATGTGAAATTATTAAAAAAATGTAAGAAAGTTAGATGCTATGTGTGGCAGATAGGAGGCATCATTATACCACGTGACATAAAATTTATAACATATTAGTGGAGGCATAGTATGAGAAATATATAACATAAAGTTAGATTCGTGTAGGATTAGATTTTTAACTTATCTATATTTGATCTAAATTTTAAATCTTTCACCCGTTATTCGATTCGGGTTTTGAATAAAAAAATCCGATTCGAATAGAGGTATAATTGTTCATTCTAATACCCCTTTATTCCTCCCTAATTGTATCCTTCTGTTACCGACCACTGTTTCTTATAATTGTAAAGCAAATAGCACTAAAATTCATCATCTCTTTTTGACCACTAATGTTTGATTGGTTTCAAAAATAGTCCTTTACGTATCATGTACCCATTGACTAAACAAATTCAAAAATAAAATAAAATGTGGGAAATTTCACAAGAAACATCCTCAGTTTTTACAAATTCAAAAACTTTGACTTTGTAGTTTAGGTTGCCCAAGAAGAAACCTTAGAACTATGTTTTTTGGTCGCATCGTGGAGCACAATAGCATGTTTTGTGGAGCATAAGTAAGCATATAAATCAAGCTAAAAGAATTGGACTAATCTACTCTCTAATCTTGTCATTATCTTGACTTAACTTGGTTTAAATTCATTAAAAAAGAAAATCGAATCAAAAGTCCGAATCAAAACATTAAGCTTGGAAGATGTATGCCAATAAAAGATTGAAGTTTGGTAAAAGAAGATTAACTTGACTTCGGATTTAGTACGGTCATTAATTTCTTTTTTTTAAAAATGTCTCGTGATAATTGGTTTAAAGTTGTCTTTACTTATGGAATACACGTAGAACGTAATTAATGCAAACAATTCAATCAACTTTGTCCATGTTGAAGATTAAACAGAATTGATGATCATATTCAAAATGATATAAATGAATAGAATTTTCAGAAAACTGGAATTCCAAATGCCAAACATTTCATTTTCTTATTCCTACTTTTTTTTGGTCAAAATAGAAATGCTATGGAAAAATCAGTCGATTGACCAGAAAAGTCCGAATTATCACCAAACAGCACCGTCCAAAAAATAAGGGAAAATGCACTAATAGTCAACCAACTATTAAAAATGATCATTTTGGTCATTAATCTTGCAAAAAGCACAAAATGGTGATCAAATCTATCAAATTGTTACAAGATGGTCATTGGTTTTTTGTAAAACAATTAGATTAATTTAATGAACACCTTTTAACAGCTTAAAAATTTAATGATCATTTTATAATAGCTTGATAAGTTTAATGATCATCCTGTATTTTCTGAAAGGTTAGTGACCAATACAATTCGTTTTTCATAGTTTAGTGACTACTTGTGTACTTTACTCAAAAATAAGATGAAGTAGGGCTAAGTGATCACCCTACATCAAAAATATAGAGCTTGAAACAAAGATATTTTGGGACGAAATTGTAAACTGCAAACAAGTTTTGGAAGAAAAAAGGATTTTCAAGGGATTGGAATCTTCAAACTTTGTACCCAGACAAACTGCAGAATTTCTTGACATGGGATGAAGCCCAATCTGCAGTTATGTAGATTGACTAAAGTGATGCACTTCGGCACATAGGTTATATTTGTCGGTAGAGGTATTCGTAACTGATTTAATGGGTATCCAAAAATCTAATAAGTTCATAATGTAAGTTAACAAAGTGAAAGAAAGGATGAAAATAATAATACTATGGCAATGATATTAGACTTATTGAAGATTTGCGTACCCATTGAATCAGTTGTGAACACTCTTATTTGCTCGTATATGTGCCATACACCTACCAATTAATGCCTTGGAAAACAACTTTGTCCCTGATTATCTCATCAACATCAGCTTATTGCATTCCGTAAGCTTTAGATTCCGGTCTAGGGGAGTGGTTGCAAATCTAGCTCCCCCTAAACCAATATCTTCAATAAGTTCCAGAGCATACTTAAGTTGTGAGGATGTAACCATCGAAACAAAACAAAGAGTGTGTTAAGTCTTAAGATAATATAAAAATGTTGAGAGCTGAATTCAATCAGAAATTACTGAAAATCTCTGAAACTGTAAGCTTCTGATGTCTGCACAGAGATGCAGATGGTGCAGTGAAGTTGGTGCTATTGCAGAGCACAAATGACTTGATATGCATCATTGAGGAAAATGAATGGCTCTATACTGATACTCTTTAGCTTTAGGTTTATTCCTGTTCTTACAAAACAGACCTTCCCCTTGTTACTAGGAAATAGAACTATGCATGAATTGATTTCATTACATTGATAACACCTGAACATTTGGTTTAACATGGATATCTGATTTCATTCTCCAACAACATGGTTCAATTTAGAGAAACTTATCCTACTAAGTTATAAAGAGGGTTTTCCAGCAACAAAAATCTCAATTCTAGATTTATTTTTTATTTTATTCTTGCAAGAAAAATACTTAGCACTAGGAGAGGGAGAGGGAGAGGGAGAGGGAGAGGGAGAGGGAAAAACATGTCGAAACCTGGAACAACAAATGAAGTGTCAATTGAAAGGCAAAGATATATGTATCAGTTGCCACATTCAATCAAGCGTCTGCAACTGATACTCATTTCAGCTATCTTCAGTCCATAAACATGAAACTAAAAAATCGATGGAAAATTGGAAATTTTGTTGGTCAATGCCACACGATAGAATCACATGTAAGAAAAGCAAACCATAAACGAATATTATAGCTAAAAAGATTATGTTGTCAAAATGAGTTCAGCCAAGAAAAACTACCACCGAGGAAATATTATTTGATAACTTAAGGATACACCAGTCATATGCAACAAGGAAAGTCCAGATCAAGCGATACTAGATGATCAGAAAAATTATTATTGATAGACTTTACAGAGGAAATGGTTTGAGATTTTTCCAACAAATACTGAAAACCCCAGAATGAATATAGTGAGTTCATATCATTGCCTAAGTAAATCTTATATTGTTTCTAGGGATACAACAGTGGCTTTCTCTACTGTAGAGATCAGATAGCTGATAGTAATTGGAAACTGATAGCATTGATCCGGCTAATCAATCAATCTGATCAATCTTTTCTAATATGACGGTTTACCTGTTTATCAAATTACCCACCAATAAAACAAATCAGCTTAAACCAGCCAGTGATATATATCCCATAGCACTGCTCATCTTGAGTGAAAGAAATAACATATATAGCATTATAAGACCCAATCCAAACATCTTGCTAGGTTGCATGTCATTCCGGGGCAAAACTATAAGTGCCCAGATTAGTCCTGACATGAGAAAGCCCATGGTATAAAACAAGCTGCTATCTTGAGGAACCAAGTACAAGGAAGGACTCTTTGACCAAGCTCCGAGCAGCAATGAGATGCCCAAACCAACAAGTGTGTTGAACATGGGACCTGCATAGCAGCCAGATAACGCAATTTGCACACTATCACCTCCATTCATTGCTAGTGCAACATTTGACACCAAATCACCCATTGAATTACCCCACGCCAGGATAGTTACTCCAAGAATGGATGGATTAATTCCAAAAATCACACCAAATGCTACCAACAGGGCAACAAGCTCATTAGCAATCATATAAAACCAGACAATGCTCATACAAAATCCACCTAAAACCCATGGAATTAAAAGCCTCTGAGGTGGATGATCAGGTACAGTATTCTGATATGCAAGAACACCAAGAGTGCAACCAGCTGCAACACTGATAAACCACGTTATCACCCGACTCTGGGAGCCCACATCACCTTGGCTATTCCACAGAAATGCTAACAGAACAGGAGCCAATGAAACACTAGCTACAGCATAAGGTTTTGACCATGATTCCTGGTCGACTAGAGGAATTGTTAGCCGCCTTGGAACTGTCAGTGGCAACTCCAGAAGCCATAACAAATTAGAGCATGAGCATGGTGAGTCATTTGTTTCCATGCCCTCTTCAGTCCAACCCCATGGAGGCCTCTCGTCATCTAGTGGATTGGCCTTTTTGAAGTGATTTGAATAAATTGCAACATTTGTAGCCCACATCCATTGCGGCAGGGAACTCGGGAGTTGGGGTGGGTCATTTTCGGTGTCCACGTCCAGAAGAGAACTATAGAGGAAAGTATCCTCCTCGTTTCCTTGTGAAAGCAGACTTCCTCGAACAGGAAGCAATGGTTTAACAACATCCAATTTCAACCTCCCAGCATACTTCCTCATAATCTCATTTGCAACCACAGAAAATGCATAGATCACATAGATCATGACAAATGCAATGGCGCCCAAAATACTCACCTTACCAATCAGCAATATCATTGTAAGCGACATGAGCGTAAAAAGGAAGAAACAGATATCCCTAATGAAGCATCTCTTATCAATCTGGACCCCCTTCCCAGCTACACAAAGCGAGACAGCCCCTACAACAACACAAGTAACAAAAACTCCACCACCCAATACACTATTAAGACCCACTCCCCCTGTATCTGACCCCAAAAATGCAGCTATACTCGCAAACACATCTGGTGCCCCATTACCCAATGGAAGGAGTGCCACCCCGGCAACAGTTGGAGGCAGCATAAGCAGAAGAGAAAGCTTCTCCAATGAACAGCAAAAGTAGTCGGCTGCAGTATTTCCCAATAGGTAAAACAAAGAAGCAAGCCAAAAACCCAATATCAAATAGCCCACCATCCTAAATTCCCCACAACCACAATAGAAGAACCTAATGTAATCAAAGAATCCTTCTGAAGAACATTGTGGATTGGCTAACAAGAACTCACATTTATTAGCAAAACCCTTATAATCCATCAATCCAGAACAGAAAGCAGGGTTGCTCGAGGTTACCTTCAACTCATTCTGTTGATCATTCCTTGGAGCTAAATTTGATGAATTGGCATCAAGTTCACTAATTTTTGGACGAATTATATCCTCACGAACAAACACATCAGAAAACCCAGTTCTTTGAACCAAATTATGATGAACAAACCCCGAAGATCGACTAATGTGAGGGTTTCTTAAGAAATCTACCCGAGTGTAGAAAAAGAAAAATAGAACCAAGGCAGATAACCCATTGAAAATCCCATAAATTTTGGGATTTTTTCTAGTATAAAGACAATTATTCCTCATAAACAATCCCATTATCTAGACCTAGATATCAAGGTTTTAAAAGAATTCATGCAAAGTGAATTAGGCTAGGGTTTTCAGCTCAGTAGGAAATCCCCCAACCTTTGAATTCGTGAGAGAATGAACAATGAAGTTTAGAATACGTACCGATGATCAAAGTAGAGAGATTTTAGAAGGGAAAACGATGATTAAAGATAGAAGGAAATTTTATGGCTCTTTGGGGAGGTTTTTCTAATGAAGTTCGTTGATAACGACAAGGAGTTTTTTTTTTAAATATATAAAAATAAAAAGGAAAGGAATCTGGTTAGAAAATTTTCCAGACTTTGTTGATTTTTTATAATCTTTCGTTGTCCTCACGGTTACTAGGGCCGAGCACGGTGAACCGCAAAACCGAAAACCGAACCGAAGTATTATAGTTCATAAATTTATGAACCGAGGTTAACCGTGGTTAACCGAATTAAATCGAATTTGATTTTTTAATGAATTTTTAATTATTTTTATAAGGTAAAAATATATATTTTATACTTAAAATATTATAAATATATTTTTGTTTTTTTTATTTTTACTTAAAAAATAAATTTTTAATAAATATTTATGAAAATATCTTAAAATATTTATCTTTTAATATTTAAAATTCATAAAATAAAGTTATTTTGTCAACATAAAATACAAATTTTTAAAAATTAACGTTAATGTAGAAAAACCGCGGTTAACCGAACCGAAAACCGGTGGTTACTTAAATAGTTTACCGAATTAAACCGAAACCGAACCGAATACACCCCTAACGGTTACTATTACGATCGTTTTATATCTGATTTTATGAATGATTTTTTTAATAAAAATATTTATATATGTATAAAATATATTTAAATGATATTAAATTATTTATATTATTGGTACAAGTGATAAGCAGTTTGGTTCCGCTTAAGTAAGTCTTAGGTCGAGACATTGTATATGTAGAAAATCCTTGTCAGGAAACTCACCTACCAAAACTAGGTATGCGACTCGGGTCAATCCAGATTAGTCAGAACAAAACCTTAAAAATCGAAAAAACAATAAAAAATATTTATTATTTATATTAATTTTGTCAATAATTATTTATTTAGATAGTAATTAATTCATTCAAATTTAATATTATATAAATACTTTTTATAATTTATTTTATTTAGAATTAAATGATAAAGGGTTATATATAGATAGTTACTTTTTGATGTGTGATTTTTTTGTTATTTTATTTAAAATATATAAAAAAATCTATAATATAATTAATTATTATTATAAAAATATATTTTAATAATTATTTTTAACTATTTTAATGTTTGGTACCCTCGGTATACCAACTCAATTAAGAACTCTATGTATAAAGTAGGGTAAAGCTTACTATGATCACTAAATTAAAATAAAATGATAATTTTAATCATTATATTTTAAAATATTATAAAATGTTATTAAAATTTGATTTTTGTTATTAATTTTATTTAATAATTTATTTAGTTATTTATATTTATATATTTATTTAATTTAGTCGTAATTTAATTTTTTTATTAAATTAATTTCATTATTTATATTTTTTATCTCTTTGATTATATCCATAATTATAAATAATTTAATGATAAATAATAAATAACTATAGGTCAAACAATCACTAGCAAATGGCATCATATTGGTCACAAAATTTCTGACAATAATTCTAAGAATTAACATTGAGCAAAGAGGAGAGACTCAAAAAATCTTTTAACTTCTGTTTTTTTTTTCTTCTAAAATTCTTAAATACGGGTAAGAAAAAAATATATATTAATAAACATTAAAATCATTTGAATAATATTTTTTTAATTTATTAATAATAATAAAAATATATTAAAAATAGTGAATTGTGGTAGACCCTAATATAATTTCTAAAAGAACATTAAAATCATTTCAACTGATATAATCCTAATCTTTCGAAAAATTATATCATGAGTAAGTCTCACCACGTGTCCATAGACCAACCACTAAAATTCATCAATATCATCATTTTTTTTATATCATATAACTTTTAAAGTGAATCTTCACTTAAAAATAGTTTTTTAAAAATAAATTAACAATAAATATAAGTGAAGATTTATTTTAAAAAATATATGACACAAAAAAAAATAATGATATAAGTAAATTTTAGTAGTTAATTCCACGGATGACGTGATAAAATTTATTCATGATATAATTTATCCGATCTTTCAAAGCTATAAAATGGAAAACTGTTATACTTCTAAAGATAAATAGTGTACTAAATTTAGAAGATCTATTGCATATAAAGAGAAACAATTAGATGAGGCAGCCAGCTTATCAATAAGACAACATTTCGAGTATGATCCATCACGGAAGAAGATAAAGGTGGACAAACTTATCAATTTCGTATGTACATTCCCCATACGTCACGTCTCTCGTCGATTCATAGGTCTAGATCTCAGTATCAGTCTCTGCACTTTACTTCTCTTTATCTCTCTTCATTGCCGCATCCAACATTTTCCCGTCCTTAGCTTCAAGATTTTGCCTTCTACCTTCTGTTTGGTAGTCAAGAAAAAACTCTGAGAAAGAAAGGTAAAAGAGACCAAATTCATGATGAATTATCAAAAGGGTGTCTGAAAAATCTTACCTTTGTACTTTGTTTTCTGGGTTATATTTCGGTTGGATTTTCAAGAAAGATTTTATTTTTTGCGTTTTTGTATGTGTGTAATTTCAGAGATGGGGTTTTCAAGGAAAGATTACGAGTTCTTGAGTGAGATCGGGTTGGGTTCTAGCAATTTCGGGTGTTTTGTGAATGGCACATGGAAAGGAAGTGGCCCTACGATTTCTACTGTTAATCCTGCAAATAATCAGGTTCTTATTTCATTAATGTTTTATTCATGCAAAATGGTTTGTATTATTAATTGTGGTGAGACTGATCAAGATTGATGGATTTGTCCCTCTACAAACTAGCATATATCGAATTTGAAACGCCATTAATATGATAAACTAACGTCACTCCTATAAAGATAGTATATAATTTCGATGTTTCTTATGCAGAAAATTGCAGAAGTCATTGAGGGTTCCATCCAAGATTATGAAGAAGGGATGCAAGCTTGCAGTGAGGCTGCTAAGATTTGGATGCAAGTAAGATGGAGTGATGGAAAAATACCATACTATACAATTTGATTGATTTTTACATTTCTTGATGTCATTTTTACTTTTTCTGAACCTTTTATGCTGTATTTTATTTTTTTCAGGTTCCAGCCCCTAAGAGAGGCGACATAGTTCGTCAAATAGGTGATGCATTAAGATCCAAACTACTGCAACTTGGTCGCCTTGTCTCTCTTGAGATGGGAAAAATTCTTCCTGAAGGAATGGGTGAAGTTCAAGTATGTTATGCAGCTCTGCCAGTGTTATTACATTGATTCTTTGATTACAATATGTTATAAGGTGGTCCATATTGAACTACATGTTAGAGGTTGTGGGTTCTCTAGCCATTTAGCATTTGGTTGAGTTAGTTCAAATGCTTCTTGAAGCTTCACATAAATCAAGAGGTACTTTGTATTAGGAATCTGTTGATATCTTTTTTTCCGGGAAAATAAAATAAAATTTGTTTATTCAGCAAATGCTTACGTCTTGAATCAAGACCTTGCTTCTAGACTTAAGTTTTTTCACTCTGCCTGGTTTGAACTCGCAAATTCTTGTAACAATATTATTTTAAGATGTTTCTGTTATTCAGCAAATGCTTACGTCTCTCTTTTGTCATTTCCACTATCCTTGGATATCATGAAAATTTTCATGAACCAAAGGTGGAACATTGTTAGTATGCCATATCTTATGTGTTTTTGTTGTCGATCTAATGCTGTCCCACATTAGCTTTCATGACATGATGTTCGTATAATTGTTTTTTATTGAGTTTATCTATTCTGTTGTTTTACTGGTTCATTGTACAAATCTGTAGAAGACTAGAAGTGACTGCATGATAAATACACTGACTATATATGTAATTTCTTTATCTTTATAACCATTTAATGGCATTCTTGTAGGAAATCATTGACATGTGTGACTTTGCCGTGGGGTTGAGCCGGCAATTGAATGGATCGGTAATACCTTCAGAACGTAAGTGCATAAGTCCATTAGTCATCATTACTTTGTACATTTTCTTGTGATTAATTTCTGGATGACTTGAATTCTGTTTATGAACTTGTGATGAATTAAAGTTTGGAACTTTTGCTGGAATGTTTATTGCTGCTGGCCTTTTCTTATCTATAACTACCATCATCATTTTAGATTTTATATTAAATATAGTTATATATGGTATGTGTGTAGATAATATAGATTTTAGGAATTCATTCTAAAATGACTGGTTCTGTTGCTAACAGGTCCAAACCACATGATGTTGGAGGTGAGCTACTGGTTGAAACACTATTAACCTGGATTGCTATAGCAAGTCTTAGATGAAATTTAAAATTTTGCTCTTGTATTCTGGGAACAGATGTGGAATCCCCTTGGAATTGTTGGTGTAATTACAGCATTTAACTTCCCATGTGCTGTTCTTGGTAAGTTGCATTTCCTTTATAAACTTGGCATTTTCGCTGCGGAGAGGTTTAAA
Source organism: Abelmoschus esculentus (assembly GCA_035048815.1). Classification (NCBI taxonomy): domain Eukaryota; kingdom Viridiplantae; phylum Streptophyta; class Magnoliopsida; order Malvales; family Malvaceae; genus Abelmoschus; species Abelmoschus esculentus. The sequence continues at coordinate 16,463,930 of JAUCBN010000020.1, read as the reverse complement.
CTTTTTTTCAAACAACTGATACTATAATAAGTAATAACTCTGTGACGCTTGCTATGTTGCTTAATTCTGTTACTTCTCTGATTTATTCATTTGGATTCATATTTATGGACAATCATTTTAGACAATTGATAGCTGTTCTATTTACAAATTCTGCATTGTGTAGGATGGAATGCCTGCATTGCACTCGTGTGTGGAAATTGTGTTGTTTGGTAAGGCTTCATGTCAATGTTTCCTCAATTATCATGTTTCCATTGGGGGGGGGGGGTATTTGAATCCTTCACCTGATATATATTCTTATTGTCCCCATTACGCCTTTCCTAATTAATTATAAATTCCACTTTTTAGTTTATAGAATCATGTGTATCAAGTACCATGCCTTTTGTTGTTTATGAAAAATACTTGGTTAACTTTTTCATTTTTAAATTTACATCTGGTATTTATTTAAGGCCTTTATGTCCTCGGTTCCCTTTCATGGAACTTCTAATCATGCCATAGTATATTCTACTGTTTTATTTCACATTAATATTTGTATCTATTTCATTCCTTTCATTGAAATATAAATCGATTCAATGTTGTATTGTTATAATGAGATATTTACACTTTTGGAAGATCACAAAAACTTTCTATTGACGTGATGTCCTTGATGATCAGTTGTTTATATTCTAGAAATAAATCCAGTTGCATAATCTTCCTTAAAATGATTTATACATGATAAATGTGTCTTCTTTAATTAGCATAATTTGCTTTGAACAGATTTACGTTCTCGTAAATGTATTGACATACGACCTTGGTCTTTCAAAACTTGCATGAATTGTAGGAAAGGTGCTCCAACTACCCCGCTGGTCACAATAGCAATGACAAAGCTAGTGGCTGGAGTTTTGGAAAAGAATAACTTACCCAGTGCAATTTTCACATCATTTTGTGGCAGTGCTGAAATTGGGGAAGCAATTGCGAAAGATAGACGCATTCATCTAGTTTCATTCACTGGGAGTTCGAAGGTACTTGTATCCTGTGCATATTTGATGCGATTATATTATTACTTATTGTATTTGGAATGACGGGGTGGGATATTGTATGTTCTTGTTGAAGAAGGTACGACATACTAATCATAGAAGAAATATTTCAAATCTGATCTTTTTGCATATTAATTAACAAGAACCTTTATATCCACATCTATTAGATAAAGGAACACTTCCGATACACCAATCTTTTAATTTATATTTCAAATTCTAACTGCAGGTGGGTTTAAAAGTACAACAAACAGTAAATGAAAGATTTGGTAAATGCTTGCTTGAACTAAGCGGAAACAATGCAATCATTGTCATGGATGATGCCGACATACCGTTAGCTGTTCGGTCTGTACTATTTGCTGCTGTTGGTACTGCTGGTCAGCGCTGTACCACATGTCGTAGACTGGTATTTTTTATTTACATGACTTTTCTTCTGAATTTTGATATATGTATAATATGAAACCTGCCAACGATTTTTTCAGCTGAGTCTTCTGTTTGTTTGTATTGAAGCTTGTTCATGAAAATATATATCAGACTGTAGTTGACCAGCTACTTGATGTGTACAAACAAGTTAAAATAGGGGACCCATTAGAAAAGGGTACCTTGCTTGGACCACTGCATACACCAACTTCAAAGAAGAACTTTGAGAAAGGAATAGAGATAATCAAATCACAGGTGTGCTCTTTATTTATTTGTTCTTTCACTCTTAAGCCTTGTTCTACCTGTGTATGGTTTCTACCATCTTCTATAAAATAATTTTTGACTGTTGGTAAAGAGTTAAATGACTTAAAGCTCGAGTCTATTTTTTTTATGAATTCATTGGCCCAGTCTTTCACATAACTTTTATGGGTGTCAACGACTCTCATATTGTTGACCTTCAATAGTTCGGGAACTAGTCTTGAAACTCTCTGCATAGCATTGCAGTGTGAAGCTTTGTGTGCAGACTTGGTCAGAATTTCAATTGTTTTGTATTTTTGCTGCTCTGGCCTTATTCCATATTGTGATGCTTCTCAGGGGGGGAAGATTCTTACTGGCGGTGGTATAATAGAGTCCGAGGGGAACTTCGTGCAGCCCACAATTGTTGAGATCTCTCCAAATGCTGATGTTGTTAAAGAAGAGTTGTTTGCACCAGTTCTTTATGTCATGAAATTTAAGGTAACCTCGTCTTTCAAAATTTCCCTATCTTCGTAGGAGACACTTTGAACAATCTGTCATGTTCTAGTGTTATGCAATGAGCTGCCTTCTGAAACCTTGTCTAATTTTGTAGACTTTGAATGAAGCTATTGAAATAAACAACTCTGTTCCTCAAGGATTGAGCAGTTCCATCTTCACTCGTAAACCTGAATACATTTTCAAATGGATTGGGTTAGTCTCTCTACCTGGTGTCTTGTTAATCAGTAAATTCTTCAGTTTCAAAAACTTTGTTTTTTCCTTTAGATCAGTAATACATATAGCTATGGAATTATATTATTGAAATCATGCTTCTCGCATAATTTCGTGTGCAGGCCACAAGGAAGTGATACCGGTATTGTTAATGTGAACATTCCTACCAATGGGGCTGAAATAGGTGGTGCTTTTGGCGGTGAAAAGGCTACAGGAGGAGGTCGTGAAGCTGGCAGTGACTCTTGGAAACAATATATGCGACGCTCAACCTGGTAGAACATGATTATGAACTCCATTTCCTGGTTTAATTGTTTTTCAGCGTCGTGGTTAGTTTCTAAACAACTTGATTATGAACTATTTGCTTGATGTGTTTTGTAGCACACTAAATTATGGGAACGAGTTGCCGCTGGCACAAGGAATCAATTTCGGCTAGGAATCCATCCACCCATACATGGTCACAGCACATCTTAACCGTTTTCAGATAGCATTTAACTATTCCTCCTCCCCCTTCATGTTCACTTTTCTCATGTATGTACCATTTTTTAACTGCAGGGTTGGGCCTAACGAACCAGTTTCGCATTCCTTCAAGACCAATTATGTCGTCGTCTTCGTTGGTAAGCAATCGATGATAGGCCCCAGATCTTTTATGTTCTAGGTTATCTGGGATTTGGTTCACATAATTTTGGCCAAAACCATATGAAAGAAGAGAAATAATGTCATGGGCATAAGGTTCTTCCTTCCTATGCCCAGCCCTGCACTGAAAGAATCAGTGATTCCTAAAACAAACTTGTTAACTAAAAATTCAGTGTTGGGATCTTCTCCTGTAATAATTCTATTCCATAAGCACATTATTGAACTTTGCATTACTGGATATACCGTCTGTCAACTCTCAATCTCAATTAAACCTATAAATTTTAATCTATAAGATCATACCAAGGTGGAAAATTAGATTATATAAAAATACAAGGAAGATATTAACAATGCGATTATATAAATATATAAAAGTACGAGTCAACATTTAATATATATTAGGTGATGTTTAGGTGGATGAATATGTTTAGAAGTATTTAAAAGAACTTTAGATAATGAGTAGAGTTAAAAATCTAAAAATATTATGTTAATAATAAATTAAGTGATTCATATATTGTTGTAATAATAAATAAATTTAATTTTTGTTAGAAAATATAGATATTGACTTTAATTAATATTTTAAAATATATAATTTTTAAATAAATAAAAAAAAAACAGAGCAATAATAAAAATTTATCGTAAATCATAGAGTCAACTAGCATTACCACTATCTATTGTAAGAGATAACATTTGAGTCCAGTATTCCATTATTTGTCTCGTTCTAGAAAGAAAAAGATGAGAGGCGAAAAGAAAATTGAAAACCAATATTTTCCACTACAACTCCATAATTTCAAAATTTATACTTTTCCAAAATCCATTACACAGCTTCGCAAAAAGGACACCGGAAAGTACGTTTGATCGTAAAAAACAAAGCAACTGTGTGAGATGATGGGTCCAGTTAGAATCCATGCATGCACTCTCCTTCCATTTCCAGAATCTCCGGTCTGTCAATTCTTTACGCTGGCACCTGTCAGCAACCGCTGCCATTTGGTTCTCACTCAGCTATATACGTAGCTGCAAGAATGGTGAACATCGTATAAATTCTTGGATTTTTGTACAACTCAGGCCTAGAACTATGAATTCTTTGATCCTATACTGAAAATCCCAAACAACAGAGGTACATATAAAGAGTTCGGTTAATGATCTTTTCAGATTAATCCAACAAGTTTAGGAGATTCGAAAGAGAAGTGCAGTTTCCCTGAAAGAACATACAAGTTCTATATTAGACATTAAAAATCTACATAAGCTTCTAATCTCTGAACTTAAACCTCAATTTGTTTCATTATTTCATCATCTTCAATTGTTTGCTACAAATCAAGGATGTAATCACACAGGAGGAAGTCTTTTTATCTTTATTTGCTGTGCAGTATAAGCATATGCAGACGAAATTTGTTTGGCTTCCCCCAGAGTTTAATTTCCATTGCCTCTTATAGCAGCACAGCTCTTTCATCCGGAGAGAGCAGGGAAACAACTTTCGGACCGAGTAAGCCCCGGACCCTGAATTTCATTGGCATTTCTCGTAGGACTACTCGGGGTTGATCTTAAACCTCTGGGACAATCCAAACTCCTTCTAAGAATACTTCTCATAGCAGATATGAGATGAACAGTAGGATCAGGAGGTGGTCCGGAGGAGACGAATTCTTGGCAAAAATTCATGTGCCTTGCCATTGCTTCTTCAGTACTAATAAGCCTCTGTGTCCTTACAATCTCATCTTTCACAGCTTCGGTACAAAGGCCGCATATCCATTTACCTTGATATCGTTCTCGTACCCTTTCGATATACGTCGGGGTACATTCCTCGGTCAATCCGCAGCAGTCGCACTTGATAAACTCAACCTCAATTTGTGGAACAGGTTTTGCTGATGTTGTTTGAGTTTCTGGTGTAGACACCACCATGGCCTCACCTATTATTGTCGCAGACATTGCCAATTACCCCTGTTTAAGACAAACAACACAACAAGGTGAATAAACAAAACTTTGGTTTCTGTAAAAGTTTTGTTTTTTCGGGTGGATTTCTTCCTTAAAATAGCAAATTCTTCTTCTTTTAGGTCCTTGATTTTCTGTTGGGTGTGAATCTGGTGAAAAGGAAGTGAAAAAACAACGTTGACGTTTAACATATGTTACAGCTTACCTAACCTGTAGCTGGCGTTTCCATTAATATTAACAACTAAACCAATAAATTATCATTCTTTTTTTTTTCTTGATCTTTCATACAAGCCAATCATCATTAATCTAAATGCAACTGATTATGTTCATATTCATAATTCACTTTAAACATAAACATGATTAAATTGACCAGACAAGAACAGATTTATAAAACAAAAGCAAAACACCAGAAACAACAACAGCAACAGAGAAGAATTACTTACCAGAAGATGAAACCAAACTTTGGGGTTGTTGTTCGATTTGCAAATGGAGAAAGTGTTGTTTACTTATTATTATCTCTCCTTTTCCCACTCTCCTTCTTCTAGTTTTCCTTCAGTGAAGAAAATCTTAGACATGAAAACCATTTCCTTAAATTCCCTTCCCTTTTCTGGCTTTGTCTTTAAACAAACTGTACAGAAACTCAAGTAAGAAATCTTCCTTATGAACAGAGAAAGCAGGAGATTGCTTCTTGTTTCTCTCCCACACAAGTCCGCCTTCAGAAGCGGTTATAACTTATAATAAATACGAGAAAATGGGGACCCAAAAATATAATTTTTGTTGCTTAATGCTACCAGGGAAATGAAATGATCATGATCGTGTACTTACATACAAAATACGTCATTCCATGTATGTTTTTAATTTTAAGATATTAAAGAAACTAACGAGTATTTAAATAAAAGATATTAAATAAAGTAACAATTATATTATCAAAATAAATATTGAAATTCAATTTATATAAGATAAAATAATATAAATATTTTTATTATTTTTAATAAAAATATTTTTTTATGAATTATTATTATTAATACAACTTATACACTTATATTATAAATAGACAAATTTTAGTATTTAAATTTAAGATATCGTTGTTGACCAAATATTAAAATTATTGGGTGGGAGAATCGTTCCAATTTTTATAAAATCTAATTTAAATAATTAATTAATAAATCGAAAATAGGATGTTAAAAAATATAATGTGAATAAGATTAGTCTTAAGTTATAAGACAATATGTCTTAAGAAAAGGGACCTCAATGATTGAAACTTTAAAAGGTGGACTGAACCATCTAAATTTATCAGTTATTGTTTTTGTTTTTAGAAGTTAGAGGTTCGAGCATTAGTAATACCAGTATAATAATTAAGCGATTAATATCTAAAAATTAAGAGTATATTCTAGAACAGATACTATTATAACCACCGTAACTGGAAAAAAAAATAGACTCTAATCAATTCCACGTCATCAATAATTTGTGTGAATGAATCTTGGACGTTCATCTGTGGATTGCCAGCCAAACAGTATCAACTTGGACCAAACTATTTCTTTCCTTTTTCCCCATTTGGGGAGTGGAGGCGAAGTTCACACCACCTGTCCAACCAATCATTTTTAGACACGTGTAACCCAAAACGTATAAGAGACAACTTCGAAGATTCCCCTTCTGGACATGGTTAGTTGTTTACTTCGTTGATCAAAGATTAAAAACTTCATTAAAAAGAATGTGATTTTGCTTATTTACCCATATCACATATTTAATTTTAATATATAAAATTTTCAATAATATTTTTTATATAATACTTTAAATTTAAAATATATTTAAACAAAATTAAATTATTTATTATTTAAATCAATTCTTATTGATTAAGGAATTCTTTCTTAATTTCTATGCGTTGTGTCTCAAATATTTATATATTTTACCTAATTTATATTATTATTAATATATTCACGATATGTTCATATTATCTTCCATTTTATATCATTCTTTAATTTATATTATATTTTGCATAAACAATTAATATTTTAGTTGGAAATTTTAATTCTATTTTTATTATTTAAAATGTATTTTAAATAGAAAATATAAGAAAACTCTTTTTTCAAACATTCCGTCAAACATGTTACAACTATGATATGTTTTTTTAGAGTAGCTGTGATCTTTTAATTAAACTAATATTATTACAATCTAAATATTTAATACTAATTTATTATTTTTATATAAAAAAAATCCCGTAAAAAGCGGAGAATAATTCAAATTCTAAGCTTAGAACATTTTATAGGAAAAATTATATCATGGGTCAGTCTCACCACGTGTCTATGTGATCAACCAATAAAAACTAGTCATCTCATTAATTTTTCCATGTCATATTTTTTTTCAAGTGAATCTTCACTTGAAAAATTAAAAAATAATGAGATAATTAGTTTTTATTGGTTGGTCTCATGAATGACGTGATGAAACTGACCCATGATATAATTTCTCTATTTTATACGTAAAAGAAAATGAACCACGTGTTAGGGAAGAGTAGTGGAGTTATCAAAGCTTCAATTATTGGTTTGAAAAAACAGTGCAAATCACGCAACCCCTTTCATTCCCTTTTCTTAGTTATCAATCCATTATTAGCTATTTTAATTTGGGTTTTTTATTTATTAAATTATTTTCGATTTATTTATATTAATTTTAAGTTTTTATTTGATAAAATGATTATGTTTTATTATTTTTAATATTATTGATAATTTTTTAAAAAATAATTTATAAGAAAACAAAAGATTGATAATTCATTTGTCTCTTTTGTTATACTTTATATGTCTTATAAATAAATTTATATCATATATATTCGTTTTAGGGAGGAATAATATAATTTTAAACAAATTTTTGAGAAATAAGAGATATTAGAATATATTTTAGGATATATGACAAAAATTACGGTGTAAAAAAAATCATCACATGCGGATGATAAATTTGATAAAAATATCGTATATAAGTGATGATTTTTCCTAATTTATAATATTTTAATATTTTTTCTTTGTTAAATCAAGATAAAGTTAAGAGAAAATCGCTACATACAGATGATCGTCATCTAAATCGTCACTTGCAGGTGACGTCTTTATCCAAATTATCATCCGTAAACGGTAACTTTCTATGCACTACAATTTTTATCGTAGAACATGAAATATACCTTAATACCCTTCATTTCTCAAAATATTAAAATTGTTTGCTTTATTTACCAAAACTAACCATATATTAATAAAATAATCAATAAAATAATACAAACTTATCCCTATTAATATGTGTTATAAAATAAACATACTAATTTTGTTGGATAAGAACCATCTTGATACCTGTTTTATAGACCCATGTCCCAAGCTTTGTCCAGGCTAAATAAAGCATGGACAATTACAAGACTTGTCTAGCCTTCCCCAAGTCCATCCCTGCCTTAACTCTCTCACATAAATTTTGGGGACAGACACGTTTCCTTGTCTAACATCTCTATCCAACTCATGACATTAAGTGCACTACACCTATAACTCTTGTTCCTAGTCATTTATTTCTCCAACGATTATAATAGTTATGTGAAAGGTGTATGATATTTATTTGACTCTCAATTAAGGGTGATAATGAGTTTGATAAATTTGCGAGTTATTCGGGTTTGGTTCAACCAAAGCTCGGTTCAAGTGAGTTCGATTCAGGTTCGGGTTCAGTTCGAGACCTTAATGAGTCGAGCCGATTCAAATTCGGCTCGAAAAGCTCGTGAATAGGCTCAGAATAATTATATTATGTATATGCTACATATACATTAAAAGTAATCTCTTTAGCAAAAGAAATTCAATAAAATAAAATACGAGAAATCTAGTAAAATAAATTAGGCACTTTTTATATATATATTTTGAGTCGAGACCAAACCGAGCCCAATAATATTATTTTTCGAGTCGAATCCGAGTCTAAAATTTCGAGCTCACCATGTCTCGAGCCCGAACCGAACCCAATAACATTGTTTTCGAACCGAGCTCAATAAATTATATATCAATGTTAAAGTTAGAAGCTAAAAAGTACATTAACCTACATCACAAGTAGTAAAAAAATTGATCGATCAAATTTTTTATATAATTTATTAAAATAGAGTCTTAAAAAAATTATTCTAAAAATATTTTTTAAAAATATTTATTAATTTATTATATATATGATAGATTATTTTTTTAATAAAAAGTAAATCTAACAAAATTTAAAATTTATAAAACATAAAATCATTTTATTTTTTACGTGTTTTTATCATTAATTTTAAAATTTTTTATATTCAACTTTACTCGTAATTTAGATATACTGTAAAATAATTTTGAGTACAATCAAAATATGAATGTATATAGGGATATCAATGGGGCGGGTTTTTGGTCGTTCCGACACTGATCTGATCTAGAACCTATAAATTCGATATCGTCCTGATCAGGGTTAAAATATTAATTTATCCACCCGCCTCGCCTTGATATATTAATTTTTAAACCCGATCCGACCTGAAAAAAATATCATTTTCAACGATAAAAGTTAGATTCGATCAATCCTTTATCACAACCATAAATTATAGTTTTTAAGTAACTTTAAATTTATGTAAAAAATAAAATAAAATACAATTTAATTTATTCACATGTTAAATTACATATTTAAAAGAAAAAAAACTTGAATCATCGACTGACGGAATCAAATATATTAAAACTTGAACAACATCTAATAATTTTTTATTATAAGAACAAACTTCAAAAAGTAAAAAAAATACTTAAAATACGTAAAAGTGTTTATGTATAATAATATTTTTTATAAATATAATAAAATATATAAATATATAAAAATATACCGGAGCGGGACGAGACAAAAAATTTTAAATAAATACCTAAACTCGACCCGACCCGACTCAATGATTTTTAACCCCGTCCCGATCTCCGAAATTAGAAAAAACGACTAAATCAAATCAGGGACGAATATTTTTGTATCCCCAAACGTATCCCCTACGCTAAAAGTAGGGGATAGGGCAAACTCCTACCTACACTCAATTTCATCCCAAGGCATTATATATTGTCATTTTCATGGTCTCGATAATAAATATTATATATTTAATTTAATAAATGATTTTAGGTGAAGTAAAAATAATTTATATACGATATCAATTTAGTGTTGGATGAATAAGGAATATTTTAAATTATTTTATTTTGAAATTTTTATACTTTAGATGGAGAATTCTAATTTTAGGCTTCTTAACTTCGCTTGTCCTGGATAAGTGACATCAAATTTATCTTAAAATTAAAATTAATATATATATATAACGACCTAAATTTTTCGAGTCAACTTTCGAAATTTATCCGAGTTAGATTAGGCCTTAGCACCAAGTTGGGCCTTTGTAGAAGATATTTGGGCCCGCGAGTTCTCCACGTGGCATGTATAAATCGATTATCTGTCCGCTTAAAATACTATTAATATCAGAATATCCATCTTTATAACTACTGCATTTGAAAAACACAAACAGTTTACTTCTTGCCTTCCACCTTCAGTTAAAGCAGTCACCAACGGAAAGACTTTGCCTTTTCAGCTTCTTTAAACTCACCGGAGAAAACAGAAAAACAGCAGAAAAGTTATGGCCGAAGAGTTCTCGACGTCGGTCACTTGTGGCCTCATGTTATCAAAGCGGCTTTATTATGGTAAAGGTGCTTCACCGGCTCCAGCGGTAATGTCAAGGTCGTTGTCATCGAAGACAGATAGTTGCCTTCCGACGGCGGTGATGGCGTACGCGGTGGTTCCCGAACCGGCCATGGTGGATAACCCCGACGTCCCTAGCTACCAACCATACGTGCACGGTCGGTGCGACCCGCCGGCGTTGATTCCGTTACACATGCACGAGGTTTCCATGGAAGTGGACTGTTGTATGGATACAGCCGTCGTAACCGTTAGCAGCACGTGGCGCGTTCACTGTATAATGGCCAGCCGGAGATGTGATTGCCGAGTAGTTATTCCCATGGGAGAGCAGGTAACTAAAAAGACATTATCAATGGTTTTAGTACTAATTAATTTTTATTAATACCGTTTACTTTATATACAAGTGGGGGACAGTCTGTTGCTGAAAATGATTATTTTAATGTTTACAATAATTAAGTTTATCAGCATGCCCAAATTGCTTAGCTAAACCAAGATTTTTATTTCTTAGTGTGGGCCAATTTACTTGATTAGCAATAATGGAGGCAAAGAAAAAATTTTCCTTTGAATTTGGTCCTTTTCACCAAGAGTCATACTTTAGAAATCTATATTCACCTATTTTTGACTGTTTCTTTACCTTTCTTGTCTAAATCATGATCAGTGAAGATTGCCCGTGGCCACATATACACCATATTATGACATTTTTTTAATATTTATTAGTTTTTCTTCTGCAAAATTTGATGTGACATTTATCTGTTTTTATAAATTCTCAAGATAAGCATGGTGTGGCTAACAGGGTTCACTTCTAGGTGTTGAGCTTAACGTTTCCCAGACTGAGAGGTCCTATAAATCAGCATGGGTCACATTTGCTGATTCAAAAAAGACAGAAAATGCTGCCAAATCTGGACATGGATACTTCTTGACACACGATATATATACTTTCATAATTCCACAAGTAATTACTTTCTTCTTTTTTGGTTTAATCTCTTTGTATCAGAAACACTGATATTCGGATCACAAATCTGTTGGATGCTACTTTTTAATGGTGATTTCGCATTAACCAACTGATCTAAGCCTCAATCATTTGCTTTTAACATGTTTTAGGTTGAAGGAGGGTCTAATATATCAGTTAAGGTCAGGTGGTCACAGAAGTTGTCCTACCAAAATGGTCAGTTTTGCCTTAATGTACCGTTTATTTTTCCGGTATATGTCATTCCTGTTGGGAAGAAAGTCCCTAAGAGAGAAAAGATTCAATTGAATGTTAATTCTTGTACCGGAACGGAGATATTGATCAAATGTAGTAGCCACCCTTTAAAGGTATGACAAACTCAGAACAATATCTGGTTTCTGAAATATGGAGGAAATGACATGTTCTTATAACCTTATAGGAGCTAAGTCGAGAGGTTGGTAAATTAAGTTTCATATATGAAGCAGAAGTGCCAGCATGGTCAACAGCTGACCTCAAATTTGCTTATACAGTAAGATCTTTTGAGAACAGATCATTTCATTGAAGAATTCATTTTGGAATTTTGAGGGTCATAAAACAAGCGAGGATGCATAATTTAAGTGGTCCTGCTTGACTGCTGCTTCCTTTACAGGTTTCATCGAGTAACATTTTCGGTCAGGTTCTCTTGCAATCTCCACCATTGCATGATTTTGATGACAGGGAGATGTTCTTCCTCTATCTTTTCCCTGGAAATAAGCAGAACAGGAAGGTTAGTTAACTTAGTTGAAACAATAACTTATCAACAGTTTGAAATTCTGAAAAATCTTTTTCTCTGAATGTTCTTTTCTTTTAGATGGAGTGAGGCAATGTGCTTTATATTATTTCATCTGTTCTTATACAATGAGGTGAACCTGGTAGGTGTTCAGAAGAGAAGTGGTTTTTGTTGTGGACGTAAGTGAAAGCATGCAAGGACGCCCGACTGAGAACGTAAAGAATTCATTATTGGCATTGCTCTCTAAGCTCAACCCTCAAGATTCTTTTAACATTATCGCTTTCAATAGCGAGGTTCACCTGTTCTCGTCAACAATGGTGCCTGCTACTCAGGGATCAATACTAAATGCTACTCATTGGCTTAGAAGTAATTTAAACGCAGACGGTGGTACAAATATCATGCAGGCCCTTAAACAGGTACTAAACTTTATTAGCATTTCTCACATGACAGATCAATTTCCAGTTAAGCATTAACAATTCTAGCTTTGAAATCTGTAAATTATTAACTATTCCATGACCCATAAAAGAGTTTTATCATCTAATTGTGTTTGATTGTAGGCAATGAAGTTATTGTCTGACACAAGTGATTCAATTCCTCTTATTTTCCTTACTACCGATGGATCTGTTGAAGATGAAAGAGAGATCTGCAATTCCATGAAAGATTATTTAACAAGTACAGGATCGGTTTCTCCTCGTATATGTACGTTTGGCATCGGTGAGTTTTTAGGTGTTCTGAAGTTCTTTCCCTGTTTTTTCATGCTACTTTAGCATAGTGCCTGAACTTAATAGCTCTTGTTTGTACTACAAATTGTCTGTACATTCTCAAGATCCTTAAATCTCAGATTGATGTGTAGTAAATTGTCTTTCTTTTCTGCAAGTAGACACATTATTCGACTGCCCTATTAGTTTTCTTTTATGGTGTCAATATGTCAACTGATGAGTTTGTCAATAACTTTTTCAATATTTTATCTGCCTACTTAGACATCAGGGCCATATTCGTTTGTCTACCGCATTCTTGCAGCATTATTACTTATTTTTGTGTTCAAAACTTTCTCCAGGTTTGTATTGCAATCATTACTTCTTGAAAATGCTGGCTCAAATCGGGAGAGGCCATTACGATTGCAGTTATGATGTAGGTTAGTTTCTTTCTAATTCTCCCTTTCTTATTCAGCCTGAAGTTAAGTCATATAAGCTAATGTAATATGTTACTAATAGAATATTATGCTTGTAGAAATGGGAACTAAACTTTTTGACTTGAGTGATATTAGATATTCTATTATAGTACTTTTACTTTTCTGATACTGTGCTCAAGACCAAATTTGCATTTTGTTCTGACAAGAATCAACATATTTGAATTTATTTTCTTGAAAGCTTCTATGAAACAAATTGTAGTCTAGTTGAAGGATGCATTAGGAAACTCGAGGCTAAACTATTACGGAACAATGTGGTGTGGTAGGCTTTTGATACTCAATCCCTTATTAGGTATATTAAGGGGTTCTGGTGCTATTCACTCTGATTTCACTTTTTCTTTTGGCTAGACAATATTGAATTTCGAATGGAGAGATTATTTACTACAGCTTCTTCAGTTGTTTTAGCCAATATAACCTTGGACATGCCTCAGCATCTTGATTCTCTTGAGGTACATTGGAGTTGTTTGCAGATTTCCCAAATCATTTTTCTTTTGTAAATAAGCTGCTATATGATTGTTTCGATTTTACCATCTATTATACCATGAGAGCTTGTCCAGATCTACCATCCTGTTAGTACTCGTTTTTTGTCCTGCAGTTATTTCCATCACATCTTCCTGACCTCTCATATGGAAGTCCTTTGATCGTATCCGGTAGATACAAAGGAGAATTTCCAGATGTTATTAAAATTAATGGAATGTTAGAAGATATGAGCATTTTTCAAACCGACTTGAAAGTGAAAAACGCAAAGGACGTGCCTTTTGATAGAGTAAATTCTCTACTCCTTGCATCTATTTTAATCCATTTAGCAAGTCTGCCTTGACTACTTTTCACCCCTGCCAGTTCTTGTTGAATGACCTGCTTGCATAAAACTAGCACTGTTTGCTTTAGATTATCTTACATTTTGAACCCTTGGTTTATCTTTTCAACACATCGTTCATCTCTCTAGAATGCACATATAGAAGTATGGTTATTGATGCATCTGCATTTCTAATTGTTACGATGTCAGATACTCGCAAGGAGGCAAATTGATATCATTACATGTCATGCTTGGTTCTCAGAGAGTAAGGAGCTTGAAGAGAAGGTAACTTTCTGAAACTTCACTTCGCCTTAACACCGTGAGTCTCATGATACTTTTTATCTGGCATATTTAGGTACACAATCACGAAGTGGCTAGCAAGTTTAGTTTTTTGTTTTGGTCACAATGACACCCTTATGGCAAGCAAATTTCTGAAATTACTAAGATTTATTTGGTATTAATTCCTTGTAGTCAGATTTCTATCTTTAATCATACGCCTGACCATTTTTGGTGCTGTTTCTGGTGCAGGTTACCAAAATTAGTCTACAAACTAGTTTTCCATGTGAGTATACCCGCTTGGTTTTACTTCAGACTGACAGTGGGAAGAAAATATCCGAATCAACCGTAGTAAGTGAGGTATGTTATATAATCTTAACTTAATTACCAATTAGAATTTGAGTCGATAGGTAACATTTCTACAGAAGAATAGAGCAGATGATAAACTTACTATTCATTTGACGTTGATTATTATATAATTTAAGACGAAAATGAATCTGTCAGTGGCGTGCTCACTTAGTTTCTCTTAAATTTAACCAGATATTTAACAAAATAAATCTGCCAACCAAGGAAGATCCGAACATTCAGAACATAATTTTACTAGGATGCCTGGGTGTCGGCTTTGGTAACTTGACTGCCACAGCTAAGAAAATAGCTCCAGGAACCAAGGAACCCAACTCACCTGAAGGAGCAGAGATTTTGGTCAAGGTTGCTTCCAACTGCTGCAGCATGCTGCTTGATCGCTGCTGTTGCATGTGTTTCATCCAAGCTTGTTCCTATATGAATAACCAATGTGCGATTGTTTTGTCACAAATCTGCACTGCTCTCGCATGCTTCGAGTGTGTCAATTGTTGTTATGAACTCTGTGATGGTTTCTAGAGATACGATGAAAGGTGGTTGAATTCTTGATGACAATACTAAGAGAAACATGTATATTACTATGTTTCTAAGTTACTAATGCAATGATGCGTATATTATTCCAGTGCCATAATAATATCTAGTAAAAGCTTCAGTCATGTAAAAAATTACCCCTTACCAGGGACAAAGATGGGATGGAAGAGGCAATTACCCTCAAATTTATAAAAAAAATTATTTTTAAGACATTTACGTTTTACTCTAACCCTACCTAACCCTAATTCCTGGTTCCGCATGCAATATTGTTTATAACACCTTAAACAATGAAAGTGGCTTTCAAGATGAAAAAATAAATTTCATGGTAAACTAAATTGTAGGAACAGATTTCACAGTGATTGATTTAAACCGAGTAGCAGTTTTCTCGATTGCCTCGAATGGATGATGGCAAAAGAGGTTATTCACTTTTCAATGAGTCTGTTTAATCAGAGCAATGATCTGAACAAATTCATGATAAGATTCAACAATAATGGAGTATTTTAAAGCATGGAATGGGGTCTTTCATTCTCAGTTCTGACATGGTTTCTGGAAATATGGTTGAGAGTAGGGCATCCAGAGAGGGCCATGGTGAGATCAAGTTCATCCTTCAGCATTTCGATAACCCTTTTCACCCCGTATTCTCCCTTTGCTGCGAGACCATACACAGCAGGCCTTCCAATCTGCAACTTTTAACATGTCAATCTCCACAAAAATTGAGAGAGTATTAGACAAGCATAATTCAAGCAATCTAGGTGCGATTACACTTGCCAAAGTCGCAAGGTGAAAAAAAAAACTCATTTTAATGAAATATGCATATATGTATTTTTCTTATATTTACCTGTGCGTGTGTGTATATATATATACACACAGATCTATCTATCATGAGGAGTTAAAATGTCTTGAGGACAAAGAATTTTATAAATTTCATGCAAAAGATGGTAAAATTAGTGTTACAAACATACTATATATGAAGAAAGGGATGGGGGAGTGGAACACAGAAGAACTTACAAGGACAGCTTGTGCGCCAAGGGCTAAGGCCTTGAAAACATCTGTTCCTCGCCTTATTCCTCCATCAAATAAAACAGGAACCTTTCCTTTAACTGCACCAACCACCTGCAAGGACCATAGTGAAAATGAAAAATTGTGCTATATATATCCGTAAACGGAAGAACATGCTTAATGCAAATGTTCTTGTAATACATGTGCTACCGAAGACTTTTCTGGTTTCAGAATTACAAGCACCACTGCCCACTGGTATTAATGAAAAGTCCTCAGCTGGATGGCTTTCTTACATATGTACAATATGTCACACACAAGTGCTTGGACATTGTATTTCTGGGAAATTGAAAACTCCAATAACATAGACTATACTTTCTTGATCGGCTAGATATTGTAAAACTAATTATTCAAAAGTCGGCTTGCCGAAGTCCACTATATCTTTGAATAAAGCATTAGCTAAAACATGATCAGGGAAGTATAAGGACATTACAACTATGGAAAGCTAGGAAAAGTGGAGAACATACTGAAATTCATAACAAAGAAGACATAAACAAGGCTATTGACAGGTATTTAACAATCACCTATATCATTTTCTGAAGAGGGAACCAAATAGCTTCACGAAAAGAAACCTTAGCAGTCACATGACAGCTAAGAAAATGAAAAGAACAGAGTTTTTCTTATCGACATTAAAAACTAAACGACTTTTAACCCTTGAATGAATTGAATTGAACTAATTAATGATTCTATAGAGCTCGAACCATTTCATGTTAGAAATCTAATCTTGATCAAGATCAACTGTGAGTCTGAGAGGTTTTACCTCTTCTAAAACAGAAATAGTGGATGGAGCATAATCTAGCTGGCGAGCCCCGTGATTTGAGACAACAATCCCATCAACCCCTACTTCAATAGCCTTTATTGCTGCCAATTTTCATATATCAAATTCAACTGATTCTTTTCATATCAAGAAATAAACATAAGAGCATCTGAAAGGAAAAAGGAGGGGAAAATAGCCTTCATTTTAAATGATTAAAAACTCAGAATGAAAATTTCAACCTATGGTGTTGCATATCAGGAAATATCTTATTTAATTTTCTAAGGGAAGCCGATAGCAGCATTAATCAAGCAAAGAGCATTTCCTATAACATAATTGCATGATTGGATGTTTCTAATAATCCATTATATGACAAAGAGTAAAGCTGTTTATTTTATTTTCTTTCGTACAAGAAGGGCATAGCACTTGAACTACTAAAAGGTTCTAAACATATTCTACATTTCAAACCAATCAAGCTAAATTCAAGAGGAATTAATAGAAGATTTTGTTTTTTGTTTTTGCTCAGCAGCAATAGAGGATTTCATCATAGAGCATGGAGTCAGCTAAGAAAATGGCTCTGTTATAATCTAAGGAAATGAACCGAAGGAGAGGGGAAAATATAAAAGAGGTTGCTTATACAAGTCTATCTTTGTCAATTTACTAATATAAAGATTAGCAATATCAACTTTTCTTGTAAACACATTTCTATTTCAAAAGGTTTAGTATCCATTTTCATCATTTACTATAGAGCAAGGAACTACAATGTAACTAATTTGATGAGCCTCTTCTTAGTTCTTACCATCTTCATGAGTAAGTACTCCCTTGATCAGAACCGGCAACTTTGTGATAGATCTTAACCATCCTATGTCCTGCAAATGTTGCAATAAACGGCTTCAAATTAACATGAGTGAAAATCAAGTGTGCTTACATGCCTAATGAAAATAACTGTGAAAGTTTCTTTTTAATTAAACAACATAACTATTTAGATCAGTCCTGTATATTCATCATTTACATCAAATATAAGTATGGGGAAATATCAATTCCAAAGAGCAGATGAAAAGTCATCCAATCCAGTTTATTTTGTTTATATGTATACCTTCCAAGACAAAGAGGCATCAAATGTACTCTTGGCTAATTCTTCTATGTTTGAACCGTCATCCTGAACAAGTTTGATAAACAGATCACAGTAAATGCTTACAATGAATCTCAACTTTAACTAGAACTTCAGAGTTGGATATATTCCCAGAAAATAATACAACATAAACATGTATATTATCAGTGAACCCAAAGCTAGTACTGAGACTTTTGGCTTGCAATTACTAGTGCTCGAACCATGACCTCTAGGAACAATAACCGTTCCGTTAACCACTTGGGCTAGAAGGCTCGTGCCAAATATATATATATATATATATATATATATAGAGAGAGAGAGAGAGAGAGAGAGAAAAGTATACCTTAAACTAGATACAAGAAAATAAAATCACACTTTTTTCTGAACATGGATATAAGCAATAACACATATTTCTTTCTAGAATTGCATCTAGTATATTTAGCAACAATTGGGAAAATAAAGTATTTTCACTTACACTGGAGATTTCAGTTGATATGAGACCTTCAAAGTTCTTCAATTGAGGTGCAACCATTCTGCAAAAGTACGGAAATTTTTAAATGAGTAAATTTCAGCTTGTTGTATGAGTTGGTGAATGAGTTAATGTTCTCTATAACATTAGGGAACAAAGTCTGTGCCCTATCCACGTCATGGAAAGAAGTTACATAAATCAGTCGGAGTGAAACAAAATTCATAAAAGGAGACACTATGTCACTTGTTCTTTATGTCTTTCTCCCTTCGACCAAGTCTAGGAGTATCAACCGTTAGGACAATGGCCTTGTATCCACAACTTTCAGCTCTCTGCACTAAAGTGGCTGTTACATCTCGCTTCTTGTATACCTGATCAGAGAAGGATAAATCTTGCCTTTATGAGCTGAAATCAGAAACGTTTTGCTCAGAAAAAAATGAAGATTCATTAAAATTGTTGTAGCAGAATGGTACATATATCTGGAAGAACCGAACACCGTTGCTGCTTGAAGCAACCTCCTCAACAGTACATGTAGACATGTAGGATAAAATCTGCATTTATAACACAATTCAGTAATTCACATTATCCCAATCTAATGATCCAAAAACTGTTTATACTTTATATTATATCCATACCATTATTGTATTACATGCTGCAGCTGCTCTGGCTGTGGCAACCTCACCTGTTAAAAACACAATGAAAATAGTAAACTTGGTACTTGAAATAGGAGAAAAGGACACCCTATGATTCCAACCTTCAGGGTGTGCCAACTTGTGCATAGCAGTTGGAGCAATCAAAATTGGTGCCGAGATTTTGTAACCCAGAACAGTTGTTGATAAATCGGTTCTGCTAACATCAACGAGTATTCTTGGCCGGATCCTGAGAATGGAAGTAGCAAAATCGATAGAACATTTAACCTTTCTAGCTACAATAATTACATTAGCAGGCTTAACATCTTACGTGATTCTTTGGAATGCTTCCAGATTTTCTTTTAGTGTTTGTTCATCCTCGGCTCCACCTCTAAAGTAGTCATAGTACATTTTGGGAAGGGCTTGCCTAGCTAATTCTTGGAACTCATTAACATTAACTAGTTCAGCTTCCATTTATCCTGCAAATAAAGATATATATACAGCAAAAAGAAAAGGAATTATTAATTCTCCAAATCCTTTACTCTATACATTGATTTTATGTTAAAATTAAACCCCTTTTGAAAAATCAACCTGAAATGACATGGCTCATATCCTGAGACTCTGAAAAGATCTAGGGTTCATCATAAGCAGCTAAACAGGTTTTATTCAAGCTATAGTTCATGATAGGAAAAACAGTCACAGTAAAAACTCTAATAAAAGATCACAGTAAGTAACAAAGTTGATGGAGAATGAAACTGAATTCTAACATATAACTTTCCCAGAAACCCAGTGGTTATCTTATGTTAAAATCCTCAAACTCTGTCCAGCAATATTCAATCAAACATGATTAAAGATTAAGAGGAAGCAGAAACTGAAGCCATCCCAAGTAAAGTTTCTCACTTTATGTAAAAATTGTTTGATAAAGTTTACAACATACCTTCCAAGATTGAACTTTATCGACAAGGGAAGACGATTAATGAGTTTCCCTTCCAGTCAACTGCTATCACAAATGGCAAATTCATCTGTTTCTGCTAATACCAGTAGTTGTTGTTGTTGTTACAGACTTACAGTTTGTCGATATTGACAAGGTCTGTATCTGGCATTTAGCATTTAGCATTTGACATTTAGCAGAGGATACGAATATAAGTCTCCTATCATATAGATTGTGGGCCAAATGAAGAAAACAGTATCATATAAGTTTTGATCAACTTTAAATTTTTCATTTTCAACTTCAATTCAAATGACAGTGAATAATGGTTGATGTGATAAATTATACTCAAGATATAACTTATTGACTTTTCTGGAACAGGGAAATTACATAGAGAGATTATTAGGCGAACCCTGTTCACCACGTCTCCATGTAATCAGGACCATTGATATACAATATCCCCAGCAGAGGACGCGTGTGAGCACATGAAGCTTCCAAAAGACTTGAGTTCTTCTTCTACCTTCTAATATATATTCTATTCCAATCCCACTTTTCTCACTATCCAACCAGACTGAATCCGTTACTCATTTCTCCAACATATGAGCCGAGTTTCTGACGCCATGACCCATTGATTTAGTTTCCCATAAAACATGGGAAAATTCATGTTCCAAGGCACTGATGAGGACGAGAAGAAAGGATTCAGAAGCGTAGCTACTCATTTTTATTGGTCTTTGTTTGAATGTTCATGCTTTTGTAAAATCTCGATTAAATTGTCATTTAAATATCTGCTAGGGTTTCCCTCGTCCTTGGAATCTCTAGTTTTTAAACTCAAATTCTGCGTTACTCTCCCGAGCCTCATTTGTTTTCCCCAGTCTCTTCAGCAGTTGAAAGAAAATGAAAACATGTCTACCGCGACTGTCCCTGCAGCTGCAGCCTGCAAGACAGCTATCTCCTAAGTATGCATTTGCTTATTATAATAAGAGTGTACATGCCTGTGAAAGTGATGAGTCATTCAGCAACATTCCAAGATGGCATTATCATTTATCTGTAGGCTGTAGCCATGCCATAGGAGACATGTCCAAATCAAAGTACATGGACTGGGACAAAAAGAAAAAGAAAATATCTAGTGCGGTATGGCTATGGCCCCCATCAACATTTGTTGATGCTGCAGACACAATCAAACACTGCCACAAAAAAGGATGAGCACAGATGATGATCTTAAAAATCTCATGAATGAAGGGAATATGAGATTGAACTAAAATGATCTGCATTATAAACTTCTTTTGTTTATTAAAGTTTTAAAACGTTTAATTTACTCTCTTTTATTAATTTTTGGAAGGTGTTTATTTATCGATGAGCAGATAGATTTCTTTAAACTTTGAGTGGTGGAATGTTTTATTAGCGCGAAAAAAGCAATATATGGAGAAATAAATTTTATCCGATGATAAAAGAAGAAGATATCGATAAAAGAAAAATCAAATTTTTTATTTGATTTGTGGGATTTAAGACACTTTTAGATGAAATGGTGGTTAATTTAAACTCAAAGATCGAAACAAAATAACTATTAAAGTTTAGGATTGAGTGATCA
This sequence comes from Abelmoschus esculentus, assembly GCA_035048815.1. Lineage (NCBI taxonomy): Eukaryota > Viridiplantae > Streptophyta > Magnoliopsida > Malvales > Malvaceae > Abelmoschus > Abelmoschus esculentus. The sequence goes on along the minus strand of JAUCBN010000020.1, from coordinate 16,441,918 downwards.
TCATCTACGATCGTCAATGAATCAACGATAGTATCTGTAGATTGTATCCATGTTATAATACTATTAAAATATTAACAAATCAATGATAAAAAATATTTAAGATTTAAGTTTTAATAAAATTAAATATTTTAAAATTTTAATGATTAAAATAGATTTAAGACTAAAGTTGTCCTTGTTTTAAGAGAAATATATTATTATTATTAACGAAGGGACAAAGATCAAATCATGGACAATGAAGGATCAATGTCACTCATGACTCAACCACTAGGCAAGTGGGATTATCTACAAAAGAAAATTATTTTTAATTAATAAACCTTTAAATTTTAAATTATATATATTTAATTAAATTTATAATTGACGATAAAAACATGTTTTATCTTATTTTAGAATTTATGTTATGATTATTATCATTTTCTTAAAATAAATAAAATTATTAAATACTGCATTTTAGTTTAAATTTTTTTCTTAAAATAAATGGTAAAGTTTGGATCCACCTCAAGCCTACATATTTTTCCAAATTATCCTTTCGAGTTAATAGTTCAATACTATAATTGAATCCAAGACTAAAATATAAAGTTAAAACCAAAAAAAAAATTAAAATGGTACAGACATTAAAGCTAATTTACACTAAATTTGTTTATCAATTATTTTCTATAAACAAAAAAAAAATATCCCAGCTGGCATCCCTTGTTCTATCCCTTTACATCATTCACAAATTATCTTCTCCCATTCCTCATCTCAAAATTTGATCAATTCACTGGTAATTAACTCTCAACTTATATATGTATGAACTAATGAATTATGAGACTATTGCCCAATGATTTTGGTCTTGACGAGGTGAGTTATTTCTCCGGCGGAGATCCTCCACGAGTAATCGGGTCTCTCGTCGTCGACCGGAGACAGTGTTACAGTGCCGATAAGATGGTATTATTCGTTTCGAAGACAGTTCAAGTTCCTTCATTTCATCCAAAACAATTTGTCTGCTCCTGCACTCTATGCTGCAGAACCCTTGGTCACCCCTGCATTCACATGATTTTTAGTATATTATTTTAATCTTGATTTAAATTATAATCCAGATGCATTTTCAGTTATATAATAAATATTACCGTAAAATAACGGTCGTCGTATATTATTTGGTATGAAATCATTAGTTACCTGTACATGAAAACTTCTTTATCTAGGCATAAGTTCTTGTTGCATAGGTAACATGATTTGAGAAAGCAAGAGTCTTGATACGCCGGCAGCAACCGAACGTCGGAGTTGCCACGATGCTTACTCGAGGCGCCGGAAAGGTAATTTTCAATGCAGGTTTAACAACAACAACAGATTTTTTCCCCTGTGGTATTTGTGTAAGGATTCTCAACCCAACAACAACCGATGAACTCTTACAAAAGTTCGAATAAACCGGTTTTTTCTTCTTTCCGTCTTCGCCTCCACCGTGTTTCTCATGTTGCTCGAAAGCCCCCCTGAGTTTTGGCGTCATTGATATAAGTTGAGAGCTTGAGAGAAGAGGAAGATGAGAAGGGAATGGCTAGAGATTTTAGAAGTGGAGGGGAGTGATGGTTATTTAAGAGCACATTTTTTACCATATTAGAGTAAATAAAAAATATCTTTTTTTAAAAAAAATGTAAGGACTTTCTTTTTGAAACTTTTTTTAGTGCCTTTGGCCCACCAAGAATAAGACCATTTGGACTTCTCATTTTTAACCATTCACTTTTGCATGCACATGAGAAACGTGTACAAATAAATTTATTCTTTTCTTTTCGTCTTTTATTGGATTCCATAAATAGGCAAATCCAATGATTTTTTTAATAAAAACAAAATTAAATTTATTTCGAAATATTCTTTCAATTGAAACTTATTTTTTAAAAATATTAAATTTGATATTAACTCTTTTATTAGTACAATTATTGTGATTTAAACAAAAATTATGATCGAACCATTCAATTTATTTTTAAGTTTTATTAAAAAATAATTGTTGGATTTATCGAGTTAAGTGATATAAAATTTATTAAAAAAATAATATTTAAACTAACTAACTAAATAATTTATTTTTAAAATAAAAAGTTTATTTGTTTATTAACCCTCCCTTTTTTTTACTCTTGTAAAATTCATATTTTATAAGCTAAAGGAAATTTTAAAAAATATATATAGAAAATAATAGAGTGTAATTCTTGTTATTAGGGGTGTTCAAACGGTCGGCTAAACCGAATTAACCGATCAAAACGAATTAATTCGGTTAAAACGGTTGGCCACCGAACTTTATTCGGTCGGTGAGTGGTTAAAGTTTTTTTAAAAATTCGGTTAACGGTTAATTCGGTTCGAAACGGGTTAATTAATCAAATTAGCCGAAATATAATAAATATACAATATACAATATATATTATTATTAAGCCCATATCCAACTTGTTTTGTTTTATCGTAACGCTTAATCTAAAATTCTAATATTTTTATCTATGTTTAGATATTATTTAAATTAAATGTCAATTTATCTTTGTAAACTAAAAATATTTTCAATGATTTTTATTGTGTAATAAATTTGAATAAGAAAATTAATAAATTTCGGTTAATTCGAAAATCGACCGAATTAACCAAAATTTGTTCGGTTCGGTTAATATATTTCAAAAAAATTCAATTCAGTTAACGGTTAAAAATTTTAAAAATTCAGTTAATTAGGTTTTTGATAATTCGATTCGGTCACCAAACGAATTAACCGTTTGAACACTCCTGCTTGTTATTTCTCATTCACTTTACCAGGCTGTAAAGTCTATTAATTATGAATTGGGTCTAATTATATTGACCCATCATTAGTGTCACTATGCATGATATTATTCCATTAGATGATATACTAAAAAAATATTAATATACTACATATAATTAATATATTTTTAATATTATAAATTATCGTTATATCTTTATTATTTCGTAGTTCAAATTTAATTAATTCATTTTTATTCTTTATAATTTTCACCAAAAAAATAATTTTTAATAAAAACATATTATTAACATATATCACTCGAAAGGGGCCGGCCCAATAATTAGAGTGTTATCCCTCCATATCATTAGTTTATATAAACTATTTGTCATCATCTGATTGATGAATTAAATTAATTAATATAGATTAAAATTATGATTAAATTGATAAAATAAAAAAATAAAATAAAATTTATTTAACTATTATATCCTCATTTTCAATCAAAATTAATAATCAATAACTTAATATAAATCGTTTTAAAATTTTAATAATTTGATTAATACAATTAATAATTTATTAATCCAAATATAACCATTCATATATATTGAGTTGATTCTAAGTGTCGTCATTTCTGACTGGACACCAGACAAAACTTATGCTTTGCCTATTCATAGTTTTGATTTGTTATTACCACCCATTATCAAAATTCGTATCCCTTTGATTCAGATAGCAGAATGCTGAGTAGATTTTATTTTTTTTCAGTTTTTAATTAATTGCAAAGATGCCTTACTTTAACTTCATCACATATTTAAAATTTAAGTCGGTCCAACTTGATCTACATTTAAATAACAAGAGAATATTTTTATTTCAATAAAAATTTATTTTATAATTGAGTCATATTAAAACACGATTTAAATACCGAAAATAGAGCACGAACCCTTTAGATCAAGTGGTTAAAGGAACGGTTGATGTTCTTAATTGTCGGAGGATTTTTAGTATATTTTATTCTAAATGTTCTTATACCCTATGGAGAAATTATACACGTGATAGATGTTTTGGAAATTTAAAAACAAAACCAATAAGAAGAAATATATAATAGAGGTTGGGAAAACATGGGATAATTATTTGTAAGTTTATAGGTTTTATTTTACAATTCGATTTAGATTTATAAAATTTTAATTGAATTTTTAAATTTATATTGTTTTATAAAAACAAATTATTTACAATTTAAAGATTTTTTATATTTATATATGATATATTTATATTATATTTATTAATAAGTATATTATATGTTATCTTAATCGAATAAATGATCCGGTGAGTGTGTGATGACCCATTTTTCTACTGTAATGTTAGGTTTTGTAGTTACGTTGAAAGGGTATCCATTGCTTTTTGCAATTTGCATCACAAATAATTCACCAGCTGTGACCGACTTTCAGATTCAAAGTCAATTATAGGATAACTTGTGTAATTACAAAAAAGGTAAAAATGCATTGAAGTGGAATCAATATTAATATAACATATTTTGTATAAGTATTAATAATAATTAATTTATTAATCGATTAAACTGAATCATATATTATAAAATTTTATTATGAGATTGATTTTTTTAATATAATTTTATGGCTTAACTCAGTAATAGGTGCCCAAAGTATACATTTTTTCTGAAATAGGTGTCTAATGATTTTTTTGCCTGAAATAAGTGCCTAAACTATATATTTTTTCTGAGATAGGTGCCTAATGTATTTTTTGGCTGAAATAGGTGCCTAAAGTTTTATTCCCTTAGTGTTTTAAGGTAACATTGTTAAAAGAAAATTGTTTAATTTATAAATAAGTACCTAAACTATATATTTTTTTCTAAAATAGGTGTCTAATGTATTTTTTATTGAAATAAATGCCGAATTTTTTTCTTATAAGATATAAAATTATTTATATCAATGTTTTAATCTATTAAATTATTTATTATAATTGATTAATAATTTATTTAAATTTAAATTATTTTATCCGAGGCCTTGTTTTTTTTTAAATAATTTATTTATTAATTTTATCTCACTTTTAAATATATATGTTTTGTTCTCAATCCAATTTCATCTCATAGTATTACAATAGTCCTACACAACTTCAAGTAGTATAAACAAATTCCTACCGTTGCTCCTTTCCCGACTTGACCAGTAACTGTAAGTAACTCAAGCTCAAGGTTTCACAACGACCTTCATGCAATTATCCCACATGCAAACAGAATTTTTTTCATCATTGACACCTATTTTCCATCGATTCTACAATCATACGATGCAACAAATATTTAATCCGCAACAACAAAACCGGATCGAAAACAAAACATAAATATTTAAAAGTGAAATAAAATTAATTAATAAATTGTTTAAAAAAACAAGGCCTCAGATAAAATAATTTAAATTTAAATAAATTATTAATCAATTATAATAAATAATTTAATAGATTAAAACGTTGATATAAATAATTTTATATCTTATAAGAAATATAAATTACTTATAAGAAAAAAATTAGGCATTTATTTTAATAAAAAATACATTAGACGCCTATTTTAGAAAAAATATATAGTTTAGGTACTTATTTATAAATTAAACAATTTTCTTTTAATAGTGTTACCTTAAAACACTAAGGGAATAAAACTTTAGGCACTTATTTCAGCCAAAAAATACATTAGGCGCCTATCTCAGAAAAAATATATAGTTTAGGCACTTATTTCAGCCAAAAAAAAACATTAGGCACTTATTTCAGAAAAAATGTATACTTTGGGCACCTATTATTGAGTTAAACCTAATTTTATTTATAATATCAAAATTCAAACCAATAATTTTATTTAAAAGATATAACGTTTTATCCCTAAATAATATAATAAGGTATTTAAACTTTGTTTAAATCTAATTGCTTTTTAATAATAAAATAAGGTATTTCTTCTGGGGTGCATTTTCTTTGGATGGAAATATGTTCTTAGTCTTTAGTCTGCTTCTCCATTACGAAGAGAATAAATTAAAAGGATAAATTAATAAATTATGTGGCCAACTTACCTTTGTATCTACGTCCAATCCCAAGCCAGACCAAAAAAATAAATCCGAATAGAAAATAATATTTTTTTAATGGTAAATTCATTTTCTTAAAAAGAATAATTTGAATTTATTTTTTAAATTTAAATATAGATAACGGGAATATAGCAAGAGAAAAAGATGTATCCATTGAATAATCTATAAAAAAGTAAAGATTCACTTTATAAATAAAAGAAAAGATATAAAAATTTATTTTAAGAAAATAAGATATAAATTTATTATTGGACAAGACCATATAACTTGATGGAACAAACTCATCTAACAATTTTCTTCTCGTAAGAATATTTTTGAATTAAATATAAGTATATAATTTTAAAAAATTCTTTAAATAATAAATAAATCAAGCACACCCTAAAAATAAACGTCTATTACCACAAAAAGAAAAGGAATACTCTTGACTTCCTATCAACGTGTATTACTTACCCAACAACTACAAGTCTTTTGATGATGTAATTCATGTGATGAAAACCAAGTGATCTGCCAAACATAACTCGACATTTTGTTTGTTTCACCAAAAATTCAATTTCATGCACGTTGGTCACTCTCAAGTCCTACATTAAAATTTTGTTATTATAATCAAGTCCTAAATTGAATATATGTAAATAAATTAAAGATAGAATCTAATTAATGCTATTATAAACTAGTCATTGTTTTGGCAACGTCATTGGATTCTATATATTACGTATCTTGCTATGCAAGTAAAAGAGTCACTAAGATTCCAAACTCTTTCTATAACAACAACTAGGTCTGGACTACATTAGCAACATCTATAAATAACCTGGTTTTGGGCGTTCAAGATCGACAGAAAACAAACAACAAAAAAACATGGCTCAGCTTTCCATCAAGAACTTTCAGCTACTCAGGTAAATATCTACTTAATTTATGTATATATATTATCTTCTTTGTTAGCCTTGTTGTTTTACTGCTACATGTTTAAGCTTTTTGGTTTCTTCTTATACAATGAATGATTATTGAGTATGTATTTTATGTAACAGACGATCATACGCGGTCGCAACGGAGAACATGCAGAAGCAGGCAGTGGCATCGGTTATGAGAAAGGCAGCAGATTTGAGAGCAGAAGTTTCGGCACCAGATCATGCAGAGAAGGAGATGTTCTGGATGAGAGACCCGAAAACCGGGAACTGGATTCCGGAGAATCACTTTGGCGACATTGATGTTGCAGAGCTGAGGGAAAAGCTGCTTTCCAAGAATCATAAATAAGTACAAGAAAGACGATTGAATCGAAGGAGTACTTTAATGGGGATTGACTTGTATCCATGTTTTATAAACCCTAAGCTTTTGGCTGATAATGTTACTAAATAAATTCACTTTCTTTCCTGTCTTTTATGGTACTGTATTTCAGAACATTGGTTTAAAAAATAAATCAGAAATTGTTAGGATAGACTCTGTCATTAACACAACATAATTATATGAATCTGAATGACTAAAATACAGTAATTTTGCAGAATAGAACTTATGCAAAGTATAAAATGACTAGACTTGAATCTTGATGACAGCACAATGCTGTTGAGAATGTACTTAGCAAATAGTATGTGAAAGAGCCTATGCCATTAAAGCATTTTACTTAAGGAAAAAGTTTTTTTAATAGTCTTAAGAACAATTTTTTTAAATGATAGTGGTAAAATTATAAAGATTACTTTTCTGATGATTAAAATGAAAACGTCCTAAAAATTAGATAACCAACATGATAGTTTATCTAGAAATCTATTAAAACTAACAAATATTTTGCATCCTATATAACAAGATAATGGAATAAAAAAAGCTAAAGTACACAAGTAGTAACTAGACCATGAAAAATGATTGTTATGGACACTAATCTTTCAAATTGTTACAAAATTGTTAGAAATTAATCGATTTGTCACACTATTTTATAACACTCAATGATTAATATGAAACTTTTGAAAGATCATTGACCAAAAAGATCATTTTTTATAGTTTAATGACCATTAGTGTATTTTACCCAATGAAAAAAATACAGGCTTTGCTAGTTAGAAACCAAAACAAACATATCGTGGTGGATCATATTCCGTCGTTGATGGTGAGAGGCAGCAAATGGATGAACCTTCAAACTCTCCCGCGTTTCCGTTGCACATTCGTCTTTTAAATATAATCAACCCTCAAAAGGACAAAATCTCTTTCTCTTGTAATCTCGTTTTTGTCCTTCCATACAACAGAGTGCATAATTCATATCATATTATCATGTACCCGCGTTAATGGAGAGAGCTTCCTCTGCCACAGGATATCGGGGGCAAAAACAAACGTTGAATCACCACTGTTCATAAATTCAGGAAAAAAAATCATTTTTTTTACTGGATTGTGCGATTAGATATATTTAGGATGCCCAGATTTTGTTTTTGTGTTTGTAAACAATGCGTAGGCTTTTTTCAGGTGGTGTTTTGATACAAACTTGCTAAATGGAAAAAAGGGTTTCTTTCTTTCATATTGAGGAGATGATGCTCATTATCATGGTGAAGAATTTCACCATTTTATTGGTTTCTTGACTTGTGGGGGAGGGCTTTCTCTTTCATTTTGCTTTTGCCTGATTTTCGTTTCCTTGATAGCCGTCTGTTTGCGTGCGTGGCAAGAATTTGTTGGCCGGTTGCTTCATTCTTGACGAGGTTGATCACCAATTGCTCGATGATGAAGACGTTGAGGTAAAACTGTTGAATTGTGAAATTTTCTGTTGTATTTATCTGCGGGAAGGGGGGAATTGATTGATTTATCATTAGTTGTTGGAACGAGGAAGTAATATTTTATTTGGAAAATTGGATTTTGTTTAATTCCCGTCTGGGATTGATTGATGAAAAATGTATATGTGTTGGTTCATGAAAAAGGGTGTTCTTTGATCTTATTATAAGGTCTGGTTTATTGCAATTTTTGGTTTTGTTCGACTAGTTTTGCTTCAAGAATTTGAAGATAGAAGAAATTTCATAAAAAATTCTGAATTCATTTTTATTAGAATCATGGTGCAGATTGGGTAGCCAGGAATTGATTTGGATCCGGTTTTAATGGAGTTGAAAGTGATTTCATTGGATCGAGATGGAGAAGTAAGAACTACTTTGATAGCTGGCTTGGTGGACGTACGAGTTCTGTCATAGAATTTTCTTGATGGGATTGTGTCTTCCGACCGTCTAGTTTAAGGTTTCTTACGGTGTCTAATGAATACAGCACAATGAATGAAGACAGTAGAATCATCGGTAGGTGGATGATGGATGCTTCTAACAACATGTTTTCTGAGGTAGTTAGTTTACTAAAGTCATGGATCCCTTGGCGATCGGAGCCTGCTAATGTATCATGTGATTTTTGGATGCCCGGTCATAGCTGCAGGGTATGTTATGATTGTGATGCCCAGTTCACGTTATTTAACCGTAGACACCATTGTCGACTTTGTGGCCGAGTTTTCTGTGCCAAGTGTACAGCAAACTCAGTTCCAGCTCCATCTTATGACCCAATGATCCCCCTAGAAGAGCAGGAGGTGGTGCGCTTATGTGATTATTGTTTCAAGCAATGGAAGTACGGCTTGATTACAGATGATGGTCGAGTGTGGGTGCCCAACCAGGATCTTTGTTCCTCAATGTTGCCCGCTAGTTTTACCAGAACTAGATCTGGTGGACTCAGGTCCGTGCCACATCGAGCTGTACGACATCAACATTTGCATCCAAGGTCTATTCGCGGCCTTCGTTCTGCAATGAGAAAAAGCATGCGTACGCATAGCATGAAAACACCAAGGTTTAGCAATGATCTTATTATGGATGCAGAAGATCCATCTTTGAGCCGATATGAGTTTTCATGGAACAGGTCAGATGATCTTGCACCCTTAATTACATTTTTCGTAAAAATTTTCATGTTTTATCTACTGATCAAGCAAAACTTAATTATTTATATTTCCACTTGGGCCGTAGGGTGTTTGAATGTATATATATTTGTCCTTCTATGTTAGCATTATTTTTATTTATTTATAAATTTATTTTAATCAACGCTGCTTATTGAATAGATCTCTAAAAATCAGAAATAGGGAAAGGACAGAAAAATAAGTAGCCATTTGGAAGAGTTCTAAAGAAAAGTTTTTAACGTGCTATTCCAATTACTTACATGTTGCTTGCTTTTCTTTCAGTGTAGGGATTGATGGAGAGGACGATGAGTACGGCTTGTATGTATCTGATTTCTCTGAAGGTAATGGGTACTATACGCCTCTTAGTTTTGATGAGATGAGCTATAATGAAGGATCACATAAATTTCATTCTGAAGGAGAAATTGTTGACTCAAAAAGTTCTGAAAGAATATTGACTGGAAAGGTTTGGATTGATGATAAGGACGATGAGTACCGCTTATATTTATCTGATTCTGAGACACTGCATTACTCTGATGACGACAGCTACTATACTCCTACCGACTTTGATGACATTAGCAGTGATGGTGATGAGGAGGAGGAGGGGGAACCACAAAATGTTCATCCTAATGGTGAAAATATTGACTCAAAAAGTTTAAGCAGTTCGCCAGTGAACCAGGTTCCTTCAAGTTCGGAAGGAATATCACAGCTTGGGAAGAAAGATGACCGTGATGGTGATGAATGTGAAGCATCACCTTCTTCATATCCTGCTGAACCTGTAGATTTTGAAAATGATGGACTTCTTTGGCTCCCTCCCGAACCAGAAGATGAAGACGACGAGAGGGAAGCTGCTCTATTTGATGACGAGGATGATACCGATGGTGCAGGAGACTGGGGGTATTGGCACAAGACAAGCAGCTTTGGAAGTGGGGAATCTCGCTCTAGGGATAAACCAACTGATGAGCAGAAGAAAGTAACAAAGTATATTGTTGATGGACATTTTAGAGCCTTGATAGCTCAGCTTTTACAGGTTGAGAACCTTCCTGTGGTTGACGAAAATTGTAAAGATAGCTGGTTAGAGATCATCACTGCTCTTTCTTGGGAGGCTGCTTCGCTTTTGAAGCCATACACCACCAAAGGGGGAGAGATGGACCCTGGTGGATATGTTAAAGTGAAATGCATAGCTTCTGGACATCGCAATGAGAGGTATGTGTTACAAAGATGTTAAATGTTTGTGTGGTACCCTTTATCACTTAGTTCTAAAGAATTTCCATATCTGAATTAGATAAATCACTGAGATGACAACTATGATTGCTTTGTAAAACAGATAACCCTGTATCTTGTCTGCACCAACCCTTTAACTTCTCTTTAATGTTTCAGCAGGTTCCTAATTTGATAACTCATGTAAATCTAAAATGTTCATGCTAGGATTTTCTTCACACGCTACTTAATAGAAGATATTCAACTCCTCATTTTTTTTTCTGATTTAGGATAAATAAGAGGTGAATCAATCAACAATCTTATCTGAGTCAATAGGCATAGGTAATGTTAAAGATGGAGCAAAATGTAAAAATTTTGTTAATTTGAATAGTTCTCCATTTCACCACAATCATATATTGTTCTGAAACTTGAGAAAGTCGTCGATTTCTAATAAAAAGTTAGAAAAACAAAAGACTTAGATTATTATGCCAGGAATGGTTTCCTAAGTAGATGGAGATACCTCTCTTTTAAAGTCAAAATCTCACTGTTTTCCATGCCTTAAACATGTCAAGATCTGCTGCCTCCCTTCAATTCTTTCAGTATCTCATGCTTTGAGTAAAATAAATGTTTTCATAACACTGTATTGTTGAAATTAAACTATCAGTTGCACCACTTACATTTGCTGCATTGATACATTCCAATTTAAAAACATCACTGCACTGGCTGTCAACCTTTTAATTTTTATTACTATTTCTGATTTTGCTGTGGTTTCATATAGTATGGTTGTCAAGGGAGTTGTTTGCAAGAAAAATGTTGCCCATCGTCGAATGACATCAAAACTAGAGAAACCTCGATTAATGATCCTTGGTGGAGCTCTTGAATACCAGAGGATCTCTAATCTATTGTCAAGTTTTGATACTTTGTTGCTGCAGGTGTTTCATGTTTTATACATTTCTTTCAATTTTGCTTCATTGATTTTTATTTCAGTGTGGGGGAACTTTTTTTCTTCTAAATTCTGTTTTATGTTATTGGTTTGAAATCTTTAACCAGGAAATGGATCATCTGAAGATGGCTGTAGCAAAGATACATGCACATAAACCTAATATCCTTCTAGTAGAGAAATCAGTTTCACGATTTGCCCAGGAATATCTTCTTGAGAAAAACATATCACTTGTTCTCAACATCAAAAGGCCATTATTAGAACGCATTGCACGCTGCACAGGTGCTCAAATAATCCCTTCAATTGATCATCTGTTTGCTCAGAAGCTGGGTTACTGTGAAAAGTTTCATGTTGAGAGATTCAGGGAAGATTTTGGCTCTGCTGGACAAGGAGGGAAGAAATTGGCCAAGACACTAATGTATTTTGAAGGTTGCCCTAAGCCATTGGGATGCACCGTAAGTTATTTAAACTAACCAAAAACAAAAGAAAACTGGAAAAGAATAGTATATAAATTTCAATTTTACACTTTTGTGGACATGATAATATTCATGTTCTCACAGTGTTGATCTGTATCACATTTATTGTTATTATGGATCATTTTATTAATCTGTGTATATATATGTGTGCGTGACCGCGCGCACTTCAGATACTACTTAGGGGTGCAAATGGAGACGAATTGAAGAAAGTCAAGCATGTAGTTCAATATGGAATTTTCGCAGCTTATCACTTGGCTTTAGAGACATCATTTCTTGCCGATGAAGGAGCCTCTCTGCCAGAATTCCCGAACTCTCCAATGGCTGTGGCACTTCCGGATAAACCAGCAACCATTGCAAGATCCATATCAACAGTTCCTAACTTCACTACTGCCAATATAAAGTCCCCAGGCCCTCAGCATTGTAGTGGACCACAAAGGGCTAATAGTGTTCCGTCAGCAATCATCAGTCGTAATATTCAGAAGATAGAAGAAACTCCATCATCTTTTTTAAGTAATGGCACAAGCTTGTGGTCTGTACAAACTACTTCAAAAGAATCTAGTGTCCTTGTATCAATTTCTGAGAAAACTTCAGATGTGTTTTTCAAGAAAAGTGAAATGGGTACTATGGACAAAAATAAGCCATCTTTCATGAAGAGTGGAGTTCGTCCATCAGAATCTTCTGCACGCATGAATTCAGAGAATAATATCTCAGCAGTTGCACTTCAACCGGGTGGTTCAGAGGTAACATCCGTGCAACAAGATGGTAAAAACTATAATAACCAATCTGAGGTGTCAAAACCGTTACAAGAAGTGTTTCCTTCTGCGCCTTCTGATAATCAGAGCATTTTGGTATCTTTATCATCCCGAAGTGTGAGGAAAGGTACTGTCTGTGAAAGATCTCATCTCTTTCGTATCAAGTACTATGGAAGTTTTGATAAACCTTTGGGTCGGTTTTTGCGGGATAATTTGTTTGACCAGGTAAACTTTATATTCTTCACACTTAATATATTTCTCTGTTCAGACGTGGCAATTCCCTTGAAACTAAGGAGACTGCTGATTTTTCAGAGTTACCGATGCCCTTCTTGTGACTTGCCTTCTGAAGCACACGTTCACTGTTATACTCATCGACAAGGAACACTAACCATGTCTGTTAAGAAACTCCCCGAAATTTTCTTGCCTGGTGAAAAAGAGGGCAAGATCTGGATGTGGCATAGATGCTTGCAATGTCCTAGGACCAACGGTTTTCCTCCGGCAACTTTTAGAAAAGTGATGTCTGATGCTGCATGGGGTTTATCATTTGGGAAGTTTTTGGAGCTTAGCTTTTCAAACCATGCAGCTGCGAGCAGGGCCGCAAGCTGTGGCCATTCATTACATAGAGATTGTCTTCGTTTCTATGGGTAATTTTCTTTCCCTGTCGTTTTTATTTTGTTAACAAATATCATTTAGTGAGTATAAATAGTTTCCTTCAAAAAAGAATGTGCCATTATAGGTTTTGTGCAGGCTATTGACCCTTATAATCATAGTTCGCCACACTGTGTCATTGAACTCCTCGGTCGGTTGATATTAATCATAGCATATTTTTTGGTGATCTTAGAGACTTTTTGAATGTTCTAGTTAATCGGTTACGTATCTGATATATGATGTGGATCATGACCTGGATGGTAAAATACCAGGAATTGTTAGGTGAAAAAATCTTCAGACATCTCAGCTTCACTCTCTCTCTCTCTCTCTCTGTTTAAATACATGTAGATTTGGTAGAATGGTGGCTTGCTTTCGGTATGCAACGATTGATGTTCATTCTGTCTGCCTCCCGCCTCCAAAACTTGAGTTTTACTATGAGAGTCCGGAGTGGATACAGCAAGAAACAGATAAGGTGAAACAATAATCGTTTTGGTTTTATGAAGGATTCCAATTTGGATCTCTCAGCATTTGTATAATCTATTTTTTTTAATCTTTTTATTATAAACAGGTGGTTAACCAGGCAGAACTTCTGTTTTCTGAAGTACAAAAGTCTCTAAATCAAATTGCTGAAAAACAAACCAGCTCAGGGCCATCTGATTTGAGAGATCAAATAGCTGAACTAGAAGGAATATTACATAACGAGAAGCTGGAGTTTATGGTAAGATTTTATGTTCTGTACTTTTCCTCCTGGTTGAGATGGATCTTATGTCTAGGCCTAAATCGGCCCTGATTGTCTATTTCCCTTTGGTGTAGGAATCATTTCAAAAGACTTCGGGAAGGGAAATGAGAAAAGGGAAACCTGTTGTAGACATCCTTGAGATAAACCGGTTGCGTCGGCAATTACTTTTCCAATCTTATATGTGGGACCAACGCCTGGTTTATGCAGCCAAATTAGAAAATTACAGCCCCCGAAACTGTTTCAGCAGTTCAATTTCAGGACATGAGGAGAAACCTGTTATTGATATTGAAAAGCTCAAGGACATGGATATGTCAGAACATGGAAAAGGATCTGAATCTGGTGACTCAACTGTGGTGTATGCAAAGCTCAATGCTAATCAGTCATATACAGTCCATCAAGAACCAAACCTGAACAAGAATTCAAATTGTGGAAACGAAGGCTACAACAATATTTCTGCTAGCCAAAGCATGTTTGACCAATTTGACAAAGAGAAACCTAAGGCAAATGTTCGCAGGGCCTTGTCTGAAGGCCAATTCCCTGTCATAGAAAATTTGTCAGATACCCTTGATGCTGCTTGGACTGGAGAAATTCAGCGAGGACCTGTATTATCTAAGAAAAACTCATTTTCACTTCCTGACATTGCTGCTGTAGATATGGAAGACCGTTCTGAAGAAAAGATTGTGCCAAAGATTGTTCATTCTCCTTCCTCTGCATTGTTCAGTATAGGTTCGGAAAATATGGAAGATTTCGTAAGCTGGTTAAAAATGCCTTTCTTGAGTTTCTATCGTTCATCATCGAACAAAAACTTTTTAGGAAGTTCTTCGAAGCTTGATACATTGAATATGTATGATCGGTTCAATATGTCATCGTTTAGAGAGTTGGAACTGCAAGGTGGGGCTAGGCTGCTTCTGCCGGTGGGTGTTAATGACACTGTTATTCCTGTTTATGATGATGAGCTCACAAGTGCCGTATCGTATGCTCTAGTATCACCTGAATACCATTTCCAGATAAGTGATGACAGGGATACACCTAAAGACTGGGGGGATTCAATGGCCTCATCATCCTTCTCTGATTCAGTGAATTTTGAGTTGTCTCATTTTGTTGACGATATAACCTGCGAACCCCATAGAAGTTTTGCCTCAGCTGATGACCTTGCCGGAAGT
This sequence comes from Abelmoschus esculentus, assembly GCA_035048815.1. NCBI lineage: Eukaryota > Viridiplantae > Streptophyta > Magnoliopsida > Malvales > Malvaceae > Abelmoschus > Abelmoschus esculentus. Next base: position 16,426,369 of record JAUCBN010000020.1, on the reverse strand, counting down.
CGCAGCCCCCTGATAATGGACCCACCCTCTAGTATGAAGTCTTTGCATGTTAGGGTGTCATTTGGAGATGATGGATCAGATAAAGTGAAATATATGGTTACTTGTTACTACGCAAAGTGGTTTGAAACATTAAGGAGAGTATGTTGCCCATCAGAGCTAGATTTCATAAGGTCTCTGAGTCGTTGTAAGAAGTGGGGAGCTCAAGGCGGTAAGAGCAATGTTTTCTTTGCCAAGACCTTAGACGACCGGTTTATCATTAAACAAGTCACAAAGACAGAGTTGGAATCATTTATAAAACTTGCACCTAAATATTTCAAGTACATGTCTGAAGCAATTAGATCAAGAAGTCCAACGTGCCTGGCAAAGATTCTCGGTGTTTATCAGGTGCTTATTCCTAGAGCTTCAGATGCTATAATTCTATTATCGTAATCACTAATCTTTTGGATAAACAAGACAAATGGTTGATTTTGATCATCATTAATAGTTGCTGTCTTACTATTGTATTAATGCCCAAACAACTGAAATCCGAAACGGACCTGCTTTGTCCCTTAACTAAGTGCTTAGAAATAAGGTTGTTTTGCATAAACAAAATAAAACTATAAGGCTGCATAATGAAGCTTGCTTATTAGTTGAATCTCCTGTCCCATCTGGGTTTCTTTTTGTACAATTGATTGATTTTCTGGGTTTGTAGTTTCCCCTTGAATTTGTGCTTTTAGGAACGAGACGGTACTAAGAGGGTCCATTTATTTACATAGATGATAAGTTGCTCGTGTTTTCCGTAATCATTATTTGTTTCTTATTGTTGTTGTTGTTTTTCTTGGAAGGTTACAACAAAGCAACCTAAAGGTGGGAAAGAATCAAGGATAGATATTTTGGTTATAGAGAATCTTCTGTTTAGGAGAAATGTCACACGGCTATATGATCTCAAAGGATCTTCTAGATCTCGTTATAATCCCGATTCTAGTGGAACCAACAAGGTTCTGCTAGATCAAAACTTGATCGAATCAATGCCAACCAACCCTATTTTCGTGGGTAATAAAGCGAAGCGTTTGCTGGAAAGAGCAGTCTGGAATGACACTGCTTTCCTCGCAGTAAGTTTCAAATTGTTGCTTTAAGTTAACATGCATGGAGATCTGCTCACCTGACATGCATTTACCAATTTATGCTAACGAAAACGCTTATCATCCAAGTTCTCTTATTTCTTTATCTTTTTCCACCTTGCAGTCAAACGACCTGATGGATTACTCATTATTGCTAGGAGTGGATGAAGAGAAGCATGAGTTAGTTATCGGAATCATTGATTTCTTGAGACAGTATACCTGGGACAAGCATCTTGAAACTTGGGTGAAGGCTTCAGGCATCCTTGGCGGGCCAAAGAATGCATCGCCAACTGTAATTTCACCCGAACAATACAAGAAAAGGTTCAGGAAAGCAATGTCAACTTATTTTCTAATGATCCCGGATCAGTGGTTTCCTCCTACCGTTCCAAGCAAATCTCAGTCAGATACAGGTCAAGAGAACACTCAACGTGGTACCTCAGCTAAGTGATTCTGTGAGTCTGTCTTTGAACATTCAAATTTTAATTTGGGAGTTAGCTCTTCCATTCTAATTTTCCTAGTTCATATTATTCTTTCCATCTTTTCAATTCTTTTTAAGAGCAGTTTTCCTTTAAGACCAAAAGAGATTCATAATTTTATTCGTTAGTAGTTGCAGAACAAGGCTCTCTAAAGCCATGGGAATTTCTGTCAAAGGTCCAACATTTCTTGATCTCAGCAGGAAATTTTTGTACAAAATATTCTTTGATTTAGCATTTTATCATGTAGTGTAATTTTGCAACTTTCTTTTCTCATGTACCACAATGAATTAGAAGAATTCCCAAGTCTTTCATATGTTCATTGTTTCTGTGTTCATTGATCATTCAGAATCGAATTACTATTTATTGTTCCTAGCATTCACCTCTGTCAATCTGATCTGCAACTGCCACAAACATATCAAACTATTCTACCTGATAATAGGTTATTCATCGAAAAATAACAACAAAACCAAAGGGGTTGTTGGCTTTGATCATGATAATCCAGGAGAAAAGGTGATTAAAAGAGAGTTCTAGCTATCTATATACAATCTATAATACTTGAAGTGTCTTTCTTGTAGAAACAATTATTTCATGAAATCTATGGAATCTGGTAAGAGCCAAGTTTTTTTTGTTAAATTCAATCCATTAGGAATCATCTTGCACAATGCTAACACCTTTTATTAGAACTGCTGAATCTGCCACCAGTAACGATTTGAAGCCATCTATCTTGAAGAAGATCAAGGATCTCAGCATCTCTGGATTCAGAACATTGCCAAAAGCTTCAACTTGGAGTACAGTACACACACAATTCACAGTAATTTGATACGGCTTATCATGCAACCTGAGATAGAGTTCTTACCTTCGATGATAAGTCGTTCCCGGACCCCGGTGAGGAAAACGAGGGCCTTCATCGTACCCTTCACAAACTATTTCTCCATTTTCATCTCTATAGCAGATTACACCGTGGGACTGATCCTCGAAAACCTGTTTAAACAAAGTCGAAACCAATCATCCTAGACAGGTTAAGCAATCTATATGAACAAGAAACATGGAAACACTAACAGGAAAAGAAAAACAGGAGATTAACCATGTTCTTGGAGAATGATCTGATCTGATGAGTGTAAGCTTCCTTGCCCGGAACTTGATCGTGTTTAAGCATAACAATCTTGTTGGCATGTTTGATAACCGGAACATGAAAAGGAACAGAGCTCGTTACAGACATTGATCTCATGCTACATGGAAGGAGGGGAACCAAAGGAAGAGAAGACATCACTGTGTTCATGTCAACACCATGGAACATGACAAAGCATTGGTTATAAACTATTGCAACGTTTACCTTTTTTTCTTGAAGCTTATCGTTTTTAAGATACAACATCCAATATATATAATTGAGGGGAGGTCAATGTCTTGTCATGGTTTTGCAACCAGAAGTTTTAATAGGTAAGGTAGGTCCCTTGTTGCTGGTGGTGAAGCCTGAGTCAGCTTTTGTTGTTGATTCTGCATTTTTTTTTTCTATACAATTTATTGGGCCATCTACTCATATATTCATTCCCTTGTTGAATTTACAAGCTTCTCTACTTTTTTTTATGCCCATTGAATTCCAATGATAAGAGTTAGCATCTTTCCCATGCCATGTTTTATACAAATTTTCCCATCAATCAACCTCTAACTATTTTAACTTTATTACATGGTAAACTTTTTTTAATTATATATATAATTTATTAACCAACTAATTTAAATTGAGTTTTACATAGATTTATATAAAAATTCTTTTCAACCTAATTTTATATATTTATAATACCATAAATCAAACCTACTTAAAAAATCTAAGTCTTATCCTAATATGTTAGACTTCTTTTGTTACTTAAGAGTTATGAACACTAGGAAGTGATAGAATATTAATTAAACCATTGGTGGTTGTAATTTCTTATCAAATGCTGACAAAGTGGGGTCCTTGTACTGCAACTAAAATTACATCTAAGATTAATCATGGTGGCTAACTGATAAGATATTATACTAGTAGTGTGTTTATTTTATTCTCTTTTAAGGACTCCTTGTGGTGTTAAATCCCCTTGGAAATAGTCAAATAATTGATGATTTCAGGTTTTGTCACACTCTTTTCCACTTATCTGTTTAACCAATCACTATCCTGGTGGTTCTTGCTGAACCAAATCATATTAACAATGGTTTACAGATAGAGTTTTCCTGCAGGCTGCACCAACCTATTAATCCAAGGTGTATTGTCTAGTATCAGACTGTATTCACCAAGTCCACTTCTAAGCTAAATTCATTCTCAGTTAACTTCAAACTTCTGTTTTGCAGATACTATACTCTGAGTTAAATTCATTCTCAGTTAACTTCCAACTTCTGTTTTGCAGATACTATACTGATCCCTCAAGAAGCTGAAACAATTGCTCTGTTCATAGGGACGGAGCTGTGTAGGGAGTGGGAGGGGATGTTGCTTCCTCTCAAAATTTTTGGTATAATTATATTTTTAATCCCTTTTAGTTTAAATGTTAATTAAATAAGATTTTTGTTTATCCCAATTTTTAAGTTTAAAGGTTTAATAGACTCTTACCTCTCTTAATATTAAATCCTAATTCCGCCTCTGTCTGTCTATTTTGAAGCAAGTAACATAAGAAATGACGAACTTTTAAGTTTAAATCCTTAGAGTTACAAAATTGAACCGTAACTGAATCAAAATAACTATTTACAAGTCGGTAAGAAATCTACATTTACAAACTTTATGTGCTACAACCAAATACACAGATTAAATCTACATTTACAAGTTGATATAATTTTATAGAACAACTGAATTAAAATAACTACTTTTTAATAAATATTTATAATATTTTATTTGGATATCGATTAATAAATTAAATATAAATAATTATATAGAATTTAATACCTTTTGCTAAGAAGATGTTCTTAAAAAAATTGGAAATAATTAGGCATTTATCTAAATTACAAAATTATTAGAAAATGAAATGCTCTTAAAAAAGGGTTGATAATGTCCTTTTCACTAAAGAAAAGAAAGCAAAATCCTCCGGTCAGTGAATCTGGAACCAGAGGAAAACTGGCCAAAAGGAAAGGTAGGGTGCAGGTGCAGGTGCAGCAGGCGGTATGAATAGTGCGCTACGGTACTAGCACATAAAGCCTAACAAATTCCGATCGTCAAAAGTAATTATCCCCTCCCTCGCTTTCGCTCTCCGTCGGATATTCCCTTCCCTTTTCTTCTTTTTTTACTTGATTCTCCTCTATCACCAGGTAATTTCTCTCTTTTTATCAATACATTTTTCGCTTTCATTTTTTTTCCTTTTATCTTCCGATTTTTGGATTTTTTTGAATTTGTTGTTCGATGAATTTCTTTAATAAACGTTCGATCTCCGTTTAATTTTTCATCAAGGTTTATAATCCAATCAATTTCAGTTCAAACAGATTTTTAACAATTTATTTGTTAGTTTTTTTTTTATATAATGATTTTTGGCAATTCCTAGGTCGCACTGTTGATTAGAAATCGGTTGAAAATCGGGAACCTTTAGGTTATCTTTGTTTTATTATTAAGCCAGCTGTTAATTGAAGTAGTATAAGAAATAGAAATGTATGTTGTCGCTTTTGTTGTGTTATTCTCTTTATTCTTGATTCTGTGCCCGTAAATTTGTTTTTGGAGTTTTTAGGTCATGATTAGTCGTTGATTTCATTGGATCAATTTTCTTTTAATCAGCTAATTTGATTTGCCTGCTTATATGGATAGGCAGATGATTTTAGGCAAATGCTTGTGGAATATTTGGTATAGTTGTCTTCTGTTTAAGTGTTTTTCGTAGTTTACTCTCTTTTTTTTCCCTTTTTAACAGGGGGTAGAGGTTTATTCTTTTTTGGCCGAGACCACTTTTACGATTTGAGGAATGGCGGAGAAATCGTGTGTTAAGCGCCTCCAGAAAGAATATAGAGCACTTTGTAAGGTATCATTTTCTCCTTGTATTTCCTTGAGTTCCTTTTATTGCTACCGATACTTTTTATATGAGTTGTTGATGGATATGTTTGGCTGTTCTAGAAATCTCATTGATATTATCTAGTAACCTTTCATCCGTGCAAATTTGGAGTGTTTATGTGTCTGTGTGGTTTAAAAATTCTTCCTTTGATTCAAGAAAAAAATTATGTCTCTGATACCTTGCATATGACGCTCATTATTGCAGAACTGGCATCAAGAGTGGACTGATTGAGAATGATAGTGTATTTTGTGGTTTATTAATCAGAAATTCAGCATTCTGTTTAACTTCCATTGACAAATAAATTTGTATTTTTTACTCCATTCACTAATAAATTGAAAACTGTTAGAAAATTGATAATAGAATAAGAAATGCTGGTATTACCATTATTACATAATTATTTTTTCTGTGGATAATTTTAACAGTTATTTTGTGAACTTGTAGGAACCAGTTTCTCATGTTGTTGCTCGTCCATCCCCAAATGACATTCTTGAGTGGCGTAAGTTTGTTATTGTTTTTTCATCTTCTTTCTTTAGACAAGGCTCTGTAACAATCACAAGAAAACACATTCTATAAAAGCAGTAAATTGCTAAGTTCTATTACTTGCAGTAGGTTTTACAGACATTGAGTTAACTTTTCTTCTTCGGTCATTTAGATTATGTGCTGGAAGGGAGTGAAGGAACACCTTTTTCAGGTTGGCTAGTTTACTCCAAGATAATTTGTTGTTGATATTCTCTGGAATGTTGTATACTCTGGAAGAAACCATCAGAAGTTGTAATCTGATGTTTGTTTGTTTTTTTCAATTTTGGTTTGCTAAGGTGGGTATTACTATGGAAAGATCAAGTTCCCTCCAGAGTATCCCTACAAACCTCCTGGAATAACGTACAATTTTCTTATGGTTTTAACCTTTTCAAAACTTATGATAGAAAACACAAAGCTCTTTCTAACCTCAAGATGCTTTTTTTACCATGTAGGATGATCACCCCCAATGGACGGTTCATGACACAGAAGAAAATATGCTTGTCCATGAGTGATTGTAATTTTCATTCAATGAATACTAAAAAAAGATTCCTTTTTAACTGTATTTCTAGCAACTGTTTTCGTTTTAACCTTGGTCATGTTCTTTTTCAGTTCATCCTGAAAGCTGGAACCCTATGTGGTCTGTATCAAGGTATGAGGATTATGTTCAATTGCGAGTTTCTTTTTTTGTTGCACCATCTGTTCAAATGCCTATAACTGTCACATGGTGCTTTTTCCTGGTAAAACACTTGCCAAAGATTGTATTTCCGTTGTTATCCATTGAGCTAAAACTCTTTTTGTTTAATAATGCAGCATACTTACCGGGCTTCTCTCTTTCATGGTGAGACTCGATATCTTTCTTGTGTTTCAATCATTTAGACTGCAGTTTTGTTAGGTTGTGGGTACTTCTTGCATTGGGGATATCTCCTTATTCTGAGCTGACTTTTTGTGTGTGCGTGTGCAGATGGATAACAGTCCTACCACTGGCAGTGTGAACACTACTGCTGCTGAGAAGCTACGCCTGGCAAAGACATCCCTTGCATTTAATTGTAAAAAGTAAGTCTATTGATTCACCTGCACTGTTTCTGCCACTATTTATGCTTTCTCTCATGTTAATTGGTGACCTTTTGGAAGCTAAATTGTTATTGGCAAACAGATAAACTTTACATGGTTACACGTGAATCATGATGTTAATAGTATTAAGTTTCTTTGAGTACTTTGCTTCTATCTAATTCTCTACACATTTCCTGTTGTAGCTTCCCATTTTTATTTTCAATTTATTGTTTAAACGACATGTGTGTAGTTACCCTCAGAAAAAAAAAATTGTGTTGGTCTTGTTTTCTAAACTGTTTCTGGAGATTGCATTCCTTGGGAATAACATGTTAGGTCTTCGTCTGGCAGCCCCACATTCAAAAAATTGTTTCCGGAGTATGTGGATAAGTACAACAAGCAGCAGCAGCTTGTGTCTGATCATTTATCACCAGAATCACCTCAAGGAGAAAATTCTAAAACCAAGACTGAAAAGGTTGTTAACTCTTCGGGGGAAGATGTTAAAAAAGTAGATACCCCAAGGGACACGAGAAGAAACCGGAAACAACCTTTCCCTACATGGATGATGTTGTTGCTAGTTTCCATCTTTGGTATTGTAATGGCATTGCCACTGCTTCAACTGTGATATCTGGGTCACAGCACAGCATGGAAAAACAATTGTAGTGGTGAGTGATCATAACAGTCTCTGTTTTAGGGAGTCCATTTTGAACACTCCAAAGGTTTGTCTCGTACTCTATTTTTTTTTTTTGAAAGGTTGTCTCGTACTCTAGAAAGAAAGTGTAGGGGGTGATTCCTTTGAAGGAGGGCCAGTTGGATCTTGACTGATGTTTCTACTATGTTAAGTTCATGTTGGTAACCAATTAATGCTTGTAACGTTGTTCGTATTTTAGTTTTTTTCTTATAGTTGTTCAGTCTTGATATGTATAATGCATTCCAAGGTTAATGTGGCGTGGTACCGGAAATTGAGATTCATGCACTGAACATACAAGATTTTGGGTTAGCTGTGAAAATCGTGTCACTGTCTGGAGGTGGGGATGAGCCAACAAATGAACCAACTTTGTAAGCTAGTCCATTGGTAAAGAAGCATAAGCTTTTTATTAGTGCTGATTTGAGCTGCGTTATTGAAATTAAAAAGGTAGGACATTTCCCTCCAAAAAATACGCCGCAAATCATGCATGAATTCCTTGAAAAGGTAGAATCCTTGTTCCTCTTTCTTTCATGTATCATCATGATACTGTGTTTATAGCCGTGCTGACAAGTGAATGGGTTACAACTAAGCTACACTTTGTTTGTGTTTAGTTGCTTGCTGCTGATTTTGAGTTCTCCTCCTTGTTGCCTGCTTCTTTACGTTACAGGATTCTTAAATTCGTGGTAATGTGGCTGTCAACTTTCCTACATTTGCGGGAGAAATAAATACCAGTCTTAAGCTGTCTGATTTTATTCCTTCCCAGTTTATCTGTGGGCTGGTTTCTTAGGTTTAAAACTTGGTTTGCTACCTGCTCTCACTTTTGGTATTCCTTAACTCTTTATACATGCAATTCCACCCCACTCCTAGACTTTGGTCTAATCATCAATTTCATTCCCACGCTTCATTAAAATTGACAAATTAATCCAATCGAGTTACAATATTAAATTTTGCCGTTAAAACTATAGGTCTGAAAATCAACAGTATAACCATTTATATATAAGTAATTAACAAAAATGGAGTATTTTAAGTTCACATGAATACTCACAACTGAATTAATTTCTCAGTTTTCAAAATCACGAGGACCAGATTCTGATAAAGTTAAAATAAAAAGGTGAACTTGTTAATTTTTAAAGTAGAATGATGAAATTCATAATTAGACTACTACTACTACTACTACTTTAGTTCACCTAGCAAAACCTATGTAAGCTTCTGCCATTTCAACTAAACTCCCATAAATCTCTCCAGTTTAAGGCTTCTGCATTCATTTCCTCATCTGAAGGCCAAGGGTATGCTAATACAACACAACTCTTTTGTAAACGAATCAATGCCTTTTCTTTTCTTTTACTGCTGTTAATAGTTTCTTTTCAGTAGTTCTGCTAATCTGATCCTGGGTTTCATAGCTTGTAGGAAACCGTGAGCAAATCTCAGGTACATATGGAACACGAGGCAAGTCATTATGGTAGCCATGAATTTGATCCTCGGTTGAACTTCTCACAGGTAAAATAAAACAATTAAATAGATGTTTTCACGTTTGCACGTGTCTTATTTTTATGTTAATTCATCTGGTTTCCATTTGACCAGTTTCTAGAAGAAGCAAGACAACATGCAGGAGGAAACACACACGTAAACTTCCAGAGCTCATCTTCTTCATGTTCCAAGCAAGTCGGAGGACACAAAAAGAACAAGAAATTATGGAAAATCTCTTTCTTATCATGGCGGAAATTTGACAGAAGGAACAAATCTAGTTCGGATCCGGTCCAAGTTTCCAAGCTAACTAAGGGTAATGGTTATGCCTCCGGTCCGTTAAGTGGAGCTGCCAGGGGAATCGATATGGTGCGCCGGCGTGCATCATCGGGGCCAATCTCTATCCTTTTCAACCCTTCGAAGAAAGTAGAAAATGATGTACCTTACATGTGTCTTCGCCAGCCTAACGATCCTTATCAGATCAACGCCTATGGACCTGTGTATTTGGTGACGTAATCAGATCATATTGGGGCTTCTGGCATTAGTTTAGGACATTAGCCTGAAAAAAAAAAAACTGGAGAGCTTTGTGACATAATCTATGAAGTATTAGATTTTAATGAGATGATTATTCAATGTTAACCAAGTCCCGATTCTGTGCCGTCAGGCATCAATGTTGTTTTCATGCTAACTTCGAGACAAACAATAAATCTTTTTAACAAATATGAGTTAATTAATTTTTATTAAACTTATCGAATATCAAATCTAACACTATTCAACTTATAATCAATTCATTTTATAAGTACACACGATCAGATCAACAAAAACTACCTGTATAGATTCAATAACCAGCATATCGAATATGATTTTATTCAACAATTATAACTCATCTTTTTTAAGAATATTTTTTATAATTTTATAATAAATTTTGAGATTAACATCATCTAATAAATATAGTTTATCAAAGTTTTAGATCCTTCTTTCAAGAGACCTTATACGGTTATTTCTATTACGCTTATAAAATTCACTTCAGTGATATTAGCCTAATTCCCCACGTAGGGCATTTTCTATCCACTCAACTACACCTAAATCCACGTTTCCTATTTAATTGTTGGGTAAAATGTCATAAATAAAACATATTCATTGACGTATTGTTTGGATGATAAAGATGGAATATCGACTTCAGACATGATGTGCAACTTTATATTCAGTTCAAATGTATATTCAATTTTATCAGTATTAATTTATTTCATCAATATTTTACAGAACAATTTTAAGACAATCTACAAGGCTTAATTTCGTCACTAATATTGATTTTTTTCATTGAATTATGTGTCATTTTTTATGAATTTCTCTCAAATTTCATTTTAATAATTAACAACTATATATTACTCTATAAAATGTTACTATGGGAAAAGCTATAAGAATTTAAGGAGCAGTTTTAAAAACAAAAGATACGAGATTTTAGTTTGAATAATTTTATCAAATGACATAAAATTTTAAAAAATATAAATTATAATTATTGTTATAATATTATTTTTATTTTTTAAGATAACAGTTTCGGTCGGTGTTACTAGTAACAACATAAACTTCCATTTCTATGTACATGCTCTGCTCCAACCTCAGGATCTCATACAAGTTAAAAGACAAAGAAGAAACCCTAGTTAAACCCATTTCCAAGTATTCAAATCAAAAACAAATGATGAATGAAAGAATCTAGAACAGTTGGGGAGTTTGCCCTTTCCTCTTGAAGAAGAACCTCTGCGTATAGAAGAATGAATCCCATTTTCTGGTTAAATATATCCCAAACTCTCACAAACTGCTGACGAAAGCTCCAAAGAAAGTGGGTTTTCTATCCAATTTGTAAGTCTTTTAGCATAAGAAAGAAAGGAAGGGACGAGGAAGTTTTCGTGAGGGGATACGTTGATCCTGCAAAGTGGGCAATTCGGACGAACTTTGAGCCACGAATCGATGCATTGAGCATGAAAACTATGGCCACATATCGGTAAAGACCGGAGCTTTTCCCCCTCGGAGACCTTGCTGAGGCAGACCACGCAGTGAACGCTGCTGTGTTCGGTATCCCAGAACCGATGCTTCAACCATTCATTATGAACACGGCGGCAACAACCGATGATGATGGCCACGAGGGAAGCCATGAAAAACCAGACTGTTGGGAGCATCTTTGGGAAATATATGGTATGGGAAATGAATTTATTTGGTCTGTTTCGAGTCAAATTCCACGGTTCTAGTAAATGGTGGCTGCGGCTGCCGTGGCAAGGGTCCGACAAGTTGAGCAAAGTGGCTGGAAAGGGAAGGTGGATTGGAAAACTGGGAACATAATCTTATACACGGTTTGAAGATTTATGTTTTGAAATTCTGGTTTTGACTGGTTTAAACTGTCTTCTGTCAGAAATTTATTCTAAGAAAGGGTCTAATTTCTATCACCAACTTATAATAAATGCTACTCTGAAAACTTTATGCAGGAAACGTGTAGAATTGGTAGTTAGAACTTAGCAGGCCATTACTTGCTGAAACATGAAGGAATGAAATTAGTAGATCAATTATTTGAGGGGGAAATTACAATTTTCTCGATTATCTTATGATTTATATTTTGATTATCGACGTTTAGATTAAAAAATTAATTATTAAAATTTTAAATTATATAAGAGTTATATGATAAAATTAAAATATATATTATTGATTTAAAATAACTATAATAATAAAATTACACTTTAATCCTAAAATTTTAAAAAAAATCAAAAAAATTATGAAAGCTTGAGAGTTACCTTATCTGTAATGGTTTTCGGGAAAGTGTTTTTGACATGCATGGATGGAAATAAGGTAAAACCTTGGGACGAATATAAATAATAATAAAAGGAGGGTGTTAGTATATTTTAAAAATATATTAGTGTAATTATAAATTAATATATATTTAATTTTTTAGTTTTTTAATAATGTATACAACGTGTGTGTATATATATATATATATATGGTATTTGAATTTGGATCACTTGAATGAATTATATTATTTTTTATTGATGAGATTATTTTACGGGTTCAAAGTGTCAATATTTAATTATTGAGCTATTAATTTAATATTTAAAAACTATACATTTGAATATCTAAATTCCAATGCTCAAACAAGATTTGGATATTCAATATCGATCTTCGATTTTAATTATTAATAGAGATGGATTTAAGGGTACTAGAGGTACAATCGCACCTCTAAAAAATTTTAATTTTTTAATTTTTTATATTCTTTATTAATAATTTAATTATATACCTTCTAAACCCTTATAATTTTATATTTTTAATATATTTTTTTTAATAATTTATACTCATCTCTATTAATGATATTATTTGAGTTTCCTGTTATTATTTTAATCTTCCTATTATGTGTTGTATTGAAAAGATATTTTTAATAAAATCCATCATTTTCTTATTAGAAAAATCTAAACAGATTTTGTTTACTCTCAAGTGGGTTTCATCTCCATGCCATTGGTACTGACTCGTTTTCTTACACCGCCTTCTCAATGGACATTCTTCCATCATCACCATCAACCAATTCAACACACATTTTGATTTATCACATCAAACCCTAAAATAATCAACCAAGCCACACCGAAGAGAAACAGATCTGGAAAACGACACAATTGATCATCACTGACTCAGCCAGTTACGACACTTGCTGACTCACGGGGCACTGGTCTATAAGAAAAATAATGGAACGGGATTCATCCGACGAAGACGACGATCGACAAACCCTGATTCAACAGAACGACAACAAGAACATCCCACACCAAATCCAAACCAGCCCACGCACTTCCACAACTTCGAGATCCAGTTTCCGAGTCGAAGACCTCGAATCACAAATCCGACGGCGTTTCAGCATCTCCTTCAACAAGCGTTACCTCTTCGCCATTATTCTACCTCTACTCATCATCCCTATCTTATTCTCTGCCGACATTCGCTCCCTATTCTCTTCCAACATCTCATCCCTTCAATTCAATACGGTGTCGGATCGAATCAAGGAATCCCAACTCCAAGCTCTTTACTTGTTGAACCAACAGCAAACTTCCCTTCTTTCGCTTTGGAATCACACTTTCGTCAACTCTAATAACAATATCACAGCCGTCCAATTTGATGACGTGAAAGCGGCATGGCTCAATCAGATCACGTTAAACAAACACATCCAGCAAGTCCTTTTATCCCCTCACAAAACCGGAGATACCGTTGAAAACGGCACCGTTTTGGACCCCAATTATGCCGGTTACAGTTTCGATCGTTGCAGAAAAGTCGACCAGAAATTCTCTGAAAGAAGAACAATCGAATGGAAACCCAAGCCCAATAAATTCTTGTTCGCCATTTGCTTGTCCGGTCAAATGAGTAACCATCTGATTTGTTTGGAGAAACACATGTTCTTCGCGGCCGTTCTGGGTCGGACATTGGTGATTCCCAGTTCAAAATTCGATTACCAGTACGATCGGGTGCTGGATATCGAGCACATTAACAATTGTGTTGGGCAAAAAGCTGTCATATCATTCGAAGACTTCATGGAAATCAAGAAGAATCACGCTCACATTGATAAATTCATTTGCTATTTTTCGAGTCCGCTGCCGTGTTATGTGGACGAAGACCATTTGAAGAAGTTGAGATCGTTAGGAATTTTGATGGGGAAATTGGAGAATGCTTGGAAGAATGAGGATACTAAGAAGGCCAGTCCAAAAACGATTAAGGATGTGGAAGAGAAGTTTGTTTCAGAGGAGGATGTTATTGCAATTGGGGATGTCTTTTTTGCGGACGTGGAGACAGATTGGGTGACGCAACCGGGTGGTCCTATTGCGCATAAGTGTAAGACTTTGGTAGAGCCGAGTAAGCTTATCTTGTTGACTGCTCAACGGTTCATTCAGACGTTCTTGGGAAGTGATTTTATAGCTCTTCATTTTCGGCGACATGGATTTTTGAAGTTCCGGTATGGTTTCAATTTTGTTGTGATTGCTTGCTTTAAACATTCGAAGTTGTGTAGGAAAGTTAGAATCTTTTTACTTTTAAGCCATAATGTTATGCTAGAGGACAAAAGTCAAAGGTTAAAATGATGGCATTAACTTTAGTTTGCTTTGATTTAGTGTGTTGTTTGTTGTTTGGTTATTCAAGTATATCTGTTTAATTTAGTATATGGCATAGTTCTGAGAACAGAATCTATCGACTTTGATTTCAGAATGTTCGGAATTTACTAGCATGAAAGAGTGTGTCTATAAATTGAGAATTTCATGTGTTTGGATCTTATGTTTTTCAGATGATGTGGAATACTGGAATTGCGTATAGATTCCCAGCCTACCCGAAAGGGCTTGTCTTTAATAAGTTGGTTCTGGCCATTGCCATTAATTGTTGATTTAGTGTCATCTTGGGCCAGTCTGTATAGCCTTTTGCTTTTAGAGTGGGGTTTGGGTAAAATGCCACTAACATTACTTATTTATTCCTCAGCAATGTTAAAAATCCGAGTTGCTTTTACCCTATTTCTCAAGCTGCGGATTGCATCACTAGAATGGTTGAAAGGGCCAATACCCCAATTATATACCTTTCAACTGATGCAGCAGAAAGTGAAACTGGTTTGCTACGATCGATGGTTGTGCTGAATGGGAAAACTATACCGCTGGTTAAACGGACTCCTCGTAGTTCAGCTGAAAAATGGGACGCCTTGTTATACAGACATGGTATTGAGGATGACCCTCAGGTGAGATTTCTATCCACTTTTGTGTTAGGAGGAAGAATAATATGAGTTGGTTTTGTTTTGAATAATCCTGTATTCTATTCAAAGGTTAGAATTGTCTACATGACCAGGTCTAGTCGTTTCACTATTCAAGCCTTCTATCCAAATAAGTTTAGGATTTTCTAGATTTCAAGTCCAACCTGTTGAAAAATAAAGGTAGACTTATCCGTTTGGCTTGTCAGGTAACGAGGCTTGTTTTCCTATTGTGGTGTACCCTTCTTTTTTCACGTTGTGCCTAAAAGACCTTAGTGCTAGGTCTACTATATTTAAGTTGTTATGGATGATTGGGTTCTTTGAGTTCCTTGTGTCCATGCGCTAGACAACAGAAGTGCCTTGGACCCTTTCAGGTGAGGCACTGAGGCTTTGATTTGGCGTATGGTTGATCCCTTTTGGTATTCCTTTTTGCATGGAAAAAGCTGGTTAAATTGAAGTTGTGTTTTAAGTTCTTTGATTTTTAACTTTTTTTCATTATGGGTACCTCTACTATTCATGCATGTCAGCCAACAAAATGGGAAATTTCATGTTTGTACTTTGTAGGTAAAACCTGGCTACTCTTTTAAGTTTATTATCACAATTATGTATCTTAAGCCTTTCATACATGCATACATTCATTTATATATGTGTGTATATATACTCAGATACATATATATCGTGTCTTTCAATCAACCAAACACTTCCTTTTGCCTTGCGTCTAAAGCAATACAAGTGTTCTAACGCCCAATAGTCTGCCTTTTGTTCTTGACAACACTGGACTTGAATTAACTTGTTGAGTTTTAATTATTGCAAAGCCCCCCCTGCCGTATCCATATCATTATTGTTTTGGTATGGTCAATCTGAATTTGCTCTAAACTGATAACTTAAAGGTGGAAGCTATGCTGGACAAGACCATCTGTGCTATGGCGAGAGTGTTCATTGGAGCCCCTGGTTCAACCTTCACGGAGGACATTTTAAGACTCCGAAAGGGCTGGGGAACAGCATCTTTATGTGACGAATACTTATCTTGTAAAGTTATTATATCTTGAAACCTCTTGGAAGATGCTCCATTGCAGAGAATGGTATTGTATTGTATTATATTATACGAGCATTGTCATTTCATTGATTACTTGCTAGTTTTACAACATTCTTGCACAGCAATGGAGTGTGTATGGTGCTCTCGCTAGTTGAAACAATTTCAACTAATGGGGTTGGACTACATTGCAACATATTACAAAGTGCTGGGATGATTTGAAACTGAATCTTAAGTGAGGAGAGGTGTATTTCATTAGCTACAACAATACTACTACCATAAAACAATAGCATCGATCTGAAGTCCCCATCACTAAAACAGTCAAATGCATGTGCCTACTGCATATCCATTCAAGACATGTAGTCATGTGTATCATCAGCGACTGCAGTATTGGTTCTCTGAGATGCACCTTGATCTGTCCCTGTTGTTCTCTTACTCATGTTAGCTCGTTGTACTAGTCGAACCAATGCTTCAACCACTTCCGACATAGGAGGTCGAAACTCAGGCTCCGGCTGTCAAAGATAAACAATTAAAAAGATAAGTTAAATGCTACAGCAATGAAGCGTTTTATGAGTTATTTTCTCTTTCCATATGGTTTGGAATCCGGATTTGTTGCTTATCTGATTCGTTGACAATCTAACGTAGATGAAACAAGAAAACAAGTTGTCTTCGCACCAAGACATTACCTGGACACAAAGAGCAATCACATCTGCAAACCTAGAGAGTGATTTAACCGGGTAAAGTCCTTCAAGCGCAGGGTCAACCATCTTAGACAGAGCATCAATATCATGTAGCTGAGGTGTTGCCCATCGAACCAAAGATTGCTCTAATCTTGTCCTTGTGCTGTTAAAACACTTGCATACTAGTTAGAAATGTGGTGAACTAGGTGGGATGCTATTACGTGGAAAGATGGAGTACCAAATGCGTCATAGATGATTTCTTACCTATCAAATGGCTTTCGTCCGGTGAGAAGTTCCAACATAACCACTCCAAAACTATAAACATCACTCTTAAGAGAGTACTGACCAGACATCGAAACTTCAGGTGCACCGTATCCAGACATGGTAATATCATCGCGATTTAATATCTGCATACCAGATGGAGACACTTTCAGTATCAATTGACCAATGTTAAAGTCAGCCTCATCCTTTGAGAAATGACAATTAAGATATGCAATGCAAGAAACCGGAATAAGGAATTCCATTGATTAAAAGAGGATGAATCAAAATATAAATGTTGTACAAGCAGAAATAGTGGGAAACTCAAATAACTGGAAACAAATAAAATTATTAGTTGAAATAGTAACAGAAAATTTACCTGATCTGCATTTGGAATTAAGGTTGCCAAGCCAGAGCCTGAGAGGTGAGGATTGAGCTCGGCATCAAGTAAGATGTTTGCCGACTTGATATTTTTATGAACAACAGACGGCGAGCAACCTTCATGCAAGTACCTGAAAAGGAAGAGTTTTTAAGAGTTGGCAAAACTTGTACATGATACACACTATACATAAAATTGGCAAACTGTTTCACACAGATGCTGCAAATGCCAAAATATAGCAGTTCCTTCCGTTTGCAGCGATGATATAAAAATGAGATGAAATAATAAGTATTGTTTCACATGATCAAATTATCCACTTACTCTAATGCACGTGCAGTCCCCAGAGCAATTTTGACTCGGGAGTTCCAGATCAAAGGCTTGCTGTACTCATCTGATATATGCAGAAAGTCGTGAAGTGAGCCATTTTTGTGGAACTCATAGACAAGTAGGTGTTGTCCATGCTCTGAACAATAGCCAACCAGCTCTGTGATATTTGTGTGATGCAACTCGGAGATGTTTGAAACCATCTCTAAGAAATTGTCAGACATTTCAGAGGGAAGAGCTGATGAATCTATTTTCTTCACAGCAAGAACCTGTGGCAGTACGAACACAAGGTAACAGTCAGGTGAGTACAGAGTAGAAAATTCTTAAAAATACTTGAGGCATGTAAATGAAAAAAAATGGCAAAAATTGTGGAGATCAATGGCATTAAATCAGTAGCATTAATGGCGATAACTGAAAAATCTCATGTACCACACTTAAAAGGTTGTAGCTAGAAAAACAGAGGCACATACAAGATTAAATATGCTGATAATATTTCTCAAGATAGAGCATGTAGTAAAACAGAAGTTGCTCTCTATTTATTTTGACATGGCTATAGATTTTGAAGGAGAAAGACTCGCACCTTGCCATCATCAAAGTGAGCTCGATAAACACGTCCAAAAGATCCTTCACCAAGAAGATTTTCAACGCTGAAACTTCCTGTAGCCATCTGGAGGTCTGCTATTGAATATAATGTAACATTGTCAGGAGCTGGGACAGCTTTCTTAACAACAATGGGCTTTACAGAGAAGTCTTCTTCATCAAATGATTTGTGACAATCAACAGGTGGGGGTCGAAGGTTTATTGAAGGAGTGGTATCAAAGGTCTTGGTGTCAACTGAAGAGGAAGACTGTATGGGTTTCGTTTCTGCCATACAATTTTAAGAGTGAGAAAAAAACAAATAGTTCTATCAAGAGAACAAAACAATGGTTCACCGAAAAAGTTTAGATTATAAAACGGTAATCAACGTAGATATGAAAAAGCAAATGAAATGCTTAAAAATCACAATATATGATGAAATGCTTATCTAATCGTGGAGTCAAGAAGGAATCTTCACCGAAGCATGTTTTCTTCTAACCTACTGAAATGTTTACATTATAAGTTCTGTGCATTTCTTCTACCTTGAGTATATGCACTCGGTAAATTTCATGCTTCATGCAGATTCTAACCTTACAATAACAAGGAAATAAGTTCTAAATGAAATTCCTAAATATTCTTAAGATATTTAATAACTACAAGAATAAGTTTATAGCTCTTGAAGCTGCAATGAAAGACACATGATCTCTTCGTTAATAAATCCAATGTGCAGCATTACACGCAACTAGCAAACAGTAAAGATAGATTTATGGTCACATTCAACTGGCCACCATGCCGTGTAGCAGATTTACTACGAGGTGTTACCTTGCACTTCATTGGAAGTAAGAGGAGCAAAGAATTGATTATCATGCTTTTCAATATCTGAGGATGGCCTCCTGGATCTTCTCTTCACCAGAAAGAAAGCTACAATGGCCCCAACAATAAGGACAGATATTACTATTCCCGCTATTCCCCCACCTCCAATCCCTGATTTGCTACCCCCACCACTAGAACCTTTGTCAGATGGGGAACTATTGCCACCAAATTCATGATTTCTATCATTTATAGTGGCAGGAGGGGTACCAGGTGGAGGTGGAGGCGCAAACCCCAAACTCCATGAATTACCATCCTTCCTGTAATGAAGATTATTCCGATTGAAATTAAGAGGAACTTTAATACCAAACAGAAGTCACAGCACTTGATAATGAGGTCAAATGCTTACTGCAAGTTGATGCTTTTCAATTGATCAGGTATCCAGCCGGTAAAACGGTTATTGGAGACATACCTGTGAGACAGAGAAACATCACGAAGGTCAGTGTTACAGGGTAATTTACAATATAAGGAAACAAAAGACTGAAATGTGAGTCACCCACAGGGTCTGAAGGGGAAGATTGGCAAGGACATCAATAGTGCCTGTAAACTGGTTGTTCTGCAAGTACCTGCAAAAGGGAAAACAATACATTTTATGGAAATTCCATCACATACATTTGTTCCACAAAAGATATTTCCTCTAATACTTACATAGAGTTCATACTAGTAAGATTCTTAAAACTCTCAGGGAGATCACCAGTCAGAGAATTGAAAGAGAGATCCCTGAAGCAAGGAATAATTATAACTGGTAACTTAGTCGTTCAGTTAAATCAGCTAAGACAGGCATCTATGGAAAACAATATAAGATGAATATTATCGGAAGAACATCTTACAATGTGGAGAGGGAAGAAAGTGGTCCAAACATGTCATCCAATTGGTTCTGCAACTGGTTATGTGCAAGATTTCTGCATTTCCAGTAATGGCAATGAAAAAAGAGCTAGATTACTTACAGGTATTGAATATTTGGAACATTACTTACAGGTATTGAAGAGAATGCATCTGACTGATGGAATAAGGAATATCTCCAGTAAATTGATTAAATGCTAGATTTCTGCAGACAAATGAACATATGTTACATAAACTCCTTAAAAAAGAAAAGAACCAGTAGAAATAGGAAAGGAAACAAATGCAGGTTTGAAACATACAATCGCTGCAAGTTCTGAGGAATGTTATATGGTATATTGCCTGCAATATTGTTATTGCTCAAATCCCTGCAGATTTGTTCAAATATGAGTATAAAGATAACCACATAATACAAGAAAAGAAAATCAATCCACCATTAAAGATTAGATTTCCTACAGTTCCTTCAATGATGTCAAACTTTGAAGGCTGTAACCCATTGACCCGGAAAGTGCAAGATTTGACAGTTTACTGAAAAATAAAAAAGGCAAATAAAAGAACATATTATAGTGAGCATCAGCTGATTTAGGACAAGACATCTTGAAGGAAAATCAGAAAGAAATTACATTTCAGTGACACGTTGGTCCAAGCAAGTAACACCTTTCCAGGACTGCCCACAAGGATCGCCATTGTTAGCGGTCCACCCAGTTAGCTGGGGTGGTGAATTTAAACTGACGAACATAAGCCCTAAGGCAGAAACTGCACATCCGACATGTAGGATGAGTAAACCAAGGAGAGAAGTTCTAATAACAAGTCTTAGATTCTTCCACTTGCCTATTCTAAACATTCGTCGAAACCAAATCATTGAAATCACTCATAGTACAAACAATGTATGTTTAACAAATTTGTCTTCCTGGTATATAGTTGTTTACCTATCCTTCAAGTGATTAGTGACATAGCTATCAATGAGTAAAATAATTGGTCTGAAATTTAGCCAAAACTACAGAAACCCCAACAAAACATGGCAATCGGAAAACAAAATCTGGGTTTCAAGGATCAATATTTAAGCAAAAAAAATGGTATTTCTTTTCAGAACAGAGAAAAAAGCTTAAAACATTGCAGCCAGAAATCCGTAGTTGACCCAGTGGTAGAGACACATATCGGAAAACACAATACTCTAGAAATCTATGAATTAAAGTGACAACTGAAATACCAAAACTTCCCAATCTTATCTACATAATCTACAAGAATCCATCTTTGAAAAGCAAGGTGAAAACTTTATAAACGATAAACAAAACTGTCAAAGTTTCTTTTTAAGAAAAAAAAAAAAAACAATGCAATCAAGGAAGTTCATTTCAAGCCACAAGCAGCACAAAGCAGATAACAATAAAAAAACCAACCGAAAAGCAACACCAAAGATCACAAATAATATGAAAAAAAAACACTAACCATCTCCTTGATCTGTTACAGCATTTGAACAACGGAGCTTGAACCCCAAAATGCAGAGTGTATACAGCACCAAAACCAAATCTTTTCTCCAATTCTTCACCATCTCTCTCCAAACTGGTCACTTCCCAGTCGCCAAAACCAGAAAGGATTTTGGGTTTATACTTAATTCTTTAAAAATAATACATAAATTTTAAATTCTACAAAACGTATGCTTTTAAGCCACTATAACCAAGTAAAAGCTGGCAGACACGACTTAGCAGAAGAATCCAAAATCATGGAAATTTTAGTAATATTCTTACAATTCCCTTCTAAGTCTGTAACTTTTTTTGCACTTTTAACATAGAAAATATTAATAATGGCACAAAATCGGAGTAAATTTTATAGAAAAATATATTAATGTTCTTAATTAAAAATAATGCGTAAAATACCTTCTAAACCTATTAATTAAATAATTATAATAAGTTTCTATACTTATCCATTAAGTAAACCCTTTTCACGTATATCCCAAATTCCCAAATTTGTAATTTGTACTCTTTTTAATGCGATTGATTTCTGGGAAAAAATGGGAAAAGTATAGAGTTGGATACGCTTTTGATAGGTGTATCTACCTTCGCTAATTCCTACTTTTTCCCCCTTTAACATGCTACCATTGCTTCTACTTCATCCAATACTTAATGTAGTTTTTATTTTATTTTCGAAATACGTTTTCGAATCTTTAACCTTAAAATTTTGCTGCGGGTAAATTAATTTCGATCATGTACTATAAAAATTATTGTAAAACAATCTAATTTAATAATTTATCTTACTAAACTAATTAACAGTTATTTTATTTAGTACGTAGTATTCGTAAACAGAATACATTGATTTTTACTTGGTCTTACGTTTTTTATTATTCTGTGTTATATATTTATTAAAGAAAAATTTATTCGATTTTCATCGTTGTCATCTCTATTTCCTTTTATTTATTACCTATTTTATTCATTTGATTTTAAAAATTGTAATCTGATGTGAATTTATGTTTCTTAGTTTATAATTGTAAACCCTAAAATCTGTGGGGTCAAGTTAGAAATTTTGTAATAGACTTCATGACTACCACCCAAACAATCGTACAAGAAAAGCATTTTATTTGAATGGGCACATGAAGTATTGCCCCACGATACAGTCACAAAAAGTAATAAGAATTATTTCATTTTATTTTTCGGTTTAACTTTTTTATTTTAAAACTAGTCAAAAAGAATACAAGAGATGGTTATAGTGAAAAATAATAATCAATTACGATGGTTATAGGTAATATCTATTTTAAAATATATTTTTAATTATTGAACAATAATTCTTTAATCAATGTAACGTGAATATTAGTGTTCAAATCTGTATCTTCAAGAACAATGATTATTCTCTTAACTATACAAGATGATTCGTATAAAAAGAGTATATTTTTAGAGATAGACATGATATTTAGATTTTATAGAATTTGATTTGATTTAATTATTTTTTAATGAAAAAATGGTTTTTGATACTTTCTAAATCGCATATTTCTTTTCCGATTCAACTAAATCAATGAAAAAACTTGTAAAGGTTACTTGAATTAAGCTATGATTCTTGTAATTTATAGATCAAATGATCTGGTTATAAATACAGTATAGTATAGCCTTCTTGAGTTTCAGATTTTTCTGTATCTTTCTTTGTAAGTGTTTTCAGAACATTCAAAATGGAATAGCATCCATACAAGATTGGGAGCAGAAATCTATGAATCCCTATCCACATCTGCTGACCAAGGATAAGTTTTAGAAAATTGAGACAATGACAGCTTAGAATCCACTGCAGACAGACAGAAACCAA
Source organism: Abelmoschus esculentus (assembly GCA_035048815.1). NCBI lineage: Eukaryota > Viridiplantae > Streptophyta > Magnoliopsida > Malvales > Malvaceae > Abelmoschus > Abelmoschus esculentus. The sequence continues at coordinate 16,403,101 of JAUCBN010000020.1, read as the reverse complement.
CTCATCGAGCATCGAGCATTAGCAAGGCATTCCATTAATTAAGGACAGTGTAGTTTTTGAGTTTTCCTCGGTTTTCTTTGTTTCTCCATATCTCTTGGAGCACTTTGAATGCTTCTTCTTGTCTGAATGCAGGTAGTAAGTCTATGAACAAAAATCCATGCGAATCCCTCAGTTTCTGAATCTGACCATGTTCACTGGATTCCTTCCTATCCCGGTTAATCTTTCTTGGATTTTGGGACCTTGATCAGTGTATAAATACATTTGCTCTTTACCCTAACGGACTCAAGCCATTGAGCTTTCTCTATCTTCTTTCTCAGCCATGGCAGAGTTACAGTCCCGGCAATACAAGAGTGGAGGCAAGGCCCCTGCAAAACGAAAGGGGCACGGTTTCTCCACCAAGTGTGCTTCCTTGGTTAAGCTGAGCAACGTGCTCGACTCAACATCCTGTGCCGCTGTGCCACTATGCTTCTTTGCTGGTACATTCACGGTGATGACTAGACAGCAACACCAACGCTCTTTGCTTGCAATTCGTTTCACATTCTGCAATATGGCATTATTCATAGCTGTGTATGATATATTCAAATGAATCTGTAATTTCCAGGTGGAACTGAAAACTCGAGAATTTTATTAAGTTTCAAAGCTAAAATTTTCTCAAATTTAAAATATTTATTAGGCTATTAAACACACCTGCATATTTTGCATCAGATCAAGACCTTCAGAACTAGAATTGGGTGGGGTGCGCCAGGCCCGAGCAATAGTGCAACGCTTGGGCGACGCTCAAGAGACCCAGTAGCAAGCTACTGTTATGGACCCTTCCCCTCAAAATATAAATTTAATATCGTGTGGGCCATTGGCCCACGTATCAGATATTAAACTGATAAGAACAGATACTACACTTGATCTTAGCCAAAAGGCCGAGAAAGGCATGCTTTGTTCGGTCTAACCCCTCCTGTTTTATAAGCCCCTTCTCGCTTCGTTTATTTATCTCTTTATGATGTGGGACTTTATACAATGAATTCAGCAACTTCTTTCTAAGCTGCTTGTTGAAACTAACGGCCAACACCTTTTCTTGTGTATTTATCTGGGATGAGTCTCTAGGCCCAAAACAAATTGAAAACCCGAGTGAAGAGAAGTCAAAAAGTTGAGATTGGTTTTTTAATTGAAGGATACAAAAGTGTTCAAGGTTTACCCCTCAATGAAGTAGTCAGTGATCAGGATAGGAACTTCAGTGCTAAGTTACTTGAAAAGCCCTGTTTCTCTATCTTGTTAAAAGGATCACTGAACTCTAATTGCCTAATACGCAAAAAAAAAGACTCTTCGGTATCCATCATGGCTCAAACCACACCAACTTCTGATCTTGATTTTGTTGATGAGTTCTACTTCTCAGCACTCTTTGATCATGATGAGAATGAAATCTTCCCTCCATCCGACGACAAATATGCCGAAGAGTTGCAGTTTCAAGAGGCTCTCATGTCATCTGCAGTCTACTATGCACAAATTTCCACTATCATTTCCATCTCATTCAACACTCATGTGTCACCCTCAATACTAATCCAAGCTATGCCTCACGACATCGAAACAAAGGAAGCCGCTGGTGAATCCTCCTCGTTAAGTTTCTGTGAGATTTGTGTTGAAAGGAAAGAAAATGAAGCGATGTTCACCGCGGAACGTTGCCTTCACTCTTACTGTCGCGATTGCATCAGCAAGCATGTTTCGACAAGGGTTGAACAAAGAAAAACAATCATCACATGCCCCGGAGAGAACTGCAGGGCTGTCTTGGAACTCGATACTTGTCGACCACTGCTTCCCGAAGAAGTAGTCCATCGCTGGGAAGACGCTCTTTGCCTAGAGTTTATGAATGCATCCCAGATATTTCACTGTCCTTTCATGGATTGTTCGGCCCCATTGTTGAATGATGATGGAGGAGAAGTTATTAGAGAATCTGAATGCCCCGTTTGCCATAGGTTGTTCTGTGCACAGTGTTACGTACCATGGCATATGGAGATCGGATGTGAAGATTTCCAGAGGCTTAATGAGGATGAAAGAGGGAGAGAAGATCTCATGGTGAGGGAACTTGCCAGGGAAAATAAATGGACTAGGTGCCCCAAGTGCTATTACTATGTTGAAAGAACAGAAGGCTGTCCACATATGACTTGCAGGTCTGTTCATGATCTAGTATATCTTTCTACATTCCCCAGTTATCGAGCTTTGAGTTCATCTAAAATATGTTATGCTTGAGAATAGAACCTTCTTTGATGAGGGAGATGTTGTATGATTGTGGTTGCAGATGTAACTTCCAGTTTTGCTATGGTTGCGGAGAAGAGTGGACAACGAGTCACGGTGGCTGCCAGAGGAATTAAGAGTACAGCAAGAACCACAATCTAGTTTGTGAAGGTCAAGAAGAAGGGATGTACTGAGGTTTTAAACCACTGGTTGTTCAACTTAAGACTGAAAATTGAAGTATGTGCAAGATATTTATCCGTTTGGAGCTAATAAATTGTTGTTGATTAATCATGTTGGCAATCATTTTGGGAATCTTGGTACTTGGTAGTTTGTTTCTTTTTAATCAGTTTGGATGCTGAAATTAACATAGAAACAGCAGCCATGAGATCCAGTCAGTGTATGTATGTGCAGTGCTGAAGCTAAGACAAAAGTTCTTGAAACAGAGGAGCAATGTCAATATTCCACTACAGCAAGAGAAAGAACCAAGTATTGGAGTACCCTTTACAACAATGTTCTAACATTTAATTAATTATAACTTTAAATATTTCTGATAGTGCAAGTATCATTAATTGTTTGTCTTATCTAAGTAATTACACAACCCTAAACGAAATAAGAAAAAAGTGAAATAGATAAGAAGGGGCTAGTAATCAAACACCCAGAGAAGAAGAATTTTCATAATTACCATTCCTTTTGTATCAAACCCTTGAAACTTGACACAAGACAATTTGCACTTAAATGCTTGGCTAACTGGCTGTGGAGCCAATAGAAGGAGTCCTAATCGTCAGAGCAAACCGGATTGATGTCTTTAAACTGTACAATAGATGCCCTGGAAATCTTCAGAGTGCCTGAGGATCAAGTCAGTGAAGGCCTTGTGAGGAATATTTGATGAACAAAAACATAAAAGTTGCAAAGAAAAAACAAATAAACGTATTGAATCACATACTTGAGGGACATCTACGGAATTCCTCAAATTCTTGCTTGAGATCAATCCTTATTTTCAAAAGATAAAATTCCATGAGCAAGATTAATTTGGATGGTTTTTGGAGGGGGATACTAATTAAGGAAATAATAGCATCATATTATTACAAGAGCTTTTGAACATGATATTGATAATCATATCAGAAGAATTTTACATGTAGTTTAGCGATGCTTACATCACACATCCATATTATATTTGATCATTTTTGTTGATTAAAATAGTAAAACAAATGCAATGACTAGGGGGTCTTTTGTTTCAAGTCTTGGGTTCGGGTTCTGAGTAACTTGTAATAATAGGCTCCATGTCCCTATTTTGGGAAAATGTAGAAGAAAAATGAAACACAGAGGGATGGTGAATCCGTTTGAGGAGAAACAGGGCTAATTCCACAAAAGACCCACTAAATTTCCAAGGCTTCATAAAAGATGAATCATTCATTATGAATTGGGACAAGTGAAAGGGAAATTAAACAACTCAAACCCCACCAAACGAATCTATAAAAAACATTAATGATGTGTAATATTATTGTGTCGTTTGTTTTAGATTCATTTGTGCTTTGAAAAATTTTATAATGAGTTATTCTCATTCACATCATTCACGGACCAATCAATCAAATATATCAATTTAATTAATTTTTTCATCTTATTTTTTTTAACAAGTATTCTTAATTAGGTAAAAAATGATTTAAATTTGATTTAAAGTGAATACTAGTGAAAATTCACTTAATAAAAAATAAAAAATAATTAAATAAATATATTTAATTGAATCATAATATAATTTCTCCCATATTACGATAAATAAACTGAAACCCTGCTTATTCGGTCGAAATAAACTCAAACTTACTAATATAGGCTTGAATTGGTATCCAAATTTTGTATATAAATCCTGAGTTGTACCCTTGTCTGAAACACCAACAACTTCGTATCTCTCAACACAAATAAAACAAATGTTTCCCATGTCGTCTCCAGCTGTTGCATTCTCCTTTAGCCTTTTGTTCCTCTTAGTAGCTCCTGCTACTGCTGCGAATTTAGACATCTGCAAGACACTCAGCGGCTACTCAGATTTCGCCAACTTCAGCAGCATGTTGAATGAAACGGGTATTGCGGACCAGATCAATAGCATGCAAACCGTCACTGTTCTTGTTGTTTCTAATGATAATTTGGGTGCACTGTCCGGCCTATCCTCGGATCAAAAGAAGATGGTCATGAGCGTGCATGTGGTACTCGATTATTACGATGGAACCAAGTTCAATAAATCACATTCTAAACATAACAAGATTCTCACAACACTCTATCAAGAAACCGGGAAAGCCCACCACCAAGTAGGGTTCTTGAACTTGACCAACACGGGGAAAGGTCCCGTGGTGTTTGCATCTGCTGTACCAAACTCGCACCTTGAAGCCCAACTTGTTAAAGAAGTGACGATAAAACCTTATGATCTTTCCGTATTGCAAATTAGTACTCTTTTAAATGTAGCCTCGATTTCGCCTACTCCATATATTGCTCCTGCAGCTTCCCCTCCGAGGAAGGTCCTAGCACCAGCACCAGCACCAGCACCAGCATCAGCATCAGCATCAGCTCCTACACCTACACCTACACCTACATCTACAGTAACACCCAATGTTGACGAGGAGGAGGACGTCAAGTCTCCGTCTTCATCGAGGTCTAAACCAAGCATGGGATCGGAACCAGTTGCTGCTGATGCTCCTGCTAGTGAACAGGGAAGCTCTGCTGCATCTGTGGATTATCTGGCCTCTACCATTCTTATGATTTCAACTTGGGCTTGGTTCTTATTGACAATGATTTGAGTTATAAAATAAGATTAGCCGATGGGATAACTTTAGAATTTTTTGTTCCACTCGATCGAATGTCTAACTTAACTCAACATGTAACTTCTCCAAAGACATTTGCGTAATCCTTCAAAATCTTGCTTGAAATCTATCGTTGTTTTCAAAAGATAAATCAATAAAAACGACATTTTTATGGTTTGTGGAATAACTATTAATTAAGCAGATAATAATTATTAGTATCAAAGATTGGTTATGAACTTATGATGTTATTTTTTCTTATTTTTTTAATAATACGTACACATCTGAGATAAAGCTAAAATTGAATATGCAACGTTGAAACCAAATCTCACTTGTCCCAGAATTTTACATGAAAAATTAAAACTATAGATGGATGAAAAACAGAATAAAGAAATTTACACGTAGTTTGGTGATGCTGACATCACGCGGCTATATATGTTATATTAATCAGTTTTGTCGATTAAAACAGTAAAAAGATGCAATAATAAAAATATTCATTTCATACGTGAGTAAATATATTTAATTGATTGATTAAATTATTTATTTTTATTTCTTTATTTTTTAATTGATAAATTTTAGACCTAGTAAGAAAATTCTTTTCTTTCTTTTAAAGTTCTATCTTTTTTTCTTTATTTTGATTTTTTTAATTTATCATCTTTTAATCATTCATATTAACATCGTCTGTGCCATCAGTTTTGTCTTGTTTTCCTAAGTCGATCGATAATTGTTTCGTTCTGAATGCCACTGTTGTTCGTTGGAGTGAAGTATCCTACTGGTCAAATATCATTGTTCCACCACAAAACAACACCTCAATTCAACTCAACAGCTTTCAACAACTACACTTAGAGTTAAAATAAAAATTTTAACTCGATTAATTAATTAATTAATTAATTTTTTATTCAAATCGATTTAACATCCAAATCTATTTAGAGTTGGCCAAAACTTTCTCATCGCCAAAAATCGCCGCATGCGTCGTCGTTTGCACTTGGACATACTTCAGCAGCGGTGAAGCCATTCATCTGAGTCGTTGATCAATCATATGATCCATTGACCTAGTCAAGTCGAGCCGCTTGACAAAGTTGTGTGAGACGTTGACCGAACTGTCTGAACAGTTGACCGGGTTGACTAAGTCATATTTTGAGTAACAACGGATCCAAAAATTTATTTGAAGGTAAACATATATAAATTTTTAAAATTTTAGGGTGGATATTAACCTTAAATATTATAAAAATTTAAGGATTAATTCATAAAAAATAAGAATAAATATATAAATTTTAAAAATTTTAAAGTGGATATCGTGCCCACCCTATAACAAGCGTGCATCTACCACTATCTCTGAATTGAGTGGTTCATAACAATTAATATATAATTGTTGTTGATCAGTCTTTACAAGATTTAAATTTAATAATTTAATTTTTTACCGTTGACTCAAAGATATTCTTTGATTATGTTTTAATGTTATGGAGTATTTTATACTTTTGATTTTATCCCATATTTTTGTGTATCCGAGGATATTTAACTTCAAATTAAAACAACAATTAAAAGCCGAAAATTGTACCGTTCTTTGGGTAAGAAAATATCTGACCCCAAAACAACCCAACGAGCCTACAGACAATTCTCATTCAGCTAACTCTCTATCTCTCATAACCCTACTATCCCCCACTCCCCCAGCCGCCATGTCATCATCCGAGATCATTCGTCGTTCTCCCAGCTGCAACCACGAGTAGTGGTCTCCTCTTTCATACAAAGCTAGCTTGCAAATGAACGAAAAAGAAAGATAAACGAATCAACGCCTGAGTAGATCCAAATCTTACTTCTAGGAGAAGCTCGATAGAAATAGATTGATGTAGCTTGGATGAGAGGTAATAATAAACTACCTCTTCGAATTTGTATAAATAAAATTTTGTATGATTTGATTGATACCGAGTATGATATATGATATATGTGTACAATAAAAAATATTAAATAAATTTACACATAACATATACACTGCAGAAAGTATACTAAAAATGTAACATGAACTCAACAAAAATAAAAACTTATAACTGCCTTTAAGAAAACAAAAACTTATAACAAAAAGAATAGAATAAATTATTATCCCATAAAAATTAATTACAATAAATCTATTATATTATAAATTCTCAAAGGTTTAGAATTTACAATAAACTAAGTTTGTAGCAAACCTAGAGTGGACGTATTCATTATCTGCTCTTTATGTTTCTCTGACCAAAACTGAAATCCTACTTCTTCGGTCGAAATAAACTCAAACTTAACAATATAGACTTGAATTGGTATCCACAGACACATTTTCTATATAAATCCTGTGTTGCCCCTTGTCTGAAGCACCAACAATTTCATATCTCTCAACTTACAAACAAACAGACAAAATGTTTCCCATTTCTTCTCCAGCAGTTGCATTCTCCTTCAGCATTTTGTTCTTATTATTAGTTGCTGCTGTTGCTAATTTAGACATCTGCAAGACCCTCAGCGACTTCTCGGACTTCTCCGACTTCAACAGCATGTTGAATGAAACGGGGGTTGCGGACCAGATCAACAGCAAGGGAACCGTCACTGTTCTTGCTGTTTCTAATGGTAATTTGGGTGCACTGTCCGGCCTATCCTCGCTACAAAAGGAGATGGTCTTGAGCGTGCATGTGGTACTGGATTATTACGATGGAGCCAAGTTCAATAAATCACATTCTAAACGTAACAAGATTCTCACCACACTCTATCAGCAAACCGGGAAAGCCCGCAACCAGATCGGTTACTTGAACATGACGAACACGGGGAAAGGTCCCGTGGTGTTTGCTTCAGCTGCACCACACTCTCACCTTGAAGCCCAATTTGTTAAAGAAGTTACTACAATGCCTTATGATCTTTCCGTCCTGCAAGTTAGTAATCTTTTAGATGTAGCCTCGATTTCGCCTGCTCCATATATCGCTCCCAAGGCTTCCCCTCCGAGGAAGGTCCTAGCACCGGCTTCTACACCTACACCTAGTGTCGACGACGAGGACAACGTCCAGTCTCCGGCTTCATCCAGGACTAAACCAAACAAGGGATCCGAGCCAGTTGCTGCTGATGCTCCTGCTAGTGAACATGAAAGCTCTGCTGCTACATCTGTACCGTCTGTGGATTATCTGGCCTCTCCCATTCTTATGATTTCAATTTCCACTTGTGCTTGGCTCTTGCTGGCAATGATTTGAGTGGATCAGGATCCAATCAGCATTCCTGACCGGTGAAATTTTATCTCGGTTCAATTGATGAGACACATTTGGAGGATTTGTTGGGAGGGTAGTGAAACTTTGTCTTGGTTTTCGTTCATATTTTTTGCTGCTCTTTTTTAACGTCTGTTTATGTTTGCATGGTGATTGTTAGACTTAGAAGGTGATTTTTTGAGTATTCCGGTGATGTAGTGTGCGCTTGCTCTCGTGTTATTCTCTGTCACGAACTTTGTTACGATTTTAATAAAATTTTAACTTTGGTCAGTGGAAAAAAGCATTCATTTACCGGTGAATTACGCTTTTGTTTACCTTCTATTTGAAAAGTTAACTGGGTAAAATTGTGTTACTAGTCCTTCAACTCCTCAATATTCACGATTTAAATTTTAATGTTTACATTATATTTAATTTATTCTCTATCTTCTTTGATATTTAAAAAATGAAAAACAAGTTTATAAATATTTTTTTATGAACATAAACTAGTCAAGCACATCTATATTATAAATTTTGATAAATTAAAAAAAAATTGTAATATATATTATTTGTTTATTAATTAAACATTGTATATATAGTAGATTTTAGGGTAAACTATGTTATATTATATTTGATTCGTTCAATTATTAAAAATTATACTTGAGTCACTTAATTATGAGTAAAGTTACATTAGGGTCACCTAATTATTAAAAGATAACTCAATTATAAGTGAGATTACATTTGTGTCACATTTCATACTTAAAAATATATCAATTTAGTCATTTTTTCCAAATCACTTGTATACCCTTGTTTACACTAAAATACTTTATTTGAAATTATTAATTAATATAATACACAAATTGATATACATTTTTTTTAAATATAAAAGATAATTCAAATATAATTTTACCTATAATTAAGTGAATCAAGTGTAATTTTTAATATTCAATTGATCCAAATATTCAAAATTTTAAAAATAGTGATGATTAAGACTCTGAATTTTTTTTTATCAAATTAAGTCTTTATATTTTAAAATTTTAATTTAATAATTTATTTTGATCTGTTGATGTAATGTGTCATATTATAGTATTGTGACTTGACGTTTCGGAAAAGTATATATATTTTTTAAAAGTTACAATTTTTTTAAAAAAATCTGAAAAATATAAAAAATATTTTAAAAAATATATACATAAATTTTGCATGACATAATTATAGGTAATCATTAAAATTGATTAAAAAACTTGATTTATTTAATTTATTGGTTAGAGACATAATTGTGTGCAAAAATTTAAGACTTAATTTTTTTTAATTTAAAGGTTTCAAACAAGCTTAAATCTAACAAGATTTAAGTAATTATTTTATTAAGTCAAATTGCTTAAATTAATAATCAAAGTATTATATATTGCAAACATAAACTTACCGAAAGTTTAATCGTTATAACGAACAACACAAAATATTAAAGAAATTTACTCATACACACTGCAGAAAACATAATGTTTTTGGCATATTTTAATTATAATACTTAAGGAGAAAATGAAGGAGATATTTAAGAAAATTGACCGTTATTTTTAAATTTAGAATTCATGATTTATAAGAATATAAAAAAAATAAAAATTAAAAGTTTGACTAATTAATAAATAACAATTTAAAGCAAAAGTCCGTAACTAACCTGGTGGGCAAACAAACAACACTCCACATATTCACTATCTGCTCCCTCTGTTTCTCTGACCAAACCTGAAATCCCACTTCTTCGGCCGAAATAAACGTATAAGCTTGAATTGGTATCCACATTTAGTATATAAATCCTGTGTTGTGCCCTTGTCTGAAACAACAACAACTTCATATCTCTCAACACACAAATAAAGAAAATGTTTCCCATGTGTTCTCCGGCTATTGCTTTCTCCTATAGCCTTTTGTTCCTCTTAGTAGCTTCTGCTACTGCTGCGAATTTAGACATATGCAAGACACTCAGCGGATACTCGGACTTCTCCGACTTCAGCAGCATGTTGAATGAAACGGGTGTTGCGGACCAGATCAATGGCATGCAAACCGTCACTGTTCTTGTTGTTTCTAATGGTAATTTGGGTGCACTGTCCGGTCTATCCTCGGATCAAAAGAAGATGGTCATGAGCGTGCATGTGGTACTCGATTATTACGATGGAACCAAGTTTAATAAATCGCATTCTAAACATAACAAGATTCTCACAACACTCTATCAAGAAACCGGGAAAGCCCGCAACCAAGTAGGGTTCTTGAACTTGACCAACACCGGCAAAGGTCCCGTGGTGTTTGCATCAGCTGTACCAAACTCGCACCTTGAAGCCCAACTTGTTGAAGAAGTGACGACAAAACCTTATGATCTTTCCGTATTGCAAATTAGCACTCTTTTAAATGTAGCCTCGATTTCGTCTGCTCCATATATTGCTCCTGCGGCTTCCCCTCCGAGGAAGGTCCTAGCACCAGCTTCAGCTCCTACGCCTACACCTATATCTACACCAACACCCAGTGCTGACGACGAGGACGACGTCAAGTCTCCGTCTTCATCGAGGACTAAACCAAGCATGGGATCGGAGCCAGTTGCTGCTGATGCTCCTGCTAATGAAGAGAAGAGCTCTGCGGCATCTGTGGACTATCTGGCCTCTACCATTCTTATGATTTCCACTTGGGCTTGGTTCTTGCTAGCAATGGTTTGAGTGGATAAACCAAGGGGAGGGGAAAGTTTGGGTTCATTTAATTATTTGAATTTTTGGTTTGTTTTCAACCCTGCCATGGGATGCTGTAATTCCAATCTTTCAAAATGCTAATAAATTCAGGCTTTTTGTTTCTAACTTTTCTGAACAAGCGAATTCCTCATAACCATCATCATTCTACTCCACAAAGTAATCTGATTTCAGATCAAATAATTAGTTGAAAGTTTCACTTCAGTACGATTATGATTTAAAGGAAAAATGTAGTGAGAATGAAATAAACTCAAATTGAATTAGCTCGGTAAACTCCAAGGTCAGCTGCCTAATTTTTTTTTTTTTACGATGATAATAAAAATCATGAAATATATCACAAATACAATAACTGTAAAAGAAAGAATAATAAGATTAGTTCACCAAAATTTCATACAAAAACTCAAAAGTATAAATAAAAATAAATATTTTCGTAAAGATTAGTACAACGTCAAAATTCAAAAGTTTTATTGAATTTCTTTGTCTCTATTCAAATAAAACATTTTATGAGGTAAAAATAATGGTTAGCCAATCAAATTATCATGTAGATTTATCTACTATCCAAGTCTGATTATATTTGAAAATAATCATCAATTGAGTGAGAATCTATCTTTTGATGATCATTGATAAACGCATAATCAAATATTAGTACCGTGAATATCTTTGTACAAGCACTAAAGGACTACTATAGTATGATGAAATCATATTAAAATAACATATAAAACGAACCACAACAAAAGAATATATAACAAAAATAAATATTTTTATTAAAATAAAAAATTATAAATTTGATGATCGAAAGAACTAAAAAAATTTGCTCCAATATTACTTGGAATACGGATTGGTCAGGTACAATGATCTAAAATCATTAATTATTTAAACCGTAATATGTATGATAAGGTACTTTTCCTCGTTTCATTTATTAGGAACAGAATATGATTTTTATTTTTTTAAACATCTGCCATATCCATAGGCCTTAAGAACGGCACCATACCAAAACATTAGAAACCAAAGCATTAGTGACGTGCGAATTTTAAAATAAAACGTTATTTTAGCCGTTATATGTTAATTGATTAACGATTTTTATTTATAAATGAATATTTTGATTTAAAATAGGATAAAAATAACTTCGTTAAAAATTAATAAAATCAAAATAACTATTAAATCGGAAATTTTCTAGCATTACGTCAATATAAAAGAACTCAAGCTTTCTAGTTTCTCCTCTTAATTTATCCTACTGAGATCATAGAAAGAAGAAACCAAGTCCAAGTGAAATCATAAGAATGGTGGAGGCAAGATAATCGCCATAACCTACAGATGCATCAGAAGGAGCAAGAGCACTACCACTAGCAACTGGCAACTTGCTTGGGCTAGTAGGGGATAGAGCTGGAGACCCTTCAAGACTAGGACCCGTTGCTGGTACTAGGGACTTACTCGGAGCAGAAGCTGTAGATAGGGGAGCCGGGGAAGCTGAATATGTAGTACGGGTACCATTTATAATATTGCTGACTTGTAGCACTGAAACACGATTGGGTTGAGTAGTAATTTGTTTAACAAAGGTGGTATCAAGTTTAGAACCCGGAGCAGCAGATCCAAAAGCCACTGAACCATTGCCCTCGGATTTCATTTTCAAGAAACTCTGCATGTTTTTCGGTTTCCCACTAATTTGCTGGTAAAGCGTGGTGAGAAGCAACGGGTTTCTGAAATGCATCTTTTTCAGCTTCGCTTCATCGTAATATTCAAGCACAACATGGAGGCACAAGGTATTCACCACTACATCCGGCGGTTGCCTAAAAAGTTCAGACGTGTGAGCATTGTCAACCACAAGAACGGTGCTACTTGGCTGCTGGTTGATTCCATTCGCAACGCCGCTTTGAGCCAGCAACTTGCTAAAGGCTGAGAAATCCGGATACGCGTTGAGGATGTTGTTGATGTCGATATTATTAGCAGCACTGGCAAGAGATAAGAGAAGTAAAAAGCTACAGGAAAGTGCAGCAACGGGAGAAGCCATGGAAAACCAAGGTATAACAAAGAATTTATATGAAAACATGAGTCTATATTTGTTGATTTCGACTAAATTAGAATAGTTGAAGCCAGATGCCAGATGCCAGTTTGCACACCATTTTTGTAACTTGACTTTCTAAAAATATAAGACCTAAAACTATTAGCTGATGCATAGATATCTCTGAAAGCCCTTAAACTTTGATGTACAAATCATGCCTATCTTTTGGTCGTAAATTCTACCACGATATGGTTTTCCATTATTAGCTTAACCAATATTGCAAAGTGGTTGAAAAGTTGGGGGTTAATGTTATGGATTAGTGATTAAAAATAGGTTAAATAGATGGTTTAGATGTTGTGTGACTAGATTAACTATTTGTTTTGTTATTACTTAACCTATGTTACAAATAGGTTGATGAAAAACATTATGGGAGAGTAACGAGATGTTGTCTAAACTTTAGAGATCTAGTCAGATAGTTCTCAATCTAGTTAAGATATACACCAAGGAGATTTTTAGATGCCAATAAAATATACGCTAACTTGGAAAATTTACAACAGAATTAGAAATCAAGATTAGGGAATAAAATATAATTAATTATAAAGGTGAGATGGACAAAATTTAAATATATTGAAAATTGGAGTCTATATATACACCAAAGAGGAGTGTTGAGGAGTCTAGATGAACCTGTCTAGTTATTAGTACCAACAAAAACAAATGTAGGCTTTGATTAATGTAAAATAACAGTTGTTTGAAAAAACAGCAAAAATGATTTATTTTTTTTAAAAAAAAGGAAAATTATTTTTGGACAAGTGGCTGTGTTTAATGGCAACAATGGCATCCAATGGAGAAAACAGGGCAATTCTCTACTATTTGATATTCCATTCTGTTTCTTGTAATAAAATTGATTCTGAAAAGTTTTTGGAGCAATTAAATTGGTGAAAATAGAAATGATGTAATAAAATTGGCGTATCTCTAACATCTAGTCAGTTGAAAACAAGTAAACAACACCATCAGCTGACACATTCATGTTTACATCTCAGCCTTAATGCATGGAAGAGAAAAGCTGTCTCAGCACATCATGTAATAAATCAGCTTCTTTCATAAGATTAATTCATAAAAATAGGTTTTGCAGAACAATTTCCCCTGTATACAAACACCAACAAGCACTCCCACACAAACTAATCATCAGCCTATAAATGAATTGTGTTTATTTTTTTCAAGTTTAAATACCCTCAGATCGCCTAATCGAATGGTGTTATAAGAAAAGCCACCTAGTGATTTCTCATAAACAGGCTAAAAGAATTTCAGTTTTCCATGGGATAGAGTCGACCTCGCATGCTGCAGTTTACACGTTGCTTTCTGCGTTCCTGTCAAGCCGGAACATGTGTCTGTTGCCCCTAAAGTAACAGTAAAGTAGAGGTAGATAGTACACAAGAATGTTAAGAGTCCCAAAGCTGTTAAGAGGAACCTATGCCTCTGAAGAAGTGTTGACCAGCTACCCAACTCATCTTTCTGGAATTGCTTCCTCATTGATCCTGACCTCCGATGGGGAGAAGATACAATGCTGTCAAGAACCATAATTTAGAGGCTAATAGTCCTTCGTCGACGTGACCTGAAATCATGCAGCAAATTCAATTCGTTACAATTCGGGTCACACCAAAGCAATAAAGAAAGGCAACAAACCAGAATTTTCCAATTTCTCTAAGGGAACACTATAGATTCAATGGAAATGTTTTTAAGATAGCCTCTCTACATTTACTTTTCCCTTTTGAGAAAAGGAAGGAGTAGTCGAGTGTTTGAACCCGAACATATATAGATCTAACATATCCAGTTAAAGACATACGAATATCTGAAAGATTGACCAACCCTGACAGGAAAATCTTAGAAGAAAGTACAGTAGTATCCACTATGGCACAAAATTTTGCAAAACATTTTTCTACAGATTCAATCTGAGCTTGAAGATCCATAACATTTTAAACCTTCAAAATGCATCAACAGGTAGGGGAACCATAATTGTCAAATAAAACATATAGCAACTCATGAGTTAGCTTCATCAATGTTGGATTGTTATATCATAAACAGAAAGCATAAATCTTTAATTTCTATTTCACCTGGAAACTATTTATGCTTTAATTATTTCCAATGTGACAGACACTTGACCTAAACCGTCTTCATTTCAATTAGATAAATAATAGATCTTTTTTTGACATCCCACCTGTGAAAACATGCTCTCAACTCAGATCCCTAGAAACCCAAAAAGATAAGAGACAGAATAAGACATCAAATCTACAAGAAATGCACATCTTTTAAGAAACAAATTAACACCCCATAAAATTCAAAACCC
Source organism: Abelmoschus esculentus (assembly GCA_035048815.1). Taxonomy (NCBI): domain Eukaryota; kingdom Viridiplantae; phylum Streptophyta; class Magnoliopsida; order Malvales; family Malvaceae; genus Abelmoschus; species Abelmoschus esculentus. Next base: position 16,387,841 of record JAUCBN010000020.1, on the reverse strand, counting down.
ATGTTCACCCTTAAAAACTAAACAAAACCCAGATCTGCAATTGAATCAAACAGTTAACAAAAAGAGACTTACAGTGGAGAGAAATCAAGGTTGGATCAAAGGGAAGAAGCAAAGAATGGGTGTGTGTTTCTCCCCCGCCTTCCCTTGTGTCAGGGGCTCAAGGTGCAAGGGACGACGCTGTAAACGAAGAGGGATTCAAAGGAGAACAAGCAGTAATGACAATGAAGGGAATGCAGCGAAGAGGGGGCGTTGTTTAAGTACTGGGATTTTTGACGTTTGGAGAGGGTCAAAGGTCGTTTAATCGTAACCCACCCAAACCCGCGTACGCGGTAATAAAAGGAAAGTACTCTCCACTTGGAGTACATCTAGGCAAGGGCAAGGCATCCTGTTTCAACTTTCAATAGGTTTGTTTTGTTTAAGAATGTTTTCTTGTTTACCTTATAATAAGGGATAATAACAAAAAGGCCTTTTGTATTTCATCAATTGTATAATATGGGTCGATAAAAAATTCAAATATAATTCGTATCTTTTATATAAAATCATATATTCATCTCTAAATATTTAAAAATATTAAGTCATACGATCGGTTTGGTTTTCTATTGAAAGTGTGTCCAGGAACGATAATCGATAGCGAAAATGCAATGATTTGAGTTTGAAAAAAAATTAGATATTTTCTTATAAAAATTATAGTTCTATAAATATTAGACATCTAATTTTACTAAAAAAAATTAGATACGACGCTTAAATTTCACAAGACATCTAATTACCATTCAAAATAAATTAATTTAAGATCAATCAAATATTTTAATATAACTAGGATATCTATGAATATATTATACCGAAGAATTATAAAAAAAGCTGTACATTTGCATGAAGTATATGGTAGTAAATTGCACTGAACTAATAATTGGAGGACAGTTCTTTAAAACTCCAGAAAGAAATGGGGTAACCATGTAAATTCGTAAAACATTTTAAAATATCAACTTATAAACCTCAGAATCTCTTTGGAGTAGTTCCTCTTTAGCAGAAATATAAAAACGGAAAAGGAAAAAGAAAAGATAAAAAGAGCAGCGAAGGGCAGCTTCGACCTCCGCCTCCAGGTTTTCTTCTTCTTCTTCTTCTTTTATTCTCATTGATTCTTAAATTTATTAGATTTTATAGTATTTGCTTCTTACTTTTTCTTTAATAGAAACGATAATTATAGGTGGATTTTTGTTTAGTTTAATAGATAGATACAGGATCCTTTTGGATCCAATTCTCGAAGAATTTTAGGTGAATTTGATGATTCTGAAATCCCAATCCTCCAATTTGCTTCTGCTTGAGTGGGTTCGTCCTGACCTAGTTTTTTCAGTTACGCCCTTTTTCCTTTCCTCTTTCTTTTTTTGCTCCCCGCCAGCTTAATTGCAAGTGTTAAATAACTTGTTTTTAGTATCAGATACTGATTTTCCCTTCGCTTCGCGATTAAAAACTCTTTTTTGGGCATTTTCGCGGTATTTTTATATACACTATGGACTATGATGTTTATTCTTTTCTATAAGCCTCTGTTCATTAGAAATTCATACGAACTCTTTTATGTACGTTTTTTTTTTCTTTCTTTTTGTTGTTGGTAATATTTTCCCTTTTATTATTTTCAGAAGTTCATAGCAGTAGTTTTGGTTTCTATAATAGCTTTATTGATGGTTTATGGATTGTTATAGGTTTCTAGCTTTTCTATTCTTATAAAAGATTGATTAGTCTTTCCAAATTACGTGCTTATGCTATTCTGAGTTATTGGGTATATGTCTAACAAGTTTCTCTACTCATGGTGATCTCTTTATTGTTGCTAGCTTCTAATATTTGATTTCCTTTTTCAAGCGTGTCAAATGAAATATTTCAGAATCACGACATGGAGTTAAAGTATTTACATTTTTAATCAACCTCATACTGCCACCTAAGCATTCAATAATGCATTTTTTGGGGTAAAGAATGCCATTGAGAGGGTTGAAATGTGCTAAAAAAGAATCTGATTTGAAATATTGTGGAGTCATCTAGTTCTTCTATAGCATATTTTGATCTCAAAACCATTTGGCTTTGAACATCTCTAAAACTTGTGTGGGAGATTTAGTTTTTGGTTCAGGACAGGGCACTATAGTATGAGTCTACAATGAGATATGCCATTAGACAATGCCGAACATTCTATTTTTTATATCATTGCAGATTTGCTACAGTTTTTTTTTTCTTTTGGTAAAAATTATGTAGCTGAGCATGTTATGTAATTGGTCGTCTGCTTATTGTTTTCAATTTTTGCTTATTAAACTGTATTAACTTTTTCTTTTAAAATGATCTCTTACATTGTTTTTACTTTTATATCTTCGATCAGAATAGTACTAAGGCTGATATGAAGAAGTAAAGTCTAGCTCCTCTTATACGAGGTTGTCGTTTTTGTTTGGTTTCATAGAGGTGGGAAATATATACAATATGGCAGGAATGTTACCTGGAGATTCCTCGCATCATTCAACCTCTGATAGCGGGCCTTCTAGAAGTTCTCAAGAAAAGCAAAATGAAGTAGGTCGGTGGTATTTTTCAAGAAAAGAAATAGAAGAAAGTTCCCCATCAAGAGGGGATGGTATTGACTTGAAGAAAGAGACATACTTACGCAAGTCATACTGTACATTCTTGCAGGATTTGGGCATGAGGCTGAAAGTGTAAGTTCATGGTTTACATTGGGTTTCCATGTTTTTCTGTTTAGTTTATGTAGTTGTGCTGATTTATACTTTTTATTGTTTATTTGAGGTAGGAAATTCCCTAAATCGTGTACTTTACATGGTTTTATTTTATTGTTCAGACACTAAGAGTGATTTATGGGAACTCCCTAATTGTTTTAGTGCTGGTATCTGCATGGAAATGCTGAACTTGAAATTACTTGATCATAATTTTATAAGAGAAAGAAATGGTCTAGGTGTTAATAGTTGCTTTTGAAAATAATTTTTTCATTTTTTGTGTCAATAGTACTCATAGTTGCTATGAGCGATCATTTTAAGCAATGGTTCCTGGTTTGGATATGATTCCTCTTGGTAAGTTGTCCTTTAATCTCTGTGACCTGTTATAGTGAAAACATTCAATGCACACATTTTACAATATTGAGCCATCTGTGATCATTTCATATATTCAATGCTCTCCAACAGTTAAAAAAATGGAAGTAACTTCTAATGTTTATCTTAGGTAGAAAGTTCTTAAATTTGTGTAATTAAAATTGACATATCTCGGTGTTCAAACATTTAGATATTATTTATTGCATCTCCCTAATTATTTCAATGAATGTATCTGCATGGTAAATCAAACTTGAAATCACTTTATCTTAATTTCATAACAGAGAAATGGTCTAATAATTATCATTATGCTTTTAAAAATATAAATTTTCTGTTTTCCTGTCATGCTGCTACTACCTATCATTTTTCAACATTTTTTGTTCTGGATAGGATGCCTCTTGGTACTCTATCCTTGGATCTCTATGGCCTGATATAGTGAAGTCATTACCGTGTGTTGTCTGTCAGTCATTCTATGATTATTTTCCGTACCCTGAATCTCTGATACGCTCACTCATTACTCAGCAAAAGCCATTGCTAATAAATTTTAGTATGTTGTCTGTGTTTTATATGTGAATATCTGCCATGCTTTCACTGGTCTTGCATTATATTTCTGCCGAAGTATTCTACACAAACAAACAATAGGTGGTAGTCAGGCAGTGCTTTTTCATGCGTGTCTTGGTCCAATCTATCATCATCAATGTTTGCCTGAAGTTGATTAGACATTCTGTTTTTTGGTCACACAGGGATCTGCTCTTATGACATAGAGTGTATATATAAGCATGCCCACGATTTTTGGTTTTGGTTGAATGAATTTAACTTAAGTTATTCGCTTGATACAGGCCACAGGTAACAATAGCCACGGCAATAATTTTTTGTCACCGGTTCTTCATTCGACAATCACATGCGAAGAATGATAGAAGGGTGAGTTATTAAATAGAATGGTTTAGGGTTGAAAAGTGTTACAGAGAGGCTGTAAACTTGTTTTTGTCAAGTTTACCTATCATTTATTTCTGATGGAAATTTTTGGCAACATTGATTTGGAACATTCTTATGCTCATTTTGTGCTCAACTTCATTTCCTTGCTTGACAGACTATTGCTACTGTGTGTATGTTCCTTGCTGGGAAGGTTGAAGAGACACCCCGTCCATTAAAGGATGTTATTCTTGTTTCCTATGAGATAATAAACAAAAAAGATCACACCGCAGCCCTGAAGATCAAACAGAAGGTATTCTTTGAATTATCTGTGCTTTCACCTGTTTATTTGCTTACCTTGTTCTGATGCTTGAGTTGCTTCTTGTACTCCCTATTATGTTTCTCGCTCTGACTTGTGAGATTGTTCCCTGACCTACTTGCACTTGCCGCCGATCCATTTGAATAACCTTTCTAATTGCTTTGCTCTCATGTTTATTTAGTTATCATCTTCACCCGTTATCTTATTCTTCTGGTATAAAAGACTGACACCACTACTAATCCGTTGCCAATGAGTGGAAAATACTTGTTAGAGACATAACTTGCTACTAGTGTTCTGTGTTCTCTTTCCACCTGCCTGCATTTATTTTTCAATTCCTCTTGAATTTAAAATTCTTGTTTAGAATCCACTTTTATTTCCAATAGCCGTGTCCGTGGTAAACAGATCTCCCTGCCTGCCTCATTTTCTCTAAATATTATCAAAATACAACATTCTTATTATTCCTAGCTATTTTATTTTTAATTCTTTAAATATTTTTTTGTTCAAATGTGGTTATTAGAGTTGTTCATAAACTTTGATATATCTTGCAGGAAGTGTATGAGCAGCAAAAGGAGCTAATTTTAATTGGAGAGAGGGTTGTACTTGCCACGTTGGGTTTTGATTTCAATGTTCATCACCCATATAAACCTCTTGTAGAGGCTATAAAGAAATTCAAGGTTGCACAGAATGCTCTTGCTCAAGTTGCTTGGAATTTTGTTAATGATGGGTATGTTTGAGTGGTGTTTCTTCAAGTGTTTAAAATGATCTCTTCCTTCTCTTCCCTTTTGACACACTGCAAAGCGGCTTGCAGGCTGAGGACGTCACTCTGCCTGCAATTTAAACCCCATCATATTGCAGCAGGTGCCATTTTCCTTGCTGCCAAGTTCCTCAAAGTGAAGCTTCCATCAGATGGTGAGAAGGTTTGGTGGCAAGAATTTGATGTCACCCCTCGCCAATTAGAGGGTCGGTGTCCTTTCCATAACTTTGTAAAAAGATATTGTGGATACAATTGGACATTTATTAGAGGGCGCTGATGGAACTGGTGTTGCTTGCTTATAGCATGTGTCAGATGACGCTTTTCTGAAATATGATCCATTTAATACGTGATTATGGCTATTTGGTTCATATAATTATTTTGGTTTCGGTAGGCTGCCTACTTATTGACATGTTGTGCTGAATGCAATTGATGCTTTACTAATTTCTGTCTTTTTGTTTTTGTTTTTCCGCTTACCATCTGTGGTTTATCTTGCAGAGGTTAGCAATCAAATGCTGGAACTTTATGAGCAAAACAGAATACCCCTTTCTCAGGTTAGTGAGATAGAAGGAAGTGCTGGTGGTGGTACATCTCATAGAGCTCCGGCAAAACATCCTTCTGGAAGTGAGGAAAAACAATCTCGGTCGGCAGCTGGCTACTCATCTGCTGACAACCATGGAATGCCATCAAGAACCGCGCAAAACCAGAGTAATAATGATAATGGGAGTGGGGAGATGGGAAGTGTCATTACGGATCACAAAATGGACATGGAAAACAAGGATAGCCAGCATCATGAACAGTTTCCCCACAAGGATAACACAAGGGAAGTTTCAAATAAATATAGGTCTGGTATGGAGCGAACTAGTGTGGAAGATCAGGAAAGAAGTGGAAGAAATGAAATTGCAGAAACAGGTGAGTGGGGAGATGATGGAGCATCACGTAAGGCTAGCAGTGTGGTTGGGCGAAACATGAACATTAGGGAAGGACCTGTTGGGCAGTCCCCCAAGGAAGCTATTAAAATCGACAAAGATAAGCTGAAGGCTGCACTCGAGAAAAGGAGGAAGTCTCGCGGGGAAACAACAAAGAAAAAGGATGTAATGGACGAGGATGATCTTATTGAGAGGGAGCTAGAAGATGGAGTTGAATTGGCTGTGGAAGATGAGAAAACCAAGCGAGAACATCGACAAAGCTGGTCCAGGAATGAGAATCAAGATCACGGAGAAATGAGAAAAGGGAACCACTTTGTTACAAAGGGGCAGTCAGCTAAGGTGATCGAAACAGAGGCTGCTGAAGAAGGTGAGATGCTGGATGATTCTTCTCCCATGGTGAATGGCCGAAAGAGAAAAGGTGAAAGTCCATCAGACAGGCAGACAGAGGGGAAGAAACGTCATGAATACATGCCAAGCTACAATCATGACGGCATAGAAGATGGGCAAATAACTGGTCGGAGTAGTTATGCAGAGAAAGATCATAGAAGGCAAGGTTTGTGAGGCAGTTAACATGGTATTCTTCCGAAGTGGGGTTGCATCGTGCAATATGATCTTTAAATACCGATGTCTGATGTCAGAAATGATTCCATAAATGGTCTGAAAACGATCCGTTTGACTTTTGATCGCCTACAGTGACTGCATGTTTTGGGTGCAATGAAATGTTCTAAACCGAGGATGCAACTTGAGTCGCCGCATGGGCAGGGGAGTCAACCGAAATTAATGAGGCAGCTTATTTATTTAGTTCAGATATATATAAAAACTGATTATGAGGCTAGACAAATCCTTAAATCCCATTTCCCTGGTGCTGCTTCCGCAGCATTTTCAAGCATGGACTTTTGAACAGTTTCCCCCCTCTACTGGACTCTTTTTCTGCACTTTGATGAGTTGCATTTTGTTATTAAATAGTATTATTGGATTTTGGTGCATTTCAACTGGTGGATGAGAAGGAAATAATTTACTATTTTTTTAGAACTTAGTACACAATCTTTTAAATTGAAAATACAAATTGTTTAATCTTTTTATGTTTATTTCAAAGCTCTCGCCAGCAAGGCAAGTAGGCAACCATCGAGAAGACTGAGAGATGATTCGACAACTATGGCAAGTACGGGCTGCTGTGTGGCTCCGATGGGTTTCCTCACTTGATAGTGAGCGGTGACCAGAGGCACTGGGGCGAGTTCATCACCCCAGGGCTGTTCTTGTACATCGCCGGATGGGTTGGAAAGAGCTATCTCATTTCCATTAGCAATGAAAAGAAACCGGCAATGAAGGAGATCATCATCGCCTTGCCTTTGGCCATCAGTCTTATTATCTTCAGATGCTTTGTCCGTCCCGTCTCTGCTTACAGAGAGCTCGCCAATGTCGCCACCTTGTTGTCAATGACATTTGATTTTCCTCAGGTGACCGTCTTCCTTTCTTCTCCTTTTGCATTAAGTCGTGTGTTCGTTTGCTTTGTAGTGATATTGTGCATGGAAATTTAAAGAAGTGATGGTCTTACTGTTTGGGTGTTTCATGACGGAGATGATTTGTTCAAACTTATAAATCCTGCTCTTTCTCTTCTTAATTATTCCTACTACCTTATTTTTGTTTTTCTATACATTTTTGAATAGTCGATAGTTATTTGTCAAGTATATCCGCAGGGAAAGAACCCGGTTCCCCCCGACAACACGTGCAAAGAAAGACAGCTGTAGGAACACCAATACAACGGAAGATCACCGGAGACTTAAATTTACAAGAAACAAAATTATTATTTCACCAAAACCTATCAAATATATTTAAATTTAAAGCAGAGGATAGACTCTTTGGGTCTTAAGGAGCTTCATCCCTGTCATCAAATCTCATAAAAGTATAAAGCAAATTGAACAAGGCAGGGTCTGAATAGTACAGATTTAATTTTTCAATATTTGGTGATGGATGTAGAAAAAAGTTGAGGTGGGTACATGTATATTAATTATGAAAAATATTTTGAAAATAAAATATTAATAATATTTTAATTATAATAGGAATCATTGTCATATGAATTGTAATTAATAGAATCGAAGTTAACTTCAAAAGTAAATACAAACGTGGATACACAAAATATTTTATTGTTTTAACTAGTTTTCGATAAATCAAAAAGTTATTCCAGATCACAAAATCTCTTATCTAAACAAACATTAATAATTTAATTTTTAAGTTAACTATCAAACAATATAATATCTACCGTAAAAAAATTATAAGGATAAAATTAAAGACGACAGATAAACCTTTTATTATCGAAAGAAACAATAATTTCAACCTGAAAATTTTGTAGTAATTTCAATATATAAAGTGTGTGATATACGTCAGAAATTACAGCCAAAGAAAAAAAAAAGACAAAGAAACATCAGAGGTCGAGCTTCTCGGCCATGGCAAGTGGACAGTATATTTCTGCATCAATTTAATACCAAGGACAGACATGGCCATGTTCTTACTAACTTCTCCTTTAAACCTAGTATATTTATTTCAGATTATATATATTCTAACATAGTTTTCATCCTAAAAAAATCCCAATATCTCTTTTGACATTATATTTCTGTGATTATAGTTTTCATCTAGTTTCACTACTCAAAAACCACGAGCATCCATCAATTAGTATAATACTTTCTGAAGAGATTCTCCATTATTTAGATGATCTAAGTACTGTATAATGTATATCCCTTAACATTTACCAGTTACCATATAGGAGTGATGTACCTAGAGTATAGTCAACTACTGGGCTAAGCTCATCCCAGGTTTGATGTCCCAAGTATTCATCGGCATTCGGATTCGAAAAGCTTAAATACGACGGAAGAACTTGAGTTGTTCCTGCAAACAACTGGTTCTCTCCTAGGAAATGATCATTCACAAGCTTCATTTCCATCTCCTTGTCATCTATAACACCAGAACTCTTGAACTTCACACTATTGTCTGACTCTACACTGCTTGTTATGGAGCTGGTAGCTGTAGTAGTAAAATTAATACTATTTTGTTTGGAAAGGTTAGTCTTCTTATTTTGCCAATCTGGTGTAACAAGCTTTCGACACGAAACATCACGTTTAAAGATTCTGCAAAGTGTCCAAACTTCCTGCAGATTATGAAAGGAAACATATCTGAATAAGGTTCACAAGGTAGATTAATTAATCTTCAGAGAGATTGATTCAAGTGGATGCTTACAGCTTCTGGCAAGTTGTCCTTCTTGGTATTAGTAGGAACTTGTGTAGGTGGAAGGCGAAATTCATGCATCATCCAATCCGTTTTGGTGCCTTTCCCTGCACTTCCCCTGTAGTAAACCAATGACTTCTTGAGGCCTATGCAATTGTGGAATCCGCCGACCGCATATATCGGCTTGTCGATCCCGGTTGCTTTCCAGAATCCTGAGCCTGTAACCCTGTTTGGCCTTATGCTGTTCCTATATTTTCTCCCTCTCCGGCAGAAGAAGTACCATTCCTTCTCTGTAACACTGCTAAGTTTGCTAACTTCTGCAACAATTCCACAGCAAGCAGTTAGCATCAATTGAAAAAAGAAAAATAGTAGAGAAACTGTGAGATTAAGAAGAAAGAATCATACTTGGAAGATCCCAAGGATCATATTTGTAGATATCAACCTGCTTGATTATGTCAATACTAAAGATTTTCTTGTCCACTTTCCGTTTAAGATAGAACCCGACGAGCTCTTCATCGGTGGGATGAAACCGGAAACCGGGAAGCAAAACATCGTCATGATCTTCATTGTTAAGTGAAGAGCTCATCTTCTCCATCACCTCCATTGTCACCACTTGGTGATCAATTTAAAAGACCTTATATTATGATTTTTTAGTCAGAGTCAGTGTTTGACTGGAAATATGAGATTGCTTGCTTCACATTTCAATCTTTATAGCCTGATGGAGATTTTGTTGTTTTTTCACCCAAGAAAAAGACCTTTTTATTGAAATATATGTATCTATTTTGCCTTGGAACAGAAACAAGAACAAGAAAAGTTGATGTTTGAATTCATATTTCAGATACTTTATATATTTGTTACTGTGAACATATGATCCATGCCTTTGAATTCATCTTTTCCAATCACATCCAAATAATAATATTTTTTTTCATCATTTTTCTAGTTGATCTTTCATCTATTCTTCCTTGCATCAATCATCTGAAAAAATAGTTTATCACATCATTCGTATATTCAGCATAAAGTATAAGCACACGCGTAAAAAGTATCTAGATAAAATGAACATGTGTATTAAATATTCTTAATCTTTTAAAAATCACAGATTCGTAATTTTAAAAAATTAAAATTTTTTATATTTTTTTGAGTTTTTAATTTTTTTAAATTTATTATCTAGGAATATTTAAAAACTATTAAAATAAAATTTTAATTAGTTTACGACAGCAACGACGTTGTGTTTATTTTATACTAATAAAATTAAAAATTTAATGACTATTTTGTAAATTTTTAAAGTTTAGAGACTATTTTATATCTTTAATATAGTTTAGTGACATTTTTAAAGTTTATACTATTTTCTAAGGGACCACCTCTCTTTAAGTAATATGTTCATTGAAAAATCACCAATTAGCCGTCAGAAATGAATAATTGATGGTTGAATTTAATATTATTTTTAAAAAATAATTTTAAAAAATATATTTTTTGTTTAAAAATTAAAATATGAAGCTGTTATTAGAAAGTACTTTTATATAAATAGTATTTTTATGTAACATATTTTTAAATATAAAAATCTATAAAATAAAAATTAAATAAATTTAATTTTTTTAAAAGTATTTTTATAATAAGTAAATAAATTTTAAAATTTTCAATCTTTAAAAATTAATATTCAACCTAAAAATATTTTATACTCTAATTATACTTTAAAAAGTAATGCAAAATAGGACGTACGATAAAAATAATATATCACTAATTATGGACGAAGTTAGGATTAAATTATAAGATAAGATGTTTAATTTTATAATGATTGAGGTCTTAAAAAATAGTTAAACAATAAAAAATTAAAGAAGATAGGATTTAGTTTCACCAATTTTAAAATTAAAAAAATCTTAAAAATAATTAAATCGTAAAAGTTTGAGAATAATATTTAATTTAATTAATTTTAAATTAATAAAATCTTCAAAATAAATTATACCAGTTAATTTAAAAAGAACTTAATTAAAATATATTTATAATAACATTTATACAAATTTATGTATTAATGTATTTTTATTTGATTAATTGGGATTGAATCTGGAAAATCTTTAATATCTTAAAGTTTTTACAGGCTTGAAATGTAAAAAAATTGAAGACTCGACTTTATGATTTTAATCGAGTTTTGACCACAAAAAAGTGTTTTCTTGACCCGAGTTAAAAGAAACAGAGAATAATTATATTAAAATGTTTAATTATTTAGTATAATTATATGATATAAAATATTATTATTACGTAGTTATTTATGTTAAATATTTTTAACTTAAATTTAACGAGTGGTTTTAATAAAAAAATAATACTTACTTTTAGATTTAATTTGATTTGTTTATAAACGGTATATATTATTAAAGAGTTAATGATCTGTACGAAACATAATATCTTATATTTATATTTAGACTATTAAAAACTCTATTTAACATTAATTAGGTCATTTAAAATTTAAATAATTAAAAATTTGAAAACAAACAAATAAAAACGTTGAATTATCTTCTATTTTTAACACAAGAAAACTAGCATTTCTGAAAATATCTTCTACTTTTAAATAAAAATGTGTTTTTTAAATAGAAAAAATTATTTTTAATTATAAAATTCAGAAAACGCATTTGGTATATAATTTTTTATACTAGCAATATGAGAAATAAAATAATAAAATTTCCACATTCCTATTGAACGAAACCACATTAGAGATTTGATATTTTAATATTATTGAAAAAAAAATGTTTTGTGTTATTATATGTATCAAAGCAACTTTAAAAAAAATTGTTTTCAGTTTTATAAAATACATTTAAAAAATTAGAATCATCCTAATATAAATTATTCCCTAATAAATATGTAAATATGACCATGCTTTATTTTCCCTTTGTTCTAAAACTGGTTTGGATTTTGGTCCAAAATAAACACCAAAGGTGGCTGGGTAGGATTTTAATAAATGAATTTAAATTTGCATGGCCAGATATTTCAACGCATAGAATTGGGACAAAGAGCGAGGAAATATCGAAGAAGATGAGGTATAATAAAAATATTTAATTTTATACTTTTACGAGGTAAAAAGAAAGGATTCGATCATTTTAATAGGATAAATTAATTATTTAGTATTTCAATTATATATGTGTTTATTATTTTAGTACATCGATTGTTATTTTTGGTAAAAAATATTTAACATTACGTTTTTATTTTATTTTAATACCTAAACTTTAAAAATCAATATAGATGACGATGTGATTTAGTATAATCATAGTTTTAATCCAAAACACTTATATATATTATAAAATTATTCAAAATCTATCAAATTAAAATATCAATTTTATTTTGGAGGTGAAATTGCAAATTACCTATTTTTTCTTCTCCCATCAAAGTCAATGGCTAATTCAAAATCTGTCGACTATCGCTGATGATGGCCATCAAAATTTAAACATTATAGGTCGAACCTAATGTTATATCAATCTGAAGAAAGAAATGAGTAGTTTATAATCCCCTCAAAAAATAATATAGTATTTTAAATTAAATTAATAATATATTTAAGTGTTTTAGATTAAAATTACGATTATACACAACCATGACATCATTTCTATTAATTTTTAACAATAAGAGTATCAAAATTAAATAAAATATAACTTTAGATACTATTTTATCAAATATAATAATTGAGATACCAAAACAATAACCTAAACATAATAGAGGTATTAAATAGATAATTTATCATGTTTTAAGGTTTTTAATTTTAGAGCCTACTTTTTTTTATTCAAACCCAAAGGCTATAAAAGTGTGCTTTTGACTTTGAAAAAACACTTAAATTATTAATAAATAAATCATACTTTTCCACGAGATTTTTTTTAAATTACATTAAGCTTTTAAATATATGTAATATATTTTTATATATTGTACAAATAATATATTAATCGAATAAAATTCAATCAATATGAGAAAAAAATTTAAATCAGCAATAATGAAAAAATAAACTTAAACAACGTCATTTATTAGTAAATCACAAATTTAACCGATATATTTTAAGACGAGTCTATAATAAATATTGAACATCGCTAAACATTATTAATATTAAATATTGTTAAATTATTAAACTCGTATAATATTACGGATAAGGAAAAAATAAGTCATTGTTATAGAGATTGTTTTTTTTTTTTATTCTTTTTGATCGTCATCTGTTTCACATGTTTCTTTTTAATATAATTATTGTCATTATAATCACCCAAAGTCAAAATTTTAACAAAGAAATACTCTAATTATTCCTAAAACAAATCAGTTTAATTACTAAAAGCATGTGCAGATTAAATTAAAACCAAGGAGATGTTCAAATGTAACTATTTAATTTTTTAATTAAAATAAAAAACTATTGAATTATATTGCTTTCCAACTATACACAAAGGGAAAAAAGTTTATTGTTGTTGCATTATGACTTTAAGTTATAATATGATCAAATATATTATATTAACAAAGTAAAATTTAATAAATGATCGTAATAAAAAAATGATATTAATAATAGAAGATTTCAGTTTAAATTATTTTATCTGTAAGATATATGTATATTATAAAAAAATAAAAATATAAAATTAATTCGACAAACTGACGTACTTACGGTATGAAATTATCATCTTAAATCATAATGTCGATAAATTTGAAATGATACCCAATTTTGTCCAATTTAATCTTTAATCTTGTAAAAATTGATTAAAATTAGATTTTACAAACTCACATACTTACGGTATTTTTTGTGTGTATGTTTAACTATATGTATCTAGTCTATTGTTTGATTAATCATGATCGAGAAATATAAAGACTTATTACAAAAACGACACTCTCAACTTATTTTTTTATTCATATCATTAATATTCGAATCTTTAATTTTATTTAAAAGATCTAATATTTGATCGAATTTTAAATCATTATAATCATATGAATGCAGTTATTGTAGTAACCACTAGCAATGAATCTCTGCCTCCCAACCCATATCTGGGAGATTAAAAAGTCAAAAAAAAGTTAGTAATGAACATAAAGAAGTGGATGGGAAGATGCATTCAAAGTATTTGATACCGATTACTTTCTGTCATGGGGAAACTTCAAAGCTTATAGCACATGCTTGGAAATATATGGGTCATTCATGTCTTTGTTTGACCAGATGAAATTTTTGGGAAGAAAGTACACAATTTTCATATATGGTGTACAATTATTGTATTTTTATAATTAATTAATTTTCGAATGAGTTATATTTATTATCGTTTTTTATAATTATCAGGGATATAAGAATTTGAAAAATTAGGATTTTGGCCTTATTTAAAATAAAAAAATTTGACTCCACAACATTTTTAAAAGTTTATATTAAATTTTAAATTTTAAATTTTTATTTATTTTTTAAAATAAATTACTTTGTACTCTTACCTCAAATTCTACCACTGATCGTCGGAATTTGAAACATTGGTAGAGTAATTAAATTATGTCGAGATTAATTATTGGGTAGCTTAGTGACATAGGAGTTAGTTTATGCAATAAAATTCTACGTTCTTGTTTATCATATTTTGTTTCAAATTATTTAAGGAAGCAAAGTCATAAAAAGTTACATATTGGAGAAAGTGTTTTATTAATAGCGATATATAAAGTTGGTGAATAATGCTTATCAAGTAATATTTTTAATGTTTAACATTATTTAAAGAAATTAAAGATTACGAGGAATTCATTAAAACAAGTTTAAAATGTTTGAATATAACAAATTTTCTTTTTTTAATTAGTATAAAGAATGAATCTGTACCAATACTTTCAAAAATGATTCCCTCCCAGTTCCCACTGCCCATATGCTATATATTTCTTCTTTTTCCTCCTGGAATCGTATGCGCTTGCGACTGCATGCATCTACATGCACTAAGTCAATTACGATCCAATTCAACTTGTTTTGGTAAATTATACTAAAAAGTAATTACAAATCATTTAACTAACAAGTGTACATATTTTTATGATTTGATGTGTAAAGAATTGAGCATTTGATCCATCCCAAACCTGGTTGCAAGGTTAAACCATCTTATAGCCTATAGGCAGACAAATCCCTCGCAACAACTTGAGAAACAAAGAACCTATTTTGGTATATGGGAAGACTCGTCTGGTTCTTGAATTTTTGTCCCTCTTCTGTGTGTTAAGTTATGGGCTGAAATGTTGGATGATCAAGATGAGTCTCGATGGGTGGGGGGCATCAGGAGTTTGATGGCGTTGAGACTCGACTGCATGATTCTATGGTTGTTGGTTTGATTTTGGGCTGAATCTCATTTTTTGTCATTAACCCAACTTGTGTTGGTGTCTTTCATAAAGGGATCATTTAACCCTAAACTGTTCCCAAGGAAGCGATCTTTTCAAGTTTCACGTGTCAGCTGAAATTTAATGTTGACAGCCTACAGCCTACAGCACTCTCTATAACTATACCATTTCTTCATTCTTTCTTTACCGTTTGGAGAGCCATAAAACCTTTGAACATCAGAAAGGCAACCATCGTCAAAACAGCACACCTGAAAAAGAAAGCATCAGAAAATAAAACCAGAAATTGGGTGGTAGGGAAACCAACAACTCCAAACATTCTTCTCACCAAACTTGGTCCAAGCTTGGACTTTTATCGTCGAGGAAAATGATTTCCAATGAATCAGTCACAAAGAAAGATGAGAAAAAAAGACCAACTATCAAAGAGATAAGAACGGACTGCTGGAAGGAAAAAAGATCTAATAGTACAGAGAGACAAGAGGATTTTTCAAAGAACGAGTGAAAGCTGCTGAGTTTTTTCCTGTTGGATCAATCCCATTGGCCATTCCCACCATCACCATTAATGTGATTCATCTTCGTCTTCATTTCCGCATCCAACAACCTCCTAATGCAGCAGCAGCAGCAGCAGCAGTTTCATAAATACTTACACACTGTGTCTCAACCATCCCACAGCATTCACAGTAAAAGTATAAAAAAGTTGACCGAAGATAAAAATTCATCCTTTTATTCACAGTAGTCTCTTTCACTTCATGCGCATTGATTGCTATGTCACCTTCCATCCCCATTGATGATGATTCTGTGCTCAAGGATTATGGACAAATAATGATTCTACCAAATGAACCAGGACAGGAGAATTAGTATTATTATGGGGCCTGGGGAGTTTGGGGAGACAAAAGCAAAGCTAAGAATACTAGAGTAATAACTTTGTTAGCTAACTAGACTATAAAACTCAATGGACTGGACACCGTATATTGAGATGATGATTTTTTTTATTATATTCGTATACTAAAATTTAAATTTATATAAAATAAAATAATATAAATATTTTTAATTATTAAATTTATTAATTTATAAAACAAATATTTATAATATTTAAATTAAACTAGTCGATTAATAATTTAAGTACATATAATTATAAAAAATAATAACTCAACCATTGTGACATGAATTTTTATTTATAAAAAAAAGGCAAAGGAAAATTCCAATAAAGAAATAGAAAATAACAAAAATGCTAACGCTGTCGTGTTTGGGTTAAGCTAGACAGATAATTTTTCCTTAAGATGGTTGAGGGGGAACTTTCTTTCCCTTTGCTTTTGCTTTTACCCTTTGGCTTTGGAATTTGGATTTACCGTCTTCTCTTCTCTTCTCTTCTCAATTCCCCTTTCTTTACCTGTTCGTCAACGCACCCAACAATCCTCAATTCTCAATCTTTTCTATAAACCCCCATAAAATTTTCAATCTTTCTTTCGGGAACATTAATCTGATTTCATTCTCATGGCCACCACTGGAAACAAGAACATCAATGCTAAATTGGTCAGTCTCTCTCTCTCTCTCTTATGATCTTAAACCCCCTCCTTTGATTATCAAACATTTTTGTTTTTGTTATTATTAGTATTTGGTGCTTTGGGTCTGGTTTAGATGCTGAATTCTGATCTGGGTCTGATGAATTGTTGATCATGCATGGTTTTTTTTGTATGAACTATGATATGGGTTTGGTTTATGTTTGCAAGAAATATTTTTTTATTATGTTGGTTTGTTTTAGAGATGATCAAATCCTTATTGTGTAGCTGATTTAGGCTGATTAAATTTTACTATTTCTTCGTAGATATCGCCTCAAATCTGCAATTTTCTCTCCTTCTGTCATTTAAAAAGCTTAGGATTTCTTTTGTTCAGATTGTGGATGTTATGTTGATATCTTATATGTTGTTTCATTTGATTAGCTTCAAATAATGATTGTCTCTAACCATTTTGTTTATTATACCTGAAAGTAAAGTCGTGTCTTCAGTTTGAACTGGTGTTTTTGCTGCATGTATTTGTTATTAATTTGTATTTTATTCTTCAGGTTCTACTTGGGGATGTTGGAGCTGGGAAGTCTAGTCTTGTGTTGCGCTTTGTTAAAGGGCAATTTGTTGAATTTCAGGTTTCTATTGTTTTTTGTTTTTTACATTAATTAAAGAAAATCAGTAGGAGAATTATAATTTGACTTTTATATTCTTATTATGTTGTAGGAATCAACAATAGGTGCAGCTTTCTTTTCCCAGACGTTGGCTGTGAATGATGCAACTGTGAAGTTTGAAATTTGGGATACGGCTGGTCAAGAGAGGTACCATACCTTAGCACCAATGTACTACCGTGGAGCTGCAGCTGCGATCATTGTGTATGATATGACAAATCAAGTAAGTGTTTTCTGTGTGGATTGGTCATCAAACCACAAAACTGTCTATTTCTCAAAATGTGACATTGTGAGATGAAGGATAAAACTTTGGGGCTACTTAATCTAGGTCATACTTCGTTCAATTTCGCTAGGTTCTGTTTTCTTGTTCTTGGTGGTTTTGCTTTATGCTATTTGCCTCTGTTCAAGTTTTTTTTTCATTTATTGCTTTTCACTTTTTATCAAAAAAACGAAAAGCCCTAACCAGACAGAGCATAAACGTTAGTGGTATGAGGGCAAGCTATCTGTGAATGTAATATTGTGATTTTTGCAGGATATGCTGTTTTATCTGGTTTATGCCTTGATCACTATTGTTTGTATCTTCTCCAAAATCATGTTTACTGCATGTTACAATTTTGTTTAAAGTAATCTCAAATCTGATGGTTGTTATTTGAAGGAAAACTAAGGTTCTCTTCAGATTGCTACTCTCTCCTTTTACCTCTTTAATTATTTTGGTTGATATTTTTTTCCTTTTTGTAGGTGAAGTTCCTTGTCCCTCCCACCCCCTTAAAGAATGGGGGTGGGGAGTGAAAGGGGATTATATTTGAGACATTTTTAGTGCATTATTATATTCAACTACTACAAGTTGCTACCACATTAAAGTTTACATTTGCAAGGGTTTCAAAAAATGTAACTTTTTGTTTTAGTTTGAAATGTAAACAGTAAGATCGCCTCTGGTGAATTTTAGTAGAGGCTATAGAGATGTGGAATAGCATTCAGTATCCAAAGAATGGTAATTGCATTAATCTTATTTTGTAGGCATCATTTGAGAGAGCCAAAAAATGGGTCCAAGAACTTCAAGCACAAGGTAGTATTTTGCCTTTTCTATTCCTTGATTACATCCTTCTCGATTGTCAATATATCTGTTTTTGTCCTTTTGAAATGTTTAAATTTAAGGACTCGTGAGTGATTGAATTCTAAGCATGTTGTTTGTCCTTTTCCTCCCTTTTGAAGGCAATCCTAACATGGTAATGGCACTTGCTGGGAACAAAGCTGATTTACTAGATGCAAGGAAGGTGGAACCAGAGGCAAGTTAGCAATTCTTTAGTTCACATCACTTTTTCCTTAAAATATATATCAACCTACATTCAAATCTCTATTTGACTTCGTGTTCTCGTTGGTGATTCAGGAGGCAGAAACTTATGCTCAGGAGAATGGTCTTTTCTTCATGGAAACTTCTGCAAAGTCCGCATCCAATGTCAATGAAATTTTCTATGAAATAGGTGCTTTATACGTTGTCCTGTTAAGTTTCCTAAAAGCATGCAGTACTTGTTTTATGAAGTGGCAATTGACCTATTTTTATTTCCTGCAGCTAAAAGATTACCCCGTGTTCAGCCAACACAGAATCCTGCTGGAATGGTTCTCATGGATAGACCTGCAGAACGGGCCACAGGTGCATCTTGTTGCTCTTAGGCAATGGTTGTATCTTCTAAATAGCTTCTGTAATGCTCTCTGGCTCTGCAATCAGAGTTTTATCTTTCCTATACTCTGTACTATTCATTCCGAGCTGTACACGCATGTTGTCTAGAGGCATTGATGTCAACCGGTTTATTACGAGATTGTTTTTTCATGTAATTAAAAGTGTGGTAATGCTATGTTTCACATCCATAGTACAATCTACTTGTTCAAATAAATACGCCCTTGTTTGTGCTGACTTGGCTCTTGTTTACATCTCGTTTCCTACCATTGCTTGTGTTGACTTGGATGCTTGTTTACAATTCGTTTACCTGTTTTGCTCAAAGGTTACACCCAATTTTCAGCTTTTCTGCCATGGCTGATGATATAGTTTTATAAAGTTTGGTCCACCATATTTTTATTCTTTGCAGCTAAACAATAAGAAGAAAACCAGCTTGTATTTCTTATTAATTCCAAAACCAAAACCTTACATCCCCAAAATTTAGGTTGCACCTGCTGGTTCATAGTTGGTAGCATCCATGCTTTGGAATAATGTGCATTTCACTCCAGTTGAATTACTTGGAGCACTTATGGCATAGAAGTAATTAGCTTGGGGGTAGAACAAGGCTCACATTGTTCAAAGTAATGAAAAGTGACGGAAGGAAAAGGATCATTTGTGAATATGTTATTTGGACATGGAACTCTATGACAGATCGAATCCGCTTCGACATCTGTGGCTCGAGGATAAGTTATTGCAGATTGGTGAATCAAAAGGAACTTGAGCAGTGCTAACATTGCCTATTGTTTTGACCTCTAAACCAATGTAGTAGTAGTTGGGGAACATGGGACTCTTCAACATTGGGGTGAAGTGCATTTTGTCATCGGAATATAGAGCAACATCTGCCATGAATAACGAGCTCGAAATATTCGGATTGTTGGCATACTTGAAGGCTAAGAAGAAATTGATACTATTGAACATCCCCGACTACAACCAAACTGCCCAACACACATGGCTGTTATATCAAGGTTATACAGGTTGAATACGTAGGAATATATATGCCGGGTGTAAATTTGAACACACATACTTTACCAAATGACAAAACAAAAAGAGTTGGAACAACATAAGAATCAATCAACCAAATGTAACACAAAATATCTGAGTTCACGACAGAAACAAAAAAAATTCAGTTCACTCGACAAATTTGCATGCATAAAGCAATAACGCAAGAGGAAATACCAGAAAGCCATTAGATTCACGCACAAAACCCTTTGTCAGTAGAGATTAGGAAAGGAGTAAGCCTGTGTTCAAGGCGTTTCATTGTCAAATCTAATCCGGCCATTTGTCAAACAAAAAACATCATATTCTCCAAGTTTGTATGAAGCTTAAACCAGTTCTGGAATGAAGCAGATGGACATTCTATTTCTATCATTGCCTCGTTGTACAACCGTCCCCTATAGGCAACAAGGTCAGCATAGTACACGGGCGGGACAAGAGATACAGGTTTCGTACACCTTGCAAATGTAAAGCACATGTGGTAAATAAGCTTCTGCAACTGGTCAGAGGAGAACCTATGCTCATCCCACAGGACATGGTAGTGGGTAGGCTTGCTTGTACCTAGGCTTCCGTGGTGACTACAGAGATAGAAGTCAAACTCGAAAGGGTGCACAATTGTAGTGTCAACAACTGTACCTGGTGAAATATTTCCAGTAGGACCACCATCATTCTTTCCCACGGGGAAGAAACGAGTTTGGTGCCGCTTCTGAGCAACAATAAGGGTGATTGTAGGATAGTAATTGATTTCCCGTAGAACTCTCTTGAGATCCCTTAACTCTTCATTAAGAACCATATCAAACTGACCCTCACTAACTCCGTCACGGAAGAGCACAATTTTTTCTGGTTTGGCCTTATTTAGATGATCATAAGAGTCAACAAGCTCCAAACACATTTCGCCAAACTCTACGATCTTTTCTTTGCGATGAGGTTGAGGGCGAACCCTTGCTGCATAACGATTAGCTTGAGGCCAGTTCATTGTTGCTACAACAGCCGCCATAGATGGGCTACACTTATTATGAGCGCCAGGGGCAGGATGATTAACATCTGCTCCAACAAACATAACATGACCTTCACCAAAGAAGTGGGAAAGCTGGTCATACAGCTCAACGTTGCTGCCCCCGAGCTTGGCATTGATTTTTAGAGCAAGATTAGCAAGGTACTGGTCCTGCCCTTTGTTTGCAAACTTGGACAGACAACACTGAGTCACCACACCAATTTTGGTCTCAGAGATCCACTTAAGACGTTTGTAGCCATCATCCTTCCACGACATCACACAAAGTAGAAATTGTAAATTTCTACCTTCTCGACTAGTAACTCTTTCAAGCAGTCTACGAAGAGCCTTAACATTAGAAAACGTTGACATGGGAGCCATTTCATATAAGACCGGTTCCTCCAATCTCATCCCAAGACTCGTGCACCTATTTCTCAGCTTTAGAATGAATGACTGATAATTCCCTCTGCATGATTCTTCTTGGGTAAAGTCAATTACACCCCAGCGCTGAATTGTTTTCCCTAGCACAACAGCTTTCTCAACCAGGTTCCAGTGGCACGTTTTTTTGTCAACTGTTATCTTCATCATTGGGTCAGTCTTAGTAGCATCCAACTTCAACTTCATCATTGGGTCAGTCTTAGTAGCAGCCAACTTCAAAACTGGAGGATTTATCACACGTCCTTTCACAGACGTCATATTAGTATTGACTTCAATACCAAAATTTTGGATAATGTTTCCGCTGTCAGAAAAAAAAAAGGAAAAATAAGATTCACATTACAAGTGGTAACCATTTGGTCCATTTCAGTAGTTAGGATCAAGGTACTAACATAGATGATGCATGAAAGTTCCATGCAACAATAACATGTCATTTTCCCATAATCCAGGTATCAATCAGACAAACAAAATAACCATAAAAATATGAAACTAAGGAAAACATGTAATAACAAAAGGACAGTATGCTTTATCGGAAATGAAGCAACGAAACAAACATCTAATAAAATCAACCATAAAAATGAAAAAGCTCAAATGTTTTGTATACATACCCACATGGTCCATCCTCGGATCCAACCATATCACATATATTGTTTCGTCTTACATGTGGCTTTGCAAAAGATATGTCATTCAATAAATTGGCCGCATTTGGACTCAAATACTCCTTTGGATAAATCTGTCCCTCAGCTAAGACACAGTACTCCATTGGGATATAGTTCTTCCGATTGTTTTTGCTCACATCTAGGCAAGGAATATCCAAGTAGGTAATATTCTTGTTGTATTTCTCTTTGAAATAGTCAACAATTCTAACACACTCTTGTTGATGATTTGCATCTGAAAATGAAACAAGACTAGTTTTTTCACTGGTCAACCCAACTATAGCATACTTATGTTTGGTAAGTCGATGGGTTACATTAACCTTCAACTTTTTCAACACTTCTTCGACATTAGACCTGAATCTTTCAAAATCATTCACATCGAAACGAGGAATTTGATGGGCAAGAAATTCCAGAACTGGCAGTTTCTTGCGAAATGCTAAAACTGAATAATCCAGGCAAAGAGCCAAACCCTGAAATGTGGGCTTGAGGCTATATTGCATTCCTCTAGATGCTGTGAGGTCATGTCCAAGATTGTCTTTTGGAGAATCCTTAGTAGGGTGGAAGCATCGGCCAACAGGAATCATATGCTTAACTGAATTCTCCTTCATAACTACATCCATCCCCTGTAATATGTCACGAGGTACCGAGGAAGCATTCCTAAACAAGTAATCATGTAACTTGCAAAGTTTGAGCTGATTCACAAGCTTTATAGAAAATATGTATTCACCAGACTTCGAGTCTTCCCCCTCAGACAATTCTACCTTAAATGGTCTTTCATCAGGTAATTCAACAGCACTAAATATATTCTTTTCACCATCATATGCTGTCATCGACAAGGGAAATTCAGGGTTATTGGTGAATAGTTTTGACCGGATATTAGATAATATTGGCTTAGGTAGTTTGGCGGGGAGGTCACTCCTTGGAGACTCCACTGGACTGATGGCGACATCATAATGTCTTATAATTCTACCACGATCGAACTTCACATGGAAATGATTCACATCAAGATTAACAATTTTAATACAGACTTTTCCACCTTCATCGGGTCGCATAATGGGGTTAAATTTTTGGTTATTACTAGAAGACAAGGATGTAGAAGCCAAATATTTTGTAACACCAGTCACCAAAGGAACTGTAATAGAAGAAAATTTGCAAAAACAATCAGAAGTAGCCTCAAATTCAAGAATTAATCAAAACTAAAAAGCATGCCTTGAAGTCTTAGAAATTTTAACTTAATCAATATAGTAGAAAAGTTTGGCATCCATTGTCTAAAAAGTCTAATGAAAAAAAGAAGAAGCTTATAACATTTATACCAGGAGCAGACTGTGGTTGACTGGAAGGCAATGCAGCTCTGTCAACTTTAGGCTCCGATGTTGAAGCAGCCATCTGCGTTCTCCCACTAGGCGCGCCACCAGTTCCCCTGCCTCTGTTCCCTGCTGATTCCGGCGCATGACTAGAACTCTGCCTCTCTGGCTGAGATCGAGGGATCCAAGCTCTCCTCCTACCATCTCTGCCACCACCAGCATGACCACGAGCTGAGGTGGCGCCTCCCTGTGCCGTACCTTGATAAGAACCCACTTGAGGGTTAGTTTTGTACCAGTTGGAACTTCGTCCTCGGCCTAAAACAGCTTGCTGAGTCTGCTGCTGTCGATCCCTGCCGCCATCTCTACCTCTGCCTTTTTCCGTTCCACGACCATCTTTACCGCCCATTTCAGCATTTCCTCTTCCTCTAGAACCACCACCCCTAGCCATTGGACTCGGAAGCACAACGAGGGCAGAAAACGAACTCGGTTTTTACACACTCGGTTGTAAACAACTAAAAAAAGTTTAGGAAAAACTAGATGGCAGTTACTACAACCGTCGGTTTATAAGGAAAAAGGACATATAATGAAATGACAGTGTTACCCTTCCATAGGTTTAGTGCTTTCGTAGAAAGAAAGTTGAAATTTAAAAAAAAAAAAAAATTTAGCAGTAAGTTGGTTCGCATCTTAAACACGAAGTTTGTATTAACATGGGTTTAAATATACTATAGGTCCTTGTATTATTTTAAACTGTACAATTTAATCCGAATGAGTTACTTTTGTAAAATTGAGTGTATTATTTTTATTTAAAAAATCTTAGTCTTCCTAAACTATTATTCAGTTTTACAATCAATTGTTGTTCTGACTATAAAAACTATAAATGTAATAGATTGAAAAAATATTTTACTTTTTATAATTGACATATATTTTGATATTAAAACTGAAATAAAACTAGTAGAATGACTTGATTGACAAAAACAAAATAAATAGTATTAAGTTTTAAAAGTTTTAAAATAGTAAGGACTTTAACCTATTTAACCCTTTAAGCTATGATGGGAATAATCCATTCGATAATATTGCTTTAGATTTCAGAACAAATAACCGATTGGTTGAATGGAATAAGTTCTAGAAAGTGCGAAAATGCTTACAATTTGTTAGATATGTTGTTACGTTGGCCGTTTCATTGGTTATAAGGAAGTTAGATTCTCTGTTACAGATTGGGCTGCAGAGACAGTTGTTACTGGGAAAAGGGAAACTTGAGAAAGCTGTTTCCGCAGTTCGTGGGAGACAGATTCATAGCGTCAGGAATAAAAGTTTCAATATTTTATAAATATATATGGTATAAGGGGAAGTATAACGTATAAAATAGGATTATGATGGGATACAATTAAAATATTATACAACGTTCAACTTAAAATGTTATTTATTTGCATGAATTATGTAGTCTTAGTGGTTAAAGGAACGATTATTGTTTTTAAAGGTCACGGGTTCAAATACCAATAATGTCAACAGAGTGATTAATGTCCAATGGTTAAGAATATACTCTAAAATAAATACTATAATTATTGTTAGCTGATTCAAAAAAAATATTACTCATCTAAAAATATTATATTCTTGTATTATATTTTATGTTACTAATCTTATAACAAGTATCAATACTTAGAGATGCATTTTAATATTTAACATGTTATTAAAAATGGTAAATATCGATACTTTAAAACCAAAATTTGACATTATTCATAAACTTGAAATGTTAAAAGAAAAATATAATATTTTAAAATTGAAACTTTATAATATTTTAATTAGTATCGTATTTTAATCCTACTATATAACTCTGTTGTATTTTTGATTTGGGAAGTGTGACGATGAACCCCAATGGATAAATAAAAGTTTATTGTTGAAAGGACATGCTGTTGACTTGCATTGCAATTTGCAATTTTCATGAGTCCAGCCCATCTTGAATCATTTTCAATTTTGGATCATACTTGGGCTCAACCTCACGACAATCAGGACTTGGGCTATACCAGATTTCACATCATTGCAACCATATTTGGAGGATAAGACAAAACATAAAGTTTAAAATGTGAGGATAATTTTATAATGATTTTATTTTTTTAAAAATAAAATATAAAGGTAAAACAATTTTCCATGCCTAGAGGGACAAGAGCCCATTCTATTGCTCATGCACATTCATCCTTGGATTAGATATCAATATCATACAAGTATGTCTTAAAAATTTTCAACTGGCATGGCATGATACACAATAGTAATACAACTAGATATGGGAAGTGGGAACTAGGTCGGATTTTGGGACAACATAAATTTAATTCGAAAATAATTATGTTAAATTTGAATCTAATCTAATCTAAAATTATTTGTATCAAACCAAACCTGACCCGACCCCTACATGATCTTTAAAAGATTCACTTTTAAAGATTTAATTATAAAATATATTAATTTTGAGGATTTAATTGTAAAAAAATAATTAATTTTAAAAATCTAATTATTAAAAAATAATTTTAAAGATCTAATTATAATATATATAAATATGAAAAATATAAAAAAATTAATTTTAAAAATCTAATTCTAGGTCTTAGGTTCCGATCGTAAGATTTATTTACCGGTGACATGTGTTTGAAAAGTTTAATAACTTCATGTTTTCATGGTATAAACATGCCAAACTCACAATTTCACATTTTCATCAACTTTGATTCCCATTCTTTGGAAAAAAAAATCAAGTTTGCTATAGATTGTAATGTGTACCCACATGGAGAATATGAATGGAATCATAATCCCTCTCTCTCTCCATACATGAAAGTGTCATCCACTATAAAACCATCTATGTTGGTCACAAGGACTTTCAAGGTTTTAAAACCTTGAAAAAGAACATAATCCATGTACCCAAAGATAGGTGTCGGGTTGATTTGCACTAAACTACTTTAAAAACCCACCATTAATGGAACTGAAAAAGACACAAAAGTCTTGTAGGCAAAGCACAAGGGAATTACTAGATTTTTTAGTGGGGGAATCTGATATGTTCACCCATCTTGGCAAACACCTAAAAAAAGCTTACTTTTTTAATCGGTTCCCTCTCTTTTATCTTCATCCTTATTGGTGTTATTGATTGATTCAACCCTGGCTGGAATCATGATCCCTTAGCTTTACTTCCACTCCACTGCCACCCCAATCTGTACAAAATTTATATGCCTTAAAAGTAAACCCATGCCTTTGAAAAATTCCCTAATGAAAGCACAGACAATATGGAAGAGTCATGATTCAAGATGGGTAGTGCTTCTTCACTCCATCTCTTTCTCTTACAACTTGGAGTGGGACATCTTGTCATAAGGGGAAATTTGTGATGGGAAGATCTCCACCCAAGCCAACTTCATGGAATAGGCCATAGGGATATATGTACCAAATGGACTGCTTTATGTTATGCCTTCTGGTACCCTTTGCCTTTTCCCATCTCTTTACACAACCGGGACCATTGCCTTGGACTCTGCCCTACTAATCAAAGCTGAAGGGATTCATCAGGACACATACATGGGCCTAAATATACTGGGATCCTGTATTTTGTGTCAGAGACTGGGTCCTCCACCCTGACAAAATACCAATAAAGAGTGTGGGCCCAATGTGTCCTTTTCAATACTTGTTTGATATCCAAAGGTTGGCAAGAACATGTGGGATGAACTACTAGCTTGTCTTGATACCCTGTTATGTTACTTTCTTCTTGATATGCCCATGTTGTACTCTTTCTCTCTTTATGACAAAACTTCCTACACTCCAAAATCTCCATTCACATTGGTTCAATCCATGGGTCCTTTCACACAACCAATCAACTTCTACCTATTTTTATGCTTCATTTCTTATGAGGATAAGACTTTTGGGGATTTCAAAATTTTATGAAATTGTGGTTAGGTACATATTAAGAAAGGAAAGCAAATTAAAAGAAAATGACAAAATGACTTGTTACTGTGGACTGTCATCCAAGGGAGACATGGTGCATGAGGTATGGAGCGTTGTGTCTATCAACTTGTTCTATAATCTTATTTTGTGAGAAAAGAAATGACACCACATGACATTAACTTGTGATACTGACGGATTTAAATTTTTTAAATAATTTAACTCTTAATATATTATTTTAATTTAAATTAATTCTTTTACAGATAAAAATTATTAATTAATTAGCGATTTAACATTTTAATATGATATGATAATATATACATATAGAAATATGACATAATAATTTCATATAACTTGAATAAAAAACGTACCAAGTTCAAGCACAATAAAATGTTGTATGTATCATACTTTAGATGAAGTTAACGTGTTAATAAAAAACAAATCAAATTCAACATGTGTACTTATGTTATCGATTTGTATGTCTTGATCTTCCCAACTCGTCTTCTCTCCCTTGTCTCCAATGCAAAGTTGTTGTTAATGCTCTGGTATACTTTATTCACAGTTCTTTTTCTCAAGTGAAAACGTAAGGGTGGTTGGCACTGGCCTATCAATGCTTCTTAAGAGAGAAAAATAATACAAATTTCATTTTATTCATTGAAGTGATGTAGTATTTGATGAGACAAACTTTTCGAAAAAATCAAGGGAATATTATCCTTGAAATTATATTTAGAAAAATGAAAGGTGAGTTTTATTTTAGAAATTATGGTAAAATAAATAATAGAGGTGGAATACATCATATATATAAATAATGTTTTAATTTTTTTTAAAATACGTCGCTTATAGATGATTTTTTTTTTAATTTTTATAACACAAAATATTTAGTGCATGACAACTTTAAAAAAATAATTTTAAAATATGAGGATATCACCTGGCATCTTCAACCATATTATTTATTTTATTGTAAATTCTTAAATTTATATATACTATATTTAAAAAAATAATCTCTAAATACCCAACAAAATTCAACCTTTTCAGTTTCACAACCCTAATAATATTTCCCCTTCATTCATAAAACTTTGTAGCAATCACAGCAAGACACTATTTATATTTGTATTAAATATTATTTTTTATGGATAGATTTATTTTAAGTGTTAAATAATTTAATATCGTTTAAGATTGATATAATTTTATTTTTTTATATAAAAATGAAATAAAAAAGAAAGTGAGTTAGTTTGTCAACTACACAAGATATGGATGATGGATCATCCATGGCCATGGGTTCGTCATGGGCGGCAAGTTGGTTCATCATGTAACAGATCATGGCATAATTAATCACAGTTTTTAATTAAAAACGATAATGATTGACCGAGTGAACCTTTTAAAATAATTTATTTTTCATAAATATAAATCTTTAAAATCTTAGTGATACTAAATTAAATATTTTTATTAATTATTTATTATAATTAGTGTTTATTTATTAGCAAAATTTATATGTACTAGTTCATTTATTTTTGGTTGAATTCAATAATTGAACTATTAAAATCCGTGATAAAATATTTTATATGCAAATTTATTTATTCTACCTATAATTATTTGATAGTTTGATTTTCACAATTAAAATTGTTGTAACTAAAATATTTATTTTTAATATATATTTTTAAAGTATTTGTTTTAGTTTGGTATCGTTTTACCTTATAATAATATCTCAGCTCAAAAAGTACGCTTAAACCAATGTATAGATAATATATTTATAAGATTATAAAATGATTTCAATTTTATTTGTACTATAAATAGCTATCATTTAAATTATTAATCCATTAAATTATGAATAATTAATTATTTTTGCAGTATTAATTTTAGTAAATTTAATTAATTTTAAAATTTTATTTATTAAAAACATAATTATTTTAGAAAAGCAAACGTTTTATTATTAAAAAATTTATTGTTCATTTAAAAATTAGATTTTACCAATAACCAGTTAATTTAGCAAGATAAGATGTTATATCCCTTAAAATAAGTTCAAACATATTAAATTCTAATATTTGAAATAGAGAAAACTAAATTAAAAAGGTATTCCCATAACAAATTTTTATAAAATTTATTTTGAATTATATAATCCTCTCGTGATCCGATAAATCGGTTAACATTATAAAATTAAATAAAAATATTTTTTAAATTATGAAAGGGTAGCAATAATATTATGCGAATTTGGTCACTATCAAAAGGATATTAATGTTATCTGCAATCGATCAACTTTTGTTTGATTGATAATATTATATGTTTAATATATTCATTCCTCCTAGTAAAATCGTTATGTTGATATTTTTTGGTATTTTTTTAAATTTTACATATAATTTATTTTAATATTTTAATTACTAAAATCTATAAAATATATTTTATAAAATTTATAAAATATGTAGCCCTTAAAATTTTGAGAAATTTAAATTTTGTTTCTAAATTTTTTATAAAATTTTTAATTTAGTCCCTTAAGATTTTTATATTAAAAATCATATTAAGCTTTAAAAATTACAATATTTTTAATTAAATTATTTCTTAAAATTTTAAAAAAATCGTTCAAACTTTTTTAAAAAAATATTTTAACCCCTTCAATCTCTTACTACACCGAAAAAAAGCTAACCCAAATGATTTTAAAGGGGCAATGAACTGAATTAGCTGACCAAACTTTTATGATTACAGCAGTTGTTGAAAGGCCGTGTTGGTTTATGTCATGAAACCAATGTCTTTACTTGCTGTAAGTATCCTATGCCTTTATTGGCTTCATCAAAACTGAACTCTCCACACCAGTTCCAACTTGTCATAAAATATTCCCTCGACTTCATCATTCAAAAACAAATACTACATTTGCCAGACAAATCACATAGTTTAATCCCACTTACGTTTTCGAAAACGATAAATAATAATAACTCGAGTAGTTCGGATGTCAGAGTTCGTGTTTCTTGGTTTGTTTCCAAGGGGCGTCTGCAAATGAAATCTGACCAGATTATTAGTACAATTAAGTAGGCAGATGGCTGGTTTCAAAGGGTAAGTACCAACAGATGGTGATGTCTTGGAACCATATTTGTCAGTGTCTGTATATTTCAAAGCTACGTTTGCCCGTAGAAAGGAATGATTTTAGGCCCCAAACTCGTAGCTGACCAGCAAACAGTCGTGTAATATAAATAACTACTAGATTCCCTTTCCCCGTCTCTTTCTCTTGTTTTGATTCTAAAATTTCTATTTCCATTCAAAAACAAATCCCCCATGGCCATATATATATAAGGGATTCATGATAATATATTCTCGTTCTTCTCCCATTCTCAAAACCCACAAATTCTCTGTATTTCAGTATTTTTCTCCAAGAACAAGAAACACAAAGCGAAAGCAATGGCAGTGGACGCTCGGCATATGAATATTTTCCATCCTCAGTTAACCACCAACAGGTGCTTCTTGTTCAACAGAGGGTTTATTTTATTTTTCAAGTTTCTTTCTTTTTCTTTTTTGACATGATTTTCTGTCTGGTTGTAGCAGAGATTTGATTAAAACAAATCAAGGGATGGGGAATCTATACAATACCCAGATGGATTCTTGTGTTCCTCTGCAGGTTGATTCAATGCAATTGCAACCACTGTATCAGTCTCTTGTTTGTGATCCAAATATTTCTGCCAAAACTTCAATCAATAAAGCCGACAGTGGTCTTTCTTACAACATGAATATCCCAGTTTCAGCTTCAAGAAAAAGATCTAGAGATTCATTCAACAATGCCAAACTTTCTGGTGTTTCTTCGGTTCTTGATAACGATATCTTGTCCCAGATCCAACAACAACAGCAAGAGATCGAGCGTTTTATTTATGATCATGTAAGTTTCTTGAAAAAAGCAACAACAACAAAAAAAAACAACCTTTTTTCTTATTACGTTTAACATATGATTATGTTTTTTTTTTTTTTTGCATGAATTGCAGACGGAAAAGGTGAGGTTGGCGATTGAAGAGAGGCAGTCAAGAATGTTGATTACGGCAATCCAAGAAGGGGTGATGAAGAAACTGAAGGAGAAAGACGAAGAGATTCAAAGAATCGGGAAACTAAACTGGGTTCTTCAAGAAAGGGTTAAAAGTCTATACGTGGAGAACCAACTGTGGAGAGATTTAGCACAAACGAACGAAGCGACAGCCAATTCCCTACGCACCAATCTAGAACAAGTCCTAGCACATGTTGGCGAGGAACGCCATGTGAGCGGCGGGGGTGCAGCACCGTTAGAAGATGACGGGGAATCTAGCTGTGGGAGCAGCGACGGAGGGTGGCGCAAGGTGGCTCCGCCTCAAGGTGGTGGGGCTGGGAGGAAGTGCGTTAAGTGTCGGGAGAAAGAGTCAAGTGTACTATTGCTGCCATGCAGACATCTATGTCTATGTACCATGTGCGGGTCCACCATGGTAGGCACTTGCCCTCTTTGTCTTTCTGTTACCAATGCCAGTGTCCATGTTAACATGTCATAATAAACACAAAAAAAGGACAGGAAATGCAAATATATACTATGTATTCAGATATGGTTCACACAAATCTTATTCTTTTATCATATCCTTTTCTACCTCCCATCTCTGAATTTTTAATACCAACTCTGTTCTTAATTAAAATGGATTCCGAACTAACTCGAAAACCGTATAAAATTCAAACCTAACCAAAATCTGTCCGAGTGAGTCGCCTACGCCTTCAAATTTGGTTCATTGATTAATTCCTTGTTTTGTGCATGGAGTTTGATGGATTAAAGAAGGGGTGGTCACCACTCACGAGAGCCATCACCCTTTATTCTATGCGTTTTAAATTTCCAACCTCCTTTTCTTGCCCCCGCGGATAAGGCAATAGTTGGGGTTAGTCCCCTCTCTCACGCACCCACGAATAATTCTTGTGACTATCGAACATCGAACATCGAAAATTATATTAAACATAACTATCATTTTCAGGCAACCTAAGTGTTAGTTGCCTTTCCTTTCCCATAATTAAATTGCCCTAGAAAAAAGGTTTCTGAGCTTACCCTTTACCTTCAAATGAGTTGTATTTAATGCTAAGGTTTCCCTCGGCTTTATTTGCTACTTTTAGTTGTGAGATGTATATCTCTATCCAACTATTTAAGAGAGGTTTGGTTCTTTGCCATTTTTTATAGTTGTCATTATTTTGAATAATAAACTATAATTGCATTTATTTAATGTTAAAAATAGATTACTTAGAACTTATCTGTCATTACTTAAACTAATAGGACAGGGTTTTGAATATTGTGCTGTTTACCTTTACCTCCAAGTTAAAAGATGTCATTAATGAACATGCTATAGAAGAAAAAACAACAAAAATTATCTAATTTTATCGTAATCGACTAGTTAATACGTTGATTTATCGTATTTAAAAATACAAAAAAATCATTACCTCTTTCTTTGTGTTGTTTCAGATTATAATACTGTTTTTGTGTTGGGTTTCTGGCAGAGAGAGGTTTGATTGTAAATATTGGAGGGTGCAAAGCCGACAAAAAAAGATAAAGAAAAAGCTTACGCTTTTTAATGAATTTAAAAGGAGGAGCAGAGAAAGAATGACCAATACCTACTGATTGGGGTAATTTTGTTTGGTTATAGGAGTAAAAGTGTTCCCATTGAGAGGAGAAAGTTTTAAAAAAATGGTCTAAAATGTAATTAAAATAAATTTTTATGTAAAATAATAATAATTTATATAAAATTAAATAAAAAGTTTAATAAAATCAAAATTTTATTAATTAAAGCAAAAATTATACAATTATATATATTTTTTATAAATTGAATAAAAATTTATATAATTATCTAAATTATTTTCATAATTTAAAAATTTTATTATTTAAATAAAAAATTATATAATATTAAATTTTATGTAATTATATAATTTTTTACTAATTAAAAAATTGTGAGATTATCTTATTTTAGCCGCGTAAAACTCCTTCACACTAAAACTACATGGCTCAGAATTATGGGGATCCATGTGAATTGGGTTTTCAACACGTGTACTTTTATTAATATTATTATATACCAAATAAATTAATCTAAATAATAAAATAGAAAAATCACAGTTCGTTCTTAAGTTTTTATATTTAAAATATAAACTTTAAATAATAATAATAATAACTATATTTAATATTATTTTATAATATATTTTAAATTAAATAAATATTTTAGGGTTTAACGTAAACAAATATTATTTTTTAATAATATTGAATTAATAATAAAATGAAAAAGTAAATTTTAAATAAAATTTTTATGGATTAAATAAATAAAATAAAATCATAATAAATATATTAGATAAAATCATTAAAATTAATTATAAATATGCTTAAAATAAAATTAAAAAGTAAATTTTATTCTAAGGTTAATTATAGCATATATCATTTGATTTTAGTAGTCTGTATTGTTTTTACCGGTAAATTTTAAAATGCTTCAATTATATATTAACCTTCCATTTTATTTAATTATACTGCTGAACCCTTCATTTTAGACATTAAATTTTAAGAGTGTTCAATTTTATCACTAAACTTTAAAAATATTTTTATTTTAGTCATTGAACATTTTGGTTGCAGCTCGTGATCAATCATATTTTATCATTAATTGTCATTTGCATTAAGATTATCATTTTTCTTTCTTTTCGGATAAAGTTTTCGTGGAATCTACTTAAAATCGATAAAAAATACCTCCAATTTAAAATTTTAAAAAAATTGAAAATAATTTAAGTATCCTATAGAAATTTAAAAATTTTCTTATTTACTCGTACTTATTAAAAAAAAAAAGAACGATATTACATGATTGAGTCTTTTGAAAAGAACATCCAATATGCATCTGATTCAACACTCAAGTATACATACAATATAAAGAGATAAGCAATAAAAAAGAGAAGACATGTCAAATTATTGATGGATCTAAATAGCCCTCCATGAGAGGAAATTGACCATAAATGAATGGGATAGAGCAAACACATATAGAAAAAAAGTGGAGAAATAATTATTCCCAAAAAGAGAAAAAGGAATTTTGCACCACCAAAAGGAGAGATTCCAAATAAATGTGTGTAGACATATGGAGATGGATTCCCATGGCCACACCCCACCACCCATATCTTCATTTCTTCATCTACTTTTATTATTGCTTTGCTTCCATCATTGCCCCCTTTTTTTCACTTTAACCACCTCTATTGGATAAAAAAGTAAACCAATATAGGAAGCAATGAAATATTACATAAAAAATTGCAATTGTAGATACATGATCACCAAAATTCATCATTGGTCATGTCAAATGTTTATTAATTGTATAAGAATCATATGATATACCTATATATATTTAGGTCATCAATGACAGAATCAAGATTAAACTACGTGAATAAATTACTTGGCTTTGAAACAAGTAGAGCCTTGTAAGATGATTAAACTATAGAAATTAAAGGTATGATTTAATTTCACTAATTTTAATATGATCGAGATGACCCTTAACATTCTCAATATGATTATATCGGTGTAAATAACAAATCTGAATTTCAATCGAAATCATTTATTACAATTACAAAATATTGAATAACCAATTAAACTCCGCTAAAAGTATTTAAAAACTTAATAATGTAAATTCCCCTCCATAAAAGTAAATTGAAGTTATCTTCAATACCTAAAAAGAACTGCCAAAGATGATGGAATCTATTGAACTTTATAGGCAACTAAGATTACAAACCGCAGATTACCTAGAAAGTTTCAATGGGATTCCTAGAAATCCCAGCCTTCCACTTTAAAAGTAAGGTTTGTAGCATTGTAGAAACAAAAAGCTTCACTAGGCAGTAGCACGCACTAGTTATTTAATCTACTTTCTATTTTATATCTTCAAAGGTAGGTTTTATATGCCCTACACTAGGAGATTAGATCTCCATGATAAAGTGGGGGACTAAATGAGTAATAAATTAAAAAATAACTGATAAAGTGCTGATGCTTTTCTAGTAAGGGAAGAAAGAGAGCTAGACTGGGGTCCATTTAGGACATGAGGGAGTTGGGATTATTATTGTTTTTATCATAGTTGGTGTTGAGATTATAGGAATAGAACTAAATAAACAAATCATTGAGCAAAATTAGGTTTGCAATTCAGACCAATTGATTTGACACCACCTTCGTATGTTTAATAATCAAGATAAAGTGGTCATTGCTCTCCATTCTCAATTGCAAAAAGCCACCCCCAAGGTGTCCTACCCTTCATCTACTTTTAGATATATCACACTCAAATTCATAATTTTATCAATAAAATAGGATTACAAGTTGATTGTTGATAGGCATGTGAACATTATTTGTTGAAAGTGACCCAAGCAATATATTTTGTTCCTAAGTTGGGACACGTTATTGACTTGATATTAAAGCTGTATTATACAGACAACTTATCTGAAAAAACCCTTTGTTTGATCATGCAATATCAGTACAAAACCTCAATTCATCCCAACCTGTTAGATGTATGAATTTCTTGCAGTTTTCTCCCTCTTATGTACTCCTCAAATCATACAAACGTACAAGTATTGAAGAAACAATTAAACAGATAGTGATTGCTTTGCACACACCATATACTTCTTATTAAATATTATATTATTTAAATTTATGTAATTGTTACATGACCCAATCAACGATAGTTAATAGTTCTGTGACCATTTTGTATCAAAAATTAAAATTTAATTCTTATTATGTAACTTTCAAAATTTTGATGATTTTTTATATTTTTAGAGATAATTTAATAACTATTCGTATATTTTATTTTATAAATTAATAAATGAAAGATGAAACTTATAGAAGTTAGGTAGCTTATCTACTTCGATCACTAGGATCTGTCTTTATCTTTCCAATCGTACAAATCTCACCTATATAGAGGGAGAGAGGACTTGAGTTTTATTGCATTAATATAAACTCCATTAATTTTAAAATATTGATTTAATACTAGTTTAATTAAAGTCTAATTAAAGATAATATTTTTAACTGATGTGATAAACTAGATTCGATTTATTTCTATGTGAACATACATGCTTGAATAATGAAGTTGAACGAATATTGATCTAATTAATATGGTTATTTCGATTTTGATTTTTAAGTTGGTTCGAGAATCAATTAAAACATGTTAAATCGATTGATTTTCGATTTTATATAAATAATCGAGTTAAACAAATTTATAATTCTACACTTATTATATTCATATATTTTTTAAGTTTAATTTCAGACCTAAATCCATTAAAATCTTACAATGTTCCTCAAACTCAAATAGTTGTGCCCTTTATTTAAAGCCCAAGCCCAACCACAATTCTAAACCCAAATCCATTATAATGTTGTCTTAATCCAAAATAAATATGCTAATTAGTGAAAAAACTATTTCTTTTATAATATTTCTCAAAACGTTTCAATTAACGCGGGTTCTAGTGAAAAAAATAATATTCATTTTACAAAATTTGAGTTTGAATAAATGTATATATAAGATGGGTTTATTTTAAGAGATTCTAGTAATATTATGATTATATTTAATGATTTATTTTTGAATTTTATTGTTAATCTTAAAAGTTATTTATTATTTCAGATCAAATTGATGTTCATTAATATTTGATTAAAAAAATATTTTTTTACTATTTAAATACAAAAATGGTTCTACTAAAAATATGTTCAAGAAATATTAGTAGACTTAGCATAATTAAAATCAGTCAAAGACTTTTTCGATGATTTATAAATATTTTTCAATTTTGAAATTCTATATTTATTTATTTTTATGTTATTACTGATTTTTTAAATTTATTATATATATATTTTTATTTTTTAATATTTTATAAATATTTAAATATTTTTAATAATTTATTATTTTGAACTTAAATATTAATCAAGTTAAAAAATTAAATTAAAATAAATTATATTTTAAAAAAGATAAAAAAAATATATGCCCTTAAATTTGATTAAAAAAATCAATTCAATCGTATTGTCATGTCAATACAATGTTAATGAGAATAATTTTCTACAATTTACAAACCAAAAGATTTAATTGATTGTGTTTTCATACGAGGAACTAAATTATTAATTTTAATTAAACTTGAAAACAAAATTAATTTTAAAATTAAAAATCTTAAATTTTAAATCCTATTATATAAATTTTTAAACTTATACTTTAAATCTAATGAACTTGTCGGTTGATTTTTTTTTCTTGATATAATTATAAAAATGTCAAGTA
The DNA here is from genome assembly GCA_035048815.1 of Abelmoschus esculentus. Classification (NCBI taxonomy): domain Eukaryota; kingdom Viridiplantae; phylum Streptophyta; class Magnoliopsida; order Malvales; family Malvaceae; genus Abelmoschus; species Abelmoschus esculentus. Next base: position 16,349,987 of record JAUCBN010000020.1, on the reverse strand, counting down.
TTCATAGTTTTCTTTCTCCACACCACTCATAATACTTAATCTAAATTTTCAAAATATACCCTGTAACTTATACATGAAAATATTTACCCAGAGTAGTTGCAATAAAATTTTAGAATTCAAATTATTAGATGTTGATGAACGAGGAAAGTCGTATCATGTGTTGGCAGTAAAATAGAGACCAGAATGAAAAATTGAAATTTCAAATCACCAACGCCGTCTGTGGGAATCGAGAGCTAAGACGGCAACTATAGATTTATTGTACTTATGTCTGTATTGTTGAGTAAAATTTTGTTTCTCTGTCTCAATATCGAACTCTAACAACTAGAGGTGCTTATCGACCGAGTCGATCGCGAGTTGGGCATTGCTCGACTCGTGCTCGTAAAAATTTTCGTTGCTCAACTCGACTCGTTGCTCGTTAAAAATTATGTTTGACTCGTGCTCGTTAAAATATTTTGTTGTTCAACTCGACTCATTGCTCGTTAAGCTCATTAAAAAACTTACCTTATTTTCAACTAAAAGTAAAATTTAATAATATCATATGAGATTGAATATTAACTTAAATTAATAAATGTAATAAAAATATCAAAAAGAGTGTATAATATATTTTTTAAGTCTAAATTCAAAAGTAACATTCCATAAATACATTAAATTAGTATATTAAAATTAAAATAACAATTCACACATTAATAATTATTATTTAATTTTTTTAATAAAAATATTTTAAAGTAATTATTAAAAAGTATTTTAAAAAATTAACGAGTTGCTCGTGGACTTATCGAGTTAGATTTTACTCAATTTAATATCGAGGAGTTCGAATCAAATTAATCTGAAAATAAGTATTTATGGAATTTTGATGAGTTGAATTGCAACAACTCACCAGCCGATTAAATCGCAGTTCGGAACTCCAGCCTTTTTCTTATAACTTGATTTTACTTCTCAAATTCTCTCTTTGCCCTGTTCGTTAAAACCAACAATTCAAAGTATCATTTTTAATTCCCTTTATATATTGATCGGATGATGGAGAGCAGTGAAGAAGATGATGACTTTCCATCTATTGAGAGCATCACCCCACAGTCCAAGATTGATTCTGTTCACCAATCCCTTACCGAAAAGGTAATCTTTTTGTTGGGTAGTTTTATTTAGTAAAGGAAGTTCGTTTTAGTGATTTTCTTTTGTTTCAGACTCTAGATCTAGGATTCAAGGTTATGGGTTTTCTTGCTCATTTATCGTCCTGAACTTTGCTTTATAGTTGTGTCGTTTAGTGTGAACTTGTTTACTTGAATCTGGGTTGGTTCCATTCCCTGTCAAATTTCAGTGAAAATTATAGCTTTATTTTCCATCTTGAAGTAAGAAGAAGGATCTTCCCTGGGATTCCTTTGCTTGGGTTTCTTCGCACTCAGTTTATTCAACAAAAAAACTTATTTATTTGATGGTGTTGTAGCTATGGATGATTTATCACTGTGTTATAATATGCTTTGTTGATTAACACTGGGAAAATGGAAAAAAGTATCTTATTTTCAATGCCCTAAGTTTCTGTTTATACAAGCACGAATTGCCTGTTTTCAACAATGTTTTCCCGATTTGACATCGCCCATGTTATTTATTGTTAGCTTAGCGTGTTATTTGGATATTTTGATAAAGCAGGGGATCAGAAACCTTTGTTGTGAGCTTTTGGATTTGAAAGATGCTGTGGAAAACTTATGTGGGAATAGGCGCACAAAATACTTGGCTTTCTTGAGGTAAAATAAATCCGCCCCTATTTCTCGTTTTATGATAAATGAAAATGGAGTAAAAAAGTTTCTAACTATAGTTTTAATTTTAATTTTTTTTATCTAGCTAAAATGAGTAAGATTGATTTTAATGGTCATTGTAGAATGTCTGAAGAAGTTGTTGAAATGGAACATGAGTTGGTTGAGCTACGAAAGCATATCTCTTCTCAAGGGATTATCGTGCAGGATCTAATGACTGGGGCATATCGTGAAATGGAAGAGTGGAGCCGGGAAAATGCTGACACTAATTACACACCGCCAGACCCTAAGGTTGATGAAGTTCAAGATCCTTTGCCGAATGAAATGGATGATCACAAGAAAGCATTCCTGGAGAAAATTGATGTTCTTTTGGCAGAACATAAAGTTGAAGAAGCCCTTGAGGCTTTAGAGGCTGAAGAGAAAAACTTAACTGAGCTAAAAGGTGGAGATTCTTCAACCGAATCCTCCTCCTTCAAGTCTTTGTTTCTAGAAAGGAAGGCAATGCTTGAGGATAAGCTTACTGAGATTGCTGAACTGCCTGCAGTGAGTGCTAATGAACTAAAGAAGGCATTATCTGGTTTAATAAAGCTTGGGAAAGGTCCTTCCGCACATCTATTACTTCTGAAATCTCATGGTGCCCGCTTGCAGAAAAACATTGAGGTTTTTCTTCCTTCATGTTCAGTCTGCCCAAAGACATTTCCTGCCACATTGTCCAGGCTTGTCTTTTCTATGATCTCATTGACAACAAGAGTATCTGGTTTCATATTTGGAGACAATCCTGTCTATACCAATAGGGTTGTTCAGTGGGCAGAGTGGGAAATTGAATTTTTTGTACGTTTGGTAAAAGATAATGCACCACCTTCAGAAATAATTGCAGCATTACGTGCAGCTAGCATTTGTGTTCAGGATAGTCTTAACTACTGCTTAATGCTGGAATCCCAAAGGTTGAAACTATCAAAGTTTCTTCTGGTGCTCTTGCGCCCGTACATTGAGGAAGTGCTGGAGTTGAACTTTAGAAGGGCTAGAAAGAATGTTTTTGACTTGATGGAAGTTGATGAGAACTTGCCTCTGTCACCCCACTTTGTGTCTTCTTTGTCAGTGTTTGCAACTTCTTCAAATAGTGTGCTAGTGGATAATGGAATGAAATTTTTGTACATTATTTCGGTAAGTCCTGTTTTTGATGTTTGAAATGTTTTTTGATTTGTGTCTTTGCACTTCTATAACCATAATAAGCATCCTAATTCATTTAGAAATTTAGAAATTAGTAACTATAACCAAAAAGTGAGATTTTCTAGTGATAGAAGCTGAAAAAATGGAAATGATATATATAATATGATTGAATTTAGAATTATGAAGAAGTGATCTGTGGCCTTTTATCGATTTAAATCATATCGAGGAAGTGTTTGGAAAAGTGGCTCCATTATTATGATGTAAGATAAGTACAATAGAAGAATCTCAATGTGAGATTCTAGAACTAATTTTCAGATGTGTGCAGTATCATGTCTTTGCTTGACATTTGTATTAATGTTGCCTGCTTATCTTTTGGGTGTATCGATTTTGTATAATTAATTAATTTTAATCACAATTCCCTAGTTAAACTAAAAATGCAAATTGAAGCTGCAAAATATATGCACAATACTACATCATAATAAATTTCTGTGTATCTATAATTTTTACAGGTAAAATGTTGTGCCTCATAAATTTCCGTGTTTCTATATTTTTGGTTTGTATTAAAATGTGAAAAATATTTTGAATGCTATTATAATTTAATGTTTCCGTGGTTTTTTCTTTGGTTGTCATTTAGTCTGAGTAGATTAGATTAGACACCATCTGAATTTCTAAAAGAGGGCTGCATTGCGCTGCACTTGCATTGGTCCCGCAGTAGTTCTCGCTTATTGCAAGTTGATTGAATTTGCAGCACATAAATGTACTCCTTTGTATTGCTGCACAGAGGTGCACATGCGCTATCTATTTGTGCATGAAGATATAATTATGCTTGGGGTTATCTGCATATAAAACTAATTAGTACATTGAATGTTTTGAGTTTTAAAATTGTTGGTTTAAGTTGTAAAGTTCTTTGTGTGCGCAATAAATACAAAGCATTGAGTACTCTGCTTGTCTGTCTCAAAGTGTGCAAATAATAAGTTTACTTTTCTGTTGCTACTTAAATGGTTGAGTGATACAATGCTGAAGTTACAGTATCAATATCATCAACAGGATATTTTGGAACAGCTTACGCCGCTGGTTGTTTCGCATTTTGGGGGAAACGTGCTACCAAGAATTTCACAGCTGTTTGACAAGTATATGGATGCACTAATTAGAGCCCTACCTGGCCCTTCTGATGATGACAGTCTTACGGAGCTGAAAGAGACAATACCATTTAGAGCTGAAACTGATTCGGAGCAACTAGCTATTCTGGGTATAGCATTTACAATTATGGATGAACTATTACCGAGTATGGTGGTTAAAATTTGGAGTCCGAAGAGCGAAAACCTGGAACCAGGAAACGAAAACATTGTTCCTAATGCAAGTACAACTACAGAATTAAAAGATTGGAGGCGCCAGCTCCAGTATGCTTTTGACAAGCTCAGAGATCATTTTTGCAGGCAGTATGTTTTGAGTTTCATCTACTCAAGAGAAGGTAAAACACGATTAAATGCACGGATATATTTGGGTGGAGATGGAGAAGATTCACAATGGGACACTCTGCCTTCTTTACCATTTCAGGTAATCTCGCTGACTTCTTTTCTGCTGAAGAGTTATTCCATAGTCTTTAGATGCTAAACAAGAAGAGTTTCTTTTGCTTTCTGTTTTATGCTTGTTCTTTTTTCTTCTCTAGAATTAGAATAATCGATATGTCTTTAGGTAAACAAAATATTTCCATAATTTTAATCCTAGAATGTAGCTATGTTATAAGTAAATTCTTAAGAATCTCGACTGCACTTTTTAATGCATTAGTTATCTTATCATATGTTATCAGTAGGGTTTGAGTTTTACATCTATCTGTTGATTTCTTAAATGATGGTAATTTATTTATCTATTTTAGTGTCACTGAGATTTTGATTCCAAACTCTTTTTTTTCTTTGTGCATTACAACACAAACTGTATGCAATGTAATGTGTTTGTCATCATCATCATCTTTTACTAATTTTAAGTTTGTCTTATTATTGTAGGCATTATTTGCTAAGCTACAGCAGTTAGCAACTGTGGCTGGAGATGTGCTACTTGGGAAAGAGAAGCTTCAAAAAATTTTGCTTGCAAGACTCACAGAAACTGTTCTAATGTGGTTGTCTGATGAGCAGGATTTCTGGGGTGTGTTTGAGGATAAATCTACACCACTTCAACCACTTGGATTGCAGCAGGTTCGATTTTACTTCCGTGACAGCCTTCTGTTGCTTTTTTGTAACCTTTTCACTACACTTTTGAAAGATATCATTTTATCCTTTATTTAATTCTCTTTACCTTATATTTGGAATCTTAGTAGTTTATTTGAGTGAAAAAGGAAGCAAATTATGTGTTTTTGAGAAACAACTGCAACTCTGAACTCTACTCTACCAGTCTACCTTGTGAACTCATCGTCAGCTGTGTCTTTTATGTTCGTAAAAATTCAATAAGAGTGTTGCTTTTGCAAAGCTTTGTTTTCGTTATGTTATCTGTAGAATTAGCCTTTAATCTGATCACCTTCCAACACTTTTTGTTTTTTTCCCAATAGCTTTTGCTGTTATTCATTTACTGTAGCAGTGAGTTTGTCCATGATAAGCTTCTGCCATTTTTTCTCTATTCAATGCCACATGGCATTTTAGGCCGGTTCTCGGGATGATAAATTTTCCGTGGCAACTTGTTGATCTGTTAAGGTTTTTAATCTGTTTTGTTCTTAGAGTCTAGACCTCATTGCAATTGATTTTGCACTAAAGTTTGTATGGCTATAACGTTGGCACTTTGTTTTGCAGTTAATTCTTGATATGCATTTCACAGTTGAAATAGCTCGATTTGCCGGGTACCCATCTCGACATGTTCATCAGATTGCATCAGCCATTACTGCTCGTGCAATTAGAACCTTCACTGCCAGAGACGTTGAAAGGTACTCATCCATCCTCTCTAGTCTGATTTTCAGGGTCCACCCTTTTCTTCTAGCAACTAAAATTGCCTCATCGTGTCAGTGCACTCCCGGTGGACGAATGGTTTGTTGAAACTGCAAAATCCGCAATAAACAAGCTTCTAATGGGAGCATCTGGCTCAGACACATCTGAAATTGATGATGACCACATTATTCTACACGACGACGACATCGTCTCAGATTCTGATGATACTGCTTCTTCCCTATCATCGGTAGAATCCTGTGAATCATTTGCTTCTGCAAGCATGGGAGAACTAGAGAGCCCTAATTTTACTGATCAAGAGAACTAACAAATCAGCATTCCGGTGGTCCAAATGTGATCCTCATCCTATTCCCGGTGCCTGGTACTTGATGGATATTTAGTTATCAAGATTATAAACTTGCCAATCCAGATACCGTTGCTTAGAAGTAGACAGTATTCTAGGATTTATGTTGACAGGTTTTGCAGTTTGTTGTATGAATTGTTTTGCCAGAAGAGGTTTCATTAATCAAGTTCAGTAATGTAACTCAACATGCTTGTATATCCCTTGACTACCATTGTCTAGTTTTATTATATGAATGTTTTTAATTATAATTTAAAATTTATTTTGGAAATTAATTATCTTTTATTACTGTGATAAAAAAACGTCCCTAATTCGTTGGTCAAAAGCGCGGGAACTCAAACAATAAATCTAAGTGGTCATCTTCCATGCAAGGGAACTCAAACAATTTGGAAATGAAAGCCAAATTTGATAAATTAACATATTGGAATCATGATTCCCTCCATCTTTTCATTGGTTGTCCGTTGCAAAAGCTGTAAGTTTCTCCATTGTATGTTGCCTAAACACACATAAATATTCATCAATGCTGGTTATTTTGGCCCTAATTCATTGGTTTATAGTCACTGACAAAGGAAAGCCTATGCATTTAGTCTATAAGAAATAGTCTAGTCCTTTCAAAACCATTCTCGTTCTTGATTAAGTTGGCTGTGCTATTCGATCGAGTTTGAGGTATTTATATATGGATTACACCAGCCAATTGATATCATTGTAATAAATTTTGGTTCTCATTTACCCGAATACCCCACCTTACTCTGAGAATTATCTTTTGCAGCTGCACAAACCAGTAAAAGCTCAAGACTTGATGCTGCTCTGGGGAAAAACTAGTGGACCAATAGTTGAAGGTGTGGAGCTGCTTCTGATATTCGATCGCTGCGTTTCTTTCTTGTCCCGTTCATAGTGGGTAAAAGAACTGATAGGCTGAGTGAAAACTTGGTTAATATCTGCTAATCTTCAGCTATGATTTACTGTACTTCTCATTAGTAATTTAGACTCATCAACATCAAGAATCTCTTCGGAGAAAAACACAAACTAGAAAAAAGCCGATAATTCAATGTTAAATCAATACTTTTCTCTTTCAATATGCTCATCTGATACGAGTATGTTGTCTGTGTACCATATCAGCTTATCCGGTCTGGTCCAGAGAGGAACGGAGTTAAGATTTGGGGTTGAGGGGGGCAAATCATAAATTTTTAAAAGTAGGGGGACAAATTCATAAAAAAACAATTTTTAAAAGAATTTAAATGAGGGACAAAATTAAAAAGAAATTTCTTCAGAATGGGGACGATTGCCCCTCCTAACACCATACAACTCAGTCCCTAGGTCCAGGTTTGACAACACTAAGAATTTATAACATGAAGATGAAGTTTCCATTTAACGTACGATGTTTCACAAACATCAAGTGGTAGCTCAACTGTTGAAGTGTGCAAGTTTATTACATTATTATCCGACATTCTACCAATAAAGTTGATTACATGTATATTTGTCATTTTGTTGACATGCTTATAATCTCTAAGCATTTCCTTTAACAATATGTAACATAAAATTCATAAATCTACTGTTGATTTGGAATCTCATAATTCACATCTATCTAGTTAGATGCGTTAAGGAATGAAACAATATTATTTCCTTATCAAAAACTATCCAAAATGGCAAGTAATCCATCATCATCACTTCTTAATTTGGTTAATGCATCTTAATCAGTATCTTAATTATGTGGAATTGAATTAATTAAACATGTTTGCCATGTACAGAATGCAGATTATATGTCATTAAAATTTCAATAATGACTTTGATCAACATAGGAAACATAATCACATTTTGGATGGACCCCAGACATAAACCAGTGTTTAAATTCAAAAAAGGATTCTTTTTCAAAAGAATAAAACTATTAATAATTCCTTTAATCATGAGATTTGTTCGGATGAAAATATCTTAGCTTAATAAATAGCTTCTCGTGATATCGATATATAAAAGAGTGTTAGGTATAATGATAAGATTATATTTTTAAAATTGAATATAATTTTTTTAAATTCAATTTCGTTATTTTTAAATATTTAGTGCTGAAAAAAAAATCAAACTTTAATCCCAATGCCATGGAACACTAAAAAAAACTCAAATTTTGAGGTGTTGTGCTCACAAAACCCTAGAAGAGAACAAGGAAATGTGCTAATCTCTTTGATTATTGTATGGATTTCTATTAAAGTGCTTCCAAGATTTAGGCCATTCATTGTGCAAATCTGTGTTTAATTGCTCTTATTTTTTTATTTAATTATTAGTCGATAAACTAATTTAAATCAGGTTTTACAGAGACTCAATGCGAGGACAACTCTTCTAACCTAGTTTTTTTTTTACGACTTAAGATTCAAAATTTTAACCTCGTTTAAGTAACCTAGTGTCTCATGCATGGTTAACTGCTCTTACTTTTTAATGCAGGAATTGAAGCTAGAAAAAGATTCTGTAGGGGCTAACAATGGCCAAAGAGAGATAGCGACACATGCAGTGAGACATATATGACAACCTACAAATCCATTTCCCAATGAAGAAAAATTGTTTCACAGAAAAGAGTTGAAGGAGCAGAGGCTGACAAAGCCACCAAGATCTGGTTGTACTGCTTCTCATCTCCTTTATCTTAATTCCCCATGGGAGCTACCAGCTAACCTTGTTTTCCCATTATTGAGTTCCAATCGATATATGCCATTTCTTTATCATATAGGTAAATTTGGAAACTTGACAGCTTTAAAATTGAATTTTGTTTATTTTGACATTTTCTTTTTTCCATGTACCATTATCTTATGAATATTGAATTTGGATAAGAAAGTACAACATTCAAAGTCTTTTAAGTACATAAAAATTATATAAAAAGTCGAATATATTAATCTTAAACACATATTTATATCTAATATCGAGTTTGAATAACTATTAGAAGAAAATGGAAAAAAGTTTAGCAAAGATTACAACTCTTCCACACACATTAGGTTGTTGTCTGAAGCAGAAAATGGAGTATATTAGAGGGGAAAATAAAGAAGAAAGGTTTTCCATGTTTAAACTACCTAAACATTTTTTCGCTTGTAAATTAAAAAATATTAAACGCTTAAGTACGTTCAAACCTAAGAAATCTTACGTATCGTAATAACATGTATGTATATATGAAAACTATGAACATGTATAAACTTAGAAAGTAATTTTGAAGATTTAAAAAGTTATATCTTTTCTCTGCAAATTTCATATATTGATGATGAATGATGATATCAGATAATTAACTAAAGGAAACCCTTTCAAATGGTGATCCATCACCATCATCTTTTGAACACAATTTCTGATAAACTCATGTGTGGAACAAACAGAAGGCATCCGGAGAAAACCCTATCTTGAAAGCTACACAATAAGGTATATTATCCAAACAAGTGGGACCAAAAATAATTAAAATAAAAAACCCTTAATAAATATATATTGCTTTATTTACAACCACCACAACACCAACCTTAATCAAATAAATTAGATTCAACACTTTTGGCTAATTTACAAAGCAAAGCCATGTGAGGCTATCCATAATCAAAACTGTTAGAAAGGCGTGTGGTCCTTCCCTTCCGTTAGGGCTTTGTCTATATGTCATTGTTTGTCAACCATGGAAGACATAAGCAAACACCCAGAGCTAAAGACAAAAGGATTCCTCCAACCTGGCCATTGCATAACCTTCATATATAATATATTGAAAGGGACCAGAAGCTCACTAAGCACATGACAGACGGCTTAGTGTTTCTGATAAAAACTAAACACAAGAAATTAAAAGATTTTATCTTTCGGTTTTAGTGACATCTTTACAGAAAATTAACTGCTCCTTTTGCTTAGGGTAAACGACATTTTACTTGTAGACAAACCAAGCATGCATGCTTGTCTTGAACCATCCATGCCCAAGTTTCTTGCCTTCTGCCCTTTGCTTCTCTAACTACTCTTCTTGGACCAATCACAGCTTAACATGTATTATCCTAAATCCTAATTACTTGCTCAGAAAGAGAGTCGTTTTTAGTCTTTACACCTTGATATATAGGATTCCATGTCAATTAATGTCATGATTTGGACCGTGAATGCCTGATGTGTTCTGTCACCATAACAACTTTTGATTGGTTTAATGAAAACTAATTAGGTAGGACACTAGGTTACTAAATAAGATCAGTGGTTCGAATTCGGACATTGTAAATTAAAAAAAAAACTAGGTAAGGTTACTCCATAATGATTTTCTAAAAAACTTAATTTAGATTAGTTGGTCAATAAATCGAATATATGTGATTAAAAATAAATTTTAACCTATTCTAATGAGAGTTTTAGCTCTGTTAATCTAAGTTGTTTAAAGGGTTCCACTGGTCCCTATTCATTTAATTAATTTGTGTGTGCTACTCATTATTAAGGGGCAACAAGTCAGTGTCAATAGCTGTAATGAAGGACCAAAAACCTCCATATACTCCTCTGCGCCACAGTACCAGAGGTCCAGAAGAAAGGAGAGGGAGATGTGCATTAAATTATATATATATATATATATATATATATATATATATATATATATATATCGTTGATGCGAGTCACGAGTGATTTGGTACCTTAAAACATGCATGTCTCGTGCACCTTCCATTGTTAAATCTTTCGGTTTTTGTTCTTTCATCTTTCCTGCAGGTTTCCCTTCCTAGGCGAAAGCAAAAGAAAATTCTTCATCTGTTGCTTCTTTTTTTTCTGGCATGTTGGTTTGAGAGGTTGAAGCTGCCAGCATGATCTGGTAATGAATCAAAAGATGACTCTTTTTTTGTTATTTTCCTTATGTATTTAGGTAATTAAACTAGTTTTGGATCAAAGTGATGGAGTTAAAAGAGGAGTTGTTTATAAGCTGAAAGCATTTTCAGAATAAGGGTATGGGGTTTTTTAGTTATCCTGGGAATTTCATTTACTTAGCTTCATAGAAATGATTCAACATCAGGTCATCTTGCAGCTTCAATCACTCATTCACCAACAGAAATAACTTTCTAGCTAGTTATGGATAGTTCAGATTTCTGGTAAGACCTTCTATTCTATATATGATTGGCTCTAACCTTTAATTCCATGTTATTTGATGATTTTTCCCGGAATGATTTTCTGAGAAATTGCAGTCTCTCAAGGGTATGTAATTTTCTCAACCTAGTCTCTAGTTATTTATTCCTGTTACTTGCACATGAAGCCACATGCACAAATCTTGCTGTCAGAGGAAAAATTAATATGGTGAATCTTCAACTTTATCTTTATGCCTGTTTAAAACCTCTTATTAATTAGCTTTTTTTCTTTTCAAAAATCAAGAAGTTGAAGATAATGTTGATTCTTATCTCTTTCTTAGTTGCTTGCATGCCAGTTTGTCTTGACTTTCTCTGGTTATATACCCAGAATCAACAAGTAAAACAAAACCCCATTACACAAGACAAGACAAGACAAGATTGCTAACCAGGCAATGCACAGCGTTTTAATCAACATTCATGTGACAGTGATGTATCATCAGAACCATTAACTATTGCAGCTTCTTTGCTGTATATAAAAATATATGTCTGTGTGTGTATTCAGTAATCTTATTTAAGATTCTTGAATTCAATTAGGAGACAAAATTAAGTGTGATTTGGTAGCCTTTGCTGTTAATTAAGGGACCAGCTTGATGTTTCATGACCCACTGATTAGTTATCTCTTTTTTGAAAGGTGATTAGTTATCTATCACAAATCTATATGTCTGTAGTAATGCAGAAAACTTGTGGATATATAAACCCTAACTCAGAAATAATGTCATAAAAACCTGGTGAGATGCTACGCACCTCATGGTATTTCAGACAAACTAGATAGCTTGTCAATGGATTGAATGTGTTTATCTTCCACTTGAATTTCTATTTAGTCACATGATTACTGTAAGAAAGTGTTTGATGATTAGATTGATGCTGATTTCCATGTTTGAATTGCTTTTAAGAACATGATCTAATATTGCTGCCATTAATTAGGCACCCCCACTTTTGAAGTGTTTTTTAACTATCTGTAATTTCAAGAACAGTTTAGTATACAAACTTTAATTTCTTAAACACATGCATTTACTTCAATTCCTGGGTTAAGAAAACACTAATTCCATGATCAGTATCAACAAAGAATTGAACATTGATGTACAATACACGTAAGATGCAAGGTTTAATTTCTTGAAAGTTGAAATACATTATAGGTTAGGGTTTTATTTTATCGGGATCGTAGACATAACATACCTAATTTTTGGATTATACCATGAAAGTCTAGTAAATGTTCAATGAAATCAACTGCTCCATTGCTTCCGTTATATAATCTATAATCTATATAAAAGCACAAGTCGAAGGATTTTTTATTAAATAAAGATTATAATTTTATATCGAGATTTAAATTTATATAAAATATGATAATATAAAAAATTTTAATCATTAAATCAATTAATAGATGTCTACGAGAAAATTTTTAATTGACTAAAATATCTTTTTATTGTTCATTATATTACTAAATTATATCTCAAGAAGTTTGAATACTAGTTAAAAGCTCTAGAAAAACTCATTAAGTTACTGGATAAATTACCAGTAAAATATTTGATTTTAAAATTTCAAAACGTTTAATATTTTTGGAGAATTTAAAAAGTTAATTCGTATCAATAAAAAAGTTAAATTATAATAATTAGTCTTTTATTTTTTATTAATTTATTATTATTATTATTACTTTACGTATAAAAATAGAAAACAGAAAAGTTAGTTAGTTTCTATATAAAAAAAATACGATTGAAAGTTAAACACTCTAAATTTTTATTTTTTTTTATTGTTTATCGAAGATTAATAAACTAAAAAAATCTCATATCCGAATATTAAAAACAACCGGTTACCACAAACCACCAGACTAGAAATCAACAGGCACTACAGGTCTCTCTCAAGGATTTAAGAAGCATCGAAAATTGATGTTTTAAGTTAATTAGATAAAAAATTATTCTTTTTCAATGTCCTTTTATGTTTAATATTAAAAGTATTAAAAAAATCTAAATTCTAAATTTTACACCCTACTTTAAAAATATATACTATATTTTAATTTTTTAAAATTTTAACTTTAAATCGTAAACTTAAATTTTAATATAAAAATTATTATTATTATAAATGAGTTTTAACTTTCGTTTCCTTTTTTACCCTTTATTAACTTTCATAAACTAAATAGTTCAATAAAGTTGACACATTTCCATCTACTAATCCCACTGACTTTACTTTAGGACATGCAACTCATCCTCTTCTCATACTTTTTGATTTGGTATTTTTTCCACTTACCATATTTGGTTAAAGATTTAAATTTCCAAAAATATTACTACATGTTTTTAATTTTAAATTATTTATTTTATAATATTATTTTATTGATATCGTATCATAATCGTATCGAATCATAAGTTCGACTTGGTCTCATAACGTTAGATAGAGGCAGAGAGAACAAGGCAGAATTTCACTCTTTAGATCAAACCCATTAAAAAGATAAAAGTGTCCAGAAAAGGAGAGATTATATCATAGGTTCGATCTATTATGTTAGCCGTGGTCCCTAGCCAATTAAAACTACCCATTCTGCCACTAATCAGTCATGTAATTAATGTAATTTCTGGAAATCATATTTTTAAAATGACATGAAAATTCTAAGTGAAGATTTATTGGTTGAAAAAAATGAGGTGAAGATTAATGGTGAAATAGGTGGTCATTATTAGATGAGACCACGGCTAACGTGGTAGGCCGGACCCATGATATAATTTCTACCAGAAAAGGGGATTTTGAGGTCTTGTATTTCTGTTCTTCCCCAAATTAGTATCCCACGGACACACCTATTTTTTACCTTAGGATAGTCACTAATTATTTAATATTTGTTGGGTTAATAGAACAAACAAATACAATTATATTTAATATTTATTTTAATAATTTATTAGTTAAATTATAAAAATTGATACTTTTCAATATAATATTATTAAATATATTTAAAATGTATATATTAATTTTATGTATATAATTATTTTTAATATAGTTCAACTAATTATTAAAATTAAATTATATTTGAAAAGCATAAATTAAACTCATCTTAACAAAAAAAAAAAGTTATTTAAATTATATAAAAAATATACATTTTATTTAAAAACATATATGAATTATTTAACTATTATATAAATTTGTAACAGTAGAAAAACATTTTACATATCGAGGGTAAAAATATGATAATTTTATACTCTATACCTAAAACGTTATTTCTAAACTTTTTTTTTATTAAGAATTCTTCAAATATTTATTTACTAGACAATCATATAAATAAATTTAACTGATCAACATTTTAAAAATAATCTAAGCTTTTAATTTTTAACTCTAAATTTTTTTTTTCAAAAATTAATTCTCTTATTTACTGTTACTATATATTTCTAAAAATTTCATTATTAAAATAGTTCTTCTGCAGATACAATATAGCAGTCTCAGGCTTTGAGCTTGTAGATTTTGTTTTGCAACCTTTTCTGTTTCTCTCTAAAATTGCAGCCATCTTTCAATTCCCTTAAAAAAGCTTCAATCTTTATTAATTAATAGCCTCTTTTTCTTGTATAGGGATAAAATAGGATAACACCGAGTGCCGGTTTTGAAGTTCATTCATTTTTGGACGTTAACGGTTATATGCAGTACTCACTGGGGCATGAAACTCCCGGAAAGGATTGACTTTGCATCATCCATCCTAGCTCCACCATTGTTTATAGGTGAGTTTTACCTTAATATATATACTTAGGATTCTCATAAAAGTTCATATCTTTATTTGGGTTTGCTTCTAAACTTCAGTCTAAATATTTTATCTATTCCTTTTTAGCTCTTTTGAAGTTTAAAATGTTGAATTGGTGCCTTTTCGCTTTCTGGGTTCGGATTACTCCATTATTATTTAGCTTCTAAAATACCCATTTTCTAAAGGTTCAATTTTTGCAGCACTTTCTTCGACATCCTCCAATAAAAGGGCATTTAATTTGGTTGCTGTTTTTTTTTTTTTTTTTTTCTGTCTCTACAGCTATTAAGCTATCATCCTATTAGTCGTATTTTCTTTGGATCTTACAGTTTATTCATCTTTGGGAGGATGATATATCACTATCCTATATGGTTGGCTTTCAATTTTGAAAATACCCTTGGAAGAATTTTCTTTCCTCTATGGCCATTGGACATTAAATATAATGATGTCTTGTTTTTGATTCTATTAATGTTTCTTTTTATTGCATTTATTGTAGTTCAATACAGTTACCTGTTCTATCAACGTTTAATAATTTGTTGGCCAGGTTCTAAGAGGTTAGAATGCACAACACTTTTTTTATGATTTGATCTAGTATGATTTAGTTATACCTGGCGATTTATTTTAATGATATCAACATTATATTCTCATTGGTATTTTAAATTTAGCACCGGATGTAATCAAGAATAAGTATTGTAGATGTTCATTATCATGTTTGTACTTTGGTTTGCTTTATCTGACTAAATTGTTCATTGAGTTTTGAGTCAAGTTGAATTATTATCATTTAGGAGAGCTGAAAGATGGAAAGGACCAGATTGGATTTAGGATTTCATCACTCTGGATCAGCAGAATCAGTGGAATCTGCTTTAGATTTGGAAAGAAATTTCTGCAATCATCTTAATCTGCCTTCGTCAAGTTCTTCACCTCTTCAGACCTTTGTATCTGGTGCTCAGCAATCTGAGAGCAATGCTGCTTACTTCTCATGGCCTACTTCAAGTCGATTAATTGATGCTGCAGAAGACAGAACAAACTATTTTGGAAACCTACAGAAAGGGGTTTTGCCAGAAACTCTTGGACGGTTGCCATCGGGACAACAAGCAACCACCTTACTTGAGTTGATGACCATTAGAGCTTTTCATAGTAAAAAACTGCGTAGGTTTAGTCTTGGCACAGCAATCGGGTTCCGTATTCGACGTGGTGTTTTGACTGATATACCAGCTATTCTTGTCTTTGTTGCTCATAAAGTTCATAGGCAATGGCTTAGTCAGTTTCATTGTTTACCTACTGCTCTTGAGGTAGGCTTGGTGGTTCTTGTTTTAATGGGAGGTTGTTGTAGGGCTGGGTTGTTCTTATTCTAAAGCTATATTAAATCTGTCGGTTTTCATATTATCCATAACTGCTAACGTGATGCTCTAATTTCCTCAAGAAGTCTTCAAATTCATTTCAGATTTGACTAAAAATGTAATAAATTGTTGATTGTTTGGGAAGTTTCTAAACAAGTATTATTGGATCTAAGCAAGAAATTTTCAAATTTAAGGCTAACATTTCTTGCATTAACCTTTCTTGTTTGGAAAGTTGAAATGTTTATTAAATACTGGTCAGGGTCCAGGTGGAGTGTGGTGTGATGTAGATGTTGTGGAATTCTCTTATTATGGTGCACCTGCAGCTGCGCCAAAAGAACAACTATACACGGAGCTTGTAGATGGCCTGAGGGGAAGTGATCCAATCATTGGTTCTGGTTCACAGGTAATTGCTCTTGTCATGCATGAAAGAGAGCTTTCCCGCTCACAGTTTATCCTGAACTTTTTGAGAAATGTATACAACTCTTTACTTGTCCCGGTTTTTACCTTTTAATCCATTCATCTACTTTCTGGCATGTATAGGTTGCCAACCAAGAGACCTATGGAACATTGGGTGCTATTGTAAAAAGCCGAACTGGAAATCGTCAGGTAGGTTTTCTCACAAATCGACATGTTGCAGTTGACTTGTACTACCCAAGTCAGAAGATGTTTCATCCTTTACCACCGAGTCTTGGGCCTGGTGTGTACCTTGGTGCCGTAGAGCGGGCAACCTCATTTATCACGGATGACCTTTGGTATGGAATCTTTGCTGGTATAAATCCAGGTAATGCAGTTCCAATTGATTTCTTTGCCTTTAAAACTTCTGCTAGTAAATCCATTGAATAAAATTCAGACCAGGATGCTAGGGTCTTATGTTTGAATTTTAATGAAATTTAGAAGGCTTTAGTATCATAAAGCATACCATGTTAAACTTTACATTTGTGCAAATAGATGTTCCATTGCTTTCTAACTCCCTTACACGTCACATCATCATGATTTGGTACTCCTACAGAAACCTTTGTGCGAGCAGATGGGGCTTTTATTCCATTTGCTGATGATTTTAATATCTACAATGTAACCACAACTGTAAAAGGAGTCGGTCAGATCGGTGATGTTTATAGCATAGACTTGCAGTCTCCAATTAGCAGTCTCATTGGAAGGCAAGTTGTCAAAGTGGGAAGAAGCTCCGGCTTAACCACTGGGACGATAATGGCGTATGCTTTAGAGTACAATGATGAGAAAGGGATATGTTTCTTTACTGATTTTCTTGTTGTTGGCGAGAATGAGCAGACTTTTGACCTTGAAGGTGATAGCGGAAGTCTCATACTTTTAACCGGTCAAAATGGAGACAAGCCGCAGCCTGTTGGGATAATTTGGGGTGGGACTGCTAACAGGGGTCGGTTGAAACTCAAAGTTGGCCAACCCCCAGAAAATTGGACTAGTGGAGTTGATCTTGGGCGTCTTCTAGACCTCCTTGAACTCGATCTAATCACAACCAGTGAAAGGCTTCAAGGTATGTATTCCAAAGACAACAATTATTACTGTTATTGATAGTGTTATTATTTTTTCTTTCCAGTTTGTAGCTCTCATGTTGGTTATTTATTATCTGTACTTATGAATGCTTATTTGGCTAAAGGATTAAAGGGCATTAGCACAAACGATGAAACTAGTGGCTATCAAATTTGATAGAAATGCCTATTACCTACATTGAGAGTTAAAAGAAAGATGAAAAACTAAATACAATAGAACCCAGAGTGGAAAAAGGTGCCTTGTGGTTAATATATATATATATATTTTCATTTGGTCTCTTTACTTGCCTTTTACACTCTATTTGTTGTTGTTATTGACATAGCTGCTGTACAAGACCAAAGAAGTGTTTCTGCAGCAGGGATCGATTCTACAGTTGGGGAGTCTTCTCCCATGGTTCAGGTTCTATCCAAAGATAAAATTGAAGACAATTTTGAGCCTATTAATTTAAATATCCAGCAAGTTGAAGGTGAGCCCCGGCAAGAACATGTGCTACCGATCATGTGTACAAAATCTCAAGCTGCTGGGAGGGTTGAAACAGCTTCGAATGTGGAACACCAGTTTATTCCGAGTTTCAATGTGAAGTCTTCGGTTCATGATAATAACCAACAGGTAGACCTGGAATCCAAAAGTCTTTCAGCATCAAGAAATAGGTCGGATGAGGAGATTTATGTTTCACTGCAGTTGGGTGAACCTGAAGCAAAGAGAAGAAAATATCAGATTCCTTGTGTAGCAGTATCAAAGACTTGAAGTGAAAGAGTTTCGCCAATCAAGGCACATTGCTTGGAGATAACATATTATCAGAAGCAATCAGGTCAGACAATTGTTTCTGTTATTTAAAAAAACCGGGGCTTCTTAAAAATGAACAAAACGTGAAGCATCAATCCTCTGGGTAATTATTGGCATTCCACAATGATTGTTGATTTAGGAATGTGTTATACGGTCTCGGTAGACAAAGATGGTTAGGTAGGTTTACATAATAAAGCACTCCAAAAGTAGAAACGCTGAAATGGTAGCTAGCCTGTAAATAATCTGCTGCCACCTGATGGAAACTTTGAACTAGTGTTGCAGTAACTATATCAGTCCGTCTGATCAGGGATTTGGTAGGCAGTCTGGTATGGTATGGTATGGTGCATTAACCTGGTGAAACTTAACCGATAATGAACTGCTTCTATGCACCGCAACCACCAGATGATCTATCATCAACATACAAAGAATCCCCTTGGTGCATAGTAGCTATAACTGATCCATGATGTTTGTTCACTTCACATTCACCTAGTACACAGTTACTGATTTGAGACTTATCAACCAATCTTCTGTTTTTACCAGTAATGTATCCACCTTAGCTTGCAACTTTACTTCTGGTCAACTGTCTCTCCGGTGCTTGATCCTTCAATCTCTTGACACTGAAAAACCACAGAAGCCTTTGAACCTACATATTTAAAACAAGGAGAAAAAAAGATTAAAACATTTCTGAAAGGTGGTATATCAATTTATTCATGATGATTTAGGATATAAAAAGCTTAAGGATTAACACCAACTCCACAAAGCACATAAAACATAAAGTTCATTGATACCTGTACAGGGAATTGCATCCCTGATGAACTAAATGCATGAGGTACTATATTCGTTGCACCATCAGAGCATGCTTGAAACACACCATGAAGTTCTCACCTCCCAAATTCAAACAGAAAGAAACATCCCCGATTGAACCTCCTTCACAAAGTGAGACTGTGAAGACGGGAGGCCAAGCAATCGTCTTCTTAAACATTCTTTCTTGGTTGCATTGTTCGACATGAAAATCGCACCAAACTCGGGCCTACTTCCAGGAACACTGTTCTGCTCATTGTCCAATTCGATCACAGCCTATCAAATAATAATAAAAGTGCACATATCTTTACTTAAATGGTTAGAAATGAAATCTAAATTTATACCCTATAGAATGTTTCTGATTGAATTTGCCACAAACGAACTCAACTGACAAGGTTACAAAAATAAATTATAAAAGTTAGATATAAGCAGATTCATCCAATCATTCTTTAATGGTAAATTTCATTACAAAATTCTTAAAAGAAGAAAACTAGAGATTTCAGAATTAATAAAATTTTATTTAATTATATATTTAGTCTCTTATTATTTATATATTTTATTATTTTGATTTTAATAAAATAAATTAATTATTTAATTAAGTAGATATTACATGTTATCTTATTTGAAGACTTTAATTATATATTTAATTTAATAATTTTATTTTTTTCCCTCTGATCAGCAAAACGACGCAAACCAAGTGAATGTAGAGCGTGCCTACCACTGGATATAGTACACAATTTAATATATATTTTGGTGTTCATATTAGGTAAAATAAATATAATACAAATTAAAGGGGTAAGAGAATTAAATAATTCATATTTTTTTTAATAATTAATAAATCGATTTTTAATTTTTCAAACTCAAAAGTGCCTCAACTTAAATATCAAATTTTACCACTTTAACTTAGTTGCTCCCACCAAATTATTGGCAATTAAAATACAGATTTCTTCTTTTCATCTTTCAATGTGATAAGCACACGCATAACAAGAACACTATGAATACAACACTCTTTTCACCATCGCTGCTAACGCTAGAAACAAGTTACAAGACGTCTCAAGTTTTAGTGTATGATTCATTGTTCACCATATCATGACAACCATGCGCAGCACAAGTAAGGGGATGATGGCATTCTTCCGGTTTGGCGAATGTATTCTGCTTGTGCAGAAGTTCTTTCTGCGTCTCGGTTTTTTCTAGCTTCGGCTGCTGCTCGTTTTTCTTCTGATCTTTGCTTGGTCATGGCGATCTTCTTTACCATCTTTGCCTCAGCTTGTGCTTTCATTTGCTCTACTTTTGCCTGAAAAAAGTTAAGACATAATTATTCCCGGTAGCTCAGCATATTGCCACAGATATGATTCTTTTTAGTCAAAGAGATCAGTACTCTAAATATGTTTAATAACATGAAATTCTATCGAGTATGTGTCTATGACTATGTGATGAAAAAAGGGTTGACAGATACCTCGATTCTCTGCATTTCTGCTTCTAGTTTTGCTCTCTGCCGACTCTCCCATGCTTGAATTTTGATCTCTTCACTCTTATACCTGAGAAATTGAAATATGCATTCAGCAAAAATTAAACACGGCATAAATCACAGAGTATTGAATCGTATCAGAACCTTGCGCTATGTTTAGACTTTTCAGCTTCCACCCATGCAGCTGCTCGTTCTTCATATTCCATCTGCCCAAGCTCCTTCATATGAGTGGCATCAACTGAAGTATTGTTTTCCTTGTCGTCTTTGCTAGCCCAAGCTGCAATATTCATCTTACCAAGCTGGACACCAAGGGCTACAATCTCTCGTCTTGTCTTGAGCTTCATTTCTTGCTCTGACATGCCGTTAGGATGCAGTGACTCGTCATCCAAAGGCGTTGATATTGGTACCCCTCCACGTGGAGTAGATGGGATCGAAGATGCTGGACTCCGGAGTGGGGTTGCTGCCTCTACCGGTGTAGCAGTCCGAGAAGGCTCTTGGCTAGTAACAGGGGTCATTTCTGTTCCCATATCTCTCATACAAACTGATCGCATTGTAGGAATAACTGCAAGGCCATATCATAAGGTATGAGACAAATATTAAATAAAAGAACGAAACCTTGTCAGACTCTCCACAATCCCCTCCCCACATAAAAAAGGAAAATGTTTAAGGCTGTGATGGAGCTCTAAATCCCTTTTCTGTACTCCCCATAGGGGCAGCGAAACATCCAAACCATCAATTCAAATGATGGTTTCAATGCTGATCTAACAAAGCATCATATGCATATCTATAGCATCCATTTCGAGACCAGAAAACTCGAAGCAATAGTTTGCCAGCCCCATGGTTCAACCCATCGCATGTGAACCAACCATTTCCATGTTCTTAATTACATTTAATGCAAATTTACCTGCTGTATCTTCCATTTGACCCACTTCCGTTAAATCCTTATGTTCAGGGCACTGATCAGTTAACAAGTTTCCTCCATATGAGTGCACTGATATAGGATGAGGTCCAGATGGATTAAATGAGAACTTCTCGAGTGGAATTTCCACAGCAGGCTGATAGAAGTCGAGCCGCTTAGTTTCAGCTGTACGATTAGCAGTTGACCTCAGATCATAATTTGCAGAGTCTGGAGCAACTCTCGCCGTATTCGGCATGGGAAATCGATTAGCCGGGTTGTGAAATGCATTCTTCTTAGCATAAGAAGCCTGCATGTTTTGCCTGTTCATTATCCATTTCTCCGCATCATTCCACTTCGATGACATAGGTCTAGAGTAGGACCTTGTCCTGGAATTGGGTAGTGCTCTCTCCCCTCTATGAAACTCAAAGCTCGATGAACTAGCGTTGCTATCATAATCAAGATTCTCATCTTCTAAAGTCCTCATCGGATGAATCGCACTCGAGTTACCGTTATCAGTCTTCGAGAATTGCTGCAATTTAGCATGACCCGCCACCATATTTTCCCTTGGCAATGACTCCTTTGTTTGGCTACAAATTTGATCATTTAAGCCAGAATCCAACATCACCTCGTCGGATACTTTAACAGATGCAACATCTAAACTGGGAACTGCAATTCAATTCGAATACATGTAAGCCAGACTGCAGATTTAGAATCTTAGATGAAACCCTAAACCAGGTTCAAAAGAAATGTTAAACTGTATCTAATTTGCAGGCCATAAGAACTTCAGAAGTAGCTGGTTTTTACCCAGATTAAAAATTTACATATATTTAACAGCTGGTAAATAATGAAGAAAAGAGAGAAAGTAGCAAACCATCCTCGTCAAAATCTCCATTTTTAGAGTCTAATAGACTGTTAACAAATTCAGAATCCTCAATCCTAGAAGGGGAAGTCCTTGAAGAATTGTTGTTTGATCCATCCTTTTTTCTCTGATAATGTGGCCCCATCAGCTTCATTCTTAATTTACTTGGTGAAATACCACTCTGCAGTTAAAAATATAAAATGACTTAAAAGAAAGAAATCTTAGTTTACACTAAAATTTCAAATGAAGAAATCATTCTACTTTTCCTTTTCTTTATATTTTCTTGCTAAACAAACAAGTTAAAACTTTCCATCAAAAACAAACTTAAAAACAATTTTTGGAAAAAGGAAAGCTCTTTCCCATCAACAGCAAATGTTTTTTTGAAATTTGTTTGAAACCCAGATCAGAAGAAACAGCATTCACCATTGAAAATCAACCAAAACACCAAGACTCTCCCCATAAACATAGTAAATCTCAATGAAGAAGATTACCTGAACTTTGTCTATTCTCTCATACTCCATTGGATCACAGTTTTCTTTTCTTTCCCTAACTGTGGAGTTTCCAGCAGAAATAGAAACAGAAGAAAGAAGAGTGACGCAACCTCTGTATTTTGTAGCAGAAAAGTATATCTAATGGCTCTCTCAATTTATTATTGTTCGAAAACAGACATAGGTAATCCCATCTTCTTCTCCATTACAGCCTTGTAGGTGTTCCCCACTCTTGATCTTGCCACGTGGATATCTCGATGGGGTCCATCTGACGTGTGTATCAGGGTGGGTCAAACACAAGTGGGAAGTATCAAATTCTAAAGTTTCAACCTTTGCTTTGAACACAATTTCCCCGAGGCGTAGTTTACTTTTGTTGACTCAGGCACGTGATACTCAGATCCTATCAATTTCTTTTTAAAAATCATTTTAAAGAAGTGAGTAATTTACGCCGAAGATTTCTTTTATTTTGCTCACTTAAATTAAAAATATTTAAAATAATAACTTATATTTTTATCAAAATATTTTTTTCTCAATAAAATATTTTTATGTGTTGACAAAATATAATCTTCTTTTACCAAATATACGATAAGCATTTTTTTTTAAATTTCACCTACAAACAAACAAGATTACAACTTATAAGTGATGGGTTCCATTATTAATTAATTTTACATACTCTATGAAAAATCATATAATTCGGATACATTTAATTTGCTTATTATATTTAATATTCTGTTTATATTTAAACTTAATAAATGAGTTTAATAATATAACTAATATGTGAAATACTAATTAAATTTGTTTATTATTTATATATTTTTATTACGTCAGCAGTCAAAGATATATTGGGAACTACTCTATAATCATAATAATTAATGAATGAATGAGAGGAGCGAGGGTCAAAATCTCAGGGAGTGTTCAGAATTCTATAATTGGGAACCTTTTTATAGGTTATTTTTTAAAATATAATAATTCTTAACATTATTTATTGAAAATATTTTTTAATATTTTTTTTGAAAACTCTCCTGATTGGTATATGAAGCTTTATTTTATTTTATTTTTGTCATTTCTAAGATTTAGGATCAAATATACATATGTGAATATTGAATTACAGTTAAAATTATGTTAAAGGACTAGATTGAATGATTAATTGTAGTTTAGAGACCAATTGGATATTATCCCTTTTCTTTGATGTGAGTTAAGTTAGACTGACCATTTTCTGATTTATGAATCATTTCAGTGATATATAATACAATTTTGAAACGTTAGTTGTCAAAATAAAAATTCCTTGTAGCTTTAGTTACCATGGGTGTATTTTACTCATATTTGTAATGATCATCATTTATCTTTTTGCTCTTCTTTTCATTTTTTTCTACTTTTAACGATCTTGAGACTTGCTCTAAAATAAAATTAAGAGAATTCATCATTGAACTCTCACACGTAAGCATACTGAAATAAATATATATGGTACTAAGACAGAGAGAGAATATTGTTAAATAGTTTAAAATTCATAGATATTTTAAAGTTTTCATAATAAATAATATGTAGATAAAACGATTTAAATTAATATTTTTAATAATAAATATTACTATTTCACTTTTTATTGGAATATTTGTTAAGTTCGATGAATAAAATTATTAATTATTTATTTTATCAAAGTAATCATTAGATATTATATTTAACCTGACAGTATAAGAAAATATATTAATTATTTTTTAAAATAGTCCTTAGTGGGTGTCTAGAGGCAATAGGCATATATTTAAGATTATACATATAATTTTGAAAACAGAAAAAAAAAAAAAAAAACATTGGATCCCCGAATAGTTAAGAGTACTTAAATTCAAATCTTACATTAAATTTTAAGATATGAAAGTTTTTTATTTAATTTTTTATTTCTCAAAAAAATTAATTATTAATTATGAATAAATATATTTATCGATTAATTGTTTTTTTATTTCTCATATATTTTTTAGGTTATGAATTATAAACAAGTTAGGAATACTATTTTTTAGAATCTTTTATTCTATTCTCTAAATAAGATTAAGATTAAATTCAAGATTTATCAATAAAAATATTATTTATCACTCTTTTTCTGATAACTCTTAATTCTATTTAAAGAGGATGAGAATATATAATTTTAGAAAAAAATATTCTTTATAAATTTAGTTTATAATTTAAGAAAATACAAAAAAAATAATAATGATGAATAACTTAATTAATCATTTAAATATATTTGATTATTATTTTTTATATTTATATGTTTAGGATAAAATCAAGGTAGGTTCGGTCATTAACTTGAATAATCATTATTGATTAGACACTTAATTATTAATCTATCGACTTAATATATTTAAGTGAGAGGTCTTTAATCTATATCCAATAAGATAAATACCTAGACTATGTAACACAATTATTAATAATTTTATTTAATATTATAGCTAATTCTTTTTGTGTGTGTGGCATGCTATGCCTAACCCGTTAAAAACGTCCCTTAGTCCTATCCGATAATTATGGTTTCTTTTTCACCATCAAATGATTGTAGGTCGCGAAATCCAATGTGTAATATCAGAAGAAAAAAACTTCTAGGGTACCCTGCCCTAGGAAATTAAGACACGAAACAATATTTCCCAAAATATATTACTAATAATACAGAGTCTAGTACTAACTAATTTATGATAAAGAAATAATTAAAAATATAAAATAAATATAAATTCAAACTTTAAAAAAAATATTATTAAAAAAATATTATTTAAAATCATAGTCACGAGTTTTGAAATTATACAATAAAACAGACCAATAGAAAAAGACAACAACCACCGTTCCCATTGGTCCTCATTATCTGGTTGGTGGTGTCATATGTGTGAACATAGTACCTTGGCGCCTACTATTCTTGACCATATAATCCACATGCCCAATTTTAATAATATACTCTTTAATTACAATATACTTTATTTTTTATGATCCATTCAATTGCACCCTCAACGTTTTAAAATTTTCAATTCAATCCAAAATTAACACAAACAACTTACCTGCATACCAAGAACAAAAGTCAGGTACAAAGGACGTAGTTTGGAAAATAATAAAAGAGAAATAAACAAACTTTAAATAAAAACTCAAACTTAAAAATTGATAGGATAATTATTATAAATTATAAATTTTTATTTTATAACTTAATTTTTAAAATTAAATTTAATCAAATTATAAAATTATAAAATAAAACTATACAAATATTTTTATATCGAATCAAATAATTTATTTTTTTAAGAAATGAACGAATTTGTTCATCCATACAGCTGATACTAATCTTTTTATGTTTTGTCCCTATCGAAGTTGATCCTTTAAAGTACAATGTACATTCTTCTTACTATACGGACCATCTTGAAGGTTTAAATTTTGTCTCATCGAACTCATAAATTTTGACAAGCTTATTTGAAAAAGTAACCAACACATTTCATACTCCTAATTTATTCCAATTTTATTTAAAACAAAATTATTTTTATTTTCACCGTTTATATTATATATATAAATATATATTTTCAAATAATATTATTAAAATTCAAATATAATTTTTTAATTTTTTAAATATAACACGTCCTACCATTATATCTAGAATAAAAAAAATCTTACTAAATTGGATGGAAATCTTCAAATAACTTCATAAATGTCTTAAAACTGATGGTCAAACTTGTAATTAAATTTTGTTGGAGTACATTCCCAAAATTTCATTTATGTCACATCAAAAAACACATTTGTCTCTGTTCCCTCCTCATTTCATTCAATTCTCCATGAAAGCTATTGGGAAAAAAACGTATCCACATTTTTTTTTCAAACTTTCTCAACTCCTTGTCGACATTTTATTCCCCCCAGAGACCAACTCCATTGAAACAATGAGTTGGACATGTTCAAAAACATCTTTAAATGAACAGTCAAGGTTTGTCATTTACGTGAATCTTCTTGGTAATGGGTCCCTTACAGGGGTTGATTTATAAGAAAAGGAAAATTCTTTAGATTAGTCCTTTAGATTTTTATTAAATTAATTAATAAAAAATTAAAATCTCAAGGACTCAATATATAATCAATAAAAGAGTGATAAACTCAACATATAATTAATAATTGTATGATTAGTCCTTTAATTTCTATCTTTTATAAAATAATTTAATAATATTCAGCGGTGTTTAATATTAACAATGTTTAACAGTGTTCGATATCCGTTATAGACTAATCGGCCCAATTATATCGTTTCATAGTTACAGAGTACAGACAGGTATGTCCGTGGCCCAGCAGTTTATCTGACCCGATAAAAATTAAATCGGCACATTAACGTACATACTAGCCACTTTAATACATTGTTTTGAATTAAATTAAAAGTTTTCACAAACGACACACACAACAACTAAACTACATATTCTAAACATGTGCCTCTCTTCGTGTTCGAATTCCTGCCCCTAAAAGTTTGTTCCTAATAGAATGTAACTCCTTGGTTGCATCCACAATATCCATTCGGTCTTGTGCTGATACAACAGAACAAGCATCTCCAACTTTGAAGATGGAAAACAAGCATTCTTTTATTTTGGTTGCTTCCATGTTTTCTCTCCTTGGGTTTCTGCTACTGCTTGCCTCTTGGTTTCTGTTATGCTCGAATTCGACTACAAGTAATGGATCAACAACTTCGAGTACTCGATCCGGCAGCGCCGCCTTTACGAAAACACGAAGTGTTTGTTCATCTTTGAATGTCTCATCAGTTGGTCTCTTCCCAGTGAATATTTCCAACAAGAGAATTCCAAAGCTGTACATGTCTCCGCTTGTTGTTGCTTCCGTTCCATTACCATACTCTGCTCAAAATTAGAGTTTTAAGACAAGGTTGAAGAGAATGAATAATCGAATTTCTAGTTTATTAGAAGTAGATGTGTTGAGTTACCTGGTGCTACATAACCGACAGTTCCTTTTAGGCCATGGCTAGTGCTTGTAGAATTTCCAGAGAAATTGTTCATTTGCTTTGGAAAAAACCTGGCTAGTCCAAAATCTCCTACATGTGCAACCATGTCATGGTCCAGCAGAATGTTGCTTGGCTTCAAATCACAATGAACTACAGGCACATCACAGTGATGATGAAGATAATCTAGTGCCGACGCCACATCGATAGCGATGTTTAGTCGTTGAAAAAAGTTCAAGATCTTTGGTTCTCCATGTTGGGTGGCATTTGTTTCACTTGGTGCATCATGCATCCATTGTTCTAAGCTCCCATTAGGCATGAACTCATAGATAAGGGCTTTGAAAGGATTGCCTTGATGATCAATACTAGAGCAAGCCGATATTATCTTGACAAGATTCCGATGCCGGACATTTCTCAAGGTTTTACATTCGGTAAGGAAACTCCTGGAAGCACCATGTTCTTGTAGATTCATCACCTTCACTGCAATTTCATTTCGCTCTTCGTTTTGATCCAGAATTCCTCGGTACACGTTCCCGAAGCTTCCTTGGCCAATCAAGTTTGTCGGGGAAAATCCATCGGTAGCCTTGAGGAGTTGTTGAAAAGAAACCATCAAAATCGAAGCTCCGAAAGGAGAAGTGGAAGAAAGCTCTGATTTTACTCCTTTTTTCCTTGACCAACAAGAAAGGATTGCTGATGATAGCATAAGAACACCAACAACCCCACAAATAATCAAGATTAGTTTGAGTGGAAGCCTTCTTTTGCCTTCCTTAGGCTCGAGGAAGCGGCAAAACGGAAGCTTCAGTTCAGCAATTCCCCCACAAAGCTTTTCATTACCAGTTAGTGCAATTGTTGTTGCATTACTGAAAACTCCTTCTGTTGGCACCTGTCCTTCAAACTGATTGTAAGAAAGATTCAAGTAGCTCAAGAAGGGTAACTTCTCTAGGTACTCTGGAATCTGACCAGACAGATTATTGTTCGAAAGGTCGAACTCCGCAATGCTTCTTAAAGAGATCAAAGAAGCTGGGATACTTCCAGAAAAATGATTACTCCCCAAATAAAGGAACTCTAAGCTTGTACAACTACTTAGAGCAGAAGGAATTTGGCCAGAAAACTTGTTTTCAGACATATCCAAATCTACCAAAATTTTCAAGTGTCCTATTTCTGAAGGAATGGAGCCTGTTAGAAGGTTTTGGGAGAGATCTAGGAAAACTGAGAGTGTTGTTATGCTAAATATCTCTTTGGGAACCTCACCTGTTAGCCTATTTGATTGCAACCCCATCTTCATTATGTTTTGGCATTTCCCCAACTCAGCTGGTATGCTGCCCTCCAATAGGTTTTCTTCCAAACCTAACACACTTAGCCTTGAAAGGTTTCCTACAGAGGTAGGGATTCTCCCTGTTAAAGCATTTCCACCTAAGGACAACCATTGCAGGGTTTTATGCTTGCCAATGGAATCGGGAATGGTGCCGGTCAGTTGGTTGTACTCGAAACCAATTCCCAACAGATTTACAAGGTTCTTTATCCCCACAGGTATTGTGCCAGTTATTTGATTATTACCAAAGTATAAATGTTTCATTCCTATCGACAGGTTGGTTATGGAATTAGGCAGCAAACCACTAAATTGATTGAATGCTATGCTAAGAACGCGCAGTCTACTACAGTTATTTAATGTAGTTAGAAAATCTAAATCCCCAGTGCTGCCACTTCCCATACTATTGTTTTTCATATTGATCCATGTCAAATCTCGAGCGTTTCGAAAATCGACAGACACTTTGCCACTAAAATAGTTGTCAGAAACTTCAAGTATTTCCAATTTTGAAGCATTGGATAACGACTCTGGTAAAGTTCCACTAAGGTTATTAGCTCCTATGAAAATTCCTCGCAGGCTTGGCAAATTTGTGCCTAAGCAAACGGGGAGAATTCCTGAAAGTTTATTGGTTCCTAGAACTAAGTATTCCAGAGAAGACATGTTACAAAACGAAGGTGGAATCGATCCGGAAAAATCATTACCATTTAGCTCAAGTGAAACTAACCTCTTTAGAAGGCCTAATGTAACCACCAGTCTCCCTTCCAACCTGTTCCATTTTAAGCTGATTTCCTGAAGAGAAGAAACATTCCCAAGAGAAGGTGGCAGTTGTCCTGTTAAGTGGTTATTTGCAATTTGCAGTTCTTCGAGCTTCAACAAATTGTTGATCTTCGAGGGGATATTCCCTACCAAGTTGTTCCTGGAAGCTCTGAATTGAATGAGGTTAGAACAATAGGTCAAATTGGATGGTATTGTTCCACTAAAGGAATTGTTGGATAAAATCAAACTCTGCAGCCTAGGAAGTCGACCGATTTCCGGGGGGATGACACCATGGAAATGATTGTCCTCAAGGTTGATGAACCTAAGGAAGCTGAGGTTCCCTACATAGGGAGAGATGGTGCCTCCCATCTGCTGCTGGCTTAAGTCCAACTTGATGATCCTTTGATGTCTACGCCCACAAGTGATTCCTTGCCACCGGCACATGGACACAGATTTGTTCCATGATTTTGTGACTCCAAATGGATCATGGTTAATCTGTGACATGATGGCAAGCATGGCTTCGAGATCGGTCTCACGCCCCTTGGTTGCGATTCCAATGACATCGGTCGGAAACCATCCTAACAGCAACAAACTGGCACACCAAAACAGAGTGACTACATTGTTTAATGAAAAAGTAATGCTTTGAAGTTCCATTTTCAGGACAAGAAAATGAAGATGTCTGCTTTCTCTATACATATGGTTCTTCACTTCTTTCTATTTATAGGAATAAATTTGAAATTTAAGTATTAGGTTCAAATGATTGACCAAGAGCAAGACTTTGAGGATCAAGTATAAAATTTCCAAGAAGATTCGAAAGTCCAAAACATGTACAAGTTTTACTATTTATTTACTGGTGTTTTATTATTGGTTTAAAAATTTAAGCTTTAGAAATTAAATTGTAAATAAAAATAAATAATTTATTTAAATTATAATTTTATAAGTGTGCCAGTGATTTGAGAAAAAATATTATAGAAAGAATTTATATTCAATGTATCAGTAGTAAAATCTTTTTAGTTTTCATAAAAATCTTAATTTAAAATTTAGGGATTTAATTTAAGTATGAGGTTTAGGGGTGTAGGGATTAAGGGTTTAGGTATAATTATTAGATTTTAGGGATTATAGTTCGGTTTAGGGTTTGAAGGTTCTATTTTAGGTGTTAGAGTAATATGTTGACTATTTAAGTTTTAACCTAAAAACCTTAAATTTAAACTCTAAACTCACAATTCTATTTACAATTACTAAATTTTAAATTAATAAACCTAACCTCCTAATTTTTATCTCTTAAACTAAGTCTTTAAACTCTAAAATTAAGATACACTTACGAAAATTAAAAATTTTCACCGTTAATGTATCAAATAATTATTCTTATAAAAAAGCATCATTTTAAAAGTTAGAAGTTTTATTTATGTAAAGGGTAATAACTCTAATTTTAACAAAAATTCTTTAATACACAAATTTGTGTATATGTACACAATACTTTTAATTTTAAGGTTTAAAGATTTAGGTTGTGATTTAGTATTTATGTGTCTAGGTTGTAGAGTGTAAAATTTAAGATTTATGATTAAAATTTAGAGTTCTAAAACGTAAGTGTTAGAAATTAGGATTTTAAGTTTTATAACTTAAATACGAAGAGTTGTGATATAATTTACGTATCAAATTATAACTTAATTCTAAATTCATACATTTAAACCCTTAAATCATAATCTTTAACTTTATAAAATATTTTATTTTTAACGCTAATACATAATATATTTTCTATATCTAAACCATAATTTTAATATAAAAACAATTAATGTTATTCGTAGACTTAAACATAGTCTATTACCCAAACATTACGCCGGCATTAAAACTTGATAGGAGTAGGACATCAGTCAGGACCTGGTTGAAATCTTAATCTGGAAAATATGCAGTTTCCCACTGCCTTTTTTTCCTCTTGATTTTCTTTTCCTCCACGCAAGACTTTCAGTCTTCTCTTGATTGAACAAATAGTTTAGAAACTAAAGTTTTTTCCTTTCCAAGAGGAAAAAAAGGGAAATCTTAATCTTGATTCAGATTAGTTAATCTTGAATTTATCAAAAATAAATTTTTTATATTTCTCCCCTGCAGTCATTGAAGGATACACAATTCAGACTCCGAATACAACTGGATTATTTAGAGGTGACAACGACAAGAAGAACGTTAAATGATAATAACGTCGGTGACGAACACTATTCAGTGAGAAAGAATATAAATATCGTTGACGGAAACTAAATAAATAGCGAGGGTAACGTGATAAAAAAGATGAATAATGTTGAAATAAACTTTAACATACCATATCAACTTTCTTAACAACAAACGATGATAATGGAATTAAAAGTTTAATGATTATAATGTAAATTTTAAAAGTTTGATTATCATATTACAAGCTCCTTAAAAGTTTAGGGACTATAAATGTGCTTTACCCTAATTTATATATTAGCAGTGAAATGAAAGCAGTCTACAAACAAAATATTTTATATAAAAAGGTTGTTTTTATCGAATTTATTCAACAAATAAAATAGTCACCCTTTAGTTATATATTATTTAAATTAAATTTTAATTATTTTAAAATTGGCCCAATATCAAGTAAAGCATTTCTTAAGCCTGTTAATGGCCCATCGCCACTCACCGTCACTCTAAAAGTCTAAAACCCTAACCCTAACGCTCACCAATCTTCATTCTCCAACCTCCATCCCAGAAGGTGCGGCTCCGATTACTGTCATCACATTTCTTCCTTTATTTTGTATTTCCTTTCTGGGTTTTCAACTAATTTCTTAACATTTCTAATCTTTCCCTCTTTCCATAGTTTCTTTTCCATTTGCTTGGATAACGATGTATCTCCAGTTCTACATAAACGACAATGGTGACAAAGTTTACACCACTAAGGTAATGTCCCATACTTTTTTTCTTCTTATTTGCTTTGCTTCAATCTCTTTAGCTGCATGCTTTCAGTATATCATCTTGTTTTGGAAAAGTTTAGGTTTTTTAATTTATTTAAAATTAATGTTTTGCTAGTTATTTCTATGTATTTACATGTGTACCGATTTTTGTATGCAGAAAGAATCACCAGTGGGGATGCCCACTCAATCTGCTCATCCAGGTTAGAATGCATTTATATAATTTCCTGCATACATTGATGTTTTAGATATCGTAGTGTTTTTTGAGACTTCTGAACTGAAATTTATATTGGTTGTACTTAATATAGTTGCCTTTCTGTTAAGTGTTTTGATATCCTTATATTTGTTGTCTGTTTTGATCTGAAAATTAATAAAAGAGGTACATTTCGGTGGGGAATTGGTACTGTTCTGATACGAGTATGTATCTTATATGGGTATGGTAGATAAAGATTTTCTAAATGTTTTCGTGTTTGGAGAATTCTTGGAGGTAATATCCTCTTATCTTTATGTCGAACATGAGTGTCAAACGGGTTTCTCAAGAGCTACAAAGAGTTGGTGCAACATGGGTTCTGATTTACATTGAACATATTCATTAGTCATCTGTTTCATTTCCCCCCTCTCATTTTCAAGTTGCTAGCATATTTGGCCATCCATGGTACTTAATTATAATGGTTGATATTATTTGCTTGAATACATGTTAGGTTGTTTTGTAAAGTTTGTAGTAGGATCATGACATTTTTGAAAGTTGCATAGAAATCTTCTTAGGGATTGTCGTGATTTCTAATGTCTTCATTTATTTATCTTTTACCTAATATTTTCACAGCTCGTTTCTCCCCTGATGACAAATTTTCGAGGCAAAGAGTTCTTTTGAAGAAACGGTTTGGTTTATTGCCAACCCAGCAGGCACCTCAAAAATATTGATGGATTAAATGTCTTGCTGTACTTTTATGAAGCTTTATTTCTAGGGCATCAATGAGTGTCTCTGGTTGTAAAATACAGTTTCTCATTATCTCATAGCAGAGTCTTTTAAGGATATGCTGATTCAAAACTACAAACAGTTTAATGTCTTGTAAGAACTTCTCAGGTATATGAATGGCAGTAGCATGTTTTCTTCCTGGATTATTGTTTGTACTTGACTCTGATATTCTCCAAAGATGTCTATGCATATGTTCGTGTTCTAGACTTGGGTCTCACTGTAATTGTTACAAGTTATGTTAAAGTTTAATTGAAATCTAAATCGAAACAGTATGGTTGTCTTGGGGACATGTTTTCTTCATTCTCGGTTCTCTCGGACCTTGGACTCTATGGTAGCATCTCATCATTGAATCTTAACAGAACACATAAACCCCCATAGCTGATAACTCGGGAATTCACTCTCTTCTTCTTCTGCCGCCTCCTTCCTGCATTTTTTGACGAATAAGACCATCGAAAGCAGTGCAGCCATGACCTCACGTGTGCCGTATCTACCAGGGTAACTACAAAAGCAAATCGCCTGACATGTCCAATTCACAATTCTCCAAATTGCTACTTTTTAGGTTTATCTTGGTCCGTACCAGAAAAAACCAAAACCATGAATATGGTTGAACTGAAGAGAAAGATCCCGAAGAAATCAAGTGGTCCAATTGTCCAAAAAGGTTCACATGCATGAACCCCAAAAGCGAAATTTTCTCTTTTTCTTCTGTATTTCTTACCTTGGTGACAGTGAGACCTCCAAGTTGTAAATACCATAAATAAATATGAATGATTTGGATTCGAGGAAAAGCCATTTGTGTCTAATAATTGTATGAATGTATTATTGGCATGTTATGTTAGCCTCTTACCCATGGTGATGAACAGTCAGTCTGGTGTCGTTTGTTTCTAGCAATTAAGTGTCTGCAACTTGGAACATCTTTTTGAAGGAATTCAACACTTGTATAGTGTCTGCATTTCTTTTCTTTTTGCATTGAATTATTATTAGTGTTATTTCACAGGACGCATTGATGTTTGATATACGCAGATGGATCCTACAACGTTGAATTAGACAGCAAGAATCGATAGCGATTGTGCTTCGGGTTGGATAAGGATACTGGTTAAAGCTTCACTCAGCACGTCTTTACTTTGCTAATCCTGTATTTTTCATGCATTTCGTCACTTAATTCATGTATTCTGAAACTCATGAAAAGCTGTAGGGCGGCTTAGCTTAAGCCTAGTATTTTCATGTCGAAAAAAAGATGGCAGGAAAGGGATGATGATATCATCACGAGGTAACCAATGCATATATAGCGACAAGAGTAAGCTTTTGGGTGTTATAAGGTTCATCTCCCCCGGTTCATAGGTGATCTCTTTGACTGAACCGCGTCGGGAAGGGGCCCGGTTTCGGTTTCTTTATAATTATTTGACTTCATCAAATGAGAGAGAATCAAAAAATATATTTTTTTTGGTAATATTTTTTTTTTTTGCGAAATAAACATACTCTTAAAGCATTCGATTGTGTGTAAATGAAACATATGTAATTATAGTTTATAAGTAATTCAAATTTCATTAAAAAATTAAATTGATTGGTATTTTTGAATTGACTATAAATTATTGAATAGAGGATAATATTTATTTTAAAATACTTAAATTTAAATAATTTTATTATAAAAATATAAACATACATTATATTATAATTAAAACTATTAATAAATAAATACAAATGCTTCTGAATCCTGCATTTAAATGTAATACAGTAACTTTAACCCATTGTATATACTTATTTATTTCATATATAGAGACAAGACTTAGCTTTTGGGTGTTATAATAATAATAATGTTCATCTGAATCTCCCCCGTTCCCAAATTTATTTCTCTTTGACCCGACATGGGACGGGCGGCTTTGGCTTCCAACAATTATCTAACTTCTTCAAATGAGAAAGAATCGGGGAAGTAGTCGATAAGGCTCTTTGAAGCTTCGGCCGCTGTCGGACTTAGGATTCTTGAATGTACTTTGACATCAAGTAAGATCAAACATAGATTTAAATGGTAATCACGACTATATATTCAATTATGATATTTTATTATAGTTATGAACTAGTTCTATTTATTATAGACTGCTATTTTTTACAATAATAATTTCAGATGGTGTTATTATCAGGTGGGAATTTTCTGTCTCTTTCTTATGCTTTCATTTATGTCTCTGTATCGAATTAGAAGGTTTAAGATTAAGGGTTGTGGTTAGAGTTTAGGTATTAGAAGTAGGGTGTAGGGTTTAAGATATAGAAAATTAGGATTATGGTTTTAAATTTAAATTTTTTAAAAAATTTCAACATGAGGTATTGATTGAGGCATGATAAAAAAAGTAAACGACTTTTACCCGTTATTATCATCGTATAACAATTAATATTATAAAAACAATTTATTATTTGAATTCTTAAAATTAAATATATTTGAACCGTTAAACTCTTTGATAAAAATATAAGATTGAAGTAAATTACGGTGGTAATTCTGTATGCCCACATGCATCAGTCTATAAAGATCTGTAGCATCAAATTAGGCTTCTCAAGGACCAACAACCTTAATCTTCCTTAACTTTATCAAAATCTTTTTGAGAAAATTTTCAATGTTAAGTTATCTAACCTAGAATATGTGGTTGTCTGTGCATTTCCAGATATTAAAAGAGACGAAAATAAACATAAATAGGAAAAGTGCATGCTTCCAAAGTCTGCATTTAATTCAGAAAGCAAGTCATCCAGTGCTCTTTTCTAATTGCCGATCACACCTGGGCTCCAAGGATCTTCGTCTAGTATGTTTGGATAAAAAAAAAAAAAAAACTATCATAAATCTTTAGCCCGGCACTTAGTTTTGAAAAAAACCAACACCTTAAATCTTTACAATGGCTTAAACGTTATTATCCAAAAATCTAGGGGCATGTAACAATTAAAACTTGTATATAAACCAAGTATAGAATTCCACGTTTGTAAAAAACAACACAAAGAATTCCACATTTGTTGACATCAATTCCCTCATCCTACTACCAATAGCATGGCTGCTATCTTCTCAGTCACCGCTCTCCATGAAATACTCTGCCCACCAAAGGCTGAGACCCCAGCACTCACTCCCTTCTCTGCCGTCGTGCCGTCTCGGTTTATCTCCGTCCCTAGGCTCCACAACATCGTCATAACATTGAAAACCATTCACGAAGAAGATGATGAAGAAGAAGAAATTAGCCTGGACGCATCACAACATTCATCATTATTGCCATCACCACCACCATCCTCCTCCTCCTCCTTATTATCCCCTTGTTTCTTCCAAGTGAAGAAACCGTTTCCATCATTCAGTCACAATTGCAGGTGTGCTTACTAGCTTGATCAGCTTAAGCATCTGATTAATGTATGAATGCTTTATGGTTTAAATTTTTGTAATAGTATTACCTCGTAAGGGGTTAGCGTTAAGTCAACAAGCTTGAGGAAAACCAAGCAAGTTGAATACCTATTGTACTGTAATTGATCTTTACAACCTTCAAGACTTGGTGTTAATTTTGTTGCTAGTATGAAGAATCACTCGGCAGCTTCTAGTCCATAGCGTACAGATATTAAAGGGATAAATTACACGAACTAATCCTTGCCAGTTGCCACTGATCTATAGATCCACTTAAGATAATCCTTGTCACTGTAACTCTGATTTTGTTAGCAACGGGAAAATGTTGTATATAAACTACGAGAAAGTATATCTATCACAGCCATGGCCCATGGAAGAACTCAAATTCATATTGGATTTTTTTTATTGTTATGGTTAGGGGTATTAAAATAGAATTCGATTAATCCTTTAGAAGTTATTTTGATTAATTGTTAAATTTAAATTATTTAATTATTAATCTTATATTAATATTATTTACGTTAAATAAACGGTTGAATAATTAATCAGAATATTTGATATTTTTCACTTTACTTATTAAAAACCATAATCTTGCATTCCAACTAAATGAATCAAACCATGTGGTGATCAATTCACATATCGTCACTATTATGTGTCAAAATTTTAGTAACAATGAATTTTGTGTCACAATTATAGATTTTTAGTAAGAATTTATTTGTGAAAAATATAATTGTCATGGTTACTGTTATTATAGTTATACGTCATAATTATTTATATTAATAGTGTCTCACAAAAAATTATCATAAAAATTAATATTTGTAACAAAATTATTTTTAATCATTGTCAATTTATTACTAAAAATTTATATTATTGTAGTGATATTTATTTATATGTTATTGTCATGTTAGTGTACATTGATATAAGCTTGTCATGTCAGTGTACATTGATATAAGCTTGTCATGTCATTTTAAATCATTTACTATCAATTGACTAATAATTTTTATTCATATATAGGTTATATTGACTTAAAATAAAACGTGGAATGTTAAATTGTTTTAAAAAATAGAGACAAAATTGACTATTCAATTAAGATTTTTTTTGACTTTAAACCTTAAAAATATCTAAATAATATAATTAAATTTATTAATACTTTTTAATTAATATTAAAACTATCAAACTGAACCCGTAAAACTATTGTACTTCAAACTTCAAAAACCAGAGTCTGTGATATGCTGGATTGATATGAAAAAGAAAAAACATGATTTACAAAATTCTTACAATTCAAAGAACATTTCCCAACATACATACATGCCCATCTACTTCATATTGGACATTAATCTCCTCTTAGCATTGAATTTATTGAGCTTCTTCCATTTTGCAGGCTTCTTATGATGAGGTCAAAGCCCTTCCATCTGTCAACCATCCAGATCTCTAAAACAAAGAAAGTCATAACATTGAAAGATCTTACACACAGAGCCAAGTGTTTGTTTTTTGTTCTGAGATCCATTATCAAGCACAGAGCGTGACATCGTTGTTGAGCAAGAAATAGACAGCGGTTGACAGCGCCAGGGGAAGAAAAACCAAGAATTTCTTGGGAAAAACAGCTTGATTTTCACACCCTTCTTCAGGAATGGTGTCTAGGCTTGGAGAAGCTGAAGATTTTGTGGGATTAATGAGAGGAGATGGTGCCACTGCAACCCAGTTTTTCTTGGATACAACCTCTTTCATCTTCTTCAAAACTTGGAAAAAGATTATAAAGACTGGATTTTTTAATGGATTTTGGTGATTCAAGGACTAGTTGTGAGAAAATTATGAGGACAGAAGGAGGATTTATATAGAGGGAAGATGAACAAGTGTTCTAGACTTTGCTTAGCTTAAAATAAGGGGGGAAACCTGGAATTTGGTTGGCAATTTTAGACCAAATTATATTTTACTGATGGAGGTTAACCAACGTGAGCATCCATTATTATTTCAATATTACTTTGGATAAAGAAAATCTTCTAGATCAGTTCCTGTGTGAATAGTTTGACTTTGTGGTTAGATTCGATGAGTACATTCCTGTTTCTGGTTCACCTATCTTAGAACCCAGAGACTTGTACTGGGTCAAATTCCTCTTCTTCTCGAAACCATTTTGCAGGTGTATACACATTTATTATTTTAAAGTTTCAACGCCTTTTTCAAAGAAATTAATCAAAGAAATAACCGGGTTTGATCGAGTAGAATTGAGTTAAATTTTTTTATTTTAATTGAGTTTATAAATTTTATTTTATTATTTAAAATTTTTTTATTTAAGTTGAGTTTATAAAAATACAATCTCTGACTCTAGGTTTAAATTAAACATAATTATAAAAAGGATTAAATAGTTATATCTATTCTAGATATTGTAATTTATATAAAGTTATTTTTTTTAATGATACTCTATCAAAATTATTTCTTCAATATAGGTTATGCTATGCATTGCCTTACTTTTTAAAATAATTTAGAGTAAAAAAATAACATAAAACATATATTTTTAACCCAAAAATAATTTCCACTTAATTAGGAAAAATATTTTCAAAAGCTGAAAAATTTAATTTATGATTTTTTTTAAAATTATAGTTTTATACTCATTTATATTAACATTTTAATATTTTTTAAATAATATTTAAAATACATATTATATTTATTTAAATAATTTTTTTTTTTTACCGCATTGAGCACTTAAAATTTTGGAACCAAACCTGCCAGAGCAACTGAGCAAGAGTCCTAAAAACATGGACTTTGTAAATAGGCCGAAGCATTAAGCATACACAAACA
The DNA here is from genome assembly GCA_035048815.1 of Abelmoschus esculentus. Lineage (NCBI taxonomy): Eukaryota > Viridiplantae > Streptophyta > Magnoliopsida > Malvales > Malvaceae > Abelmoschus > Abelmoschus esculentus. Next base: position 16,309,823 of record JAUCBN010000020.1, on the reverse strand, counting down.
AAACCTAGTTCGTCAACTCTGGTTTCCACTTTCCATAGTACCTGCAACTCAGCAACCATGTAAAGGATGGGAAATCAAAAGGCAAAAACTTGAGATTATCTGGTCTCTCCATAGCAATAGCAGAAGAATCCTTGGCCTGGGTTAACTTTAAAGTTCATTCTTCTGCTGATTTAACAGCAGCCCCCCCTCCCCCCCCCCCCCCCCCCCCAAAGAAAAAGAGATAATCTTCAAAGTCCTAGCCATGAGCCAAGAACATGAAAAACCTTCTCCTGTTCCTGCTCCTGCTTCTCAGCAAGATCAACCTTCTCCTGCATTCGATCCCAGTCGAAGTAACACTTGACTCACTTATGCTTTCTGGGTTTTGTTTCCTATTGTTTTGTGTTTTTGTTCTCTCTCTGTTTTGTGAATCTGGTTTTCTGTTGCTGTGTGCATTTGTACTAAAAAAATGTTATTTTTATGGGTATTGTTTGATTTTTAATTTTGAGAGAAGGTATGGTTAGGTTTCTGCCCTGAAGCTTTAGAATTTTGACTCCAAACTACTAAGAAATCAAATGTGAAGTATGCTTATAGTGCTTGAATAGCAGTGATTATGTGCCATCGTTTAAATCATGTATTGGTGTGCTACTGCTATCAAAATTGACCCAATTCTGTTGCTTTAGCTTACATATTAATCTGTGTCTGCCTACATATGAATTTAGAGGCATTTAATTCGGTCACAAACTCACAATAAGATTATGCTAACCATTCAGACACTTTAAGACTAGTAATTGATTAATTATTTATGCAAAGTATAAGCTTTTCAATTCAGTTTTCATATGGCTATGGCTATTATGGTGTTGATAAGAAGAGGGATTGTGGCTTTAACCGTACATTTAGTTAACCAGAGGTGTTAGTTATGTTAATGGGTTTAGGTGATTTGGCGAGGGAGGATGTAGGACTTTGCAAGCATCCTTGATATAGGCTTTCTTGGAATTTCTTTTACAAACCTCCTGTTTTGCAATCTCTCAATAAGTATACATATGTTTTATGCAGTGATCGGCATCATCAAGAGAAAGGCCTTAATAAAAGAGTTGGCTTCTATATACCATGCAGAATGCCTTGCATACTGTCAAGAACTTCTGGAGCTTCAGAAAAAGTGGGATGAGGTATTATCATTATGTACCTTTTTAGTAGCACTTGCATCTCATCTGTTTCGATATGTAGCAAACTCTTAGTAATTGTATGATTATGATTGTCGGTGACCTTACTACACTTCATATTAGTTGCAGTTTGTATCTCCTAGGTGAATATATAGTATAGTTTCATCCCCCTTGACTTTATAGTATGAGGAATATGTTATACGAAATCTCACTTTGTGCTTCTTTACATTTTGCTATATGTTGTCTGTGATGAATACAAAATGTTGGATACATGCTTAAACAAATTTGGACCATTCCGAACCGCTAGTCAGTGTTGTCCCTTTAGAACTTAGCAAGGAAATTTTATCTTGGACACGATTGCTTTGTAGTAAAGTTGGAAAGGAATGGTAAACGTCACATTTTAGTTCAATTTATAATATCATTGTGCTGATATTGGGTTCATAGAGATCCATGGGTAATCCTCATGTAATCAGAAACGGGTATGATAATCCCACCTGAATCTGGGTAACATAGGATCCAAGGACTTGCATGGCTATATGTTTTCAGTAATAATAGTATTCCCTTAATGGTAATCATTTTCTAATTGTTTTGCAGCCATTTATCCATGTTAAAACTCCTGATGATATGAGGAAAGAGAGAACAAGGCCTCCAAAACAACTAAAAAAGTCTCGCTAAGCATATGGTAGTGGTAAGATTCGAGCCTAATCTTTATACATGATGTTGTGTCTATTTACATCCATCTTTTTGCCATGTTACCAATTTTAGGGCAAGTTAAGTTGGCATACCCCCATCTCTGTTTTCTACTGAAATGGTCAAATAGGTTTTCTAAATAATTTTTTTCTTCAATTTTTTAATATAATGCATATTTGCAGATGATGTGATGACATGGGGCTTCATTACTTTGCTGCACCTGAAATACGAAACATCACTATTGATGCCAAAAACAACAGAGGTCAATCAAGATTTTCTGTTTCCATCAATGTTCTGTATTTTATGTAACATAACTACACAAGTGTGTGTTAATTCATTGTCCAAGACACAGTTACATTTATGTTGTTAACACTTTGTATCATATCCAAACTAACTAGCATTCTTAGCCATCCATGTGCTCGATCTGACTACCTGCATTGCCTGTATAGTTTTGGTTTAGACTTGGGTAGCTTGTGCCTATTTCGATTGCTGTGTTCCATGTATCCAACATTAAACACACAGAAATAGATAGTAACTTGGAAGACTGGAGCTGAAATTCTGTGCAGTTTGAACACAACTGGTTCTCTTTAGATATTCCCTTTGACCAAGCAAGCTGTCACCATCACTATCTGATGTTTATATATAATCAACTTTTCCATTTGAACGTTCATAAAATACCTTAATCAGGTTTCTAATATTTTAAAGTTTAGGGTGAACTATTTTGATAGCCACTAAACTTTTAAGTCGTATTTACTTTGATCACATAATTTTTAAGTTTCAATTTTTTTTCTTTAATCATTTATAAATGATGTGTTATGTTAAAACATCCAAAACAAAATTTTAATTTTACAAATTTAGAGCCCCAACAAATGTCAAATTTCTTATACGCGGAGCATACCTTTGATCATCCTAGCAATAAAAAGTATTCAACTGAAGGATAAATATAATTTGATTTCAAATTTATTCGACAGTTAATAAAAGAATTTTATTTTTTAACGAGTTTAAATCAATGAAAAGAAATTCAGTAATTTAAACTAAAATTTTCTGACATCAATATTAATCATTGGATGAATTTAAACTAAGTTTGTGAGTTCTTAAAATCAGGGGTTTTGGAAATAGAAATAATACTTTAATAACAATTTTCAGCGATAATGACTCCTGTCTTAAAAGTACTGAATACCTTCTAGTATACAATCAAAAAAACCCACAGGGTACTTTTAATCACTATTATTTTCATCTATCTAGTTTTGTTTCACATTATATTTCAAAATCAACAAAACTATAACAACACTGTTTGATTGTACACTTGCCAATTTATACTTCTCCAAAACCCTAATCTAGGTGTCCAAAACCTGCAAATATAAAAAATGTGTACGGCAAAAGCAAAAGATGAAGCCCCCACCAATGTCTTAACTCTTACCTATCTCTTAACAATGGATGTCCATATCCTTTGCACTAGGCTATTCAACTCAATGGAAAAATGTATCTTTCCTTTAACAAGTCTCTCCGCTGCCGGTCCCATTTCATGCACAAATTTTATAGACTCCGATAGTCGATTCAGTAGATTCATTAGTGAAATTACTTCATTCCTTTGCATCTGCAACTGAGGGTCAATAAAGTGAACTTGAGTGAATGAAAAGTTCTACACCGGTGAAAAGAAAACATAAAATGTACCTTACACTGATATATACTTACAAGTAGCAGCTAACAGAAAGCTAGGTATCCCACAATACGAAATAAAAGCAAAAGGTTTCTTCATAATGGTAAAAATTAAAAACTGATCTTTGCAGGAATCAACAAATTTTGCACAAGATGGAAACCATATCAACCTCAATGGTGAACCCAGAAATAGCAACCATTCATGCAACAAATATGGAAAACTTGTGGACTCACAATGAATCAAAAAATTTACTACAAGCATTTATAGTCAATAGATGATCCACAACATGGAAATTTTGCATACTTGCACAATTAGCAACAGCCCATCAACTGCAATAGAAAATCTAGTATTTATAGTCAATAGATGATCCACACCATGTACTTGGGTCAGAATTCTTGGGGTTTCAATGACTTCAAAAGTGATTTTGAAAAGGAGAAAACCCTAGCTCCTATAGTTGGAAAGATTCTTGACCATATTGTGGCGAAGTTCAAATGCTTAATCATATACCAGAATGAAATAAGAACTGAAATATGAAAGCTACAAAATGGGAAGGGTACTTACTGTCTGAACCAAGTTCTCCTCGCCATTAACAGAGAATAGAATCTTCAGTGCAGTTCCAAGACCAGAAACCTGAAGCTTTCCCCAAAGTCGACATTTTTCACAGCCTACACAGTCCATCACCGCACTGCAAAACCAATGGAAATTGTAACATCATTGCCAAAATTAATGGCATATATATCAGATGTCGGTAATAAAAGAGAAGTTAAAGTTTCTCAGCAGGCGAGGGATACAAATGCAGACGTGCTTAATGTACAAACACAAACATGTTTCAAGTAAATATGATTTCTCATTTTATATGTTCATTGATCAATAACATCAAGTAGAAATGAGAATTGCAGCCATTTACATGCATCACCAAACAGGAAATTAGAGAAACCTGATATTTTTGAATTGTGCTTGTATTTTCTGTTTCAGTTCTGGCCCTCTTTGTCCTTTCCACAATTTAGCTTCATCAAATGGAAGTGGGCATGCAGCTCGCAATTTTGGATTATAAAGTAGCTGCTTCATTAGAGATTGCGTTGTAAGGTCATCAGTTGGATTGCCTGTATCATATTCAGCTTGTTCCAAGTACTCACCTGCCTGAAATGCATAAAAGCAGGCTCTGGTAAAATAAATACTCCAGATTAAATAAATACATACATGGAAATAAATAGAGATTTATCAAGTACTTGATCCACGTGAATTTTTGTTTTTGCCTAGTTTTATGCTAAGCTCCTCAAGTACCCAAGTAAATTACTTATGTACTCATGCTACTCACCTTCGTCACAGCTCGGAGAACAAAGAGGAATGTAAAGTACAAGTTTTCAACACGATTTGGATATTGTAAAACTCGATTGTATAGTATTTCTAGATTGTGGCCCCACTGATATAAGGAAGATAAAATAAACAATGTTAGATCTCTGTAACATTATTGCGCAACAATGAAATCAAGTTTATAGACAAGCAAAATACCAGTACAAAGTGACAAAGGTAAGAATTTATACCAAATTTGTGGCTTCATCTAGCAGATAATCGGAAGCTATGTGGACCGAAATAGATGAGTGAAGACCAGAAATCAACTTGTACAGTATTCTTTCTTCTTGGCATAACTCTTCAGCCGGATCTGTATGTCAGAGTACAAATGGATATTTTTTTAAAGGTGGCTCATTTAACTGTTACTTCCACCTTCCACTAATGACAAATGTTATTAACTGTACTCAATAAATAAAAAACACTTAAACATGGTAAGGTTGCTCATTATACTGCTCCTTCCCATCTTTCATTAATAAAATTGTTATTATGTGTACTCAACGGAACAAAACACACACATATCATGGTAACTAATAAGTTCTCTATAAGGAATAGAGCCAGTTTAAGTTATGTTGATTGAAGGTTCATCACCAGGCCTTCAATATTTTAGTTATTATTACAAATCAAATTGTTAGGAGGTAATAGACCAATGCCTCTACCCGTTCAAGAAATGCTTAGGCATTTTTCATTCACATACACAAGTAAAAGAAGACCAGAACTTACATTTGGGGCAGTTTTCTGAATAGACAGCATCCCATATCCTTCTAGCTGATGAACCACTGTAGCCAGTATAGCGCTCTGGGTTCAATTGAAGATTCACATAAGTCATCTCAGCTGCAAAGAACAATAACTTACAGGATTAATTGTTTGGAGTATTATTGTTAAAAACACCACAAATCTCACTGGAAATCTTATCATAACTAGCATTGCCAAGAGAGCAACACTGAATCTTAATTCTTAACATATAGCAAAGCATCAATTTAGTTATGCTTTTCAAAGACAAAAGTAGTGAGCCAGAGAGCATCCAATACATAAAAACGAGGCCATAAAACTGGAATTTCAGAAATGCCAATAACAAATTTTGACTCACAGTTATCAGTCTCATCATCGTATGTCCAAGGGTTATCTGTTTCTGTCCACCCTCTAAAAACTTTACTATCTAGTGTGCGGTCAACAGCTGACTGTGGCTTTCCTTCTTGGCACTTAAGGTCATCCGGTGGAAGGATACGATGATTGGGCTTGAATGAATCAGGGAATTCACTTTCTGGACATTCACAAACACTACAATCTCGCAAAAGGCACATGCCATCATCAGGCCAAAATGGGCAATCGCACCACAATCTAGCCTGCCCAAGGAAAAAGAAAAAAACTAGTTTGAGGGACCTACCTAATGTAGAGTACAAATTTGAAATCCGGCATAAAAACTAACATTGTGGTACTAAGATAAATAAAAAATGGAAGGGTTTCAAGTAAGAACAATCTATTCTTATGCCATAAGTTTGTCCCATATAAGCATCATAATAATTACATTTCTCAACAACTAAAACTAGTGTGCTTCTTTTTTTTCATTCTATAAACATATTTGACTTCCAAACTTGCAGAACTCTTAGAATCGCTTTCTTTTCACTCAACAAACACTGCAACCATATAGATAGACATCAAAATTGAAGCTTTAACAGCATATTAGCATAAACATAATTTTCTAATTACTGAACAGATGGCCATTTGCCATACTGCTTATCTGGTAGTTTCCCATAATTATCTATAATAGATGACCATTTATACTGGAAATCTTTCCAGTTCCATCATCAACATTGTGAAAATTCTCTCCAAAATAATAAATTAAAGCAGCCACATAATATTTTCATCATACAATGGGCATCAGGCAAAAATCAAACCTTGAAGTACCGAAAAAATGGGGTTTTGACGAGTTCCTGAAGTAATGGATGTAATACTTCACCATTAATATGGTCCACGGTCTCATAATTACAACAACAATCCTCTACAATCCCACTTTGCCTGTGTTTATCCTGAAAAATGCAAGAAAAAGAACCACTGTAATACAAACAATCATCATTCAACCTAAACAAACGAACTCAACAAAGGACAACAGACAACACAATCCATTCAAGAAACTATATGAGCATAAATAAAACAAAAATGACGTCAATCGAACACAGGAAATTGATGGGGAAAAACCTTCAATTCATTTTAAGCTTGGACTAGTTTCTTAGAATCCAAACAAAAATGAGACAACCCGCATCTCTTTTCATTGAGTTGATCTAAACAGCGGCAAGAGATTTACAGACCAAATGATAAGACTACGATCACACAAGAACACAGAAATGCATAGCTAAATTTAACGATAATTGAATAAAAAACTAAAAATAAATCCCCATTCCAATCATGTCTCCTTTCCCCCCACCCCCACCCCCAAACAAAACAGGAAGAGTCCTAAGAGGGAAAGTGAAACCTGAGAACATTCACAAGTCCTTTCAGCGTCTCCAGAATTCGGAGGGATCTTTGCTGTAGTTCTTGAAGACAAAGCAATCGCAAGAACAATTGTAATGAAAGCTCCAATCAACCATCTCCACCTCATTTTCTTCCCCTTCGTGCTCCTCTTTACCTCTGATTCCCCCATTTACAACCTTTTCTACAAATTAGAAAAAGACCCAAATCGCCAAAACCTTGTTTGATGTCTTGGAAATCAAAAAGAGAGAAGATTCGGGACAAAATATTTTTCAAGAATACAATACCGGGATTATATATATATTTTTTGGCAATGTTATTTAAATAGCCGATTCTGGGGTTAAAAAAAAAGTAGAAAATCTTGAATTTAATTGGTGATCAAAAAGCAAAACGACTGATTCAAGAAATTGTTGGTCTCTTCATTTTTGTCTTTGACGGTTTTATTTCTCTGCGTTAAACCAAGGTGGGAATATTTGGTATCAAAGGATGCAACGAAACTAATATATTATTTGACAAAATAACTCAGAAAATCTTGGTTTGACCACAGAAATGTGAAATCAATGCAGGGGAAGTTACTAAATGTTCTGGATTTGAAGGAGCGGTCTCAGCGCATGAGTTGAATTATTTCTCGGATGATTCTAGACTTCTAGTTTGATTATTTTAACCGTAAAATAATATAAATTGTGTACAATTTATTTATAATTTATATTATAAAATTTAAATCCTTAAAAATCATGTCTGAAATTTTAAATCATACCTTAAATTTATAACATTATCCTTAAATTCTAAAACATAAAACTTTAAATCATAGATTAAATTTTTAACTCTTAAAACTTTTTTTTATCATTTTTTATATTTAAATATTATTATTCAAAAAAATAAAGAATTATTTACTCATATTCTCTTAAGTCAGAAATTTAAACTCACAAAAAAATTAAGTGTAGTGTTGATGATTTCTCATAAAATTGCCATATAAATAGAATGCTATAACTTCCTTTAGTATTATAATAATATTTTTAATTCGACAAATAATTTTTGATGCATTCCATTTCAAAAAAAACTTTCATCCATTTGAATAATTTTTCGTAAATTTATATAAATGATTAGAGATAGTGATGATAATATATTTGGAGATTAAATTGATAAAATTTATAAAATTAAATTTTTAAAAATGTTAAATTAATTGTTTTTAGAAATTAAATTAAATTAAAATATAAGATTCAACTTTTAAGGGTATAATACGTGGTCATCTTAATTTTATGAGTTGTTGTAAAGTAGTCTTGTATTAAATTTTAAGAAAAATGATAATTTGTTAATATTTTAAGTCAAGTTATTATTTTATAAATTTTTAAAATTATTCAACAAAATATATTTTATAGTTAAAGAATTATCGAAAGAATAGAGATGAATGAAAAAAATAAAAAAATAGAAAATAATGAGATTTTTAAAGGAGAAAGAGAGATATTATTTGGTTTATGCATATATATATATAATATAGTTATTCGATAAATTTGATTTTGTACGAAGTAAAATAAAATAAAAAATAATATACATTTATACATCACGAATAACCGTAGAAAATTTTAGTCCCGAGTCATACCCTACGTATATTTACAAAGGGATTTGAATCCCAAACCAGCATACCTCACGACTCACTTTAACATCCGAAGATCCTTCCCCAGGCACATCCTAAAGTGTATGAAAAGAAGCGATAGATTGGACGAAAACAAGCCTGGAAAGGCTCACTAATGGAAACATGGCAGCAGGAACAAGATGCTCCCTCGTTGTTCCTTACTTTCCCACAAAAATTCAAAAACCAACCCTCATCTCGGTTGATCAGGATCGCTGCAGATTGAAGGTAAGCCGAGGCGGCCGATTTCACCAGCCGGTTCCTAATCAAGATCTTGGAAGGATTGAAATCATCTGGATTCATCGAGTGACGGGGAAATATCGAGAATGACGACGAACGGAGAATAATGTCTTTCAAGCTTATGTAACGGTGTTGGTATTCATCTGTTTCGTGGTCAACAATATTGGGTGCAGAGTTTGATGGTGATTGAAGTAAAGGGAGTGTTTGTGTCGTATGCAAATCTTTATTGTCCATTATCAGCCATGAGAGGTTGATTAGGAAGATGATGTGAGCATTTGTTTAAAAATGGTTGTGTAAAATCAAAGATGACCAAATCCTTTTGTTGGTGATTATGAATATGGAAAAGATTTTGTGTTTGCAACAAACAGTTTGATGGACAATCCTAATTTGTAGGAAAATGACACGGACAACTGGAAAAAATTATTAGGGAATCTGATCACGTCATTTATGATCTTAATTAATCAGGATCGTTCATCTTAATTTTTTTCCGAATGAATCATCACCTCTTTCCTAAATATAATTAGTGATGGATAGATAGTTATTTAAAGATAAATGATCTTAAATAGAAGATCAAGGGTTAAAAACAAATATAAATATATATAAACATTAAATAAGGGTTCTTTTTATAATATTCTTTTAATTATCTTGTTGATTTAGATATAAATTTATTGTTACTATTTTTATTCACGATCTAATTACGATAATGATCTTGTTATAGTTTTTAGAAAGCTTCTTACCATTTCATTATTAAAATAGAAGGGTAAACTAATTAAATTATTATTTAATTATAAGATTAATTTTGATATGACTTATCTATAATTAAATTTAACAAAGAATATAATGGGATAGTTAATAAAAATTTATATAATTATATATAAATTTTATTTATTTATATATTTATATCGACGTAATTTTAATTCAATAACATAATTTGATGGTGAAATGTTCACCATTTCGAAGGATGAAAATAAAAATAAACGATGACATTCTCACGGGGTTAGAACCCAATTTATTAAGGATAATGGCTTACAACCAAGGCACTAAACTAACATTGCTTTCACCACGCTTTATAGAGCCATTTATGTTTTAAATCATTAAATTTATCCTCTACTTTCATATAGGTCATAAACTTTTGATTTAATCAGATTAAATCATTAAACTTTTATTATTAACAAATTAAATCATTTACATTAACATCGTTATATATTTTAATGAAAAAACTGACTCAATAGACATATTTTTTCATGTCAACAAGTTAATATTAATTAAAATTAAAGAAAAAATATTTAAAATCTTTTTACATTAAATTATTAAAGAAATTATGGTTCAATGCAATTTTTTTAATAATTTATCGTAAAAAAATATTTTAAATATTTTTTCTTTAATTTTAATTAATATTAACTTGTTGACATGGAAAAATAAATCTAGTTGGATTATTGAGTCAGTTTTTCTGTTAAAATAATTAACGGTGTTAGTATGAATGATTTAATTTGTTAATAATAAAAGTTGAATGATTTAATCTGATTAAATCAAAGGTTTATAACCTATACGAAAATAGAGGGTAAGTTCAATGATTTAAATTGTAAATGACTCCGCTTTATATCATAAATAGTTGTTAGTCACGAAAAAAGAGTAAATTAAGATTCTAACATGACATATTAGTATGCATTAAAAAATATTATATATATGAAATTATATTAAAAATTATTAAATAAATTTAAACTTATGAACATAATTAAATTATATTCAACTTATATTTGTGAGTTTGGATTCTTTAAATAATTTAAACTAAAGGATAAGAGCAAACTACAGTTCTTGAACTTCAAGACATAAAGCATGACATCTTCATACCTACAAGAGAGATGAAATAGTTAAAGAACTACAAATTCAAAGCTCTTACAACATCAATATGGCCACAGGTCTGCACTCTTACAAGCATATGCCCAAAATAAAAACAACCAGATTGAAGCCCTTGTAGGGACGTTATCAACATTCATGGATTACTTTCACTACCGGTACTGAACGAGGTTTTGATTTTCATAGGACACAGCTGATGGCACCGAGATTAAACTACAACACAAACAAAATTGTTGGTTGATCAGCAGCTTTGAAAAAGCTTGCTATCCCTTCTTCCCCTTGAAGGGTGCTTGGCTGCTCTCCCTGAAAAATGCAAAATGAACTTCAAATTCAGAAGAGACAGATAAAATCATAAAAGGTGTGTAAGCAAATAAAAAACAGAATGAAAGCTAGGCATGCTAGCATGCATTTCAAACAAAAGGTTTCTCGAATGAAAATTGAACTCTAAACCCATCACTGCCAAGTATAATCATGCTTGCTCTCCCCTCTAATTCACAACAAATTGTACCAATCAAAACAATCATAATATAAGTTAAGTTCAGCTCAATATGCAAGCATTCATGCTCCATCATTTCAATCTAATCAATCCACATGAGGCAAATATCACAACGCTGTTCTGGCAAATTAATAATAATAAAAAAAGTATTTCCAGCATTTGAGACTTTTACCGTTGTGAGGAAGTGGGCATCAAAAGGAGTTCATCTCCAAACAGTAAGTCCTTCTCTTGATCAGCATTTTTGCAGCTGTTCCATACGGTTCTTCAAAAGCGGTTGATAACCAAGATGCGTCTGAGACCTCCGTTTTCAAAGTAGATTGCTCACTAGGCCTAATAGCAACCAAAGTAGCACCTTTTAAAACAACCCCGTTAGGCAATTCCAAATGAGGAGCATACCAAAGCCTCATATTCAAGGCCGGAACCTGTGTCCTTTTCGAAGCCGAGGAAGCTGATAATGGCTTCACTCTCAACTCCTCGAGCTGATCCCTGTTCATACGAAGCATCCCTTGTCCATCAGCATCGTTTAAAACTAAGCTATCAAGCGTCTTATGCTCTGCAATTATCTGTTGAAGCAAATAATGTCTTGCGGATGCTGCGATTAGCGAACTAATCGTCCAAACAACCCTTAATTTCAAGCCTCCATTGGTATAAAACGACTCCGGAATACTTCCATTATCATCAATGATTTCAACATTTGAACCGCCAGTAACGCTACTGTTGCCGCAAAACCCATCATTGTCAAATTCTGATACTTGCAAATGGACGTTGTTAATAACGGAGGTAGCTCCGAGGATGACGCAGTTATCAAGGGTTGATCCAAAATCTGCTCTCCATTTCAAAAGAACCCCATCATCAATCCCTAACTCGCCGCTGGGTAACTCAATTCGGAGGAAACGAATCTCGTCGAAATTTCTAAGTACCTGTGTAGGGGAATGGTGGGTAACCCCACCCTGGTCCATTTCCCCATCAGCACCCCCACCGCCGGAAGCAACAGATAAAGAGGAAGACGAATGGGTGTTAAGCGTTTCGTTGAGAATGGACCGTTTGGGGCCGAGGAATTGACCCAAAGCTTGAAGGGGTTTAACAATGCCTCCAAAAACGAGACGGAAGAGGTTCGAAAAAGGACCGTCGGCACGAGATTTATCTGAGGAAGAAGACGGGGAACAATCGTCGTCGGAGATGACGCAGTCGACACGGACAACAACGTTATCGACTTGAGGGACGAGGGAATGGAAACGACGCGAGACAAGGCAGCAACGCCCGAGAGTTTTAACGTCGCCGATGTTGTTGAAGATTAGAAGAAGGATAGAGTCTGGAAGACGGTCGAAGTGGTCGATCGTTTGCGGGTTGGTTCTGTGGACCGGATCTGAATGAACCGACGACATTTCCCCTTCTATTAAATGGGAAAGTGAGAAGCTGGGACTGGGATAGATCTGGTTGTGTTTAAGGGATGTGAATGTCTTTGTGTTGGGAAGGAAGAGATGGTGCCACGAGTCTTTTGTCTGTACACAGAATTTTTTACAACTATTTTGGCATGCAAAAGCCTGTGGAAAAGATGGTTACTTGTATTCTTTCTTCTTCCTCATTTGCAATGAAATTCAAAAGGGTTTATCCAGTGTATGTTACCCATATCTTTCAAGCAAACGGAGAATTGAAAAGGAAACATAAAAATATTTGGGTATACTTAAAGCAGACTTTTTCCTATCTACACATATTTCTGTAATATTAAAGAAATTTATTTATGTTGTTCATAAGTCTGGTTTTTTAACATAGAAATTACTGTCTTGAGTTTATCTAAAGAAAAAGAGATTGAAGACGCTTGTGAATCCGTATCCAAGGATGCAGACTATCCCAACTCTATGCTAAACAGATAGTACTTTATAAAGAGCTCAATCTGAAGAGTCATACAAGTTTCGTCCACATCGATCGCAAATTGTAGCTTTCATCGGAGAATCTTTCGGCTTGGCCTTCTGCATATTCGGTAGATCAAGTTCCAAAACATCTTGCAGAACCTTTGAACCTTCTTTCAGTTCATCCGGACTGCCAAAATACATTCATCGTAAAAACATAAAAATAGATGGTATCAAAAGCTGATTAAAGGCTCTTAAAGTATAAAAATGTTGGCAGCAAGTAAACAGGGGGATAAGAGAATGATCATGTCTAAGACCAATGCCAGTAACTAGAAAAGTAATACAACAGAAAATCCGGTTGAACATTAATGTTGAAGAAATAAAAAAATGTCAGAGAGCACATCAGAGAGAATTCTTAGCTCAAGCATGGAGTTCCATAATCTGTGTTACATCATTAATTTGGATGTTGCACCATTAGATTAAGGCTTTGCTTGGTATGAGGATGGAGAGAAGAATGAAAATTTGTTCTTACCTTGTAGTTCAACCATTAGATTAACAATCTTTCATTCCCACTCACTTCCATCCTTCATGCTAGACAAAGCCTAAGAGAAAATTCAGTGGACCCCTGTCGACAAATATTTCCGAAAAGATGGAAGATTTGTTGAATGAAGAAGGGGACTATCACTTCAAATCCAGTTTGTTCCACTATACTAAATGTAACATGATATCATACCATGCTATGAATTGCTTGGCCAAACCAAGCAAATGAGTGAACTCGTACCAATCAATGTTAGCACCTAGATGGATCAGCACCGCTCAACCTATCGACCTCATTATAAAGTACAGATCCCTTCAGATATCATACAGATGTTTTATGGAGATGGGCATTCACATATAAATATCAACATTATCTAGACATTTGTTCTTTGATTTGCTAGTCTAGGATGCTTGCAGAGTGTTGAACCTAAAATGGATGGATAGAGAATTATAAGATCATCATCAAGCATTTCTCCTTACCTCATGCAAAGTGGAGGAGTCAACCGTACAATGGTGTCATGTGTGGGTTTGGCAAGAACTCCTCTTTCTTTCATCTTTAGACAGACATCATATGCTGAAACAGGAAACAAGGTCCTGCTATTGAACTCTACTGCGATGAATAAACCCCTTCCTCGAACTTCCTTAATGTAGCTTGGAAATTTCTCCTTAATCTTAACCAGCTGATGCAACAATTCTTCTCCTAAATGGGAAGACCTATGAAACAGGAAATAAACTCGTAAATAAATATATACATCTTTGGGCAGAAAAAGGAAAATGGAAGCTAGGGCAGAAATAATATATGAATAGCAGCTATGTATAACAAAGCAAGCAGGATAGTACTTGAAGCAAACTTTGAATCCAATTGTTAATCAAGTTCAATTTTAATCAACTAACTATTTTTTAACCCTTGAGACAACCTTTTGGGAATCAATAATGTTACGGAAATCTTACTCTGCAAAATATTACAATGTCTTCTCTCAGAGACTCGGAGTATGATTCTGAGTTCTGACAAGACGCCTTACTGTCAATGATCTACTAAATTATTGTAGGTCAATCAGAATGTTAAGATTCAGATCCTTCTTTGACTGTTAGATTTTAGTTATTTTTTTAAATTGGGGGAGGGAACAGGGCTCAAACCCTGGACAAGGAAGATTTGAGTTCTTTTAAGATGTTGAATTCTCTCTACTTTATGAATTGTAGAAGACCAAATATTTTTCCAGTAAACAGCATGATTTCCATTTTTTTCTTCTTCTTACTTATCTTGATAATGCAACACTCTGGCAAGAATTTTCAATACCTCTCAGCAAGTTTCTCCTCCTGGATTACATCTAGTGAGGCAATGGCCACTGCACTGGCCAAAGGATTTCCCCCAAAGGTGCTGAGGACAAACATCAATATATTTGCAGTAAGTTTTTACAAAAGAAAAATGATACTGTAAAACATAGATCAGGACATTTTAGGTTTTGGAGACGGTTACAAATTTACAATGGCAAATTAAGATCATGGGCATAAAATAGAAGAAAAATTACAAAGGTTCTTGGAACGTTGAGCTGTTTAATGAAGGAAACAAGATCATTAACAAGCGATTATTACTAGGAGGATACTACAAACCTTCCATGTTCTCCAGGTTGAATGCAAAGCATTACATCTTTTTCAGCAAGCACCGCACTTACAGGTATTACACCACCGCCCAACGCTTTTCCCAGTATCTGAGTAAGTCAATCAAATATTATATATCTTTAGAAGATAAGTTATTAGAACTTTGGAGTTCATAATTTAACAATAAAAGAATCATATATGCTTGATGCGCTTATTAATGGCTACTTTACTAGAATATCTACAGAAACCAAAGGGCGTTAAATTGTGGACCAACAAGCATAAATTAATTACAAACCCTTATAGCATATTCAATCAGAAAATTTTATTTAAGTAAAAAAGATTAGAACTAAACACTGATTTATGCGCATGAAACAGTACCGGAATTTCACCAGAACATGGATGTTGTAAAGGCCTTACCACAACATCTGGACGAACACCTTCCCAGTCACAGGCCAACATTTTTCCCGACCGTGCTAGGCCACTTTGTATCTCATCAGCTATCATTAGAATGTTATATTTCGAGCAAAGATCTCTGACAGCTTTTAGATAACCTTTTGAAGGAATTATAACCTATAAATGTAAATGGGTGAAAAAAGAGAACATTGTCAAAGAATGATGGGTCAAAAGCAATAACTTGTGAACGTCGCTTGCTTTGATGAAAATGTTCTCCCCACAAATATTGTGAGAAAGGGAAGAATTGTGCAAATCTTTAATGATCTCTGAATCAATTTAAAGACTATAATTCTGTGTCAACGGGAACCTAATTTGTAGAGGGAACTCTCTGTCAAAAAGGCCTCAAGCTCAACTCTCCTCATATTAACAATCGACATACTAATCATGCAACTGTATAAGATAGTTAGGATACATATAATTTTTTAGTATTTCTCTCGAAATATTGACTCCTTATAATAGGGTAAACATATGGGGGGAGAGAAACTATGACTAGCAAGTTATAGCTTGCAAGACCAAAAGCACTATTCAGCGTTATTTATATATATCGTCAACCATGGAAGAGATGAACAAGCTGCTGGCTAACTAAAAGTTCTCATATCCGTTAAATAAATGGAGCAAAACCACAACAAGCAATCACTACTTAACAGCCAATAACTGTTTGATAATAAACTTACACCAGCCTCTCCTTGAATAGGTTCAAAGAGAAATCCTGCTATTTTGTCTCCATGTTCTGCACTCAAAAGAAATAAGTAATGTGTTAGATTAGAAGAAAAATACTCTTTTCTGCATGTTTCAGGACATTGATGATAGATGAGAAGGGGTGAAGCATTTAAGATCCAATATAATTGAGGCCTCTTTGGCAACAAATAAATAAATTTAAAAATATTGGGCTATTCAAACCTTTAAAGATCTTCTCAAGAGAAACAGCATCACCAAAATCAACTTTAACATGACCAGGCAATAACGGCCCAAATCCACGAGTAGCCTCATTGTCACAACTCATAGAGATGACAGCCAATGTACGACCATGGAAGCAACCACAACAAGAGACAATAATAGCCTGCAAATGCACAATTTTTTAGTAAATAAATAAAATTTAAATGGATATATATATATATATATATCACCAAGCCAGAATGAATTTTAACAAAATCACAAGTGTTTTGCCACTAAATCAGATAAAAGAATAAAACCACAAGCTTCCCTAAACTTCATTTTCCCCCTTCTATGGCACTCAAGAGTAAATAACTGCAATCAGCAGTACCTCATCCACCAATGCCACACATAACAACCCTACAACAAGGGAAAATGTACTTTCCCAACTAACGGCCTTACATTAGGAAAGGGGATAGGTTTGGCACACAACAAAACACCAGTTAGGAAAGATTTAAAAGATATACCTCATCTTTGGGAATATTTTTCTTCTCATAACCCCATTTCCTTGCCAACTTCAGAGCAGTCTCCACTCCTTCAGCACCAGTGTTCATAGGAAGCACCATCTCATACCCAAGCATACTTGTCAGGCGCTCAGCAAAAACTGGAAACCTGTCATTGTAGAAGGCTCTGGAACTCAGAGTGAGTCTTTCTGCCTGTTCTTGAAATGCTTTGATGATCTTTGGATGACAATGTCCCTACAGTGGGAAGTAATGACAATTGAACTAAAGAGAAAGCTAAATTCAAAGTGCCAGGAAAATGAAAATGGTGGATTTCTTCCCTTTTACTGTCTTTTGACCGAGTATACTGGGCAAGAGGCATTCCCTCCTTCCCCTATAAGTGTAGGGATACTACAACATAATTTACACACCGTTATACCTGATTAACAGCTGAGTAAGCAGATAGAAAATCAAGATATTTCTTGCCTTCTGGATCCCATATGGCTGATCCCTTTGCTTCAGAGAATACAACAGGAACTGGGTGGTAACTGTACTTGAACAAGAAAAGTGATTTTGCAAAATCTATCGTCAAAAACAGGCAATAGTTCACAATGTAACGTGAAAAAAGAATCCCAAATACCCGCAGATGAACCAAAATGTAATTAAATAAATAAATATAAAGGAAACTTCAGAGAACTCTAAAATATATCCGCAGTGGAAAAGCTTCATGGTCTGGATTTTAACACTAGAAAATCAATCACAGATTCTCAACAAAATTTATTGATCTAATTAATTGAGTCTACAAATAGACGTGGGCCAATAGTTTAATTAAATCAACCAACCCGAATAAGCTGGAAACTAACAAAACAAAAACACCAATACAAATGATAGTTTCAGATAAAGTTAAGCAAAACCCAAAACTGAAAACATGAATACAATTGATAATAGATATTTTTCAGATCAAAATAACCAAAACCCAGACAAAGAAATTAGTTGAATTGTCACAAGGAAAGAAAATAACTAACTTGTGGGCACTATATTCCTGTTCAAGGTTGATTAGATGGTTAGAAGAGGTGCCTTCAACCACAACACCATAGGTTCGGCTCACTCTCCTGAGCACAGATATTAAGGTTTTCCTCATTGCCATTTACCCGTGACACCAACAGAACAGAATTGTTATCTTCTCTTTTCCCTTCTCTCTTGATTAGATAAAATTGACGTTTTATATTTCGGGTGGAAAGCAAAGTGGGAAATGTTTTCCAGCATAAATTCTTGGAAAGCTGAGGACGTGAGCTCACTTCCAAACCCAAATTCGCAATCCCAATGTTTCAGTTATCTAACATGTTAATATCCCTTCCGGTCTCCACTTGATGGATTGTTGATAAACCCGATGTGTTGGGATCTGGCTTCAGAGGTTGAAGGATCAGTTCCCAAAGTGAGTGTCAACCGTCATCAACTATACGTATAGAAGATAGAATCCACTTGAGTAATGTAAAGTTTAATTAATTTATGATCAAATAAGCTGAAGGAATAAAATAAAAATAGGTAAAATACTTATTCATCACTTAATAATTTTTTTAATAATTTAATTTTTAAAATTTTAATCATTTATTAAAATATTTAATCAATTATAAATATTTTATATGTTAATTTTTTTAATCATTTATAAATATTTTTTATTATTAAATTTTAAAATATTTAAAATAATTATCACCGTTTAATATTCATTAATTATTATCAAATTTAACATAACTATAATTATTTCACCCCAAAAATTTGAATTTTATACATTAAAGGTTTTTAATTTTATATTATAGAATCAAGGTTTTAGGTTTAGTGTTTCCTATTTTATATAAATATTAAAGGTTAATAATAATTTATCATTATTATCATTTATATTTAAACTAAATTATTTAAATATAAAAAATAAATAAAAGTATATATTATTATACTGCTACGTCACTATATTACCGTTATAAATCTAATCAAAATTTGATTATCAAAATGAATAATTAACTAAAATTTAGTGATCGTGAACTTTAGCCAAGTATTTTTATTCATTGTATTAAAAACAAAGCTGGTGATAAACACAATCCATCCATATAAACACGAGAAAAATTGACCTAACCTGATTGTATAAAACAAACTGCTATCCTGTTAAAATTGATATAAATATAAAAAATAAATAAAAAATCACAAACACAATACCAGAGTGCAGTACACTACAATTAAGCAGAGTAATCATCAATAACGAATGACAGAAACCATAACTATTTCCATCCAAAAAGATGAACATACTACCATTTCATCCAAGCTTTTACATGACTAATCACTTTTGTCTGTGCTCATTACCACCACTACAGAACCAAGATAAACATCTTTGAAGATTGAATCCGTCATACAAATTCAAGATGAACCTAGAACTAGCATCCTCTAATGGCATCAATAAAATGGCTGGGAATATTTACAAACATGTGTCAGTTGCATACAGGGGACACCTACCAAAACTACAACCCCTCAGTCAAGAATTGGGTGAACTATGAACTATTGTCCAGACCATCCAGGGGAATAACTAACTATAGAATTATATGACTATCCTGGCTAAAAGGAATGAACTCTTTGGCTGAGAATTATAGATGACTTACATAAAGAAAAGGGACCATATTAAACATAGAAACTGCAAGAGACCATATGATACACTCAAAGAAGCTAGCTAATGGTATAGAAAAGAAAGATAACAAAGAACAGAGCAGCCAGACATAGCAACCAATAATGCAGAAAAAGATCAAACACGAGATAGTTAATTGAGACAGAGCTCACTAGCATCAGAATATCATTTGAGATAAGACACAGGCAGCCATACTTTCATATGAAAACAATAAAACAACTGCCTGGAAACGATTAGAAGTCCCAAACTGCTGGCAGATGAGACAACGAGAAATGGGAGTAAGAGAATCACTGGCATGCTAAAGTAATGCATAAATAGAAATTGCAATTTTTAAAAATGGGCACACATCAATAAAAGCAGAGCAATGCACCCCATAATTCCTTCATAGAGGAATAAATAGCAGCTTCACTTTACAGGGGAGAGTGAGGCAGACAAAAGGTTGAAAGGAATGATCGAAAGCACTGGCAGGGGAAAAGGGCATTGAAGAAGAAATGTTGAGTTCCTAATTGGGGAGGGGGGATATTGGAAACCAGGGAAGAAAACAAGGTGGACACTGGAGAAACTAACACACTGACATTTATATATGTGTGTTCCATTCTAGAAAAAGATGTGATAGGTACAGAAGGAAGAATCACTAATGAAGATCATGAACCATGAAAAAAACATTAATTTCGGTATCTGACAAACTAATAAAAAAAATTGTTGACAGAAGTATAAAGTGATTCCTTAAAAAAGTTCAATTGATTTTCAATTTCAAAATCAAGTTGAAATATAACCAAGGTATACTTGGAACAGGAAAGGAGACTTCCAACCATATGCAATTCCCATTTGCTACGAATGGTTTAAGAAAGCATCTCAATTTAAGATGAGAACTGTCCAAAAGCATTGTCAAAGAGCCAAAAAGACTGAGATTACAGTTCACTGTGCAAACCAAAGATCAAGGGAAGCACATGAATATAAAGTGAATGAGCTATACACAATGAATGATAATCAAGGTAGCTAGAGAAGCTCAGAAATAAAAACATGTATATCAGATAAACAGCACTGTTCGGTTTTTGAAATGACTGATTCAAGAAGCCAGGAATATGGTACAAGATTCAGAATAGAAGGTATGGTGTGTTTCACAGAACTATAGGTATTCATTTACTTCCAGTGGTTGATATCCATTTTTCTTTGGGAATTTCACTACACTGAACACGGGAAAGATAGAGGAACAATCATCAAGATGTCATGTTGTACTGTCAACAGGAAGATGCTCTATTGAGCAGCAGAGAGAAAGAGCTAGGAAGGTAGAAATATAATAACATGCCGAGTGTCAATTACCATAATTGAAATATCTCTAGCTGCAAACATCAAATTCAGAGTATAAAATATTGGAAAGAAGGCCATAGTAAGAAAAAACCCGATCTAACAGTTGCTGAGAAAGAAATATCCTAGAAACTCTAAGATAGGGAAGACGGGGAATAGTTTAAGTGACAAAGACAACCCAACTCCCATGAATGCAGAACCAGCAGCAAATCTTCCAGGATGATCTTGAAAATCAGTTTCATGGAAGGAACACACACCTTAGTGGATGAAACTAGAATAAGAAGCCAATCTCCAAACACCAAACTTAAGGGAACGACCAAGAGGGAACATTTGATGCGGAAAACTCCTAAGATTTTTAACTATTCACCTTCGTCTATCGAGAATATCTTTAAGATTCAGATGGCCATTATAAACGCCTGAATCAAGTTTTCAGCTTCACGCTTCTGTTGCGGAGTGCCAGTTACAAGAGCGATACATTCCCCTCGGGAGGATTTGGGTTCAGAAATTTCAATCATCGCTCCCGATATCTGAAAGAGAACAAGGCAGAATGAGAATATGATTAAGTCACAAGGATTCCCACAATATTGTGGTGGTAGAGAGAAACATTACAAATGTTTATTACACATCATATCCACCGTTGATAGACCAGACATAATATATTAATTTCCACATGTACAAGTAAAACATAAACAAAAAGCATCTGGTTAGAAGAATACTATCATAAAGCATAAATAAGTTATGAAGCAAAAGCTAATTTCATACAGAAAGATCAGCTTTCCTAGTTTAGCAATATAAAAGGAACACTAAATAACACAAAATATTCTCCCACTAACAACATAAAGCACGCTAGAAGGCTAGAACATAGACCTGCCAAATAAATTTTGTAGTTATTCAAAGAGTAACTTCATTAATCTTAATATTAGGCTTATTATTTAGATTAACAGTTACTAAGATTATACAAGATTGAGGAGCAGGACTGAAAGTGATAAACCAACCTTCCTTATGTTGGATAAATTGAGCCCTCCTTTGCCCAACACTTTCCCAACTGCATTAGCAGGGATCATTATTTCAAGAGTTGATGGAGCCAATCTGCATGAGGAAAATAAATAGAAGTAGATTCATGTATAAGGTATAAACTTCAGAAGATAAACGTTAAGCACAATTTCTGAGAAGCATGATATACCCACCCTCCATACAACTTTGAAGAATATGAAGACATGGGTCCATAGTCATTTTCCCCCATCTATTAAAGAGGAAGACAACAATAAATGTCAAAGAAAGAAAATCAAAACAATGATAGGCAAAAACACATTCTGAAAGAAAGAAACAAGAAAATTGCACAGGAGCACGGAGGGGATTCTGTGTCAGAAACAGGTAGCCGATAAGCAAAAATAACAACAAACAAATATAACATCCCATCACCAAGTTGATGCAGATTCAATTGAAAGAACAGAAGCTGCAATCAGACATGTGAGACAGAAGCAGGTTTTCATTGATAAATGAAAATTCTAATTATCAATAATCATTAAATATAACTTAAAAACCCAGAACCAAAAAATTAGGGAGCTCTTTAATATAAAAAAGTAGGGCGTACTCAAATGCTTATACTGAGAAGTGATCAATTGCTAATCACTTCAACAGATCAATTAGTTCGTCTTATTTATAAACTTGTAATCATATTGTTTGGGGGAGGATTGAGGTCCAAACAAGTTGCCTTTATAACGATGAAGTATACAAATAAAATCAATGTTGAGCAGGAAATGAATAGGTAAAGAAAGACATATATGATGGTTAACAACAATTCCACAATTATTTACCTGCAGTCTTTCATATCCATAGAGGCTGCTTGAAGAAAGCACACCAAGGCCACTTCCATTTTCACCCCTTTGATCAAAAGCCAAAGGAGCAACTGGAGGAACAGAAGATAAAAGAGATGGCAGTGAGAGACTAGCACCAGCTGAATGGAGAGAATCTGCAGCTATAGAAGGGTTATGGCCACCGTCCTTTTCTTTCAAAACATCATCCCGGAGCCTTAAAACAATCTGTATAAGTGCATCTCTTACGCTACTATCTTCACCAACAAGCTACAAAATGCAGAGTTAGCATGCAAAACTGTTGAAATAGAAGGAAAATGAAAACATCAATGATCAATCTTGAGAGAGAGAGAGAGAGATCGAAAGATAACAAACCTCAATGAGCTCATCATTAGCATCAGCACACTTTGGCTTGTTATCTTTTGTTATACAGATATCAGCTTTAGTTCTCCTCCGAATTTCATTTATAATAGAACCACCTTTTCCAATAATACAACCAATAACTTTAGATGGAACAAGGAGCCTCATAGTCACAGTATCGCCATCTTCGTCATTAATCTTCCCTTGCAGCAACAGGACAGCTTCAACAGCCATGGATTTTAAATCATCAGGTGACTGTAAAGTCAGGCCACATTAATACATCAGAAAATAAAAATGATTAATTATTTGATGAACTGCAGATAAATTAATAGCGAGCTCCAGGTAGAGAAATTGAACTAGGGGCGTACCTCTGTAGCTATGACAGTGATAATGCACTCATCACGGTCAGCCTTATCATCAACCTCGATACAAGCACCACTCGCCTGCCTTATATTTTTAATAGTACCCCCTCCTCTGCCAATGACACGCCCAATCTTCTTAAATGGGCATAGGACTCTGATTATTAAGTCTTCAGAGTTAGAGGCACTAGCAAAACCAGAAACCAGAGGAAGAGCAGATGAATACACAGGCCAGGCACTCCCTGTATATCCCTGAATATCTCGCATATGTGCAGCACCCAGTATTTGAGGAACTGATCTAGAAGGGCCAATAGGATCAGAATTTGGATATAAACCACCCGGTGGATAGATAGGGACATCTGCTGGGATTATGATGCTTGGAGCTGGAAGAGCTTCTGACACTGTTGTCTCAAGAGGGATTTCTTCTCTGGGACTGAACTTGTACATGATTGCAGAAACAGAAAAAAGCGCTTTCTTAACAGCTTCCGGTTCACCGGTTATCTGTTCACAGCAGAGAGGAAACTCAAAACTGATCAAGAAAGCAAAAAAGATAAATGATAACAAACCGACTTTAAACAACAATGAAGAGGATATAATATAGAAACTGATGGCATCACTTTTACTGCATATCATCGTTATCTCAGTCATATCTGAACTTGATAAATTTAGCATCTGTATAGTCTCACACACATCAGCTTTTATTGAATTTAAACTATGATGATTGATGCTTTAAAAACCCACTGTAACAGTAGAGAAATGACGGTTAAGGCGAAAAATGTCTACAGTTTAAGTAGATTCAACCAATCTGTGGTATTAATTTTTACAAAATATAGGCAATGGATAAAATACCAAATTCAAGTAATACAACAGAATAGCCCCACAAATAGTTGTTGCGGAATATAATAAAATTCAATGCTCACACAACGAGCCACTCAAACACATCATTAAGAATGCCTAAAAGAAATAAAACTATTTGCAAACAAGACAAACCTGAACGAAGTTGTCAAAATCCATGGCACATGAATGGCTTTGATCACTGGCTTCCTTAGCAATAACTTTAATGTTACTTCCAGTCTTGGCCCTCAGTTTCTTAATAGTTGTGCCAGCCTTACCAATAATATTTGCAGATTGGCTAGATGGGACAAGAATTTGGCATTCCTCCCTATGCTTATCAGCCCGCTTCTTATCTGAATCCCCCATGGCAGCCACTGCATTTGCAATCGATGCGTGAACTCTAAGAAGAGCATCTTGAGCAGCACATAATGGTTTGTTGTGATTCAATCCATTTTCTACGTCAACATCTTCCTTCTCTTTAACATAAGAGTATATGGTTATAACCCTATCCTTAGCACCGGGGTATGGATCAACCACTTTAACCTTTGCCCTCGTTTCCTGCCTAATTGAATTTATGACTTTACCACCTTTACCAATAACACTTCCAATCACCCCATCAGGGCAAAGTATCCTATAAACAACTAATCCATCATTGCTTTTTTCATCTTTATCATTCAACCTTCTCTTCTGGTTCCTATTATCCCCATCATGAGCACCTTGGCCTCGAGAACGCTTAACCTTCTCACCCATTGATTCGGAATTTCAATTCAATTGCCGACACTATAAATCAAGTTTTAAGTCCTGAAGCAAACAAATTGAGATTAAAACATCATGTAATGAAATACAAGGATGCCCTAAACAGAAAACAATCAACTAACACACCAATATGACAAACAACACTGCATAACAGAAATATACGATCTTATAATGATTAAAGTTTGTTCCCTTGCGAATATTTTCCATTGAAATCAATGGGTTACATATATGAAAAAAATAATAAAAAAAGTGTAAAACCCTAATTTCCCCCGGGAGAATGAAAAGCGAACAAAAAAGATTCGAAGGAAAACCCAGATCGATAAATAGAGTCAGAAAAATCCAGAAAATTAGTCAAGAAAATACCTTCGACTCTTATAATAAGGGGGGATTGATAGAAACAAGGAAAAAGAGTGCTCTGCTACTGCTATGCTCCTTAGGATTATGTTTCTTCCGATTCGATTTCCCTAGTAAATTTCTTGTTCTTGCACCGCCAACGAAGGGTTTCGGATTGATTTTCTATAAAAGAAGATTTTGACAACATAGTGGATTGGGCTTGGATCAATAATATTCAGATCCATCGACATTTAAAAAAAATACTAAACCCAAAAAAAAAACATGTATGCATGTTAGCGGGCTTTGATAATACCCATATCTATTAATTTTGGATTATTTACGTTAACAGTCACTAAAGTTTCGATTAGTTTCTCTTTTCACCATTAAAATTTTAGAATTTTAAATCTTAAAAAAGTTTTACTCTAATTAAAAATAATAATTAATTAATTTTTTAAAAATATCTGCTGCCGACTAGTTCCTCGCACAAATTAATCTGAAAAGCCATGTAACTTCCCTGCATTAAATCTCATATTTAATCAGACCTATTAAATTCGCTAAATTTCAACTTTGGCATTAATTTATCAATAATAAATCACATCAATCACACAAAAAAATATTATTTGATATAAATTATGTAAAATTTAAAAATTATAATTATCCTTTTTAATGTTATATATTTATTTTTTGAGTTTAATATTGTTTATGTTATAATTTACAAAGTTTATAATATACATTTTAGACAGTAATACATCATGTTTTTTATTTTATATATATATATATATATTAACCTACAAGAATAGAGGTAAGCAATGACAATAATATCTCTAAATTGAGAATATTATGTATCTGATAATTATTTTAGTTTTATTTCTTAAAAATAAAATAATACTTAATAAAAAAAAGAATGTGGCCGTTATGAAAAAAATAAATGAGCGACACTTGCCATAGAAACAAAAAGGCTGGGCGTATTAGTAGCTAAAACACCAAGAATATAAAGATGTGAGCTTTCCTCTCAAAATGAGTTTCAAACGGATCAAGGCAAAAAAAGGAACGTTTTTTGAAGCGGGTTCTGAATTCTAACAGCGAATCACGTTTCGGCTGTTTCCTATTGATTTTTTTCTCAACGTAGGAACAGTCCCTAAATAGGCTCAATACAGCTAGATTTTCCTTATCAAACGCTAGTCGTGTGAGCGGTGAGTAGCCTAGGGACGCTCCACGCACGATTTGTGAAGGGGGGAATTAGTACAAAGGGAGGAAGAGGTAATCAATCATGCCATCGGGTTCTAAGAAGAGAAAAGCTGCCAGGAGAACGAAGAAACAAGCACCCAGCGCCAATTCATCAGGTTCTTTGATTTGCCTATTTTTCTAGGAATTTCGTTTTGGGTTTTGTTTTTTGATGTGTTTGGGATGATGGGTCTATTTTTAGTTTTTTAATATTGAATCTTACTTGGTTCCTGTATATGCATGTGTCATTCTGTTATTTATTTGATTTGTTGGGATTTGGAGATAAAAGAAACCAGATTTCAATATTTAATGGTTGATATTAAATTTATAGTTTATGATATTGATTAATCGATTTGGTTGTTTTTCAGTGGAATTGCTTCCCTTTAATCACTTACTATTCACTTTAGGGTCTTGTGGCGATTTTTATCACATCCTGTGTTTTACTTGATTTTGGCCAGAAACCTTGTTCTTGAAAAAACTTGTGTAACATAATCATGTTTTTTTTGTTTGGTATTAATTTTACTATTGGCATTTTCATCTAAAATTGGTTGAAAGATTACTTTGCTTAATCAACTTAAAGATTTATCCATCAGTTTGGTAGTGTTTATTCTGATTGTTTCTAGGAATTGGAAATTCTATTGTTTGCATGGTGGTTAGACTATTTTGATGTTTATCAAATGGTGCTAGGAATTGATGAACCGAGAAGCCAAGATGAAAGGGAAAGTGAGGGCGGCCATTCTAGTTCCTACGTATCTCAGGATGAACATAATCCCCTACATACATTCAGTTGGGGGGGAGATGAATGGAAAAGATCACAATCACGTGTTGTAACTAAGGAGAATTCTGCAGAAGAGGCCAGTAAGGATAACAAAAGCACCAAGAAATCGGGAACAGGCACTGTTGATGTTAAAATCAAAAAAGGGTGTGAACCGAAAAGTGATCTTGAGAGCACACGTGTTTCCATTAAGCATGGTAAGTGCTCTAGCAGCAGCAGTAGCAGCAGTAGTTCTGATGACGAAACTCAAGCCTTTAAGAAGTCAAAGGGAAAAGCCCGTAATATTGGTTCTGAAGTGGCCTCATATAATACCGAGAATAAATCGTCTACTGTTTTGGGTGAAGAAGCTCCAAAGGTCGCTGAAAATGTAGCATTTGATAATGGTGATAATAAAAAATCCGCAGGGGACACTGTTGCTGTTAACAATTCAGTAAAATCTGCTTTATCGTTAACTTCTGAAAATAATTCAGTACATGATTTAGTGGAATCAGGGTTGAATGCAAATGAAGAGAAATCATTCCCCTCATCAAGTAGGATTTCTGGAGTTGAATTTGAAGGAGCTGAAGGAAAAGATTTCCCATCCTCGGATATTCCTACTTCAGAATCAAGTAATATTGCAGAAACAAACCAAACATTAGATTCCCACGAGTATTCTGAAAAGCAGGTAGCCCCTATTCTCTAGAGTCTCGCGCTTGAATGTTCCTTTATTCCTTTTAACTGAAAACTGTTATTTCTGCTTTTGTGTTCATAGCCTCTTGTTGCTTCGACTCCACCACCGGTGAAAAGAACCTCATGCTTAGGTTGCTGTGGATTGTTTGAAGTTTTTACTGGTTCTGGAAGATAATTGAAGTTTCTGAGTTATCCATCAAGTTAGATAAAGTTGTAGAACTGCATGTTGAGATATACTGCATAATTCATATGGTTTGTGCACTGATAGGGCGTAATGGAATTCTTGGATTATGAAAGTAGAACATGAGATCCGGAACTTATTACTTATCATTAGAACGTTTTTTCGTTCAGTTAACTGGCATTCTTTTCCAATCAACCCCCTTGTCTTGGTTTTTTGCCTCGTTTTCTTTACAGAATGACTGGTTCCTGGTTGATCTGGATACAAGAATTCAAGGAACAGATGAAATATTAGAAAATTTTTTTAGCATTATACATATATTAAAATGAGTAATTTTGACGTCTATAAAACTCATAACACTATAAGAAATTGTCAACGGAATTACATGGAAATATAAGACTGAGTGTGAGCAGGGATTTAGTAACAGAAAGCTTATATAAAAGTACAAAAAGCTAACTGTGTCGCAAGACCTGTTCAGTATTCTTTATTTGCCCTTAAAACGAAATGCCCAGTTACGAATAAAAAACAGGACATTAGATACCACGGGCAACAAAAAAAATTAACTACTAAATCCAAATCTAACAACATATATGCAATCTCAGCCGAAAGATGGTGATTATTAACATAATCATCAGAGATAGATCAGGAAAGGTACTGATTTACATCATTGATTGCTGAAAATTATAAGGAAAAAACACTGTATAAACCCAATTGTGAGAAACTAAAAACAGATAAAAAAAATTATGCAAAAAGAGATCAGATGGTAGTGCATGTTGGTATTCATCATTCAAATGCAGAAATGATGGATAAATATCATCACACCTCCTTGCAGACTTTAAAAAAACGAAAAATTGAAGAAAATAAAAAGATTTGTTTATTTTAGTGAAGATGGATCAGATAAAGAGTTGCTTCTATCACCAGCTTCCATCTGGAGATGAAAGTGAGACTGGGTGTCAAACAACAATCATCATTTCCAAATCTTCATGTTTCATACAGAAAAAGAACAAAGAATTAAAGAAAACCAGAACGAATAGATAAATGGAAGAAAAAAAGTAAAACCCAAAGTTCAAAATGGATCAGATAGTCGATCGTTAATTACTCAGCATGTAGAAACTCAGACTGGGTGTCAAGATCAATCTTCACATCCGAATTCAATCAGGAAAAAATGAGATTTATATATGGAATCAGACAAGAATGTCAATCACCAGCTTTGCATAAGAAGACATTTAATTTATGCAAAGTAAGACTGGGGCGACAATAACTATCATCATTTTCACTTCTTCAAACTAAAAAAAATTAAGAAATCAGTAAGTATTTCAAAAGAAATAACGATAAAACTAGAAGAAAAAAATATCTACGCAGATCGAGAGATTGCTCTGAGTGAGTCTTCTACACGATCTGATTAGAAATCGATAGGTAAAGAACCGAAAGAGAGAAAACACAATCAACGAAGTTTACTGATAAATTGGATGATTTTTCAATAGCCCGCTGTGTTTCTCATGGCATGCTTCTGAGATGCGGCAGCTTAAATAGAGATAAGGGCGGTGGCCATTTTTAGGGTTTCACTCATTGCTAGGGTTTGTAGTTTGTCGAGAGAGATTCATATAAATCAACGGTCGAGAATAGCTGGATTTTGAGTTGTGAGCCTTTTGCTTTTTTTTTAAATAGGCTTTCGATGTTGGGCTTATCTTGTCTTCTCTTCACACAAATTATATAAATAATTATGATTTTTTTATATTTAAATTATAAGATATAAATTCATAACTTTAATACTTTAAAATTTTGGGATTTTAAAATTATAAATTTAATATTTAAAAAATAAAATACGAGACCAGTTAACAAAATATTTGAGTTTTGGGATAATATCTCCAAATTATTGCCTACTCTCTAAATTAGTAGACCACTGCATAGTTTTTATCTAACATGTTAAAAATAAATTAATGATTATATTTAGAAAATAACAAATAACCGAATTGTATTAATTGATTATTAATTATATTAGTTAATTAGATTAATAGATTGTATTAATTAATTATAAAAAAATATTTAATAAAATTATTTAATAGTTAATAATTGTTTGATCATTTAAATAAGCAAAATGATATAAGAACATGATTATATTCGATGATAATTTAATTAATTTGATTTTAAAAAAAATGATATAACATTATTGAGCATATTTAAAGATTCTATACATTAGTTTATTTTTTATATAATTATTTATAATACAATTTAATTAATTATTAAATTTAAATATAATACGTGAAAATAAAAAAAAATTAATTTATAATGTCATAATATACGTAAGGATGAATAATTAAAATAGAAAATGTTAAGATTTGAGTTATTTTGAGATTTTGTTTTTTTTTATAATTATTAAGGGTAAAATGATGTTTATAATTCTTAATGCAAAACTTTAAATCTTAGAAAACTCATATTATTTAGTACTAGTTAATTAAAAAATTCATATTAATTTTTTTTCAAAATTAGAGGTTTCACCTTAATATGTTATTCCTCAAACGTCCAAATTTAAATTTTTGATTAATCAAACCTTTAATTTTAATTAAAACCTCTAATTTTAGCTAAAACCGACATTTTCACTAAATATTGTTATTATTTAAGAAAAGTGTTATTTTTAAAAAAAATATCACATTGAACCTAATAATGTCAAATTAGTTTAAAGATCAATCTTTAACCTAAAAATTAATTATTATAAATACGGTACGAAAAAAATAAAGATAAACAGTTTGACCACTCAATCAAATATAATTACTCATATATTTAAATTTTTAAATAGGTACATGTTCGAATATATTATAAGAAAAACTATATATTTAATATTAAAACTATGTTCGCGTCACTGTTTTAACACTTCAACTATTATTTTGACAAAATAACACCAAACATGACGTTTTTCTATTTCGCTATCTCTACCATTTTGAATTAATGAAAATGACAACATAACTTGGATTAATAATAATTTTAATTAAAATAATTAGACAATTTACTAATTTAGTTTAAAATTATTTGATTTAAATATTATTTTAAACTTTAAATCAAGATTATATATTTATCATTTTTCTTCTTTCAATCAATTTTTTTTTTTGAGTCTTGAACTTTAAAAGATACGATAAAAAATAATAAAAAAATTAGAATTTGAGAATCAATAAAAAGCTAATACGAAATCTATTAGAGGATATAAACTTCACTAACTATATTATTATAAGGAACGGAAAGGGAAGAAATAAAATTTTATCAAAATTAAGATAATGTTTTAAATCGATGAATTTAGGCTAAATTTATAATATATAAATATTTTAGATTAAAAATTATACCAAAATACATCACCATCTGTAATAGTTTTTAATGCTCAGTCTACTAAAATAAAATAAAAATATAATATTAAATACTATTTTATAAAAAAATAATAGTCGATACGCTAAAATAATAATATGAACATAGTTAAGGTACTAAAGATGTACTTTACCCTATTATATACCAAACTACAACTAGTAAACAGCTGTAAAAAGGTGAGTGCAATCACGCGTTAGAAACCGCGACTAGGAAAGAAATATCAGACCCCATTCCCTCCACAATTTCCTCCCAAAAGTTCCTTTATTTCCACGAACCTGCACGTGGCAACACGTCAGTCTTACCTGATCCCACATCATACGTGGCAGAACTATATTGGCCGAAACTCCTCTTGAAACATTTGATCTCAACCGTCCGTATCATCCAATCGAAGCCGCCATTTGGCCCCTCCAACCATTGTCTTCTCTGTTTGTGGTAGTTAAATATCGAAATAAAAACCCACTAGTCTTTCTTTAACTAAAAGAGAAGAGGTACTTCAATTTCCATGTTCTATAAAAGTTCACTTTAATATTTTGGTAAATTTTCTTTTTAGCTCGTCTTTTCTGGTTTAGGGTTTAATATCCTGAGGGGTTTTGTTCTTTTGACTGTTTCCTTTGTTGTTTTGCTTTGGAATTAAGACATGTTGATGATGTTTTATTGTGTTTTATGGGGTTAAAAGACTTGGGTTGACTTCAATTTTGGTGGGTTACTTGAAGAATTTGTTGTTCTTTGATATGGTCTCTTTATTGTAGAGTTTTTGTCATCTCTCTCTTTTATCTTCCAAGTTTTCTTTTGGGTTTTCTCTCTAGGTAGTCCATATCAAACCCCCTATTTATCTAAATAGAAATCAAGATCTAGGTTTCAGAATTATGGTGTTCAATGTTATTCTGAATTGATTTCTTAGCATTCTTTTGTAGTTCTAGTAAAAGGCTTATGGACTTTGACTTTTGGTTTTCTTTGGTTTTTTATTTGCTCACAAATTATGTTGCTTGAAAATTCATTCTTTCATTTATAAGTAGTCCTCTTTGTTATATTAGCTTCTTATATTGACTATTGGTGTGACGCAGCTTCTGCTGGTGATTTGATTATTTGGAGGGGGTTTCCCCACTGATGTTCTGGGCTTTAGATTTTGGTACATATAACTGTTGCAGATCAAATGCCATCTCCTAGAATGAAGACCAAATCAAGCATGGGTTCTTTAAGAGAAAAAAATAGTCTTCGTGTGTGTCAGAAGTCTAGCATGATTTGCAAAAGACCATGCTGTCATGTTAGGGCTTCTCAGCAAGGAGCTGAATTCAATACATGTATTCAGAATTGTCATAATGGTAAGAAAATACATTGAACAAGGTCGATATTTCTCTAATATTAATTGTTAGAGTTACAGGTGCCTCTTGGAGTGTCCTATTACCAGGGTTAAAAAATTCTTTGCTGTTTGCTTGTACCTTTACATTATGTGCTCTCTGTAAATCGAGCACGTTAAAATTAGCAATTTCAAAAGATTGCTTTAATCTGCTCAAGTGTAAACAAGACTCTTGGCTTTGCCTGGCCTGGCCTGTGATGCATTGCAAGTCTCCTTCCATTTGAAAAATGATGCTTTTTGCAAAAATATTTTACTTAACCACTTATGTTATTATGTGTTGAGTATAACTGCAGTTCTAAAAATTGCAATAAACAAATTAGAACCACGGATCCTTATCCCTATTTAGTTGTCAATGATGCTGTAACACGAGCATCAAGGTATAGCTGGCTGTAGCAGGGAAAACAAATAACCGAGTACATATATCATTTTGATCTACTTGGAGGATAAGGTATTAATTTATTTACTAAATAGTTTCTGATAATGGGGAATTAGGATCTAATTTATGCATTCCCTACCCTTAAACCCATCAGTACATCCTCTCTTTAGTTCTTCCAAGTATATGTGCTGCTATAGTTCTGTTCACTCATTCATTTGTTTACTTATATGCATGCATGATAGGCTTTCTGTCTGTAGGCTTTTAACTTGTTCTTTTCTTAAAAGAGTTAAGAAAGAAGATAAATTATGTTGATATTTTAGCTTGTTGCACATGCTTACCGCCTGTTCTTCATAGATTCATCAAATGCAGAAGTAGCTTCTCAAGTTTTTGAAACTGATGGAGCCAGTGCTCACCAACTAATTTTGGATGGAGGTGATTCTGAGCTTGAGAAACAGCTTCCAGCTTTTGTTGGTTCTTCCAGTGTGTGGGGAATAGTAAGTTTTTATTACTTTTCAGGACCTTTCTTTGTTAGTTTGTTTTTAATCTGCCTTTTGAAAATATCATGTATTAGACTGATTCCCAATTTTGTTGCTTATCAATGATGGTCTATTAATCTGCAGGAATCAATGCACACATCTGTCTCAAACTTAGAGACAATATTCTCTCCTTTTCTGGAGCCAATCCAAATACACAATGAACTAAGTATTGACAACGATGCAGGTGATTCTTTGTTTCAGCTGGTTTAAATGGATTTCTTTTCATTCTCCAGTTGTGGTCTAGAGACTGGCGGTTTTTGGCATTTCTAATTGAAATCCCTGTCTAAGCACAATGATCAAGTTATAAGTATTCCTGTTCTCTTGGAAATTTACTTGCCCCATTAAAATATGGTTACCACTTAGCAGGGCTAGAAAAAAAAAGAACGTAGTTGAAAAAAAATTCTTTGTAATCTTGTTGCATGCTTTTGGGGAAATTGGTAAGATAATTATTTGACACGGTCATCTCAATCTCAATTTTTGTAGGGAGTAATGATGGCCCTGAACTGCCAGCATTTGGAGCTGATGACAGTGATGTTAGAAGCTCATTTGGTAGTCAGACATGTAATGTGTCAGATTTTTTCACATCTGACATGATAATTGCAAGCATACCCTTCGATGGAAATGTGGTTGACCATAACATCTCGGGAACCTATTCCTTTCCTGATTTCCTGTGTTCTGAGCCAAGTATGCTGTTTGATGTAGCTGAGCAATACTTGATACTACCTTTCCTTGAGGATACTGTCAACACCAACGATATAAATGATGTTCAATTGCATGAGGAGTCCATGATGGCTCAAGATGATACTGGTTCATGTCTAGCAATTGATGAAATGAGATCCTGCATACAGGAATCTGATGTTAACTCTGACTCTGATCAAGCAGATGACTTTGATCCACAATCATTTATAAGAAATTTACCAGAGCTATCTGATGTTGTATCAAGCTTCTGGCCTGCTAATGTTCCAACAGATGCTTGGAAGAGGAAGCCCATAACTCTTGTGCTTGATTTGGATGGTAATACTTGCATGTTTTCTACTGTGTGCTTTTATTTCTTCAGGTGCTATATGTCATTCCTTCACCTCTACTTCTGCCTGGACATTTCTTCAAATGAACTAATTAGTTCTCGTGATCTTTTAAATGGAGTATCAAACAAACTGATTTAAGTCTTTAAATGAGACCTATAACTTGGAATCTAATATAATATGAGAACCATACAAGATTTTGGCTAGAACTGATTATAGAAAACCTGGTGGAGCCTTTTGGGACTTTTTATCTCAAGTCCCATAAACAATTCAGGGTAAATCACTAGCCTCTGGAAAATGTTGCGTTTATGTGTCATAATCACCATAGATGCAAAATTTATTCTGGCAGTGAGGTCAATATTGAAGGTTTGCAAGGAAAATTCCAAATGCTTTCTGGGTATAAGCTGATTGCATGCCTGATCAGTTTTGTTTGCAAAAATATTATTGGACAGTATGACTTCATGTACTGAATAATTTTGGATGAAATTTTGTGTTATGGTTGCTCCATTGACCTTTTACAATTTGTGTAGAAATATTTGAGCTTTTATTTCTTTTATGTTTTACTTGTTGCTTTAATCAAATTAGTAATAAATATTGCTATAGTGTTTGATCACCATTTCTTTGAAACATGCAGAAACTCTCGTCCACTCTACACTAAAACATTGTGATGATGCTGACTTCACCTTTACAGTTTTTTTCAACATGAAAGAGCACACCATATATGTAAAGCAGAGGCCTCACCTACATACTTTTTTGGAGAAAGTTGCAGAGATGTTTGAAGTTATCATCTTTACAGCTAGCCAAAGCATTTATGCAGAACAATTACTTGACATATTGGATCCAGATCGAAAGTTTATATCACGTCGGGTTTATCGTGATTCTTGCATTTTTTCAGATGGAAGTTACACTAAAGACTTGACAGTTTTAGGTGTTGATCTTGCGAAGGTTGCTATAATTGATAATATCCCACAGGTATTTACCTACTCACTTAAGGTTTACCTTCATGGACTTCATCATTCTTGCCTCAAAATCAAGTCAAGAATATAATGGTCACCCTAGCTTAAACCTAATGTGCTTTAGAGATTTTTTTTGCCATAGCAAAGATTATGTGGATCTGAATTGGTGCTTTAGTGGTCAGAGTGTCTTAGTCATTAAAAATAATCTGATCTGGAGATACCTCTTGTGGTTATGGCGTGCATAAAATTCATCTAAGAATCATCCAACTAACCAAGCTTTATGGTAAGATTAGATGCAAGGACTCACGTCTTGCTTCTTAATACTGCCTAGAAATGATAAGAGGTTATTTGTCCAGTAGCGTCATCAAATGCATTCTCTACTATCAAACTAAATAGTAAGAGGGTGGAATATCTAGAAGTGAAAAAGAAAGATGTGAAAGAACATCAGTTTCCCCATGCTTATACTTCTAATTGCTTAAGAATTCATCTTTGCCGATTTCAGGTTTTCAGGTTGCAAGTAAATAACGGGATTCCTATCGAGAGTTGGTTTGATGATCCTTCCGATTGCGCACTGATTTCATTACTTCCCTTCTTAGAGACTCTGGTTGATGTTGATGATGTCCGTCCTATCATTGCAAAGAAATTTGGTAACAAGGAATAAAAGCACATTGTTTTCCTTTTTCTGATAGCTTTCATATAGTGCCTTGTCCTCATATTTGATTTTAAGTGAAACTTGGCCTCTAATTAAAAACTCAATTCTCTTCAAACTTAACTAAAGAATAAGGTATCATCTTTTCTTTCCACCTTAGTTGAGAACCCTGTGAGTGCTTTATCTTAAATTTCTTTTTAATCAAAGGTAGTCATAGAAAATATATGTTTACTGTACAGTTAAAGTTCCAATGATATAAGCATTGTATATGAAGTATTTGTGAAATATAGTTTTGCAGATTCCGGCTTGCCATCCTCTTCAGCTGCTTAACTAATATTCTTGCTTTTATATTTTTCTCTTTTCCGCATTTCATATGAAAATTATTTAGGCTCCATCATGCTTATATAAGAAATTAAAACTTTAGAATGGAAGTTTATAGGATTTTGTGTTACTAGTCCTTTGTATTTTTCTGATAATTTATACTGCCATCAGTACATAGTTTTTGTTTAAAAAAAAAAGATAGTAGACTTGAAGCCTTGTAAGATCGTGCTTAAACATTCAATAATTGTTTCTCCAAGATCCATAACTTGAATTTTTTATATATCTACCAGTCCTGTATGCGAACTCTAAATATGAAGAGAAACCTTGCGAGAACCTATAGGCATTTGAGGCAGTAAAAAATGTTTGAAACAAAAGGTTATGCATACAAATATATTTATTATTGCAGGGAAGTGGAAATCAAACATTATTAGCCATAACATAGAATTCTTTTTATGATTAGGGAGGTATTCTCTTACTGATCATATGAATGCTTGCCGATGCTTATGTTGTTTTATTCATGATTCTAAATCATTGATTTCATTCCTTTGCTTAACTGCCAAACTATCTCCAAAGTGTATTGTATTGGAATTGATGGCATATTTAAGAAGTGATTGAACTGTTTCAGGTAGGATGGAAATATAGCCCTAGAGCCTTCGGGTAGACTATGTTGTTTCTTTCGAATGTTAAGATTTATTCATACTTAAGATTTGAGAAGATTATGCATTATGCTATCCGTATAGATATATTCAATTTACTCATTTGAAACACTTAGTTGTGCCATAAATGTGAGATCCGATTAGGTTTTGTGCAAGACTCTTGGGACAGGACAGTGCATGATTTTTCACAGTGGGAGCTACCTCATGGTTAGGTTAGGTGGTTCCCTCTGCTTTTCTTACAGTATAAGAAGATCCTGTTTCCTTCAGCAAAATTGGAAGGAGGAAGATATTGCTTATGATAACTAACACCTTTTGAGTTTGATCATGTTTACAATTTTGCATGCCCTCTGTGCAGGTGTTATGATGAACATTACTAGATTATCTGCTAATGGAAAAAAATAATAGGTACGCAGGTTCCGATTGCTAAGCTACCCTTGATATATAGCTACTGACATTGTATGATCCTGATCACTTTTTCCCCTTTGAAGTGATTATAATAAGTAATTGATTGAAGCATGTAATTTCTATGTGATCTAAGATACTTGTTGTCCTTTATAGTTTCATGTTGTGTCCTACTCCCATGTTCTATGGTCGTAGGTGATAGTTGTGCATTTAGAGTTTGAACCCTTGTCATCAGCTTCACATAACTGCTGGTTTTGTTGTTTTAAAACATTGTAGAGTTATAAATTATTTTGTAGCGAAGTTATTTTTGTATTGCATTGTACATTCTTCTAGTCCTACATCTTGATTCAATTTGTTTAAACCATGTGGTATCCTAATGCATCAATTCTTTTCATTTTATTTACATTTCTTTGTAACAAAACCAGATGATGAGAAAAAAAAATATTATTATCAAGATCGATGTATCTCAATCTCAATATAATCTTCAATGAAATCACTACATTTCAATCTTCTAGCCCACATGTGAAATTTAATATTTCTGAAAAATATAATCCCAAAAAGCATTTTCTACGGATATTGAAAAAGAAATATTTTTTTTATAAGATTCAGATTATTTTTTCAACGGAGTTTAAATAGATTTAATCTATACATAGAAAAATGAGGAAATCATGTTTATTGTAAAAAAAATAGAAAATTTGAAATTATTCATATAAATCCCCACATTTTGCTTGGTCAAATGGAAATAAATCAGGTTCATTGTAGAATGAAAGTATAAATTAAGATTTGGAAGGAGCAAGAGAAACAACGACCGTAAAAAAAAAAAAAAAAAAAAGCAAGGGATGAAAACGGGACAACGACGGAAGCGAGTGATTAAAATAAAATTAATTAAATAATTTAATGATTAAAATAAATCAGACTCAATAGTATTTTTTTGGATTGAAATTGAAACCGAAGCACCGCAAGATTGTGAAATGATCGCACGAATGCTACCAATTCCATTCCTTTCCCTCTTTAAATCTCATCCTCAGGTACTTGACTCAGACATTCCAAATTATCTTCCTCTCTCACTTCTCTTCTAATTTTCTGATGTTTATTGAATTTTTATTTTCAGCTTCCTCTTTTCCCGCTTCAATTCTTTTCCGGCTCTCATGGACGGTAATCTCCACTTAAATTTTTAAGCCGTTTTAGTTAGAAATTGAATATTTATTGCTGCTTCTAAGCTTATATGCTAATTACGTTTAGGTTTTCCCTTGTTTATGGTTCGTAGAAACTAAATCTTAATCTAGAGTTCCGGCTATAAGTGTTAATTCTAAATCGAGTTTATTATGAGAGGCGTCTTAATAAAATTGGAAGTTTGGAACTACTACTATCATATGATCTAGGACTTGTTTAGATGTTAGTTTCTTTTGATCTAGTGATATTGGAATAATAGTAATGGATATAGTATTGTTGAAGCAGTAATTGTTTTCTTAATTTGTTAGAGAATATTATTGTATGAAAATGTATTTTCTACTTATATGCAGTTCCGCTACACAAGTGACTGAGATTATTCGTGATTGTATTGGATTTTCAACAAATAGGATATCTGTTTATGGATTTAGAACGTTTT
Source organism: Abelmoschus esculentus (assembly GCA_035048815.1). Classification (NCBI taxonomy): domain Eukaryota; kingdom Viridiplantae; phylum Streptophyta; class Magnoliopsida; order Malvales; family Malvaceae; genus Abelmoschus; species Abelmoschus esculentus. Next base: position 16,269,964 of record JAUCBN010000020.1, on the reverse strand, counting down.
GCACCGTCACTGATAAAGGTGCGTCTTGACCAACGACTGTAGACCATCGTCGTATAATATCGATAGTATGAAGTAAAGCCATGTTACTGTTGATCTGTTTCTTTTGGAATCAGATGGTGTTTTTTGTTTGTTATCATGACAGTATACCACTTTGGCAAAGATTTAAGACATTCCCTTTTGGCAATTTTTTCTGGAAAAGACCGATTGAATGCAATATTTTGTTTACTATATTCTTGAGAATGGATTTTTAGCATTTTTTGGAATGGTGGTTAAAAAGGTTTTAGAATAGACTAATTTTTAAATACTCTTACGTGGGAAGTTGAAAGAAAATGATGCACAATTAAACTCATTTTCTTTCACATCCTGAGACTCTCGACTTCTTTCTTTATTATTTGATGCTGCATTCTTTATTGGGGGACCAAAAGTATCCATTTCTCTTGCATCGTCATATGATCTTCCACCCTGTTTTAACTATGCAGAGTTTAAAATGTACGATTGAACTTCATTAGTAGAACTTAGATTAAATAAAGGCTGTGAAATGGGATTAAGTTGGTCAATTTCCTTTGTAAATGACACTTTTTTTTTGAAACCATCCTTAATTTTTCGGGAGATCATTATTATTTTTTTTGGGGGGGGTGTCATGTGTGGTGGTGGTGGATTAAACCTGTATCATATGTTGTGATACATGGTTACTCTTTTCCTCACTTTTTGGTTTGGAATTCTCTGTACTACAGTAGTACTGCTATTGGATGTCACTAGTGTCTGACACGAAAAAAATGATTTAATCATAATGGATAGTTCTTGTTGCTTCGTGTGGTTGAATGGTTTTGCTAGATTTGTTGACTAAGAAGTGTGTGCCATGCAACACAAAGGATATAAGGCCCATGACTGAAGAAAGTGCAAGTAAACTAATTCCAAAGGTATGCTTTCTAAATATCTATTAGTTTTGATCATTATATAGACTGGAGTGTTTACTGTTTAAGTTTTGACCAGGTGGATGGCTGGAATTTGGTAAATGAAGGGGGTACACTGAAGCTAAAAAGATCTTGGAAAGTAAAGAGTTTCACTAAAGGACTCGAGATGTTTCAGCTCATATCTGATATTGCTGAAGTTGAAGGTACATACTATACATTGTGCAATGATCTTTACTCAATATATATCTCTAACGAAAGAAATGATTGTAATTGACTTGCTTGGAGAATTTAGACATTGCACTGATGAATGAAACTGTGAATGTATTGTTGTTAATGCAGGCCATCATCCAGATCTGCATCTGGTCGGATGGAACAATGTAACTGTTGAAATATGGACTCATTCTGTTGGTAACCATTATCTTGCCCTTGAAAAGACTAAATTTATGTTCTTCGTTTTACCTGTTTGTGCCTGATGATAAGCAAAAGTTCTCTGTTTCTTGAATAATTTGTCAGCATGCCGTTAAGCTTGATCGATTTTTTACTACTTAGTATTTACTGTAAAAATGTGTTACACATAGAGATGGACAATTTTTAACAAGTGTGATGGAGCTAAGGCTTATAATTCTTCACTAATTTGTAATGTTCAAATGTGAATATTCATTCTGAATAGGTGGACTTACGGAAAACGACTTCATACTTGCCGCCAAGATCAAAGCACTCGACCTGCACCATCTCCTCAGAAAGAAAGTTACCGCTTGATAGGTATCCACTGAATGTTAAACTCTATGCTCCTAAGAATATGTTTTTGCTTCGTTGAAACTTACAAGTTGGAAACAACTATGTTCACCATCTGCAACACTGCAATTTGCCTCCAAATGTTGACCGATTTCTTTCTCTTTTTCTTTTCCATGCATTATATCGAACTCTTGCACATTGCCTCCAAATGAGATCCATATGTTTTTGTTGGATATTTGAAGCATTGCCTATCGACTTCTATCCCTGTTGGGTCCTATTGCTGCATTGTTGAACTCATGCATGAATATCATGTGCTGCATTTTGGAGGATGAAACTTCTCCCTAGCTTTCGTATTCCGTCTGTATATATTTAGAATTTTGGTCCAACTGATACCTGTTATTTTTTTTATAATTCCTGTAAACTTGACCTTAGGTACTTAAACTTAGAAATAAATAATCACATTAATTAAAATACTCAACTCTATTTTAATTTTATTGATGTGTAGTCTGTTAAGTGTTATCAATCAATAGAAGTCATGTCTTTATCAATGAACCCTCAAACTTAACCTCAAGTTCTTAACGACTACCTAAACATTTTTAGAACTATGTTGTATTTGAACCCTTTTTTTTACTTGGAAATATACGTTTCTGAAAGAGAATGATTTGCTTAAATATTTTTTAGAAATATTTAATAACATAGGAAATATGTGTTAGACCTATGTCGTGCCTAAACTTATGTCGCACCTAAACTTTTTTTTTTACCTAAATTCAGAAATATTTAATAAGATGAGCTTTGAACGAGTTAATATCAAATTAATACGAGTTTAATCGATTCTAGTCGGGTTTTTAGATTGCAATAGTTTTTTACGTTCATACATGATTTTTATTTAACATGTATATTTATTTTTTAGTGAGTTGTTCGACATTTTATATTATATTTTAATATATTTTTATTTTGAATTATCTACAGTTTGATTTATTTTCAATTCAGGTGAAAATTAATTTGAGCTTATTCAAATCGATTGAAATCGATTTAGGTTTATTTTTAGTTTAACTAAAATTTAGGTTAGTTTTAATTCGGTTCAATTCATTTCAATTAAATCTAAAAAATTAATTTTGAGTCTCGATTCTTAGATCTTGTGTTAAATTTGTAAGATCTATTTACAAATAAAATAAAAATCTGATATTATAACAAGTAAAAATAACTATTAACTTAAATTTCTGCATGCCAAATTTTTAAAAAAATGGATCATAGGGTAGACTACAAGGGCTAGCCCATGCCAGCCCTTTGTGGCTTTGTTTATGGTATCTATATAATATTTAATTTAAATTAATTAATTAATTAATATATTAAATATAAATAATGTTTTTTTTAAATATATATATATAAATAAATAGAATAAATTTGATTTAACTCTGCTTTAAATTAATTTTTTTTGTTAGCTAACTACAGTATTTAATTGATTTATTGTGACAGCTTAATAATTAATATCACATGATTCATGTTCTACCAACAAAACACAGTCACACGCGCAGTCCCTCTATTTGCTTAAAACGGAACGGATGAACTGAGTGAACTCTATGAAACATTGATCCTGTTCCTGTTGGTTCTTTTTATTTCTCTTCACTCCAGATTTCTTCCCGAAATTCCCAGAATTAAAATCTGAATCTTTCCCTTACCCCTTTTCCCAGACGATTTTCCATATGGAAAATGATCCTTTGCTTCCGTACGCTAGTCCCCGGAAGAAACCAACGCCACCGCCACCTCTTTGCCCTCTCCCTGAAAACGATGAAGTCTCTCTTCCAATCCCTTTAACCCCATCTGAGTTCAAAGACAGACTAATCTTCGGTCCATCTCCTTCCTCTGCCCAATCTCCATTCGATTCATCTCTCATCTTCGATGCCTTAACTTCTCCCAGGCCTTCCTCTTCTTCTCAAGACACCGTTGTGAATCTCCAGGACCCTCTTTTGCAACAAAACCAACTGATCTCACCTTCTACAGCGTCATGGTTAATAGACCCAGATTTCAGATGGGAAAAATCCAATCTTCACAGGTCCAAAACGGCACCTGCCATGGCGGTTTTGAATGATATCGTTCGCCCTTCAATTCCCAAGCCTCAATTGGGTTCCCAATCCATTGTAAGACAAGCTTTTGTGCTTTTAGTCTTGTATTTGTCTTTGGGTGTTGTTATCTATTGGTTTAATCGTCATAATTTTCTGGGTAATGAAACTCACCCGGTTGTTGATGCTTTGTACTTTTGTATTGTCACAATGTGCACAATTGGGTATGGTGATATAATCCCTAATAGTGTGGCTACCAAGTTGTTTTCGATATTATTCGTGTTGGTTGGCTTCGGTTTTATTGATATTTTGCTCAGTGGGATGGTTAGTTATGTGCTTGATTTGCAAGAGAACTATTTGTTGAGAACCGTTGAACATGAGGGTCAAAAGAAGGATTCCGCAAGATCTTATATAATTGATGTGAAAAAGGGGAGAATGAGGATAAGGATGAAGGTTGGATTGGCATTAGGAGTTGTGGTGCTTTGTATTGGAATTGGTGTCGGTGTTATGCATTTTATTGAGAATCTTGGGTGGTTGGATGCATTTTACCTTTCTGTTATGTCCGTCACTACAGTCGGGTACGGTGATCGTGCATTCAAGACTATGCCTGGTAGGATTTTCGCTGCTATTTGGTTGCTCGTTTCGACTCTGGCTGTTGCCAGAGCATTTCTGTATTTGGCGGAGGCTAGAGTGGATAAGAGGCATAGGAGAATGGCGAAGTGGGTGCTCGGTCAGGACATGACTATCTCAGAGTTTCTTGCTGCTGATATTGACAACAATGGCTTTGTGAGGTATGTTGTTTTATTAAATTTGGTTAGTACTTGAATTATGATTATATTCATCTTGTTAAGTCTGTAGTTGTATGCTTGAAGTTTTATTTGTTGATGCAATCATACCTTAAAGATTAATATACTATTTCCGAAACTTACTGTAGTTTCCTCCTTTCCTTTGTAACTGCTGTAGTCTTTAGTTCATTAGTTGACATTTTGTAGTGTTGGAACGCTGATATTAGCTTCCTTTCAATTTAAAGGTTATGAGGAATATGTATTTAATGAAAGCTTGAACAACTCATTCATAATCATTAGCATGCAATTGCTTAAATTTTCAACTAATAGGTTCCAAGTCCGAGGAACTTTTGGGCTTGCTTGGTACGAAGGATGGAAAATTTGTTAATCAAATGGTTAAGATTCATAACCATTTTCTTACTTTGAATCTTAACCATTTGATAAACAAATTTTCCACATGTACTCATTTCCATCCTTCAACCAATCTAACCCTTAATGCATAACTTCTAAAAAATTGGAATTGGATTTTTCTTTCAAGGCCCTCTTTGGTGGACTTGCTTTATACATGCTATTTAAATCACTTTGCCACATCAGCTCTGTGTAATTTCCTCAGTCTGCTTGATCAAGTACTTGATCTTCTCAAATTGAGTTATGATAATAATCTTCCCTCTTGTGTGATGCATTGAACTGGATGTTTTCCTTCGTATGTCTATATGTTATTGTGTTAAGGTGTTTTCCTCATATGTGATGATGATTGAATTCCTTAAGGTGTTACATCATTTGACTAGATTTTGAACTGGATACTCAGTATAGTTTAATTTTAGTATGTTGCATCATCCTCAAAACATTCTAGTTCTTAAAATGTTCATAGTATATTTTTTCCCAATATTTTTGTCTGATATGTATATTACCTATTTTCTCAAATTCCATTTTTGTTCTTGACGTTGTTAGTTTCTGTTAATTTCCTGTTCAACTATCGTGTAGCTTACTTGATTTGTCATTGAGCATTAATGTTCTTTTTTGTATGCAGCAAATCCGAGTTTGTGATATACAAGCTGAAGGAAATGGGAAAGGTCTCAGACAAAGATATTATGCTGATTAGCGAGAAGTTTGATAGGCTGGATGCTGGAAACTGCGGGAAGATAACTCTTGCCGACCTTATGGAACCTAATCATTAAACTTCGAGAAAACTTTCTTATAGTCATCGTTGCAATAAGGAGATGGTGGCGTAGAGAGTCATGGATGACACAGAATCGTCAACTGCAGAAAGGGCTGGTTGGTTAGCATCTAAGGCAAGTGCCAATGATGTTTCTTCTAACCTTTATGCATGTTAAGCTGGTCTTGCTCATCCACAATACACTATTCAATATGTGAACCATCTCCTGTTCCAGTTTCATTGGTTCTTTTGGTTTTTAAGGTTAGAAACTTGGCCAGACAATCCTGGCCAATGCACCATTCAGCAACGTGACTCATGTGGTTAATACCTTTTTGTTGGTTGGAAAAAGTTTGATGCTTGCAGACTGTTGGCCTATGATACCTTATCAGATTAGGTGTGTCAGATACGGACATGCATCTGATATAGGCATGTTCTGTCTGGGTGTTGGATGCTGAGTACCTTTGAGCATGTCTGATATGGGTACGTCTAAATATATGTTGAATCTAAGTGGTTGGACTGGATGATCACTCTGTAGATACGGGTATTTTAGTAAAATGAAGAATCAGAGTATTTTGTACAATTTTTCTTTTAATATAAGTAAATTACATTTATTCTTATTCACCTCTGCTTTTTCTTTAATTTTTGTACTCGTTTTGAAAGGTCAAACAAAATAACAATTGACAAGGTTATTTATTAGGGAATTGCAATTTGCAATGCACATTAAAATTGTGGAGTTTATAACTGAGTTGAATCCTTGACGTTATGAATGGATGGAATAGAGTGAGTTGTTTGTGAGTTTCGCCATCAGAATATGCCTCTGTTAATAGATTGAGGAGTTTATTATGGCCAATCTTTTGAGATCTAAATCAGTAAAATGTAGCTTTTACAGTTGTACCCCAGAGTGGCCCTTGTAAACTTTGAATTGATCCGGGGTACTATGTGGCTGTGGTGATATGATGGATTAGTGAAGCATTTTGCTATGGATATGTAAATGCAGAAGGGCAGTAATATTGAAGTTTTTAAGCAAGCTGTTGTCTGTTGAAATTAAATGTTGAATGAAAATGGACCCACACAAGGTCAGGATCGATCTTCTCTATTTAAGGACTTTGAAACTGGTGAAGAGGCTTCCCCAGTCCCTGCAGAGCAAGTGCAACCGTGCTCGTTACAAATGGTGCACTGCACAACAGCCAATAGCCCAATATCGCCATGTGTGTTTTTCCTCTCTGTTTCTCCGCCTCAACTTTGTTTTATTTACTCTTTTTCTTCAAGGAGAAAACTGAAAAAATTGAAGTGCTCAGAACTTTGGCATGGAGGGAGCTCCAGAAATACAACTCCAGATCCGAGGTAACTCACCCCTTCACTTCATATTATATAGTTAGAGCTTGAATTAACATATTAAGTACCGATTGTGTACCAGTTGAGGAGCACAAATTAGATGGAAATACAGTTGAGCCTCAAACAAACGGAAGCATCAACCAGTCCACAATAAACACTCGACGAAGGAACTACAAATGGTGGCTCCTAATGACAATCTATACATTTTTTCTCCTCGCCGGCCAGTCAGTGGCCACACTTCTCGGAAGATTGTACTATGACAAAGGTGGAAACAGCAACTGGCTATCAACCTTTGTTCAAAATGCCGGTTTCCCCATCCTTACTCCCCTGTATTACCTTCCATCTTACAAATCCTCAAGCCAAAACACAAACAACAGCAACATGAAAGTAAACCCACCATCTGGTTTACTTCTTTCAGGTATGTATGTAGGACTCGGAGTACTTTTGGCCGCCAGTTCCCGGTTGTATTCAGTTGGCCTTTCAGATCTTCCAGTTTCCACTTATTCCCTCATTTGTGCTTCCCAATTAGCCTTCAATGCCTTCTTCTCCTTCTTCCTTAACTCACAAAAGTTCACCCCTTTCATAATCAACTCTTTAGTACTCCTCACAATCTCTGCAACGCTTCTCGTGTTCCAAAACGATTCCTCAGGCTCCACACCAGTTGCCAAAGGCAAATACGTGATGGGGTTTGTGTGTACAGTCTCTGCTTCAGCAGGGTACGGATTATTACTGTCTCTAACACAATTTTGTTTCCAAAAAGTTTTGAAAAAACAAACATTCAAGGTTGTGTTGGACATGATAATCTACCAGTCATTGGTTGCAACATTCATAATCTTTGTGGGTCTTTTCGCCAGTGGGGAATGGAAAGGTTTGGGCAAAGAAATGGAAGGGTTTAAACTGGGGAAGTCATCATACGTTAACGTTTTAGTTTGGATAGCAATCTGTTGGCAAGTTTTCTCTATCGGTTCTGTGGGTTTGATCTTGGAAGCATCGTCTCTTTTCTCGAATGTCATCAGCACGTTAGGTTTACCCATTATTCCCGTGCTTGCCATGGTGTTTTTCCACGATCCCATGACCGGTATTAAGGTGATGTCCATGGTGTTGGCCATATGGGGCTTTGTTTCCTATGTTTACCAGCATTATCTTGATGATCGAAATTCTGGTATTGGAAAAGTTTAAACCAAATTTATGATGAAGTAGCATGATCTACATCTCTCAAATGCATTTCCTGCTTGCAAATGCAACTGGCTTTGTTTCCCTTGTATTTTAAACTTGTTGGTGAATTTTTCAAGATCAAATGCTATATTAAATAACGAAAACAACCATAGTTTTTTAAGTTGAAATCATGGTTGTTTAGAAGATATAGAATTTATCTACCAATGAAGTATGAATGCGTGTAACAAGTATGATTATGTTTTTTAATACCATGTTTCTTTAACAAAATTCGAAGCATATATTTTAAATTAAGATATGTTTAGACAAACATAGAGTATACGAATACCTTTCTTAATGCTCTCATTGATTTGTAACAAGTTTACATCACACACGCAAGGAAACCATAGAAGATAAACCATTCTCAATCTCTAGGCTAAGCTCACTTCCCAGGGACAAAGTTGGTGGCATATGCCCAGGCGTTGTTGTTGACTGGGTCGGCAAGGTGGTCAGCCAAGTTCTCCAATGGTCCCTTTCCGGTGACGATGGCTTGGACGAAGAATCCAAACATGGAGAACATTGCCAGTCTGCCGTTCTTGATCTCCTTCACCTTGAGCTCAGCGAATGCCTCGGGGTCATCGGCAAGACCCAAAGGGTCAAAGCTGCCACCCGGGTACAATGGGTCGGTCACCTCACCGAGGGGACCACCGGCAATGCGGTAACCCTCAACAGCTCCCATCAAGATAACTTGGCAAGCCCAGATAGCCAAGATACTCTGAGCGTGGATCAAGCTTGGGTTGCCCAAGTAGTCAAGTCCACCTTCGCTGAAGATCTGAGAACCGGCCTTGAACCACACGGCCTCACCGAACTTCACTCCGTTTCTGGCCAAAAGCTCGGGGAAAACACACCCGAGAGCCCCCAACATGGCCCATCTGCAGTGAATGACTTCGAGTTCACGATTCTTAGCAAATGTCTCTGGGTCAGCTGAAAGTCCAGCGGTGTCCCAACCGTAGTCACCTGGAAACTCTCCAGTCAAGTAAGATGGAGGTTCACCGGAGAGTGGGCCTAAGTACAAAACTCTGTCTGGACCGTACCATGGACTCCCTGAGGCAGCAGGCTTGTTGGCTGTTTTCCTCATGGAAACACGGCCAGTTCCCTGAATTTCAGGGATGGAAGGAGATAGCTTTACAGCCTTTCCTGCGAATGATGATGAAGAAAGAGACATAGTTGGTGCTGCCATTGTCCTAAGCAGTGAAGTTCGAAGAGAAACTGATAGGTGTTGTTGTAGTTAGGCTCTGTTGTGTGGGGGTTTTTGTAAGGAGAAGAGTCCTTATCTTACGAGATCGATATCTGAATTCCCATTGGTCTGCAACATTTTGTTAGTCTGGTTTAGCAATGTCTATTTGGCAGTTTTTGGGCACACTTATCGCTTATCCAACCGTTGGATAATTTGTGTGAAACTCCTGTGATGGACCTCAGCCGCAATTTAAGTGTTCCTTGTTGGTCCAATCTTAGCAAGCCACGTGTAATATCGGATAGCACAGACACACAACACAACCACTGTTCTACTTGGCAAACCCAACATTTTGCATGGTTGAGATTTTTTTTTTATATAAAAAGTAGTATATATTTAAAATAAAAATAGATGTTTTTTTTTAAATGTGTGTAAATCAAATAAAGTTTGATGTGTACAATCTAACCAAATCAAAATTTATTTATACAAATCAAAGTATATATATTACATTCAATATATGATCAAAATTTATGTGTAAATTTGGAATTTATCATATTTAAAATATTTTTTAAAATTTAATTATAAAATCACTAAAATTTTATATATTTTTTAGGCTATAAAATTAAAACAATTTCTGGGGATGGAAAACCTAGGAGTAGCAGGTAGCTACAAGATGCTCAATTAGAGAAGAAGGGGAAAAAAGACACCTACCGATATAAATATAATCTAAGTTTTGAAAGTTGAATGATTAAAGTAAAAATATCATAAAAGTTTAGATATTACTAGTATAATTTACTCTTAAAATTTATGAGATTATTATAAAATAATAACTAAATTATCATAAAGTAATCATAAAAGTAATTAAAAATAGATAATATTATATGCAGAACATAAATGATAAAACAGATTTCATGTAACTAAAAACATTCAAAACGGTGTATTGAAATAGTGCCAACCATGGAAAATATCAAAATCTTGAATACCCAATGAAATTAGAGATACAGATGCTACGTCGATAAGGATTAAGAACCTACCGATCTCTCAACTCCCTATATTAACAGACACAATTTACCACATTTCCCCATCACACTCTCAAACACACAGTCTCCCAACAAAACCTCACTTTACAATGGCAACACCAGCAATGGCTCTTTCTTCATCATCATTCGCCGGAAAGGCTGTAAAGCTATCTCCTTCCACCCCTGAAATCCAGGGAATTGGCCGTGTTTCCATGAGGAAAACAGCTACCAAGCCTGCTGCCTCAGGGAGCCCATGGTACGGTCCAGACAGAGTTTTGTATTTGGGTCCACTCTCCGGTGAACCTCCATCTTACTTGACTGGAGAGTTTCCAGGTGACTACGGTTGGGACACCGCTGGACTTTCAGCTGACCCAGAGACATTTGCTAAGAACCGTGAACTCGAAGTCATTCACTGCAGATGGGCCATGTTGGGGGCTCTCGGGTGTGTTTTTCCCGAGCTTTTGGCCAGAAGCGGAGTGAAGTTCGGTGAGGCCGTGTGGTTCAAGGCCGGTTCTCAGATCTTCAGCGAAGGTGGACTTGACTACTTGGGCAACCCAAGCTTGATCCACGCTCAGAGTATCTTGGCTATCTGGGCTTGCCAAGTTATCTTGATGGGAGCTGTTGAGGGTTACCGCATTGCCGGTGGTCCCCTCGGTGAGGTGACCGACCCATTGTACCCGGGTGGCAGCTTTGACCCTTTGGGTCTTGCCGATGACCCAGAAGCACTCGCTGAGCTCAAGGTGAAGGAGATCAAGAACGGCAGACTGGCTATGTTCTCCATGTTTGGATTCTTCGTCCAAGCCATCGTCACCGGAAAGGGACCATTGGAGAACTTGGCTGACCACCTTGCCGACCCAGTCAACAACAACGCCTGGGCATATGCCACCAACTTTGTCCCCGGAAAGTGAGCTTAGAGATTGTAAAATATTTATCCTTGAAGTTTGATGTTTTCCTTGTGGTTGTGATGTAAATTTATCTCAACTCAACGAGAACATAATGCTAAACAAGTACTTTTTGCTTTGCATTTATCACTTTGCCTGGGCTTACGCCATTTTAGACTTGTTAATTGCTACAATGTTTCCATCGGTTAACATTCCTTTATACACAGCTCCCAGCCCACCTCTACCAAGTAATCGACGTCTTTCCAACTCTTTCGATACAACACTTTTCTTATGTTGCAGAAGTAAACCTCCATTTCTTGTAAAATATTTCTGCTTCTTTCTTCTGTCTATTAGTTTTTGTAAATTTCATGTAACAATGAGCAGAAATATCGTTCCAATACACTTGTGCAATGTTAAGTTTGGTGTCAGAAAGCATGGAAGGGGAGCCAGCAGCCATCTGCAATGACATTGCTCTTCACTGCTCAGGCCTCGATTTAAGAGCTTCCATTAGAATTTTTACCTTGTGTGAAGCAGGAGTTGTCTACGTTATGATTTATGATTCCATTGTTTTGGGGGAAGATGGATTCAACCACCAGCCAATTGAGTACATGGAAAACTTTCGTACGATGCCTAATTGATGGAAAGGAAAGAACCTGTGCATCTAAGGTTGTTATTGTGAGCAGGAAGAGATCTTGTATTCTTGTCCTTTTCATGAAAACTCAGTTGGTGGTTGCTGTTAAACTTGCTCCTAGCAAAGTACATGTACAGGGCAGGATTTTGAACATTTTCGAAGATTGTTACGTATATTAAATATTTACAACATAAAAAATTTAGTAAAAAAATAGATATAAATAAAATTTTAAAATGAATATACTCCATAAAATAAATAATTAACAAAAATTATATATTTAAAGGGAAAACATGTCCACCTTGAATCTTATTACATCTGCCATTGTACATGTCACTTTGCATGCTTCAAGGAGAGAGAGAAAGTGTAAAATCTTGTATCGAAAAAATATATAAAATATTATTTTTTTATAAACAATAAAGTTAGATATTCTATAAAATATATTTTTTTTAAAATAAGGTAAGAAATAAATCAACCGTTAATATCTGCAATATAACCTAAAATTAATCGACAAATCCAATCTCATAATCAAAAGATCTAAACTAGAATCCCAGAGTCAATCATGGGTTGGATTATCATGTAAGACATAATTTACAAACAATTTGTACCTAATAAATGAAAAGATCTAAACCAAATATTAAATCACAATCAAGTAATTTATTTTTTGACAAATACTACTGAATTTTTATTAAATTCATAAAAATTGTAATTACATTGTCTTTAAAAAGTAAAAAATTGGATTAAACAATCCAAACATTTTACAACCCAAACAACAAAAAAAATAAAATTCTTATAAAATTAAGTATACCAATAAAATTCAGAAGTTTTTTAAATTTCCTTGTCTCTGTCCAAACGAGACGTATAAAGAAGGAAGAAGGAGTTGTAGACGATCCAAACTATCATGTGACATAGAAGATTATATAGATAATTAGATAAGATTAGAAGAAGAAAAAAAACAGTGGGAGAGTCGCAGAAGGCTAGTCTTTATTATTATTATTATTATTATTTTGAACTAAAGACTGCAGTCTTTAATTATGACTCGGAGGAACAGAATGTTTTATTCTTAAATTCTAACGTAGAAGCTATATCAAAGCTTGATAATGGTGGTTTTGAAATTTTGAAGTAATCTTTTCTTGTCACCTGTGATACAATTTTGAGGTTGATTGGGGTAATTGGTTACTAAAAAGTAGTGGTGATTTTCGTAATAAAAGTCGGATGCAGGCGGAGTTAGGATTTAGTAGTGAAAGCGGCAAAAGTCTATTAAACTTTTAAATTTAAAAATTAGGAGGGACAAAAATCTATTTAAATAACATTTAAAATAAAAGGGATTAAAAATATAATTATACCAAAAATTTTGGGAGGGACAACAACCCCTCCCACTCCCTACACAGCTCTATACTTGGGATGCGATAGCAAAGTGTATTATTCTTTTAATAAATTTAAATATAAATATTAAAAATAATATAGTTAGAAAAGAGTTTCATATCTCGAATATAAAACCTTTAAATGAACATGTACTATATTAAAAATAATAGTGGTGATTTGGATTTGTTCTTATAACTTAGGAATCAATTAGTTTTTTATATTTTCTTAGTGGAAGCGAGCGTTCGGTCGAGTCAAATCAAAAAAGTTGAAGTTAATTGAGTTCATTAATTATATTTTATAATTCAAACTTTATTTAATTTTTTAGTTAAGTTTATAAAATCGAATCATATTTGAGTTTTTTTTTTAAATTTAATTGTAAACATTTATAATAATATGATTTAAATTATAAAAACAAAAATCATTAATAATAATTGACTACAGTAATAATAATGAAAGTTAATTAAAAGTGTTTAATAAATTATAGTGATAGTTTTAAAAAATAGACGATCATATTAAATAATAAATGTCTTAAAAGTTCATAGATTACCGATATAGTTTACCTATATAATTAATAATTTAACATATTATAAAAACAAAAATCATTAATATAAAACTACTTTTATTTTAATTATTTATTATCCTAATATGAGTAATTCAAGTTGGCATCTGCTTCGGCTTGACCCTGACGTAATTGGACCAGAATCTTATTTCCGACCGCAACCAATTTATTGACACTTAATTGTAATTTATCATTTAAACGCAAAATTTATTATATTTATTTATTTATTTATCTATCTAATAAATAAAGCGGGTTATAAAAACTCGTTAAATTTTAAATGATAAATATTTAACGTTTATTTCTAATATTATAGGATCATAATATATAATTATATCAATATTGTATTTGAATTATAATTTTTTTAATTAGTTTAAAGGTGATTACAAGATAATATTTGTTTATATAAATTTATAATTTATTGAATACTTACAATTTCACACTTTGCGGACAAAACAAATTAAACTTGAGTCTCTAATGAATAACATTCTTTTATTGGCATCACTCATTAGATTCATTTAATCATAAAATTAATCCTAACATGAAGTATAAACATATATTTTGTCATGCTGGAAAAAGAAGTGGATATTAGTCCCACACCAAAAAAATAAAGGAAGGAAAGATCTTGAGATATAAAAATGATAACGTTATACATTTTATAAGACATGTTTTTTGAAAAGGGGTAATAGACTTATGATAAGTAATATCCGAACAATCATTTTATTGTTCGATTTTACACCTAAAAAAATTAAAAATTTTAAATCAAAAATAAAAATAATATCTTGAATTTTAAAATAATAATATTATATATCTTACTAGAAATATTATTTAATAAAGAAATTAATGGTTTTTTATATATTTGTGTTGAAATTATAAAGTTGTCCGAATTTTTGTGGTCTTCGTTTGAAGAAGTCGATGCTTCATTAACAAAATCAGATATATAATATAATATAATATAATTGTGGGTTCCACGTGCTTAAATGTAGTTGTTAAGTGAAGCAGTCAAAAATAAATGCAGATCGTCCATCGTATAAACGGTTGGTGGGAATTGTATTTTTCAATTTATTGTAATGTCTAAATATCATTTTATTAATTGTTCTTTTAAATGAATTGTTATCATTAAAATTTCAAAATTAACTAATTAATTCTAAAATAAACAATTTAATAAAATCTTCTGAAAGCTAATATATAGCTGAATTAAAATTAAGTTTAAACTATTTAAAACCGATAAGAAACAAATAAGCAGGACAAAAAGGAAAATAAAATACAGTTTATTATGATTCATAAATTGCTATTAAAAATAAACTATCGTGTACGTATATTATTAAATAATTAAAAATATAAAAATAGAGTATTAATTTGTATAATTATTTTTAGATTTATTAAAACAAACACGCGATGCGGTTACAGTCAAGACAGTAAAAGAGGATTGTGAGCTTCGAGTATCGTGAAACACGCGATCCTGTTCGAGTCAAGACAGTGAGTGATACGGTTGCGTTGCGTGGGATGGTTTAACTCTTTCAATGTAAGGATAGAATTATTAAGGAATACAAAAGATTTAATTTGTATTTATTATTATTTTTTTTATTGATAGGTAAAGAATACTATAGGCCTCGTTAAAAATCTCTTTAATATAAATGGAAGAAAAGAATGTCCAGAGTGTTATCATACAAAGAAAAGCTAGAGAAAACAATTCAAACGAGACGAAACATAAAAATACTAAGTGTCTCAAAGAACTACAAATAGCCATATTCAGCCTCCTTTTTAACTAATTCTAAAACAATTCAGCTCCTATAGCATGTCGACCCTTAGACCATGATTAATGTGATATAAAAAATTTATAATTTTCTATTTATTTTTGTCATATAAAAAATGGGATCATGATTTTAACTAAAATCTATAATATTTTATTATTAAAACAATTAGACCATGTGCATCATACATGACCGGCCAAAAACACACTATCTGCGTTACTACAGTTACTACAGTGCCACTACTTTTGTGGTTAATAAACCGGTACCATTTCTCGACAAATTTGATTCAAACTTTTCCAGTTTCAGATTTCCGATCATCAAGATAGTGGTGATAGACATAGGAAACAAATCCCCAAACGGCCAAAACCATAGAAATCACCTTAATCCCACTCATCGGATCGTGGAAAAATACCATGGCAAACACAGGAACAACAGGCAGACCCAACGTGCTGATAACATTTGAGAAAAGCGAAGACGCTTCCAGGATCAAACCCACCGCGCCTATAGAGAAAACTTGCCACCCGATGGCTATCCAAACCAGAACGTTGACGTACGATGATTTCCCCAGCTTAAACCCTTCCATCTCTTGGCCCAAACTCTCCCATTCCCCACTGACGAACAGACCCACCAAGATGATCAAACTTGCCGCCAATGACTGGTAGATTATCATGTCCAACACAACCTTAAACGTTTCTTTTTTCAGAATCTTTTGGAAACAAAGCTGTGTTAGAGACAACATTAATCCGTACCCTGCAGAAGCAGCGACCGTACATACAAATCCAATCCCGTATTTCCCCTTGGAAACTTGTGTGGAACCTGTGGATTCGTTTTGGAATATGAGAAGGGTGGAAGAGATTGTGAGAAGAACTAAAGAGTTGATTATGTAAGGGGTGAACTTCTGGGAATTAAGGAAGAATGAAAATAAGGCATTGAAGGCTAATTGGGAAGCACAAATGAGGGAATAAGTGGAGACCGGAAGATATAAAAGGCCAATCGAATACAACAAGCAATCGGCTGCTAAGAGTACTCCCAGTCCAGAATACATTCCCGACAGAACCAAAACAGATGGTGGGTTTGTTGGGATGTTGCTGTTGTTTGTGTTGTGGTTTGCAGATTTGTATTTGTAGGATGAAAGGTAATACAAGGGGATGAGGATTGGGAAACCGGCAACTTGAACTAAGGTTGCCATCCACTTGCTGTTTCCACCTTTGTCGTAGTATAACCTTCCGAGAAGAGTAGACACTGACTGACCGGCGAGGAGAAAAAACGTATAGATTGTTATCAGGAGCCACCATTTGTAGGTTCTTTGACGGTGAACTGTTGTGGACTGGTCCATGCTTCCATTTGTTTGCCGCTCAGCTGCGTTTTCATCTAATTTGTTGTCCTCAGCTGGTAAACAATCAGTACTTTTACATGTTAACCGATGGAAAATCAGAATCATATATATGAAGTTAAAGTGTGCTGACTTACCCAGGATCTGGAGTTGTATTTCTGGAGCTTCCCCCATGTGAAAGTTTAGAGTAGTTCAACAATTCAATCAAAGATGAAGAGAAAGCTAATTAAAAGCGGTGGAGGATAGAACAGAAAGCACATGGAAAAGATATATGAGTCGACTCTGGGTTTGCTCTGCAGGGACTCCACCAGCTTTAAAGTTGTACCAAGAAGAAGCCTGAACTAGCCCCGAGTGGGTCCTTGTTTTGATTGATGTTTTCTATACAAATTCAGGCTAAAGACAAAGGTTCTAAAACATTAACTCATCATTATTGTTCTTTTCTCCTTTAATTAGGAATTTTTTTAAATATATAATATTAATTATAAATAACATTTATTTTAAAATATATTTTTTAATTATTTAAAATTACAAATTTAATTACTGTATTATAAATATTAATATTTAAATTTATATTTTAAAAATAACAATCGTTCTCTTAATTATTAAGGTAAAATAGTTTATGCCTTTAATTAGAAAGCTTCCCTTATTTCTTTGGAATTTAGTAGTTTTTATATTTTCTTGAAGCATATGTATTAGATTTATGTATGAGATATAAACTTAAATATGCCTAATAATTTAATTATATATATTGAGTATATACAATTTATTTTACATCTATATTCAAGAAAAATACTTTAAGATATAAATTTGTGTTTGCATAAGGATTTTATTTCTAAGGGTTACAAATTTGGATTATGATTTAAGATTTAATAATTTAGGATAAAGTGTGTAAAATTTAAAATTTATTATTAGAATTTAGAGTTTAAATTTAAAATTTAAGATTTAGATTTTAGAGTATTAGAATTATGAATTTAAATTTTAGATTAATAGTATAAATACGAAAAAGATATATAAATTTTATAAACTCATATAAAAAAGCTTTAAAAATTTAAAATTGATCAGAATAAAAAAAATCAATCTAATATTAATCCAATCTAAAATTTAATTGATCCAAAATTAATTTGATCTGATACTTAATTCAAAATTTTATAAACTTAAACAAAATTTAAATTAAATATTATTCGATATGAATCAAATTTAATCCTGAATCAAAAAATGACTACTCCAAAATAATTCAACTCCAACGATGTTATTGACACGACTAAACGTTTATTTGGGGAATATATCAAATTTAAAATTTGTGGTGGGTGATGCTTATCCGAGGTTTTACATAAAATCCGCACACACTTTTGAAAAGTAATTCCTACTCCTGGTTTGAAAACAACTTAATTATATTATTTTTAGAATGTGTTTAAAAATTAAAATATTTGCAAATATTAGGGATTTATAATTATTTTAAGAAAATGTAGATTATTAGAATATTCCGAGCTTAATAAATAATTATAAAGTAAATAATGATATAAAAAATAAAAACTATGAAAACCTATAATATGAATATAATTAGATTTATAAATATACATTAAATTTTAATAAAATGATATTACTATAAAATTTAATATTTTATTTTATAGTGGGATCGAATTTGTTAAATAAAATAATGTAAAAGAGATTTTTTTTAAAACAATCTATTTATATGGAATTTGAATAAGGAATTTGGAGTAACAAAATCCTCTTTTAAAACCCATCGTAAAATTTAAAATTTTTTGTTATATTTATTTTTGGCATTTTAAACGTTAAGATTAAATTTGTTATTATACAGATTTTATTAACTATCACGTCATCAATTATTTATTTTTTTAATAAAATATAATTGATTTGTTAGTTGTGATTAATCAGTTAGTCTATTTATAACTTTTATAATTAGGGCTCAACAAAAAATTTAGTCATAATCAAAGGACCATTTATGTATTTTACCCAATTATTCTATAAGAGATGATAAGTGGGCTTAAACCCACTTTCTTCTAAACTTGATGTATTTTTCATTTGGGTTGGGATAAGTAGGAAAAGAGTTAGGTAGATTGAACTTTTTTTTTTTTTATAAATAGAAAGATGATTGTGGGAGGATTAGTTTCCTAAGTAAGAAATAGTAAATGTTGCTTTAACCGATGATGTTAGA
The DNA here is from genome assembly GCA_035048815.1 of Abelmoschus esculentus. Taxonomy (NCBI): domain Eukaryota; kingdom Viridiplantae; phylum Streptophyta; class Magnoliopsida; order Malvales; family Malvaceae; genus Abelmoschus; species Abelmoschus esculentus. Next base: position 16,250,881 of record JAUCBN010000020.1, on the reverse strand, counting down.
TGGTTCGTGTTTAGAAGTTGATTTCTCAAATGAACTAATCAATGGTCATTAACGGGTCAGGAGAGATAATTGTTATTTCACCCTAAATTTTTTTAATTTTTTTACTCTAATTTTTTATATAATTTTTTTAATTTATCCCTGATTTTTAAAAATATTTTTTCCTAACCCTAAATCTTGACTACGTTAATGGATATATTAATATTTTAACCAATAAAATTAGTTCAAATTTAATTACTTTCTAAATTGGGATCTCTAAAAGGAGAAATTATATCATAGGTAAGTCTCACTAGGGGTGTATTCGGTTCGATTTCGGTTTAATTCGGTAAGCTATTTTAGTAACCACCGGTTTTCGGTTCGGTTAACTGCGGTTTTCAGTTTTTCCATATTAACGTTAATTTATAAAAAAAATATATTTTATCTTGACAAAATAGCTTTATTATGATTTTTACACATTAAATGATAAATATTTTAAGATATTTTTCATAAATTTATTTAAACATATTTTTTAAGTAAAAAATAAAAATACATTTTTTACCTTATAAAAATAATTAAAAATTAATTAAAAAATCAAATTCGGTTAACCGCGATTAACCACGATTCATAAATTTATAAACCATAATCCCTCGGTTCGGTTCGGTTTTCGGTTTTGCGGTTAACCATACCCAACCCTAAGTCCCACCACATCATCCAGGAGATCAGCCACTAAAAGTCATCTATTTTATTATTTTTTTTCATATCATATTTTTTTAAATGAATCTTCACTCATACTTACTCTTAATTCATTTTAAAAACAATTTTTAAAAATAAAGATTTACTTTAAAAATATATAACAGGCAACTTACTTATGATATAATTTATGCTATAAAAGAGAATTAAAGTACGCCAACAAAACCATGTAAAGTTTCATAATGTCTGGACTAACCTAAATTAGAAAAGATAATCAAATTCTTTCCATGTTGGGGAAAATGAATATACATAAAAAAATGAATGAATAGTTACTATTACAGTTTACCAATAGCAAATAAATTAGAAAACTTTCCAATTTAAGTGCCCTGGATTTTCCCCATCATTTGTCATTATAAAAATGTTGATCCATTGAGTAAAACTTCTGCATTCAAAATATTTCTGCAACACAAAGAAATCATGGGTAGGAGAAAAATAGAGATGAAAATGGTGAAGGATAGCAGCTCGAGGCAAGTCACTTTCTCGAAGCGCCGGACGGGGTTGTTCAAGAAAGCGAACGAGCTTGGCACCCTTTGCGCTGCTCAAGTCGGTATCGTGGTTTTCTCCCCCGGCGGCAAGCCTTATTCGTTTGGGCATCCGAGCGTGGAAGTGGTGGCGGAGAGGTTTCTAAATCAGGATGGGAAAAGGAAAGTTTGTATTCCGAGTCAAGTTGAGGATCAATCTCAGCGAGAGGCTAGAGTTGGAAGGCTGAATCAAGAACTCAACACCGTTCTCAAGCGGCTGCAGGCGGAGACGAAGCGAGGAGAGGTTCTGAACGAAGGGATCAGGGAGAGTCACCGGAAACTGAAGCACCAAAAACCTATTAACGAACTCAACCTGGATGAGCTTTTGGAGATGAAGGAATCAATGAAGGAGCTTCGTGAGAATATCAGAGGTCGGATTAGTGAGATTGAAGCATCGTATTCTTTGCTGCTGTTGTCAAACAATGCTGTAAAACAAGCTTGAATCATATATAACTCAGTAGTCACAGTTTCTAAAAGCATCATTAGTCATCAAAGTTGCAGCTTTTCTGCAAATATATAAACTTTGTTCGGAGATTAAAGTATAATACAAAACCTAAAGCAAGTTTACCTTTCTTTTAATGTATTTTGCCATGGATTTATCAAGCTCAGATCGTTTCTCAGTTGCAATATCATAATATTATACATTTTCCTATCAAAGAAGGAATTTAAATTATAATGTCAGGTGACCCTGACAATGGTTTCTGATTTTCCATTAGTCCAGTAATTTGTTCATGTCTGAATCATGAATATATAAGCAATCAACTCTTAGCAGAGGCATCGGAGGTTGAAGATGATTGATAAACTTTCGACCTTGAAGCTCTCTTTTAAGTCTCTGTTTCTCAGGCTATGTGCCCGCCGGCTAAAACCGGTTAGATAGTTACCTGCACTCGCGTCGCCTATTTCTGGTCGGACCGAGTTGGGTTTTGGAATTCAACGTGGGAACTCTGATCGCTCATATAATTTAACTTATAATAAAGAAATGAAGTTTTCAATGCCGATTAGTGAAATAACTTAGTCCATACTCCATACATAAAAACTCGAGAAAATAAAAGGAAAAAACTCAACACAAATGGAACTACATTCAAAAGAAGCATGCAACCATTGAAGCCAAGACAGCAAGTGCAGCCGAAACACCCAGTGTCACTCCCCCACTTTCCATTGGTGACGGTGGAATCGCACCTTGATCCTCCCTCAATGCGGTGGCGAAAGAGGCGACAACCATAATGCAGACAATCAAAATCATGGCCATTTTCCTACACGCCATTTCCAACCCACCCCAAAAAACAAGCACTCTTGAGAATTACAATGTGAGAGAGAAAGTGGGTTATTGAAGTTACTGTCTTGTGTTTGAGCTTCACAGAAATATGAAGTGATTACAAATGCCTGTTTTATAGACTAAAAATATGATAATATTCAAGTAATTTTGCCAGCTAATTATGCTGTGTTGGTTTAACCACGAACATTATCATTACTCGTTCCAGCCAAGTTTTCGGTGATTCCCACTGCCGAATTCCGACTCACAGTTCCTTGCATCACACTATTTATGTTTATTTTATAATTTTTGTTCGCTATCTATAATTATCTCTTTTAATAATTTTATTTTTAAAATTTGTATTAAAAATTACTAAATAAGACTAATAAAATTAAACACGAGTCCTCTAGCCTATATGGTTAAAAGAACAGTTATTGTTTCTAAAAATTATAGGTTCAAACACTAATAATATTATCAGAGTAATTAAACGATCAATATCAAAAACATAAATTAAACCTATAAAAATGATTGTATTGGCAGATGGAAATGGTTTAGTTGGCAGCAACAGCTGGATCATTTCCCTACCGATATGGATTTGATATAATATCAAAGACCGCTCTATAATTCAAATTTTAGAATTTTAAATTAATTTTAGAAATCATCATTTCACACACAAACAATAAAAAATAGTCTATAAATAAGTCTAATTTCATTTTAAAAAATAAAATCCAAATTGTTAACTTTAAAAAACTTAAATTATAGACATTATTCCCTGATTTTTAAAGTCTAAATTTTAATTATTCCCTAATTATTATATGATATAATGTCTAAACTGTATTTTTTAAAATTGTTAAATATATGATTAAATGTTTGTATGAAATTGTTGATTTGAGTCCCATTTATATTAACATTATGATTAAATATAATCGACATATCATAAGATTTGTTTACAAGATTAACAGAGATACAAATAAATTTTTGGTGTATATTTATAACCAATAAACACTTTAACGCAAAATTGTAATGGTTAAATACTTCGATTTTTTAATTTTAAATCCTCTATTAACTTCAATTATGATCATATTTAATTAGCCGAAGAAACCTAAAAAGATACATGAGATTAGTTTTTTTTCAATGAAAAAAAAATAGCGTCACTTTTAATAATAATGATTGAATGTATTTTATGACGTTCATTAAATACAATGAAACGTATTAATTATACGGTATAAAATATGCATCAATAGTTGACTCCGTGGCCCAATGGATAAGGCGCTGGTCTACGGAACCAGAGATTCTGGGTTCGATCCCCATCGGAGTCGTTTCAGTGTTCTTTCTTTTTTCCCCTAACAACAATTACGCAATCGCTTTTCCCATTTTTCCTTACCAGGTGGGTACCTATGACGTCAAAAATGATAGTTACGGATCATACTCCAGTTTTTGAACCAAAATAATGCAGTCAGCATGCAGTGTGAGTATGAAAACTTTTTGACTTGTTAGTTTTGGCGCATGGTTCAGGCAACAACACATTTTGGTTAACCCTTTGACTCACTACAATCACTGCATTTCACTGTCTTGATGAGTAGAGGGTATGGTTTGCTGCTGTGAGTTGGGTAAATATCAGGCATTGCTTTTGTATAACCTCCCATTTGTCTGGGAAGAGGTTAAAGAAAGCGATGAACCAGACTGGTGCAGAGAAAGTATGGTCCGAAGGCTACTACTTTGCGATGTCTTCTTATGGTAGGCTTATAAACAGATGTAGATGTTAATGATCCCATGCCCCACCATTGATATTTCTGTCCCAAGAATCCAATGTGTACATTATCTTTAATGCTGTTGTGATTGCTGATAACCTCTCCGTGAGATGAGCAAGAAACAAGTGGCATAAGAAAGAAAAAAAATATGTTGCAGTAATGGTGAAAGACCTTAGCAAATGATCAGAAACTTGAGTGGCATTAGAGCACTGCACTGGCCACAGGAAAGCTGGCTTATAAAATGAGTAATCTCTTCAAGGAACTGTTTGAACTTTTCATTTTGGATAAAGAGAGGTATGAGCGTGATTACAGAAATCTAAAATACAAAACGAATGGTGAGCAAGTGCAAATCTAAGTATCTAACATCAGTGATGGTTAAAAGAGCTCAAAAGCATGGGAAACTAATGGTGCTTCTAGGAGAAGATTATTAAATACTAATATTAAATATAATAAAAAAAAGTGATTGAATAGTTATTTTTTATTTCTATTTTTTAAAATATTTTAACCTTCGATATTTTATTTTGAATTCCATAAATAAAAACCGTTAGTCAATTGGACAAGCATTATGTGTTAAAATTTCATGATGACATACCATAACAACTCATAAGTAAATAAAATATGATACTGGAACCCAAGGAACTAAGTTCTAAGTTCCAACTGCTTGAAATCCCATGCCTTTCTCAAATAAAAACAATATCCGATCAATAAACCGATAGAAATTCATTACCAAAAATTCCACAACTTCAAACACTCCCTAAGAGAAAAATTACATAAACAGGTTGGGCCTTGATGCCTTGTATGTTGTCTTCAGCTTCCTGGTAGGTGGCCTCACCTTCTTCACAACTAAGGGGAACTTGATTTTTGAGTTGTGGAACTGCTTGGTGTTGTCCCTCTTGCATAGCTTAGCCGGGATGGTTGCAGTCTTGATGATCTGAATGCAAGGGAACCTAACTCTGTGACGAGAAGCCATCTCAGTATACATCTGTTCAACGGCTCCATTCAACGTAGTATCACGGTATTCCTTGTACATGTTGTGATAACCGGTACGACTTTGGTAGCGAAGCCAAATACCATAATTCTTGATCTTGGTAGGGTTCTTCTCAAAAATCTGCAGACAACAAATTTTAGACAAACGACATTGCCAAGAAAATCAATATGCAATCATTAACACTTGTTTTCTTTTTCAAGTTAAAAGCACCTTATAAAATAGTACATGACTTGTGCCCAACAAGCAGAGATAATAGTAGGAGATCACAAGTAAAATTTATCCAAAGCTCAAATCCACCTTGCATTCAAAGAGCTACTTATGCTTTCAATATCATTAATCATTGAACACTATGGCATTCCAGAGACAGATATGAACAAGTAATCGAACTCCTAAAGCACGAACAAAATTCCTAATATATGTTCTTCTTTTTACCTAATTCCCAAGTTTCTCACAGGATAATTTTTTTAGAAAATGGGAAATCAGATACAAAATTCCATATACATTGCATAGACATAGCTAATCAGATACAAACTCCAATGTACTTCTATTCATATTTCAACATAATGTCGACATAATACACTACTTCATATAAAGTGAAACATCAAATATGTAACACCCAGCACACACCTCATTGATGGCAAGGACTTGACCGTTGCTTTTCTTAACCTTCTTCAGCTTTCTCAAGAAATACCTGATCAACATTCAAGGATAGAAACTTCAATCAAATGGGGTTTAATTTAAATCCTAGAAAATCACTGATATCAATGAAAACAAGCACTAACCAGAACTTGGACTTAGCCCGGACCTCATTGATGGCCCAAAGTTTCATCCTGTAAATCTTGGGATGCTCATCGCTCTCTGTTGGGTGAGCCCTCCCAACAACCTGGTACTGGTGAAACTGCAACCATAAACAACAACAAATCAAAACTTCATTCTTTTTTCTCCAATGTTTAGAGCCACAGCTGGAACATTACTTGGCACTTCAGTTTCTAATAAGACCAGTTAAATTAATGGAAAATGAAGCTCTTATCATACATTTTATTGACAATTTCCGGCGAAATAGAATAAAAGAAAGAGCCTGTGGTTCTAAACAAAGCAAAACATCACAAAACCGACACAAAATCTAAACATAAACTGCTTAAAAATATCCCAAAAGGCTTAATCATCGTAGAAATCTGAAGCTAAAAAGAGAGATCAATATGGTTACGCACAAGATCTAAAGAAAGAGAGCCGTTGACCGCTTACCCTGAAAGTAACCATTTCTGAGGAAAGGGTATCTGAAGAATTTGGCGGTCCTGCCTCGCTCTTTTGCTCAAGGTGGGAGACGATGAAAGTAGAGTTTTTTTACTTTATACAGTTGCGGACCTTGATAGATCAAAACCCTAGATGGCAAATGCCAGCCTGTTTGACTTAAAATTAAAGGCAGCCCAGAAAATTTGGGTCTTCATATTCATACATACAAATGGATCTCCAGAAATTGCAGACTGATTGATTTTAATTTTTAAAGACCCAACTTTTCTGGGTAGGCTTTGATGTATATAAATTATAAAAACAAAACATTCTGGGATCCTAAGCAAGTATATAACTTGGAGATTTTGCCTAGATCACTCTACATCAGCATGTAAAAAAATCAATGTCGTAACTTGGAGATTTGTAGAATTTGACGAAATCAAAAATTAAAAGTTAATGGACCTGAATCGTTAAGATCTTCCCTTTGTACCAATATTGTTTTCTTTGGGTAACTAGATTTGTATACAACTAGTTTAAACTAAGATGGTTTAAAATGAGTTGGGTGATTAGATTTGTGTACAACAAGTAGGAATTTTTTTTATACAATTATATAAATAAATGTTTGGCTAAGTTTAACCCTAATACTAAAGCAAATTAGAAAAGAAACCGCAACTCCAAGCAAAACTCAAACAACACACAAAACTACAATAGAAAACATGGGATATTACATATAAACACAACACGTAACTTTACCCTTCACTATGATTACCCAATTCTAACCCAAAACCAGAAAGTAAGCCCCAAAGAGGAGTCCAATCCCAAACAAGACTCGAACCATCTCTTTTGTACTGGACCCTGAAAACCAGACTCGAACATCATCCACCACAGGACCACACAGGGAGCTCATGTCATCGCTTCTTGTATTGTAATAAACACTGTAGAATGCGATTCGTGTTCTTTCAGCCTTGGCAGTGAAATTAACACTTGCAGTGTGGAAGGTGGAGTTTGAGTCAGGCGTGTAGTGAAAACTATGTGCCTGATCTGCCGCAAAGGCCATAACAGCAAGTGGTTCCTTGCATTTGTCATTAGCGTGCCCTAAAGAAAAGCTCAAGCTGTATGGCTTGTCTGGTTTGGTTTTCACCATTTGAGAAATGATACCTTCCTTCCCTGAGACCAACTCAACGGCACGTTTGCCCTCTGGGACGGCATAATGGTTTGAGTCGATGTATCGGACCGCCCTGATCGATTCGACCATCCATCCTGGTACCGGGGACGTTTCTTCGTCAAGGTTAGTTGGGAGTAGGACTCCAAGGGATACATTTTGGAACATCCAAGGGCCGAATTCAAAGCCACTGTTAACTACTGCATTGTCTGAGATCATATGCATATACTGTTATAAGCAATACGTTTGATGGGAGATGAAGGGAAGAAGAACAAACAAAAATCAAGAATTTTTACCCTTTGGTTTATCAGGTACTTGTAGTTTCTTGATAGCAATATCATCAATGATAGGTCCACATTCCGGGTCATCTTCCATTCCCGGGTTCCTAAAACTCAACCGCACTTTCTCCCCCGCCGCCGCGAAAGAAATCGAGTAAGGGTCCCAACCTTGCACGTTGTACACTGTCTGGAGGTCAACCGTCTGCGATGCAGGTGGAACCGACACGTTCAACGACTCCATCTGCGCGCAAGTGCGCGCAGCACTAAAAGTAACAGCATAGGATGATCCTTTCTCTACCGTCAGTTCCTGGCTGATCTCCGCGTCGTTGCCTAATCTAACAGCATGCGTGCCTCGGGGCACAACGAGCACAATCCCCCCGCCTACTTTTTCCCCAGACGCCACCAGCTCCACCCTGCCGTTTGTTTTCCAGCTAGGGATCTCGATGGTCCCATCCGTTGTTGCCTCACTCGGGAAGCCATTCAATGGACGTGTCTCAAAATCACCATTTCCCACCAGCCCTACACAAACCCCATTAATTATCACCAAATGCATGCATGATTATCCGTACAAGTTCGGACAGGATTGACGACATAAAGATTCGAAGAAATAAGTACAATCACATGAACAGATATGTTTCACTGTCGATATATCTCTCCGTTGGACCATCAAACTATCAGATAGAAACACTTGCAGCAATTGCCTACCAAACAAAAGTACCAAATTGTTACCGACCCATCTTTCTTCTTGCATGGATTTTAACTCGAATTCTAGCGTTATTAACAACGTGTGGCTGAAATTACAGTGATGGAAGAAAACAAATCATCGGATAACCTTATCTTATTTACTAGCCTCATAGTTCATGCCCTGATAAAGAAAGAAACTTCGTAGAGAAAAATGATTATCTACATTACTGTCAAAGACTTCATGCAGACAAAAGCAATGAAGTTTTCATTTTCAAATAGGGACAAAAAAAATGAAGTGGTTGATGTGAGACTGGTCCCATCCCCACATGAACCATCTATACCAGCTTTGAGTTAACCGTGTGAGCCCTACCCCGCCGGTTCAGCCCATCCTACTTTCGTACACCATCCCCTAAGTGGAAAGGTTTGCTTCATATCATGACATTGAGCTGGAAATTTGTGATTCTGTACAGAAAGGGACAAGGGTTTGCAGAAAGAACCCTTGTCGTTTGTTATATTAAGGGAGAAGGAATAGATATGTTGGGGAAATTTGTCCCTCTTTGGTCATTTTGCTCACCTTAATGACCCATTTGTCAAAATCATTTACCCACACACATATTTACTTTTTGACATTGTCAATCAATAATTTACCAACTTTTCTCACTTCAAAGATTAACAGGTTCTATAATAAACTTTTAATCTAGATTAATCAATTAATATGTAGAACATAAACGATTACTGGTAATTAATACTATAACTTCGGCCAAACCAACATGATACGACCCCACATGGGGGATTCATAATGCAGGCGACAATCAATGACTGGGTGGAAGCTGAAGTTTTTCTATTTAAAGCTTCTTCCAATGGTGAAATAAAGAACTTGTAGAACCAGACAAAGAAAGTAGACTAGGTAATTGGAAAAGGTAACATAATAAGCATTTTAGAAGAATGACATTTAAGTGAGAATTGAGGAAGGATCGGCAAGAAACACTGAATTTATTACCAGTCACCAACTTTAAACACTTTTGAATTATGATTGACATGAACAAAGAAGTTCTCCACTGGCTCTACTGATGCTCACTCTTTGGTATTTACTGAAATTAGATAACTAACAGAATTGAAGAGCACATTAAACAATCAAGCTTCCTGCATAGGATAACAGAGTTACCAAAGAGACTGTAGTCTGTAACTAATGTTATGAACAGATCTCGAACATGACAAGAATCCTTGCAACATAACTCAACTAAGTGGAAAAAAATGTAAGAGACGATGGAGAATGGAGAAGGGGATAAATAGTACCATACCATCTTGAGCTAGTGAAAGAGAAGAGATATGGGGAAAGATGAGCATAAAAAGGCAGAGCCATTTGCTTCTTGAAGAGCACTCCCACTCTGCCATCTTCTCTGGGCCAGTTAGATTCCTTCCTTCTCTTCTTCGGTAGAGCCTTTCAGCTTCTCTCTTTAATTAGCTCCTACTTTCTGTTTTTGTTCTTAGTGTAGACGAGGGAAGAAAGGCAAGCCCGACTCTCTTTTTAACTAAAGATTCCAGTACTATCTCGTCTGTTACGCGAATATTAAGTCATTTTTGTTGTCTATGTCTATACAGAATAAAAATTATATATTTTTAGTGTATCTATTTATATTTTATATTAAAAAATTATGTTTAGGGTTTGAGATTAGAATTTAGGTGATTTTAGATACGATATATCTTTTAAGATTTAGAATTTAGGGTTAAAACCTAAAATTTAAGGTTTTATTATTTTTTTAATATTGGACATAAAAAGTTCAGGGATATGTTTTTTTGTTCATCTATACTTTATGTTTTTTAATCTTGAGCTTCCTCTTTAACACAAAATCTTAGAATTGAATGCATAATATATTAATTCCAAATAAACAAAACAAAACCACAAAGATTCATTGCATTATTCCATATATATGTGTATGTATATAATCAAAAACCTCATTTCATTTCCTTTGGATCATCCTCAATTGCTGTGAGTGGATAGGACTGGGAGAGTCCCATAGTAGTAGAGAAAGTGACTTTACCAGGATTTTCACTATCATCCACAATAACATGAGCAAGTGTAACCCAGATCATCATCTCCCTGCTTTTAATACCCGTCAAGCTCTTCAACTCGCGATCTCCGATGAACCCCGTGATCTCGGGACCGTAGGAGGTGGCCCCAAGCTCCTTGAACATATACTTGGATGTCTTTTCTTGTTTCAGCCAGATGAAGCCTGAGGTCTTGTTGTGACCGAACTCCACCAGGTTGGTCAAAGGCATCAGCCCTTTAGGAATATGGAACTGGTCGAGGAGTTCTTCCACTTTTTGCCTGCAAACACCCGCTTCATTGTAGATCTCAGCCCCTTCTCGGTGACTCTCTATTGGCTTTGATGCCATGTTATTGTTCGTTACTTCTTTCCGATACAGATTGAATCGATTGAGTCAAGTGTCCTTATATATAGCCACTTTTGTCGAGAGTGAGACAATTTAAAACTATATATTTTAATCTCTAATTTATTAGGTGTTAGTTTTCTTAATTAAGGTCGGGTTTTGGATCCTGACATTGTTGGTTATTATTAGTGAACGAAACGAAATAATGTGTTAGTATTTTTGAATTGCTTCATTCTTTGCATACAATTTCATGGAACTTGAGTTTGTTTACATAATTGAACCTAAAGAGATTGAGAGACATTGAACAGTAGGAATACAGGTTCTGGTATTAACCTTAATTTTTATTTGAACAAATTATTTTCTTACAAGGCCACATAATGGATAGCCCCACTTTATCATATCAAGTAATATAAAATAGTGCAAACCCAAATCTTTAGATAGTGGAAGAAAGTGCATTTGGGACAATAAAGTAGCTCTGGTCTGGTTGAGACCATTTTTGGGACAGTTATTTTCGTTTGACTTGTGTTGCAGCATCAACATCTTTTTTGAGCAGATTCACAGCCTTCTTAAATTCAGTGAACTCTTCTTCATGGAAACTTGGTGGGATTGTCATGTGTTGAATCTCCTTAAAGTCTTGCCAGTACTTTCGAGCTTCTTGCTCTTTCTTGTCCATCAAGGAAATAATAGCCTAGTAATTTAATATTCACAACCACAGTTGTGTTAGTTAAATGAAATCTCTGTAACTTGAACTCAGATCTGGGTATCCAATATGAGCAAGTCCGGTTATGCATCGTAATTCGGACATAAGTATTTTTATCACCTTATAAAGAGGTCGTCGTGCATCGGAAAAACCTTCATCGTCTTCTAAGCATTTGCAGCCCAAAGCCTTTTGAAAGTCTCCCTGCAGAGAAATTTCAATGGCAGATAGTTGCAGAAGTGGAATATTGTAATAAAATTATAAAGTAGAATTGAAGGAAAGAAACCTTGTAGATGTACATTTCTGCAAGCAACGTTTCAATCTCATAAGCCTCATGTGGTTTGCCTTCCTTCCGAGCCTTTTCTAATGCTCGTTTAAGCACTTCCACTGCTTCATCTTCTCTTCTGCTCATTTCCAGCCTCGCAAGAACACGCTTTTACGATCGAATGCACATAAAAAATTCAAATCCACATGTTACCCAGAATTTATAATCATGAAATTAGTGAGTTGAACTAAATTGTACAAGATTTTCCAAACCTGAACTTCCTTGAAACGAGGGTGTTCATCTCCAAGTAAATCCTTCAGTTGTTGAATATCAGCATCTGCGTTCGTTGGCTGGCCCCTATAACTGTGATAATCAACCAGTCTCTCGAAAGCCAATTGGCCTCCATGGAGGGCAGCAAACGACATGGACCTTGCGAGATTTGGCTTCATTCTCCGGTTCCATACACGACTTATATGTCTCCACCCGAAACCGATGCAAATACCGCCAATGACGATGAAGGGTGTGGCTGTCACTGCTATTGTTCTGTATTTGCTCTTTGAATTCATCTTTTGAGCCGAGTTTGCCATGAAAGGGGTATTTGGAAAGAGCTGCAGAGAAATGGGTCCATTAAAGGTGGCCAAATACTCTAATTATCTTGATTTCTAGCTTGCTTGAAAGGCAAAACAAATCCCCTGCATATTCTTGGAGTTATCATATTCCTTACTCATCTCTTTGAAAAAATTAGAAAGAAATACAACTTTTATATTACCTGATGCTTTGTTAATAAACAAAGATTACTTGCCTGTAAAGCAAGAAAATGATGCTTTTCTTGACAACTTTGAAAGATTGGATATTTGAGTTTTGAGTGATTTCTCTTCCCTATTTAGGAATTGTTCTTCAAACCAATGGCCTAGCATTAGTGGTAAAATAATTCAATCAATAAAGAAAAGCATTCTGATAAACAAAAGCAATCTATGGACCTATGAGGAGCATTTCCCTTCTAATGCCTCCCAGCACATTTACAAAACCCCATTTCGGGTTTAATCATTCTTTCTCGGCTTCGACTGGTTTCATGACGAACCATAGGCGATGCCACCAGTTCTATACCTCAGGACTTCTTGCATTCCACAAGTCTAATTCATCGATGCCTTCTGAAAACGAAAAAGGACGTGCCAAAATTGTTCGAGGGGCAGTTGGGTCATCTCTTGCTTTGGCTTGCGCTCTAAGCATCATCGGTTGCGGCTGTAAGATGAACATTAAAGCTATGGCCGGTCCGAAGCAACAGATTTCTCAGAAAGCTCCATCTATCCTGCAAACTCCTCCGAAGCCGGGGAAAATGGCACTCAAGTCATTTCTGGATGTGACAGTGAGCCTTCAAAAGAGGGAAGAAGGGTGAGGGACATTAGTCCAGGGTCACACTCCCCCGGTCGGAGGCATTCGGCTACATCAAAGGATCAAATTGATCAACTCAACGTTCCCTTCTTTACATACTTTTTTCAATTCTCAGCATAAAATCAATCAACTTATTAAGCACTTAAGCTCATTGTAGTTTAGTTTTGTAGAAAGAGGCTGTGAGCCTAATGAAACGCGGGCAACCTGAAGAAGCTCTACACATGTTGAAGACTGAACACAAGAAATATGAAATGAAGGAACCCGAGTCAGCTTATTACATGAACATGGTACTAGTGGAAATCAAGATCATTGCCTTCTAATTGCCATTGCAGGCTTGCACATCATCCGGAAAACCATTTATGTGAGAAAAACAAAATGAATTTGCAAGTCTTTGTTTCAGTAAGGCCCATTGTAATAAATTAAACATCAATTACTAAATGGGCCAGCTCAAAGTTCTGTTCATATGGGCCAGTATTTACTGAAAACGATGTTAGAGTAATTAAAGGAATAGTCAATGATACTAATTATACTATAATATTTTGATACGAGAAATAATATTTTTTCTTAATAAAAATGATAAAAATAATAATTATATTAAGAGTAAAACTTATTCTAAAATATTCATTTTTAAAAACAAATTATGAATTAAGCCTTTTTTTTTTTCTTTAAAATTCTCTCTCTTGCTCTCACTCATAAATTTCAATCTTTTGTTGCTGCCTTCTCAAATCTTCCTTTTCCTTGCATTCTTCTGTGTGTGTAGCGATTAACAACGAAACACTAACCCCAAAAGGAAAGAGAAAGGAGCTGAAGAAGATTTTTACAATGCTGTGTTGAATCACTTTCATGTCTCTTCCCCCCGCCAAACGCTCTCTCTCCAACGCTAATTCCGACGCCACTCCTTCATCATCATCCTCGCCTCATTTCCAGCCTCCAATGAAGAAAGCCAAGTCCCAAGCCGTTGCTGGCTCTATCGACCCTAACAAAAACGGCCTCCATCACCACCATGACGATAAAAACGTGGCTTTCGACCCTTCATCTATTCCCCTCGACGATGATTCAAAACCCGACGATGCTCGTGCTCCCACTGCCGAAAACTTGTATCGCAAAAAGGCTACCCCACCTCAACCTGCCAAGAAGCTTGTCATCAAGCTCGTTAAAGGTTGGGTTTCTTGATCTTCTTTTAATGTGAAGTTCATTTTCTGGGTCATTTAAAAAATTACCCCTTTAGTTAATTTCGGAGTTTGATCTTAGAATTCGATTGGATTTTTTTTTGTTGGGTCGTTATTGGAATGAAAAAATAAGGATCGGGGAAAGTGAATTTAGAAACTGGAGTCTTGTTTTACTGAGATCAAAGGTTTCATAGATGTCTATAGACTGATCTTAATAAGTGTTACTTTTGCCGGCATAATGTGGTCATGAGTCATGACTGCAACCATTTACTAAAATTTTATCTATTTTATGATAATTTGAAATTGGTATCGGGTTTGAGGAGGCAATCTATTCATGTGAAACAATTTTAGTGTCCTAATTGATTTCTTTGTTCAAAGGGTTTTGTTAAATAGTTCCCTTAGGACAATTCTATTTATCTTTTTGCATTCAGTTGAATATATTACTATACGTAATAATCTCAAAGAATTCCCTTAGGGAACTGGTTAGCAAAATCAATTTACATTTGATGTTTTTCCCTTGAGATGTGGGACTACTACTTATGCAACTCTACATGAGAAACTCTGAATGTTGCTTCATTTCGGATGTTTTATCAGTTTGGCCTTCTCTGTTAGTTTACCACAGGAAAATGTAGTGTGAATGTTGTTTTGGAGATATCCTGTAACCCCCCCTGAGCTTTTATAAAAGTTCATTACCATCCTCGTTTAGACAATGTTTTTCTGTAAGCATCTATGATGCATGCTTGCATAAGTATAATTAGTTGCTTCATCCCTAAACAACCGAAAATGGTTTTAGTGAGCAGGTAACTTCTATTTGTAAGTTTACTTGCAAGGAGTTGTTCTGAGGGTTGAAGTAAGACTGTTTTTTAGATCAAATTGTATGTTTACTTGCAAGGAAATGTAATGAGGGTTGAAGTAGTTTTGTTTGATATTTTCAAATAAAATTATATCTCCAATAATATGTTGTTTATATGAACTAATTTTAGGAGATTAGAAGGGTATTGCTAACAAGAAAACATTTAAGACATATTTAGAAATGTTACTGATACAACTTCCAACATGTCTTGTTTTTTATGTAGCAAAACCTACATTGCCTATGAATTTTGAGGAGGTGACATGGGCAAAGTTGAAGTCAGCCATTAATGCTATATTTCTGAAACAACCAGATTCTTGTGATTTGGAGAAGCTTTACCAGGCAAGTATAGTTTATTTTCCCCTTTTCACTATTTTGATTATGATAGCCATTTGTGATGTGAGCGGTATTACCTCTCCATATTTGAGTGTGTTTCCCTTCAGGCTGTCAATGATCTTTGCCTGCACAAGATGGGAGGAATCCTTCATCAACGAATTGAAAAAGAGTGTGAAGAACATATATCGGCAGCACTAAGATCTTTGGTTGGGCAAAGCCCAGATTTGGTTGTTTTCTTATCACTTGTTGAGAAATGCTGGCAAGATCTTTGTGATCAAATGCTAATGATTCGTGGTATAGCCTTGTATCTTGACAGAACATATGTTAAACAAACCCCAAATGTACGTTCATTGTGGGACATGGGCTTGCAGCTCTTCCGTAAACATCTTTCTATGGCTCCTGAAGTCGAGCACAAAACTGTTACAGGTCTTTTGAGAATGATTGAGAGTGAGAGGTAATTCTAATGAATTTTAATTTGCGATATTTAACTTCTTTATTGTTGTCAATTTTTGCATGTATCAACCTAACCTTGCTAAGAATGCATAATAGATTTAGTTGGATGTTGTATCGATTTGGGTATCGTTAAGTGTTGCAAATTTATGGATGAACAATCATAATGTGAGTGGATGAAAATGTACTAGGTAAATTAATGATATGGTCAACTTATTTTAAATGTCTTCCGACCAAATGGATGTAATGCTGGATTTTCTGTGTAAGAATTTGTGGAGGTAATAATTGAAAAGGTCATCGTGCAACATGTTGAGTATTGGTTAAGCTGAATCAACTCATAACTTATTGTTTTAATGTCATTATTTCCTTGTCTAGTTTACTTTTATTTTTTTACCAGCCTATGACATATGATTCTAGTTACTTGGCAAAGACTAGAGGTCAAGAGGTGGTAATATATTTCTGTTGTGGAAAGAAGTCTCTTGAAGGCCAGTTAGATGTCTGATCAATTTAACTTTAACTTACCATCAATCATTTTCTTTGTAGCTCTTTTTAACAATTCTGATGTTTTGAGTATTTATTTAATTTTCAACTTGGGATCCTTTGCGTTCTGTTTTTGATCATGCAGGATAGGTGAAGCAGTTGATAGGACACTCCTTAACCATCTTTTGAAGATGTTTACTGCTTTAGGTATTTACTCTGAAAGCTTTGAAAAACCATTCCTGGAGTGCACCTCTGAGTTTTATGCATCTGAAGGAATGAAATACATGCAGCAAGCTGATGTTTCGGATTACCTGAAGCATGTAGAGGTGCTTTTCAATTTTATGTTTGCAGTTAGCAATGACTACTGACTGGTGCAGTGGTGCTCTATATTTTGAATTCTACATATTTTTCTGTCTAATAATAATGTTAATAGTCCAATATATCCTCATATTCCATGGAATATACATGTTTATCCCTTTTAGATTTTGGGCAAGTTTATGTTTGTAATATATTCGGTATATACTTGCAGATGAGGTTACATGAAGAACATGAAAGATGCTTACTCTACCTGGATGCTCTTACAAGAAAGCCACTTATCGCAACAGCAGAAAAGCAACTGCTTGAGCGTCATATTCCTGCCATTCTTGATAAGGTGTGACTGCAGTTCATTGCACGTTGAATGCCTGCTTGAATTTGCATATTTTTAATAGAAAGATATTTTTTTATAATTTCGCAGGGCTTTGTGATGCTGATGGATGGACGTCGTATTGACGACCTTCAGAGAATATACTCACTGTTTTCAAGGGTCAATGCTCTTGAATCACTTAGGCAGGCACTAAGTTCATATATTAGGAGAACTGGACAAGGCATTGTCATGGATGAAGAGAAAGACAAGGACATGGTGTCTTCCTTTTTAGAATTCAAAGCTTTGCTCGATTCAATATGGGAAGAAAGCTTTTCCAAGAATGAGGCATTTAGTAACACCATCAAAGATTCCTTTGAGCATCTAATTAACCTTCGTCAGGTTAGCATGTTTTGCCCTCTGTTTTGGAGATTATTTTATTTTTAAACTGCATTCAGTAATATTCCTCATTTAAATTACAATATTTTAATTATGACTGATGGCTCAACTTTGTGCCATGTTTAATAGAATCGACCTGCTGAGTTGATTGCAAAGTTTCTGGATGAAAAGCTTCGTGCTGGTAATAAGGGTACTTCTGAAGAGGAATTAGAGGGCACACTTGATAAAGCTTTGGTTTTATTCAGGTTCATCCAGGTAGAGTTCATGTTTTTCCCAATGGGAAATATTAAATTTACTTTTGCATTAAATGTTCGCTTTTTGTGCATTCTTGTTTTTATTCTCCGTAAATCAATGCTAGAGATGCAAATGATGTTTTGTTGATAATCAAGGGCAAAGATGTCTTTGAAGCATTCTATAAGAAGGATCTTGCAAAACGGCTGCTTCTAGGAAAAAGTGCTTCTATAGATGCTGAGAAATCTATGATCTCTAAGGTCAGATTATTTTTTAATCAAATATGTCAAGTGGTGTTAGCCTTCATAATTTTAGTATTGAATTGTGGCCCTTCCCTCTATTATTACCAATTAGTTTTATGTTGGATTCTTAACGAAATGGCTTCTCTCTCTCTCTCTGAATATTGTATTAAATGGTTACATCGTTATGATGGTGCAGCTGAAGACTGAGTGTGGCAGCCAGTTTACAAACAAACTTGAAGGAATGTTCAAGGTCTGTCTCTGTATTTATTTATATAAACTTGTCCTAGAAATGCATTATATATGTTGCCATTGGATTTTATAATCATGAATCAAGTGAGCTGGTGCCTTTTGTGCTGTAAACATGGGCAATCCAGTAACTCTTATGACCACTTTGGATGTTTAACTCCATTGGTAGTGGTTTTGGCTCCAGAATGTTATTCCTCAAGGCCTGAGTTTAATTACGAGTATCCCTGCAAATTATATGTAGCAAATTAATTGTATCTTGAGATTATACAAATAATCATTCAATTATTAGAATTATGTAAGAAGAGAAGAAAAGAATTCTAAGAAAGTTAATCTTTTATTTCTTGGAGTACCTACTAGGGTATTGGTCAAAAATGATTCAACAGTCTGCAAATTTTTTGGAGTTTGTGTAATACTGGACTTAATTCTATGTGACTGGATTCTTATGTCTGGAATATGTTAACAGAGTAAACCTCATTTACTCTTTGGTGATAGAGTACCTGGAAATTAGGAAGAAATAGCACATTGAAATGCTCACTTGAATTCCTTTTCAGCTTGAGGGGAACCAACTACTAAGTGATATAAGATAAATTTAAATGTGATATTAATGCAGTTGTTAACATAGATTAGAACTATAGTTTTTATTTAACTAATTAAAATTGATAACTATGGACTTGTGTTAGAATTTTAATCAACTCATGTTATAGGATTGATCTTTCTGTTTGTGGTTTTATGTCAGAGTTATTGCTCTTTTGTAGAAATCATCTGTGGAACTTGACATGGAAGGATGGATTTGGAAGATTTTTTTCATTATAAATATGTTTTCCATTGATTTTCTCACAAATTTCTTTCTCTATTATGTGTGTATATCCATGCTTATTTTCTTTGATGTGTTACAAATTGCAAAAGGAACCTTAATTGTGTTGAATGTGAATTCTTATGATTTTTATCAAGGATATTGAACTATCAAAGGAGATAAATGAATCATTCAAGCAGTCATCCCAAGCCAGATCAAAGCTTCCATCAGGAATTGAGATGAGCGTCCATGTCTTAACAACTGGGTAAATTATATTTCACCTTTATTTGAATTAAACCATATATGCATGATTAATTACTTTACTGTCGAGGTTTAATTCTATTTTTTAAGAAGTCTGTTTTGGTTACTGAGCGGTGCAGGTACTGGCCAACGTATCCACCCATGGATGTTAGGCTTCCTCATGAACTGAATTTCTATCAGGTTTGCTACAGGCTTTGGGATGAATTGTCCACTGTTAGACATTGGAAAATTGTTAAATCTAAGAGTTCACACTGTTTGACTATTGGTGTTACAGGATATCTTCAAGGAGTTCTACTTGAGTAAGTACAGTGGGAGGCGCCTAATGTGGCAAAATTCGTTAGGTCATTGTGTGCTGAAAGCTGATTTTCCCAAAGGTAAAAGGGAGCTGGCAGTTTCCTTATTCCAGGTTTGTCTCTTGGTGTCTTGATGACTATTGTTCTGTCATTAAGTTATGTTTTTGAATTTTCTCTATAAGCAGACAGTTCTAATGTTTTTCTGGGTTTGTCGCTGTTTACCCTCTAGGCTGTAGTTTTGATGTTGTTCAACGATACCCAAAAGCTTAGCTTTCTAGACATTAAGGACTCCACTGGCATAGAGGACAAAGAATTAAGAAGGACCTTGCAGTCCCTAGCATGTGGGAAAGTTAGAGTCCTTCAAAAGGTATGTCCATTTACCATTTCTTAATCTCTTATACATGCTGGTAAAGTTGGTACATCATTTGTTTTTCATCATCCTATTTTCTTTATTCCTTTTCTGAATCTGTATGCTGCAGTTGCCGAAAGGGAGGGATGTGGAAGATGATGATTTATTCATTTTCAATGAAGGATTCACTGCTCCTCTCTATCGTATAAAGGTAAATCTATTTTGCAATTTCAAGTTATGGCAGCGTAAATATATTTTGAAAGATCAAAGTAAATGTTGTGTGCATATCTATGCTATTCCACTGAATATCTATAGAGACGATTTGTGATAAATCAGCCTCACTTGCACGCTAAGGCATGAAATTGAGTTTTCGTTTTGGAATGCAGGTTAATGCAATCCAGATGAAAGAGACAGTGGAGGAGAACACTAGCACTACTGAAAGAGTATTTCAAGACCGTCAATATCAGGTTCATCTTTGCTTCACACTCACATTCTCTTCTTATCCATCCACCAAAAAAAATAACAGAATAGAAGGTAATCTCATAGGAGCTTAATCATTTGCGATTATTGCTTGATTTATTGCAGGTGGATGCTGCCATCGTTCGGATAATGAAGACAAGGAAAGTGTTGAGTCACACTCTTTTGATAACTGAACTCTTCCAGCAGGTAAGCATATTCTTTTTTGCATTGTTTATAACAAACATATCTACGAGGAGTTCCGAGTAACATCTAATCACAATTGTAGCCAAGAATAAATAAAGTTTAAAGTTGGTGTTGCCACCCTTGTTGCAATTTATGATCTCCAGACATCAAAAGGATAATGTGATTTTAAGTTGCATTTTTTAGCATACTCATTGTGACTAAGTTTCTTTGATTGAACAGCTTAAGTTCCCCATAAAACCATCTGATTTGAAGAAAAGGATCGAGTCTCTCATTGACCGGGAGTACCTGGAGCGGGATAAGAACAATCCACAAATATACAATTACTTGGCATAGTTTTCCCATTCATCTGATTTGATTTTATTTGCTTTGCTGATAGATATCTCCACTTGTAAATGACAGGGTAAACTTGGAGTTGAAATCCCATGTACAGTAGCTTGTAGTGTTTATCTTGTTGCGACGATTCTGTAATTGTAAAGCACATTGCCTCTGCTTTGTTACCATTTTTTACGAAATTGACAGACAATAGGAGACTGGAGATTACACTCATTTGAAACAAGCTGTTGCTTTTCTTTCTCAATCCTTTGGGTGTCTCTCTTGTTTTATTTTCTCTTTGTTACCATTCAGATACTTATTTAAAAAAGGTTTTAAGTACTTAGTGGTTACATATAACAGAATTACAAATGAAAGAAATCTGCTTTATGATCTTAGATGGCAAGAGGAAAAGTTTTGGACACTGAAAACCACCGACTGAATGAGTTGAAATCTACCTGCAAAGGAAAGAATCGGGCCACTCATGAACCTTCTTTGGTGATTCTTTTCACCAAATTCTCACTATCAGCACTGGAGAGGCTTCTTGCAATAAGGGAAACTAAGTATTTAACAGACAAACTCGCGTCTCGGAAAACAGAGCTACCCACCAAAGCCTGCAAATTGTCATCTTCAAGCCCAACAAAAAAAACTCACTTTTGGAGGCATTTAGCTGCAACTCAGATAGACTTATAAAAAAATTGATGTTCTATACCCCCATCACCGAAGTAATATCCCCTTTGCTAAAAATCAAAAGGTCATCAGTAAAGCACAGATGGGTTAAACTGATTCTTTCACACATGGAATGAAACTCAAAAACACCATAAGAAGCTGAAGTATTCAACAAGCATGAAAGCACATTCATTCATACAATGAACAAATAGGAGGACAAAGGATCTCCTTGACCAACTCTTTGTCCCAGAGAACCCCCTCACCCCCAAACCTCCATTCAACCCAATAGAAAACTTGGACCTTGTGATGCACACCTCAATCCAAATCACAAACAAATCAGGAGACCCCAACACATATATAACATATTTATCATTCGCCATTAGATTAATCAGTGGATCTCATATTAAACTATCCTTTTTCAACACTGATAAAAAAAATAACGTAATACCTCACATTGGATTCCTTTCGAATTATAAATGATTAACATGATGCCTTACTCTTTTGTTTAGACTTATACATTCCTATAGACAACTAAAAGTATTGATGGATTTAATCTATAAAACCCTTTAAATGGCATCAGTTAAGTGATTGCTAAAATCCTCATGCTGCTAAAAACTTAAGTTCAATCTAAGCGTTATTTCTCTCAACCTTGCTTTTCTATCTGTCAGTTGTTTCCTCATGTCTAATGTGATTCTATAAAACCATTCATAAGAACATAGTGAAGCAATGAAAAGATTGATCAAACTCCATAAATCAACAATCAATTTGATAATAATTTACTTTATAAACTTAACCAAACTGACTAATATGAAGTTGTATAGTTCATCGGTACATAGTAACATCACATCTTTTTCCTTCATTTTCATTAAGGGGTGAAGAGGGCATGAGAAACCATTCATTTATTCTTCTGCAGTTTTCTATAATTACTTGGTTATTTATTCTGGAGAGAAAAACGGGTCTACAGACGCAGAGACAAATCTACATCTACTGGACCTATCTCGGCTCCAGAACAGGCGCTCGGCGCAGGAACTGAATTATCAACATCCACGAAAAGAGGTAGCTCTTTCTCCCCAAGATTCTCAGGTTCCAAATGAGCATTGGGAACTATCTTAGGCTTCTCAGGTTCCACATTAGCACTGGGAGAAATCTTAGGCTTTTTCGACAGATTTGTTACGTCAGGCTTCCCAGATTCATCAGGTAAGTAGAGCCTCTTACCTTTTCCACACATAACCAAACTTCTACAGTCATTCTGATCGACTTCGTCCAGGCTTGAGCTTGGTGGAGGACCTGAGAAAAGGGAGAAACAGAAGTATATCATCAGAGATAGGCAAGTAATATGACCCAAAACCAAGGTCATGGTTAGTTACAGCAAATATAGGATTTGGGCTAACCGAGATAATATATGGTCTGCAACACATCTCTACGATTAGGTGGCAAACTATCGCGGCTAATTTGAAATTCATCAGTACTAAACTGACAGACACCATTTGGGCCCAAATGTAACAAAGTATCTATGTCAAACCCAGGGGTTACAACAACGCTAGACGGAGTAAATGCAGCAGAAGACATGGTTGCATGGGGACCAGTTGGAGCAAATCCCCCTGAAGCCAAACTGCCATGTTGACAAGCACTACCACAACCATGTGAATAGTTTGCAAACATGATAATCTGAGTTTGGGCATCTCCTGGGTTCCCATTGGTGAATCCAGTCATGCTCGCATGGTTTGTTTCATTTGAGCAGATCCCCTTGGAGGGGTCAAATGGAGGAGGTGCAGTAGTGAACAAAGTTTGGTTGTTTACACCAGGCAAGGAGTTCCGTTGGCTGTTTGGTAGGGATGGCGGATGGTCCCTGCCAGTGTTTAAGGAATTACTTGAAGAACCAAGATGATTCAAGGTTCCTGATGGCTTACCCTCCTGATGAACCCTAAGGTGGCCACCTAGAGCTCTATAGTTGGTGAATACTTTGTTGCAGTAGGAGCATAATCTGGTACCTGCATGCTTCTCTGTATCTTCTCTAGCCAAAGGGGAATTCATGCTAGAAACTAAGAAAGACACACAAGATTGAACTCTTTCGAGACAGAATCTGGAAAGGTTAAGGAGACAATGATGCAGATGAAGCCCCTGCTCTCACCCCATTTTATAGCCTTTTTCAGGGTCAGGAGAAACAGGCCATAGGGATTAACACCAATTAATGTAAGGGTATATATTTGATGGACAGATAGTATATGAACTTCATACACTATTAATGAATCAAATGCTACCACATCATTAATGAGCACTATAAATTTGAGATTCTTAAGATGTAAATATCTATAAATTTCAAATTTTAAGGGAATGTAATTAGGGTGAGCTTACCAGCTAAGCTTTTCTAATTAATAATTAGTTTTGTTTAACTTAGACATAAATGCAGTGACATGTAGTTGAATGACAGCGTAGAGTTTATTTACTTTCCATACACCAAATGCAAATCCTTCTGTAAACGACAAAATTATAATAAAAGCCATTTGAGAAACGAAACCACAGAAAGCATAAAATGGAAAAAAAGTTACCATAAAAAATCCATGCTGAAACAACTTCAAAGAAGCCTTGTCCGCAATGATAACCCACATTTATAGCAGTCATAAATATGAGAGTATCTAATCTTTGCGAAACAAATGTAAGAACCACATAGGAAGGACACCAACTTCCACGAGGCCATGAAACAACTTGACAACTGATTTTGAGTGTCAGTTACGGGGTAGTTCTGGAACATGGAGTAAAACATAAAAGGAAAGAGGGTGCATCCAAGGACTTTGTCACTGTAGCATCTACATGGCCTGGACTTGATACCCCAGTCTCCAATACATTATCATGTTCAACAAATAATATATATATCATTTTCCTAGATATTTAGGAATTTCTACCAAAAAAACAATGCCATTCAGTGTACCTGAGTGTTAAGCATTACTCAACTAAAATAAGGCAAAGAATGGGAGAGGGTAACATGGGTCATTCTTGCTACATATTTATGATCTAATTGTACCCAGCAGCTTCAAGAATGTGAAAAAGGACAGAAAACATTACTAGTGATTTGATACTCAAGGTGTCAAAGAGGTGCACGTATTGTGCAGAATGGTAAAGAAATGTCACAGGCGTCTCTCTCAATGTATTAAAATCATAAAACTCAGTAATAAATAAGTAAAATTTTACCTATAATTGTTCCAGACTGTTGTAACAAGCCCCGTAAAACTCAAGAGAACAAAGCAAGGAGTGCACTAGCGCACGAGACTTGTGGATTTCTTCTTTAAAATAAATTGATTTTCCTGAAAGTGTCAAATCGCCCCCCACCCCACCCACTAAATGCATCCAGGAGAAGCTGATGAAAACAATCACAATCACTCCTTATGGCCAAGATTGTCCAAATGAGATTCTAATGACTTCTTAAGGTCCTCATCCAGCAACAAATACAGTTGATTTTTAAACTCTTAACAAGATTTCAACTAACTCCAGTCGAAATAAACACTGAACATGCTTAAAGCATACTAAAAACACATCTAGTATCTCCTGTCATAGGTGATTTTTAAAGTTGATTGTATGTTCTTGCATCAAGGTTGACATTGAATGTCAGCTAACACTTGATTCGTATGGGGTATATAGCAACAAAGAAATGCCAGGAAGAAAACAAGAAATATTTTCTTGCATATAAAAAGATTTTCTCAGTTTCTGTAGTAACCGTTTATAGACTATCTATAATGTCAGAGAAAATGTATTGAAAGAGAGTGGAGGATGTTTTACCCAAAAGAGAAAATATGTATTTGTATTTGCACTACAGAAATTATAATCCACAAGTGAAACTATGCTTTGTTTGCATTCGGAAGACATCTTGTACAAATCACCATAACCCAAGGCAGCAATTGGTTAAAAGGATGTTGCTCGACTTGCTTCTTCAAGAAGCTAGTTACACAAGCCCAAAGGAGAGAAGTCCTAATTGTAAACGTTGATTCATTCACATTTTCCTACCCTAACCACTTTGCTGTTAACTATTCACCATTTCTTTAACATGTATGACTCCATGGTCTATCACTCTAAATGATTACCGAAATCCTATTCTTCTTGCAATAGTGTTTTCCTCCCACCCCTAGCTGGAGCATCCAATAATTATCCAGGTATTGAAACCCATGTACTAGCAGCCACAACTGCTCTGAATCTGTAGTAACATAATACGATGACAGTGAACCAAACGCATAACATGAAGAGGGGGTTGGAAGAAATTAATGGTAAAACAAGATAAGAAATGAAGCAGATTGGGAAAGGAAGACTTTGAAGACATTCATTCAAGAGCGGGAGGTTAAATTACTAGTAAAGAATTTGATTAGTTTAACAAATTGGAGTTAGCCTTGCTTACCAGCATAAAGATGGTCTAGGCATCATAAGTCCCACCGATAGGGGAAACAAATATTGATCATAGCCGATACCTGCAATCGTCAAAATTACACATTAATCCAAAACCAAAAAACAACTTGAACCTTACTGGCATTCTAGGCTGAGGGGTATCAACAGCATATCACAAATAAAAGAAAAGCTTATTGCTTTAGAAATCAAATACCTTTTTTTTCATATAGAAAGACATCAAATATGTAAAGATATTTAGTACTTATCTTCAAAACCTCAACAAATCATACTCCACAGTTTATTCCCTTAAAAAGGCACAGGGCATAGGGCTTTCACAATAATATAAACATGGAAATATATAGGGTGTAGTTTAAATTTATCATAGCGTATATACATTGATAGTTTTGGATTATAAACCCTAATATTATGTGCCACTATGATGAAGAATGAAAACTAAAGAACCCATTCAAAAAAAAAAAAACAATTAGCATTCTTTCAACTTGTCTTTATAAGTACCATTAACAGAAGCAGCAACAGGTAATCTGCACGAATACGAAGAAAGAAATAGTAGTAATAATACTTATATATATATCAAAAACCTTAACTGCACCTTCCTTCATGTTCATCAAAATGACATATGAAACTATGAAGAAAGCTTCTTGGTAGGTGAAAAAACTTCAAAGAAAGACATGGGTATTCCTTTTTTTTAAGGAAATCAGACATGCCCGGGTAACACGGACTTACTCAGAGACAAAACCAGTGAAGAACAGAATTACTTTTTCCTTTAACAACATTTTCCTTTGAAGGCCATGGCCAATGAGTCCACTCGTGTTTTGAGATAGATTGATAGATGGGTTCCTTTCAAGTTTGATAATCCCATTCAAACAGGCCAATTATTTGGGCTTAATATTTTACCAAACTCAAGTTCATGCCATGTTTGAGCCTTCTACTTTTGTAGGCCGAACCCAGATTTACAACACCTGATATTAATAAAGTTTAGTCTTTATTAAAACACTGTTTGATTATACTTATAACCTAACATAGATTCATCCATAGATCATGAGAAACTAATAATTAAAAAAATGAAATCTTGTTAGCTGCAGATACAAGGAATGTGTGTCCCTTTTTGTGGCAGATATGATTTGAGACCGAAAGCATCCAATTAACACCCTGACATTCACACCATATTGTATGCATATCATGTGCGACCAAACCTAAAAATCCTACCCTAAATCTATCTTTAGGACCAAACCCTTCTTGACTGGATATACTTGTCTTGATTCCATTAATCTCAAAGTTGTGCACCTCACATTGTAAACCAAGACTTTTGCACCTAATTTAGAGTTTCTTTTCACACAGGGGCCGGGCATGCTCACACCGGATTGTTCCTAGGCAATGGCACCCGCCTCCGCAGGATTGGGTGCTGGTAAACTCCGATGGTGTCCGACATAACAAATCGGGATATGCAAAGTTTATTGGCATTAGTTTAACTCTTGAAGCTGAATTATCTGGGGCAGCATTAGGCCTGCGTCCTACATGGGAGTTGGGTGCTCGATTGGTTATCCTGAAGACCAATGCCCATACAATATTAATTTGTTTTGAAAGACATACATCTTGATTCGCTTGATCTTACCTGTCAGAACATTTTGAAATTAAAATAAATAATAATATTAATTTGACTAATATCATATTAGCAGTGGTAACTGGTAACTATGATGAAGTAGAAATCCTTAATCTGCAATTATTGAATTAATTGCTAAATTATAACCACAAAAATCTAAATTTGAAGTTGGAAAAATAATTAATATTCATGTAAAAGTTAATACATATTCAAAATAAACAATATATATTTATTTAAATTAAAAATTTAAAACCACGTGAATAGTTAAAATAACCTAATAAAAATATTCTATTACTAACTTCAGAGTTGTGTAGCGTGTAAAGATGATAAAGAACCAAATTGGATAGAGTTCTTTTACGACAACTCACTATTTTTTATAAATAATTATGTTAATTCTTAAAAGAAAATGATATAATTAATATTAACTCCAGATTAAGGATCAAAGCTAAGACGATTACTAACATGGGTTGATCCAAGTGGTAAGCAACTTGGTTCCGTTTAAGTAAGCCTCAGGTTCGGGACGTTGTGTACGTAGAAAATCCCTGTTGGAAGACTCACCCACCAAAACTAGGTGTACGACCCGAGTCGATCTGAATTTATCATATTTAAACCCTGAAACCATAATAACAATAAAAAAAAATTATCTTAATGAAATAGTGGATACCATATAAAAAATTATGTGCAGAAATGCAGTATTGTGCACACGCATCACATATGATCTATGACAAGGATATAAGCTTGTATGGAGAAAACAATTTAGAAACATCAACATTCTTGATATTTTTAACACAAATTATAAATTAATACTCTAGATATTTCTAATGCTTTTAAAAAATCACAAAGTAAACTCTAATAATATTCAATCTAGCAGTTAACTATAAATTTATATATTTTAATAACAGTTAATAAATTTATATATATATTCTTTTTTTTTTCTTAAATTGCGGGTAAAATATTCATAGAAATAAATTTCCCCTTCTCTTCTGTAGTTAAGAATTCTTAGAAGACCAAAATTATTCCTTCAAAACCTTCTATTACTGTTAATGACCAGCTTTGTCAATAAACAAGAAAAGAAATGGTCATTATGGCACTAAGAATATATAATCCTCACCCCATATATTTAATCAAAGTGCCAAAGTTTTTATTAATATTATTATGCATTCCATGTGACAACCGTTAAAAACCGAGTTTTTAGCAATAAAATCGGACAACAATATCATGTCTTTATATAAATTATAATTAAAACAAACTTTTCTGTGCTAACCATGTGAAAACTTACACCTGCCTCTTTGATCAATAACGGTACCTATTTTAATGAAGCTGTCATAGATTATGGGTAATCCACTCCCATAATACATATATTTTATATACATAATAATTTTTTATAACTCGACTGATCTAAATTAAATTTTTATAAATATTTATTGTAAAACGACTTTTTTAATTATTTAATTTTTTAATTATCAATTTAAAATTTTAACTTTTGATCCTAAGATTTTAATATATAAGCGAAAACGAGAAGCCATTATTGAGTCGTCCAAGTGTCAACATCCTCAATGCCACTGCTGCATTTGTCAGTGTCAGGTAGTAAAATGTGTCCCTTCTAACCCAAGTTGGTTCCATTGCATGAGATATTTAAGATGAAAACCATTGGTCTCTATAATTTGTCGGTTCACCAAACTGTAAACTTTTGGTACGAAAGGCAATCCCATTCCCAAGCTATTATGGACTTGGTATGTTGTGTTGGTAATTTGCAAATTGCACCAGCTGGTTGAACTTGGGCGATGATGCCACTCGATATAAAGCAACCTGTCACCGCGACTGAACTGATGGAAGGCCACCCCATTGGGCTAATTATTATGGACTAGATTTCGGACCCGCACGACAAAGTTGCAACAACTTGCAAGTTGCATGACATGACATGAAATTGCTTCAACCAA